>CP141148.1:8361658-10761658 GCA_035235625.1 Saururus chinensis
GTGTGGCACAGCCAATCCGAAGCGGACCACCGCTATGCAGATGAAGCCTTTGGTTCTCTTGCCTTTGTCCACCCTCTTCTATGTTGTTCTTCATGCAACCTCATCGATGACTCCTCTCCCTCTCCCCCCATCCTATTCCATTCCCTATCAACCTGACTTGACCCTCAAGCAATAGTGTCTACTTTCCCTTTTTTCTAACCTATGTCCAACCTCCCTATGCTATATTCAACCCTCATCATTCTCTCCTGCTTGCTTTGCCTCTCATCATCTTACCATACTCTCTTATCCCTCCAGCACTTGCCCTCCCATTGCTGGTTTTTTCTTTTCTTTCTTTTTTTTCCTCCCCTCTGCCCATGTCCTCCACCACTTCCCCTTGTTCGCTTCACATCCCCCTCCTTTTCTTTCTGTCTTGCTCTTCAATTACTGATGCACTGAAATAATGTTTAATTAAATATTTTTAAATTTTAAATTATAATTCTATTTTGTATTAATTTATTGCTTATTTAAGCTATTTATGTTTTGAATAGGTTAGTTAGACTTTAGTTGTGTTTATATGTTTAAATGGGCTTCAACAGGATATAAGTAGAAAAAGAAGTGAAACCCAACTACCCAAAGTTATTTAAAAGTAAAAAATGGGCTCCTAATAGTCTAAACATGCATGAAATGGTCGAACACAACCTTTTGGACCCGTTGGATTTGAGATTTGCATCAAGAGAATTAAATTCGGGAAGAAGCTAATTTGGATAGATGGACACAACCTTAGTATTTCGAATATATTTTTCTATGTATGATTCAGATTGAAATGATTATGGTGGCATTAGAAAGAAGACTTCTGTGGCTATAATCATTATTTTAGGAAGAAATTCATAATTTCGAAGATTTATGGGTCAAATTCGGCATGTAAAAGAACAACTAGTTAACTAAACCAAGGCTAGCACATAAAGAATATTTTCATTGGTTGTGATTGATATACATAAAGAAAAACAATAAGGCTGATTGGGTAATTAAAGTAAGACTTAAAGATACTTATTTGCCAAATAAATTATTGATTTATTTGATTGATTTAGAATCTAATCATTGCTAAAGAAGGAATCAATCAGGATGTAATCAAGGGATATGATTGAACCTTCCCATTTGAAGCAACTTCTTCTACTCCTATAAATGGAAGGGTGGGCATAGTAGAGGCATCATTTCCTCCTATTTGGAGCTATTTTCTCCTATTTTTCTTCTCTTCTTTTGTATTTTTGTTTTTAGTTTTATTATAATGGCTTTCTAAGCTCTAAAGCTAAGGCTAGGGATGAAACATGTACTTAATGTTTAATGATTACTTTGATTCAAGTAAGTTCTTTATTATTTTAAATTGATGTTTTATATTTAAAGAGTTTACTATATAATTATTTGATTTGGCATTGACAAAAGGCACGCCGAATGCTTATACTTCCCTGTGATTATATATTTAATATTTTCACGTAGTAAATAATTAATTACTATTGTTCTATTTCAAAGTTCTTTAAGAGATAAATTTTTCGATTGAGACGAATTTTTATTTGATCTTAATTGAATTATCATTTGAATCAAATATAGAGTAGAGATTTATTACAAGTGGATTTTTGATGACTTAACACTTTCTCTTTGATTGTCTCTTATTCTCTTTTTTACCTTCCTTCTCTATTATATTTTCTTCATAATAGTTTTTTTATTACATAAGGCTTTCCCTATGGATCGACCTTATTTACTATAGTTAACAAGTAAAAAATAAATTCAAATTATACTACTTCATAGTCTTGGTTTGGACGTAACAACAATCGCCAACTAGTTATGTTGCTTTTTTGTTAAAGTATGTGTTTTTTGTTTTAATGATCTTAGTTTTTAGTGTTTTTCTCACATCTTTCTTTGGATGTGGCTAGTTAATTGCTGGCAACGGTGATTTTGTGGGTGACTTCCCTCTTGGGCAGTGGCAGAACCAGAGTTGAAAGATTAGGGGGGGCAACTGTATACCCAACCCTTTTTTTCTATTGCCCAATCCTAAACATATCCAATAATTATATAATAAAAGTTGGGGGGAGGGGGGGGGGGGACCATGGCCCCCCAGTATCATAACATAGTTCTGCCACTGCTCTTGGGCATGCCAAACCTTCTTATTGAGTGGGCGAGTAGTGGCCCATGTGTGTGATGGTTGGTGTATGCTATTGTGGTGGGTGTTGGAATCATTGTCTTGTAATGGTTTGTGGCATTGGTTGTATCTAGCAGTTGTTTTCCTCATCCTTCTTTGGATGCGGTTGGTCTTTCATCAGTGATTGTAATTTTGTTGGCGGCCTCCCCCTTGGGCATGCTCCACCAACTCTTTAAGTGCCCAGGTAGAGATCCACGAGTGCGTCGGTCGGTGTCTTTTGTTATGGTGGGCGTGCACTTCATTGTCTCACAATGGTTTGTGGCACCAATCGAATATAGCAAATGTTATTCTCCCCCATGCGGTGTACATGATCGAGTTTTTGCTAGTATTTGACCCATCCCCTGGCGTGCATTCTCGGCGCTCTAGTTACCTTTGGGTATCTTTGGAGCCCTTCTCTCTAAAGGTGTTGTTTTTCAGCTTATACCAACATTGTAGAGATTTCTTACAATAATGGAGTTTGAGGTCTTTTTAGCATATGTGATTTCTTGTGATTGTCAACCTTGCTTTTTATGTCTTGCTATTGGTTTGGATTCTATACACATGATGAATCTTTGAGCTTTCCTTTGTGTTGTAATGGAGGTTGTAAAGGAGGAACTAGGGTTTGAATGTTGCTGGTTTGTCTCTCATTTATTGTAAGCTCTATTTGATTCTCTGTAGCTTTTGTTGGAAAGTTCTCCATAATAAAAATAGTGGCCCTTTGCGATTGAAAATCTAATTTATTTTTTGGCCTTCTTTATATGAATTTGTTGTTAAAGTGATCATGGGATCCGCTTCACATAGTCTGCATTTCACATAGCCACCGGAATCATTAACTAATTTGAAGCTCTCCACAATGTTGTATCTACAATGCTTGAAACCTTGTTTTTTTCTAAAAGGAAATTCATTACTACGAAATCGTAATACACCAAAGTAGTCCTCCTTCGGAACATCAGATAGAAATGGAGGATTATCAACCCGAGAGCAGCTGCCAACCATTCTAGCTAGCTTGAAACCTGAGAACCCACTCCATTCTAGCGCCTATAATTTTCTAAAAAGCCTGCTAAAGCTGCTAAATTTCCCCTAACATATTTTGTTTTTAAGATTAGATGACAATTGCCAATTTGGCCATATGAAAAATGTACCTGAACTGTATAAAACTACCTTTCTCTACCTTGTATGTAAGCCATCATCTTTTTGATAAATGTGGTAACCAATTCAAAAATCAAATGTGTACTTAAATTCTACCCACCTGCACCAAAGGTTACTAGTCATATATTGTTACGATTGCGAATTTTTGGTATGATTTTTACCTCTAATAAAACTATTTTATAAAATTTTAATTATTTTAAATTATTTAAAAGCAAATATTTTGAGATTTTATAGGAGTATGATAGAGCTCTGTGAAATGAGCATAACGAACCTAAGAACGCATGAAACGAAGGTCAAGAGGAAAAGTTACGACCTCGGGAAGTGTGTTATATGGGAAAGACTGTAAGGACCCTCATCTTTAAACCGGTTTTGGTTTTCTTTAATTATGGGTTATTGTGAGATTTACGTGTTTTCTGATCTTATTCGGTGATTTCGTAAATAAATAGAGTCTGTGATGGTTTTAACCAAAATTAACTTCAATATTAGTGGTTTTGAGTGATTTTAAACCAAATGTGAATTTTTGAGATTTTTCGGAATTTTCACTATTTTCCCAAAAAAATTAGGGTTTTGGCGGGACCCCTGTGGGCCCCACGGTCGAAAATTTTATTTTTGTGTCAAATGACCCTAGACATATACTTAAGGTCACACAAAAATTTTCAGAATTTTATTAGGCTTAATTCGTGCTTAAATTTGCAAAATAACCACTTTTAGCCTACTTTTCATATTTACACCCCAAAACTTACCTATGCCTACCCCAACCCTTACTATAAAAGGGCAAACCAGAGCCATTTCCATTTTTGGGAATAGGCTAAGGAAGGAGGGCTGGCCTAATCCCCACTTAGGCCCGAATTAGAAGCCGATTAAGGTAAGCTTGCTCTAATTAAGCACTAATCCATGACTTTTCTCTTAATTTCTTCTAAATCTACCATTTTCCCCTTGATTCAATTCGTTTTTGACCATCAAAAGCTACTGATTTGTGTTTTACTACAAACCCTAACATTCAAAATTCGATTTTTACTACCAACAAGCCCTAGATCTAAGATTTAATTAGGGATTTCTTAAGTAAATCGATTTCCATTGGTGTTTAATTCAAACTCATTGTATTTTCAAGGATTTCAAGAAGGGTGACTCTTCAATCCGAGCTTAATCAAGTGCTGAGGTAATGGGTCTTCAAAATCTCTGTTTATCCATGGTAAAACTCTTCATTTTTGGCTTATTTCGAAATGGTTTGCTTGATTTAGTGTGTTAATGGTAAGATTAGAAAATGGAATTATTTAATCCCGATTTCTTAGGGTTTTGCATTATTATGGTTTGGTGTGATATTCTGGAAGTCAAGGAGGACTTTTGATGATGATTAGGGTGCTAGATGTGGATTTGAAGTGTTATCTATGGTGTTTCGGTTTGATTTTGCGAAAGGAAGAAGATGACTGTTCTGCTGTGTTGGCGATCGATCGGCCTTGCAGGGCGATCGATCGGCTGAACTGAAATTTTCAAAATTTTGCGTGTAACCGATCGAACGGCCTGAAGGGCGATCGATCGGCTACACAGGAAATTGTATGTTGTGTGTATGATGCATATTTTGATGATTCCACTTTAGCTTGCCAATTTTATATGAATGTGGAGTGTTTTAAGCTATGTTAGGCTACTGGAAATGCATGCTATTGAGTTTATGGAGTTGAGATATATGTTTAGTGATGGTGGAATGACTTATGTTTTGTGGCATGATGTTGGAATCGTTATTTTGAAATTATGAATAGTTATTTCCCTTTGGTTAAGCATATTTCAGTAGGACTACAATCATTGTTGGACAGATTTGTCATGATAAATTGTGATTAATGGTGTGTGAATGTTGGTGAATACCATGACTCAATGATGAAATGAGTGATGTTATAGGTGTTTAGCCTTTGTGGTTGAGTTTTGAATCTAGCTAAGATTTCAACGATTCTTCTACTATGATTTCCGCTAGAATTCATGTTTAGGTAGAAAGTCACATGTGTAGTGTGGTAGTGAGTTGATTTTCAAGCATGTTAATATGCATCATGTGAAAGGCTTCTACTAGTTACACACACACACATGTGGGGGTTAAATGATGATGTTGAAGCTTAATATCGTGATTATGAATGATGCATTAGGGGATGGTGAGAGCACTTATCATGATTAGGGTTCATGTATGCTTTGCCCACGCATGTACCATGCTGTACGCATCATGAAAATGGATTTCCAATTGAGGCTTCATCGTGATTAATCGAATTTGACCGATTGGATGCAATGTGATGGAATTACGTGCCGGGTTTATCGGTCGTGGATTAATCGCAAGTTGATTGGTCCGAAAGGACATATTTTGATTTGAAGTTCCTGTGTGGAACGATTTGAAGTTCCTGTGTGGAACGATTTGGAGTTCCTGTGTGGAACGAGTGCACTCCCCGGGTTGAGTCTTGTTTAATGGAATGATGTGGGGACGAGTTGTGTACTTGTCTTGCGGATATGTGAGAATATTATTATGTGTGTCATCTGGACCCTGAGAATCCAGTGTGGTATGCCGTGTGCACCCCGCTACCACGTGTTCTAGGGTTCTCTGTGTGAGAACTCGGGCTCTTCCCTCCGCAGGAGATGTCCCTGGGCGAACACCCCTGCTCTAGATTCTCTGTGTGAGAATGGGACATCCTTGGCCAGGGATCGTCTGTGGCGAGCAGTATTAGGGATTGACAACCCTGATCTTTCTTGAATTCTTGTGTAGAATTTTGTACCATGACATGCCTTCGTGGCCTTGTCTATGCTCCCGTCTGTGTGACATTAATGTGTGATTACTCCTTGATGGAGGTTGATTGTGATGATACTATGCATGTGGATTATGTATGTTAGAGATACATCCATGCATGCTGATTTTGATGTTATGCATGTGGATTAGGTATGTTAGAGATACATCCATGCATGCTGATTTTGATGTTATGCATGTGGAATATGTATGTTAGAGATACATCCATGCATGTTGATTTTGATGTTATGCATGTGGAATATGTATGTTAGAGATACATCCATGCGGGATTGGTTATGATGTGAATGCATGTGGGAATATGTATGCTAGAGATACATCCATGCATGTTGAATTATGCATTTTTATGTAGTGTTAAGTGATATGAATGTGTGATCAGAAAGTGATGCACCATGTAAATCTTTGATCTGAAACGATCTCATTTCTAAGCTATCGTATTTTCTACGTTGACAGTGATATTAAAACCATTGCTGAGTGTTAAAACTCACCCCTCTTTTGTGTTTTGATTTGGGGCTGCGTGGTACGACACGCAGACGGACAGGATTGCCTTTTTGAGGAAAGGTCAGAGGTAGTTTGGGTGTGATGATGGAGATCGTTGTGTGACTTATCATCGTTCTTTCATGCTTTATGTTCGAACCTTTGTGTAGGGTTCTTGTTGTGGTTTTATGTCACATGTTACAGTTATGTTTGCTTATGACTTATTTTGAGCCGGTGTGGGCTTTACTTAACTAAGTTTGTGGGTTTGAGATTGTTGTTTACTTTGTGATAAGCAACACTTTTTTCTTCCCTTTTATTTACTCTTGCTTAAAGGATTGTGCGCACTCCGTGTTGCTGTTAATCGCCCGTGGTTAGGGATTAAGTCTTCCGCTAGAATCGTTTCTCAATTTCACTTCGTCGCCCCCGCGCGCTTGACCGGCCCTTGGACCGGGTTCGGCTCGGGTCGGGCATCGCCGGGGCGTGACAAAGACCCACTTCAAAAGTTTGAGATAACCTACTCATGTAGGGTCTAGTTTCGAATGGCTCATTGACATGAGTTCATCAGTACCAAGAACGCGCGATTCTGACTTCGGGATAAGAAGTTATCATGTTTTGAAGTTAGATTGGTATTTTATTAGAATATTATTAAAAAAATAAGAAACGGACAAAATATCTGACATCATTGATGATGCCAGCAGCTTGTGCCAAGCTGAGCTGAGCTGCGCCATGCGGAGCGATGCGTGGTGTCACCGCGCAGTTCACCCATGCCGTACATACGCACATGCTACACGCACGTTAAGTGCAGCGGTGCCGCCATTTCTTCCCTTTAACGCGTGATGAGTGTTGTGCACACGTGCGCGCGACACACCTTCAGCTTGCGGGTCTTTCCTATAAATTGATGTTTCCATTCATTCTTTCAAATAAGTTTCTGGAATCATTCTGAGTCCGTTTTCTTCCATTAAAAAAAGTTCTTAGCTAATTCGAGGGTATTCTACACAATGGAAGCGTCTATTCCTTAAGTTAACGACCCTATATAGGGGAAATGCCCCAATGTAAGGGGAGGTTCTGTCTGCCGCCTATGGGCGCATGAAGAGTAAAAGTATCTCCGAGCAAGTAGAGATTTTGTTTGTCGCCTACGGGCGTGTTGTGAGAAAAATGTCCTGGGCTAAGAGGAAGTTATGTCCATGGCCTATGAGCACGAAAAGAGTTTCTGGAGTTGTTCGGAGTCCATTTTCTTCCTTTAAAGAGATGTTCTTATCTAAATCGAGTGTGTCGGACATCGTGGTGGGGTTATTTTCCTAGTTGGAGACCTCCGGGACCCTAGAAGTGGACATCCAATTTTGTGGTGTCCAATTTATCGGTTTCGAACTCATGCAGAGAGCGAGGTAAGGGCTTTTATCTTTTCTTAAGGCATGATTATTGTTGGGGGATTTTGGTAGTTCTCTATGCACAAGTCAAGAGAATAGATCGTATGATCCTTCCTTGCAAGAGGTAGAGAAGAACCTTTTTTTTATGTGGGACTACCTTCTCTTGATTAATCAAGACTACTCTTTACACTTTAGAGTGAGTAGTAGTGATTAATCAATTTTTAAAACCCTTCAATTAGTTGGCTAAATGGAAGAAACAACAGGAATTTTATTAAAATAAGAAAAGAGAATTGCCAGGAGAAGTGGCTACAACTGTAACGACCCTAAATTTCCAGTATGTTTTCTAATACGTTAATTTTGGAGTTGGTAGCATTATTTTAATTAGTTATATTTGTTACATGTTTAATCTTATTAGAGTATGGTAGAGTGTGAAAAAGTGAGTGTAATGGCTTTGGAAGTGCTTGATTCCGACACCGGGGCCGGAAGTTACGGCCTCGGGAAATGTGCCATATGGGAGGGACCCACATTGAAGTGCGGGATAACCTACCTATGTGTGGTTTAGTTTTGTAAGGCTCGTCGATACGAGCCCAACAATATAAAGAACGCGTGAATCGGAGTCCGGGTGACAAAGATACGCGCGTTTAAAGTGTATGTGTTTTAAAAAAAAATATTATAAAAATGTTGGCTGACGCAAGCGGCTGGCGTCAGACGGCCCCGCGGTGGCGGCGCCGCATGGTGGGTCCGCGTCGCCGCATGTCGTCGCGCCAAACGGCGCGATGGGGCCTGTCGTTACGCGCGACACAAGTTGCGCGCCTGTCACGACCACGCAGAGCGCGCGTGACATGGCGTGCACGATGTGGTACGGGCGGGGCCCACGGGCACGCGCGCCTTTAAATAGTGCCCGACCCATTTTTTCTTGATTTTCCGTTTCCACTTCTAAACCCGTTTTCCCTCCGTTCTTAACCATTTTAAGTCCGAATCAAGTGATTCAAAAGGCGTTTCCTACTGAATTCGACGTTCTGGACGCTGTGGTGGGGTCGGTTTCTTTATTTGGGGCTTCTACAATTACGAAATTGTAACCAAGGGTTAAGGTAGGGGACTTTAAACTCTAAGCGTGTGCTTAATATAACTTCTTTACGCATCATTTAACATGATTAAACATATGTGATGGATTTATGTGAGACATGTTATGTGATGAACTATTTTAGCATGAAAATTGCTATATTTTGAACGATGTGATGATTATTCCCTGGGCTTAAGAACCCGGAATAATCATAGAGTGATGATGCCCGCCGAGAAAAATATTTGGCAAGTGGCGCGCACAGGGTAGGGCATCGTGGGAAAGCCCTGTTCCTAAGTGGCCCTCGTTTGCCCCACGAGCGCCGAGGGTAGGCCGTAGGGTGTCGCGGCTTGTGGTTTTGTGTTGATTTAGAACCGGTTGTTTTATGCATAATTTATCGGGATAGAGGTTTTTAAAGAAAATGCGTAGGGTTTTCAAAGGGATTTCTGCTTAGCACCTCTATTAGATTTTAAATTAACCTGCTGAGTATTTTAAAATACTCACACACCCCCAGATTCTGCAGGCAATGCAGCGAGGGCAAAGGTGAAGGAAGAGTAGCGTTCCAATTATGTTGTCTGCTCTCTAATTTTGGAAAGTATGTAAATATCTATATGACTGCAGTTTAAGGGCATGATGTGCCCGAAGACTTATAAGGCTTGTAACCTGTCAACTCTACGAACCTGAGTCCATGGTTGTGTGAAATATGTTTTTATGCACATGTATAATATTTTTGCTGTGCCATGACTCCGTGATATGCTCATGTTTAATATAAAGCATATCTGACTGTGATCCGCACTGACGGCCGTCGTGTTCGCATGCGCATGTGTTGGACGAGCGTGTCGAACATGGTAATGATATATTAATAATGTATATATATATATATATATAAAAGAGCGGCCGTCACAACAACTTTTGAATTTAAAAAGGAAAAGCAAAGAAGAAAACAAGGAAAATTCTTCTTGAAGATGAGAGCTCCCCTTGCGTAGCTTCTTCTTCCTTCTTGAGTGCTTCTGCTTGTCTTCCAATTCCTCGATCTTCTTCCACTTTTTGAAGGTCAAGGCTTTTTAGGAACTTGGTGTGTGATGGACTTCTGGATTTCTCTTTTGGAGGTTCTGTAGACTTGAAAGCCAAAAGCCCCTTCTTATGGAAATGAAGGGGTATTTATAGGATTAGAGTTGCACGGTTAAGCAAAGTAGTGTGGTGAGTTGGAAAGGTAGTTTATGAGAAGTGGAGAGTGGATTAGTGGGAGATGGAAAAATGGGTTAGTAGGAGTGTTGGTGAGAACCACTTGATTAGTGGAGGAAGTGGGAAGTGTGAGAGAAGACCGGGCATTATACCTTTGACTTGGTCATCTCCACTTTCTTCTTTTTTTATTATTTTTTCATTATATATTTTTTTTATTTCATCATTTTTTTTATAGTAGGGGATCACAAACATCAAAGCTTTGATTTAATCTTCCCATTCCTTACGTGGGGCCCATGAAATTTTCCACACAACCTTTTTTTTTCTTTGAACTTTGAGTTCTTTTGGAATTTAACTTTTTTTTAAATTTTTAGTTTTTTGGTCTTTCATGGCTAAACAAGTTTTTTTTTAGCATAACAATAGCGTAGGACCCACGAGTCTTACCTAGCCTTTTTCATTTATTTCTGTTTTATGACTATTTTGTTGTGAAACTTATGAGGTCCCACATAGTCCATTGCAAATTTTATTACATGGCCATGTGAGGCTTATAAAGCCTCCCTCAGCCGTTTAACTTTGAATGTAAAGAGGCCCCCATAACGTCCTCTCACAATAAATTTTTTGTTGGAATCCTTAGTTCATTCCTACGTGTGTAGGATTTAGATCTTGCCTCTTCACTTTTTTTTTGTTAAAAGCCTTAGTGTATTCCTATGTGTGTAGGATTAGATTTTGTTTTCTTACTTTTTTTTCTTTTTAGACTTTGTCCACTTCAGAGACTTTGTCTATTTAAAAATTTGGTCTCACTTAGAGCTAGTCAAGCTCCGAAATCTTGGCCTTTGGATTTTGATAAAAAAATTTCTTTGTTTGGACTTTATCCGAATTTGAGACTTTGTCCATTTTGAAAATTTAGTTATCTGAAGCTAGTCAAGCTCCGAGATCTTTGAAATTGAATTTTGATTTGATTTTGATTTTTTTTTATGTGTCAACAGATAGCCCCTTCGAGGGGTGACAGTGGAATGACATTATAAATGGAGTTGTTACCCGTCGGAAAAATTGTGAGAACTATGCCTGGTTTTCCATTAACTACTTCTTCTGGGTTGCCTGCAATTCAAATTGCTTCGCATGGAACTCGTTTAAATTTTGATGGGAATTTCGAAGTTATAATGGATAGAGCTGTGGAAATAATAGCTAGAACACGTAGAGATGTCACTGAAGCTCGTCGAAGGGAAGAGCCCCTTCCAAGTTTTATTCTTGTACAAGGATATCTCTTCTGCATCGAAGATTTAGACAATAGGCGAATTATTTTTCTGGAAGATGTTAAGGAAGAGTTGATTAGAGAGGGAATTCTGCACTAATAGATTTCCTCCTCATCGTTTCATTCATTTTTTCTTGTAATCTTCGCATAGGAGAAGATTTTTTTTTTAAGAAACAAATAAAAAGTTTTGTTTTTTATTATTGGATTTTTTTTTGTAAGCGTGGGCGGCCAAAGTTGGACTGGATATAGCGGCATAAGATTGCTCTTGGGGCTGCAAAGGGTGTTGCTTATCTTCATCATGACATAACTCCAGCCATTATTCACAGGGATATCAAATCAACCAACATATTGCTAGATAAATACTACGAAGCTAAAATTGCAGATTTTTGGGTGGCAAAGATTGCAGAAGGGAATTTTTGGCTGGAGAGGAGTTCAGCTATTTTGCCTGCACACATGGTTATATAGCACCTGGTAAGCTTTTTATTGGATTGCACTAATCGTTAAGTGGAATGACTAATGATAATCTGTTTCCCAATAGCTTAAGATGCTAGGAGACAGATTCTCATTATCCGTTTCACTACCTAACACAAGGAAATCCTGATCACTGTGGTTTACATCAACAAAATTATTGGTCTAACTAAACGTGTTATTTTCTATTCTATAATCCAACTTTTTTTTCTTTTTTTTTAGAACTTGCTTATACGTTGAAGGCCACAGCAAAGATTGATGTCTACAGCTTTGGTGTGGTGTTACTTGATTTGATAATAGGCCGAAGTTCAATTGAACCAGAATTTGGTGATGGGAGGGACATTGTAAGCTGGGTTTCTGCTCACCTTAATAAACGTGAAGGTGTTTCAACTGTTTTTGATAGTAGAATTTCGGCAGCGTATGAAGTGGAAATGATGAAAGTGTTAAAGATTGCTTTTTTTTTTTGCACCACTAAGCTGCCTACTCTATGGCCCACCATGAGAGAAGTAGTGAACATGTTCCTGGATGCCGATCCTGGAAAGACAATCGGAGATTACTGATCTTAATACTGTAAAAAGTTTTATTTAATATGTATGAGATCAGTTTTGCATCTTAATTTTTGCAATGCAACGTAATTAGTCCTTGCGCTTATTGCCCTTTTCATCCTTAAGATGCATGCTGATTGGACCTAACCAAATCTACCGGGCGATGTGTTGATGAGAGTGGACTCTACTTCTTAAATTCCCTACGATAACTACGAAATCCTTCGTTTTATATGATAACTACAAATCCCAATCCCAATTTTCTTATGATAACTCTAAATCCCAATCCCAATTTGATTAGGAGTGCAATACTATTAAAGAATTCAAATCTTCCAACTTTCTTCACTAAACCCGGCAGAGCAAGAGAAAAAAAAAAGCCTTCTGGAGCATCTTTTCCCTGTGTGTGAGAACATTGTTCATTGATCTGTGAGTTGCAGAGAATTCCTTCCAACGTTCCGGTGGATCGTGCAAGGTTGTTGATTCTCTTCACTTCTTTTTCTTCATTTTTTTTTTTGAACGAAGAGAGACTGGGAGAACTCTGGAGGTGGCGAGGGATGAAGTAGAATTCTGCTTTTGGCCGGCTGCGGATGACGGCGAGGTGCTGGGTCGGCATTGCAGCGACTTTCCGTCAAATCGGCCGTTGGCGCAAGGAAGGCAATCTAGGCTCACTCTCTGGCATCCCATCATGTCCAATGCCGGAATGGGGTCAACAGAAGGATTGTACACAACTCGGCTCTGCAAAACAGCAGATCTGCAATTTACATAACAAAGATACCTCCAAGCTCGTATCTTTGATCGACCCACAACGCCAAATTGCTTCTTCTTCCTCCAAAAATACGAAGTCTTGAGAGCAACAGAAAAGAAAGGTGGTCCGAGGAGGCGTGATGGTACAGTGAGAGAAGTGGAGTTTAAGGTCGGTTCGGGGCGGCGGAAGGTTGATGAACGGAGAGGTTGAGTAGAGCGAAGGGAGATGGTGTGAAAGAGAGGGCAAGGAGAGCGGCGGCCGGTGAGAAAGTTGCGGAATAGCGGAGGGAGAGAGGATCTGTGTTGATTTATGGGACGGAGTGGGGAGGAAGGAGGAAGGAGGAAGGAGAGGGATGACGTGATGGGATAATGGCTGTGGGAGACGGCGGAAATGGCTAAGGCTGTGAGAATTGGGATGGAGGGGGAACGAGAAATGTGGAGGTTTTTGAGGTGGCTTGTGACGGTGAGGTGGAGACGAGGAGGAGAGGTCGATGGGAGCAGAGATATTGGAATGGGAACCAACCGTCGGAGGTGCATGCCGAGACGCCGGTGACGGTGACCATGGGCGAGGCGATCCGGTGAGAGAAGGCGGCCCGGCGATGGTGACCATGGGCATGGTGATTCGGTGAGAGAAGGCGGCAGCAGAGGGACTGGAGAGCGGTGGCCAGTGAGAGAGATGTGGCGATCTGGTGAAAGGAGATGATGGCAGAGGGACTGGAGGGCAGCAGCCGGCGAAGAGGGTGAAGGGGCGGCGATCGACCAGCGGGGCGAGTGAGGTTCGGTGGCGCGAGGTGTGGGTTGATGGACAAAGAAGAAGAGGAAATCCGGGAGGCAGAGGGAGCAATGGCCGGCGAGGGAGAACCGTCGGCCGGTGGCGGTCGGGAGAACGGCGGAATGGGAACTGGACTGGGAAGAGGAGAAGGGACGGTTGGAAGTGTTTGGAAAGGAACGGGATGGAGGAAGGAGAAGTCGATGGGTATTAGGGATTTGATATCAACAGCCATGAGTTGTCCATGGCGATCAATGACTGTGATGATTTTTTTTTATTTATGAATGGTCCTGATTTACTCAGGAAAATCAATGGCTGTAGTTTAATTTGATTTGATTTTTTTTTGAAATTTTTTTTTAATCTAGCTTGCCATAAGATAGCTTGGTTGTGCTCAAGTCTGGCTGAGCTTGGCTTACGTAGAGCCGCCACCTTCTTCTTTTTTTTTAATGAAGTTAAATTTTTTTTTTTTTTTTTGCAGATTGAAGACTACTTTGGGATTGGAGCAAGTCTTCTTCTTTTTGCCAACTATAGGCGTATAGGCATGTAATTTACAGTCTTTTAAGAACTTAAATAACTTTATAACTTATATAACGACATATAAAAATTTGTTGCAATTCTAATTCTCTTTCCAAGAAGATTGAGAATCTTAATAATTTTTATGTTGTTTTACAAGTTTTATTACGTCTCTTTCTAAGGGGATTGAGAACTTTAGACTTATTTTAATTTTTTTTTTTAAATGTAAGTTTCATTATGTCTCTTTCTGAGGGGATTGGGAACGGTTTGCTCTCTTTGATTTTTTGATTGATTGATTTTTTATTATTATTTAAATTTGTCAAAAGGGATGCAGTATAATTATGTCTCCTTCGGGATTGAGAACTTTATACTTGCTTACTTTTGATGATAATTTTTTTTTATCGTTTTTCAAAAGAGAGATACAAGTCTTATTATGTCTCTTTCTGAGGGGATTGAGAATTTAGGCTTGCTTTCTTTGATTTTAATTAATTGATTTTAATTTTTTGTTGAAATTTGTCAAAAGGGATGCAGTCTAATTATGTCTCCTTCGGGATTGAGAACTTTAAACTTACTTACTTTTGATGATTTTTTTTATCATTTTTCAAAAAAGAGATGCAAGTCTCATTATGTCTCAATCTGAGGGGATTAAGAACTTTAGGCTTGTTCTCTTTGATTTTGATTAATTGATTTTTTTTTGTTGTTGAAATTTGTCAAAAGGGATGCAGTCTAATTATGTCTCCTTCGGGATTGAGAACTTTAGACTTGCTTACTTTTGATGATTTTTTTTTATCGTTTTTTAAAAGAGAGATGCAAGTCTCATTATGTCTCAATCTGAGAGGATTGAGAACTTTAGGCTTTTTCTCTTTGATTTTGATTGATTGATTTTTTTTTGGTTAAAATTTGTCAAAAGGGATGCAGTCTAATTATGTCTCCTTCGGGATTAAGAACTTTAGACTTGCTTACTTTTGATGATTTTTTTTATCGTTTTTCAAAAGAGAGATGCAAGTCTCATTATGTCTCTTTCTGAGGGGATTGAGAACTTTAGGCTTGCTCTCTTTGATTTTGATTGATCGTGATCTATCCATTAGATCTTATAAATCTGCAGTTTATTCCAAAGGTTCCCCTTCAAAAGGAATTCCGTCAAAGGAGTTATTTTTAGAATGCTCTTCAAAATTGACTCACCGTTCTAGTGGTGTCAAATTCGTGGTGTTTACAAAAAGGGGTAGAGATTTCAGCAAGCGAGGATATGGAGACATTGAACGTCGAGTTTTATATCCAAGTACCCTTACATCTTCGAATGATAGAGAAGAGAACATTCAGTTGGAAACACTTTTGACTCAATCCATGGCGAAAGGGTCTTCATATAATGACTTCGACCACATAAGCGGATGGGCCTATGACTCAAAGTGTTGGTTTGTTTTCACTAGGAAAATTGTAGGTTCATATGCATCCAGATTAGAGAGAAGTGGTTTGTTGGAAGCAATATTGGCCACACAGAGAGGAATAACATTGAATAAGCAAATTTTTATTGCTATGTTGGAGTCTTTTTGTCCTGCAACCAATACTTGTCTTTCTCCAAACGGTGAGTATGGGTTTTCTTTAAGTGAGATGACACATATCTCAGCTCTTCCAGGCTTTGGGGAGATTTATGAAGAGTATATTCCCTGCAATGAAGAATTAGAGTTGATTCGAGAAGCAGAGCCTGACTTATACAGGATTGTAGCTGAACTGTTTCTTCACTTTACCATTATTGCAAAAGAGAAACCAGTTCATGCCAAAGGTGTTCTCATTCAACAATGGACAAGCCATTTCTTTAACATTATTGAATTTAGCCAAACACAGGCTGAGATTGAGAGTAGTGAGAAATCATTGAGATATAAGACTCGGACTCCTCTTACCAAGACAGATATTGAAGCACAGGCAAGAAAAGATTCCATTAGCATGGAAGATTTACTAGTGCCTAAAAGTGAAGAACCAGGGCTTCAAGCATTACGAGCTGATGGTCATGCCATGCTCAAAGAAACTTTTCTTGTTGCATACCTTGTTGCACGGCTTCGCCGTTGTATATTTTCGAGCAAGAATCCTCGACTACTCGATCCTTCATTATTCTTAGTTGCAGCCCACATGGCATTGGGCACACGTTTTGCCCTTTGCCCTGCCATGGTAGCTCGATTATGCACTAGTTTACGTGATCATGTAAAGCATCTTCGTTCAGAGAAGTTCAAATTGAAGGCTTATCCTGGCCATTTCTTCTACAGCTGGTATGTCATGCATTGTCCCTCTCTACACCCTCCACCTGCTCCTCCAGCTCATAGGGGTGAAGCCTTCTTGGGGAGATTAGCAGTAAGTTCTTTTAAAAACTTATCTTTGAAAGAAGCACGAGAGAAAATCCGTTTTCATGGAAACTGGCATCTTGGAAGTCTCCCACATTTTAACGATGAAAGAATGATGACAGACGATTCTTCCCTTGCTAGTGTAGAAAAAATGGATGATGCCGCATTTATCTGGCTTATCAACATCTGCCCAAGTACTTTAGTTTACCGAAGTGTACTTCAAGTAGAACTTGAACCGTACACCCCAAGCAGATTTGCTGTACAATTTGGATATTCTCAGGGTATGGTGGGAAATCCTAACCTTCAATAGAAACGACATGGAGAAATTTGTGATGCAGCTTGTGCTTGGTATCACTTCATAAAACATGATACTGGAACAAAATTCATTTATCCCGATGAAAGCACCATCTACACTGAATGTTTTGCTAATTGGTGGGTAAGGGCAGCTGAGAATTACCTAAATGTAGATATATCAAAGGCACCTTCATTCCACTCTATCATTGCTGATTCAAACAAAAGGCCACTTTCACCTAAATCAGATGATCTTGGTAAAGGAACCAGGATAAAGTCAAAAGCCCTTCGTCTTCGGAAGAAGAAGAAAAGTGATCGAATTACTATTCAAGGTTTAAATATCTTGGCTTTTTATACATATATATATATATATATATATATATATATATATATATATATATATATATATATATACATATATATACTCATTGTTCTCCTTGTATGTAGAAGTTTCATCTTCCTCTTGTCACGCAAGTGATGTGGGTTCCCAAAGCTTGGTGAACTTTCTGGATGAAATTGATGGCGATATAAATATAGAAGACATTATTACTTTTGAAGATATGCTAAACACACATCCTCTTCTCTCTTTTTCTTTTTTTTTAACGAAAAGAAAACTTATTTTCCTTTCTCGCTCTTTTTTTTTAGGTACCCTTGATAATTTGGATTCATCAAGAATTCAAGAACGGACTCATGAACTTAATGAGACTGAAGTTGTCCCTTCTTTATCAAGTATGTCTTTTTTTTTTAAGGTTGCATAGCTCACTCCTTTCAATTTGTTTTTAGGTCACATACGTAGAAACTCAAGGGAAGTGAATCCAATAGAGTCTCAAGGGTTAAACCCTATACCTGAAAGCTCAAGTGGTATAAACCAAACAAAAGCCCAAGGCATGACAACCAGAGATGAGATTTGGGGTTTGCTCGGTTTGCTCAAGTATATCTTCCGGTTCTTCTTCTTTAATTCTATTTCTTCTTCTTCTTCTTCTTTTTAATTTGTGTGAATTTTGACTTGTAGGTCCCCACCACACTTACTTCACCATCCTTAGAAACAGGTATTTCATCCAGGGTGGAAAGAATTGAGGCCTTAAAAGATATTTCAGCAGCTAACAGTTTGAGTTCTAACTCTTCTTCAAGTAAAAATTCTTCTTATAGTAAAGGCCTAACCTTGAGCAAAGGTGTTTCAAATCAACATGTCGATGTGACTTCTTCCACCCAAGAACAAAATGATGCAGAAAATGTATGTGTTCAAACGGTGATTGTATCTTCTCTCCTTAGAACATTTAAAGAGACACTGGAGATTCTGATTAAGATGACCCCAACCATGATGGCCATAAGGAAAGCTGAATTAGAAAGCTTATTAAGCCTTCTAGATTATCAAGAAGTTGACACAAGTCCTTATCGTTCCGCATTGGTTAAGATAATCACAATTTCTGATGAAATAAAGAGAGCATGTGGACCAAGTCTCATATCTATGAAATTGGATGAGAAGAGAAAGGTAGAGTCTCAATTGTTAAATGAGTTTGAAGAACTTAAATCAGAGGGTAAAAATATTAGAGTACAGTCTTCTTTGAAACATGCCTATCTCAATAAACTCATGGATTCTCAGATTTCTCTAAAGCAAGCACATACTGAGGTGAAGTGTCAAATAGAGGCTTTTCTTAAAAAGAAGGAAGAACTTGAGAACTAGATTCATTGGTTTCAACGGAACAATCAATTGTTGAGGTGGAGCTCAGAGATTCATCCCCTAGGCTTAAAGAATTGGATGCAAAGATCAGTGTCAAAGCTGGGGAAGTAAGCAAGCTGCATCAAGAAATTGAAGACATGGAGCGATCCTTTTCTTCTAGTGAAGAAGCAAGAATAGCTACGAAGCATAAAGCAACACAAGCTATGGATGAAGTTTTTAATAGCCTCCAATTTTAGTTTTTTTAAAAAAAAATAAAAAATAAATAAAACCTTGTATTTGTAGTTGAATTTCCTTCCCTTATTTCTCTGTATCATATGATTACATTTCTAAGGGTAATATTTTTTTAGAAATTTTCCATTGATCGGTAGTAAACACCGATCACCTTCTTGTGTCAAGAGTCGATAAGCTCCATTTGAATAAACCATCTCAACAACATATGGCCCTTCTCATTTAGGTTCAAACTTGCCCTTTGACTTATGTGTGAAAACCATAGGTCATTTGACAGCAAGCACCAAATCACCCTTCTTGAAAGATCTTTGTTTAACTTTTTTATTAAAAGCCTCAATCATCCTTGCTTGATACAACTCTGTAGTTTGCTGGGCTTGTAACCTTTTTTCGTCAAGAGTTTCTAGTTCTTGTAGGAGTAGCTTGACATTATCATCATTTGTTAATTGATTTGCCAAAGCCACTCTCAATGATGGAATTTGAATTTCTAAAGGTAAAACCGCTTCACATCCATAAATAAGGGAGAAAGGTGTCGCTTGGGTTGCATTTCAAACTGTGGTGCGATAAGCCCACAATACTTCTAGCAACTTTTCATGTCAATCCCTTTTGTTCTTTGAAATGACTTTCTTTAAGAGTTTACATATAGTCTTGTTGAAAGCTTCAGCAAGCCCATTGGCGGCAGGATTGTATGCCGTTGAGGCTACACTCTCAATGCCATACTTTGCACAGAATTGGTAAAATTTATAATTTACAAATTGAGGTCCATTGTCATGCACAAACCTTCTCGGGACTCCAAACCTATAAATAATATGAGTCTTCAAGAATTTTAATACATCTTTCATTTTTGTTTCACGAAGTACTGTGCTTCTGCCCATTTTGAAAAATAGTTAGTGACCGTGATTATAAACCTATGACCTTTAGATGAACTAGGGGTAATTGGACCTATAATATCCATTCCCCATGTTTCAAAAGGCCAAGAAGTTGTTGTAGGGTGCAAGAATTCAGGTGCTTGGTGTATAAAGTTTGCATGATATTGGCATGCTTGACATTTCTTAGCATATTCCATACAATCTTTTATCATGGTAGGCCAATAATATCCCAAACCTTTTTATCCTATCTTGCAATTTTGGACCAGGCTGGTGAGCTCCACAAATGCCATCATGGGTTTCTTGGATCACTTTTTGGGCTTCTTTTTGTGACAAACACCTTTGTAAAATCCCATCATAAGACTTTCGATACAACATTTTTATTTTTGCATCATAATAAAACCTTGGGGTTCGTCGTCTTATGCTTGAGGCCTTCGATGGGTCTTGGGGTAAGATGTCATGTAAGGCAAAATCAATCAGAGGGGAACGCCAATCATCAGACTCAAAGTCAAATGAAATTTGCTCTATGTTGTTACATTCACTTAGTAGTTCAAATTCACTGGGTAGCAATCTTTTCTCACATATAAAAATCCCAATATTTTATCCTTCTAATATTGTCATAGAGGTGGCTAGTGTTGCAAGAGCATTTGCTTTAGCATTCTTTGACCTCACTATGTGTTATATGTCAAAATCATCAAATAATTTTGCTAATTTCTTAGCCATTGAGTGATAAGGTAAAAGCTCAGGTTTTCTTACTTCAAAAACCCCTTTCATCTGATTGACAACTAATTGGAAATCCCCAAAGGCTGAGAGAGATTTTATTTGTAATTCATGTGCCAATTAAATTCCAATAATTAGAGCCATGTATTTAGCCATGTTGTTGGACCATGGTTGTGTTAGCACAAAAGCATGTGGTATCATGTATTTTTCTGATGTGATAAAGACAATACCCACTCCCAATACATTTTGTCCTTGATCATTTGTTCTTGATGCACCATCAAAGTACATCTGTCATATTCTTTCTTGAACTTTTATGGGGCTTGCAAAGAAGACAGCTTCATCAGGTAAATCTTCTTGTAACTTTGAACCTTCTTTCAAAGGGTGCTCAGCAAGAAAATCTGCTAATGCTTGACCTTTTACTGCTTTTTGTGGAATATAAACTAGATCATAGGGTGACAACAAAAGTGACCATTTTGCCAATCGAGAATTAAGAGATCCTGCCTTCGTCATTAAAATTTTGAGCGGATTGACTCGAGATACCACGAATGTCGTCTGACCCAACAAATAGTGTCTTAGCTTCTAAACTGCAAACATGAGTGCTAAACATTCTTTTTCAATAGGGGGATATCTATGCTCAACCCCTACCATCATTTGATTCAAGTAATACAGAGCTTGTTCTCGACCTTCATCATTTTTCTGTGCAAGCATCACTCCAAGTGAAAGATCAAGAGCTTTTGTATATAGGATAAAGGGTCGACCTTGGATGGGTACCGATAAAACTGGTGCCTGGGTGAGATAACATTTGATCTCGTTGAAGGCATTATCACATGCTTTGTCCCAAACAAAGTTTGCTCCTTTCTTCATCAACCGAGAGAATGGTTGACATCTTCCAGATAAGTTTGAAATAAATCTTCTTATATAAGCTAATCTCCCTTGCAGCCCTTTAACTCTCGCAAGTTTCTTGGTGGCCTCATTTCTCTTATTGCTTTTGTTTTTGCAGGATCCACCATGATTCCATCGTTGGTTACAATAAATCCTAAAAATTTACCAGAAGACACTCCTAGAAAGCATTTGAGAGGATTCATCCTCATTTGGTGTTTTCTTATAATTTCAAAGATCATACGAAGGTCTGCTATGTGATCACTTGCATGTTTGCTTTTGATAGCAAGATCATCAACATAACACTCCACTCTTTTATGTAAATGTTCTTTAAATATTTTTGTCATAGCTCTTTGATATGTTGCTCCAGCATTCTTTAAGCCAAATGGCATAACAGTGTAACAATAAATACCAAAAGGAGTCCTGAATGCTATATGTTTTTCTTCTTTAGGGTTCATTTTTATTTGATTGTACCTAGAATATCCATCCATAAATGACATATGGTCATAACCAGTTGTGTTATCAACTAAAATTTCTATGATTGGTAAGGGGAATTCATCTTTTGGACATGCATCATTTAAGTCTCTAAAATCGATGCACACACAAATTTTTCCATTCTTTTTCATAATTGGTACAACATTGGCTAGCCAATCAGGGTGTTGCTCTTCCCTAATGAAACCAATTTCCTTTAGCTTTTGAACTTCTTTTTCAATTTCTTGCATTATTGTAGGTTTAAACCTTCTTTGTGCTTGTTTTACAGGTTTTACCTCAGACCTAATGTTCAAATGATGAACGGCAATTTTTGGACTTAGTCTAGGCATTTCAGTATAATTCCAAGCAAACACATCTTTAAATTCTTTAAGCAGACTTATCAAAGATTCTGCCTTGTTCGTAGTAAGACTAGTGCTAAGGAAGATAGGCAATGGGTGTTCTTCTGTACCCAAATTTACTTCTCTTACCTCATCTTGTGTAGGAGGAAGAATTTTTACTTCTTCCTCAATTTCATATTCTTTGGACTTCTTCAACATCACTAGCTTTGTTGTTTTCATCATTATTAGTCTCATTATTTTCATGACATTCTATTGAGACCATATTCACAGATTGTGTCAAGGTTGGATATTTCAAGTGATTCAAAGAAATCACAAGTATCCACATCAGAGTCCCAACTTGAAGTTTTGCATGATTCATTGTCACTTTCATTCTGTTGAGATAAGTCAATAAAGTTTGGTTTAAATCCCAGGTCATGTAAAGAAGTATTTTTTCATTTTGACATAATAGATGGTTGTAATGGGGTTTTTCTCCCCACACCATTATTGAGACCACCCGGAGAATCAAAGTTGTAGCCCATATTTTTCATAATGTCTTTTGAAATTGAACTATAGTTTTCTAATTCAACTTAATCTTTTTCTGAGTCTGATTCCTCTTTTGAAAATTGATTAATAGTAGAAGTTCGGTGAAATATGATTTCCTTTGAACTATCATTTCTTAGTACAAGGAAAGTAGATCCCTCAGGATTTTCTATATATGAAAAGGCGTGTAAACGAGTCAAAGGCAACTCAAAACAAGTGGCCAATTCTAAAAAATCATCATTTTTTAAAGTTTTAAATGGTTGATCTACAAACATTTTTGTTTCAAAAGAAGATGCAATATACCGCAAAAATAAATTTTTATTCATGCATACACGAGATACATAATCTTTAGAAGCCGTTTTTTTTACATCATTTACAACGTATTTGCAATATGGCTTTTTATTTACATGTACAATGTACTTTCCTTTAGCATTCGGAAACCTTGCATTGATTCCTTGTGGATCTATTGCTTTTGAGCCTTCAAATTCCTCAATTTCATCATCTTCATACATTGCAGAGTCAGCAAAATAGGCTTCAACACCTTTGAACGGTTTTTTGTCGGCAAAGACTCTATGAATTTTTCCATCATCTCCAATATACTTGAAGCACTGGTGAAGTGTTGAAGGGATTACTAAGTTTTCATGTATCCAAGTTCGACCTAACAAAAGGTTGCAGGAAGTTTGGTTACTGATTACGTAGCATGTCACTTCAGACTTTAAACTTCCAATTCAACATTTGAGGCGGATCTTTCCTTTATCTTTTTTTAAATTTGCATCATATCCTTGAATACTTGTCATTGTAGGAGTAAGCTTCTTCATAGGGATCCCTAAGTATTCCAAGGTACGAATTGGGAGAATATTGATTCTGGAGCTTGGGTCTATTTGAATTTGACCCAGTTCCACGTGACCAATATACCCTGTATGATACAATGGCCTTGTATGTTTCATGTCTCCAAGTAGCATATCATCCTTGGAGAATGTGATTGTTGTTTGAAGATTTTCAAGCTTAATTTCATGGTACTTTTCACATATTTCTTTCTCTCCTTTGATTTCAACACGGTTGACATGAGGTGCATATTTTTCAGCTTCTATTAGCACATTGACAACCGTCTTCCTAATCTTTGGAGATAATCGAAGCAAGTCATACATGGTCAACCGGGCAGCCACATTTGCTAGTTGAGCGATCAAGTCATAATTTAGAGGCTCACTTATATCTGGAAGAGGTGAATTTCTTTTAACTGGCTCTTGGAACCGAACAACTTTTTGTTGTTTTATTTTTTCTTTTTCCTTCCAATAGTCAGAATAATCTTTGTGATAATCTCGCCCTGACCTTATTCCAGGATTTGATTCTTTAGTGTTGTGGATTTGCTCCATGCTTCCTTCGTAATCAGATGCAGAATCATCATAAGTTTCACTAACAACTTCTTCATTCGCTAACTTGGTCATGTTGCAAAAGTCTTTAATCAAGTATTCCTCTTTAATTGTTGGAGCAAACTTATGATAAAGAGAAATCATGTTACACATGAATGTCTTCTCATTATCTTCGTCTTTTTCTTTCAAAGGAGCAATCATTGATTCATCATCACTTCCCCATCCACTAGGAATAATTTTTTCATCACTTGCCCATGGAGAGACTTTTGAGAGTCTTATCTTGAACCTTTTTCGTCCCATATGCTCAACCCAATGTTCTTCGTAATCTTTTGAAATTTGAGGTTGAACACTAAGTACTTTAATTTGAGTTTTGGAGGTCATAACTTGGTTTCTAGAAGATTTAATGTGAGACTTAGCCCCTCTAGACCTTGATCTAGTATTTTTTTCTTGATAATGAATCTTTTCCCGTAAAAGAAGTCACCCTGGGAGGTTGAGGCCAACAAGAGGGTATCTTTGTTACCACATCTAGAGTTTTGGCTTTCAAGCACTTTTTTTCTTCTTTTGGTAAGATTTCTAAATTCTTTTTTGGAGATAACCCAATCCAAGAAGGGCGAACTTACTTTCATTTCTTGAAAGTCTCTTGTCATAGACTCTATTTGGTTAGATGAATCAACTAAGTCCATTTCTAGCTTTGAGTCTTTAACTGAAATCATATGGCATTCATGAATTATTTCTTCATCCTCTTCATCTTCTTCAATTAGGACAATTATCTCGTCGTTCTCTTGGTTTACAAGAGATTGAGTTAGAGGATTGTCTTCTTTTGATTGTGGCAGTCCCTCAATGCTTTCTACTTCTCGTTTAATCTTCTTTCTTTGTGGGTCATCCTCTTTTTCTTTTTCTTCCCAAAAGTTATCTATTTTGGTTTTTGTGTCTTTGTTCTCCCAAATGATAGTTCTCTCTTCATCTTCTGGCCATGCTCTCCATCTATTAGGTAAAAGTTTGTCATTTTGGTTTTCAAACACCGACCAAGGTTTATCTGCTTTAATTTCTGTGTATGTGTTCTCCCAAAGGATGGTTCTCTCTTTATCTTCTGGCCAAGCCCTCCATCCATTTGGTTGGAAGTGTTCTCCATATTCAAAAGTTGACCATGGTTCATTGTTGTTTACTTCAATGTTCAACTCTTAGCTTAAAACATTTTGTTGGATTTCAATTGAGTCATACAACTCATAATCTAACACAATGACCAGATTATCTTCAACTTCTGAATGGTTATCTTCACTTTCTGAGTCCCAAATTTTAATGACATTATTACATTCCCAAAATTCTTCAATCACTTCTTTTTCTTCGAGAATTAGGACCACCATGTCGTTTAACCTCTCCTCCTTTTTTCAAGGTTCCGGTGGCATAAACTCTGCCAAAGTACATGGAACTCTTGGCTCTTGTTCAAGCAATTCTATTGGCAAAATCTCACTTTTCCTCATTGCCCTTTTTTTCTTTTTGCACTTATTTTTTGACTTAGTTACACCACGTAACTTTGGTAGGGGAAGGAATGTTCATGTTCTAGTAATATCATACACTTTGGATGTACGAGATTTTTCTTAACAATCTTCCACTTTTCAAATACATGAAGGTGCCATCTGATATTTGAAGAGAGACAAGTGACTCATAATCTTCTAGGAAAACTTCTGCATATTTAAATTCCACATCTTCTTCTTCTTGAGGAACTCTTACTTGAATTGGCTCAAAAGCCTCAAATTGGACTGAAATTAAATTTGCAAAAACTTTCTTTTCTTCTCAAGTCAACCTAATGACTCCTTTATCAATTAGAGCCTACACTTGATCATTAAAGACATAACTTTGTTTGATATTATGGCCTAGGATCCGATGGAACAAACAAAATGATGGATCATTTGTTTGTTTTTCCTCATTTGGTCTCTTGCACTCCGGAAGCTTGATCTTCCCCTTCTTCACCAACTCGTGAAAGAGGTTTTCAGTTTCATTTACATCAAAGGAATATTCTCTATTCATTCTTTCTTTTAATGTTCTCTTCTTTACTTCAGTCATCTTGTCTTTCTTCTCTTGAGATGTTGCTTCAGAAGTTTGAACAGAAAACGCTTCTTTCTTCTTAGTGGGCTTAACATACTCTTTCTTTTCACCATATTTTTCAGCTTCACGTTCAAACACTAAACGTTCTGCCTCAATAGCACTTTTCATGAGATTGTTAAGAGTCTCTGGTTTTATAGATCTCATTTTTGATTGAATCTTTACACGAAGATTCAAACGACATACTTCGGTAAGGTTCTTTTGAGTTGTTCTATCTAGACACTTTAACGCAAGAGCCCTCCATCTTTTTATGAAGTCACATACTATCTCTTTTGGCCCCTGCTTTGTTGAATAAAGTTGGGCCATAGAAGTAGTGGCTTCTTCATCAAAGAAATGACTCAAGAATTTAGCTTCCAAGTCAGCCCATGTTTGTACCGATTCTTCTGGCAAAGTCATATACCAGTCAAATGTAGTTCCCTTCAAAGTGCTGACAAATAATCTAATAAGTACAACATCATTGCCAACAAGGTTTTCAGTTAAAGCCTTGAAGTGGCAAAGATGTTGTTTTGGAGAAGCTTGACCATTATAGCTTTGCAAGTTTGACTGCTTGAATTTGGGTGGGAAAGGTATTTTATCCATCTAAGCAGGGTAAGGGGAATTTACTCCCGCTTTTCTCAACTTAGACTCTTCTTGGATATGTTGAAGAGCTTCTTGCATCTCTTTTCTTGATACAAGTGCTTGAGGACTTTCCCTATCAATTCCTTCATTTTCTTGAGAATTAACTTCATGGAAGTCACCTTGATGATTAGAAGTGACTTGTTGTTGACTTTGAGTTCTTGTGGCTAATGCTCCAATCATGGCTTTCAATTCTTCTATTTGCTTCTCTTGATCTGCCATAAATTTAATAAAACGAGTAGGGACTTGCCCTATCTTTATGTCATCTTTTTCTCCTGTTGTCATGTGCACTCCAACTCTTCTGGATTCCAAAGAAGACAAAGTTACGGGAATAGTGTTGGAAGAAGTAGAACTATCCTCCACTTGAACCTCCTCTTCGCCATCGTCTTCTTCTCCATGAGTGATTGAAGGGAATTCATTTGTTGTAAAAATAAATTTAGGAGACCTTGATGAAGTCCCTGCACCCCCATCTTTCAAACAATTTTTCTTTTTGCTTCTTGTGTAGAATTGAGTTATTTTCATAGTTTGATCTTCTTCACTTTTTTAGCCAACCATATTTACAATTGCAACATGAGGCTCCTTCTCCTTAGGCCTCCACCTTTTGGTTGTTTTCAAGGTTTTGGGAGAATTTGAGCTCCAATTCTCAATTTCATCACTTAAAGACAATTTTTCCAAAGTACTATTAGTCATTGGACTTGATTTTCTAAAATTCTTTCTCCTTCTTGGGGCGAACTCCATTGAAGAATTAGACTCGCTAGGAGAAGGTAGTATTTTAGGATTGTCTTGCATCATACCCTCCTCAAGAGTTGGGTGTTCCTTTTCCCCAAGTTGTGAAGACTTGTTAATGTTATCATTCTTAAAATCTTCTTTTTGCCAACGAAACTTTGATCTATCAACGGTAGGAAATAGAGTGAACTTGGATGACCTCCTTCCTCCTATGTATGGTTTTCCAAAGTCGTTCCCTAGATAGTCATTCTTTTCTTGGAAGTAAGGTACCATCTCGCCATTATCACACATAGGGCATGAGAGTAACACACTTTGTTGAGTCATTTTTGAAAAAAATTCATGACGGGTGAAATCCTCAACTTCTCTTTTCGGGGAAGAGTTTCTCCATCTCATACTTTTTTGTCCTCTTCTTTTCATAGGCTTCCACCCCTTGGGATTGGAATTATTACCCAAAGTAGGATAACCATTTTTTAAAATTTCATTCTTCATTGCAAGTGAATCATGTTTAGTTACATGCCTTTTCGGGATGTGGTTTTCTTTTTGCCCAATCTTTTTGTCATATGGGGTTTTCACCATCATGCAAGAAATTTCCTTTGACCTTGCCTTGAAAGCCGATGGCGTTTTCTTCTTTCCAGGCTGAAAAAATTATCCATTCATGGGGAATGTCACAATCATACGTCCATTTTTCTTTTTAGGCCTTTGAGGTCTCAAGAACAAACTTGTTGTCATTTCTCCATTTATATTCTCCAATGGCTTAAACTGATTGTTTTGTCGTAGCTCTTTGAAAGAGGTTGGAAAATGATCCATTGGATCCCATATACCAACATCAATGAGGCTATCATCCACATTTCTTTTAGCCCCTTGAACCATAGTTTTTTTCTTTTTCATGCGTCTTGAAACATTCAAAGCCTTTTTCGATTTTCCACTAAGAACTTTGTTCCCTAGCCTTGAGAACACACTATCACCGCTCAAAACTTTGTCATGGGCAAAGTGAGGGGAGTGAGTGGTCTTAGGCTCTGGGTGAACTTGGTTCAATAGTTTTCCATGAGTATTGTAACTTAGCCTTGAAAATACACTATCACCACTCAAAACTTTGTCATGGGCAAAGTGAGGGGAGTGAGTGGTCTTAGGCTCCTCATGATCTTGGTTCACAAAGTCTTCAAAAGTATTATGTCTTAGCCTTGAAAACACACTATCACCGCTCAAAACTTTACCATAGGCAAAGTGAGGGGAGAAAGTGGCCTTCGGCTCCTCATGATCTTGGTTCACAAAGTCTTCAAGAGCATTGTGCCTTAGCCATGAAAACACACTGTCACCGCTCAAAACTTTACCATAGGCAAAGTGAGGGGAGTGAGTGGTCTTAGGCAATGGAATATTCACTGTAGTCCTTTTCTTGGAACTACACATAGCATCCATGCTAGCATCCAATGGAACTACCATTTTTTCTTCATGTTTTTGTTTTGCTAAAAAGGCTCGAAACTTAGCCTCATCAAAATTAATGATGAGCTTGAAATTTCCAGTAGCCTCTATTTTTGCCAAAAAGATGGAAGGATGAGAAGGTCCCACCGGGTGTGCCAGAAATCTGTTGGGGGATTTCGGTAGTTCTCTATGCACAAGTCAAGAGAATGGATCAGATGATCCTTCCTTGCAAGAGGTAGAGAAGAACCTTTTTTTTATATGGGACGACCTTTTCTTGATTAATCAAGACTACTCTTTACACTTTAGAGTTAGTAGTAGTGATTAATCAATTTTCAAAACCCTTCGATTAGTTGGCTAAATGGAAGAAACAACAGGAATTTTATTAAAATAAGAAAATAGAATTGCCAGGAGAAGTGGCTACAACTTTTGAATTTAAAAAGGAAAAGCAAAGAAGAAAACAAGGAAAATTCTTCTTGAAGATGAGAGCTCCCCTTGCGTAGCTTCTTCTTCCTTCTTGAGTGCTTCTGCTTGTCTTCCAAATCCTCGATCTTTTTCCACTTTTTGAAGGTCAAGGCTTTTTAGGAACTTGGTGTGTGATGGACTTCTAGATTTCTCTTTTGGAGGTTCTGTAGACTTAAAAGCCAAAAACCCCTTCTTATGGAAATGAAGGGGTATTTATAGGATTAGAGTTGCACGGTTAAGCAAAGTAGTGTGGTGAGTTGGAAAGGTAGTTTATGAGAAGTGGAGAGTGGATTAGTGGGAGATGGGAAAATGGGTTAGTAGGAGTATTGGTGAGAACCACTTGATTAGTGGAGGAAGTGGGAAGTGTGAGAGAAGACCGGGCATTATTATACCTTTGACTTGGTCATCTCCACTTTCTTCTTTTTTTATTATTATTATTTTATTATTATATATATATTTATTTATTTATTTCATCATCCTTTTTTTTATAGTAGGGGATCACGAGCATCAAGGCTTTAATTTAATCTTCCCATTCCTTAGTGGGGCCCATGAAATTTTCTACACAACCTTTTTTTTCTTTGAACTTTGAGTTCTTTTGGAATTTAACTTTTTTTTTAATTTTCAGTTATTTTGGTCTTTCATGGCTAAACAAGTTTTTTTTTAACATAACAATAGCATAGGACCCACGAGTCTTACCTAGCATTTTTCATTTATTTCTGTTTTATGACTATTTTGTTGTGAGACTTATGAGGTCCCACATAGTCCTTTGCAAATTTTTATTACGTGGCCATGTGAGGCTTACAAAGCCTCCCTCAGCCGTTTAACTTTGAATGTAAAGAGGCCCCCATAACGTCCTCTCACAATAGATTTTTTGTTGGAAGCCTTAGTTCATTCCTACATATGTAGGATTTAGATCTTGCCTCTTCACTTTTTTTTTATTAAAAGCCTTAGTCTATTCCTATGTGTATAGGATTAGATTTTGCTTTCTTATTTTTTTTTTATTTTTAGACTTTGTCCACTTCAGAGACTTTGTGGATTTAAAAATTTGGTCTCACTCAGAGCTAGTCAAGCTCCGAAATCTTGGCCTTTGGATTTTGATAAAAAAATTTCTTTGTTTAGACTTTATCCGAATTTGAGACTTTGTCCATTTTGAAAATTTAGAGTTATCTGAAGCTAGTCAAGCTCCAAGATCTTTGCAATTGAATTTTGATTTGATTTTGAATTTTTTTTTATATGTCAACAATTATAAACTTTAGTTGTGTTTTTAACTTATTATTTATATGACTCTCGCATGTTATGCGTTAAAGATTACTTTCAAGTTATGATTTATGATTTTTGCACATATATTCAATGTGTCAAATGGTTAATCATTGAGATAGAGTATGATTTATATATCATATATTTATAATGCTATTATGTATATTCAATTAATCAAATGATTTGCCGCTAGAAGAGGATATGATTTGCCACTGGCAGAGGATATGATTTGCTATTGGAAGAGGACATGTTTTATATACTACATGTTTTACGATTGCCTCATATATAATAGTTTGATCGAATGTCTATCCATGGATTTTGATATAAATTATACACGTTGGAGCGTGTGAGATAGAGATAAACTAGCTTCGCCACTATTTTCATTGTGAATGAATACAGTATGTTTGAAAGACAGTTTTAGAGGACTCGTTCTTATTGAAAGGAGGATTCTCAAGATTATTTTTAAAAAAACGTATAAACATGGTGATCGAGTCACTGAAGCGGGACAAAGAAGGGGTAAATATCTCATTGAATGAACAACCAACCATGCCTTTGTAGTCGTTGATAGTGATGTTGTCACACCTCGGAACTGCCCGACCCGAGTCAGACCTGGTCCAAGGGCCGGACCAGTGCACAAGGGCCATGATTTTGAAAAAGATTAAAGAAATGGCAGAAGACTTATGCCCCAACCACGGGCAGTCTAATATTAACAGAGTTTACGCACCACTTTGAGCAAGAGTAAATAGGTAGAACCAAAAGAGTTACTCAAACTCTAACCAAAACACAAATCTCAAACCCACATACTAATAATCCATAGCCAGCACACTTGGCACAAAACAAGGTCTCAAACGAAACAAAAGACATAATGTATCACAAGTTTGGAAATAAGAACCACACCACAAGGTTCTAACTTCAAAATGAAATAAATAAGAGACATGCGAAAACTAGAAGCCTCCACAACTACTCCCAAGCTCTCTCTGATCTTTCCTCATACAGAGGATCCTATCTATCTGCGTGTCATGCCACGTAGCCCCAAAATAAAACAAGAAAGTGGGGTGAGTATAAAAACTTAATAATGGTTTTGAATATAACTATAATAATCAGAAAATATGACGGCATGACAATAAAGCAATTCAGATCTAAGATTAACATGTTATACCACTTTTTTATCATACATTCATATCTCATAAACCTGCATAATAGTGTCTCAATCACACACTTTCAGATCACACATTTATATCTCATAAACCTGCATAATAGTGTCTCAATCACATAATTTCTGATTATGCATTCATATCCCATAAACCTGCATAATAGTGTCACAATCACACACTTTCTAATCATGCATTCATATCTCATAAACCTGCATAATAGTGTCTCATTCACACATTTTCTAATCATGCATTCATAACACATAATCCTGTATAATAATGTCTCATTCACACATTTTCTGATCATACATTCATATCACATCAAACTCATTCACCCTGCACGACAAACGTGTCAAACACATGATACACAATCATGCATAACATTCATCATCAACATGCATCAATACAAATGGTGAATGCCTCCATCAAGGAGTAAACACAAATATTGCCACAGGTAGGACATGGTCAAGGCCACGAATGTGAGATAGTCAAATTTTCCACACAGGAAATGTAAGAGGGTCGGGGTTGTTAGCCCCTAAAGTTGCTCGCCCTGGACTATCCTGGCCAAGGATGTCCCATTCTCACACAGAGAATCTAAAGCAGGGGTGTTCGCCCAAGGACATCTCCTACGGAGGGGAGAACCCGAATTCCCACACAGAGAACCCTAGAACACGTGGTAGCGAGTGCACACGGCATACCACTCTGGATTCTTAGGGTCCAGATGATACTCATAATAATCTTAAATCCACAAGACAAGTACACAACTCGTCCCCACATAATTTCATTTCACTAGACTCAACCCAGGGAGTATATAGTTCTACACAAGAACTTAAATCGAAAACATATCCTTTCAGACCAGCCAAGTTTCGATTAATTCACCGAGCGATTAATCCAGCACACAATCTCAACCATTGCATACAATCGATTAATTTCGGTTAAATATCGGTAAAACTTCATCCATGAATACCAATCCATGATGCATGATAACATGATGCATCCGTGAGTAAGACCTATGTGGGTTCCAACACATGGAACGTGCTCCCAATCAGTTCCCTTATGCATCATAATCAAGGCATAATTAACTACTATTTCATAGTAGATTCCCCATATGTGTGTGTATTCATGCATATCTAAGCACATGCCCAATACTTAACATAAACTCATAAGACAATTCACACATGCTTGAACACATTCAAAACAATGATTCCTAACTGAAATCAAAATAAAATCCATCATAAAGCTTAAATCCATCCATGCGAAATCGAATATTCACTCCCACAAACATGATTCTTCCACCAATAAGCCACAACATGATCACATCCATTACCCATAAACCATTCTCATTATAAGAGAACATATCTCACCATTTTTTACATCATATCCCTGCTAGAAACACATTCTAATCATAAGAATTCCAACATTCAAAAGTTTAAGGTACGTCAATATCAGCATGCATAATTATTAACATAATATAATGCCACATGACCACACTTAAACACATTCCATAAACTTTCATCATCAATTCTACACCTCTAATAGCTTAATTTCATTATAATACACCTCCCATAACCATTAGAGAGTAAAACATTGAAATGAACATAAGTTTCAAAAATAGCAAAAATTGTCGGGTAGCCATTCGATCACCCTATAAGGCCGTTCAATCGGCTAAACTGAAAATTTGCCAAAACTGTAGTGTTGTTGATCGATCACCCTGGTAGGCCGTTCGATCGCCAGTAAAGCAGTTTTGACCTTCTTCTTCATTTCGAAAATCAAAACCGAAACACCATGAAAACACCTTCAAATCTTCATCCATGGTACCAAACATTATCAAAAACTCATCAAACCTTCCAGAACACTAATCTAAACCATTCTAAAACAAAATCCTAAGAAATCAAAATGAAAGATTAGCATTTACTAAACCCACCATTAAAGCCTAAATCAAGTAAAAACCACTTCAAATAACATCATAAAAATTGAGATTTTTGCTACCCAAAGTTGAGATTGAAGAACCCATTGCCTTTCCTTATTGATTTGGGCTGGAATGAACCTTCAATCTCCTCCAACACCTTCCAAAAATACGATTTTAAGTTAATACACTATTAATCTCGATTTAGCTTTAAAAAACCAAAAGTAAACCTTAGATCTAGGGTTTTAGAAGCTTAACATGAGATTTTGAAATTAAGGCCTAGAGAAGAGAGGTAAATTAGTAGTTTTATACTTTCAAAACTGATTAAAACCATGGTTGAAGTCAAAATTAAGAATTGATTAAGAAAAAACCTAGGGTTTAGGCTTGATTAAAGGAGAACATACCTTAATCCTTTTCTAATTCGGGCCTAATTGGGGAATTAGGCCTTAATCACAATCTCCTAGCCTATTCCCAAATGGGAAATCGCTCAGCCCTTTCTATTTATAGTATGGCTTGGGTACACTTAATGAACTAATGGGGTGTAAATAGGACTTTTAGTTAAAAATGGGTATTTTGAAGATTTGAGCATTAATTAAATCTGATAAAATTCTGAAATTTTTTATATAAGCTTGTGTTGATGTCTAGGATATTTTTGTCAAACAATCCCAATTTCGTCGGTGGGGCCCACAGGGGGTCCTGCTAAACCCTAATTTTTGAAAAATTAGGGAAAAATGAGAAAAATCTTAAAAACTGAGAATTGACTAAAAACTACTTAAAACTCATAAATGTAGAGTTAGTTTTTCTTAAAACCTTTAGAAACCCCATTTATTTTTGAAAACCTTAGAATTTAAATCAAAAAACGCGTAAACCACACATTAAACGATAAATAGCATTAAAATAAACCGGTTCAAAATGAGAGTCCTTACAGATGCTCCCATGAATTGTAGAGGAAGAACTAGGGTTTTAAAAAAGATAAACATTGGGATATAATATTTTAAAATAAAATAGTCATTTTTGGAGTCTGAGAACTCTAGGATATTTTGATTGTCTAGGACTAAGATTATGAGTATGGGACTCAAGAATGTTTTGGTTGTCCGGAGCTATTGTTGGGCCCCCCTATAGAGCTTCATTAACTAGTTCAGGGCACAATTAATCCAGTTTGGAATTGGATGCATGATACCTATTTTAGCCTGGTGAGCCCCTAACAAATGGCAAGACCCCTGATTAGCCTCTAACAAAGGGCACCTATCAAGGCTACGCATGCTATGGTAGAGAGTATCATGGGAAGACTCTCTACTCTCTAGATCCCGGTGCCCCATGAGCACAGGTGGCTCTTCTATCCACAAGCACGAAATGTTGTGAGATGATATGTGGAGTAAGAGGTTGTTGCGTTGTACCCGCAACAAATTTCTATTAATAATATATATCGGGGACATTAGTAGTAAGTTATGAGAGCTTATAAACCCTAGAAGCATCTTCAATATGTAGGAAGAAGCACTCAGGGTGGTTTTGGGTGAGAGGCACACTTTGTTTTTATGAAAAATATTATACATGATATGTGTTGTGAAACTTCCATGTGTTTATTCATGTCTGATCGCATAAACTCCCCTACTGAGTATTTCAAAACACTCACCACCCCCTAGACTTTGCGGGACTTGACGAAGCTTAGTATACGAGTAGAGGGGCCTACTCCGAGTTTTATCAATGTGAATTCGAGGATTTCAACCGCACCAAAACAAGTAAGAGCTCTCATTATTTTTCTCTTATGTGTTTGTACATGGACTGTGGTTTATGGGGAAATGATTATTATATTATCGTATAAGGCAAGCGGCTCTAGTCTTGGGCCTGGGTAAACTCCAATATTTTTATGAAAAGAATTTTTTTATGCTTCCAAAATCTCAGGGCGCAACATATATAGTACACAAAACAAAAAAGGAAGAGAAAAAATACAACATTTGAGTACTTTCTCTTTCAAGAGATTAAGCATGTGTACTATTTGTGGAATTCTTATTGGTAACATATAAACTTGATCCTCTATATGAGTTCAAGTAGTTCTTGTGTTCTACTGTAAAGCATTAGGACCTAAACATCATTTTTTCCCTTTTTGTTTAAAAAAATAGAAAAAATTTATATGAGCTAGGGCTCATGCACGTCAGTGTGAGCACAAACATTATGAACTGTCAGATCTAGTTTTGATGGCGCAAGGGAGCATAAAACCAATATGCCCCCTAAGTTATGTATGTCGTTGAATCAAAATCCGATGGCACATGATGTTTGGGCTCATGCAGTCACACGTGAGCTTGAGCTCATATAAATGAGACTCTAACAAAATGAACTATGAAAATTAAGTACCGAGAATTGGCTGCATCACTAGCTTGTAAATGAGATGAATCTCATGCACCCATGCTAGAAGTACATCTAGCTATCTGCCATGATTCAATCATTATTTTAATGTATGTAAAGTATCCTCCAAAATATCTTCCCACTTTACCAGAGTCCTCTATCATCAAAATCAATAGTGTACACCTAGTGTACATTAACTCAATCACATAGGCTACAGAATTGAGGTATTTAAAGGGGGTTTAAAACCTTAGTTAAAACCTTAGAAAACCTCGCCTAAACTTTTAGTAGGGCTTCTTGTTTCGCCTCTAAAAATCTCATCGACAAAGGTTTGGTGAAGGTTGAAAGTTTTTGCAGAGTTTTGAAACCCCCGCTGAAAGTCCTTACTTAAATGACAACTAATAGTTTTTTGCATAGGTTTAAAATTGCCGCTAAAACCCTGTAAACACACGTTCCAAAACCATCGCTAAAGAAAACGAGTGATGCTAAATAGGTGAATTGGCAACAAATGGCAGGCTTGAACTATGGAAGTTACATTATTAACGAAGCTTTAATACAAGTTTTGGTTACAATTCGCATAACTTTTAGTAATGCTTTTTGACATTTCATCACAAAATAAATTTATTGTAATTCTATTTTTTCATGTTCCCTATATAACTTTTAAGACACAATTTACTTAAAAACTATTACTTTCAACATCTCAAAAACCCGATTTCATTACTTTGAAGAACTCTACAATTTTTCAAGAAACACAAATTCATATATGATAACCTTGTAAAACGTTGTTTATGTTCAAAATGTCAATCACATAATAAAACTAAGTAAAATAACCTAAACTTATAATGGAAAGGCAACTAAAATGTAAAGTTAATAAGAATAACCTAATCGAAACAACCTAACTCAACAATGTGAAGACAAATACAAGTCTGATAACAACATGAAGGAGTAGAAATGGATTCCCAATGCTCAACTAAAAACAACAGATCCTTCAAACTTGAAACATAGTTTATGCCAATGGTCAATGATTAGGTTCTGTCACCCTACACAAATAGTGGAACAAAATAACAAATTAACCAAACAAAAGACTACAAAATTCATGTGACTTGTAATTTTATTTAGTAAAAATAAGTCATAAGCTTGTACTTGCCCTATGAAAGAAGCCAATAACCTCCCCATCTCTTCTAGTTATGTTTTTAGTTCCTTCTACTCAAATCGAAGTTGTTTTACTACTTCTTTATCTTGTTACTCATGTTCTAAAATTTTTTCCTTTACTTCATTGTATTCATGACTTGAGATTTTAGCATGACCAGATGTTTCGCCCAACAATTGAGTTGGAGTCACTCCAAGACCACATCCCCGAAATCATTTTGACTTTTTAGGCCCCATAACCTTTGCAAATACATCATTAGGAGAAGGAAATAGGGTGTCTTGGGCACCCTTTTCAATGAAGCCTTTCATTAGTTCCTACAACCAATATTGGAATCTATATTACTTGAGTGTCCAACACAAAACAATGATGCTGATAACCAAGTCTAGTAATATTACTTGATAGCCAAGTGAAGAAGATAGATATATAACTTCAAAAAGAGAAAACAACAAGGAGAAACAAGTCACAAAGGCCATGAGAATATCTACATTCCAAAATCCAAGCTATGCACCATGCACCAATTAATAAACAACTCAAAACCAGGCTTGCAAAAAAATTAGGTCAATATGTACCTCACTTATGTTTATAAAATTTTCCTACTTCTTTATAAAGAATTTGAATAAAATTGTTGTTGTATGCTTTAGTGGTATTGCAACAACTAGGATTTATTTAATGTTATCTTGTACTATAATTAGGGTATGTTTGGGTACTAATTTGATGGAAATCCAATGCTTTTTTTTTGGAAATTCATTTACTAGAAAGCCAAATCTCGTTTGGAAATAACATTGGGAAAATCAATTTTTTCCAAGTTTTTCTAGAAATCGTGTTTGGATGGTAATGGAGGAAAGCTGATTTAAAGGTAATAGAATTACCTTTACACCCCTCAAAATAAGAAATTACAACTGTCTATTTAATCGGACGATTGCGATTCATTCTACCTTTACTCCTCCATGCCTTCATCCCCAACCCCGCTCCTAGCCCTAATCGCCACCCTTGGAGAGTTTAATATCCATTAATTGACCTAGTGGATTACTAGATTGCACCTTAAACTAGTACTCGACAAGTAAGAATTAAGCATTCTAGTCTTTATGTGCATGAATTTTTTCTATAGCAGAAACAATAAAAACTTAATGACTATGTACATTCATGATCAAGCTATCAAGCAACCAAACTATATAGCATGCAATATCACATAAGGATTTAATGTGGAAAACCCCAACTGGGGTAAAAAACCATAGAAGCCTCACAATGGCTAAATTAATGCACTAGTAAACAAGAACTTACAAGACTCAAGAACAACTAACCAACCTCTTGACTTGACATAAACGAAAACATCTTTTCTTTGTTCAATCCTCTTCGATGTTGGCCTTCAAGTTTCTCTCTTCGTTGAATCCTTGAAGCATTTTTTCTTTCTGTTTTGTTTGAGTCTTCTTCTAGAGGCTCAATCAAATACTCATTCTTCAATTTTTTATCTTCTTTTAAGTTTCTTTAATCACTCCTTGATGAAGAACTTTGCTACAACTCCTCAAGCTCTTATGCATGTTGTGTTGTGAATTCTTCTTCCCTTTTGGCTAATTGAATTGATCTCCAAACATGTAGCCAAATGAAAACTCTCTACTCTCAAAATTCAATAGAATAGACTCACCAATCTCTCTCTATGCTAACAATGGTTTCCCTCCTCTTTTCTCATGTTGAAAACACCCCTTACATAGATAACTAAGTCAGTTTAGGTATTAAACCTTAAATACGATTCAAATTCAACTCTGAATGACCTACTTTGGGAAACTATGGACTCCAACGATCGATTGTTGTAATAACTAATCGATCGTCCATTGTCTTAGCCAAAATTTACTAAGAATTGCTACATTAGCATATTGGTCTCTAGAGTGATTGATCGATCAATGAATAGTGATTTGTTGCAGTGTTGCAATGGTACCGAAAAAACAAAATTATTCTCGATTAATCCCGTTTTAATCTCAATTAATCTTAGATGAAATTTTTTCATTTGTATGAAACTTTTTACTCATTTTTCGCTTATTTTTTCCTCATACTCTAATATGATAAACCATTTATCCTAAGTGTGTGAATGTGATATGTGTGCATGTTTTTACCTACAAAAATATTTTTGAGTCTTTTGATTTGCTTCATCTTCAACATGTGATATTGAGAAACAAATATTCTACCCTATGACTCAAATTACATATCAATTTGTTATTGTTTTGCTTACCGAAATAAGCCATGCACTACATATGGCCACATGTGTTCTAGCATTGTTCTCCCTCCATCATTCTTGCCTCTCCAGATGAGTAGCTTCAACCCTTCATCCCCAACCATGTTCCAGAAACCTTAATTGTCGCCCCTAGCTCCATCCATCTCTCTTGCCTCTCTAGTTAAGAAGAAGCCCTAGCTTCTAGAGGAAGAAGGTGTACAACAGCCCAGTGGCGGCGGCGATGCATCAATCCTCTCTTCCACTCCACCACACTCATCTTAGGTAATAGGTTTCTAAACCCCCTTCTTCCTCCACCACCCTAGCCTAATACAACCCTCCATCACCATGGCCTGATACAGCCCTGGATCCCAACCTACTCTAGTGCCCTTCCTACTCCACCACCACCTTGGCTTGTTGTAACATTTGAATAAACCATTATTCATCTTGCTTTAGTTGATAATCAGCTGACAACTGTATTAAAACAAATAAAAGTTTGAGCTTGATGCCCTTGTTCTATTATTACTAATTTAAGGTTTGTGATATTTAAAAAAAATGCAATGTACACAATGGTTGAGTGGCTGCTATCTGCTTGGTCTAATCAATATATATTGCAACTTGTTCATAAATATTACTATTTTGTGTGTGTGATATTAATAAAGATGAAATATACACAATGGTTCATTGGTTGCTATCTACTTGGTATATCTTGCATGCAAATCTTATAAGCCATTAAAAAAATTGTTAGCATGAATTTGAATATTGTATTTGCATCTATTTGTTATGACACCCAACATAAGGAAAGTAGCTTAGGGTCTTTGTATTTATTTATTGATAGAACATTCATGTAAATACTTATTTATTTATTGAATTTTGAGTGTAATTTATTTTGAGTTTGATTTATTTTATCTTGTTGTCCTTGTTCATAATTAAGTTCTATTTCATTTGTTACTACATTGCAATTTCTATATACTGCTTTTTAGTGTGATTTTATTCATGTATAGACTGAGATTTATTTCATGTATATACTCATTGGTAGAAGATCAATGTATAGGCTTGATGATTTATTTTTACAGTCTTTCATTGTGATTTATTTCATGCAAATACTATGTGATTTATTTTATCTTGTTGACCAACTTTTTCCTTTTTGACTGCAATGTTATGCCCTTTTACGGTCTTTGATTTATGGTTTATTCCATGAATATATCGTGTCATTTATATCTTCATCTTGATGTCCATATGTTACTTACGTAGCTTTATTCCTCTATCCTTTTATAGACTTTTATTGTGATAAAATTATGTATTGTGGATATTTTGGATATTTTCCCCATAAAACTCCTTTAAAATACATACCTTTGTTGGTTCTGATTATATTCCTTATTAGATGAGTCAACAACAAATCCAAGCCACTTCAATTTTTTATCTGCAACTATTAATTATTGCTTTTGTGGCTTCCATGCTTATTAACAGTTGCCTATTTTCCACCATTGTCTTTCTAGCTTGAGAAAATAAACTATATGTCTGAACCCAAGATAGTTTGCTATAAAAAGCTTATATGAGGCAAAAATGGTAACAAACATTGATATTAAAATAATCCCTTTCCACCACTTGCTGAAGCAATACTTGTTCTGCATGTCTTTATATGATTCACCAATTGTATGTAGAATGTAAGAAAAGAATCTTCTTGATTGTTCATGTAGAAAATGGATAAATATTAATAAGATGCAGAAACTCTGCTTTATTTTATGCATATACCATGCCATTTATTTTGGTCCTTATGTTTCCCGTGTAATTGCATTGCTCTTTGTTTGAGCTCATTGTTGTATTCAACCTCGTTTTTCTTTATAGTGGCATTTATGCAAGAATCATGGGTGTTTGTAAGAGTCATTTAACATAGGGAAAATTGTGGAAGCTGATGATTTTTCATAGGGAAAACTCTCATTTTCACATGCCCACTATTAAAAATTAAGAAAGTTTTGGATATTACAATTCTTGCTACAACATCTAGGATGGAAAGACTAGCTCAGCATCGCGAGATTCGGCTCCCTTGCCCATGCTGATCAATGATGGCAAAGAAAGGAAGGGGAGAGACTCACTCGCATAGAGGAGAAAGTGGTCAAGAAGAGTTTGGATAAGCCAAAGTGAAGGCAAATGAACCCGGTCTAGGGGCAGTTTGGAGTGGATGTAGCTAAAATTAGAAAGAAAGTGGTCTAAGTAGAGAATTTCCTCATCTCGTACGAGTGGCTGATCCAGACGAATGTATTTTTTATACTTCGCTTTGATAATGAGCCGAGCGTAAGGAATATATGTAAAATTTTTATTTTTGAAATTGACAATACACTCAAGTACACGTTAACATAAATACTACTTACATTAATATGTGCTAGTATGTATATCATTAATTTTAAAAATAAATACTTTATATGCGTTCTTCACGGGTCATGGTAAATAGGGAGCATGGAACAATCCAGACTATGGGTTGTATATAATTTGCCAATTTGATCAGGTCCAAAACTCTGTCACATAATAGAAACGTGTCGCAACTGTAATTTAATTGTGCACAGGGGACACCCAGTTGATGTGGGTGCCCACACAAGGCCTTGGCTCCAAAATTCGACCGTTTGGAATTCAAAATTTTCTGGGCGACAACCTCACTCACGTGGACGCAGACAAGTAACCGTTGGAGGATAACGAAAGTCAAGAAATCACCCCTGAGAGAGAGAGAAGGGGGACTCCATTAAGGTCACGCAGTGGTCTCTCGCTCTCTTCACAGGACCCATAATCTCCCCGATTCTCTCTTTGGTGGTTTGATTCTGATGGGGATCGACGCAGAGGGAGTCGCAGCCCAAGAGAAGGTGAGCGAGCCTCTGTTTTTCTTTTTGATTAGTGGAATTCTATTTCTCCTTCTGATGATTAGGTCTTGGGGTAAATTAGGAGTTTCTGAGTACTGGGTTCTTTGAGTCCTTCGCAAAGAATCTGTTACCTTACGCGCTGGGAAGGGATGGCTTTGACTGCGCTCCCGGTGATTTTTTTTATTCACTTAATCAGTCCATGCTAATTATAAAAGATAGTTTTTGGGACACCTTGTTCCGTGTATGGAGAATTCAAGTATATGAAAGGTGAAATTAATGGACAGGAGAAGAAAAGGAGTTCTTTTGCTGGACGAGGACCTGTACAAACATGTTATTACGCCAACTGTTCGATGAAATGCTTGAAGGAGGGGGGGGGGGTGTATTTATATCTGTATTGGTATAACTTTAGAAAGGTTGAAATGTAGTTGATTAGGGTAGGATTTGGGTTTCAAATGTTGAAATGTAGTTGATCAGGCTAGGATTTGGGTTTCAAATCTCAGTTTTTAGTACCCTGATACAATTATTGTGTAATAAAAAAGCTAAATTTGTCTTCCTTATTGTTGGCTCTCCTTTTCTTTTAAAGACTGAGGTGGAAGTCCCAACAGAAGTATCAGCAGGAAATGAAAATAGAAGGTGGACCCTCAAGGATTTTGACATTGGGAAGCCTCTTGGCAGAGGGAAATTTGGCCATGTCTATTTGGCAAGGGAAAAGAAGGTAAATTTTGTGCTGCTTTTTGTGGTCTGGTGGATTTCTCTTGTGTATTTCATTTTTCTTTCTTTTCTCTTCCTTTTTAAAGTACTGATTTAAAAATAAAAATTGGCTTGAGATAATCCACAAATGATTCCTTCTCTGGAGAGGAAGGCAATGGATAACAATGTATATGATGCATAATAATCGAAAAAAAATATATAATTTTTACAAATGTGTATGTAATGTTGTTTTTTGGAGATTTATCTTCTACAAGTTATACATCAATATTTAATACTTCTTCTGTTTTCTACTTTCCGTCATTATAAAAGTTTTATTGGTTGAAGTTAAAAAAACGAATTGGAAAAAGAGGAATTGATAGATGGTAAACAAAATATATTTTGTGCTAAATCTAGTAGAGGATATGCTTAAATTATAGTCTCTATGATGTTCTGGGTCTACTTTGTGTTACCATGCATGTTTTTTTTATAAGCTGTTTAAATAATATCATGGAGTCAAGAAGCACCTGGTGTTTTAACTAAATGTGAGAATCTTTTTATTGAATTGTTAGAGTAACCACATAGTCGCTTTGAAAGTCCTCTTCAAGGACCAGTTAAAGAAGTCTCAAGTTGAGCACCAGCTGCGCAGAGAAGTTGAAATACAAAGCCATCTTCGCCACCCAAACATACTACGCCTTTATGGATACTTCTATGATCAAGTTGAGTTCATTATTCCTCTCAATAGTTAATTGAATTGTAAGATTTCATGAGAAATTCTTTCTAATTTGAATTTTTTAGTGCAGTCCCGAGTCTACTTAATACTGGAATATGCAGCCAAAGGTGAACTCTACAAGGAGCTGCAGAGGTCAAAATATTTTAGTGAAAAACGTGCTGCTACAGTAAGTCGTTTGTGTGTTATTTAGATTTTTTTGCATGATGTACACTGTTTATCCATGCAGCCTGGTGATTGTGATATTACATGATTATTTGAAAATATATTTTTAATACTGTTTATATACTATATTATGAATTTTGAAATGTTGCTTATTTGGGTTGTTGCTGGCAGTATATTGCTTCTTTGGCGCGGGCTCTAATTTACTGTCATGGGAAACATGTAATACACAGAGACATAAAACCAGAAAACCTCTTGATTAGCACGCAGGTGAGTATAAATTGGCCATGGGCTGTTGAACGGCTAATATTTTGGAATGTCAAGGGCTTTGTTGAGCAGCTAATATTTTGGAAATTCAAGGGCTTATTTAGTTCTCTCTCTTCACAGGGCGAGTTGAAAATTGCAGATTTTGGGTGGTCTGTGCACACATTTAACCGAAGGAGAACAATGTGTGGAACATTAGACTACCTTCCACCTGAGATGGGTATGCTGACATGAAAATTAGTCTCATAGCAGCTGTGTTTTATATGTTTTGGCAGTCTTTTTTATTGTCCTCCAACAAGCAGCTGTGAGATCTACGTTTTGTTTATAATTTCAGTGGAGAGTGTTGAACATGATGCAAGTGTAGACATCTGGAGCCTGGGGGTTTTGTGCTATGAGTTCCTTTATGGGGTCCCACCATTTGAAGCAAAAGAACATTCAGAGACATATAGAAGGTATGCAGCCGTATTCACATTCACATGTCCCTGTTTCTTCTGCATGATAGTAAACTTGAAATTTTACAGTGTCTCTGGGTTTTTTCTCTTGGTTGTATTTTCATTTGAACTAAATAGCTTTGGATTTTTTGTTTCTGTTCTTTCCATTACAAATTGCACTCATTAATTTGCAGGATTATAAAGGTTGACTTGAAGTTTCCTCTCAGACCATTTGTCTCTTCTGCTGCAAAAGATCTCATAAGCCAGGTTAAAATTATTGTAAAACGTTTTCAAAATACTTTAGCTTATAAATAAATCAAATGACACTATCAAATGGATTCTTGAACAGATGTTAGTAAAAGACTGTTCTCAACGTCTTCCACTACACAAGGTGCTTGAGCATCCATGGATTGTTCAGAATGCTGATCCGGCAGGTGTTTATAGGGGGTGATTCTTAGTGTACAGCAGTTTGTTTTTATGACACTGGTTTCAGTAGAAACTGGTGGTCATTCTGTTTTTCAGTGTAATACCAACAAACTGGGTGGTAGTTTGTCTTACATTTTGCATATAAGCAACTACTCTCCAAATTTGTTCAGACTATTCTCTTCAGACTTCATATTCATTTTTTGGGTAACATGTATCAGTGAACCTAAAAACCGGTGGTCGTTCTTTTTTTCAGTAATACCAATGAAGATTAATTGGTGTAGTTTGTCTTGCATTTGTGCAAACTAAACTCAAAATTCGTTCAGACGATTCATCTTCGGTCTTCATATTCATTTTTTGGGTAACATGTGTAAGTGAACCTAAAAAATATTTCGAAATATCTAAAAATATCAAAATTAATTATCTTTTGCTGTTAATTTTTGTTCTTCCAGTTCCTTCGATTTATTAACATGCATATTGCAAAATATTTGCAAAATGGTTATAAGCAGTTGCGCACACTCGACTATAAGTATTTTCTGTGTTTGGCAAGAGACGTTTTTGGTACTAGAAAGTCAGTGTTGCAAGTTGCAACATGTGGCAGCCCTAACCTAGATTTGATTCATCAGAACCGTGAACTACTGATGAGATGAACTTTTTCAGCCGACAAAAACACCTTGGCTGATAATATCCTCTTGCAGAACTACTTCTGATAAGCTGATGTTTTAGCTGGAAAAAATATTAAAAATTGATTATTTCCTCGTTTCACTTGAACTGATGATTATATCTTGCTCACGCGAGCAACAGTTTTCTTTCAAGGCAAAAAAAAAGATGATCAAAAGTTCAATTAGTACATTTAAACACTGTTGCAGAGACAATGCACTCCATCGTATGTGGACACGATTCATGGCATCTCCTTCTCTCTGATTCAACGGCAGAGAGCTCAGCCTGTTGGATACTCTCTGGCGAGTTGTACTGGGAAGGCTTTCTTTCAAAAAAGTAAGGTTGTGACTTTACAAAAACAAAAAAACATGAGTATTATGAAGCTACATGTGGGAAAGAGAACCCCCATCATCCCCATGACTGCTTCAGATTCATCTTATATGGTAGACTCCCCCATCATAATTCAATGCCTGGACCACAATTCTATTGTGTTTTGTGGTTACCACGTATGTCCTGTAAGGGCACGCGCGGAACCGCCGGCCAATTTTTTTCAGTTGGCGTTTGGTCAGTTCGTAGTTGGGGGCTCACTTGGGTGGTGGCAATTGGCAAAGGACCTCAACAGCTGAAGGAAGGATCCCATCATTTCAAGAAGTCTTGGATTTGTTGGAATGCAGATTGAGGCCAGCATACTCACTTTGCAGTCTGTGTTCCTCAGTTTGAGGCAGTGTTCCTGTTGTTGAGTGGACACTTCTTCTGACATCTCTTATGTGCTGTAGAGAAGACTTTTCTCCCAACAACATTGTATTGATAGATATGATAACAGGACTGTAAAAATTCGTAAGAACTTTAATCCTACTTAGATCTCCGTATCAATTTTGGTAGATCACAAAAATTATAATACTTTTAAAAAATCCGTACTATCTTAACAATTTGAGGTAGGCTGTATTAATATGAATCTTGCACTCCACTTGGGAAGTAATTTTCATGCTCTCATCTCATTTACAATGAGCCTAAGTTGTGCATAGGAGCTTTTGATGTAAGCGTTAGTATTAGTAATACTAATATGTGTGTCATCAATTTGTCTAACTCCCATATTATTAGTGGGGAATATAACCACTTCAACTCAACTAGTTTTAAAACAAGTTTTATGTGAAGAGATATAAGCCTGGGCATTCTATATTGTTTGATTTAGATTTGATAGCACACATAACGCAGGGGGCGATTAGTTTATGCCCCGTCTGATCACCATGATGTCTAAGTTCATACAAATGTATAAGAGCTTAATGTCACAAGGCAGCAAAGTATGCTATCTATAATACATATTTTAGTGCACATACCTGTAAGTATGTTGTTTACTTAGTAAACTTTTTCCCTTGTGTCAATTCTCTTGTAGGAGATAAAATAGTCATATTTGAGACTGATGAGCATTCTAACGAACCCAATGGTAAAGACATAGTTATACATGTAACTCGTGGGAACTCTAATGGACCAATGGTAGAGCGATATGGGCTACATTTTGTTGTGGCATGTGACTTTGATCCCTGTGACCTTCATTGTTTTAAAATATCATATCCACTCTCTGCAAATCCTGATAGTTTGGAGTTGTTACCATGTAAAGTTACAAAATTTCTAGTTCAGTAGATCAAAATGCCAGAGGACCCACCGAATAGGTATTGTAACACTTTCAAAGAACAATTATCACAACCACCATCTCAAGCAGAGAATGCCCCATGCATCTATCTAATCAATGTAGTTAGGGTGGGTCACTTTTAGTACTGATTAATGGTCTCAAATAGCTGTTAGAATCCTAACACTGATCATTAAGGTGGTTTTTGTGTCAAATCTTGCTCATCCAATCTTCCTCAAGGAAATTATGATTCAATAGCTTTCTCCAAACTTTTACCATTTTCTCCCACCTATGCTTGCTGACAGTTGCTTTCACATTTCTATTTCCTTTCTTTCTCTCCAACCAAGAACACATCAAAGTCTTCAACCACTATTATCACCAGATCTATAGAAATTTCTTCTGTTTTCTCTTATTTTTAATTCTTAATTATATTAGACTTCTTTCCAAACCATTGACTCATGAGACCCGCCAGATGAGCTCCAGTTCACGCATGCCAACACCTATTTCGAGCCTGGCATTGCAAGTTAACATTACTTTGGGGGGTTTGAATCATCCACACCTCCTCTATCAATGCATGCCATCATATATCGAGCCATGCCCAGAGTCACTTGGGCTCGTGTTAACCCGAGTTCATGCTAACTTTCTCCTTCATCATATTTGGGACTCGCATGTTCTTATTAAGATCCAAATCTCGAAGGTGGAAGGAGATTTGTGATAAATTAAAATGGACGAAAATCACTTTTATTTCTAAAGACCCATGTCCTAAAACTCTCCACTCCATGGTTTATGACCAAATTTATATGGACCATTGATCTGACATTTATTGTAGGACTCTGTATTTGATTCTGCAACTTTCACCATCTGCATCATGATCTTAGGTACAGAGCGACCCCCCTCCCCAACCCTGTTCGGATTCTTCAATGTAGAGCTGTCCTTCCCCAAGTTAGGTCCATCTCAAATTCGTACCCTCCATGTTTCACGGTGTGAAGGAATCAAACAATGGGGGGTCTCATGAATCAACGGCACTGATCGACTGCAGCCATTTGTCAACAACACTTGTACTGCAAAATCTTCTCTCTCTCTCTAGTCTTTTCTCCTTTCTAATATGCACTGTCCCATTTGGCTGGCACTCTTCCCCATTGATCTCACTGTCTCTCTCTCTTTCTTTTCCCCTCCTCCGTAGCTTGCAAGGCAAATTTGCCTCCTTGGTCAAAGATCAGATTTCAGTGATAGATGCTCTGCTGCTGCTGCAGCTCATGGCATTGCTGCAGGTACTTACGCATATTTGGTGAACCTGGGTCCCTCACCTCAGCTGTACCCAGCATTGCAGCCTTCCATAATTTCAGTTTTTTCTTCATGTTAAAAGAGCTGATCATGGCCATTGATTTCAGAAAAAAATGCAAATCTGTTTCTTCCAGATGAATATAGTAGAGATCAGATGGAGCCCATTTGATTATGTTTTTTATATAAGCAACTTCCCCAGCTGGAAATGGTACAAGGACAAGAGGTAAAAAGATGGCAAGATTCCATCTGTTCCAGTGTGGATTGGGTAGACAATAAAAATGTGAAAAAAGGAAAAGTTGATTGAGGGGAGAGAGAAGATAATATAACAGAGCAAAAAAGAGATGTTGGCTGTCAGCATGGAAAAAAATTTGAGTGTAGGACAGCACACGGGCCTGTGCATGGTTGGCAATGTGTCAGTAAAAAGATTTCAATCTTGCCCTTGAAGAGAAGAACATCAAGAGAAAGAGAGGAGTTAATCATATTACAAGCCAACTCAATTGCCTAAAGTTGAGGAAGAAGAATAGTGTTTCTTTAAAATTAAAAAATTGTAATTTACAGAGGGTAGTTGGCAGTGGTTATTCATTCAGACACAATGCTGTATACAGTTCAAGCCCCTTTGGCAGGTAAACTAATTATAAATTCCCCAATGCCCATTTTAGTTTTTCTTCGAGTTCTGAACTAATTTGATGCTTTCTTGCTATTCCTGCTAGACCCATTTGGTGTTTTCTACAATTTCGTCCAGAATTCAATGCACTTGTCCGGTCCTGTCAATACCATTTTATACTAAAGCCCAAATTCTCTTTTTAATTGTAGAATCATGAATCCATCTCCTACACTTCCTCCTCTTCTTCTCCAGTTCTTAAATCAATTTTAACACAGGACTTGATGGAGGGCTTGGAGTTGCTCCTTGTCTCATTTTTCCTGCTGCTCTAATGGTGCGTTGACACTCTATATGCGTGAAGAGGTGGAACACAGAAAATTATGCACTCATGGTTTTTGATATTTTGAGGCTAGTAACACTCAGTTGGAAGCAGTAGAAGAAAAAGCAGGAATCTTTGCTTTCCTGCAATTTTTATTTTCTTCTTCCAGTTTGATGAGCTGTTAACGAATGCCCCACTCTTTTCTCCTTTGTCCCCTTTATGCTCTGAAAGGTTCACTTTCCTGTCGTGGGGGCGTTTTTAACATCATAAGCAGAGAGGTTTTGATCATAGGGTGAGTTTAAAGTAAACTTAAGATGGCGTGGATGGATTGGTAAAGATTATGATGTGCCCCGCCCCTGCTGATAGTCATTCTCCCCTTCTCTTTCTTGCTTTTGCTTTCACCACCATCCTCCTGACTGTATAAAGCTGCCAAGCTTATTTGTTCCTTGTTGAGTCCCGCAAGGAACTTCAGTCAAACCGGTGGAGAGTGGACCTTCCCTCTCTCATCTCTTGGCTACCCTGCAAACGGCAACTCATCAGCACTTGGGTGGATTGAATTCAAGGTGTTTTCCCAAGTGGGTCTGGTCTGAGCTTTGGGAGTAAGTAATTGCCTGCCTGCCTACTGAGATCATGGGTTCAGGCAGTAATGGTGAGTTTGCGTTTGAACAGAAAGATGGGGACTTTGTGACTTCTCGGCCTGTTGTGTCTTATGCAGCAGGGAGCTTGCTGCCTGCTCCGGATATGCATTCTAATCCTTGCTCCTCTGCGGAAGGCTTGGACCCATTCTTCGGTTCTGCCTGGAACCCGCTTGTTTCAATGCGTCAAACAAATAGCTCCTCCAACCTATATGAATGCCCAAGGCTTTCCACCTTCAGCCATGGGAGCTATTCCAATATGGTCGGTTCATTTGGTCTCTCTGCATGTAACCAGGTTGCTGGTCCTGTTTCTCCTTGTAATTATCCTGAGAAAGAGGAACTTGGTAGTGAGAAGACAGCAGTACACCTAACAGATGGAGCTGGGGACGCCATGAGGGGGAGCAAAGAAGCAGATCATGGAGGAACCAGTGAAGAGGAGAGCCCAAATTTGGGTGATGGGAAGAAAAGAAAAAAAATGGCTGATGCTAGTAACTTTCAGGTACAATATACATATAATTTCCCTCTTCTAACTTGCTTCTCTTCTTGTATTTTGTTTGTGCTTCCCCTGTTGCAAGTTCAAACTTGGTCCTTGGTGTTTAGAGTGTATTGACAGAAAAATTGAATGATATTTCGCACAACACTAGTGATTGCTCTCAAGAAAAAGATGAAATAAACCAAAAGACTGAACAATGTCCTTCTCGAAAATTAAGTGGTAAACAAGCGAAGGATCGGTCTCAAACTGCAGATGCACCAAAAGATGATTATATCCATGTAAGAGCAAAGCGGGGCCAAGCCACCAATAGCCACAGCCTTGCGGAAAGAGTAAGCTTCACTTTGAAATCGTGCAGTTTCAAATTTTAAGAAATCTGGTTCTGAATTATCTCTATGTTCAGGTGAGAAGAGAAAAAATTAGTGAAAGAATGAAATTTCTTCAAGATCTTGTTCCGGGCTGCAACAAAGTAACGTTCTCAGATTATATACTCCACTTTTACTTACAGTTAGTCTTTATTACTATATATATATATATGTGTGTGTGTACATAATTTTGTTTATTTATTTTTATTGATTGTAGGTCATTGGCAAGGCCGTCATGCTCGACGAGATAATAAATTATGTGCAATCGCTTCAAAGACAGGTTGAGGTATGTCCTTGCTATGTCTATTAAAAGGGACTTTCCCTCTATTTTCATTTGCTAAAAGCAGATCCTACCATATTTGCTTATCTATCTGAAGAGGCTCGGAATTATGCCCTTGAGAGGATTTTGTGCATCTATGCACAAGATAGAGAATCCTGTTGCTTAGTAATTGATGGACATGTTATAGTTTTTACATCTAAAGATTTGCATGAAAAAGTTTTTACCATATGTAGTTTTTTAATAAAAAATCACATATAGTAGAGTTTTTTTTTCGTATATGGTTCATTTTTCGTCTCATCAAGGATTTCAGATGCAAGATATATAACTTGTCTTAATGTCTTGTAGTTCCTTTCTATGAAACTGGCTGCTGTCAACCCTGACCTTAACTTTGACATACAGCGGATTCTCTCTAAAGAAGTAAGTGTATTTATATGATTGACCTTATGATCTCATTTTTTTTCTTTTGCTCTCTAATTTTTCAAGCACTGATTTGAGTGTTTTTCTTCTATTGTTCTTCTTTCAGATTCTTAACTCAAGGGAGGGTGGCTCAGTTGTTCTCCGTTATGGTCCTGGTTTGAGTGCATCACACTCGCAGTTGTTTGTATCCCCACAGGGAAGCGTACAAGAAGAAATAGTAAACAGAAGTACTAATAATTCTGTAGATCCCTTGCATGCTACAAATGCCCAATTTTCCACTTTAATGCAGGTGATTTGATGGCTCTTCAAATATTCTCTATGGGAGGGTGGATGCTTTAGATTTTGTTTATTTGCTTTTTATACATGTAATGCTCTTCTTTTCTAACAATTTTTGGAATATGCAGATACAAGGGGCATGGGACGATGAGCTTCAAGGCGTTATGCAACAAATGGGATTTGCCACCAGTTGCTTTCCCCCTCAAACTTGAGGTATGAGTCATGCTACCTGTAAATGTGATGAATTCAAACGTTCGTGGCTGCTCTGCCATATGCTTTCCAGGCCACAGTTGTTGAGGCCATTGCTCTTGACACTGCCAGTTTATATGGTGGACAAAGTAATATAGAAAATGCTCATTGCAGCTGAGATTCCGTTATGTTTCCCAAAGAACATTGATGTTAGAAGTAGCAAACTAATCAACTTGTATTATTTAGTACTCCTTCTGTCTCAGGTTATTAGCTCCATTTGTTTTTTCAAAATGAACTTCTTCAGTTGATTTTGTACAAACAAATGGAGATCTACTGCAGACACATTTGCTATTCATAATCTAGATGAAATTTGTTCATTAAATTGTAAAATTGTTCGATCTTTTTTGTAGGTGGCAGGAAAAAGTGCTTTTGAATTTTTTTTACAGGAATGGCAGATCTGTTTGCTATTAACTGTGTGCTATGCAACTCTAATTGGCTTTTTAACTCTGGCATTTCCTCCTACGTTTAGTCAAGGAAAAGGATCACTTATCAGGACCTTCTGCGACGTATGTGTGGAAGGGTTTTCTGTGAGTTGTATAGTTCACAGCTCCTAACCGCTTTCTTCGAGTTTTAGCAGAAGAAATGACTTGGATAGATGCAATTCATGTATAGTCGAAGAACAACATTGTTGATTTGTTTGAAAGGCAGTTTATCAGTGTGTGGTATATCGTTAGGATATGATTGTGGGATAAAAAAAACCAGATAAAAAAACTGAAGATCTGTATTTTAATGTTAAGTAGCTTTAATCATGGTGGTGGATTTCAGTGAGCGTACCCTGTAAGGAATGCATAACATAGTAGGGCACCTTCAGGGATTCTTCAATGTAGAAAGTTGTAATGCTGACAAAGGGTATTGTCTTCCTTCCATGTTGAAGGACAAAGTATTCGTTTCAGGCAATGAGAATTTACTTTGTGATCCTGTCATCCTTCCTGCCGTCTTGGTCTTATTAGCCGAATATCGTGTTATATATTAGCAGGGCCTCAGGCGCCAGGAGAGGCCAGCGAGAAAGGCATTTGCAGGTGTGGCACGTCGGAGGGGAAGAAGAAGGTGTGCCTGCTGTCGGATCTTTATCTGACTGTGGCCGCTCTCCCCTTCATTGCAAAGCCGCCTGAGCTCAAGCTAAGGGGACTGTTAAATTGTCATCTGTTTTCAGTTGTTTGCAAATGGGTAGTTACTGCTAGAATTGTTGGAGCCCACAAGCCCAGCATAAAAATGAGAAAATTCGCGATTAGACCATAAAACGACCTTTATTGCTCAAATGTTCCCCGACACGTCCAAGTTTTTACTGCGGGGTTCTCACTTTTACGTAATTTTTTCCATCCAAAGTCCCTCGTTCCGACCGAAATAGCACCTTCCAAGCATCTCCATCATGAGCCTCTGCCTCTAGACTAAGTTCAGAATAAGTAGGTTGTCGGAGTTATCCCAGCTCTTAGTCAGGCTCTCCTTTGGCGCAATGGCCGGCTGTTTATTGGGAAGCTATAAATGCCTCATTTCCTCCGCAATAGTTGCTTCCCCAACTGCTTCCTCCGTCTTAGAATTTCATCCGAGCTTTGTGTTGTGGAATTTTTTAACGATATAATTTAAAATAAAGTAAATAAATAATATAAGTAAATAAATAGAGCAAGATATAAAAATTTACGTGGTTCAGCAAGATGCTTACGTCTACGATCGGAGATAGTCTTTCACTATAATTTGAGAAATATCTAGATGAATTACAAGTCTCTCAAACAGCCCCTTGAGAGAAACCCCTTTGTATATCCAATCTCTCACCCCCTCTCTCACAAAGTAAAACAAGAAAGAGTAAAACCCTCTTTGCTGCCCAAAACCAAGAGAAAGAAGGTAAAAATCTCTCAGCCTCACAGCCCACGTAGAAGAGAAGGAAAAAACCTTCTCTAAAGTGAAATCCCGTGTACAATGGAAAAGTGATAAGTATAAATGAAATAAGAATCTTATTCATTCTTATCACGTCCATAACGGACTCCGACTTCTACTGGACTTTTCAAGCAAGTCACGTAACAACAATCTCCACCTTAATTTTGAGTTTGACAAGTCACCTAGGAGAATCATCCACACATGTCTGTGTCCCTGTGTCCTCCACCTTAAACGCAGATCCTTCCACACCCTAACTGGGTGCAATGTGATTCTCAATATCCTGTGAGATTAAGCAAGCTCAAGCAGTGTTTGAACTTTTCTAGGGTCACTGGCTTTGTTAACATATCTGCAGCATTGTCTTTTGTATCCACCTTCTGAAGATTGATCTCCCCATCTGACACATATTCTCTTATTTTGTGATATTTTACTGCAATGTGCTTTGTCCTGGTATGATAAACTTGATTTTTTGTTAAATGTATAGCACTCTGACTATCACAAAGTACTCTGATATTCTCTTGCTTCAAACCAAGTTCATTGACCAAGCCATTCAACCACATAGCTTCCTTGGCTGCTTCTACAACTGTCATGTATTCAGCCTCTGTTGTTGATAAAGCAATCACTACCTTGAAAATAGACCTCCAACTGACTGCACTATCTGCAAAAGTGAATACATATCCTGTGGTAGACTTACGCTTATCTAGATCACCTACAAAGTCTGCATCCACATATCCTGCTATATGCGCCAATGTTCCATCATTCTCAAATAAAATGCCAACATTCTTTGTCTCATTTAGATATCTCATAATCCACTTTACAGCATCACAATGCTTCCTCCCTGGATTAGCCATGTACCTGCTAACAACACTCACTGTCTGGGCAATATCTGGCCTAGTGCACACCATAGCATACATTAGACAACCAACTGCACTTGAATAAGGTACTAGCTTCATACCTGAAATATCATCCTCTATGGTGGGACATAACTTTGCACTCAACTTGAAATGTGCAGCAAGAGGTGTACTAATTGGTTTTGCATTGTTCATGCTAAACATGTCCAACACCTTCTCAATATACTTCCCTTGAGAGAGCCATAGCTTCCCAAGTTTTCTGTCTCTCTGAATCTCCATACCAAGGATCCTTTTTGCAGCTCCAAGATCCTTCATATCAAACTCATTTCCCAACTTAGATTTCAACAAGTCAATATCTGACATATTCTTAATAGCAATTAACATATCATCAACATATAAGAGCAAATAGATATAAGAACCATCAGGAAGAACATGAAAATAAACACAATGATCATACTCACAACGAGTGTATCCACTGTTCAGCATAAAAGAGTCAAACCTCTTATTCCATTGTCTTGGTGATTGCTTTAAACCATATAAAGACTTCTTCAACATGCATACCAAGTCTTCCTTCCCTGGTTCTTCAAATCCCTCTGGCTGCTGCATGTAAATTTGCTCTTCTAATTCTCCATGAAGAAATATTGTCTTCACATAAAGTTGTTCAAATTCTAGATCATAACAAGCAACCATAGCCAGCAAAACCCGAATAAATGTGTGTTTTACCACTGGAGAAAAAATTTCATTAAAATCCACACCTTCTACCTATGCATATCCTTTGGCCACTAACCTAGCCTTAAACCATTCAGATTCCTTGTCTGATGAAGCCTCCTTTTTTCTGAGCACCCATTTGCATCTTACAGCTTTTTTACCTTTAGGTAGTTTAACCAACTCCCAAGTTTTGTTCCTGTGTAAAGATTTCATCTCCTCCATCATAGTTGTCATCCACTTGTCATTGTCTTTAGACTTTATAGCATCCTGAAAACAAGATGGATCTCCACTACCAGTGAATAAAACAAAAGAAACCATATCTTCAAAGCCATACCTGATTGTTGCTTTGATGTTTCTCTTTGTTCTTCCTTTGGCAATGCTATAAGGCTCCTAATACTGATCATCACCCACTTGAGGATATTGCTCCTTGTCTTTACTATCCTTTTGGGCATCTTCATCATCTATTTCCACCTGAACTTTTATTTGTTGCTGACTTTTCTGTTGTACTATGTCACCATCCACTTTGCTTAACATTTGAGATTCATCAAATACCACATCCCTGCTAAAGACTACTTTCTTTGCCTCTTGATTCCAAAGTTTATATCCCTTCACTCCTTTCTCATATCCAAGAAAAATGGATTTTTTTTACTTAGAATCAAGCTTACTTCTTTGCATGCTCTGAATATGGACATATGCAGAACACCCAAAAATCGTAAGAGTGGAGTAATCTACAGGATTTTCAGTCCATACCTCTTCAGGCACCTTTAAGTCAATAGCTGCAGATGGTGACTTATTTATGATATGACATGTCATATTAACTGCTTCAGCCCAAAACTCCTTAGAAAGATTTGCATTCAGCCTCATGCTCCTTACCCTTTCCAAGAGTGTCATGTTCATCCTCTCTACTACTTTATTTTGTTGTGGGGTTCCTGGATTAGTGAAGTGGCGTGCAATGCCTTCATTCTTGCAGTAATCAACAAATTCTTTTGATTTATATTTAGCCTCATTGTCTGACCTAAGACATTTCAACTGTTTTCCTGTCTGCTTCTCAGAACTTCATGAACACCTTTGATTTTTGTTTCATAAAAAATACACATACCTTCCTTGAGTAGTCATCAATAAAAGTCACAAAATATTTAGCCTTACCTTTTGATGGAGTTGAAGCTGACCCCCAAATATCTGTGTGGACATACTCCAACACATCTTTGTTTGTATGTTTCCCTGTGTGAAATCTTACCTACACTATTTTTCATATAAACAATATTTACATAAACCTAATTTGCAGCTTTTGACACCTTTCAACAATTTTCTTTTATGAAGTTCTTGCTTACCCCTTTCACTCATATGACCTAACTTCATATGCCATAAGGATGTGTCATCACCACAGTCTTCCATAGGAATAGTCACAACTGCTCCACCTGCAACTGTACTCCCTATTAATTTGTATAGGTTTCTAACTTTTTGACCCTTCATCACCATCATCACTCCTTTTGTAACTTTTAGCACTCCACCTGTTGCATTAAACTTGCAACCAATTGCATCTAATGCTCCTAAAGAGATCAGATTCTTTTTCAAATCAGGAACATGTCTAACATTAGTAAGTGTTCGAATTATGTCATCAAACATCTTAATTTTCACAGTTCCTACTCCAATGGTCTTACATGTAGCATTATTCCCCATTAGAACAGATCCACCATTATATGATTCATAAGTATCAAATCAGTCATGGTTAGGACACATGTGCCATGAACAACCTGAATCTAAAATCCATGAATCATTAAAAGAATTCATACATGAAGTGACAGATAACACATCAGCCTCAGAATCATCAGGTTGATCCTGTACCACGCTAGCCTGACCTAAAGAAGCCACATTTTCCTTCTTCTCTTCGCCCTCCTTGCGCTTTTGACAATCCTTTTTCATGTGCCCTTCTTTCTTGCAATAATAGCATTCAATCTTTTTCTTTCCCTTCGACTTAGCGATGCCTATTATCATTAGACTCATTGTTCTTGAATCTTCCTCTTCCCCGATTGTTTCCTTGAGCCACAAGACCTTCAGCCTGCGAATCTTCAAGACTATGCCTCTTCCTCATCTCATTAGATAAAATAGTAGCTATGACCTCTTCCAACTCTATTGTCTCTTTCCCATATGACAGTGTTGTTACCATATGTTCATATGAAAGTGGAAGAGATGTCAAAAGTAGTAGTGCCTTGTCTTCTTCTTCAACTTTAACACCAATACTGAGCAACTGAGAGGTCAATTTGTTGAACATGTTGAAGTGTTCTAACAAATTTGCCCCTTCTGTCATCCTGAGAGCATACAATTGTTGCTTGAGGAATAACTTATTTGTAAGGGATTTTGTCATGTACAAACTCTCCAAGTTTGTCCAGAGTTCCAGAGCTGACTCCTCATCAATAACATTGTATAACACCTCATCAGCAAGACAAAGACGAATAGTGTTTACTACCTTCATCTCCAACTCCTCCCAATCATCTTCACTCATATTTTTTGGTTTCTTTAATTTTCCATACAACGCTTTTAATAAGCCCTATTGTACCTGCAGATCCTTAACCCTTCCGTGCCACAAACTGAAGTTACTTTTTCCATCAAATTTTTCCACTTTAAATTTGCTAAACCCCTTAGATGCCATTATGAAAAAAAAATTGCTTTATACCAAAGCTCCGATACCACTTTGTAGAATTTCTTAATGGCACAATCCAAAATAAAGCAGAAAAATAATGCAAGTAAATAAATAGAGCAAGACACAGAAATTTACGTGGTTCGGCAAGGTACCTACGTCCATGACCGGAGAGAGTCTTCCACTATAACTTGAGAAATATCTGGATGAATTACAAGTCTCTCAAACAGTCCCTTGAGAGAAACCCCTTTGTACATCCAATCTCTCACCCCCTCTCTCACAAAGTAAAACCAAAAAGAGTAAAACCCTCTTCGCTGCCCAAAACCAAGAGAAAGAAGGTAAAAATCTCTCAGCCTCACAGCCCACGTAGAAGAGAAGGAAAAAATCTTCTCTAAAGTGAAATCCCATGTACAATGGAAAAGTGATAAGTATAAATGAAATAAGAATCTTATTCATTCTTATCACGTCCATAACGAACTCCGACTTCTACTGGACTTTTCAAACAAGTCATGTAACAACATGTGTCATGGACGCTTCCCCATCTCTCATGTGCTTCGGTTACCCCCAAGTCTCCAGGACGACAGTAGCCACCTAGTTGAGACTATTGTTGCGGTTCTATCATCTTTGAAGGTTGGAAGCTCCATCCTTAAAACCTGCTCCATCCTTGAAACTTGAAGTTGGCATGTATTCATCACTGTGCTTCCTTCGCCTCATCCCCACTTCTGCCACAATAATCCATGCCTCTACCTCTATTATTGTCACGACCGCCAACACCATCGGAGTGCACCTGAGCTCAAGCTGTGACAATACAATAACATATACTACAAGGGATAAAGAATTTAAATCTAAAACATGAATAACTTTTATTGAATCAAATCAAAAGAGTTTCACCCAAGGGTGTTCATCCGCAACTACAAAGCAAATACTTGACCTACTCAAAAGCATTAAAATCAAACTACTCCTAAATTCTATGCTCAACCCCGTGAACGTACTCTTCCTTGATGTTCCTACGCATCTAAATCTGCAAACAAACCTACACTCAAAAATATGCCCGGTGGAACGGACATTCCACCCATGAGCCAAAGCTCTGTGATAATACCTCAAATAGAACATATCTTGTAATTTAGCATTCACCAATCATACAATGACAAAGATTCACATTCAAACTCAGCATAGTATATCTACACATAACCATTATATATGCATGATCATTTTAATTCAATATTCACATAATCATTCATTGTAACATAAGTTTGCATAATCACCATATGCCTCGTAAAACATAATATACACACACAGCCTATTCCCCATATCACCTAGAGAATTTAGTTGTGATCCGTGGGTTGCGTCGGTGCGAAAATGCCGTGAGTGGTCATACGCGTGCACTCGTAATGACCCTTGAAAACCAGAAGGGAACTGCCAAAGGCTGAGGTCCACCCTCATCCCTACGTGGCACCTGGGTAAAATTTATTATTTTGTTTCTGAAGTTAAGGCCCTACACCCTAACCTTAACTCCCCTTGTTCAACCTCTCTCTCAGGTTGGTTCTTAATTCATGTTCTACCATTTATGCAATACAACACTCTCACATGCCCATAAGAAGAGAAAATAGATTCTATACAATTTAAATCAAAATGCCAACTTTCATGATTCAACCATATCATCTATTTAACTCATCAACCTGTCATAACATATATATGCACTATTTACCCATAATTGGTAATTGACCCAATTCATCACAACCTGCAAAGAGTAGCAATTATACATACACATATCTATATCAAATAGTCAACATTTTGCATTTCCCTTGAGTATAACCTGTAACATCCTATAATTAAATCACAACCTACACATATGACAGTCATTGCACAAAATATATCTCTACTTCATATTATAATTCTAATATAGCACAATTCATATAGATGAATCAAAGCATCTAACCAACAATAGAACCGTGCATACATTCACAACTTTTTTATATCTTAGACATTAGACAATATATTCCATATGTTAGACAATACCTCATTATCCACTCAGCTTGTATCTCTAACATTAATCATGTTTGTATTTACTACAGAACATATCATAAATATTGCAAACATACATCACCCATATACTGAATATTTCACAACAAACCTAGCATGAAGAATTTGTCTCAGACATGCATATATAACCAAAATAAATCTACGATTCATGCTGAAAGACAAGCCATGTTATAGGTGAGGGTTCTCACCTAAACCTACTCCAAAGCTTACGCCCAAAAGTTAATCTTCTCCTCTAAAACCTAACATAACAATCCAAATCAAAGCTCTAATTAAAGGCTAAAAATAATAAACTATAAATACATAAAATTGAGGAAGGAAAGACATGATTTTGGGCATTTTTACTTCTCCAAAATTTGCTGTGAATAGTGATTTCGAAATTGGAGTATGAGTGGATTAACCCAAAATAGGGAGGAAGATACAAAATTCTACCCAAAGGCTTACTTTTCTTGTTTTCCCCTTGCAACCCAGCCCTCTCGTTGTCCAAAACCACCCTCACAACCGTTGTTGGCTGCCAGAATCCTCCTTGAGTGGTGCTGCCCGCCGGAGAAGAGGAATGGAAGGGTTGGGCGAGTTCTATGGAAGGAGGAGAAGGGAGATGGGCTGTGAGAGAGAGCGCGCTGAGAGAGGGGAAAATGTTGAGAGAGGGAGAAACCTGCTGAGAGAGATGTAGGGAGGGAGAAACCTACTGGGAGAAGAAGAAGTGGGTCACTGGAAGGTTTTCTCTTTTCCAGAAAAGTTAGGGCTGGGGGGAGATGATTTCCTCTCCCCCAATCCCTCAAAAAAAAAAAAACCCCCCGTAGTCCTAAGTTTCTGGACCAGGTTCAAGCAGGTAAATTTTAAAAAAAAAAGCCCGGTTACTTCAAAACACGGGTTTACAATTATCGTAGCAACATGATGTCCCTGCACTTCCCCACCACCCTCTGTTAGTTTGATACCGTCTTTACTACCATCATCACTTAACTCAAATAGAGGTTTACAATAAAAATATACTATAGACAATAATATAATTTCCTTTTAACTGCATGATGACAGTCAGACCTAGTGTCCTCCTCTTCCCATAGGGGTAGGTGCTATCCAATCTTTACAAAGGCCTTCCAATTTTCATTATTATGATGGATATTTTTTTTTGTTTTTTCTTGTTTTCTCCTTTTTGCTTTAATTCATTATATAAGGATGAAAAGGAACATGAATGTTCTAAATCCAACTAACCGAAACCACTGGGAGGCGTAGACGAGAGATTGCTTCGACATTGCTTCCTTTCCTTGTTATTCATTTCCATGTGACTCAAAAACATACACATCTCAAGAAACAACTCTCCACCCTTATCTAGTTTAATTAAATATTATTAAATAACTCTCCACCTTTGTCTAATTCAATTAAATATTATTATAGGCTAACAGTTAAACATATTATTAGGGTGCTTTGTCCTTATTATTCCTAAGCTAGGAGCCCACTGTTCTACATGGCAATAGGCCTTACTGTGTTGATGGGATTGAGCCTATAAATAACGTGCACGTGTATTAACCCCAAGACGCATGGGTTTAACATGTTTGCTTTATCCCTTATAATTACATTCTTCTTTTTACCACTTACCACATCACTATTCTCATATACTTCTACTATGTGCTTGGGCTTAATCAATAAATTCACTAAAGTACATAGCCTTATAGAATGGTAGGCTCAATCCCTTGGAATATTTTTATGTTGGGCTCCAACAATTTTAAGATTTAACCAGGCTAACCGGTCAGACGCGGAATATGCACATGTGGGTTAGACCCAAGGTGCATAAGTCTCCCTCACAAAAATACAGTGACTTAAGGGCTTATCTTATAAGGCTAAATTTAACTCTTATTTTCATGTGAGTATTTCCCTTCTCCTTTTCAAGCTCATAGCCATGTAAAATACTAAACTCATATATATGATCCTACCTAAGCATCTCATCTCCTCCTCTCCCAAATGGAAGGCCATCTTCATGGGATCTAGCTTCCATCCATCCTGCCCATGCGCCATAGTGGGCAAAAGGAGGGCCTCATAGTGGTAGATCATAACACCAGCCCCTTTGTTAAGCTAAGAGCCATAAGATGAGGGCAGCCGGACTTAATAATGTTCATGGAATTTCAGTTACGTCAAGGCAATCTTGCCGCTTCACTAGCATCTCACCGGCCGGCTGACTTGATTGTGGTTTAGGCGGCTTTCCATCTTCATCCTCAGAGGTACCTTCGGAAACCATGGCTAAAAAGACTTTGGGAGAGACAGAGAAGGAGGAATTGAAATACTCCCTGGTCCTACATTAATAACTCTTTTTGACTAAAAAGTTTGTTTCATATTGAAAAATATAGCTTTATTTTATTTAATTTAGGTACTTTGGATATTTAAGTTTTACCCTTTAATGAAAATTATTATTTTTTTAAATATAACTATTAATATTAAATAGGACTAAATATTTTCATCGTCACATTTGAACAAAAATTAGGCCCATATATCATATTAGTTTTAGTGCCCATTCCCTAATGGAATGACATGTTCTTGTTTGCGAATGTACGTAGCATTGTTACTCCCACACTTTGTAATGTTGCAAGGAACGCTTTTTTATTGGTCATGGTCTAGTCTAAGAGCATCTTCAATGCGGGCATCATTTGGAAATGGCCTTTTTATTTTATGTTTTTACATTTTCCCCTATTTTAACCTTTTTTTACCACTCTTCTACCTTTTTATCTTTATGTTTTCCGTACCTTTTTTTTTATAGAAATAACGTCTATAGTTAGTTCATAGGTTGTCAAATTGTTACAAAGGTAAATAAGCCACTTGAAAATTTCAAAAATAACCTAGCTCATATTCGTAGAGGTGCATTTGAGAAGGGTGTATTAAAAAAGCTTACGAAGAGTTGCCCGTTCGTTACTTACGGTAATACTGAGCATGTTCAAGGTAGCTTGTCTGACGACACCTTCCAATTGTGACGTGGCGGGTTTTGGTTGGACGGAAATGTGGCCCTAGTATAGCCCATGTTTATCCATCCAACCAAAACCCGCCACATCACAAATGAAAATTTTTATTAGACAAATTCATCAACCATTATCATTTTCCCCACATTATACTCCTTCCGTCTTATATAATAACGTGTTTTATATGAATAACGCTCAATTTAAATAAACGATTGCTTCAAAAAGCGTCTCAATTTTATTTTTTTCTCCATCGCTCAAGCTCTTACGATCAGCTTCATCTTGTACTCCTTCCCGTGATGTGATTCACCAACTTGCACTCTCCACTTCAATAGTCGCCGTACATGTCGCCGGTGCTGCACTCGTCGCACAACCTCCCTTCCAACTCCAGTGGATAGATCTCATTGTTGGTGACTCTATGAGGCTCTTTCCGCACCTGGCTTGCTGCACTTGTGGTTGACCTCTTTGGCACCCAGCCTTCGACGTGGCTCAGGAGCTTGGCGTCTGCCTACATCTTCTACCCTGCCAACTGCACATGCTATTCGTCTTCGTCTACCTCCCAACCCCGGACAAGGCCACGAAGGCTGAGTACGAGACTTGCCAGACCCAAGCTGCCTCCTAAGCTACTCATATTCTTCCCCGGACGTGAAGACAACTGCCATCATGTTTCTTCCCAAGCGGAGACTCTTAATATCACCGTCTTCTTTATCTCTCTCATTTTCATTCTTCTCTTTGGTTGCCTTGTTCACCATGCACTAGCCCCAATATTCGATCGCTGTCTCTCAGCAAGAAAAGATCGTGACATTCCAGGACACCGTTGAAGAGAAAACAATATCCTTAAAGTAGGCTGCATCCTCTGGATGAAGTGCTACGTTCACACCTCGAGCAAGCTGTGACCATGCAACAATGAAGGAGCTCATGGTCTCCCCGTCAGCAAGCCGATGGTAGCCAGACAAGCCCAAGACCACCCCTACACAACTGAACTGGGTGATCTGGACGTGGAGCAACTCCTCGATCATGGTTTTCTTGATCCGGGTGCAAGGAGCTTATCTTGATGGATGGCAGGAGTGGGAGAATTTCATCCAAAGTGGACGATACTTGCGTTTCGATTACTCGTATGCCGGCATTGTTAAGGAGGACGCATGGCTGGCCTTGCTCATTTAGCACGAGATGTCTGGCGAAGTGCTGGAAGTAGTTCAAGGCCCGAGAGAGGGAGGCATTCTTCAGTTGTAAAGAATGGCAATGTGATAGTCAAATGTGGCCTTGTCGAAGATGCTCAGTGGCATTTTTGCATTTGCAGAGGAGTTTGTGTGTGGAGAAGCAGATGCTTTTAAAATGGTGTTGTTCACAATCTCGACTGCCATTTCTCACAGTTTTTCAGAGCAAAATTAGGCTTTGCTTTTGGTGTGGTTGGACTTTGAAGCCAACTTCTTCTCCGTGAGCATCCGCAGCATCGTGGCAACGGAGGGAAGGGAAAGAATCGTATGCCATGTGGAGATCCTTCCTCTCGCGGTTTGGGTCCGTCAAGATGGAACTGAGTGAGGCGATTCTGTACCTCTACCGGTCATAGAGTGGAAAGAGCGGACTGTTTTGAAGGAAATATAGATGGCAAGGGAAGGAGGAAGAGACAACAGGGAAGAAGGATATGATGGGAACCGGCCGGAAAGTAATCGCGAGTTTTATTATGCCAGTAGTTACGTGAGTCTTATTATCAGATAAAATGATGAAAAAGAGAAAGGTAGCTAGCTATTAATATAGGACGGAGGGAGTAAATCAATGGACGCGAATTTGCTGGGAGGGTATTTCCGCTCAGCATCGATTGGCCATCAATGGGTGCCTTCCACGTCACAAAGGTCAGCAGATTCACGGAGACGCTTAATCTGGATGGCATTTGGGTTCACGGCGACACGAAACCGGGAATTGGTTCACGTTCACGGACCTGGGATTTGGGTCAAATTTAATTTAATAGACACAGAACTGGAAACCTGGTTTTCTAACCAAGACAAAACCAGGTTACGAAAACCAGCCTCTCGTACAGTTGCAGCAATATTGCTACAACGTTGCAGCAATATTGCTACAACGTTGCAGTGTTATCGCTGTAACGTTGCAACGTTATCAAGGAACGCTGCAACGTTGTAGCAATAACGCTGCAACGGTGCAGCAATAACACTACAACGTTGCAGTGATATTGCTGCAACGTTGCAGCATTATTGCTGCAATGTTGCAGCGATAATGTTTCAACGTTGCAGCGATAATGCTGCACTGTTGCTGCGTTCCTCGACAGCGTTGCAACATTACAGCGATATTGCTACAACGTTGTAGCGATAATGCTTCAACGTTGTAGTGATATTCTTTGCCGTTGCAGCGTTATTGCTACGACGTTGCTGCGTTCCTCGACAACATTACAACGTTGCAGCGATATTGCTGCAACGTTGCAGCTATAATGCTACAACATTGTAGCGTTCCTCGATAACGTTGTAACATTGCAATGATAACGCTGCAACGTTGTAGCGATATTGCTGCAATGTTGCAGTGATAACGCTAACGCTGCAACGTTGTAGCGATATTGCTGCAACGTTGCAGTGTTATTGCTGCGATGTTGCAGCAATAACGTTGCAACGTTGCCGCGATAACGCTGCAACATTGTAGCGATATTGCTGCAACGTTGCAGTGTTATTGCTGCGATGTTGCAGCAATAACGTTGCAACGTTGTCGCGATAACGCTGCAACATTGTAGCGTTATTGCTACAACATTGCAGCGTTCCTCGATAACGTGCGATAACGCTGCAACGTTGTAGCGTTATTGCTACAACATTGCAGCGTTCCTCGATAACGTGCAATAACACTGCAACGTTGTAGCGTTATTGCTACAACATTGCAGTGTTCCTTCTATATTGTTTGAAAGAGCAGACATTTTAAATCTGAGTGAGGACTTCATTCTCCAACTCGATTAATTATGTCTGTCACTCTAACTTTAAAACAGCACCATTGGGAGATCAGTCCAGCCAACCACAACTATCAGATCACAGTTTAGAAACAAAAAACTGTCGGAAATGTTATTTGTATTGACTCTGTCCAATTTTTAGATTTTTCACTTCTCTGTTTACTGCCTTAGACAATTCAAACTAAACCGTTAAAAAGACAAACTCACTAAGGGACAATCACGAAAACCTTGATCATGGAAAATCACAGGGGTTTGGCAAGTGATACAACTATGTCCATCTTTATAATGTGAGCCTAATCAGTCATCTTTGGAAATATACCGATTATATCCATTTCTTCTTTGGGAATAGAGATAATATATATTACATTTCTTCTTTCAGTTATTTGTCAATAAACATGGGAAGATATCTCAAGATTTCCCGTTCCATATACAATCAAATCATCCTCTAGCTGCAAATTCTCATTAAGTAGATGTGTCAATACCGTAACAAACATAAACCCTTCATTATTACCCTTCTATCTGTTCTAAGAGATGTGTATGCCCGATCAAGAGTGCAGAAGTCCCTGGTCTTCTCTAGGAGGCTCATATAAAGCAAGGTGTATTTACGGATGCAAGTAATGAATTTTCGTGAACTTTCAGATAAACTGACTTCCATAAACTTCTTGTTTCCACGAAGACCTCGAGTTTTCCGCCTGTTTATTAAAAAAAAATAGTGACACATTTTCCTTTATCACCAAAATAGAAAGACATAAGCTATCAATATGGTTTTACTCTTACCTGCCCTTTCTAACCATCCCATCAATCTCCCACATATTAATTGTAAATGAAGAACGAGAAGACCTAAAGCAGAATGAGAGTTCATCCTTAGCATGTTCAAAGTCCCCGCTTGACGCCTACTGTAAAGGCCTTGAGCCATCTTATACCTCGCATTATGGAAATGTTTGAGCTCACCTTCCACACAAATTTTAAGAGCTGAAAGGCAATCCTTAAAAAGGATGTTCCAAGCCTCTTCCAGTTGGGGTAGCTCATCATCCTTTGGTTTCTTCTCAGAGCTAGCTTCTATATTGTTTTTAGCAGTCATACGAAAATGAAGCTCCTCATCACTCCAACCAAATATCTTCAATACAGTATCCTTAGTTGACTGACTGAAGGAATGTGCAGTTACAACCTGATAAGGCAATGGTTATGTCAAAAATGAATATCAATATTTCAAGTTTAGCAGACACAAACACAACAGCATTCACTGACATTTCTCTCAGACTTGAGGAAATGTTAGTTTCATTCACAGCTCCACCGTTACCAATATTTTTGTTGACGAATTCAGTAACTTAGCTAATGGTTTTTCTTGACATTATTGGAGATCCATCCCAACATTCTATAGGCAATCTCTATCATCCAACATAAAAAAATCTCAAAAAGGTGATGTATAAGACACCCTTTCTCATCAAGTCACATTGTTAGGATGATGAGCATCTGTCGATATAAATTATATAAATTGCCAGTTTTAACACCATTCAGGCTAGAATAAGAAACCACTAGGAGTACTAGGCATTCAAACTGAAGACCTTGTGAAGGTTCCTCTTATTCTTTGTTCAGCCAAGGCGCAATTCCAGTTGGTCTAACTAAAATTATGAAAGATGGTGCTAAAAATAAATACTAAAATCTTGACAAAACATCATTTGCATATAGTATAAAAGTAGGTGCAATAGATTACTCAAAATAGGGGAAAAGAAATTAATGAGCTTTTGTTTTTCTCAACTAATGACCACCTGTAGTGAAGATCCAACAAATAAAACATTGACAAAAGGCTATAAGAAAACTAGCCTGAAGGGCATCCATATTCTCGCTTTCCACCTTTATAAAGTAACTTCAAACGCGAAGCATGCATCCTATAAACGGTATCTACAGACTGAATTAATCAAGTTGAGAGCTTTACGGTAGTAAGAAAAGGCCTTTGCAGCTGGGTACTTCATCTTTTCACAAAGTTTACCCAAGTAGAAAGCATGCAGCCGGTCAGGCCTACGGTATAAAAAGATGCAAAAATTAACATTCCACTTTGTTGATCGAGGACATGCAAAGGAATACAGTCAGGATTGGCAATAGCATACTTGTACTCAAAAGCTTTCTTGAAGTGTTTCATATAATTCTCGGCACGTAAACATCCAGACTTCATTCTTTTTTGGTACAACGGTTCTTTGATCATAAAATGGAATAACATTCTCAAGAAATTTGTCATAATACACTAGCGCCAGTAACTCGTGCATCTGACTCTGAATATGATCACATTAAGAAATCAGATGGGATTCTAAGCAAATGAAACAACAATCAACAGAAATAAATTACTAAGGTCGTAAAACTTACCTTCTGATAAGGAGTTGTTGCTACAGCCACACTCATTAACGAACATCTCCTAGCCCTTCTTCGACTAACTTCAACTCTCTGAGGTAAAGAATGATGCTTTCTCCATTCCACAACATTTATGTGCTTGCTGCCATCATTCAGTAGCAAATCTACCTCCTGAATAAGAATGCCTCATTATGTCATAGTTGAAAAATTATAAAATCATTTGGCAATAAAGTCGGCAAAGACAGCTCATGACCGATGCTTATCTGAACACAAAATTGCTTACCTCATCATAGATAGTTGCAAGCCGCTTCCAGTTGTCAAAGCGCAAGGGGTTGTATATTAATGTGGCAATGTTGCGGCGTTAATGCAGCAACGTTGCGGCGTTAAAGCGGCAACATTGCAGCAATAATGCTACAACGTTGCAAAGATTGCCCGATAACGTTGCAAAGATTGCACCAATAACGCTGCAACGTTGCAGTGATAATGCTGCAACGTTGCAGCGTTATTGCTGCATCGTTGCAGCGTTTCTTGGTAACGTTGCAGCAATAACGCTGCAACGTTGTAGCGTTATTGGTGCAACGATGCGGCATTAATGCTGCACCATTGCAGCAATAATGCTACAACGTTGCAGCGTTGCCCGATAATGTTGCAACGTTTCACCAAAAACAGAGCAACATATACCTACAGAGATCCTCCTCAATCTTATTCGTATTAACTATTCTAAAAAAAAGGGGTATGAACATAGCAAGTTACAAGTTTTATCATAAAAAAACACAGCTTACATAAGATTATAAACATAAAATGTTTACCTTTACCACTAACTGCAATTCAAAAGTGGTAGAGTTGATATGTTGCAATATGTAGCACAACCCCTGAATTGTCTTCCTCAACAACAGCATAAAAGAGCCGCATAATCATATCTATGATTGCAGTAGCCCTCGTAGTCACTGAATTGTCGTCCTTAACTACAGCAGATTTGTAGCCACTAGGAGCATTTTTTGAATCGAAGGGCATCGTCCCTCCTCTCCTCATTTCATCTGGACTCTATCTCCCTTTCTCCTTGATTGTATTGCGCCTAGCTATGAGAGGCGGGAAAAGAAGAGTAAGAGGGCGGTCAGTCAGGAGATGACACCGAGGAAAATTTGTTGTTTTTCTGAAAGGATTTTTACTCCTTGTCCAAAGGAACCAAGAGCTTCAGGAACAAAGAGGAGGTGGAATAAAGAGAAGACGAACCAAGAGCTTCAGGAACAAAGAGGAGGTGGACAACCAGAGGATGACTCACATTGAGGTGGAGTGCAATGGGTGCCGAAAACAGATGAATGAGTATCTTCCTCGGCTCCGATCTATGCGATAAGTCCAGTTCCGGCGGCTCTTGTTCATGATCGATCAAAAGGGAGGCACTACGGTGGACGATTCCAGTGGCGACGGTCAATGAAGAGGAAGTACAAGAGGCAGGAAAAAAGTCTCAGGTTTTTCTGAATTGTTCTGATTTGCATCTTTTGTAAGAGAGGCGGGTTTTCTCAATCTGGTTTCGTCGTTGTTAGAAAACCGGGTTCCCGGATCCGCAAACGTGAACCAATTCCCGGTTCCATTTCACCGTGAACCCAAATGCTATCCAGATTGAGCGTCACCGTGAATCTACTGGCCTTTGTGACGTGGAAGGCACCCATTGGTGGCCAATCGGTGCTGAGCGGAAATACCCTCCCCAACATATTCGCGTCCTAAATCAATAGGTCGAACATTGTAGACAAATTGCCGAGACCAATCGGAACTGGAGTCTATCTTAACAGTAGTGGTCGCATGGATTACTTCTTTTCATCCATTTCGGTTCGGAAAGCTCTCTTCTACATGGAACTGATCCTGAACCACGATACAACATCTCTTACACATTTGACATGGCCGATATCTATGTGGTAAAGAGTTTTTTTATGTTCGGCTCTAACAATGAGCCCAACGTAAGGTAAGCATAAAAGTCTTTTATTCATGAGATTAATAACACACATAATATCGCATAATATTGATCTCCAATGCGTACCTTACGCTTGGTTTATTATCAAAGAGTAGTATAAAAATTGCTTCTTATCCATGTGTGGGTGACAGCTGAAGCATGGCTTTCATAATTATATTTCCATTCATTTTTTTATCAAGGATGGACGAGGTAGAGGGTAGCCTACAAGGTGTTAGCAATGTGAAAATGTTTTCTTAACTAGGCTCCATGACTCGGTGACCATGCAACATGGGGCTTTGTGAGCTCGTATAGCATGGTCAGGGGTCATAGTCATGGAGCATTGTTAAGCTAGACGCATCCTTAGCAAAGCTGGAGCCCTTGAGTGCTAGATTGGTGATGGGGTGATGGGGTGATGGGGGGTGGGCTGAAACACCTCCTCTCTTCCCCAAATGCCTACTTGGGAGAAGAAGGGGGTAGCATTGTAGAACATGGCCAATCAAGTGCCCAATCTAAGCTCATAAGCATATTAGGTAGTCTATTTCTTTTATGGAAGCAAAAATATACAACCACCTACAAGTTGTTTATCTATGTCCCTAAGAAAGAGAGATGATTGCTCCAAATAAATATTTTAAATAAAAAATAATATTCTTACTCTATTTTTTCTACGCTAAAGTCTATCCAACCTCTAATTGAAGAGAGAAAATAAATACAACATACTGATCTACTTTTTTTCGTCCAATCAAAGTTAGAATGGGATTTTAGTGTAGAGAAAGTGGAAGTATCAGTTTCCATTCTGAATGGGGGAGGACTCAACCCCTGGAATTTGCCCTGCCCCTAAGATCTTACTTGGTAGGATAGTGCCAAAGGCTCTGACCTGTGTTGAAATCCCAAGACTATAAGTTTAGTATTACTCTATTATACTGCAAACTTTAAGCTAATAAATATATGGTCAAAACTCAAAAGAGAGGCCCCTCATCGTCTACCTCGATTTACTTAAGGGGGGTTCGTTGCAATGGACTTTGTTTCACACCTTTCCCAACCACTCGTGTTTTTACGGAATTGATGAGGTTTTTTATGTAAAATCATACTCCTATATAAGGAGCCATGAGTGACGATAGATTTATGTTAAACTTACTATATTTCCCTCAAATATTCTATAATGTCCATAATTTTGGTAAAACACCCTTACATGTGTGATTTGTGTGTATTTTTAGCTAAACATTTTGCTTAGACATCAGACGTATATGGTCATTCTAATTACTTTTACATGGCTGACATATAGCAACCAATGGTAGTTGCTAAGACAACATGGGCATGACTTTTTATGTTGTGTTATTTCTTTCTTTGCAAGGTAATGTTTTGTGCTCTTAAATTCAGATTTAGTCGTTTATAGTACCGCTTAAAAGCTCTCAATAGGCTCTATCAAATGGGATCTGATATAAATAATTATTTTCACATTTGTTTTGTGGATCTCGCATATATGACACACTTTTCAATAATTTTTTTTAATTTTTCTCCATATTACACATTTAATTTCATGCATTATTGGTATCATTGAAAAACTTTCTACAAGTTCTATTAAATAAGGCCCCACATGGGTATGGATCTTTAAATATTTTGGATGGGTTTTGCACGTCAATACAAATACTAAGCCTGTCTATTACATTGGTTAAAGGGTGATCAGATTGGCCGAAATGAAGCCTTTTTTACCTGGAACAAATTCCTTTATAAAAAAATTGGGCTTTTACTGTCTCCAATGACTCGTCGATGAATTGCCGCCCGTTATCTCCTGCCAGCAAACTCCGCCTTATCACCAATCATTCCTCTCCACCTAAATGATGCCATAATGTTCATTTTTGAGAATCTGAATGAAGATAGGGTTTATTTAAAACTTAAGAGCAGTCTGATGCTAAAACAAGTAATATGACATTTGATATTAAGAAATAAAAAAATAAAATTTTGGCTTCTTCTGCTTGATAATATAAAAAAATCTCTTCAGTATAAACAAACAGAGGGAGACCCCACTAGAACTAATCACATGTCATACATTATTTTACTTTACTTATACTTAGTTGTGTCATTATAAAATAATTTATAATTTATAATTTTGAAAGAGTAAACAAGATAATTAATATAATGGACAATAAGATTCTATAAAAAATACTCATTCCATCTCAAATTAATAGCTTTATTAGGCCAAAAAAAATATTCTATATTAATTGCTTTAAATTATTTAATTTAAGTAATGTGTATTTAAAAAATAATATTATAATTTCTTAAGAAAGTTTTACTATTTATTAAAAATTATTTTTTTTAATCTAAATATAGCTATTAAAATATAGAAGGGAGAGAGTATTTCTTAGTTGGCAGTTATTATTTGATTATCATTCTTGTAGAAGGATAAGATGGTGTAAAGAGGAGTTTATGGGATCATAAATGAACTTCCAATTTCTCAAAGATTTCTAAGTAGCAACCTGGAGGTGCTCAAGTGGGTGAATTTGGCAAGTCCGTGACATTATTTCGCAATGAGTCTGGGCCTTCAGCGCACTGCCATTCCATCACTTCCTTTTGTTAGGCACCCGCTATCTTCCCCGCCCTGCCTTCCTTTCTTCACTCCTACCCGCACCCTCCCAGGTATCTGCTCTGTTCCCCTGTTTATTTTTGGTAATTGTATCTGCTCTGTTCTCTTCATCTCTTACCTGGGTCTTCTTGTTTCACTACCTTTTTAGATTGAGCACCTTGTACTTTTGCTTTCATTCCTTTATAGAAAAAAGGGTAAAAGTCTTGCACTTTGGATGATATAGATGATATGGTTGTGTTCATCAAAGAGTTGCATGCAGTCTGTTTTGTCTCTATGCGATCAATTCACCCATTACCCAGATGATAACTTGTGTTTCTGACTTCCTTTGTTTGAAATATGCTTTCTTATTGTTAGAAACCCGTCCACTCTGTAGTACGATATGAGAATTAAATGCATGATTTTTGTATCCTTTTTTATGTTAACATAATTCAAAATCTTCATCTTCCTATTGATTTGATCCTCGCTGGAGGATGCTAAAGATGTACTTATTTCTGCAGGAAAGCTAGTTATAGCGGTTCAATTGTTGTTTTTAATGCTTGGGGATGTACATCTCTGAATCCAGAATATATGGATAAGCAACCCTCTCTTTTCGTATGAATCAATTCTGAATGCAAAAGAGTCCAACTTTGAATGCAGGAGGAGCAAAACAGTTATCATATACTAGGAGTATTGGCCAGGTCAGTGTTTTACAGTCAAACGTGTCTATGGATTTGGGAGAGAACGCTCCTTTGACTAGAATGGATCTTTACCCCGACATAGAGCCCTACAATTCAGGGATCTTGAAGGTGTCAGATATCCACACAATCTACTGGGAGGAGTCAGGAAACCCTAATGGGCATGTGAGTAACTTGGCTTTGCGTGGACATAGTCATATCATCACTTTTTAAGGAGTTTGTTCAGGTTTTCTCTGGAATTTTCTGATCATGCATCCACTATTATCTTTTCTATCAATATTAGTTACTTGTAGCTAGAAGGAAAACCTCTTCTTCATTGTAAGTTTTGAGACTATTGATTGAATGCATGGACTGATATGCCCGGAATGCCATAAATTAAAATATATAGAAAAGCAAGCCGAGTGCTTCTTATAGTGATCAATGAATTGTATTATCTGCATGTGGTATGCAAATGTGCAGCTGCGCTTTTTTTTTCTGAGACTTCTGACTGAGTAGAAGTGGCGAGATACATCTAATGTCATCGAAGCATGTATAAGACCCATTCTTGCTATTTGTTCGTATTTGGGCATGGCTGAGGTTATAATCAGCCTGGGTATAATTGGTCTATTCCAGATGGGCTGGATTACAGATTTTTAATTGTGACTTTCTCTGTAATGGCTAATATATAATTTAATCATTCAAAGTAACATAAAAGAGATGGTCTCATGGATTTAGCTTACTAAATAATTAAAGAGTAATCATGTGAAAGAGCCTTCAGGGCATGTACACTGTCGTGACAAATTCTTCGAACTTGATTGCATCATTTACCTGTTTACAGCCAGTTGTGTTTCTTCATGGAGGACCTGGAGGTGGTATATCACCGAAGATTAGAAAATTCTTTGATCCTGAGTTTTACAGGATTGTTTTATTTGATCAGGTGCATATCAACTCATGCTGAATTATTATGTAGTTTATATTTTCGCATAAGCGATATTATAAACTTGTTTCTTTGTTGTTTACAGAGAGGAGCTGGTAAGAGTACTCCACATGCCTGCTTAGAGGAGAACACTACATGGGATCTTATCAATGATATTGAGAAACTGAGGGAATATTTGGAAATTCCTGAATGGCAGGTCAAATTTTTTAATACCTGCTTAAGAGGAATCACCTTATATGTAAATTGCCTGTCTGACTGAATTTCTCCAAACAACATACAGGTTTTTGGTGGTTCGTGGGGAAGCACACTTGCCCTTGCATATAGTCAATGCCATCCAGATAAAGTGAATAACTACTGGCAAAGTCATTTTGTTACATTTCAATTTCTAAATCACTTTTTTTTATTTTCTATTCTATTCTTCTATAAGGTCACTGGGCTTGTCCTTAGAGGCATTTTTCTGCTAAGAAAGAAGGAGCTTGACTGGTTTTACGAAGGTGGGGCGGCAACCATTTTTCCTGATGGTAAGTTTCTTCTGAGGAAAAGGTGAATTAGTCTGCTTTCCCGATCATCAATTTTCTGTGTAAGTGTTACAACAGACTTTACTTATGTGACTGCATTACTTTGCTGTAATCGTAAAAGATGTGGGAGATGCTTCCTTGAAGCAGCTTGAAATATGGATTTTTTTATGTTTCTCAGAAGGTTTTTTCAAGTTTGCTCTCTTTTACGTCAGTCTTCTTATATGTCAGCTTGGGAGCCTTTTAGAGATTTTATTCCTGCAAATGAGAGAGATTGTTTCATTACCGCTTACAGCAAGAGGCTGAACAGTGAAGATCTTGCAACACAGGTTTCTTTCCTTATTGATTTAGATCTATAAGTTCCTTTTTACATGTCATTTAGTGTTGCATATCTAGTTAATAGAAAATATACATGCCTTTGGACATGAGCTTTCTTCAGGATTATTATTCCTCTATAAGTTTGATTGTGCCCCTTCCTTGCTCCTTCCATTCCCCAATTACTTCATAAGAGTTTCCAACTCCTCCCTTCTCCCTCCTTGCTCTTCTCAGCGACTGCATGTGTTTCAGCTTAATATCAAAATTTTGAATGGTCGAGGTAAATGGTATTACAAGTGTTGAATGTGTTTTAATCTTATATTTTGTTATGGTCCTTGGTTTCATTTGCTAGACATTTTTAATCTCTTTGTTAGTAGTATCTTACATCACCTTTTGATGACAAAGTAGAGGCCCCTTTAGACTTCCCTGACAAGGCACATGGTAGCTTTTCAATGCGTATTGGGAGTTACCATCCCTTACAAGGCAAATTTAATCATATGGTAACTTCCTTTTGCAATCACAACAACTCCCAAATAATGCTTAATCATGTGGATGTCAGTATCCCATCCAAAAGAATGGTATCGCTCAGAATATCTCATTTGAAAAGATGCTTACTATGAACTACTAATTTGATCCATTGATCTACCTTAGAGGAGAAGATATAAATCAATAAACGTTTGGGATGGTGACAAACTATAGAAAAGCAGACAACAAACACTTGGTGGGAGAAGAAGACTGTCCATCAAAATTTAAAATGGCCCTAACAACATATATATCTTTTATTGGGAGCCTTGACAATGCCTTTCATCTCTTTGTGAGTGGGTTATATACATAAAGGCCTCTTGTTTTCTATCCCATAATCAACTCACATAGAAGCAACCCAATGCAAAAATCAAGATTTTGATGTGGGCTTATAATGGTAAAATATCAAGGGAGAGGTGCTGCTGTCATCTGCCTTTCTGTTTTGTACATGGATTTACCTTTTTTCCTGTGATGCACTTTGATAGGCATGGACTTTGATAGAGAGGCATGCCATGGATGAAAGCAATCTTGTTTGGAAGATGCTGCTGAAATTAGATTTCTGCATCTTCTGTTTATGCATTGAGATGATAAAATATCTCAACTGACAAAATATTGTTCCCGATAGCCTTCTTGCATAGATACATGCATAGTCATACATATACAAATTCACAGTAGGAAAACATACCTTCGCCAATGCCAAACTCAAGATCATGTAATTATAGCTTTTCAATGTTGAACAACGCTAAAGTCGATGGTGGATCTTTTCACAAACGTGCCATTTATCTGGATGGGCATAGGAACATAAGATAGAATGTTAGAAGCCAGAAAGCATTTGTTTTAAGATCTAACTGTTGAAAAAGTTGCACTTGTGGAGCTCACTATTATGGGCAACTTCCCTAACGATTCAAGTAAGACTTGCTTTATTTTTAGCTAATCTAGGCACATTAAATTATCTTAACCTCTTGAATTACATGTTTAATCCCCTTGATTTACTAAAATTCTTTTCTGCTTCTCTTGTAGTAAAATGTTGTGGGTCCTCTACCTCTGTTTTTCACTATGCCCACCTAATTGATTAGAAGATACATGTGATTAAAACAACATATAATGCAGTCGAGGACTTATAGCATGAATCTTTCAATTGTATCAAGAGACCCTGAATAACAAAAACTTTATAAAAGAAACTGCAATGTCCAGGAGATGCTGAATAACAAAAACTTTATAAGAGAAATAGTGTTGTCCACAGATGGGCGGAGACATAGACCAAGAGCTGTTTGCAACTGCATATACCAAATGCCCTTTGTCTCTCTCTGTCCGTGTCCACCACGAATAATGAAACATATGTGTTAGTGTTACATAGACGGATATGGACACAAAACTAACACTTTAGTCACTCTGGAATTGAAAATGCCATTGTAATGGAACGAATTCTATGATTTTAAACACAATAACTCAAAACAAGATTCACAAGAAAAGCTTTATCTTTAATAATCTTCAAATACGTATATAACTCTAAAACTAAGCTCCTTTAATACCATTTACATCTACCATTCAGGATTTGAAAGTTGAGGTGAAAATCATGGAGTTGCCAAGAGCGGCTAGTAGGTGTGGAGGCAGAAGGGCGAACTGGGGCACTCTTTGTAAGTAAATGTAGAATCAAAGGAAGGGCACAATCAGAATTATGTAAGAAAATAGGGTAATAATAGGTATTTAGACAGAGGCGTTAATGATGTCCATTTCAAAAGTTAAGCCTGGGTGATTACGTGCAGGCTTTATAATATAGGGGTGTAAGTGCAATTTCGCCCATATGCAGGAGGTGTAAGTGCAATTTATCCTTTTTAATTTGTACACCAGTTAGTAAAGGGAGGAAAGTAGTGTGATCACCATTGTATCTCTTCGATGATGTTTTTGGTCTTCATTCTATTGAGATTTTCTGTGATAGTCTAAGAGTGACTGCTTCCTGGATTAGTGAGTGACATTGTATAAATCTGATGTCTGATGCTTTTGTTTTTCCTCAACACAGTTCATGGCTGCTAAATTATGGACGAAATGGGAAATGATGACTGCACATCTTATTCCGAATGACGAGACCCTTAAAAGAGGGGATGACGACAACTTTTCGTTGGTAAGTGCACTCTATTTTCTTTCTTAATTTGATTCATGTTTGTTTGCCATGCAATCTAATTTGTATGGTAGGTTAAGAAAACATTGTCTCAGTAATACTCTTGAGTTTTATTTGTAAGTATCTTCTAGCTACATGATGTAGTTCAAGTACAGTGTCAGATTTTGCTGAGACTTTGTTAGGGCTAAGATGTAGTGGTAAGGTTTTCTTGTCCATGAATATATGTAGATTGGGGGCCGAATTTGGAAAATTAATGTTAATTGGTAGGGAAAGCGGCTGAAAATTGATATAGTAGAAAAAAAATTGGCAGATTGGGTGCCAGGATTAGGTTAGAGGTGTGCAACAGGGGTCAAGGGAATTTTTTTAGGCCATTGGCTACAGCTTTGGAAACTCACTTCTTGGTGCTTTGTTGTTACAAAAACTATTATCAAAAGGTCAACTCTAGTTGGCTTTTGTCCTTGCCTTTGTCTTAATCTGTATACTCTTTTTTACTAGACAAATGTTCAATCATAACACTATAAGCACACTATTGACTAATGGACTCAGGCAGTAGAAGACAAATGAAATTAAGCCGAGTCTAAATGCAGAGATAATGTGGCCAACTGCCTAGAGTTTTTGTGTAGACTAAAAGCACTTACGGCCCTGTGTGTTAATATTGGTGAAATTAATTGTTTAGTGATGAACCTTCTGATTAGACCTAAGCACTTGGTTTTAGTCATCTATATATATCTAGATAAAAGACTTATCTTTTTCTCTTTTCACGTTATGTAAAACAGGCTTTTGCCCGTATTGAGAATCATTATTTCGTGAACAAGGGTTTTTTCCCTTCAGAGTCATATCTCCTAGATAATGTTGACAAGATACGACATATTGACACTGTTATTGTGCAGGTGAGTTTTTAGTTTTTACTTGATGCACATGGAATCCTTACTTATTCCAATTTAGGGTTGATTATGACGACTACAATGATGATGATGATGTCTGGCATGTATAAGAACAATAATGTAATAAGCTAATTCACTCAATAAACTGAAATGGTACAGTAGCAGAAATATTTCTGTGCATGGTAATTCATTTGACATATGATACATATTTTCAGGGAAGGTATGACATGTGCTGCCCAATGATGTCAGCTTGGGATCTTCACAAAGCATGGCCAGAAGCAGAATTCAAGGTTTTACCAATAACATTAGTTGCTAGTATGTCATTAGGAGTGGGATGGTACGAGCAACCATTAGCAAATTCCTGTAATTAGACCTTGCGGAAAATAGGAATTGCAGGGATGTACGACCAGGAAGAATTTATTTTGACCATCCAAAGCTCGTGATACTGCTGCTTGGTTAGGCTTGTACTAGATGGCAGAGCCCATTCAAAATAGTAGGATAAAGTCTACAATGATAACAATCATGCTGAGAATGACAATGGGTTGGCCATCAGATGTGAACATTAGTAATCATTCCCCATCAAAGGTTTTGAATTTCGCATGCTGGTGGTCATTCAAGTTGATAGATATGCTTTCTAACCTTGGCTGCTATTATATGTAATATTAGCCTAGCATTACTGTGAATAGAGGCAGTGATTGAATAAAATATGCTAGAAATCGTGTGCAGTTTATCAAGGACATTTCCATATACTATTACCAGTCTACTAGGATTGCATCGGAGAAAGTATTAGCTGTTGCTAATTTTTTATCTGAAATTGCTGATAATTTTCCTTCTATTGGATGACCTGATGCATTCTTTGTGTGCAGGTTGTGCCAGACGCAGGTCACTCTGCAAATGAACGAGGGATAACTGCTGCTCTTGTAGCAGGGACTGAGAAGCTGAAGAACATCTTGAAGGAGAAAGGGGCTTAAATGTTCCCATTTACCATAGCCCTCATGTAGTATGACTGGAACCTCCCAAGTTTATTTAACTGTACTTGCATCAGAAAAACAGATTTCATTTCATGCATTGACAATCACATTGATTATTTTAGGGTTGATTCTAAACTGGATGGTTTCCTATTGGTTTTGCATTTTCCTTACCAGATGAAAATCAAACTCTATTCATATAAGTATAATCCTCTCTATGCGTACATTATATGTAATGTAAAACACATAAATACCATCTGCCTGTAATTGTATATGGGAGTTTTATTTGCATTCCATTTTTATTCGATGAGTCAATGACTATAGTAATTAGGTTTGTTTTTTGGTACTCTGTCCCATATTAATAGCGCAGTAATTTTTATTGAATGATTGGACCTACAGCTGGTAGAATGGAAAATAGCTTCTGAGACGTTTTTTAAGGACTTGCCTCTTAAGTTGAGCCAAACAAAGCTATTAATATGGGGCAAGTATTTTTTTCAAATGGTGCTATTAAATATAGAAAAATTATATTTATACTCTATTTTTTCTAAATCATAAGGCCTTACACCACTTATAATTAGATGGAAAAAAATAAATCTCACGTTGTCAAGTGGAACTCATTTTTTCTATTCAATTAAAGGTGGTGTAAGGCCTCTAGAGATAGTAGAGTAAGAATATTAGGTTCCTTAATATAAGACAAAATAAGTATTAGTATAAGAGGGAAGAAGTATATACTTGTATGCCGTTAGTGTAAAACACTACTATATGCAGCTTAAGTGTATATAGTTGTGCAGTCAGTCATCTTTTATATCAATTACTGTTGGCTAGTAATTACAAATTTTATTTACTTTAATTTTTCTTACTTCTAGTACTCTCATGAACCCTCAAAAAGTGGGCAGCTGCATCACCTTGCGGGCATAGGCTGACACTAAAAATTTACATGTGTAGTCCTTTGATGAACTGAAGCATTTTCTCTGCATAGACGTCCTGGAGTCACTGGTCACTCTGCGAATGATTTCTTAATGGGGAAAAGCGCTTCAATGTGCCCATTGAGCACCGCACTCATGCAGTAAGACCGGAACCTCACAAGTTCACTTAACTGTACTTCATTGGGAATGGCATTTATCATTTTCTGCATGATACCCTTTTGGCATTCACACGTAACTCATGTTCTGCATTTTCCTTTCCAGAAGTAAATTAAACTGCATTCAAATAAGTATAATCCTTTCTTCAACAAGTAAAAACTTCTTACAAAAGAATTGGAGCCAAAAGAATAAAAAAACATCTTACAGAGAAGAGTGCGACATTTATCTACACCTCTAGCAGAGAGGAGTATTCTACTCTTTCAACAATTTTAAGTCCAATGGGAGAGCAGGAAAGCTAGATCTCCCTTATACTTTTCCTAGTATCCGCTTCACTGGCACTTGCCTGGCTGAGGCACCCATCTCTCTAGTTTAATTAGAGTCTCTTTCCGAACTTCATCTACTTCTATTCAATTTGTTCGCCAATCAGGTCAAGACCCACCAAGAGAAATGAGACCCCCTGGAAGAGCAAGAAGTAGAAATGGATCCCCTGTGCCGAAAGCAAGCTCCTTGCCGAGGCAGTAAGAAGCAGGAAAGCAAGAGCCAGCTCTTTCCTGTAGATTCTGTTGTGCTTCTTCCTGGAGTCCTTTTGCTTCTGAATAATTACATCTTTCTCCATAGCATCAAGGTTGGGCTCAGAGGCCCCACGCTGGTGCTTGGGCTCTTTTTCTACCAGCTTGGGCTCTTTTTCTACCAGAGAAACCAGGTCACCCTCGGAGGAGCGGCCAGATTTCTTCGTGACAACCCATTCGTAGGCACTCCCGAGTTGGAAGAGGCCCGAAATCATGGCATTGAACTTGGTTACAGACATGGTGTTCTCAAAGAGTAGATAAGGAACTATGAAGGGAAAGGATTTTGGGGCAGGAAGGATGTTGAGGAAAGACATGGTGGCAGGGATGTAGCAAACGACCCACGCAGGGAGTTCGGCCTCTGGGACAAACATGGTCATAGGGAGGATTATGCAAAAGAGGGTGAATGAGTAGAAAGGTAAGATGAGTTTCCTCAGGAGGAAGAAGAGAAAAATCAGGTTGGCTTTCTTCCAAAAGGCAATCTGCAGGCAACAAAGCATGAAATAAGTGAGAAAATTATAAGAGTTTACTTTTTTAGTCCCATTACCATACACCCTGTGCATGGTAATCAGACGACGCACACAACTCAGGGAGCAGGCAGGTGCCTGTTTCACACGCACGCAATCCCAAATGCATGTGGTACATCTTAACTTTCTCTTTCTCTCTTTTATTTTTTTGGAGAGAATAAAGGTGTGATTCATGCAAAAATTTGTAAATTGACAAGAACGATATCCAAGTACATGTTATCCATAAGGTGCAATATGTTTTCAGACCACTTACCTTTGATCGGATAATGGCAGGCAAGCAGAGGCGAAACAGCTGCATTGGACCCGAGTGCCACCTATGTTGCTGCTTCCTGTAAGCTTCATAAGATTCTGGTAATTCGCATTGACACTGTCAAAAGAAACAGAAAGGGCAAATGAGAATAATGAGAATCATCCAATCGAAATAACAAGTGCCATTTAAGAATCAAAGACAACTGGAGTGCACTGAACTGCCAACCTTCTAAGTCCATCCATCAAGCAAATAAGGCAAAAGACATAATGAGGAAAAGCGCATCCTACTAATAAAGTAAACAACTAAATTCTGTTCGACACTAAGATCGTTATTAAATCCAACATGAAGAAAAAATTTCCACCAAGCAGCTACACTTTTTGAGTGGGTCCCTTGCATTTTCCCGGAAATGAGACTATTTTTACATCTACCTTTTCTAAGGAAAAAGAGGTGAAAAGGTCCCACCTATGGGGCCACAAGTTAGCCTTTTGACTTGTACAAAAATGCTGAGTTCCAAATCATTATCCATGACTAGTCTTACGCCTTCTATTGTATTGTATTGCAAACCGCTGGCACCACTTGAATGCGCACTGAACCCTGACTCTTTTTCAAAAAGCTGTGTCATGGCTGTTTTAGTGAATAGGAATCTCTTTGATTTGAACAAACATGACGCAACGGACTACAATAAACTATAAATGATCCTATTTTTATATGTAAAACCTCACTATTGATTGCCCACAATTCTGAGATCACGCATTCAAAAAATGGCAAAGGTTTGTTCAGACTTCTGATTGAAATCTACAGATGGAAGAAGTGACCCATCACAGTAATGTTTATACAATAATGTTTGACCCATATAATCGACGGTTAATTATGCCCCAGCCATGGAGACTATATCAGTTTTCCTTAATCCCTGGTCCTCAAAAAATTTTGTGACGAACTAACCCATGCCATCGTTAATAAATTGCATAAGATAATTGAAATAAGAGGAAAAAAGGGTGGCACTGATACATACCTCAACATCATTGAGAAAGACGAATTTCCACCCATGTAAATGAGCTCGAACGGCAATGTCCATGTCTTCAACAGTCGTTCGCTCTAGCCATCCTCCAGCATCCTCTAGCGCCTTAATCCTCCATACCCCAGCAGTCCCATTAAATCCAAAGAAATTTATAAAGATTCCATTGACTTGTTGCTCCACTTCGAAATGGAAGGCCAGATTTACATTCTGTAATCTTGTTAACAGGTTCTCATCCTTGTTCACAAATGACCACCTTGCTTGAACAAGTCCCACCTCTTCATTATCCTGCAAACCAAAGACAATAATATGGAAATTAACCCCCAATCCATCAATAAATGAATCCCCGTACCATCAGCAATGCAGAAGATTTAGAGCTACACCTTGAAATGAGGCACTGTTCTTTTTAAAAAATCTGAAGAGGGCTGGAAATCAGCATCAAATATAGCAACAAATTCGTAATCCTTGACATAGCTACAATTCATAGCAGACTTGAGATTGCCCGCCTTGTAGCCATCTCTGATCACACGGTGCCTGTAAACAATGTGGGCCCCATTCTGTTGCCATTTCTGCACTTCTTCTTTGATCAGCAATTGTGTCACTGGGTCATCTGAGTCATCCAGGACCTGAATCAGAAGGTTTGACTTTGGCCAGTCAAGATTGCAGACAGCGGCAATTGACTGTTGATAAACCTGAATAGGAAACAGAAGAAGAAAGAGAGAAGATGTCAAACAGAATGCATACAATGAACATCAATAACCGTTAACAAAAAATTAGAATGGAAATATTTTAGATCTTCCAGAAAGTAGTGAATTTTTCAGTTCCTTCATTTGACAACCGAAAAAGGTATTTCAATCATTAAACAGAAATCAATTCTTTTCATTATTAAAAATTCAAGGCTGGCTGGGCATTTAATTTTTGCTAAAAATTCAATCAGGTGTGCTAGAAAGGTCTGTTGGATATGGCCATGGAGAGGAAACAACACATACGACATGAACAGCTCGACCAAATCACAGTAAAACCCCACACAGCAGCCCAATCAAGGGCATGGAAACCAAACTAAGAAGAGAACTAAATCCTCTATAACATACCTCCTTCTCATTGCACATGGGAATCTGAACCAGGACCATTGGGAAGAACCCGCCAGCCTCCACATCTTCTATGGCGTCCACCTTTGCAACCGGCTTGATCTTCTTGAAGCGAATCCAGAAGCAGCCCAAGCAAAGGACTAGCCGATCCAGACTCTGAATCATGAAGAGCACAATACAGACATTGGCCAGAAACTGCAAGGGAGGAGCAAAGTACTCCACCCTCAACCACACCCACCTAGAGTAGAACCAATCAAACACCCCATGGATTCCCAATGCTCCCCCAATCAGCCTCTGCAATTGCAGGCTCGAGGCATCGAATCGCAGGCTGGAGGTGTCGAAATACAGAGAAGAGGCGTCGAAATGCCACCCCTTGTAGTAGGCCACCACCTCAAACCCCAACAGTATTACAGACATGTAAAGGAACATCTTGATGAATCCATAGATCCTGCTCCTCACGGTGGGATTCTCCGTCTCGTCGCCGTCGTTTGCCGCGTCAGCCTCATCCGTCTTCCCCGAGGCGAGTCGCCGCCGAATGGAGGCAGCGAGGCCAAAGAGGGCGGAGGCGATGGATGTGAGGCACCCGGCGGCCCGGTGGGCCTTGAGGAGGAGGACCCATGTGAGCTGCTTGGCGTTTTTACCCCGGCGCTTCTCGCCGGCGGCTACCGGCCGGCCGGCCAGCAACTCCTCCTCGTCGGGGGACTCTAATTCTGAGATGGACCAGTTGGGGTTCTCCATCTTTACCACCACCGGCGTGCCCCGGTGGCTGTCCTTGGCCCACCAGTCAAAGTAAGAGGCCATCGCTGAGCTCAAGCCTCAAGCTCTCCCCTTTACCCACCAAATCGCCAAATCCGTTGCTTGTTATTGCACCTCAGACGGAGCTTGGCTAGAGCATTTCCCGGAAGCGATCAAGGACCAAAATAGCAAAGAATGTAGGTCAGAAGAAGCAGCCGCTGCTAACAAATTTCTGCCACCAATCCGTCTCCATTCTGGGCTATCTCAGTTTCCAGACCAAAAGAAAAATTGGGTCTTTAATGGATGAAATGCCAGTGCAAGTAAAAATCAGATCTCGGTACTTCCAGAAACCTTTCGTTTCGGAGAGTTCATTGAGGAATGAAACTACAGAAACAATTTTCAGGGGAAAACCACAGAGAGGAGAAGAATGTGGGTGTGAAGAAGCAGAGCCAGCAAACCCAATATATTCTTCCAAAATGCCTCCTTTTGTGCACGCCCAGCGTGAGAACCGGAGCCAAATCCAAGCTTCAATGGAAAGAAATCCAGCAAAAGCTAAGAAGGAAAGAAATCTGGCTACCCAGCAAGTCTCGGAGATTTTGATCTACAGAAACCAGTCTCAAAGAGGAAGACAAGGACTAATGGCAGCAGGGGGGGGGGGGGGGGGGGGCTCCTCCGGGAAGAGGAGGTAAATCAGACGCGTAGCGGAGGGAGGAGGGGAGGGGGCGTCTGGGTCACGGCGGGTTTTTGGTGCTTTTATGTGAGAAACAGCGGCCTTGGAAGCGTCCAAAACCGTACTTCCCCTAATGAATCCAGCTTGCACCAGACCTACTACTACTCCTACTATATACGATCACAAAAACAAAAGGAAAGAAAAAAAAAAGAGCAACAGAGAAAATCAAATAAACAAAAAATGAATTGGAGACAGACAGGGAGTGTGATGGGTGGAAGGAAGAACAGCTCAACACGTCTTTGATTTGAGGATTAAAAAGGTCAAAAGCGTAGGTTTTTTATGCTTTTCTCAAGTCCCATTTGAAAACGGTAACAGGGAAAATTTTGGAATGACAAAGAAAAGTTGATGGGTGGGAGCAGAGGAAGGAAAGATGCAGAGCAATGCATCCAATTCTTCCTTCCTTTCCAGATAATCAAATGCTTAAGAAATCCACCAGACGCCCATTTGCCACCGGCAGAAACCCAATAAAGATTCAAAATTTATAGAGCCTAGGTGGAGTCCAGTGCCCAATGGTTGAAGGCAGGAAGCATGTCATTGAAAAAATCCAGATTCAGAACCAAAGAGTCACCAAAAAACTCAGTAAAAATTTCCCAAATGCAGCCAATGGAATAATAGCTTATTTTCAAATCAGGCAGAGGCCATGGAATCTGGAGGAGCCCCACATGGAAGGCCAAAAACCAAAATTTGAATTAAATATCTTCCTTCTTTTTTTTTTCTGGCAGGGGGAGAGAAAGAGCATGGCCCTGTGGCCGTGCCGGTGGGGGAAGACCCAGTCTTTTGCGACTGTAAATCAATGTGGCAAATGTCCATTTTACTCTTACAATGAACGGTAATTTTCGGACTGAGAGTGGGTGAATGATCTCTCTGTCTTCTTGCGATGAAGGCTGGCCGGTTCAAAGAAAAGGACGCCTTTAGTCTATACATGGGCTTTAGCATAGTAAATAAAAGTTTTAACATGGTATTATTAAAGACTTGTCCAACGTTTAAGGTGGCTTCATAAACTGAGTCATGATAATTTTACATAAGGGTTCTAAAATAGTATATAAAGACTTAATATGGTACGTAGTATGGTCACCCGATAATTTTATATTGTATTAGGCTTTTATATACTCCTTCCAATTTTGTATTAATTATATTTTAAAAAATAATAATTTTTATTAAAGGATGAAATCTATATTTATGAATAGGAAAAATAAGTTTATAATATTTTTTTAAGTACTAATTACTTAAGTTAAGCAAAATAAAATTATTAATATAAAACAAACTTTCTCAAATTAAGAAGTATTATACTAAAAAATTTATATACCATGGCTATGCCGGTTAGAATAAAGTTTTAAAATATTTTCCCCATGTATTATGGTGAAAAATATTTGTCTTACTAAAATAATAGGTTATGTTTTGGGGAAATGAGTGGATAAAGGTAAAAAAGAGTCTGTTGGGGTTGGGCAAATCCAACGTTATTCTTAAGAGGAATGAGGTCGGTCAGAAAAGTGGGGTGGTTAAGGGTATTTTGGGGAATATACTTCTTCTCTGTGCAATATCCACATCAATGTGGGCCCAGGTATTATGAGGTGGGCCAGGCTGGTACACGTGTGCTGGGATCACGTGAAGGTTGTGGAAGCTTATGTTAAACAGGGTCACAGGGGGAGAAAGAACACCTGAAGCAGGATTAGGGCAAAGTACTACATCATTCAATTGCCTGCTTGTTGGGTACATGGGACCATAGAAAGTTCATTTGTTATGATGAGAATTTCAATTCACTAAGTTGCATTTGCAATTATAACTTTGTTCAATTGGTCCACAATGGTTGATTTAAAAAGGATCGGATGATTATCATTACCCATCAAAAATTAGGTTTTCATGAGTCTCATCAATGGGCAATACATTCATACACAAGGGGGGTCATGTATATAATTATTTATGAGCTTGATATTGTGCAAAAAAACTTAATATGCAAGGTATATGTGTGTGCGTGCATGGGTATAATGTGCAATTAAAATTTCATTTAACGATATACCGAAAGGGTCTCACCCTTAATAGAATTCAGAAAGCAGGTAAGACGCAAGCAGGGTATATTAATGCACAGGCATAGACCAACACCCCTCTAATGTTATAATTATTTATAAACTTAATATTATGTAAAAAAAACTTTTATATGAAAGGTATGTGTGTGTGCACATCCAACGATATATTAAAGGGGTGCCAAGTATGGATGGCACTTAGATTGAGTATATTATAAAACCCGATCCGACTTTAATGGGTTAAGTTTATTTTTAAAATAATTTTTTATTCTTAAATAGGTTAAGTTGAGTTTATTTGAGTTGGGTCAGGTCATAATTTTTTTAATTAGTATAAAGTTTATAAAAACCCGACCGATGACATCCCTGGTGTCGAGACACAAATAACTATCAATTGTCCTAGTTAGGTGTATGTTGGTAATTTAATTTTGCAACCCTATTTTAATTAATTGCTATAATAATTAAGTTTCTTTTTGTCTTATTTATTTCAACTTTCTTCTAATTGTTTTATGGGCCTTAAAAAAGTGTACTATAGATCTATACATATAGTGATCAAGAAAGGTTCATATTATACATAATATTTGTGTGTAGACAATTTTTATGTTTATTGCTTTTAGCTAATAATTATATATTTTAATTATGATAGTCTAATTTTTGCAACTTCTTCTAATACTCTCATGGGCCCTAAAAAAGTAGGCAGTTGCATCACCTTCATATGTGTTTATTAATTTGTCCTGGGATTCCCTTCTCTTCGTGTGGGCATATGATGTATTGATGTGAATCTACCATTCCTCTCATGTTTCTCTATGTATTGGGATAGGAGGTTTCCTTTCTACTCCCATCCATCATAGTTCTCAAACTTTCCTCTTCACGAGCCTTGTGCCTCATCACTTTATCCCAAGTTATTCATTCTTGTTCTACCTTCCACCATTTGCTTGCAGACTTCATCTTTCACATTTCATTTCATCATTTTTTACTTTTGTGACCAAAGTTATCATTATATTCCATAGATAGTTTCCATATTAATATTCTTTAAATCAAATTGTTTTTAAAGTAAAATGTCTATTTTTAATTCAAAACATAATTTGCTTTCTCTCTTAACTCCCATATTCATCACCTTATCTCAACTTCTTTAGTATTTTCTACTTTTAACCATTTATTTGAAGAGTTGTGTTGAAAATTCATTTGTGATGTGTAATATATAGAAAAAGTTAATATGTGAGCTACATATTAAAAAATATGCGCTTAGTACATCGTGTGTTGTCGAATTGAGATTTGACAGCCCATGTGTAACAACCCTGTTTAACGGGCACACGCGAATAAAATCATATGGCCCCAAAATATAATAAAATATTTTTTCTTTTAAAGAAGATCTTTGCTATTACTAGAGATGAATTTCAGTTTTTTCTTGAGACTTATGTATTCACGAGGTTATATAATTCATGATCTTTGCTACATATATGGCAGCACAAGAGATTGAGAATTTAGGGTCATTTTGGGTAATTCAACATACTCGTGGTTTGCCAGTAGTTGTAACAAGAAAAGGCCAAAAACGGATTGACTGAGACATGGCAAACACTTCTGGAAACGACTGTCGTACTCCAATCAATTATGTTCTGGCATTATCTTATCTTTTTTAAATGTCCTAAGAAAGGAACGAAAATGATAGCTGAATTGACTATAGTACCCCTGAAGCGGCAACTATTAGTACATGAAGAACATTGATTATGGATTAATTAATTTCGATTACATCAAAAGCAAGTGGACCGATGTTCTATGTGGCATCAATCCCGAAGCATTCGTGACGGTCACGTGATAAGTCCCCTTCATACGTGACTACAGCCCGCCATTTAAATATCAAAATTTATGACAACCCCTGTCATGAAATTTCAAATTCTTCAGTGTCATCCTTGTATTTAAAAATTTAATAATAAGTAATTTTTTTATATGAGCTCGAGCTTACGCAGTTAAAATCATCAAATTCTAATGCTACGGCGCACGTACTTTGGTAGATTAGTTTCTATCCTCTTACTTCAGTATTATCTTTGTGTTTAAGAGTTCAATAATAAGTGGCTCTTTTATATGAGCGCGAGTTTATGTGGTCAGGCATCATCAAATTTTAATACAGCGACGCACATACTTGGTAGATTAGTTTTCATCCTCTTAGGCTATCAGATTTGGATCCATAGCTCATAATGTCTATACTTACGCGCTTATATAAAATTTTTTCTAACAATAAATTGATAAAAGAAAATTAAGTATGAATATGTCCTATGAGATGGGGTATCGGCATAAAAGGGCAAAAAACTTTTTTGCCCACTAAGTAATGTCTTTTGTCAGATAAAAATCTAATGATTGATTGTGCTTGGGCTCATGCTGGCGTGTATGAGCTTGGGTTCACGCTGACGCATGTAAGAACACGACTCATTGACAAATTACCCTTTAAATCTTAATTTTTGAAAGTGGCTAAAATAATTTATAGATGTACTAAGATATTCTAAAATTTTAGTAATAACTTGATGCCCCTTTATGTTTATTCTTCAATATATAGGGGTGCTAATAAATCGAGTATGCTCATAGAGTAAGGGTGCTTCGACTCCACTCAACTTGAATATGGCTTGACTAGAAGCGGCTCAGCTCGAACTCAACTTAAACTCGAACATATTCAAGTTGAGTTCGAACATATTCGAGTTAAGTTCGAACATACATTAGCTCACTCGACTTGACTCGAATACAACTCTAACTCAGCTCGAATTCGACTTGAACGGGAACTCGAATGAAAGTTATAAATATATTTTATAATACACACACACACACACACACACACAAATATATTGTGTACATATGCACAAATATCAATCCCAAAATTCATATACAACAAATTTATATTTTATATATTATTATATATATAATGTATCTATGTATTGGGTGTATGTATATATAGAGAGAGATTGATAAGTTACATTTTTAAAGACACATAATGCATATGTGTCCACGTGTGATATATGTTGAAATCTAGATGTATCATAGAAATTTGATATAGTAAAATATATACATATATAGTACAATCAATAAAAAATAGGATATACTATAAATGATACTACATATCAAACTATATGACAATCATAGGACAAAAATGTACCGGTAATATTATCTACCATATCTACATGTCTAATAGATTATGATATAAATTTTTAAATTTTATATAGAGACTAATGTTGAAATAGTTAAAAATTAAAATTTTATAACAATTTCCTATAAGTTGTTTAAGGTTTAGAGCAACTAAGGCTCGAGTGTAGCCTAGTTTGAGGATTTTAGCCAGTAGTTTTTATTTGTAATTTTTCATTTATTTTTAAATTGATCAACTCATTCTATGTTATTTACTTGTTTATTGAATATTGGTTTGAAATTTTAAATTCAAAATTAGGTTTATTTTTATATATAGATCAAGTTAAATTCGAGCTAGGTTTGCTATTGTAATATAATGAGTTCAAGCTCATGTTTTTTGTTTGAGTTGAGTTTGAGCTAGTAAGCTCAAGCTCGTTTGAGCCTTGAGTCGAGTTCGAGCCAAGCATTCCAACTTCAAGTTTAAATTGCATGAGACAAAAATTGGAGTTGACTCGACTTGTTAGCACCCCATAAATACATATATATATATATATATATATATATATATATATATATATATATATATATATATATATATATATATATATATATATATATATATATATATATATACATTCACCTAAATACACTTGACAAGCAACAATGAGTCTAAATATAAAATTTTTATTATCATTGCAGAGTGCGCCCTTCTTCCTATTTAAGTGCAGTTTAGCAACATTCATGTTCCCCTTCTTATTGGTAGCATACACAAATTTCCTTTCTAAGAGCACTATCTGGGAAAAAAATTCACAAGCATATTGTAAGTGTATAGCTAGCGAAATACACAAAACATAGATATAGGTTAATGTATTGTATCGTGTTAGCTTTTGCTTACACTACACTATGTGCCTACAATACACTATATGTGAATTTAAAATTATTCAACTTTGAGAATCATCACAATGTCTATAGTCCAAAAATCAATTAAGGACTATAAGATGTGACCTCTTGCACAATAATTATAAAGTATTATATAATTAATCAATTACACATGAAATAAGTACACAATTTGTCAGGTCCAAAATAGTGAATGATCGATCTCACTATGAAATGATCAATCACACACATGATTCAGTTAACAAAACTGAGAACAATTGATCGCCTTGTGGAACAATCGATCGATCTTTGTTGAAGTTACTTGTTTTAAGTCAAACCAGAAGCAATTTCTTTCCAAGTAAAACACTAAAATTCTAACTGAGGTAGATTACTATTTAAGGGCCTTTTAATGATGAATTAAACATAAAGGAAATAGAATTTCTGAGAGAAAAAGTGACAACAACATTGTTTAATATCTTCCTAACCTCCTTGATTATTTGAGAGAAAATCAATTGAAATGCAAGAGCTTTAGTTCATAAATTTCTCATGAATTGAAGAGAGTCTTGTGACACACATTACAACACACAAAGGATTTGTTGAAGGCTTATTCAAGAGAGAACTTTAAAGAGCTTCAATAACACAATAAAAGAGGGTTTTGATCAGTAACTATGCTAGTGAAGAAGAAAGAGATTGAACTCGAAGAGAAAAATACCAATAAGAGACATTGGTAGCCAACAAATAGTTAGATATGAGACTTCTAGTTTGGTTTTGAGGTTGGTAGTTTGAGCTTTATAAGTTTTACTCTTCATAGTGCATTGATCAAACCGAATGGACATGCTGACAATAGTTTTTTCCCGATTTAAGTTTCTACATAAAGTTGCTCGTGTGTTTTCCATGTTTGATTGAATAGCACTAGTTTATTCCGCTTTAATTTCCCGTACAATGGGCCACAACTTGTAGTTCCTTGCTTTAACTAGATATTTGGACTAGAGGATAACCCTCTACATAGAGAAGAGTATTAAACTCTCATCCTCCACTCTAGCTCCTTCGCCTTCACTATCCTTCAATTTTCTAGAGAAGCACATACTAGCAGTAGTTTCCTCTCCCCATAGTCCAATATCTCCTTCATCCTCTTTGGTCTTTATAGCTGCTTTCCCACCTAGGTAATTGCCACCATTAGTCACAACACCACCATCAGTTTCCTTGAGGGCAACTGGTTCCTTTATCTTACAACCCTTGTTGTTTGGGACATTTGCATATATGACTTGATGAGGCCTAGTTTCAAATGCTTCATTGCTCTCGACCACACAAGGTTCTCCTTGTTCTCTTCTACTGACTTCCTCTCCGCTCAGACCATCTTCGTTAGGTTAGCTCTGTCACAAACAACTCTTTGGTTCTTCAACTTCCCCTCAGCCAAACTTTGTGCTCCAATCCCCTTTTAGGGCATTGATTCAATTTGGGTGAACTAAAATCTCCCTATCCTATGGCCCACATGCCACTTATCAGAGCCATCACCATCCTCCCATGCTCCTTAGTAGTGGGGGTTGTTGCATTCATGTGGACTCTCTCAAACTTCTAACCTGCCACCCTTCTCGTTAATTACTTAGCCTCCAAATATGCCCAGTCATCCTCTATCATATGGTTTACTAGCTCCGCCACCTCCAGAGTCTCGACCATCACTACGTACAACTTCAAGAGTCGATTTCCCAGCTATCATTGCATGAACATTGGTTGTCAGCCACATTTACTTTGGTCGTTGGGTCGAGTGCCTTGTTGCCTCCTGGTCAACTACCAATGTAGAACCTACTAGTAGGTTACCCTTTGTCAGTCGTCCTGCCCTTCGTGACACTAGGCCTTGGTCTTCCATTGCTCCTGCATGTCATCCCATCGATGGAATTAGGGCTCCCATCGCTAGAAAGGAACCCTCCCCTCCTTTTACATTGGCCCTAATGACTTCCACGTGGCCTTATCATTTAGCAAGTAGGAACCAAGGATGCACATTATAGGCCCAACTTATTTGCAAGCCGAGTAATATGAGACCACCTTTTATAGTATATGGCATTTTCTTGTACATTTGCCTCTACCCAAACTCCCAAGATCCATTTCTCATAGACCATCAGCCTTGGGCTTCCTTTGCTCTTGCCCAACTAAATACCCCAACATCACACCCTGCTTGATCCACCTCAGGATGACAAATATGACCTTCATGGATTGAACAATGTCTTTCGCAATGACTACGTTTATTGTGCCTATGATGATCTCCACCATAGGGGACGTGGCTGCAAATTTGACTATCATCCCCATGACAATGCTGATGATGGGCATGTCTAGGCTCGTCCAGCTTGCCTCACCTTTTTTATGCACAAAGGAGACAAATCAAATGAGTGGGTCTCTTGTGCCCGTCATTTCTTTGGCTTCCACTGTACATCAGAGGTTGAAAATATTGATATGGCTTCATTCCACATAGAGGGTTGTGCCCTACACTGGATTGACTATTACCTTCACCACAACCCTTGAGCTACATGGGATGAAAGTATATGTAACGCCCGAGATTTTTCATCCCTTTTTCTCAAAACTCATAGAAATTTTTTTTTCCCATAAATCGGAGTCAAAACGATAAAATCAAAACCTGTTTATGATTTAAAACATCATACGGTTAAACATCGTACGGCCAAAGCAAATATCCTCAGGCGCTACTCGAAAACACACGTACGAATAAATTTTGCTATGATCATAGACTTTTAAATACAAATCACTCTCCCAGACATCCCTGAGTACAAGTCCCATAACAGTCCACATTCTGATCCAAACAAAAGTCCAGAATAAAACATCTTAAAGTCTCATCTCACTCAATACAGGAGATCGTGGCACAAATGAACTCGCAGAGAGTCAAGCTGATACCTGAGTCAACGGGAATCAATCCACCGCTGAAACGAGCGTCCATCACCAGGAGCTCTCCGCACAACCTGCAAAACCTCCCGTACAACGGGGCTAAAAAAGTAGGGTGAATATTTTCATACTCAGTAGGAAAATACCCAGTAGGGGAAATCCCAAACGGTGAACTCCATAAGTTCAGAAACACATGCGTCATGCAACTCAAACATGAAGCAGAAGCATATCAATATCATGCTCAAATTCATATAAACATGCCAAATGCACCAACGTGCCACAGACATATCAAAGCATCATCGTGCCAGAATCATACCGAAGGCACCATCGTGCCAGAATCATACTGTTCAATCAACTTACACAAACACCCTTATCCAGGGTCATACAATTTACTCGTACCACCGTACGCATACTCATACAACATACGCATACTTGTAAAACCTTACTCGTACAATCATATGCTCGCTCATGCAGCTTACCCATACATGTACGACCTTACTCGTACAATCAGACTCGTACGACCTCACTCGTACAGTCTGCACAAAATCATACTTACTGTCTTACTCAGAAACATATTCTCACAATCGTACTCATACTCTTACAGTCGTGCTCATACACATACACTTACAGTCTTACTCATACTCATACGCTTACAGTCCTGCTCATACACACTCTCACAGTCTTACTCATACTCATACACTTACAGTCTTACTCATACTCATACAGTCGTACTCATACACATAATCGTACACATATCAACGACCACTGAAGCTCATTACAACTAATAAGCTCCAGCGTCGAAATGGAAAAGAATGCCACTGGGGCAACACCTTAACCTCCGGGGAGTGACTAGACGCCATGGACTTTTCCGAAGGTAAGGCACACCAATGCTCATGGGGCACTGGATCAAACAGGTAAGAGTAGATCCATGATACTACTTACCTAAGCGCGCAAACATAAACACCCACACATAAGGGGTCATACAGTTGCCCACCATAATGGGTCTTATAGTGCCATAGAATCGCCCACCATAATGGGTCTTATAGTGCCAGAGAATTGCCCACCATAATGGGTCTTATAGTGCCAGAGATTTGCCCACCATAATGGGTCTTATAGTGCCATTGCCACTCTTGGGCAGAAAACATACAGTGCCACTTGGGCAGAAACGTACAGTGCCACTCTTGGGCAGAAACATACTACGCTCTCAACAGAGCATCAAACGTCTGGGCTTACACAGCACACAGACCAAATCAGAAACGTGCATCGCTCTTAGCAGAGCATCAGACGTCTGGGCTTCATACAGCACGCAGACAAAGTCAGAAACGTACATCGCTCTCAACAGAGCATCAAACGTTCGGTGCTCTACATAGCACACAGACAACATCCCGCAGGATAAACACCATGGCAAGACATGATAAATGCTCGGCCGACTCATTAGCGGCCAGCTCAAACACGGAACTTAATCCGTCGAACCCTTAGGTCTCAAACTCACAACGCTATCATTAGCTGTGCTTATAATTCAAGTTTGAATTAAGTACATTATGCGGTACAATTATGCCACACAACTCACAAATTCTCGATCGTCAAACCGAAGCTGAGCCCGATCCGAAACCCAAGTTCGTGAGGGCAGCAGACTTCACTTACCCGTCCACATCATGGACAAAACTCATCGTACAACAAACCCTTACAGTCTTACGTACTTCGCCATCCATCTTATGGCCAAAACCTCTTACACTGACATCCTCAAATAACGCTCCTCAGAGCCAACCCAGTTGTCGCCCTCTTACTTATATCTCACTTATTATACTTATTTTTCACTTCATAATCTGTACGTTATGCTTGTACAATTATGAACACTCTTACTGTCTAACAAATGCCCAACATATAATCCACCCCAAACTGATCCATTCTAATCCTTGCCCGTCATACTCTTATCCTCTGTCCTCTGTCATACGCTTACACAATCAGATTCAAATTCAGACAGAGCTTCTGTCACCTCTTACTGTCCATTGCCCATACATCTGCCCACATACTCTTACACATAACCATATCATAGGCAAAAGCCATCATACATACGTATGTCTCACACATACGTATAACATATACATACGGCCATACATACATAACTTACAAACATGCACGCTAGCCATCACTAGCACATGCATCCACATGTCAAACATGCACGCTAGCCATCCCTAGCATATGCATACATTCACACATACATCAAACATGCACGCTAGCCATCACTAGCACATGCATACATCAAACGTACACGCTAGTCATCTCTAGCATGTGCACACACACATTCATACATACTTCAAACATGCACGCTAGCCATCACTAGCATATGCATACACATACGTAGCATACTGACATATTTGCTAGCCATCGCCAGCGCATACATAATCCACATCCATAAAACATGCATACATCTCATGCATATCAATCATACCATACAATCATGCTTACACGCACATCATGCAATCGGATCGTTACTTAACATCCAAGCATGGAATCATACAATCCTAGCATGCTGCTACTCATTCAAAGCATGCTTCATGAATTTACGAGTTCAAAGCTCCCCTACCTCGTAATCATAACGTTCGATGGCGAGCACCCGACGGTGGCGCCGTCGGCGGCGGAGTTGGCTGTCAAAACTGTTGCCTGGCTGAGAGAGCTGCTGTCCCGAGGATTTTAGGATGCGCCGGAACTGGTCACGGCCAAACAGGGTGTCAGAAATCAATGCGGTAAAACCCGCGATCCACGGCGGCACCCTAGGGCGGCCGGGAGAAATATCGTGCCAACATATGTGGCGGTGCGACCCAAAGTCGATGGTGTACACTGAAGATTGGCCGCTGGCTAAAACGTGCTCAGCCGGCCACAAAGACGTCGAAATCGGCCGTGGACAGCACCCAACGGCAACGATTCCGGTCAACAAAGGCCCACATACGGGCGGAGAGCGTGGGGCAACGCTCGAGAACCAAAGGAGAGGTGGAGGACAGCTCTAGTGATCAACTCCACTCGGTGGCAAAGCCAACCGATGGTTAGGCGGCACGAACGCGGCGCCTAAACCCAGAAGTACACGCGTGGCCACATGCACACGTGGCCCAAAGGGTGGGGGAGATGGCTGAAATGAGGCGACTCATGGCCCACAAAAGCCAACCGGGCTAAGGCCCTAGCGGTGGCCAATCAAAGCGGCGACATCGCCGATCGCCACCTACAACCAAAACCCATGGTGCGGCAGCTGTGCATCTCGCACGGTATAGGGCAAGGGGAGGGTTCAAGGTTGTGCAAAGGCTATGAGGCTGTCACTGGCCAAGGCCTGAGCAGGTGAACTCATCCACCTTCTGTCAAGGTAAGACATACAGATTCTTGCCCGAGGCCGTTCTGTACCAACGGAGTAAAATGGACAAGAAGGGTCAACGGCACACATGCCGGTAAGGCGGACTAGCTGCGGCTACGGGCCGCAAGGCTGAACAAGACCCAGAGGGGTGGCCCATTGGCATCACCGGGCTGGGGCGGAGCCGAACTAAGGTCCACCAAAATAAATCTGGCGTCCGACTGATAACATCAGTCACCACGTCCAAAACGGACGTAGGCCAAAAATAGGGGACGACCGGGGAAAACCCATAAGGGCGGAGCGGCCATGGGGGCGGCGGCTGAATCGGGCACGGAGGCGTAGTCCACTGCCTTCGCTGGAGCAAGGCGGGGCTGGGGGAAGGCCAAATCGGCCGCAGATCACCGCTGGCGGCCACTGTTTGCCCAAAACAGTCCGTCGGCGGAACAGTGCACAGAGGGAGGAAGAGGATGGGGCGGCGGTGCCGAGGCCCACCTGGCCGGGAGGAGGGGCTCCTCGCCGTCGCCGGCCCAGGGCGAAGCCGTGGCCGGCCGGTCGGGCCGAGCCGGCCCGTGGCGGCGGCGGAACGGCGTGAAACAGATGGGCGGCAAACAGGGGCAGCAGAGAGAAAGGGAGCGGGACGGCGGAGCTGGGGCCGTCCGGGGCCGGGGGGAGTGGCCTCCCGCCGTCGCCGGCCCATGGCGGAACCATGGGCGGCCGGCCGGCCCTCGCCGGCCTACGACGGCGGCGAAATCCAAAAATGACAGTGTAACGACTCTAAATTCTCGGTAAAATTTTATGTCTTCAGTAAAAATGATTTTGGAGTTTTTAATATTTTAGAGATTTTTACGAGTTAATATTTTAGAAGAGTATGGTAGAGCTTGTGGAGACGAGCGTAACGAGTCATAAAACGCGTAAATCGGAGGTCAGGAACAAAAGTTATGACCTCGGGAAACGTGTTCAACCGGCAGGACCCACTTTTGAAATTTAGGTAAAATGGTTCTTTAGTGGTCTTGAATCGTAGGGTTCGTGAATACGAACTCAACGTTACCAAGAACGCGCAAATCGGAGTTCGGGATAGGAAGTTACGATTTTTGGAATTTTTAGAAATTAAAATAAATAATAAAGAAAATATATATATATATATATATATATATATATATATATATATATATATATATATTCGGCGGCGCGGCTCAGCGCGGCGCGGCGCAGCGCAGCGCGTGGCGTATGCCGCGCGGGCGCGCGCCGAACGCGCGTTCGTCACCGCGCGCGTGATGAATGTGCGTTCATCACGCGCGCCCACAACGCGCGGCGGCGCGCGTGGCGCCGCCCGTTTTGTGGCGAGCCGGCGGGCGCCCACCGGTTCTGCGGCGGCGCCCGCCGGAAAACTCCTCCTCCTCCCCTATTTAAACCCATTCCGGCCATTATTTTCTCGCATTTCCCTCTCACCGTTTTCTTCATTTCTGACCCATTTTAAGTCCGATTTTCACGTTCCAAGACCCGTTTCCTACTAATTCAAGGGTGCTCTACGCACCGGAAGTGTTATTTTCTCAAGGCGACGCCTCTAAGACCTCGAAAAACGTGCCTCTTCCTTAATCTTCCCCTTTTCTTCTTTTTGCTGTTTCTTAGTCATTTCAAGCCCTATTCTACCCGTTCAAAAGGCATTCTCTGCTAAAGCGAACGTGCTGAACACTGTGGTGGGGTTATTTTCACCTTCTGGAGTCTTTATATTAACGAATTTTATACTCAAGGCTAAGGTAGGGTGTTTTAAACTCTAAATAACTGCTTTGCTGATTTGAGTCCATCTTTCTTGAAGTATTTGATTTAAGTATAAGTATGATACTTGTTTTAACCGATGAATGGATTTTCTCTTGAATTATGTGACAATTTTGCTACGTATATTGATTGATTTTGTACGTACTACATAGTGTTGTGGTTTCGTACACTGTTTTGATGCCCGCCGAGAAAAATGATCGGCTAGTGGCGCGCATTGTGGTGGAGCATCATGGGAAAACTCCTTCCCTTAGTGGCCTCCGTTGTCCCATGAGCGCGGAGGTAGGCCGTTGGGTATCGCGGCTTGTGGATTTGATTGATTTTGTGAATTTGTTTGATTTGATTTTAAAAGATGTTTTTGCTTAGCATTTATTTTAGATTTTTAAACAAACCTACTGAGTATAAATATACTCATGCACCCCCAGCCCTTGCAGATGTTGCGACGATGGAGGATGGGAAAGAAGAAAAGTTTTTCAAGTAGTTGTGTGTTTTCTACATAATGTAATTATATATGTGACCAACGTGTAAAGACATGATGTGTCAGGATAATCATGTTTTTATAACTACTGGCTCCATGTACAGTAAATTTTGATATGTATATTAAACTTATGTTATAAACTTTTTGTCAATATGTTTTTATTTTCTTGGCTGTGCAATTACTCCGACGTATTCTACATTGAGCATACGATCGTTTCACGATTAACGCCCGTCAGTCCGGTTCGTGTGTACTAATTTCGCACGTCGGACAGGATCATTAATATTATATTATCCTAAAATGGGCGGGCGTTACAGACAGTGGGGAGGCTAACCGAAAAAGTGGGGGCGGAGCGGCCGTGGGGCCGGGACGGCAGCTCCCCTGCCGTCGCACGGCCAGGGCGGAGCCGGTGCGGCGGTCCTCTGGCCCACCGGCGGCCGGCGGCGGCCGGGCACAGGGAAAAGGCGGAAATGGGGGCGGTGGTTGCACTGTTCACATTTTTCTGGATCGGGCCGAACCCGATCTTTTATCCGTTCTCCTTTTTTTTTCCCACTTACGTCCCCAATGCGCGTTAACCCATTGGTTACGCGTCGAACCTCCAAAATTTGCGCCGTAAGCGCGCAGCGAGGCCCGTGGCCCGCGACTAAGCCCCACACCCGACTCTACGGGTATAAATACAGGGAAAAATACACGATACACATACGCTGAAACGTCACATTTCCTGCCGAAAATGACCAGAAAAATGGCAGAAAAATCCCAGAAAATCATAGAAAAATCAGGGACCTTACAGTATATATGTGCTAGTGATGGCTAGCGTGTATCTTTGAAGTATGTATAAATGTGTATATATGCGCTAGTGATGGCTAACAAGTATGTTGGTAAGCTACATATGTATGAAAGTATGTGTGTTATACATATATGTGATGGACATATGTATGTATGATGGTTATTTGCCTATGCTATGGATATGTGTAAGTGCATGTGGGTAGAGGTATGGGCTATGGATAGTAAGAAGTGACAGTGTTTGGTATGGATTTGGATATGGATGTGTAAGCGTATGATGGATGACAGAGGATATGAGTATGACGGGCATGGATTGGAGGGGATTATTTTGGATCAGAGCATATGTTGGGGATTCCTAGATAGTAAGAGTGCATAATTGTACAAGCCTAATGTATAAATTATGAAGTGAAAAGTAAGCTCAATAAGTGAGGTATTAGTAAGAGGGTGATAACTGGGTTTGGCTCTAAGGAGCTTAGTTTGATGACATTTGTGTAAGATGTTTTTGCCATAAGGTAGATGGCAGAGATTGTATGAATACGTAAGATTTTGGTGTATGGTGTCGTATGTTATAAGATGAACGGGTTAAGTGAAGTTTGCTGCCTTAACGAACTAGGGTTTCGGATTGGGCTTAACTGCAGTTTGATCAGTGGAGCACGGTATGCTTGAGTGCTTGTGTGGTATAATTGTACCGCATAAATTACTTAATCCAAACTTGAATTATAAGCACAACTATTAATAGCGTTGTGAGTTTAAAAACTGAAAGTTCGACAGATTAAGTTCCGTGTTTGAGTTAGCCGATAATAGGTCAACTGAACAATTCTCATGTCTTGTCATGGTGTTTATCCTGCAGGATATTATCTGTGTGCTATATAGAGCACTGGAAGTCTGATGCTCTATTGAGAACGATGTATGTTTCCGATTTGGTTTGTGTGTTGTATTAAGCCTAGATATTTGATGTTTTGTTGAGAGCGATGTATGTTTCATATTTTGTCTGTGTGCTGTATGAAGCCCAAACGTCTAATGCACTGTTGAGAGTGATTTATGTTTTCGATTTGGTCTGTGTGTTGTATGAAACGTAAACGTTTGATGCTCTGTTGAGAGCATTATATGTTTCTCCCCAAGTGGCACTGTATGATTTTTGTCCAAAAGTGGCACTAGCACTATAAGACCCATTATGGTAGGCAACTGTATGACCCCTTATGTGTGGGTGTTTATGTTTGCGCGCTTAGGTAAGTAGTATCATGGACCTTCTCTTACCTGTTTGATCATGTGCCCCATGAGCATTGGTGTGCCTTACCTTCGAAAAAGTCCATGACATCTAGTCACTCCCCGAAAGTTAAGGTGATGCCCCAGTGACATTCTTTTCTATTTTGACACTGAAGCTTATTAGTTGTAATGAGCTTCAATCGTCGATAGTATGTATACGACTGTAAGAGTACGAGTATGAGCACGACTGTAAGAGTAAGATTCTAAATAAGACTGTAAGAGTGTGTTTCTGAGCAAGACAATAAGTGTAAGATTGTACAAGTAAGGTCATACAAGTAAGTGTATGATTGTACGAGTAAGGTCGTACAAGTATGTGTAAGATGTATGAGTAAGCATATGATTATACGAGTAAGGTAGTACAAGTATGTGTAAGTTGTTTGAGTAAGTGTACGATGGTACAAGTAAGTTTGTATGACCCTGATTAAGGGTGTATGTGTAAGATCGGTTTGATGGTATGATTTTAGCATGATGATATGCGTGTTTATATGCGTATGAGCATGATTATGATATGCTTGTTTGCTTCATGTTTGAGTTGTATGAACGCATCTATGTATGAATTTACTAAGTTCACTGTTTAGAACTCCCCTACTGGGTATTTTCCTATTGAGTATGAAAATACTCATTACCCTACTTTTTTAGCCTCGTTGTTCGGGAGGCTTTTGCAGGTTTGTGATAGAGAGCTCCTGGAGATGAATGCTTGTTTCCATGATGGATTGATTCCCTTGGACTCAAGTATATACTTGACTCATTGCGAGTATTATTTTGTGCCACGATATCTTGTATTGGGTGAGACAAGAATTAAGATGTTTATATATTCTGGACTTTCGTTTGGATTATATTATGGACTGTTATGGGACTTGCACTTAGGGATACCTGGGAGAGATTTGTATTTAAAGTCTATGATCATAGCAATTTATTCGTACATTTGTTTTCGAGTAGCGCCTGTGGATGTTTGGTTTGGCCGTACGATGTTTGATCGAATGAGTAACAATTTGGATGGGAAAAACTGATGTGTTATGTTTTAAATTATAAAACTATTTTCACAGGTTTTGTATCCGTCATTTTCTTGATTTATAGTAGTTATATTGCAAAAAAATTATGTGAATTTTGAGGAAAATGTATGAAAAATCGATGGTGTTACAATGTGATAGCCTGTGTTTTCAAGAGGAAATTAATCATTTTCACATAAATTAAAATTTTAACTTTTGTCATTAGTGACCATCAACACATATGTGAAGCTGCCGATGGACTTGCATACTTGCATTGTTGACAAGTATCAACACATTGCTGGGCTACCAGTGATAATTGCATACACCAGTTATTTCAAAAAACGAGGTGGTTTAGATAGTTTTGGACTCTGATTAGTACAAAAAGGAGTGAACCAATTCTTAGGAAAAATTAAGAGCTGAGAGAGAGAGGGGGGGGATCTCCGGTGGAAACCTTTCGGAGCCAACTTAGAAAAAATGTGCGGTGGAGAGGAAGGAGAAGAAAGCATCTATAAAGTCGGATTGTGATCTTTACTTAATTTACAAAGAAAAATACTTCAGTTTTGATTTTCTTCAAGTTCTTCTTAATCATGAGCTTGTGAATTATGTTATTTTCATGTTGACTGTGATTTATAGTGTTTTCATGGTAAATTTAATTTGTAGTGGTTCAATGTGGAATTTGTGTTTCAAGTAGCCAAGTTCCTCTCTTAGAATACTCTTATTGGATTTATGTACAAGAAGAAATTGTTTAGAGTGAAGATAGATCTTTGTTCTTAATTTTTCAATCTCGGTAATGTCATCAACAAGTTGGTGACTACATTGACAAAAGGAAGATTATGAATAATACTCTTGCATGCATGCAGTACTTGACCAACCTACTGTTCGTAGGGTTCGATGCGTTGGTGAGCTCACCGATGGTCATAGGTGAGGCGACCGACATGTCAATGAGGTCACTCATGGTACCTCATATTGTATTCTTTTTGAAGGGATGTATAGAGCAATAGTAAAGCTATATTATTTATGCATATGAATGCATAGTTATGATATGGATGAAGTGTCAAATAAGCACTTTTTAAGTAAAGGTTAGTAAATCCTAATGCATATGTGTATGAGACTGTGTTAGGATACCATGAACTTATGCATTGGCACATGAGGACTATAATTCCTTTGTGTCTTGGCTCCTCAAGTGAGTCATTAGCCACATAATGAAATAGTTTGGTATAAAATAGGTCAAGGTCTTCTAGCTCTCAAAGAGTGGGAGCTATGTAGAGATGCTTCCATGGCTCGGGAGTTAGGTTTAAATGGACAAAAACATTAAAAAATGACTGGTCCTGTGCAACACAATATAGGATATTTTGATGATCATGACAATTAAAATCTTAACACTAGGGTCCATGAGCCTTAGTGATCTCAAAGTTCATGATGTGGATGGGGTGGGGCAAGCTTGGGGCAAAGACTGAAGTCAGATTGTGATAATCCAATATCTAGTCGAGTGGAGCTCCTAGATGAGGTCATCATGTCTAGAGAACTCTAAAAAGGTAATATTTTTGGGTTTTATACTCTTGCTGATGAAAAGTATGTTTGACTATTATCCTGTATTATTTCTCTTAGTTTTGTCAACAAGCTCTTCTATGGTATGTTGATTGGATTCTCTTATTTTCAATTGTTTGGAATTCCACTGAGTATACTATATACTCAAGATCCTTTGTGGTGTAGGTGTCTAAGGAGAAGACGTAAAGGTAACGGGAAGGTCATAGCTTCCATGTCTATTTCTATATTTATGATTTACATCTCTTGTTAGGTTTACTTAGGCACGATAGAGTGATTTAGTATTTCAACAGGTTGGACGTTTACAGCAAACAAGTATGTGATTGTAGATCATGTGAATATTCTAAATGTTAGATATTTAATAAAATTATATTTATCACAACAAATATTTGTGAAAGTGATGTTCTTTGTACCCCTAATTTATGCTTTAAATATTTTGCATCTTGGTGTTTATATGAGTAGTAAATCCACTACTTTTACTAAGGCAGAAGGAATTTTAAATATTTTCTCATAGTTGGAAGTAAACATTTTTTGTAAAAAAGTAATATAAGATTGGGGGCTTGACTATTCCAATTCGAGCTTCCTAAACTAACTTATGTTACCTATAAATTAGTGTTTCCATGAGAGAGAGAGAGAGTTTCTTTACTTAAGAAAATCCCTACATATTTGTAGAGTTGTATTTTACTCTCATTTCTCTTTTTTATCTCAAACTCTTTGATTCAAAGTTATTTTCTCATGATTATTTGTTACCTTTGAATCATATAAAGTTATTGGAGTCATGTCTATTTACTTTAGAATTTGTTACATGAGTTTGATCTAAATGCTAAAAATTTAAACTTTTAATTATTTAGAAAAGTTTGATAATTGGAAAGTGATTGTTGATTTTCTCTGGTTGATTTTCTTAAGATGATCATGTGCTATAAATTATTGAAGACATCATCACAAAGGATGCGAGTCATGTATATTGACACTTAGCATGAAGTGAAATTCATCTTGGAGGTTGATTGTTAGAAAGTAATTGTAACTAGAGATGATCTTGCAACTTTGTCTTCATGGTAGATTTCCTTATTGGACGAGCACCTGTTGTTTTTTTTTCTGTCAGAAAGGTTTTCCATTCAAAAAAATATAATGTGTTGATTTGTTGGTTTGCTTTATTTCACAGACATGTTAGGTTTTATTGCTAGTTCAATCCAAGCTTAATTGTGTAAGTAGTTATTCAATACAAGCATAATTGTTTAAGTAGTTATATTAATTAGAATATTTATTTGAAGGCTTTTAATCTAATTAATCTTTTTGTGCGAGAATTGTTCACGCTTGATGTGATGTAAACCCTCATACAAAAGTTCAATTTAATGTCAAGTTAATTTATGGCTGCTTTGTACAAGTAGCCTACGTGTTGTATTTCAAATTTACCACCAACATAATTTGAGTACATGGGTCCCATGCAAGCCCTATAAATTGAAGGCTCTTATAAAGCCTCTAGCCTCTTCCCATATGAAAAATAGCCTCAAGTTAACATGATTGTTTGTTACAAACCTTGATAGGATCATTGCCATTTTATACATGGATCGTGGTTTGCCACCCCATTATTTAGGTCGATCACCTCATTGATTTTTCCAACCTTGAGGGCTGAGAAAGACAAATAAATAGGTCCCCCAACCCATGTGTTCTCCTTCATCTTCTTTGACACTAAAGAAAGCGTTGGCATGCCTTCTCCTCCCTAGTGTCTATGCGGCCTCCCTCTCCCCTCCCCGGCCCTGCCAACACTCCCCAACATTACCTCTCCCAACCCCTCTGCCACATGCACCAATCACTCCAAAACCACCTTCTCCCCTTCCCTTGCCGAATCTTAAGCCCCCTTCGCCAATCGCCATCCCTCTTGAGACACCTTCCCCCTCATCTTGCCAAATCCAACCCCATTCCCTAGACCAGAGTTGGCACAACCATGGTCCCTCTCGCTTGCCTTGTCGGGCTCTATGTCATGTCTCTTTTCACAAATATGCTAGTGCATTTTAGAAAATGTTTCCTTTTTTGGTGACATCGTGGCATGCAAGATAGAGACTTGGCAGTAGTTACATGAAGTGCTCCTGACTTTAGATAGGAGGGGACATGGATGAGGGTGGCGGGGCAGGGCTAGGGTGACAACTAGAGAGTGGTAGGGGCAAATTCCGGGCTGGTGCCAATGTCGGAGAAGAAGGGTGTGAAAAGTGTTCAATTTGGGGTGGGTAGAATAGGATGAAAAATTATAAAAGAAATATGGTTGAATGAGGCAAGCTCTCTTAAAAAATTGGGGTGGCAACTAATAGTTGCAACCATAATGGTTTGAACTTGGCATTTCCACTTCAGCCATGGCACATGCACATGTCTGTGTGGAAGGTCTAAGGGTAAAAATAGTGCTTAAGGTATTAAAGTATATAAAAAGTTTTTCATGTTCCTCTTTGACAATGAGCCCAGTGTAAGCTACACATATGGAGCTGTTGATATATAAGATCAACGATACATAGCTTACATTAGTGTAACTGATATTAATACTAATGTACACTAGCATGTGCACCATTAATCTCGTGGACGAATGGTTCCTATGTATATGCAGCTTACACTTGATTCATTATCGGTGAAGAGCAAGTAAAACTCTTCCTATAGTATAACAATGAAAGTGTACTCTTGAACTTATTGTAATAAATTTTGTTAGGCTAATTTGCTAATTGCCTATGGTCTATATGTATAATTATAGAAATTAATTTCTTACTCTATTTTTTGTTTAATAAAACTTTACATCAAATTTTAATTGAACTAGAAAAGTAAATTCCTCTATTGTCAAGTGAGAATCACTTTTCACATCCAATCAAAATATGAAATAGGATTTTATTTAAACAAAAAAGTGAGTAAGATTATCAACATCCATTAATTATTAGGAAATTATAAGGCTACCAGTGATGCTTAAACCATTTACCCTCAAACAAGTATTTAGAGAGGACAATAGCCTAGAGAGGACAATAGCCTAGCGCTAACTCTGTCCCTGTCCATGGCAGTTGTTACTGGATTGGACATCTTCCTTCTTTTTTGTCCAATGTGGTAAAGGACTATTATGGTTACTTTTGGAGCTATGTAAATTTTTTTTCCTTTAAAAAGAACCACCCATCCTTCTACTGTTTTACACATTAAAAAGGGCAAATGTTTTGACTTTGAAAAAGGTCTTAACTCCTGAAGTACTTAATCAATATAGAGATCCAAGAAAATAAAATAAAATACTCTATCCACATCAAATTAATAGTTTCATTTAGATAAAAAATTTGATTAATATTAATAACTTTATTTAATTTAATTTAAGTGATTAAGTACTTAAAAAATAGTATTATAAATTAATTTTCCTTTTTTTTATATGTAAGTTTTATTATTTAATGAAAAATATTATTATTTTTAAAGAAAAGGTTTAAATGCACCCGAGCTCATATGTGTTTACTTGAACTAGAGCACATTACTCCGAGTATAAATACCCTCCGTCGGATATAAATCCAATACCTCACAGCTTAAGGACTCATGCAGTCTCAGCTTGGACGCGTCTAAATAAGATTTTTTATTTAAATATAACCATTAATGCATAGGTGCCACTTTTAATCATTACTATAAATTACCTAACCACGCACCGACTACATGGACCCACAATTAAGGCAAGGAAATCAACGGGTGGGTGCCGCCGGGGATGATATCCGTAAAAGACGGGGCGGGGCCCAATTGAAATGTAAGTACCGGTTGTGGTCCCCACCCAACGCAGTCATTTGACTCTTTACAATTTTGACCCCCCGCCGTCAAATAGAATTAATTAACTCATGTTTTCGCTAACGCCGTGATTATCGCAGTCTTCGACACGTGCGAGTCGCGACGCCGCGGAGGACAGGCTGTCCGCCAATGCCGGCGGGTCGCGTTGCGTGCCACTGCGCTGATCCTGGGGGTGCTAACGTGAGTGGAAGCATCAATACTGCCAGGACCTGAAACTTCGGGCTTCAGGCATCGAAGGGTGCCAAATTGGTGTGATGATGCCTGAGACTAACAAAAGTTTTCTTGGGCATATGAAATGTTGCGTTAAAGTGAGGGCGGCCGCCTCGGGATTAGGGAACGATTAAACGCGTTTTGGAAATTAATTAATTAATTATTTAGTCCATGAAAGACTTTAAGCGAAGCCCGCCCGCGCTTTTGGCTCGGACTGGAGGCGCCCCATTATCGAAATGCGCGTTTAAAAGCAGGCCCGGGGTCAGTAGCTGGTGGTTCGGCGTACTGCATGATTCAATACTCCCCCACATCCACCCACTAAATTAAGCACCAACCCACTCATTGAGGGGGCCCGCGTTATGTGCCATGTTCACACGTGTGCCACTCCAATCACGCTTTCTTACTTTTAGGATCCCGTTTATACGCACCCCATTGAGCGTGCCCTAGATGCTTTCGATTACATGGTTCTTATTACTCGTGGGGTAGATGATACATGTACACCATTGGGTCTCTATTAATATGGACGTGTGTACGATCTAACACATGTTAATTTTTTATTATTTATTTTAGGATAAAAGTAATAATGTGCTTCAATGTATTTTTTGAGTATGCATTAAGCACACAGAGCACTTTTTGAATCAAGATATGAGAACATTCATGATCTAGGATAACCTACTTTCCCTTTGAATTCTGAGCATTATGCGATCAAGATTATATGATCCCAACATGCTACGTACAAGCTAATGAGACCTTATATTTATATGTTATATTATAATTATTATTTTACTATGGTAAAAGTGAATTAGGTTAACTTAAACTTTTGGTAGAATGGGGTTTTATAGTAGAATTAGTAAGTACAATTATGCATAGTAGTGTAGATAAAATGGGAGAATTTCATCTTAGAGGAGGAGTATGCCACCTCCTGTTTTAGCCAGTCCACCCCAACAATCCCCCCTAGATATACATAGACGGTGGATATCCATGGACCGTGTTAAGCGTATGCTTCTTCAAAGAGGGGGTGGAGACTCCTCATCCTTTTATAATACATGACTAAGGTGAATAGAGAGTAGATATTAAGGATCGTGAAATTTTCAAACAACAAAGATTATAGCAGTAAAGTCACATTTCTTTTTCTATGGTATGATATCCAAAAAGGCAACTCCTTAGATAAAATAAAGGAAAAAAATAGAGCAATTTTAGGATTAAGGCGTTGCATGAAATGTGCATGAACTGCATTGTTTCTTGCATTATGAAAAACTCCAAGCACAGAATCTACAAGTATTCCTACACGCCCATGACATGGTTTTTTCTACTAGGGTTCAGGTTGTCTTATTGCAACCCATGTCAAGAGTGTGTGACAATGATATGAGCTTTTTTAGGTAGGGCTTAGCTTCTTTTCTTATCTTGAAAAAGCTTAAGCTAACTAGCCATAAATGGAAATTCATGATATATTCCTTTCTTACATATTTCAAGCTAATTAAGTATAATCATAATTAAGTAATGTTTTTTCTCAATTATTTGAGATCGGTAATATGGATGTTACGCTTCCATTCTAAAGTAATTATGCTCGCATGTGTGCATATTTCAAGCTAATTACCACTTTTTTTTGTGATGACAAAGTGCCAACCAACTTGTAAAGTTAAACCCTTTTCTGTATTCTTGATCAAATTCCTTCTATGCCATTGCATTTAGAAATATAGATCAGTTAGTTGAGTTTCTTGTCCCATTGCACATACAGTTGGCCTGGCAGGGTATCCGGAGCAATGTGTGCGTCTCATGGCATGGGCTCCTGCTTATCTTAATCTATTTAATTAATAATCTATTTGGCACATGCGGCACATAACCCTTGGTTGTAAAGGATATCTCACTTGGGACTGTTTCAGCCCTCGGATCATATGTGCCTAAGCCGGCACTGTTCAGAGTCCAGACATGAGGGTGGTGGTTAGGGCAGAAGTTGCCGGCCTGCTTCTCTAGTCTCTTTTATTCTTGTAGTTATGTATTTAATTAATTAATGGAACAGAAGATAAAACATCTAACTAATCATATTTATATGCACCAGTTACCAAAAAACTATTTATGTAAAATATATAAGTCAAATTTTTTATTTTTTAATAACCAAATTGGTGGACAAGGACCCATGTCTGTATAACCTAAGTCTTGAGAAAATACTATATAATAATGTGATAATAACACTTGATATATGAATTAATTGATAAAAAAATATTATTAACAAACGACTGATATAAATTAATGTATGGTTCTTAATGATGAAGTTTGCACGTTATTTGGACATTTCAAAAAACTTGTGTGAAGGGTGACTAACAGTCTCATTAACAACTAGAAAAATAATCAAAGTTCCTGATTGAATGAACTGAAAATAATAGTTCTAATTAGTTTCCTTACAAAAGATATTGACATGGCACATGGCTTTCTATCCTTAATTACCATGATAATCAAAGTATGTGGTTGACATGACGCTTCTAATTATGCTGCTTTAGGGCATCCAATATCGATTCTATTGACCATCTCAGCATGATGTGCAGATTGTCTTAGTTTTGGTAATTAAATGAACATCAAGTGTTAAACATATGCTAATAATTTCAATATTGACAAGTGTAAACATGTGGGGCCAACCATAGGCAAAAGAAATTATGAAGCTTTGCATGATTAGGGTATCTGATGATTCATCAATTAAGTAATTATGGCCATATATTTAATTTATGACACAATCAGCAAAAGACTAATTACAAGATTAAAAGGGAAGACAGAGCTTAAGTGTAAAAAAGACTGGAGTGATCTGTCCACTTGACTGTAAGATTCTTCCTTAGGGCCTTCCTTCCAATTGGGTCTTCCTCGTTGCTATTATTTATTAATGAATGCTACATAAGGTTCATGGGGATATTTTGGATGGTGCCACTTCCTACATGGTGGGCCTCAGCTCAATGGCAGCTCACATGTGGTGTGTGTTACTGGGGGGCCTCAAGATCCTAGGAAAAAAAATATTGGTTTTGGATTTTTTTCATCAAATCATGCAATGGTCCAAAATGCTCCACACCCATGGGCTGTGAAGTGTTTGTTGGGAACATTGATTTCATTGTGTCCACCTCTTGTGAATTATTGGCCTCATGTGACTAAATCAAGGGTCGGGATCTCTTGGCATTGTTGGTTGGGGGATTTAGGGTTTTGGCCAGGCATTTGACAAACAGATAGAACATTCAGCACCATTGATGTCCAGGACCAAATCTACAACCCCCCATGTTATTGTTAGTGGTGGTCACATCTGTATGCCTCACGTGGATACATTGCTACATGCCAATGTCCACCGCATGATATGAATTTTTTATACGAAAATCAACCAACTTAATTAGTTTTGTCATGCATGGTATTTTGGTTTCTAATATTTTATGTACAGTTTTATAAAGAAGAAAAGATAATTTTATGTACAACTCACTCTTTCTACCAACTTTCGTTTAAGTTTGTTCTGAAGATTTCTTGCCACCAACTATTTGTATTTGCAGCAATTGTTGATGCCATGTGCTCAGTGTCTTGATCCAGTCAGAGGAAGTGAGAATTGGACACAGATGGAATACAGTATATTATCTGATTTACTAAATATTATTATCACGTAAAGAAGCTCCAGCAAGGGATGCTTGTAAAGCAATCCAGGAATACTAGGCTTTAAATTGACATGGGTAAAGAACATGAAGTATAAGCACAGAAATCATCGACTCATGGTCAAAGAGCTCGATATTTAACAGATCAAAACAACAGAAAGCAGTTAGCAAAAGGAAAAAATGTTCCAACTGGGTATCACTCACATTAAAAACTGTTATTGACGTTTCCCTGAAAGTACAAAGGGATGACTTCTGGAAGAAAAGTACAAAAGATGACAAATATAACACACTACAATGTATTCAATGAAAGAATTGAATGAACATGGAAAGGATGAGTCATGATTACGAAGTAAAATGTTTAGATCTGGCTCTTTGTGCAGCTCTTTGGTACATGGATTTCGTGAAAAACAGGCTCCTTGGGAATAGTTGGGGGCCTTTTCCCTCTTGATACAGATCTAGTAGCGGTAGCAGCTTCTGTATCTTTAGGAACTGAATTGCTGGAAGGGGCGGCCACCTTAAGACCACCGGGCTTAACAGCATTGCTTTGCGTTTGTTGAGAGGGTTTCTTTTTTCCTTCCATCTGAATTGTAAGAGTATTCTACTCCATTAGAACAAATCAGGATCTTAACAACCCCAACAAAGAAATAAACCCAACATTTACCTTCATTCTCTGAAGAGCTCTGATCTCTGCCTTAGGCTCTTTACTTCCAGCTGACTTCGGGTAGGTTGATCCCACTCGCAACTGTAATTGTCTCTAGAGTTAGCACCAAAATTTGTCAGAATAAATTCAATTAAACTTTGCCTATCTGTTTGTTTGTTGAAATTTTCTTATGTATTTGGCCGGCCTTGAATGAGCCATTGGCAGATGGCCCAGGAGAAGTTGCTGTAGTGTTTGAAAATCAATAAAACAGGATCCATGACAAAAATGCAAAACTAACCTCATCATTTGGATATCCTTTGTTAATTTTAGAGTGTGGTGCATTATCAGAAGGACCAAGTGATTGATGCAGTCTTCTCCTCTCCTCCAAGTTTGCCTCCTTTAGGATGCTTCTTTCCTGATGAAGTCATTATCTGATATTAAATTCCCTGTTCTAACACGTACATTTCAATTAAAAACCAGCTTTCCCTTGTTCCCTTGTTAAGAAGCTTACATCTGTTCTTAGTCTGAATGGCTTTGGATTTGTTGGTTTTGTTTTTTTAAGCCTTCCTCCTTGGTTGGAAGCAACCGTTCCCTCCTTCAGTGGTTTTTTGCTTCTTTCAGAGTTGAAGTTTATATTTCTGGTGTCAAAGTCCAATGCAAAAAAAAAATAAAAGTGTGAATCTTCCAGAGCATTAATAGTGTAAAGATTTGATACTAATAGGAATTTACCTGTTGCATTCAGAGGCTGAAGCGTTTTCTTTGTCAGCAATCTCTACGGTCTCAGTCTCAAGAACCTGTCTATTTGTTTGACATGCCACACTCTTTACCTCTTCAATCACTACGTGGGAATCCAAGGACTCCATGTTTTCTCTCGTCAAGAGCGGCTTGTCATCCTTTGTTGCATTTGTGAGTCCTGAAGAAGAGTCAGTATATGTACCTTCTACATGTGAACTTACCATATTCTTACTGTCCTCTACTACTTTCACTACAGGAACTAATTCTTCTTCTACAGATTTCTCATCAGTTCCTGAACGTGTAATCTCCTTCGGAGACGTTTCCTCTATGGCTGGAAGGCGTTCTTCTCCCCTGGCATCTTTAACATTAGCACTCCTGCCAGATCTCTTCTCATCAACATCCGCCTTCCTATCATTGTTTACTTCACTTTTGGGGCCAGATGCAGTGACATCAGTTTTCTTCAAATTTCCTTTCCCAGACATCTTGTTTTTAATCAAAAGGCCTTTTTGAGCATCAAAATCTTTGGGGACAGTTGAATTATTCCCCTGGTTGCTCGTTCCTGATCCCTTCTCTTCAACATCCACTTTCCTATCATTGTTTACTTCGCTTTTGGGGCCAGACGTAGTGGCATCACATTTCTTCAAATTTCCTTTCCCAGCCATCTTGTTTTTAACCAAAAGGCCTTTTTGAGCATCAAAATCTTTGGGGACGGTTGAATTATTGCACTGTTTGCTCGTTCCTGATCCTTTCTCTTCAACATCCACTTTCCTATCATTGTTTACTTCACTTCTGGGGCCAGACGTAGTGGCATCACATTTCTTCAAATTTCCTTTCCCAGCCACCTTCTTTTTAATTAAACGGCATTTCTTTCCACCAGAATCTTCGGGGACGGTTGAATTCTTGGCTTGCTTGCTCTTCACATTGCAATCTTTTGAAAGAGGCTTCGGCTGTTTATAAGTGGAGGCATATCTAGATGGCACACACTTTGTCTGCCTTCTAATTTTGAGCTTCTTCTTGTCATTACAGATATCTGATGTAGATATATTTCTAGATTCGAGCTTCTCTTCTTTCACAGGAGAAGTAAAAACAAGAGCCTTCACAACTTCTCTGTTCTTTGGCATCAAAGTCATGGCTTTTGGATTACGAACACTTCGAAAAAGTTCTATGTTCTGTGCCTGTCCTTTATTCCTTGGAGTAGTTAGTGACCTTCCAATAGTAGAAGATGGCTTCAACTTCCCATTAGCTGAAGTTGACTTGAACTTGGATGAAATATGAGTAACTTTAACTTTTGCTACCCCATGATTATGGGAGATTGAAGACATGACAGGCAACCTGGGTACTCTAGATGATTTTGGTGGGGCAGATAGTGGGCATTTGGGAATTCCACTGGTAGTTACATTACTTCTGTTAGTCAATAGACCAGAAATTAAAAGAGAACATAAATTAAAACCTTATAACAGAAGACATACGTTGCAATATGCTTGCTCAAGGCCCTTCCCAGCTTCACATTGGGGCTTCTTGCTGCCATTACCTACAAAGTTAGGACCGTCATGACTGAGACTGCGTGAATTGGGATGAAATTAACACAAAAAAAGAAGCTCTGAAGCACATCAACATACCCGAAGCACAAAATTTTTGTATATAGTGTCAGGATCCATACCTTCCTCGTGCTTTTGGTCGCACCCTGAGAACAAAAAATACTCATGACCTCCCATATTCAATTTAGACATAATTTATCTAATCAAATTCATCTAGATATTTAAAAGAATCAAGAATTTTTTTATAAAGCACAATTAATCAAGCATATCAGCAGGATGACAGAAGAATGCAGAAAAAAACTTGTCACTTTAAAGGAATCAGCAACTTAATATTCGTGAGGGGTCAGACAAAACATTAAAAACATGCTGAGAACAACAGATCTATATTGATTGGCCTTTTCCTTAATCGAAATATTTTAGTTAAGACATAATCCTCACTCCTAATCAATCAGAGACGAAGACAAAGACATGAAACTAAACCCAAGAAAGCCAAGGTCTAAATATTTCCAGTCAAAGCAGAAGCAGAACTACAATACAGAAAAACGACCCGAAGCTGCTAACAAGAAGAATACCAAGTAACAACGCGGGGAATGTCATGCCTGCCAACAAGAAAAAAAAACATAGAACAGAAGGGGAAGGAGATCGATTACTAAAACATATATTCATACCAAGAAATAGACATCAATCCAAGTTGCCAACAGTTCTCTTCAAAGCAGAGTCAGTCACAGAACAAAAAAAAAATCCACTCAAACAAATTAACCTGTGACTGATAACTCGGAATGGGTACCCACCAACGCGCAAGCAGAACCAGGCACGATCATCGGGAAGGGGCTGGCTGGGGAGGGTGAAGTCCACGAACTTTGGCGCTTCAATCTTCTCATAGAATTCATCGTCGCCCTCCCCGTGGCCACTCTCCGACGTCGAACCCAACAGAAGATCCTCCATTTTTCGTCAGGCCCAGATGGAAAATTCACAGTTTGAGAGAGAAAGTGAGTGTCTGAGGTAGAAAGAGAGAGAGATATGGAAGTGGTGTTGAGGAAGAAGACCTGAAAGGAAGAATGTGGCTTTAATGTTGGGAGCTTTCAGGTTTGAATAGGAACTAGCCGTTGGAGCGGCGCTTCGGACAAGGGGGGATAACGGAAGTAACGGAATCTGTCTTCAACGTTCTCGGCCTAACGGGAACTGTCGTATGGGGACAATGTCCGGGAGTTGGGCCGGGTTAGTGGTTTTAATTAACAAATTAGAGCCGAACCGCTTTTTCTTTCTTATTAAACAGACAGTGTCATTGGGTCCGAATCCGGGACAAGAATTTACATTGAGAGATGTAAACAGGCAGGGGTGCCCAAGTGGAAATCAAGGCCCGTGAAGAAATCCTATTCGAAAATACCATATTTCTAAGGCCCAATTCGAATAGATCCATTTTGCCTGTGTTTTCTGCTTGGTCAAAATTTAAATTTAGGTCATGGAAGCCAAATTTAGGCCATGAAAGCATGTATTAGAAGTTAAGAGGGTTTTGAAAATTGTCACTTCTCATACACTCCTCTTGAGAAGGCGTTTTGGTTAGAGCAGTATTTAGTCCAACTTAATACTCTATCATGTAACGCCTATAAAAGACATAATTTTGTAAACCATTAACAATTAATTAAGAATTAAGAAATAATTTTTGACACTATCCATTTGGTGGTAATTCCGGCAGCAACCCAACTCTGGTGGTGATTCTAGCAAAGTTTTTCTAGGTGGTGATCTCGGCGAGGTGACTTAGTGATGATTCCAAATCTTCTACTTCTATTCTAATACTGAATATCTTCAAGGGCTACAACTATGTCATTCTCTGATTTCCTTCACTTCCAACATCCTTCCATCCACTTCTCATCGGTCTAGCACTACTCATCCATCGTGGCAAAATCCATCTACCACCACCATCGTTGGTCGTCCTCCCCGTTGGTTGTTGCTGTCGGTTCGCCGGTCCACCTTCAAGTTCCGTCGCGCCACCATCCACCAATTTCCATTGCTATAGACCCCTTGTTGCCACCTTATGTTGTCAGGTCTTGGTTTTGGAGCTTTGCTTTGCTAGAGCTCGAAGCTCTCCTTCTGTCATTCCATATAAAGCAAAAGCAAAAGTATACATTAACTTTGTAAGATCTTTTAGTATTTTTTGATTAATTATTATAAAGTTTTACTATTTTTAGTGTATTTTAATTTTATGCAATGGTTTGGTTTAATTATATTTCTTTTTTAGTTTAATTTAATTTTTAGTTAGAAAATGCTAGTATCTAGCATAATTCACTAATTATTGTTATTTGTCATTTAATTCCTTTTATTAAAGAAATGGACCCTACCCTAGGACCCATGACAATCTTGGGCAATGTACTAACTTCTTGGGTTATTCACCCTCACTTAATATTTTAAATAGGCTTAGGCTTTGTTGTCATGCCTTACCACACCCTCTTGACCTGAACCCAGTCTAAGCGGGTGAGACACAGTCCGACAAAGCAGAAGACTACTTCAAAAGGGTTCTTATCAAAATACACAACACATGCCCTTTGTGTAAAAGCAAATAACGGAAGGAAAATAGATAAATGTTAAGTCTCACTTAGTTCATCATCACACCCATAACAATACATAAAGCAAATAGTCATATGCTCTAAGACTACATCAAGTCCAAAGCCAGTACAGCCACAAATCTAATCCCTTACAAGGCTATCAAAAATATGAAACAAAGTTAAGTCTAACATCAACATATCACATGACATAAGTCTAAAACAACCCAAACATCTAGCCCCCTCTCACAACGCATATCTATCCTTAAGCTCAAAATATAATCTATTTGGAGTATCTGCACGACACAATATACAACCACAAAATAAAACCACAAAATAATAAAGAAGGGTAAGCTTAGCTCAATAAGGGTTTTAAAATGAAACATAAACTCATGATAATACCACATACATTCTTTTTATATAAATCAATTTAAATTTGTATTACATATCCATTTTCTATACTTGTGCATCATGAGTTAAATCACATTATGTATTCACATTTACACTACTTGTGCATCATATGTTCATTCATAATTCATAACATACAAGCACAACCTGTGCATTTATTTAAGTTTTATAGTTCATTCACATCTTGCATAAATCAAGTATTAACATTCACATTTACCCTACATATTTAAGTGTATCAAACTACATTCCATCCTGCATATTCAAGTGTAATCGTTCTATTTGCATTCTGTGTAGACATAAATATCATTGTCCCTATACAAATTGTGTCAATGAGCATTATAATTCATATACATGCATAAATAATCCGGTGAATGTCTTACAATAAAGAAAATAATCCTACTTATCCTAACCGAAGCACAAGCAAACCTGCTCACCCTGCAAATCCTAAAAGGAAGTCTGAATTCCTGAAAAGGAAAATTAGAGTAGTTTGGGTAAATCTCTAATGATGAAATCACCCCCTTGTAAGCTGGTATACATGGACAAATTAACCTAGATTCTTAATTCTAGAAAGACTCATCAATTTAACTCATTATAACATTCTGCTCTTCTAACATAGGGAGGAAACCCGTCCTCAAAGGAAAGTAAAACCCCATTATTTTGGACTTAAAACTAATTCGATATACCTTTGATGCGGCTAATCCAAAAAATTACAATATTCAATTAATTAATCATAGTCAAACACGAGTAATCTTTGTGTACAAGTTATTTTTATGATCCATTTGTGACAAATAAATTACGACATTCAATTGATTAATCACGGTTAATGGATGTAAGTATAGGTAAGCATACCATAATCAGTCTTAAATGTATGGAACATGATTCATTTGTGACAAATAAAATCATATAAGCATGGGTAAGAGATACATTCAAAGCCATGTACCTAATTGAGCTAAAAAAAATTAAAACATGACTAATTTGTAATTAAATTGGCATGTGCAAACATTCATACTCATGATTATAAGCTATTGGAGTCATGAAGTAAAGAAAAAGAAATAACCAAAATGCAGATTTAAATTAAGTAGACATCGTACTAAACTTAAACATGCAAAGTCATCTTTATACTTAGACTAAAACACATTTAAAGAAGTTTCATATATAATTAAGGTGACATGTATAAGTATTCTTAGCTTATTATGGTCATAATTAACTTAAATTATGAGAATGAATGAAGGAATGATAAAAATGCACCTAAAAACAACTATACCTGAAATAATGTTTAGCCATTCTTTAAGATCTCTAATTTTATTTGATTTAATTTTATTTTTAATTATGTGAATTTTTGTAGTTTTGCTTGTTTGCTGTTTTAATTTGATTTTGGGGTTGTAAGCCCCAGCGCGGCTTGCCTAGGCTGACTTAGCCATAGAGCAGTTTAGGGTAGGTGCTGCCTTGGGGAGTTACACACAAGCACACTACAACAACAAAAGGAGTGTGTCAAGGAGGACATCTCATGCGGGAGATGGTAGTAGCCTCATGCACATGCGGTGCAGAAGGCAGTAAGTTACGGGCATGTTGGAGCATGACCATGTCTCAGCATGCTGAATGACATAAGAGTGACGTGCCAAGGCTGACAATTGCATAATCGACCAGCACGATCCCAACTAAGAACTGAGTGCATCATGGCGATGAATATGGAAGTAGTAGCTGATGGTTGCTAAAGTGGTTGCTGCACACTTTTAGGCATAACTTTAAAACAGTTATATGCGGTTATCGATGGTTACGTATGAACTAGTGGGCTAAGTCACGGGGGTCATGTTGTAACCCTTTTATACTTCCTTGGCTACGGCCAACAAGTATAAAAGGGTAGGGAAAACAATGTAAGCTTGCATAAAAGTAAGTGGATTTAGGTTTTGACACTAAGATTCAAACCAAATGCTTGTACGACATCTGCGAAAAGATTATTTTAAAAAGGATTATTTTAGACTGGGTCTTTTCCCCTTTACTTCTGTTGTTCTTGTGGTGTGAAGTCTTTGATTGACCGAAGGTGATTGATCCCCCTCCTGTAGAGACCAAGGACCACATTGTGTGTGTCAAAATGCTTACAGCTCCCATCAATCCTTCTGATATCAACAGGATAGAAGGTCATAACTATGACATCTATATTACATTGTGTTTTTTCTGTCATTTATAACTTGGCTTTCTTTGCCCGTGATCTCTTTGGAGGCTAGATATTTGGATAGGTTTAGATTGGAGCACTTGTTGTATGACACCATTTGTGACTTTAAACCTTATGCAATCACAGGTGTGTATCTTGTAAGGCTGCAAGTGCCTGTAGTAGCAGGATATGAAGGGGTTAGGGAAGTTTATGCTCTAGGGCCTCAATGAGAGATCTTTCAGTCGGTGACAATCACCCCCATCTTTTGGTATTCCAGTGTATGCTTCATATTTTATAAAATTGATGTTCTTTCTGCGTCAATTTTTTCAACAATAAATCATCTTCCATTGGTTCATGGCAAACTTTCATTGTGAAAGAGAAGAGTGTCTGGCACAAAATCAATGAAAACATTCCTATGGAGAATGCTGCCTCGGTGACTGTAAATCCCTCGACTGCTTTGCATATGATGGAAGACTATATTGAGCTCAAGGCTGGTAAATGGGCTGGCATTATTAATGTTTTCTCGAAAAAAGTTTCTTATTTTGAAATTTGCTGATCATTTACTGGGATATGAGTAGGAGATTCAGTTGTGCAAAATGGTGCAACAAGCATCGCAGGCCAATGCATTATCCAACTGGCTCAAGTTAGGGGCATCAATAGTATAAATATTATTAGAGACAGGTGTGAATTGGCATCTTTAAAATGGTTGCATATCCATTTATAATTCGTTTGCAAAATTAGACCTTACCCTTTTCACAAGTTGAAATTTCACAACGATGAGGAACTCCCTATAAATGGCTTATTAGGCATAAGACAACGATGAGGAACTCCTTTATCTTATTCCTATTCCCTTTTTGGGAGATGTTGCATTTTTTTATGCTCCTTGATTCAATGAGCCTAATATAAGCCACGATTGAGGGAGCGCCAGGGTTGCAAAGGGAAAGGTTGCATTGATGGAGACGGAGGCTTAAACCTCCATTAACGCCAACCCCCTTTGTTTCTGTCACGCCCCGGCGATGCTCGACCTGAGCCGAACCCGGTCCAAGGGCCAGTCAAGCGCGCAGGGGCGACGAAGTGAACATTGAGAAAACGATCTAGCGGAAGACTTAACCCTAACCACGGGCGATTAACAGAAATACGGAGTGCGCACAATCCTTTGAGCAAGAGTAAATAAAAAGGGAAGAAAAAGTGTTGCTTATTACAAAGTAAACAACAAACTCAAACCCACAAGCTTAGTTAAGTAAAGCCCTCACCGGCTCAAAATAAGTCATAAGCTTCACAACTGTAAAATATGACATAAATCCAAAACAAGAACCCTACACAAAGGTCCTGAACAACAGCACAATCTAAGGAAAATAAACCACACAAAGAACTCCACGATCACATCCAAGCCACCTCTGACCTTTCCTCGAAGAGGCGATCCTGTCCGTCTGTGTGTCGCACCACGCAGCCCCAAATCAAAACACCAAAGAGGGGTGAGTTTTAACAAACTCAGTAATGGTTTTAATATCACTAACAACATCGAAAAAAAATACGATAGCATAGCGATATACTTAATTCAAAATCAATGAATTACATGGTGCATCATTTTCTGATCACATATACATATCACCTAACACTGCATCATGGTGCAACCTGCATGGATGTATCTCTAACATACATATTCCACATGCATAACATCAACATCAACCTGCATGGATGTACCTCTAACATACATATTCCCACATACATAACATCAACATCAACCTGCATGGATGTATCTCTAACATACATATTCCCACATGCATAACATCAACATCATACATATTCCCACATGCATAACATCAACATCAACCTGCATGGATGTATCTCTAACATACATATTCCCACATGCATAACATCAACATCATACATATTCCCACATGCATAACATCAACATCAACCTGCATGGATGTATCTCTAACATACATATTCCACATGCATTATATTATCACAATCAACCTCCATCAAGGAGTAATCACACATTAATGTCACACAGACAGGAGCATAGACAAGGCCACGAAGGCGTGTCATGATCCAAAATTCTACACAAGAATTAAAGAAAGATCGGGGTTGTCAATCCCTAACATTGCTCGCCCTGGATGATCCTGGCCAAGGATGTCCCATTCACACACAGAGAATCTAGAGCAGGGGTGTTCGCCCAGGGATATCTCCTGCGGAGGGAAGAGCCCGAGTTCTCACACAGAGAACCCTAGAACACGTGGTAGTGGGGTGCACACGGCATACCATACTGGATTCTCAGGGTCCAGATGATACTCATAATAACATTCTCACAATCCGCAAGACAAGCACACAACTCTTCCCCACATCATTCCATTTAACAAGACTCAACCCGGGGAGTGCACTCGTTCCACACAGGAACTTCAAATCGTTCCACACAGGAACTTCAAAACAAAATATGTCCTTTCGGACCAATCAACTTGCGATTAATCCACGACCGATCAATCCGGCACACAATTCCATCACATTGCATCCAATCGGTCAAATGCAATTAATCATGATGAAGCCTCAATTGGAAATCTATTTTCATGATGTATGCAGCATGGTACATACGTGGGCAAAGCATACATGAATCCTAATCCATGATAAGTGCTATTATCAGCCCCTAATGCATCATTCATAATCACAATATTAAGCTTCAACATTATCATTTAACCCCACATGTGTGTGTGTATCTAGTAGAAGTATTTCACATAATGCATGTCATCATGCTTGAAATTAAACTCACTACCACACTACACATGTGAATTTCCATCTAGACATGAATTCCAGCGGAAATCATAGGAGAAGAATCGTTGAAATCATAGCTAGATTCAAAACTCAACCACAAAGGCTAAACACATATAACATCACTCATTTCATCATTGAGTCATGGCATTCACCAACATTCACACACCATTAACCACAATCTATCATGACAAATCAGTCCAACAATGATTGTAGTCCTACTAAAAATATGCTTAACCAAAGGGAAACAACCATTCATAATTTCAAGATAACGATTCCAACATCAAGCCACAAAACATAAGTCATTCCACCATCTCTAAGCATATATCTCAACTCCATAAACTCAATAGCATGCATTTCCAGTAGCCTAACATAGCTTAAAACACTCCACATTCATATAAAATTGGCAAGCTAAAGTGGAATCATCAAAATAGACATCATATGCACAATATACAATTTCCTGTGTAGCCGATCAATCGCCCTATAGGCCGTTTGATCAGTTAAACGTGAAATTTTGAAATTTACAGTTCGGCAGTTCGATCGCCTAGCAGACCGATCGATCGGCTGAACTGGAAAATCGACGTTTCGGCAGTGTTGCCGATCGAACGCCCTGCAAGGCCAATCGATCGCCAACACGGCAAAACAGTCATCTTCTTCCTTTCGCAAATCCAAACCGAAACACCATAGATAACACTTCAAATCCACATCTAACACCCTAATCATCATCAAAAGTCCTCCTTGACTTCCAGAACATCAAACCAAACCATAATAATGCAAAACCCTAAGAAATCGGGATTAAATAATTTCATTTTCTAATCTTACCATTAACACACTAAATCAAGCAAACCATTTCGAAATAAGCCAAAAATGGAGAGTTTTACCAAGGATAAACAGAGATTTTGAAGACCCATTACCTCAGCACTTGATTAAGCTCGGATTAAAGAGTCACCCTTCTTGAAATCCTTGAAAACACAATGAGTTTGAATTAAACTCTAATAGAAATCGATTTATCCAAGAAATCCCTAATTAAATCTTAGATCTAGGGCTTGTTGGTAGTAAAAATCGAATTTTGAATGTTAGGGTTTGTAGTAAAACACAAATCAGTAGCTTTTGATGGTCAAAAACGAATTGAATCAAGGGGAAAATGGTAGATTTGGAAGAAATAAAGAGGAAAGCCAAGGATTAGTGCTTAATTAGAGTAAGCTTACCTTAATCGGCTTCTAATTTGGGCCTAAGTGGGGATTAGGCTAACCCTCCTTCCTTAGCGTATTCCCAAAAATAGAAATGGATCTAGTTTGCCCTTTTATAGTAAGGGTTGGGGTATGCATAGGTAAGTTTTGGGGTGTAAATATGAAAAGTAGGCTAAAAGTGAGTATTTTACAAATTTAACCACAAATTAAGCCTAATAAAATTCTAAAAATTTTTGTGTGAACTTAAGTATATGTTTAGGTTCATTTTACACAAAAATAAAATTTTCGACGGTGGGGCCCACAGGGGTCCCGCCAAAACCCTAATTTTTGGGAAAATAGTAAAAATTCCAAAAAATCCCAAAAATTCACATTTGGTTTAAAATCACTTAAAACCACTAATGTTGAAGTTAATTTTGGTTAAAACTATCACAAACACTATTTATTTTACGAAATCACTGAATAAGATCAGAAAACACGTAAATCTCACGATAACCAATAATTAAAGAAAACCAAAACCAGTTTAAAGATGAGGGTCCTTACAGTTTTCTACCATCCACTTACACATTCCCTCCCCTTTCTCTTTTACCAAAATTATCCCGCTTTTTTTGCCATCACCAGAGACCGCTGCAGCTTTGACTCCGACACCGGTAGCTGCAACCGTGTAAATCATCTGCTTAGTCGTCATGGCCAAGCTCGCTCAGCCAAGACAATCAAGGTTAAGGAGCATTAAAACCCAACTTCTTTAAAAGTTTAAATTTTTATTATATTAAAAATAATATTTTTAAAGTTACACAAGATCAATTCAGATAGGTTCATGCAATTTACATAATTATTTTTTTACATATAGTGCTCCACAAATATATATTTATTTAATATATAACGTAGACTCATATTAAGTAGATTATTTATTTTTAAAATAAATTAATTTTAAAGTACTGAGAAAGAATGAGCAATAATTTATAAGGGAAGGAGAGCATAATAGTATATAGTTCTAAATGAACTAATTTTAGAATATCTATATCGGTTGATACAACATTATACGGTCTTATTATGCTCTAAAAAATATTATAATGATATATTATTAGCTATATTATCTTTTTATGTTTATAAAAGGGTTTATGCCCGTTTCAGTGCATACCAAGCGTATCTTCGATGTGTACCCGTATCTATAGTCAACAATACTCTCATCCGTATCGATACGACTTTCCATGGTCTAGACAGTTGGATCATTGTATCTGCCAGACCGAATATAAAGGTTATCTTGTGGTTCTATCTCTTGAAGTCATGCATAATCTTCCTCCATCTATATCTAGCCTATTTGTTGCAGCTAGAGCTGCTGCAAGAACATAAAAAATGTACTTTTTACCCAGTTCTACAAAATGGCGAACACATTCACTGTTATTTTCGTACCTTTGCAAGTATTTTGATAATAAATCTTACTGGAAAAATTATAATCGAATCAAGCAAATCGTGCTACCCTTAAGACAAAATTACCCTCCTTAACGGTGCTTAGGATTTACTTGGGCATCTGCCTCCTAGGATAAGACGATCAACCATGTACTATAGAAGCACCTTTAACACAGTACATATAGAGAACCACAATATGGAATGCTCTCATAGAAAAAGATAGAGATGAAATTATAGAAAAGGGTTGTCTAGAAATCGTTTTCCAAGAATATATAAGAAGTCCCGTTGAAGACACAACCTGTCCCATTCAAATTGATGCGTCCATCCGTTAATAGATACCTTTTAGTGAAATCAAACTGGACCCGTTTTAGGTTAATAGAAACCAAACCAAATAAGAGAAAACCAAACCAAATAAAGTTGGGTTAAGTGAAAACTAGACCAAATGAATTTGTGGGTTGGCCCAAGGGCCTAACTTGAAAGGTTAAACTTGTGCCTTATATACCAACATCATTACCTTCTTCTATGCGATGTGAGACTATTCACTCATTCAACTAATTTATATCATATGTGTAATTCTCATTCAATACAAAGTGGGTTTGGGTTCTCTACTATATATATTTGACCCATATAAGCAATATAAACATGACTCACATAAATACCATAAGCTTAACCAATGTAAATATTATGCCCATATTAATAATTTGGGCTTAACCCATTAAATCTTATGCCCGGTTCTAATATTCACTTAATTAACAAAAGAAAAACCTTGGAGCACTAGTGATCAAGGGATTTGATGGTAAATGAGATATTTCTCCATCATTCAAGAAGGAAAATACATTTTAAGCAATGCCTAAATAATTTACTTACAGAAGCTGGAGTAAGGATCGTCATGGTAGTAAGTGCAGGTTCTTCCTAAAGCATCCGAATATGGAGGGGCCAGCACATCTAATACTGCACAAGGAGTAATAGCAGTGAAACAGTGGAGACTACCCCCATTATTTGGATACAAGACAGTGGTAGGGCAAGGCTCTGTCAGGACAGTGTCCAACTGTAATTTCGTTGCATGAAGAAATTTGAAACAATTATTGGTAAAATTCTCTGCCACATACCATGTAAGAAAAAAATGCCTGAACTCTTGCACCATAGTAGACTACACAATGAATTTCTATTCACCGTCACCACTATAAAAGCATGCATTTACTTTGAAGTCCCTCGGAGTAACAGCACCAAAGTTTGTTTTAAGAGGATCAATAAGGTCACATAGTCCTCTACACCAAAGACCGCAGTTAAACATAAAAAACAGATAAAACTATAACCTCTGGTCATTGTTTTGCAAATTTTCAATTTTTATGGCATTTAATATGCAAGTTCCAGATTGCCAGTACATTGCGTCATGAGAAGTCAATACTCACCACAACATTTTTCATAACTAGCCTTAGACTTTCAATAAATTCTAGAAAAGTATAATTAGGAGTTTGATGGTCATGCTAGGGATTATCTGATGTTTTCACACTCTTATGCTTCTAATGTTTACACTGAACTTGCATGTCCTATATCAATTTTGTCCTTCAAAAACATGTTTCTTCATGATATCTGGTTGTTACTTAAGGATTATATTATGTAGACAATTATGATGTCCTGATGCTTAAATGGTGAATCAGCTAAATTACTGCCTTGGATGGTGAATTGAATGAATTTCCAAAGATCTTGCTTGAATGAGTTCTTATTGATTTTCACTGACTTCATTAGGTTGTAGCTCCTATGTGGCTAAATAGATTGGCGAAAATAATTAATTGAACAAATGCCTCACCTTTCTTCTTGAAGCAACGCCACATGAGCAAGCTGATAAAAATGCATACAAAACTAACTAAAAAAATAAAGAAATATATACGTGAACCTTCGTTTTTCTGCTCCATGCAAATCACATATTCATGCTCTTAACCATAAATATTTGTACAACTAAAGCAAGAAAGTACGTGGATCACGGATGCCTCAGAATTTCTGCAAGCATGCACCAACCTTTTTTTTTTTACTTTATATTTTTGTTTTAGTGAACCAACCATGATATATTGTTAATAATTTAAGAAATGCTAGTAAAAACCATAAAAGAGGTGTCAAGTGCATAGGATAACTACATTGTAGCCTTACCAAGGAAGGGGTCTGGATCACCACTTTGCAAATATGAAGAATCAACCCAATCGTATGCTTTCACGTGCATGGACCCATTTGGATCAATACAGTCATACCAGGATGATCATGGAGGGGAATGACTTGACGAAGTTGGCATGCAGAAAATTCCAATCTGCATGATACATACTCCATGGGTCATGACGTCAAGCTAACTTAATTAGCAAAGCAAACATGGAATATATTAATTAAAAGTGATATACCTTTCACGTCATATAAGATAATACATGCATAAAATAATTGTGCATGGATTCTAGATAGCTGTTCCTAAAGGCATTGGTTTGTCATCAAAGGTTGTAACCATCATGATATTTAGAGCTTCCAATATAAACAAGTTGGTACTTGTTACAAAGGCAAAAAAAAGCCAAATACCTAATATGTCCTGTATAGCTAACGAAAATAAACACTAAACGTGACAAGTCTGAATATTTAATTTTGTTCACCTCTCCTCAATTGCAATACTTCCTATCATATACAAAAATTGTTTCATAGGCCTATCGGACAGTCCAAAGTTTTTGGGACTTACAATAACTTTTATACTCGTGTATGTTTAAATATGTAATAGGTTGAGCCCAACGTGCGGCCCTGGTTGATGGATGATTCTTGAATAGGTTTTCCCCCAAAAAATCCATGTCCTCGGTCATCTTCAGAAAACTCTCCACTAAGGTCAACATCAGATGGAATCAACATCAGATGGAACCATCTTATCTGGAAAAAAATTATTCTGTAACATGTCAGATATGAAGAATTGCAATACTATTATTTTCACACAAAAAGAGGTACAAATGTTAATCCAAGACCACAAGAATGGCTTGAGAACTCAGGTGGTAGAAGCACTAACCATTCGAGTGGGCCTAACAATCAACTTTAAAACTTGTGCATTCAAGTGAAGCGAGAACATTAATAGTGTAAGTGAAACTAGGATGATTATGAAAACTAGTCTCCTGATATCCGGGGAGGAGGCCACGGCCCTGGAAAGGCAAAAATATCTTTTTGCAAAGGCCGTAGAGCGCTTGAACCTACAACGGCCCCTTTGCCATGGCCGACCTGCACCACCGCTGCAGAGGCTCCCAAATCCAAATATTTGTCCCTTAGCTCTCCTCCATTCCCAACACCTCCTCATCGGAAGGGTTTTTAATGCTCCTTAATTAACCTTGATTATCTAGGCTGAGCGAGCATGGCTATGACGACTAAGCAGGTGATTTACATGGTTGCATCCGCCGGTGTTGGAGTCAAAGTTGTGGCGGTCTCCGGTGATGGCAAAAAAGGCGGGAGAATTTTGATAAAAGAAAGGGGAGGGAATGTGTAAGTGGATGGGAGGAAACAGGGGGGTTGACGTTAACGGAGGTTTAAACCTCTGTCTCTGTCAGTGCAACCTTTCCCTTTGCATGCAGCTTGGTGCTCCCTCATGGCTTATATTGGGCTCATTGAATCAGAGAGCATAATAAATGCTTCCCTAACCCTTCTAGCCAATGACAGTTAGAGCTATATCTTGGTTCAGTTTAGGCAAGTCAATGTAGGAACCAAACTAGAACATAAAAAGGAACCAAAATCTCATAACCAAACTGAAACAAAAACTAAAACCAAAATTTCATAATCGAACTAGAATTGAGTAAGGAACCGGTTCTGTCAGACCGATATGAAACTGAAACTAAACTGAGAACCCGTTCAAAACGAAGATTTCCCTATAGCCTCAGCCAAGCTCACTAATACCCATGTGCCTTCAACGAGATGTTATACACCAGATCAGGAGAGAATGGGCAAACAACCTTTGGGGTTCTTCTCACATTTTGTTACAACCTGGTGATGGTGGCAATATACGGAATGACATTGGAACCTCAATGGTCACTTCTCCATATGGAGGGCAAAGGTGGATGCAAGATAGCATTGGAGAAGCTAGCCAACTAGAGAGGGATTTGAACTCCTTTGGAGAGGGAGATGAGGGATAGGGGAGGTGGGGTTGGGGTCGAGGAGGACGTAACGACTGTTAGTTGGGAGGAGGCAAGGTGATCCGAAGTTGGAGGAGACGAGAGAGGGAGATGAGTGAGAGGGGAGGCAGTTAGGCAGGGTTAGGGTGGTGACCAGTGGGGAGGAGGCAGAGGGAACCATAGGAATAAGGCTACCAACGGAATGATACAGTTACGGTATAACTTATTTCATTACCATAACCATTTTTCAAATCTTTATCCATAACCATTCAATTAAGTAAACGATATAAGTACTTCTATAACAGTTCCTTCCACTAATAATCAGTTGATTAATCGGATAACCATTATCTATTGCATTCATTAAATGTGCTCAAAAAAGCTAAAATAAATATTTTTTATTCACTTAATCAGATATTACTAAGGTAAAAAACTAACATCATTACTACAGTTGTTTATAGTTGTTGCAAATAAATTGAAAAGAATAAACATAAAATGTAAATGGACACATATATTAAGCATATACCTAATAGAACTATTTATTTTCTAATAATTCTTTCTTATCATATGAGTCAAACTCCAAAACATTCATCCACTGCTTGTTTTAGAAGAATCCCAAATGCCAGAAGAATCCCAAATGCAAGAAAAATGACAATTGCCTTCTCATAGCCAGGTGTCTTGCAGGCAAGGATGAGACAACATGCAGTGATTCACATCATCTATTAGTGTTTCTTTGAAATAATATTTTAAAACTCAGCCCGGACCCTAACCCATATCAATTATTGGACTGAGTCAACCCAAGTTGACTGGATGATGACATCTTCACCTAAAAAATTTAAAAAACCACTATATTTTAGAAAAAATACTTAAACATTTTTAAATTTTACTTAAACCTTTTTGGTCATTCAAAACTTGTTGATTCCAACTTATTTTAATAAGTAAATCATCATTCCAAAATTTGCTATCTTATATACAAATATGATTTGTAACATTATTATGATTCCAACCAACATATACCAAAACTCAGAATAAACCACCTACACTACTTATTTAAAGAAGCAAACTAACACTCAAACCAAATCAATTTGAGATGGGCCAAGCAAGAGTTTAGTTCTATTAGCCTAAGTTCGAGCTTTGATTTGAGCTAACTTGAGTCTAACTTCAAACATAATATAGTTAGCTTAGCAACCCTACTCCAAACCTACTAATTATTTTCTTGTATAAGCAAACACTCCATAAGTTTAATTATCAAAAACAAAAAAAATTCATGTGTTTGAGTTATCAAAACGGAATCTAAACTAACATGAGAGTTGCAAAAATATTTTTTACAAAGTATCTATGTAGCTAGTTAAGAGTCTATCACATATGATTAAAGATGAACCCTCACCTAATAAGACTAGAGAAATTAGACAAAACAACCTAATAGGAAACATTAAAGCAAAGTAAGTTTAAGAGAATATAAAATATAAATTACGAATGAATATTTTTTATCAAAAAATGCAGTTGAATATGAAATGTTAAAAAGACATCTTCCAAGTAACAGCTTGTGACAACTATAATGAATAGTTGTAAGTGGTTAAATTAATTAAATAAATATTTGGGATTTGTATGATATCTTTCATTGAATAAATCACAGTGGTAAATTATGATATAAAAATTATTGTAAAAGACCATAAGCCAATCTCTTTTGAAAATAAACTACTTAAGGCTAATAGAATAAATGTATAATTTTTAAATATAACAAACGGGTAACGGATAAATGGGTATGGAAGAACTTTTTCCATTACCTTCCATTTAGATAATGGTTAGATAAAATTATCTTCTTATTTACCAATCGAATAAATTTAACCATACTATTTAACTTCTTAATAGTACAGTATAGATGGTAGAATAGGTATCATTGGCAGCCCTACATAGGAGATTGGAGAGGGAGATGGGGGCAAGGGGAGGCGAGGTTGGGGTTGCGACTGACACAAGAAGGAGGTGGTGCTAGGCAAAGCGGCGACTAGTAGCTTGTCTTAGATTGGAAGGGAAAAAGGGAGTAGGTTGGAGAGCGGAGAGGGAAATGAGGGAAAGGGGAGGCAGGGTCAGGGTAGTGGCTGGCGGGAGAAGGAGGCCATGGATTGAGAGGGGAGGCAGGATTAGGGTGGCGACCAATTGGAGAAAAAGGTGGTAGAGAGAGGAGTGGCAGGGAATTGGAGGGGAGGGAGAGAGTGAACCAGAGAGTGGAAGACAAGGGGGAGGGGCTATTATAAAATATAATTATAATGCAAATTTCCATGTACATAATGTAATCCAAATTCTGATTTGGAAAAAAAATTAAGTATTATTATATTATAATTTCAGTAACAAGGGAGTAAAAGGTGGAATGGAAATATCAAAAGAATTGAGTTTGTAGGATAATTTTAGTGCTCTTGCATTTGATCTTAAAGACAAGAGTGTAGATATTTTAGTTGGCAAGGTAATCTTGAGTCATGATCTTGTAATTCCAAATTAGTATATTTATGACTATAGCTAAGTATTGGCTCTTATCTTCTATGAGTTGGATATTGTGTATATAAGTTAAAATAATGAATAGTTCTATTTAGACCCTAGTTTTTTCTTATCCTTCAAAGAAAATAAAAAAGAGATTTTTTTTCTTTTTTTACTTCATTCCCCCATATTTTCTTCATTATTTTGCTCATATTTCTTCCATTACATTAAACCCCATTATTTTTTCTTATGGCAAAATTTTTGGTAACTTCAACTTCGGTGACAACTTTAGCGGTTAGATACAGTCGTTGAGGCTAGATCTAGCCTACACACTGGACTAGTGCACGGCCAGATCCAGCTGGGCCTGCTTGGCCGCTGGTGGTGTTGATGCTAGTTGGAGCCTGTGTAGGCGCCGACGACCAAACTCTTACAGGAGTAGAAAAGGGAAGTGAGGTAAGGCTTTTATTATTTTTTAAATATGAGGGATAAGTGAAAGATTTTAATAAAGGAGGTTGAGGTAAAGAAGAAATGAGGGACATTTGGAAAAAACTGAGGTCTAAAATCATATCAAATAAGTATTTTCTTGTATGAGCCGACTATCGTATATGGATTGCCCACCATCTTAATTGCTATTATTTCCTCTTATGTACACAATATCCAACTCATATAGCCAATCAGGCTCATAGAAAATTAAAAACCTTATTTGGTATATTTGGCAATCCGGCTCATAGATAATTGAGAGTTATTTTTGGTATATGTCTTATGAATTTATCTTAAATACACAATATCCAACCTCTATAATTAAGATAAGAGCCAATCCAGCTAATACAAGATTGAAATCCTTATTTATTTTAATTTTATCTTTTATAAACAAACAATATCCAACCCATAAAAGACACTCAATATTTTTTCCAAATCAAAATTTGCATTATATATATAAAAATTACAATATTTATTTAATATAAAAACGTTCAAGCCATGCATGTATCCCGTCGCACGTGCACCCTTACTATTTATGATAACTTGAATTTAGATCTTAGCCTAATTTTGAACTTTGTCGTCGTGAATGGATCTCAAAGAACGTTTGGGCTTGACTCTTAACAACTTTTCCTGTTTTAGGACTACAGAAGTCATCTATTATTCATTGTCTGTGTGACCACTTTGCCCCGAGGCGGCCTGTAGTTATAATGGAGGTTGTCACATCAATAAAGAAGTGGTAAAAAAAAGCCAAGAAACCTGATTCAATCTTAAATTTCCCATCTAGTCATGGATTATACTTTGAACATTTCTATAATTTATTTGCACATCATGGAGGTGGTATGAACTACGAAGAAATAAGCATATAAGGGTCTGCTAACTATATGCATGATAGATAATCATGCATCATTTACTCCCCAGCTCGTGACAGGCGAAATATTTGGGTGTAGTCGCACACCTTGCCGTGTGCTTTACAACTGACCAAACGACCTATTATCATATCATAGTGTATGAGACACCATAAACTAATAACCTATCATTACAGTGTATGAGATACCAATATAATTATAACATGCAACAATATTAAAACCAATGATATAATACAAAATCAAGATGTGATTCAAGCCGGATTTATTCTTGGTTGTAACTTCAAGCTTCTTCAGGTGGTGACCAAACGCAAGTTTAAAGCGATGAGAGGACCAACGACTTAGATGACTCAGTTGGTTGCAGTTCCAGTTCCAGTTCCGGGCTGAGCATGGCCTGCAGCTCCGCCACGAACCTTTGCATTGCCGGAGCCGGCAAGCAGATGGGAACCACGATTCCGTCCTCCCCTTTACCGTTGCGGAAGGGGATGTAGAAGCTGGAAACACCGGGGATGGCCCCCACCCCGCCCTTGGCCGGCCCCCCGTAGACGGCCTTGCCCCACCCAAAGTCCACCTCCCCGAACCTGGCTCGCGTCACGTCCGACACCAAGAACGTATGCACCACTGTGAAGTGGGGCCGACCCCTGAGCACCATCAGGTCCGCCACCGACCGCATGTACTCCTCTGTCACGTCCTTCTTCGCCTTCTTCACCAGCTCCAGGGCGTAGCCCAGCGGGTTCCGGGTCAGCTTCCCGGCTGTGGTGACCGCCACGGGGAACGCGAAGGCGTTGCCGTAGTAGCCCGTGGGGAGCGGCGGGGTGAACCGGGCACGGGCATTGACGATGCAGAGCACGCGCACTTGCTCCTGCGGGTCGGGCCGCAGGGCGATGGTGCGGCAGCGCCAGAGGCAGGCGGTGAGGACCTCGAAGGTGGAGGCAGAGGTGCGGAGGTGCGGGAGGAGGTTCTGCCGCAGCGCGGACACCTCGCCAGGGCCAAAGAAGAATGAGCGGTGAGCCATGTCCTGCAAGGGGACGATTGTGCCCTCCACCTCGTCGTACTCGTGGTGCACGCGCGTCACGCGGGGTGGTTCCCTCGCGTTGAGCAGCTCCCTTTGCCACACCGGCTGCACGGAAGGTGCTGCTGCGCCTCGCGCTAGCTCTCCCACGGACGTCATGAACTGAACCAGCCCAGCGGCGTCGCTCATCGCGTGGTTGAGGCGGAGAGCAAAGATGAATCCTCCGCATGCGAGCCGGGTCACCTGCAATTAGTTCAGTTTAGTTTCACTCAACCATCATCATCAATATGATCATCAAGACTGGAGGTTCACTGGAACAGCACCTGAATCAACAGCAAGGGGCAATTGATGACCCCGTCTGAGCCAGGAACGTCGTACAGAAGATCCTCGACGCCGGGGAAAGGGGGCTGAAGAGCCTCCCCGAACTGGGCCAGCTTCACGTCGGCGTCGGCCTCGACGAATAGAATGCCCTCCCCATTGCACTCCACGCTGAGCTTCCGGTGCGGCCCTTCCCTCAGCCTGCCGGCGAAGGGGTAATACGCAACCAACGACCTGGACAGGGCGTCTCTAACGACAGCAGCCGGGTCCCTCCCCTCCATCCCGGGATCCGCCCGGTAGAACTGGATGACTGGGATGTGGAACCGGAGGCCCTCTTGGTCGTCTATGTCCGACAGCTGCTTCCACTCATGCGGGGTGGGCGAAGCAGGCTTGACAAGCACGGGTTCTTGCCTCCTAACGCAGAATTTGAGCTCAGCCGAGGCCATTTTTGGACCAGTCACACACTCCCAAATCTGGTTTTGCTGAAGGGCGAGCTGCTCAGTGCTGCAGATGACATGCTACGCTTTTATAGAGAGAAGATGAGAGAGTGAAGCTGCCCTTAGCAATTTCTGGGTGGCTACAGAACAAAATAACTTGGATTTCTGGGTAAAGGAGGGGAAGCTTCCACTTTTAGGATTCCCATGTTGTTTTAGTTGACTTGACGCTTGACTCAGTCGGCTCACACTCGGCTGCAACTGCTCGAGCGGCTTACCTTATAAGATAGGAAAAATTATTTGAAAGCATCTAGCGTGACCCCATCATGACTAGTAATATATATATGAGAAGAGTTTTCATGCTCAAAGAGCCCAGCATAAAGAAGACGACTTAGGAGCCTTTTTATTCTTTAGATCTATGGTATACAACTTAGTATATATTAATGTTAATATTATGGGTGCTTAATATGTATTAGTATATATATCATTAATGTCAAATATTAAAAGTTCTTATACGGTTACGTTGGGCTCATTTGTTAGTGCGGAGCATTAAAAATGCTTTCTAACACATAGAATTGCTTAGGAAGTATTTTTAATTTTCCACTTTAACAATAAGCCTAATGTAAGAAATATATAAAAACTCTTAATATTTAAAATTGACTGCATATAAGCTAGTACATATTAGCATTAGTAGTTTATAAATGCTAATGTGTGCTAGCACGTGTCACGTCAATTTCAAATTATTGACGCTAATGTGCACCGTCAACTCAAATATCAAGAATTCTTATGCATTTTTTACACTAGGCTTATTGTTAGAATAAAATATAAAAAACTCTTCCGAACACATAAGGCTCCTGACATAGTACATAAAGTGGGCCATGTTAGTTGGTAATAGAGCTAATCATAAAAAACTGGTCGGAAAATAATTTTCAAATATTTTGGTACGCATTGGACACCCTCATTGGTGATGACCAGAGTTTTATGAAATTCACAAGTGTACATAATAATTTCTCATAATTTTTCGTGTAAGATGGCTTTGTAAATGACAGGTTTGGGCTTGGTTTTTTTAACTTTTGCTTAAGAGATTAGTGAGTTATGACCTTTCTAGCAACCACTCATATTTTCCGCAGCTCTAAATAAAAAAAATAAGAATAAATCCCTATGGACACAGCCCATATTGTATCGTAATTTTACTTGGGAAAAAATTTAGGTGAGCTATATATAAAGCAGCAAGAGTGGCAATAGTTTTTTATTATCTTTATATTTTTATAATGTCCGCCAATGTAAGTTTAAATTAGATTGTGATGCGGGTGTATTTTAGTAAAACCCTTTACTTTTGCTAATTCAATTAGATTCTTTTAGACAATTATCACGTTTTAACCAATATTAGTTGTTGACACAACATGTGCTCTATTTTTTTCAGTGTGTTATTTTTAGCTTTGTATGATTATGTTTTGTACACTTGAACTTAAATTTGCACATTCTTTGGTATAATTGAAAAGCTCAGGACAACGTCTACCAATCATATGAGTTTTTTTTTTAACTTTTTTTGGGTCCCATGCATAAAACAAACTTCTCAATAATAATTTTTTATACTTTTGCCTATATTACATATGTTTGAATTCGTGTATTCTTGACACCATTAGAAAACTCTCAATAATCTCTATAAAAGATGGCCCGCCGCTAAATTGGTCCTAAATATGAAAGGTGGGCTTCATAGTGTGAAGCTCTTTGATAGTATTATCTTCTAAAACCTATGACCTAATACTAATCCTAACATATTTGCAATGCTTAATAGTAAATGTCACAAATAAGGTAAGAGTAGTTATGATGGTTAGCTATAAATGCCGCAAGTAAGTTTGCTAGCAGTGGTGAGAAGAACATTTGCGACAATATATTTATAAGCATCTCAAATAGTAATTTTCTTGCGACGTCTTTATACAAATGTCGCTACAAGTCTATATTTGTACAGATGTTAAAAAAAATGTCATTAATAGTGACTTTTAGCAATGTTTATGTGTATGTCGCTAATAGAAGCATCCCTAAAAATACTTTTTATTATAGTGCAACCAACCTAGGTGGAACCGACTCGAGTATGGTTGGGTATAGGAAAAAAAACCCTACTAATTCTTGGGTCAGGTCAAGTTCAACCTATAAAATATCCTAAAACTCACTCAACCTGACCCAACAATTTAAGTATAAGAATATTTGATCTTACCTAATATTTATTTTTAAAAAAATTGACCTGACCCCCAAAAAACCTACCCTTTCAATTTGACGTAAGTTTAGGTTAAACTTTATTTTGGGTCTCACATGAAATTTGGAACCGACCCAACCCAAGATAAATCTCGGGTCCTATTTCGAGTTGGGTTGGGTTTAGGAATCATAGGTATCTCAAGTGGGTCAAGTTATGACACCCCATATTTTTTCAAGAAAAATATAACTTTTATTTTTCATCGGCAAGTCACTAACATGTCCATGAAAACTAAAATAACTATTGATAAGGCACCAATTCGTCAGTGAAACTGTAGGACATAGTTATGATGGGAAGTATGGGTGTTTACTCAATTATGATCTTAAGAGATGGATACCCTTTATAAAGGGGAAAAATCACAGATTTTTAACAATTTGGAGTATAAAATAGAGTCCAATGATGACTATAAGACTTTTGGTCAGGAGTGTAGGAGGGTACATGTTGAAAAAAAGAAGTATGTGATCGAAGGTATGATTGCTAACCTTTTAACTATTTACTGATTTGATTTATTACTTTTAGTTTGAATGCATGAAGAGTGATGTGTTGCGGTGTATATTTTCATTTTTTTTAGATTTTACGAAGCTTTAGAGTAATAATGATGATTGTGAATCATATGGAATAAATAGTTTTACTTATATTTTAAAGTAGAAATTTTATGGCATAGATGATTTGAATATCATATTTTATGGAAGAAAATGCTTGGAGAACTAGTACAGTCTATTTATTTTTGTCTCAATTATTGACGTGATCATCAACATATTATTAATGATGACAGTGGTTGGAGAAAGATGAACAATACTAATATTGACACTTAGGTACATGTTAGTATATATTAGGCATCGGCAATGGGACCAATGTGTCGTGATGTTGTTGTCAAGTTGGACTCACCGAGTTCCCTCACTATTGGTAAGGGCTCGATACATCGATGAGGGTGTCAATGGTCTACGTTGATACATCGATAGGTCTACCAATGGTGCATCGATTTATAATTTTCAAGTATTGTTTCTACTGTTATTTAAGTTATTTATGAGGTATATAATAATATGATTTACTTGCATGATGGGTGTAAGAATATATGATAGTATTATATGTATGATACTAAGGTAAGTAAACCCTATGTCTGATCCTTATAATGAATAGATGTCCCTTGACTATTACATCTGACACTTAAGGACATATGGACATAGTGTCGGGTTGACTCCAAAAGAGAGTTGTTCTAGCTACGTGTAGGAGACTACAGATTAAGGATTGACTCATGGGTTTTTGGATCCCCAAAGGGTTCAAAGTTCTATTTGTAGAGACGCTCTTCTGGCCTAGGAATTAGGTTTAAATGGGTTATAACATTAAAAAATAAATGACCCAACGTAGTACGATAAAGGAGATGATCATGGTTGTCAAGAATCTCAACTACGTGAATCTATGAGTTCTTGAAGGCCTTAGCTTCATAGTATGGATGAAGTAGGACAAAAGTCTAAATCTACGTAGTGTAGTGGTATGCATTACAGGAGGCGTAGTTGAACTACTTCATAGTCTTAGTGATATTATATGTGGTATACATTTCAGAGAAACGTGGTTAAACTCTTGGATGTTGCAATAATCCTTATAATGTAGGTAGAAGATATTTGCAATAGGGGAAGGGTAGGTTGTATAGTTGATTTCTTTTGTTGTATAAGTTTACATAATTAATTATATAATTACTTAATTAATCTAATTGCATTGGGTTGTGAAAAATGGGTGCAACTCATGCCCCCAAAAGGTTTATAAGATATGATTTGATTATTTCCACTTCTCATTTCTATTGCTTTACTCTTTCCACTGCATAATATTTCACAATATTTTTCAAAAATAAAAAAATATCTCAACATGTGTAAATTTATGACACAAGTATTGCAATACCACCCAAAATGCAGCCTTAATTAAGACCGTGAAATTTGGATTCTCAATTGCCTACGACGAGTGTATTTGAGTTAATATAATGCTTATAATTATATGTGTTTGTAATTGATGATCACCATGATCCTAAAAATATGTATTATAACTATATCTTGCAAGAAAGACCTTTGTTCGATATATATTTTATCTCTTATTTATTTTATTTTAAAGTGATATATATTTATATGCAAAATATGCATGCATTCTTGCTAGTTTCATTTAAGGTGATAAACACATATTGCAGCCAACTTTTCCCAATGATGTATAGAGCAGGACAACCCTCGAGATGCTTAATTTCATTTTTAAAACTTTAAAAATTAATACTAATTTTTAAATAAAAAATTATTATTACCTAACAAATCCATCCAACAAAACTTGACAACTGAATTTTGATTGAATAGAATATATAAGCCTAGGATAATTTTTACTTGAAGTTCACATATTTTATTCTACTAAAACTCAGTTAAAATTTTATGTTAAGAAATTCGATATTATGACTATCCTTCCCAGTGAAGTTCACATATTTTTTTCTAATAAAATTCAGTTAAAATTTTTTTGTTAAGAAATTCAATATTTATAACTATCCTTCCCAATTTAGTCTTCATATCCATACTCACTCCATAGACTCCTTCGCAAGAAACTCATACAAAGTCTCAGATATCCTCTTGCTCCCTCTCCCCCTTGAGTGATAGAATCCCAAGCGAAAGATTGGCTTAGCCGCTTGATAGATGGAGTAGTCACTGTTCCAACTCTGTGTCCCTTTCACGTTTAATTTGCTAGTGGCCTTGTGGCTCCACCTCCTACAATAATGCCGCCCCAGTCTTTTTAAGTTAAAAGTGGGTCTTCCACTGTTCCATTAAAAAAAAAAGTAGGTCTGCCACATAAAATAATAAAAAACTAAAAAATTTGGTCGGAGTTGGAGTCAAGTCATCTCTTATCGGTCCTAAGAAACGCACAAAAAAAAGAAAACCATTTCCGCGAACTGCGGGTCAAAAAAAATGTTCATCACGAGTCTGGTCAGAGTCACTAGTCATCAGCATTCAGACTTTTAAGAAAATGTTTTTCTCACGGGGTCCATGGACCACCCTCAATTATTATGGTACATAAGGCTCCTAGTACTCCCTCATGTATTAATAACTATATTTAGATAAATAATAATTTTTATTAATTATTTATATTTAACAATTTATTTTATAGAGTTATTAATTTAAATTAGAAGGAGTATAATATATAAAAATTATATTAGCCTCTATGTACTATGTTAAGAACCTTATATAACATAATCACAAACTAAGTTCATACACGTGACACTTGAATGGAACTTCGGCAGCCCCTAACTGCAGCACCTCATGAAGTGAATCCGTTCGAATCGTAATTAAACTTTAATCCTTGATTATGACTTTAACAACTCTATATTACAGTGACATAGCAAGAAGGTTATGTGAAAAGTGACTGGCTTTTTCTAATTAATTTCGACAAATATTAGCTAATATGCGGTCAACGTAATTAAACTTTAATCCTTGATTATGACTTTAACAACTTATCTATATTATAGTGACATAGCCAGAAGGTTCTGTGAAAAGTGACTGGCTTTTCCTCATTAATTGTGGACGAACTAATTGAGCCATAAAGCATTCAACGTGAACGTGAACCGGAACAAAAATGCCATTATATATGTGTGTCTTTGGTGAGAAACAAATCGTCATATCAATGCTTAGTGATATTGGTCTATTTTGAGAAGAGTCGTGATAAGATTACATCCTCTCTCGTGATTCTCACTTTATGATAAGATTACACCCTCACGTCAGTCTCTCTGCAGTACTTCTAAATTCAAGGAATGTAACCTGATTTCTTAGTTCTCTCCTTTTTGACTTTCTTTGAATATCTCTTTCTCCTTGAATCTGGCTGCTTGATTTCAACCATGTAATTTCCATGCAGTGGATACTTTATAGATAGATACACCGCATGAGACATTACTCAATAGGTTCTCAAGGTTTTTATACAAGTGGTGCTTTTTTTGTCTTTAACATACGTAGTTTTTAAGCAAATATATGTCCTTTTAATCGAACAAGAGGTTGGTTGCATTGTCCCTTCTAGTCACTTAGTTAACGAAAAACCACAATAGATGACATAAAGGAAATTAGCAGTTAGTAATAAAAAGGCTTGGGTTGCCTGTTGTGTAATAACTAAAAAATATTTTAACTATTTTATGACATTAAATTTGAGTCTAATTTTATGGCATTAAATTTGAGTCCAATCATCTTATGCTTCACATTTTTCACCCTAATAGTCAAACACATCACATGAAATCCCCATATATGAAGGCTAAATGGTTGTAGCAGTGGGGCCCAATGACCATACCAAGTGTTGTGGATAGGTTGAGTGTGTGAGTTTAATACCCTTAAAAAAAATGAGATTTGCCATAATACCTCTAGCTTAAAACAATAAATGCATATGAGGACTACAAGATGTGGCCTCTTGTTATAGGAATTAATATGCTACTAGTGCAAAAAATTAAGTCAAACAATCACACAAGATTTTTAACGTACAAATCCAACTAGAAAAAAACTACAGAAACTTTGTTAGCCACCCTTGGTTGACTAACCAATGCACTATGAAGCTTAAAGACTTATAAGATATAATATTTCCAATCTCAAGTCCATCTCTAGATCTCTCTTAGCTAGCAAAGTCTTTCTTGGCACTTGCAAACTTTATTTTAATATTCTCCTTCACTATCAGAGTCTCTTGTTCCTTGAAGCTTTAATCTAACGTTTATTTTGATTTGCTCCACCAATCAATACATGTGTGATGTATATGTGTCTCTTACAAAACCTCAATTCAATTTGTAAAAGACTAGCAAAAATGCACAAGCATTATGCATGCAAATGCAAATTAAATAAAAAAAATAAAATAAAATATGTATTAAATACAAGTCTCCCTTGCATGCTATGGTTACAATACATTGCTTTAAAGATCACAATTATCATTAGTTATACACACAAGCTTTATATTAACCTATATACACTCATAGTAGATAATTATGAATCCAAATCATGTATACTAAATATTATGTCATAGGTCGGCGAATAAAATAGTGTTGAAAAACTTTGTGTCGTGGAGCACATTATTCATATTATGGCTAGTTTAACGGTGGGTCTCATTTAATAGAGCTCTTCAGGGGTTTACCAAGGCCATTCAAAATATGTCAATCTAAATATGTATAATATATAAAAAAATATAAAAAATATTATTAAAAATTATGCTATATACATCGAGCCTAAAAAAAGTTCGAAAACATAGTCATGCGGGATCTTATTTGATAGAACTCATTAAGAGCTTTCTAATAATACCAAGAATGCACGAATCTAAGTTTAAGAGTGCAAGATATACTATTAAGAAATTATAATTAACATGCCCTGAAAATTATGGATTAAGATGAATCAAGTAGGGGTAAATTAGGTATTGATAATATAAAACATGGGTTGAATAGCCAAAATTTGAGAGTTTTATAGCACACTAATTTGCTTTATATTATAGTATGATTTGTAAATCTAGATCTCTCACCTTTTTTTATTTCTGTCAAAGTTACTCAAAAGTGTTTGAAGGAATTTAATATAAAAGTCCTAATTTTTTCTCTCAAAATATCTTTTATTATTCTCCAATTTTATCTTTTTTAGATATTTAAATAGTAGTTTAAGTAAATTTAGGTCTTTGTCTTTTAATAGGAAATAAACTGCGCTAGTCATAATTAATTGCAAGTAACCACAAAACTATGGGATCAATCAACATGATCCATAATTCCACAAGGCGATTGATCACTCCCTATTTAGTTCTCAAAACCCTAATATGAAATAATTGTTTTGACAGTGTAATCAATTGTTCACTATTATAGACATGACAAAACTCACTTTGATCAATTTTTCTAGTAGATTAATCATTCAATGTTAAGAAAAAATCTCAAACTTCATTCAAGACTGATTGATTGCTAATTCAAGGTCGATCAATCACTTATGAAAATTTTATGATTTTTATTAGTTTACATCCACTCATTTTATGACATTCACATAAGGCATTTTCACTAAAAAATCTAAGTCTTTGTGATTGTGTGTAATACCCAAAATTTTTCTAAATCTCCTCAACATAGAATCCTTGGGTCTTCTAACTATGACAACTTCTTATGTAGATGAATTTTAGGTCTAGATTAGTGTTAAAATGTAGACAAGTGTATTTAAAAACCACCATAAATGTGCAAATTGAAGCTGAGATAAAGAAGTTATGATAAGTGTAACATAAAAGGATTTTTAAAGTCTATGTTAAAAATAATAAATTTGACTTTTGAGTTATTCTCAATGGAATAAATTACTCCATAGTTGCATTTTCATTATTAAACTTTAGGGATATAAAGTAAATAAAAAGGTCTTCAAAACTCCACTATGGACACACAAATCATTTGGGTGAAGAATTTATGACCGCCCAAATTTTAATGTGAGATGCTTTCAGTGACCCATTTACACACCATCAATGCCAACCAATTTGACCATTGGATATTCTTAATATGTTATGACCCACCCTAGGGATCGGGTTCAACTTTCATAATTCATTAGAATGATAAATAAAATTCTAAATTAGACTAGATTAAATTAGATTCCTAATTTAGGTTAGATTCGATTCCTATTATAATTTCTAATAGTGACACTTAGTTAGAATTAGATTAAAGATTATCTTATAGTTCTATCAAGATTAGTTTAGATTTTCTCTATATATTGTGTACTTCATAAAAGATTGAGAATTTAGGATTCGGAGATCGGAATTAAGTAATTTTATTCTTTCGTTCAGTTATTTTCTTTATATTTTTATCTTTAATTAAGCATGTGTAGAGCAATATTAATATTTATTTTATTGTTGTTATATGTGCCTAAGGGGTAGCATAAGACCTTGACATAAGTAATTGCATATTAGATCAAACACACCTTAAGGGGGTTAAGGGTAGTTTGGACTACTCACCTTCTTATGTTTTAAGTCTAAATTATATGCAATTAAATTGATTCTTTCAGCATAAAAACACTTTTCTCTTGCTGTAATTTAAAATAAGTGAGTCAAATACATATATAACAAAGTAGTTGTTGGCCATCTCCTGGTATTTATTTATTTGTGTCTTTGCCTTATTTTGTAGTTAATTTTTTTGGCACAAAAGGTATAAAAAATGATCACTTCCGAGTTGAAAAAAACTGAGAAATTGAATACTAAAAATTATCTAGTGTGGAAGAGGATGATACACCATATCTTTACTCTATTTGACTTGGCTCATATTATAGAGCAAATCATTAAGCCCTGCCTAGAGGATTGCACTACTGCTTAAAAGAAAGCTTATGAGAAGCTGTAGGATGATGACAATAAGGCTAAGTCTACCATTCTAAATTTTATAAAGTCAAAGATAGAGAGGTTCTTTGAGTAGTTTAAGACTACAAGAGAGATGCTTGAGGTAGTCTCTATGAGGTATGAGGAGCAGACAACGGCTCATAAGATGATGTTACACTCTAAGTATCAGAATTCAAGGATGAGAGGGGGATATGATGTGAATGAGCCCCTGAGTACCATGTCGATGATAGCCGATGACCTGGAGACCCTGGAGGGAGTTCAAATGTCAACAGTGTTAAACAGTCTCCTTAAGTCTTAGGAGAGTATAGTGGTTTACCTCAATAAGAGTGACCAGAAGGTGATAATGGAAGATTTGACTACCAAGCTTAGGCTTAAGCAAAAAAGGAGAAACTAAGTTAATGCTTCAGAGACTATTATTGCCAACCTAGCATTGAACACTAGAGGTAGAAAGAAAGATGAACATGCATGGGCTTGGACCTTCAAAAAAAAAGGGAAAAGAAGCCAGAGAGTAAAAGAAATGGCAAGGGGTTCATAATTCATTAGAATTAGGATTAGATTTCTAAATTAGACTAGATTAAATTAGATTTCTAATTTAGGTTAGATTTGATTCCTATTATAATTTTTAATAGTTATATTTCTTATTTAGTTAGAATTAAATTATAGATTATCTCATAATTATATTAAGATTAGTTTAAATTTTCTTTATATATTGTGTACTTCATAAAAGATTGATAATTCAGAATTCAAAAACCAGAATTAAGTTATTTTATTCTATCATTCAATTATTTTCTTTATGTTTTTATCTTTAATTGATTCTGTATAAAACAACAATCTATATCATAATAATATAATTTTTTTTTCTATAAATGGAGCTTACTATGAAATTTTGGGTTATAAAGTAAACAAAAATATCTGCAAAATACCTTTAAGAAATCTTAAATTAGAGTTTAGATAAAAAAATTATAGTCATTTGAAGTTGGACTACATTTTACTAATGTGTCACCACCTTGTTGGTGGAGGCATTAATTTTCATAGCCTAGTTCCCCCTATGCTTTTTAGAAATTACAATATAAGAATTTTTTAAATATAAATAATTCAAAATCTCAAAAAAATGTGGATATGAGTTAAAGGCACAAAATCACTAAACAACGAAGAACCATCTCCATCTATCTTCTATCATCCTTGCAAAAACCTATGCGTACAAAATATGCACGGTAACAAACTCCTCATTAGCCAAAACTCATTAAGCTTGCCTACTACTATACATGTATCCTAAACATGCTCATGCAACTATATATGTCATATCACATGAATGTAGTTCATTCTAAATTCTTGAGTACATATCATACATTTCAACAAAAAAAGCCATATGTGCACCGATTAATTATAAGTAGTTTAAAAATACCTTATTTTATCCAATAGATTCTTACAATTTATCATTACCCTAAAATTGGTCTTGACAATCCCAATATCATAGTGAGAGCATTTTTTAAACAAACCAAAGACATTCAGCCTAAAATATATTTAAATAAATTAAATATCATAATTTACAAAATAAAATCAAATTGTCTTTCACTTTCCCAATACCCTTCACAGAAGGGCCAATAATGAACTATTTGTGTGTAGATGACATTACATACCATGCCACCATACAATCATCGGGAGTGCACTCAACAAAAAATTAATTATTTATGAGATTACACATCCTATTTATAACAATTATCTTGTTAATAACCCAAATCATTTTTACTTGTAATCTTATTTGCATTTAGTTGAGGTGAGCTTGGGCTCACGCACAGCTGCTTGAGCCTAGGGCCATCTGGCCGTAGCCCATGTAACTCAAGGGGCATTTGGCTCACGTGCGGCTGCATGAGCCCAGACTCACCTCAACGGGACCTATCTTATTTATATATTAAGATATTTCACGTACCCAATACACCTATCATATAACATATTTATTAACTAAATTTACCTATATCAAAACAACAAAACTAGCGTATCATATGACTTTGACTTACTCAGCTATATTAACCTTACCAAATAGTGACTTAATTAACACAGGAAAAATATCAACTATGCAATCCCCATCGGTAACTACATCCCATTCTATATACCCTCATAATTTTTTAGAGAATCGTTTCAATGTGTATATTATTATATATGAGCAAGTACTCATTTTGACGTCTTCATCACATACAACATAAAAAAAGAATGACCTATATGGGTAATGACCGATAGTGACTTCATATGGAAAAGCAATACATATTGGTCATATCATATCTAAGCCTAACAAATGGGCCGGGCTCAGGCGGGCCCTAAAATATCCATAAGGAACCCGAGCCCGTTAAGCCTAAACTCAGAGCCCACTAGAACATAAACGGTCACGACTCACGAACTGGTTTCAGACCATTTATTGGGCTTTCCCCCATTGGCCGACCCGGCCCTGGGAAGGCCATGGCGTCGTTGAAGATCGGTTCCATCGTGTCCAGCATTTTCCTCATCGTCCTAATGGGAGAAAACAAGTCCAAACAGGCCCAATCAACATATTGTCACCAGCCATTCAAAGAAAAGCCACCACCAGAAACATGTAAAACGCACATTGGCTTTGTTATACTCATTCCTCACCAAAAGGAGAGATTTCTACAGTGTACCTTTTGGGGGTTTTCTCGACCTGGGTTCCTTGCTTCGCCTGGTCTACTCAAACATCGACGACTTTAAGCTCTTGATCATGGCTGAAAAGCATCTTGCCACATATCTTGAGGTACGTTGGACTCTGCTTGGGAAGGCAACAGATGATGCAGCCAGTGGTATCCCAGTGTGCTGGTGAGGAAGAAGAAGAGGAGATATGAAGAAAGGCAGCAGAGGAATCGAGAAGTCGGGGCCATGGGACTACAACTTTGCTTGGGAGGAATACACTTTTGGCTAGAAGCTTAGACTTTTGCCATTGGCTCAGGCACTCATGTACATACTCGGGCCCATGGGTTTGTGTTCACAGTTTTGAGCTAGCCCAATTTGTGCATTTTAATCGGACCTTGTAAGTTGTAAGTGCTACCATTCAAGAGCCCGGGTGAAAGCTTAAGCCCAGTCCATTTTTAATGGAGCTCGATTAGAGCCTGTTCCAATGTCTCTGTTTTGGGCTCGGGCTGGGCTGTCGGGTCTCGTTTGCCATTTTTAATTGTATTTATACGGCTGATACTGTCGAACTCAATTTAATTCTTTTATTTTAAAAATAATTTTTACTTTTTTTTTCTTTTAAAAAAATATTTTTGAAACTCAACCTCCTTATAGTTTTAAAGATGATAATATTTTTTTTACATTAAAAATATTTTTTAAAAATTACATGAAATCAATATAGGCATGTTCATATATATATATATATATATATATAGGAGGGAGTAATAGTTTATATGACTTGTATTTTTAATACACAATTATGATGAGTCTATTGCACTACACAAAAAGTTGGCCTATATTTGATTTTATTTATTACATTGACTCGTCTCATCTAAAAAACTTACGAGGGGGTCTTCATCTAAGAATTAAATACTCAACTCCCCTCCCCATTAACAAGTGTTACTAACGTTAAGTGTTATATATTCATTTTTAACTTTTTTTCATCTATTATATCTTTTAGATAATTATTGTGATAATATCTTATCAATTTTAATATGTATTAGAGGTTCGTAGCCATTTCAACGCGTATTATTGGAGCGTACTAATACCTATGGTCATCGACACTCTTATTGATACCGATATGACCTTCCATTCTTTAAGAGGAAATTCACTAATCTCTTAGTCCTACACCAATTTTTGCCAAACAAAACCTTACTCCACATTTTGATTAGATTAGAAAAAGTGGATCTCCATATAGTCATGTGAGACCTACTTTTCTATATATGTAGCATAAACAATTGACTGACATGTTAAAAAGAAGCTAAGGGAGCAAAGATGAGGAGCAATAGGCACTGACTGTGGCCTACCCACCCCTCCACCACTCCCCTGTGCCGGGTCCCTCCCATCAAGGTCCCTGACAACATGTCCCCTGACGCATCGCACTTTAGCCAATTACTTCTTATGCCCCATTTTTTAATAAAATTATATTGCAAAATAGATCACACGCTTAATAAATGCAAACACTAAAAAAAAGTATTTTTGTTTATTAGATGTTGTTCCCTAAAATTCGTTATTTTCTTAATTTCAATTATCATTACAACATATTGAAAAATCCCTCATTATGTCATTATTTTGCAGTTTTAATCCCTTTGCCACAATGTAAATGTAGTTAGCAGACATAGTTAACACTTAACAACATACCTTCAACTAGCTCGTTGCTTGAATGAACAGATAATATGGCTTATGTTACCTTTAGACACTCTTCATGAAGTAATTGTAATGAAAGATGCTTCTTCTTTATTGTAATGCACACTACAACGAAGGTGTATGTGCTAGCATGGGGCCTACATGTGGCAAGCGGTCGCTACAATGCATCATTCTATTTATAGTATAATTTTTCTATAGAATATATTTTTAAAGGACCCCATTAACTTGTGCTTGACGCATGTCAGCCATGGGATCTCGTGGCCCAAGGTAATAAGGGGCAAAAAAGGCATCTGCCTCTCAAGTTGCTGGATTATAGACTGCGCATATGGCTTAGGAGTGCCCAGGCTATCACAGATTGCATTTCGGGCACCCTACTAATTCCCTTTTTGCTTTACTTACATGTATTTTTCTTTATTTTCTTATATATATTTTTTATTTATGTTTTAACGTGTTATCATGCATGTATAGCCACTTTGGTTGCCACTCGAGCTACATGCAATAAATCTCCTCTATTATATAGGGGGAAGTGAGTTATTAGAGTTGTTGGTTGGAGTGCTGTTGCACCTATAGCTTGTAAATACATTGATAGTGAATGCAACCGAATTTCTTGCTTGTGTTCATTCGTTTCTATTGTGCTTGAAGTAAGCACAATCGGTACCTCACACAAATCACGCAAGGAAAGGTAGAAGAAAGTAAGAAGGAAGACGGAAAGATTGATTTCAATTGCATAACCAAAACAAAGAAGGAAGGAGACGACCCATATAGGGAGTTGCACCTCCTCCTTGGGAGTTGTGCCAGCTAGTGGGCCCGACTAATCCGTGGGGGCACTAGCTGGGCCATTACAACCTACTAATATAATGTCTAGGATATGCTAATTATTACAAAAGCATAAATTAAATAAAGTAGCATAATGCAATCAAATAAAAAGTCAACGGAGTAGAAAGAGAGCCCATGTGAATATGCACAACACTCTACCACACTTCCACTATTTGCCTTGTCCTCAAAGTGACCATGCTGGGTAGAGAGCCATAAATTCGTCCTCTCACATCCAAGTGGCGTCCTCAAGTAGGTAGCCCTACCATGATACTAGTACCTCTGTAATAATGTGGCCTGAACGGCGGACCCGACACTTATCAAGAACCGAAGTGGGTGTGGGTTCCGTGGTAGGGGCCAGTCCCATCAATGGTGGAGGTGGAGCATTAATAGCCAGAGAGGCATCCACCACACAACGGCGGAGTCGGGAGACATGTAAAACTGGATGGACCAATGAACCAGGTGGTAGGGCAAGACGGTAAGCCATTGGACCAATGCGCTCCACGATAGCATACATTCCATGGTAATGAGGGGTGAGCTTGGAATGTTCTAGCTGGAATAATGTGGTCTGAAGCTGAGGAACAACAGAGATGTAGACCAAGTCGCCCATGTAAACTCCCAATCAATATGCTTTTTGTCATATACCTGTTTCATTCGGTTATGAACCGAGGTGAGGTTCAACTTAAGCTGATGGAGAACCTCGTCCCGTGTCTGAAGTATGTAGTCTATCTCAGTGACACAAGAGCGGTGAGAAACATATGAGAACACGGTCAGGGGAGGACATCTGTACAATACCTCAAAAGGAGTGAACCCTATGCTTGTGTGAAAGGCGGTGTTATATGGCCATTCTGCCCATGGAAGAAGCTGGAGCCATCAGTGGGGGTGAGTCATGGTGAAGCACTTGAGGTACTATTTGAGCCAACGGTTCATCACCTCGGTCTGGCCGTTCGTCTGCGGATGGTAGGCTGTGCTCATGTGAAGAGTAGTGCATTGCAGTGCAAAGAACTCCTACTAAAACTGAGAGATAAATATCCTGCCTCGATCGGACACAATAGTCAGAGGCATGCTATGAAGCTTAGGAACCTCCCAAACATAGAGCTCAACCAACATTTTGGCGGTGAAGGGGTGTCCAAGAGCTCAGAAATGTGCATACTTAGACAACCGATCCACTACCACCAAGATCACCTACTTGCCTTGCACCAAGGGTAAGACCTCCTTGAAATCCATTGAAACATCCTTCCAAACCTTGTTAGGGATGGGTAGGGGCTGAAGTAATCTGGCAAGGGACGTTGTGATAGCTTTGGCGTGTTGGCATATATCACAGGCAACAACATAGTCCTAAATAGCTTGTCAAATGCCCCGCCATTGGAAGCTCTGGTTGGTCCTCTTATAAGTGTGGAACGCCCCTTCGTGGCCTGCCAATGGTGTGTCATAGAAGTGGGAGAGAATTCTCTGTTGTAGGTCATCGACATGGGGTACCTAGAGGCATTCTTTCTAGAAAAGGAGGTTAGCACACCACACAAAGAAGGGGCAGCTAGTAGGGCTTGTCTAGAGGCCTGTAATTAGTGACTGTGTGGAGATATAACCCTTGTAGGCTCGACGTAACTAAGCAATGAAGGGACATGATGAAGTGGATAAGGCCAACCAGGATCCGACGGTAGAGTTGCGAGAGAGGCCATTGGCCACAATGATGTCCGCCCTTTTATTGTACACCACCTTGTACTCGTATCAACAATTTACTAATCCACCATTGTTGGGCTAGAGTGGACACCCGTTGCTCAAGGAAGTACTTCAAGGGCTAATGATCAGTGCAAATAGTGAAGTGGCGGCCAAGCAAGTAAGGTCTCCATTTGTTGATGGCAAGAACTATGGCTAGCATCTACTTCTCATATACAGACAGTGATAAAGAATGACCCGCCAAGGCCTTGCTGAAGAAGGCAATAGGTATCTTGTCCTATAGGAGCACCGCACCCAAGCCAGCCTCTAAAGCATCTGTTTCAACCATGAATGGGCGGTTGAAATCTGGTAGAATGAGGACTAGGGCAAAGGCCATGGAATGCTTCAACCTATCAAAAGCAGCTTGGGCAGACGCCGTCCAAGTGAATCCACCCTTCTTCAGTAGCTTTGTGAGGGGGCGAGTAATCACATCATAGTGGTTGATAAACCATCGGTAGTATCAAGTGAGGGCCAAGAACCCTCTGAGTGCATGGACACAAGTGGGTGGCGACCAAGAGAGCATTGCCGACACCTTAGAGGGGTCTGTGGCAACCCCGTCCTGAGAGATAATGTAGCCAAGATAATCAACCTGGGGGTTGCTAAAATAAAACTTCAAATGTTTAAGGAATAAGGAATGAGCTCTGAGAACGGAGATGACAAGACCTTAGGTGCTCCAAATGTTTCGCCCATAATTTGTTGTAGAAAAGTATGTCATCGAAGAAAACTAGGATAAAGTGGCAAAGAAATGACCAGAAGAGATAGTTCATAAGGCTCTGAAAAGTGAAGGGGGTGTTGGTGAGCCCAAATGGCATGACCAAGAACTCGAAATGGTCGTCATGAATGCGGAAGGCGGTCTTATGAATGTTGGCCGGTTGCATCCGAATTTGATGATAACCCAAATGGAGATCGAGTTGCTAAAGACTGTCATGTCGGCCAACTCATTAAGGAGCTCCTCAATCACCGGAATGAGGTACTTGTCCTTGACTGTGATGGTGTTCATGGCCCGGTAGTCGACGCAAAAGTGTCATGTTCCATCCTTCTTACAATAGTATTGGAGAGGAGAAAGAGCTCGTGTTGGGTTGTATCATGCCGGATTGTAGCATATCATTAATGAGGTGCTCTATCTCCTCCTTTTGAATGTGGGGGTAGCGGTAAGGGTGGACATTGGCTAGAGATGCCCTTAGGATGATAGGGATCTGATGGTCATGGCACCGTACCGGTGGAAGGCCTCTGGGCTCGTAGAGCACGTCCTTGTGGTCTGTCAATAAGGCAAGAAGGTCTGTGGGTAGCTTGTCTTGGCACACCTCTACCAAAGCCCATTGTTTCAGGAGGAACCTTGGGGTGCAAGCCGAAAGAAAGAGCTTGCTGATTGGGCATAAAGAAGGGTACCCGATTGAGAACCTTGGATCTGCACCTGCTGTCCATGAACTGCAAAGTCCATAACCATCTTGCAGAAGTTCCAGACCACGTCCCCCAATTCCTGCAACCACTGAACCCCTAGCACCATGTATGCCCCTTTAGTGGGCTGCAAGAAAAGGTAAGTGACAAAAGTGTGGCCCTGGATAGATAGTGTGGCCTGTGCACATACTCCAGAGCTCTTAAGGTGCTTCTCATCCCCGGTCAAGACATCAAACGGTTTGAATCTAACACGTAACAACCCAGATGCTGGGCCACCTTGTTGTTGATAAAGTTATGGGTGGAGCCATTGTAGATATGGATGACCACTTGCTGTTGCTTGAGATGACCTTGGACCCTCATAGTACGCGTGGTGAATGCCCCCGAGAAGACATGGACTGAGATCTCGAGCAGCACATCATCATAATGTGTCATTCTCATTCTCCTTACCTTTTGCTTTGTATGAGGGTCTGTAAGTGATTTGTGCACTGCATCTTTGCAAGGCAATATGATTGTCCCACACAGGCTTTCTTGTTGGGTTCCAAGTTTGCAAGCGCCACATGGTTGGTTGCCCCGTAGGTACATCTATGACAATTGGTATCAGAGCAAAAGAAAAGACTGTTTGTTGAGCCTCCACTCAAGATGTCGAAGTTTGTGGAAGGTAAAGCCAGTGGGGTCGAACAAGCAGCCCCATACCAACAACAAAAAGTCATTCAAATAGCAAGACCGCATTGAAGCCTTTGAAGAGCAAGTTGCCCCTTTAGTAAACGGGTTTTCTGCGTTGGAAGAAAAAGTGAAGTCCTTTAAAAAATGGGAGAAGAAAAACCATGAGATAGGATCATAAAACTATGATGTTAGTATGAAAAATTGCATGATGATAAATGAATCACACGCATAAGTTAAAAAATTATGAGAGGAGGTGCAAAACTTGGCTGCACAAATAAGCCTTCTCCTCCACACAATAGCCCAATAAGAGCCTATTAGTACCACCATTAAACACCCCACAATATCAGAACCCAAGGCGTATCATGGAGTGTAACACCCCATTTTTTTGTTTGCGTCTAACCTAAGGGGTTAGGGGTAATTATGAATTGTGTTTGCTTGCCATGTCGCTGCTTCATGGGCCCATAACGTGTGTCATGTGTGACTTTGTTTGCTCGCGAGTTTTTCCTCTATAAATAAAAACCCATGTGATTGTTCAAAGGAGTTTTTTGGCCCATTTTGAGTCTGATTTCTCCCATTCAAGAGGCATTCTTAGCTAATTTGAGGGTGTTCTACGTAATGGAAACATCAACTCTTCGAGTTAGTAACTCTAATCTAGAGAGAAAATGGCCTAGGGTATGAGGAGGATCTATCTAACGCCCTTAGGCTGAGAGAGAGAAAGAGAAGTGGCCTGAAGTGAGAGGAGGCTCTGTCCTCTGCCATTTGGCCACATCAAGAGAAGTGGCGTGGAGTAAGGGGAGACTTCATCCTTCACCGACCGGCCACACAGTGAGAGAAATATCCCCGGGAAAGGGGAGGTTATGTATGTCGCCTTAGGGCACATAGCAAGATAAACACCCAGGTAAGGGGAGGTTCTTATTGCCACCTATGGGCTTGGAAAGTGAGAAGTGTTTCCGGGTCAGGTGTAATGTCTAAGAATTTTCTAAATTCCCGAAGTTGACCATGTAGAAATTAGGGTATTTGACCCCTTAACCTGATCATAAGACTAACTTATTCAATAGTTGGAATTAGTGGATTAGACTTATTTAGATGGAAATTAGATAGAAATATCTTCGAAACGCCACCAAGAACGTGTGAATCGGAGTTCGGATGAGGGCGATACAACTGTTCGAAGTTAAACATAATACGTAGGGCCCATTTACCCGAATTGGGCGCTCGAATTATCTATTTAAGTCACTATATAGGGTCGATTAATTAAAGTAACAAAAATTAATTTTTAGAGGCCCAAGTAGGTTACCTAAGTGGGAGGTTTGGCCTAACTTCTATGGGGATTAAGGTTCCTAATCCCTATACCTATAAAAGGCCACCTAGGGCTTATTTTGGAGGAGTTTTTTTTTGAAGGAGACAAAAACGAAGAGAAACATATGAAGATGGGATAATACAATTCTTAACCATGAAAGAGGAAGAGAAGCCTTGATACATGGCACAATGGAGTAAGATTAAATGGGTTTGAAGGTGAATGGTCGACTATCCAACTGCCTGTTCAATATTGTAATAGCTACAGTAACTACGTCTATTTTATTCCTCTTCTGCTTCAGTGAAGGTCAGATGTTTTATTTACTTCTTTGTTGTTCTTCTTATGCTAATTTGTTGAACAAGTTAGTACTATTCTAGAAGCATTAAATTATAGTGATTGAGAATTAAATATACACAATTTGAGTTCAAAGTTCATGAAACATTGATTGATAAACTAAACTTGACTGTGTTAGATGAGTGCTCCATTCTTGAAATTTGTATCATGTTAGTTAATGATAGAGTTTAGGTAATTAAGTGATCATAGTAGATGATTTGGTATGTAAAGTTTAACCTTTGATTTATCTTTGATGGGGTATAAATGCAAGTATGAATGTGATTGTGCTGCAGATCGATCTTTTGTGAATTAACTATAATTTTTCTAACTGAAGAGTATTGTACTTTCTAAGATTGGACTGTGGTTCCATTCATAGTAGGGGACAACTATGGAAAGGTTGCAAGAGCTAACCGAAATCAAGCCGCTTTAGGGATTTTTAAGGCTCTATTTCTAAAAACAAAATAGAGACTTGTAAGTCCACAGGGAAGAAGATGGAGTTTTTGAACCGGGAAATTATTTCTGGTTTGGTCCAAGCCGGTTTTAAAGAAAAAAGAGAAAAAGAAAAGAAAAGAAAATTACTGAACCAGATCCAATTTAGGTACTAGTACTTTCAGGAAACTTTTGAAAAAATAATCCTTAGATTCAAAGAATTTTATGAATGTTCTGACTAATTTTCAGCACAGGAAAAAATCCTAAATGCCATAAAATAATTATTTTATCCTTATAGCTAAGTCGCGGTTCACTTACCTGGGTTAGGGGCTCCGGTTTAGAGGCTTATGAGTGGATTTAATAATTAATAAAAAACTCCAGTAAGATTTGGGTGTGTGACCTAAATTTAGACTAAGCTATAAGGTGGGAAAAAAATTTCAATAAGTTGATAAGTGACTATTTTACCTAAAGGTTAAGGTTAAATTGTTAATTGAACCAGGGTTGGTCCAAGGGGTTTGCGACCCCGTTAAATGCAAGAAAAATAACCTAGGTCCATAACATCAAGGAGTACCCCTAAGAGTAGTTTTGGTCCCATTGGTTTTCAAGGAAGCCCTAAACAAAATAACAAAAATACCCCTATGGGTGAACAACCCACATTCGTATGAATTGAAGTGTGAGTCGATTTGAGAGTGAAGCCTTAGAAGAGGGGCAACGACTTAAAATCAATAGAAGGCCAAAGAGATTACTAGAATGAACCAAGAGAGAGTACCATACCCCAGGTGGTAGAATTACCCTAATGCCCTTACGTGTAGCATATTTTGTTTTCACCGAAACAGATAACCCAGCCTAACGAGAGTTTAGGGCACCCTATGTATAATAATGATGTCAAATGAAAGAAGTGTAACTAGTAAGTAACATGAAGACCATTACAGGTCACAATGTTACAGGAAACCAAGGGAAGAACCCTCATTCCTAGGGTTTATGGTAGCGTATTACACGTGTTTGTAATGCAATGCATTAATCTACTAGGGTAGTATATACATAATATTTATATTCTCGGGCTTGAATTATCTAGCCCTAGCCCTGCAAATAAATAGAATGGACTTCTGTTGATTGTTATAGACTTGTGTGACTTAATGTTATTTATGTTGCTTACTTTGATGCATGTTTTTATTATTGATGCATTTATTTATAATGACAACTTTAGATTAATGAAGATTAATAAAGAGATATTGGTTGTCATTAGATTAGAGGGAGAACATCTAATCAAGATAAAGACTAAAATACCCTCAATAAAATTTTACCTTAGTTAATGAATTGAGGATAGTTATGGGAGTTTACCCTAGTCTCATGGAGACTATTAGGGTTTGGGATATTATCTAAGTCATAGCTCAATGAATGAGCTATTTAATGGGCCAATTCATAATGTGAAAAGGACCCAAATAGTTTGACGAATACTTGACTGGATAAAACTAATCTAGTCTAAGTTTCGAATGGTTAGGGGAGTCAATGGTCATACAAACCTTTGGCTTCTATGCGTTATATTATTTATGTCTTTGCAGACATTGCTCCCATAGTTGGGATGGGTGGAGATTGTGATACGCTTTCTTCATTGCCACGACAATTGAGGTATTAGCCAGCAAGGTGTCTACTGCGGGTTTCTAGCAGGTCTTCATAGGACCATTTAGTGCATATGAAAAACGGAGTTGTACGAGCGTTGTGGAAGGCTTATGTTTTTCGCCAATCTGTGTCCATGAGCACAGTTGGGATCCTCTTCTCTAGATTTGTGGCAGGCTATTGAGAGCCCTGAATATTTGGGTCAAACTGATGTTAAGCAGTCTACTCCAATGTTGAAGTTCCTATGTTTGGGGATTTTTTTGAGAGTCAAGTTATCTATGAGTAAACACATATTTATATTATGTTAAACTTAGAGTTGGGTTAAAATGATGAAGGGTGGTTAGTGTCATATGTCATTTCAGTTTGTGTATGATGTGTTTGTCTATCCAAGAGATCAAACAAGGGTATTAATTATTGAACAAGGGTTGTGAGATAATTAATGATATTGTTTGATATTGCTTATTTAATTAACACAAAAAGAACACTTAAATGACTTGCATAAAATGTAGGTTGATTAAAACTACTTAAGCAGTGCATATTTGATGTTATGCTTCTTAAGATAGTGTAGTTTCTAGGCAGAGTTATGTTTGGATCTGATCTTGTTAGAAACATTGAAGATATTGTCTGATGAGTACGTAGGCCACTAACATCGGGTGATGTTAGCTCAATCCAAAAAATATTAATAAAACCTTTTATTCTTTTGCAAACTCTTCTTCTAAGGGCAGAGAGGTTCCGTTGTTGTTTGGTTGGTTGGTTGTAGGTTCTCCAGGCAACGACAAGTGAAACCAGGATTGACGAGCATGAGATGTAGTTCTTCATTTCTCCAATTCTAGTAAGGGTATGTTTGGCGTGATAGTCAACTTAGTTATTTATTTTCATACAGAAGATGGCCTTGTACTTGGATGGATAGGTTGTTCTTCATGAATTTTTGATACGTGTAATAATATCATATGATTCGATATTCGTATTTGTGAACCTTAATTATCATGACTTGGATATTTAATCAAATGGTTTGTTTTGTACTTAAAAAAATCTTATGACTTACCATTCATGCTATTTAAAAAGGCTTTTGAAAATTCGGGTTATGACACAAAGGGAAGTTCTTTTTGCCCCCTTCAAGCTTGCAAAGAGTGATGCATCTCTGGGAATGGGAGAATCTTCTGTCGCCTTTGGAGGTAAAGAGGGAGTAAAGCCTTGGGAAATGGGAATGTCTTTCCATTGCCTTCGGGTAAGAGGCTTTGCCCGTCGTCTCCGAACTTGAAGGGGAGAATGCCCTGAATGAAGGAACAATTCCAAACGCTGCTACTTCTGGAAGGCTTAGGTGAGTAAGCGTTCATGACCTTTTGATTTAATAAGTATTTATATGAATGCATGTGCCAATTAAGATATATGTTTTGCTATGATTAGATGTGTTTTGATATGTTTTGCTTTGATTTGATATGCACTGAAAGGCTTTATTTTGATCTGATATGCTCTAATCTAATATGATATTATATGGTTGGATGAGATCGGATATGATCTGATGTGATATGATATAATTAAATTTTCTTTTATGTGTTTTGCTTTGTTCTGTGTTAGAGCGAGATGTCTGTTTTCGCTGATTTGCTAGCTTCCATTTGACTCCTATAATTTTCATTTGATTTCTATATGACTTTGATTAGATATTTGGATATATGTATTTCAACGTATATAATTTTGTACTGCCTAATGCATGTATTAGCCATTAGGCAGAACTATATTTGGATCCAATCATATTGAAATAACATCATAGATGTTATACAATGCATACGTAGGCAACTAATGGCACAACAACATTATCTTGATCCAAGTATAGAGTAAAATATAGTTTGTTCTATCCTACGTGCATCAGAGTGCTTAAACTCCATAGTGCGTAAAGGAGCATTACGGCTCTCGCATACAGATGCTGCCACTCTTGATTTGTTTTAGAAAATTATTACTCTAATTTTGTTTTTTGAACCCCTCGCCATATCAGATCTTGGGCCAGGGTGTTGCAGCAACGCACGAAGGGGAGAGGAGCTGAGGAGGGAGAATATGGCATTGGCAGAACTATGGAGGAGGGCATGCACAAGGAGGCAACGGGTTAAGGATATTAGGGAGGGGGTCAAAGGGTTGGGTGGGCTTGGGGAGGATCACGCGGCCAAAGAAGGGCAAGCTATAGGGGTGCCAACATATTAGGAAGCAAACCGGTAAAAGCATGGCGGCGGAAGAGGAGGATGTTGCAACTTATTAGATTCAAGGTTCCGGTAAGAGCATGGTAGTGGAAGGAGGGGTTTTGGACCCTTTGTGATGGCATAAAGTGGATAATAGAGACAGGAGACTTGAGGAGAGAGAAATTTCTAGAAGAAGGGGGAAGGTGGCTAATGGCCTACTCACCATTGGGACTGCTAGGGAGGAGAGGGAGGGGAAGGGGGAAGGGGGGAAGGAAAGAAAGGGCTATTGAGAACCTCAGGCTCAGGGCAGGGCCACCAGGGAAGAGAGGGAGGGGAAGGGAGTGAGGAGTCACTGCAATGGGAGATTAGGGTTGGATAGGGAAAGTGCAAGGTGAAGAGAAGATTTATATCAACCAGGTCAATTCCGGTTACCTATCTGGGTTAGGTTCCGAATCAGGTTTTAAAACACCGATGGGAGAGCCTAGAACAAAGTGGTAATTCATTCTAGTCCAATATTTTGAACCAATATGTCTGGGTGGGCCGCTATTCGGAATTCTAGCAGGCTCCACCATCCAACCCATCATAAATGCCCGACTTGTTTCATCATGCTTCCATGTCCCACACTTATTTTGTAAACGTTTAGTACTATTTAGTAAGGCCGGGGATAAGAAATGAAGCCCTTTTGACTTAGAAATGTGTTTGGATGCCTTACTATTAGACATGCGTGTGTCCAAGGAAAAACCCATTGCCACCAGCATAGTCCAACTCCCACACTTACATTTATAATGGTCCTTAAAAAACAAAAATTTTATTGAAGTTCAGGTGATTGAATTAAAATTTTTATTTTATAAATTTTTTTAATAAGAATTACTATTTTGCATATTTATACTCTTTTTTTACTTTTTTACCCTCACCTTTACATCTCCTTCTGTATGTTCCCTTATCCTCACAACGTCTTCTATACAACTCTTAAAGAACACTTATTTAGCCTATTCTCTTGCACTTTTTTACCGAAGAAGAGACCTCTAATTCTTTAGTAACAATAATGGTAGTAGCCTCTTCTATAGCTATATTTTGACAAACCCTTTCTTTGGCCCTTTACTACAAAATTTTCTGCTCTTACTCTCTTCAACACTTTTAGACGAAACGCGATATAGCTCAAACACCAATACCCTAGTCTCATTCAACTTTTTTGACTTGAACAATAATTAAATATAGATCACACCCCCACAAGAATTAAACAAATTACTCATGTACACCCAGCCTAACCTAAAATTATATGTTACTTCAAATCCCCATGCCCCCCCCCCCAACTCGGCCTCCACCCCCACACCTTCTCCCCTCCCCTCCCTTCTCCTTTTTTTAACTTTGATTTCATCTCCCCCTCTAGCATGCGCTCCTTTTTCTCCCTCGCCTTGCTATTTTGCATCACTGACCAGACTCACTTCCCCTCGCATTGTTGTTTCACCTTGTGCTCAATAATCCTTTCTGGATGGTTTCTGGCGGGGAGAGGTCACTGCAAAAATATAAAGAAATTGACAGGGACCTTTACTTCCCGTATAAGGCTGGAGGGTATCCCCCCACTACGCAACCTCCAGAAGGTTTTCGAACTCTTGAAAACCTTATGGATGGGTTGTGGTGGGGAGATATCACAACTACAACATGCAGAAATTGACGGGGACCAAAGGTCCCCATATAATGCAATTTGGTACCCCCCGCTACGCAACCTTTAGAAGATTTTCGAAGGGGTTGAAACCTTTTGAATAGACTCTAGTAGAGAGAGGTCACCACGATAATATACAAAAATTGACGGGGACCTTTAGTCCCCATATAATGCAATTTTATGTGGCGGGGGTACTCTTAAAAACCTTTTGGATGAACAAGAAAAAGGCTAGCTCCTGATCCAGTAACTAGCAATTAGACTAAAAAAAAACTCCCTATATTCAGTTCAAAGCAATACTATAAATTACATGCAACTAGTTTATAAGCAAGAAATCATATTCTTACTTCAGATAAGTTAATCTCTACTAGCATGTGCCGATGGGTAGAGTGGGCTTACTGGGTTAAAAGCGATTCTCAATGGCAAGCTCATCCTCCCTCTCTACTGAGATCCCAAGGAGTAAGGCTGTGAATAGCAGCCGATAGATTATAATTTCCCCACTAGATAAGGGAGGGAGGAAGATGGGAGAGAGGATACTTAATGTACTGCGTATTGAACAATTAATAAACACCTAAGTGCTCACAACCTACTTGCCGCCGGCAAAATTAGAAAGGGTATTTTATTCTGTGAGTGTTTTATACCAATTATGTGGGTGGGGATTAAGGGTGCTAAGTAATAGAATAATAATATAATTTTTTTTTTATTTAATGGGCGTTGAATAAAATATAACGGAGGGAGAGAGTATTTCATTCATTGCAGCCAGGTCGGTAACACATTCCAATAAGAAACAAATGTAAAACTAGTTTCTTCTTCAGATGATGACAAACCATAACTTTAAAGCGATGAGAGAACCCACGACTTGGATGACTTAGTTGGTTTTAGTTCCAAGTTGAGGTTGTCGGGGTTGAGCATGGCCTGCAACTCCACCACGAATTTTTGCATTGCCGGAGCGGGCAAGCAGATGGGAACCACGATGCCGTCCTCCCCTTTCCCGTTGCGGAAGGGGATGTAGAAGACGGAAAAGCCTGGGATAGCCCCCACCCCGCCCATGGCCGGCCCACCGTAGAGGGCCCTTCCCCAACCCAAGTCCACCTCCGCGAACCCGGCTCGTGTCACGTCCGATACCACAAACGCGTTTACCACCGTGAAGTGGGGCCGTCCCTTGAGCACCATCAAATCCGCGGTCGAACGCATGTACTCCTCCGTCACGTCCTTCTTCGCCTTCTTCACCAGCTCCAGCGCGTAGCCCAGCGGGTTCCCGGTCAGCTTCCCGGCTGTGGTGACCGCCCCGGGGAACGCGAAGACGTTGCCGTAGTAGCCCTCGGGGAGCGGAGGGGTGAACCGGGCACGGGCATTGACGATGCAGAGCACGCGCACTAGCTCCTGCGGGTCAGGCCGCAGGGCGATGGTGCGGCAGCGCCAGAGGCAGGCGGTGAGGACCTCGAAGGTGGAGGCAGTGCGGAGGTGAGGGAGTAGGCGCTGCCGCAGCGCGGACACCTCGGCAGGGCCAAAGAAGAAGGAGCGGTGAGCGATGTCGCGGAAGGGGACGACCGTGCCCTCCACCTCGTCGTACTCGCGGTGGACGCGCGTCACGCGGGGTGGTTCTCTCGCGTTCAGCAGCTCCCGTTGCCACACCGGCTGCACGGACGGTGCTGCTCCGCCTCGCGCAAGCTCCCCTAGGGCCCTCATGAACTGAACCAGCCCGGTGGCGTCGCTCATCGCGTGGTTGAGGCGGAGGGCAAAGATGAATCCACCGCATGCGAACCGGGTCACCTGCAATTAGTTCAGTTTATTTTCACTCAACCATCATCATCAATATGATCAAGACTGGAGGTGTACTGGAACAGCACCTGAATCAACAGCAAGGGGCAGTTGAGGACCCCGTCTGAACCAGGAACGTTGTAGAGAAGATGGTCCATGCCGGGGAACGGTGGCTGAAGAGCCTCCCCAAACTGGGCCAGCTTCATGTCGGCGTCGGCCTCGATGAATAGAACGCCCTCCCCATTGCACTCTACGCTGAGCTTCCGATGCGGCCCTTCCCTCAGCCTGCCGGCGAAGGGGTAATAGGCAACCAGCGACCTGGACAGGGCGTCTTTGATGACAGCAGCCGGGTCTCTCCCCTCCATCCTCGGATCCGCCCGGTAGAACTGGATGACCGGGATATGGAACCGGAGGCTCTCTTGGTCGTCTATGTCCGATAGCTGCTTCCACTCGTACGGGGTCGGCGCGGCAGGCGTCACAAGCACGGGTTCTTGCCTCGTAACGCAGATTTTGAGTTCAGACGAGGCCATTTTTGACCAGTCACTCACTCCCAAATCTAAATTTGCTGAAGGGCGAGCTGCTCAGTGCAGATGGCATGCTATGCTTTTTATAGACAGTAAGGCAGACAGGGAAGAGTAGACAGTGATGCTGCGCTTGGCAATTTCTGGGCGGCTTCAGAACGAAAGTTCCATTATTTTTGGTAGCGGGGAGGAAGCTGCCACTTTTTAGTTCGTAAATGAAAAACATGTTGTTTTAGTTGATTTGATTGATGATTGACTCATTGGCTCACGCTCGTTGTAAAGCTTAATTCGACCTCTAATATAGATTTTAAAATTATTTATATATATATAAAGTTTTATTTATATTAGCCCAGGTTCATGAGCGTCGGTGTGTACTCGGGCTTATTCGGTCACTGAATTTATTTTTGATGGCCAAATAAGCCATTCAACGGCCCATCAAACTCACGAGGTATTTAAACTCGTGAATCTGATGGGCCATCGGATATAAATCTGACGGCTCAATAAGCCCGAGCTCATATTAACTTTTTTCATATATATATATATACATAATAATTAATTTAAATATATATTTATAACATATATATAAGACATATAATTGTATATATATGCCAATATTTATATATAATATATGATATATATCTTTATTAAATTATAATAAGTATATAATTTTTATAAATTATATATATATTTTAAAAAATAAAAATTATGGAGATACGAATACTAATATATTTCTTTTGTCCTTCATTAGTAGCTTAATTTGATTTTTCATAATGAACAAATTTTAGTTCATTTTGAAAAAAATAAATGGAGGTACTAAATTGGGTTAGTGGGGGTATATACATACATTACACAACACATATATGATGTGTTTTGAAATTTATAAATATCATAAAAATATAACTAAATAAATAAATATATCTAAATATATTAATGTCATTGTAATCTTATACTAAAATACTCAAAAACTTTTCCAAAGATTGAAACAAATACTAATTAGGAAGGAGGAGATAACATAACATCATAACTTTTAAGTTTTAACTGAAAAACAAAATTTATAAAAAAAGACATACTTGACCATACAATCATTGTAGCGCAATTAGCTACTTATCCACTCTTGGTTTTATTCTGGAACATTCATACTCCAAGAGGTTGTCTTTATCTTCATTCCACCTACTTTAATTTATTGTTTCTCTTTGTGAGTATACTTTCTAATTTTTTGGAGATTTACTAAGGGTCTTTCAATTAATGGGTTTCTATTTGTTAAAAAATATTTTTGTAATTTAGATGTATGTAAAATGAGGAAATTGTAATGCTACCTCTTTGGAGTATATGTAACTAAAATTAATTTGTTGGAATTTTCTTCTTAACTAGTGACTATAATCGGTTGTTCAAGGTGTAGTAGTAATACTTGTTTAAAGATATTTATTATTATTATTTAATACCAAAACATCTTATTATGTAGAATACTTTATTCACTTAAAATAATATTTTTTTACCTTTATTTTTTGTGTTTGAGCCTAGATCAAGCCCAAGTTATACCTGAGCCTGTGATTCACATAATGATATTTGTGTTCGACTTCAAATCAAGTTCGAGTTAGAACTTTTGACCTTATTCGAGCTTCAAGTTGAGCATGAATTGAGCTTGAACAATTCAAGCTAAAGTTTAGCTAACCCAATACTTGGCTTGGCTTGTCTCAACTTGTTAACACCCCTATTTGTCAGAGAAGAAATTAGTTTGGTACGCATTGTGACATGGGCTTATCCATCATTGATGAGAGATGAGGATAGTTTTATGGAACTTCGAGTGTAAATAATTTATGTGTGTGATGAATTTGTAACTAAGAGATTAAGGCCTGGTTTTTTACTTTTGCTTTAAAGATTAATGAGTGATTAGCTTTCCGGCAAACGCAAATATTTCCTGTAGCCCCAAATAAGATAAAGGAAAAATAAAACCCTTGGGATGTAACCCATCTTGTATCATATTACTATATAAAGGACTAAAAGTGACAACAAATTTTTATCATATTTTTTATATTATTTTTATAATGTTTGTAAATATAAGTTGTAATTCGAATTTGATGTGGGTGTATTTTAATAAAACTTTTTACTTATTATTACTAATTTAATGAAATTCGTTTAAATGAAATTCGTATATTTTGCACTCTCAAACTTAAATTTGTGTGTTCTTAGTATTGTTGGAAAGCTATGGAAAACCTCTATCAATCGTATAAGTATGTTTTCTTGAAATTTTATATAGTTCTTACACACACTTCTTAATAATATTATTTTATATTTTTGCCTATAGTACACATGTTTGAATTAATGTATTTTTTATGTCATTGAAAAACTCTTGACAAATTTTATAAAAGGAGATTCACTATCAAACTGATCCTAAATATGAAAGGTAGGCTTTACAATGTGAAGTCCTTCGACAATATTGTAATTCTAGGGTTGGTTTGGGTTCAGCCTATAAAATAATCAAGAGCCTACCTAACAATTTAGTATAGGAAAACTTGATCCTACCTAGCATTTAAAAAAATTTGGTCTGATCCCCAAAAAAACCTACACTTTCAATCCAATATATGAATAGGTTAAATTTCATTTTGGGTCTTGTTTGGGTTTTGGAACCAACCCAACCTAAGATCAATCTCAGGTCCTATTTTGGTTGGGTCAGGTTTAGGAGTCATAGGTACAATCTTGGGTGGGTCAATACTACAATACCCAACCAAAACTGATATCAGTTACAACCTTAATTAAGCTCATGAGATTTGGACTCTCAATTGCACATAGCGAGTGTATTTGAGTTGTTGTAATGCTTATACTTATATGAGTATGTAATTGATGACTGTAATGATCCTTGAAGCATATATTATATCGGTAGCATGCAAAGGGAAACTTTTGTTTGATACATACTTTATCTTTAATTTATATTATTTTTAATTAATATATATTTATATGCACAAAACATGTTCATTCTTTCTAGTTTTATATAAGGTGATAAACACAAGCCACGACCTATTTTTTCCCATGGATCGGGCAGGGCTTTGATGATACTTTCATTTTTACAATTTTAAAAAGTTATATGGGCAGGGCCTTGATGATACTTTCATTTTTACAATTTTGAAAAGTTATACTTCCTCTGTCTGATATCAATAGCTCTATTTAGTTTTATAAAATGAACTAAATTTAGTTCATTTTAAAAAACTAAATGGAGCTATTAATATAAGAAAGAGATAATACTACTTTTCAAATATAAAATTATAATTAGCTAACAAATCTTTCCAACGAAACTCGACAACTGTAAGCCTAAGTAAATTTCTATGTAAAGTTTATATTTTATTGAACTAAAATCCTACCAAGTTAAAAAAAATTCTTGAAATTTCGTTAGATATTTATTACTATCTATCCAAATTTAGTCTTCATGTCCATCCTATGTAGAGTGCGACATGAAACTTTTGAAAAATTAGATATTCTCCTACTTTCCCTAGGGCTGTTAATGAGCCAACTTTGCTCGTCGAGCAGGCCCAGCTTAGCTCGGCTAAGTTTGAACTAGGCTCGACTCGAATTGGGCTCGGCTCGAACTCGAATAGGCTCGAGCCAAGTTTAAACATATCTCTACTCGACTTGAATAAAACTCGAACTTGACTCTACTCAGCTCGAGCGAGCTCTAACTCAAACTCGAATATAATTTTAAAATTATATATAAATAATACATATATATATATATATATATATATAAAATAAATAATACATACATTTACATGCTTTATATGAACATAATTATTAATTTTAATATATATTTATGACATACTCTCTCTGTCTTAGGTTAAAAGCTCCATTTGATTAGCTCATTTTGAGAAATCAAATAGAGTTATTAATTTAGGATAAATAGAGTATATAAAATGACATACAATTACATATATATACCAATACCATGTATGCTAAGGCTCACTTACAACTGTGTGAGCACCGATGTTATGCACAACACTTATAACTCGGGAGATAGATTGGTTAATGTCTCCTTGCGCCCTCAGATCTCAATTTGATGGCCCACCATGCCTTAGCTCTCGTTGATGTTGTGAGTCCAAACACATAAATTTTTTTCACAATATATATTCTCGTTAAATTGTAATGGATATGTAATTTTATCTATAATATATTTTAAAAAAATAAAAAAATAGAGATACAAATACTAATATACTCCTTCTGTCCTAAATTATTAGCTCCATTTGGTTTTTCAAGATGAAGTAAAATTAGTTAAATTGAAAAACCAAATAGTGCTATAAATATATGACAGAAGGTCAATATGATATCACACTAATATACCTAAAAACTCTTTCTCAAAGAAGCATGACAATAGGGGAACCAACCTATGTTTACGAAAAAATGATTAGAAAATTCTTTCAAAAGTTAAACCATGATATAGTGTAGCGTCCAAGAATTTTCATGTATTTTTTTAAAAAATTTAGAATTTTTCTATATTTTTTTGGGATTATTTGATGAAAAAATATCATAGTTATGGTTTTTAGTAAATAAGGGGTATTAAATTAGATGGGACCACCTAGTTGGGTCTACCTAGGGTGACTTGGCATAGGAATGATGGAGGTTGTCAATGTTACATATCATGTACTTGTGTACTACCTCTATTAGGATAAGCTAGGGTTTCTCTTTTCCCCACCTTTTTAAACCCTCTTCCTAACTCTAGCCTCCATCTTCCTTCTCAAACTCTTAAAGAAACCATTAAAGTTGAGAACTTGGAGGTTCCAGTGACCGGAAAAGGAGGTATGTTGCCGGCAAATGAGTAAAGGGGAAGGAGCATGCACAAAGACATCATCAGGAAAGAGGTAGGATCTTTGTTTATAAACTTTGTGGGAATTTGCTTATGAATACATGCTTAAAGGTTAGATCATTACTAATTCCATGTAATTAGTGTAAACTGGGCCAACCGCAGGAATTGCGGGTCTTGCCTAGGTTAATTTACATGAGCCAGCCCGTTTCAGTTTAAATTGGGCCGGTTTAGGTCAAATTCTCCCATTTAGTCCTATAAATATATGTATATATATAATTAGATAGTAAGCAAAATAATTAAATCCATAGAATCCTATTATGTGATAGGAAGTGTATGGATACTTTTTGTTGACACCATATCATTATAATAAATTTACTAAATTACCCTTGGGATTGTTTGTTGGTCAATTAATTGTGGGAAAGCGGACTCCTTCCTTCAAACGAACGTGTGACCTAAATTAAAACAATATAGATTGTGTTTGATTATTTGGAACCCTGAGCCATGCGGCCTTAGGTTCCCTTAGAGTTTTAACTGTAATGTCTTCCGAGACTTATTTCTCCAAAAGTTAGGGGATAGTGGAGATTGTGATACTTTCTTCACCGCTACGAAGGTTTGGGTATTGGTCATAGAGGCCTTTACCGCGGGTTTCCCACAGGTCTTCACAGGATCGTATAGTGCATACGAGAAGTGAAGTTACATGAGCATCATAGAAGGCTTGTGTTTCTCGCCAATCTGAGCACAGTTGAAATCGACTTCTCCATATTCAAAGTAGGCTATTGAGAGCCCTAAGGATTTGGGTCAAGTTGTTGTTAATTAAGTAGTCTACTCTAAGGCTAAAGTCGGGCATTCAGGGATTTTGTAGAGATTAATTTTTGGATCAATTTTAATTATATTTGTGTGTTAGTCTCTCATATTGATATTTTAATGTCCAAAGACCGTTAATACTATGAAGGGAGGCTGAGGGCTTGGTTGTGGCAAAACTAGACAATGAAAAAATAATTAATGGTGACTTATAAATAATGATTAAAAAATAAAGCTTAGTCCTTTTATGAGTTTTATAAACTTGTTTGATCCTATTGAGTATAAATGGGTATACTCATGCATCTATGTGATGCAAGTACCTTAGAGGAGGAGTAGCAAAGTAGCTAGATTTGTGGAGCTACAATGTAGGATTTGCTTTAATTTCATTATATTGTAATAAGGCACGAAAGTTATCATTTCATATTTTATTTGTTATTCTTAGATAGTTATTAGATTTGCACATTGACGAGACCTGACTCATTATTTGATGAATTTGAAGAGCTATTATAGTTAATCATGGTTTTATATTATCATTATATTGGAAAATGGCAATCACAGAATGAAGTTTATTTTAGTCGTTGGTTTTGCATGATTTGATTTGATTAAAAGAATTTATTCTATATTTTCCGCTGCAGTTACTCCAAAAATGTTATTTAAAAAACCTTGAGCCTGACACATAGGGACCATCTTATTTCTCTTTTTACATGTACTTACGAATCTTTTAGAGACACACCAAGGTTAAAGAATAATTCTTTTATGAGTGATTTATAAGAAAGTAAAAAAAAGAAGATGCAAAAAAGCATATGGTAATGTTGCCTAAATGAATTTTTATTTTTCGTATATTTTTTAGTGATTATAGGCCTATAAAGAAATGAAAATAGTAATGCTATATTTTTTGATCATATGAAACGAAAACTCATTTGCCATAGTTTTATTTTTTTCTAGTGGCTATTATTGGATATTAAAGGTGTAGTCGTAATATTTGTAAATTATATTTATTAATATTTAATACTAAAAATATATTAATATATTTTTTATATATATTTTTTATTTTTTTATTTCAAGCCTAATTCTAGCCTAGGCTCTTGATTCACTTATTACCGTTCAAGCTTGAGTTCGAGCTAAGTTTTAAATTTCTAATTCATACCAAGCTCAAGATAAAAATATTTAAACTTATTTAAACTTTAAACTAAATTTAAATAATTTAAATTCAAAATAAGTAAATTTAATACTCGATTCAATTCAGCTCGTTAACATCCCTAACTCTCCTTTAAGCTAAAGATTTTGGGTCACTCATTTAATCCCCAGTGAACGATTAGCTTATCCGCTTGATCAATCGAGTAGTCACTGTCCCGGCTCATCGGTTTGCTATCGCGTGCGCGTGCATTATCAATATCCTTGTCAATGAATGAAAGCCTCCCAACGCTGGCTCGTTGTTAGTAAAAAAACATAACAAATAGGACTGCAACTGTTCCACAAAAACAACGTAGGTCTGCCACATAAAATAAACATTTTTTTAAAATAGTCTGAGGGTCCAAACTGTCGCTTTTCGGTCCTAAAAAAGACAAAGGAAGAAAAACCATATACGGGTTGCGGGTGAGAAAAACGTTGATCACGAGTCATTAACATTCCGAACATGAAAAGAAAATGTTTTTCTCACAGGGCTCCAAGACCATCTCCTGGTCCCATGTCATTATACTTACATGAACCTACTAATATGATGCACGCAAAGTAGCCGCTATATGTTATGCTAGATTTAACATGCCTAATATAGCACGTAAAGATTATATTAGCATCTATATACTTTGTTAAAAGCCTTATGTAACATGGTCGCAGGTTGCGGTCACGAAGTTTGGACATCGCCATAGGTCGCAATTACGAAGTTTGGACGTGTCCTACATTTTATTCATACTTGTTTCAAGGATTAACACTTATATGCTTTCTACTTATAATGAACCCTGCGTTAGGAGTACATGGTGGCTATTGATATTTGAAATCAATAGCACACATGCTATTATATATTAGCATCATTGGCCTTGATGCTACATGCGCTAGTGTAGGCACTGTCAATTTTTTAGATGGACGATTCTTAATCGTTCTTTACGCTAGGCTTGTTGTCTATAGGAAACATGTTGTGCACAAGTGCACTAGACTTAGTATTTTCCTTATTTCAGTACTTTAATTATGTCATTAGGCTAGTTTCCCTTACGATTAGCAGTTTATTTGTTTTTTGGATAATTTGTAATGGGCGCACTAGTGGACCACAGGTGAACCGGGCCCACTAGTGGCACGATCCCCAAGGTGGGGCACGAATCCCAGTATGGGGCGCGACTTCCCATAAAGGGGTTCGTCTTCCTCTTTTGATGTTCATGTTTAATAAAATTCCAGAACTTCCTTTCCATTTCTTCCAACTTCTTTCCCTTTCCCTACGTAGAACTCTTGCGTACCGATTGTGCCTACACCGGGCACAACATTGGTATCGGAGCTCTTACGATCCCCGGCCATGGCTTGAGGCAAGCAAGCTGCCACGGACCCGGAAGTTAGCCCAAGAAAGAAGCTCTCGTCTCTGCGAACAGCCCCAAATCAGCGCTGGAGACTAGCGGCGAGTTAATGATGGCACAACTCATGGCCGAGATCAAGGCTCTGAGTGTGGGAGTAGCCAGGATCGATGCACTGGGATTGGCCATAGCCCAGCTTCAGGCAGAGCGCGCACCCCCTCTAGTGTCCAGGCCGCCAGTATCCATGGAGAAGGGGGGTCCGTCCCAGGCCCCCGAACCTCTCCGCTCTAACTGCCCAGCGCCTGTAGACTGTGAGATGCGCTTTGCCCAGGACGGTGTACGCTTTGGCACTGTCGATCAGGCCATGGAAGGGAGGCGCTAGGCTTGGGATTCGCGAGGCACACCAGGTGTTCGAAAAAATGCCCCAATGGTGCCGCCTCCCCGAAATCTGTACCAGGAGATGGAGGATGACTGGGAGGAGTATCCAGGACACCCCGGAGCACCCCGGGGTGGGGCGGAACCTTGTTTGGCCTGCCTATAGTTCCCACGTTATAATGGAGATGATGACCCTGTAGAGTGGTTGTACAAGGCAGAGAAGTTTTTCGCCTATTAGGGGACGCAGTCGGAGGCTGAACGACTGCGCATAGCGGCTTTCCACCTCGACGGGGATGCATCGGTGTGGTTTCAAAGCTTTGAGAAGGAGGTGCGCTACCCAACTTAGACCGCCTTCTCCGATGAATTGTGCATCCAGTTCGGCCCTAATGAGTTTCAAGACTTCAATGAAATGCTTTCTTCCCTGCGCCAAATGTCCACCATGCGCGCATACTACACGGAGTTCATGAAGGTGGCTAACTGCCTCCCTGATTGGCCGGTGGCCGCCCTGGTGGGTACGTTCAAGCGAGGGCTCAAGCCTAAGATTTTTGAGGAGATGCGCCATTTTCCTTGTTCCAGCATGCGGGATGTCATGCATCATGCATGTACCGAGGAGGAGAAGTTGGCTAGACAGAGGCGTGGGGGCAGGATCGGACCTTTTCCTCAGGCTGCTGTGTCCGCCTCTCCTCTTGCCGCTCCAGCCAACAGCCTGATGGCTGGCCACGTTGGCCAAGCACCCCCTCAGGCCGGTCTGATTGTCCGTCGTCTCACTCCAGCGCAAATGGAGGAACATCGTGCAAAAGGGCTTTGTTTTCGTTGCGATGAGAAGTTCATCCCGGGGCACCATTGTTCCGTCAAGGGCAGTCTCTTAGTGGAGGAGATCGATGAGGAGACAGGGGTGACAGAGGGGCCTGATTCTTCGTACCCTACCGATACATTGCCGGAGATCTTTGTGCATGCTTTTTCTGGGGCCTTCACTCCGCGCACCATGCGAGTACAGGGTTATCTCAAGCAGCAACAGGTCGCCATTCTAATTGACAGCAGGTCTACTCACAACTTCATCAATGACAAGGTTGCGCAGCAGCTAGGTTGCTTTGTTTCTGACTCAACGCCCTTTGATGTATTGATTGGTGATGACAAGCACGTCCGAAGTTCAGGCATCTGTACCCAGGCCGCATTCTCCATTCAGGGCCACACCTTCGTGACCAACCTCTTCTTACTTCCGACGAAGGGGGCGGACGTGGTGTTGGGGGTGCAGTGGCTCCACGAGCTTGGGGACATCCTCTGGAACTTTAAGGATTTGGTGATGGATTTCGCATTGCACGGACAGTGGGTGTGCCTCCAAGGCTCTCAGCCTGACACTCTCCTTTCTGCTCAGGCCATTGGGTCCTTCTTCCGGTTCGCATTGCAGGGACTCCTCCAGTAGCGGGCGTCGTTGGACGTGGTACAGGATGACTTGCTGCAGGACCTTCTTGACCTCTTGGCAACGTATGGCACGGTGTTTGCTGAACCAAAAGGCCTTCCTCCGGTGCGAGCTCATGACCACTCTATCCCTATGATTCCAGGTGCTTCTCTAGCCAATGTCCGTCCCTATCGATATCCATACATTCAGAAGGGTGAGATCGAGCGTCTAGTGGCAGACATGCTTTCTTCGAGTATCATTTGGCCTAGCACGAGCTCCTTTTCTTCTCTAGTGTTGCTGGTCCGTAAGAAGGATGGTACTTGGCGCTTCTGTGTTGATTATCGGGCGTTGAATGCTATCACAGTGAAGGACAAATATCCTATGCCGGTGGTGGAGGAACTGTTGGATGAGCTGTCTGGTGCTACCATATTCAGTAAGCTTGACCTTCGTTCCGGTTATCATCAAATCCATATGCAGCCCACTGATGTGCATAAGACCACCTTCCATACTCATGATGGTCATTTTGAGTTCCTGGTTATGCCGTTCGGCCTCACGAACGCGCCCTCTACATTTCAGAGCCTTATGAATGACCTCTTCCGGCCCATCCTCCGCCGCTTCATCTTGGTGTTCTTCGATGATATTTTGGTCTATAGCAAGTCGTGGGGCGACCATTTGGAGCATCTCAGGTCTGTCTTTGATATCCTGCAAGCTAACTCATTGTTTCTTAAATGCTCGAAGTGTTTGTTTGGCAGCCCACAGGTTGACTACTTGGGTCATATCATCTCTCGTGACGGTGTGGCTATGGACCCCTCTAAGGTGGCCGCCATGCTGTCCTGGCCGGCTCCTAATTGCGCCCGGGCGTTGCAGGGCTTCCTTGGCCTTACTGGCTATTATCGACGCTTTATTCACCGCTACGGCGAGATTGCTTGGCCACTCACTCGGCTGTTACAGAAAGAAGCCTTTTGCTAGTCGGACACTGCCCAGGCAACCTTTGAGGAGTTGAAGCAAGCTATGGCGTCCGCCCCTGTTTTGATTCTTCCTGATTTCAGCCGGCCATTCGTGGTAGAGACCGATGCTTTGGAGCGCCCCATTGCCTACTTCAGCAAGGCTTTGGCTGGTCATTCCCTATTCCTCTCTTTCTACGAGAAAGAGATGCTCGCCATTGTCCTCGCTGTCGACAAGTGGCGCCCTTATTTGCTTGGTCGGCGGTTTCTCATTCGTACTGACCATCAGCCACTCAAGTATTTTCTCGAACAACGTGTGTCCACGCCCGCACAGTAGCGGTGGGTTAGTAAGCTCTTGGGCTATGACTATGAGGTGGTGTATAAGAAGGGATCTGACAACACTGTGGCTGACGCACTGTCTCGCCGCGCCAACCCAGGTTCGTGTTTGGCTCTTTCCAGTCCAGTTTATCCTTTTCTTGATGAGTTACAGCAGGCGTATTAGGATGATTCCCCGTCCTCCACTATGATTGCTGCCCTCCAGACCGACCCAGCAGCGCACCCTAGCTTTGCATGGAAGGATGGCCTTCTATTATGGAAGGACTGTCTTTGGGTGCCAGCGGTTACCGACCTACGCCAACGTCTCATAGCTCACTTCCATGCCTCTCCCTTGGCGGGTCATGAGGGTGCTCTTCGCACCTATAAACAGGTCAGTCAGAGCTTCTTGTGGCAGGGCATACGTCGCGCAGTGACTGCTTATGTGGCCTCTTGTGATGTCTGTCAGCGTGCCAAGTCAGCCACCACCTCACTTGCCGGGTTACTTCAGCCTTTGCCAATTCCAGATCAGGTTTGGGACGATGTTTCTATGGACTTTGTGGAGGCCTTACCGTTGGTTCAAGGCAAGTCGGTGATCATGGTAGTAATGGATCAGCTATCTAAATATGCCCATTTTTGTATTCTGGGTCATCCCTACACAACTAAGTCGGTGGCAGAACTCTATGTTCGGGAGGTGGCCAAGTTACATGGTATGCCACGCACAATTGTTTCTGATCGTGACCGGGTTTTCATCTCTCAGTTTTGGCAGGAGTTTTTCACTTTACAGGGCACTTCTCTCCACATGAGCACCGCGTATCACCCTCAGACGGATGATCAGACAGATGTCGTGAACCGATGTTTGGAGCAGTATTTACGTTGTATCACCATGTCTCAGCGCCGCCGTTGGCTTCAGCTTCTTCCTTGGGCGGAGTGGTCTTATAACACCGCCTACCACACTCGTGCAGGGTTCACTCCTTTCGAGGTTCTATATGGAAGGCCGCCTCCTACTATGCTGTCCTATGTGCCCCATCGGTCTTCAGTGGCAGAGGTTGATTACATGCTCCAGACTTGGGATGAGGTTCTTCGCCAGCTTAAGGCGAACCTATCTGCGGCTCAGAACTGAATGAAGCAGATTTATGATAGCCATCATACCGAGCGCAAGTTTGCCATGGGGGACTTGGTTTATGTTTCCGTTCTTCCTCAGCGCTAGACCTCCCTGTTCCAGCCTGAACACTCTAAGCTTGCTCCACGATTTCATGGCCCTTATGTCGTCGAAGAGCGCGTTGGTTCGGTTGCTTATCGCCTCACTCTACCGTCGGGTTCGATGGTCCATCCGGTTTTTCATGTTTCCAGGCTGCACCGTTGCATTGGTGACCCTTCCCTGGCTATGGATGGCCCACCTCTTCCCTTGATGGGTCCCGTGGCTTCGTCTAACCCCATTCCTGCAGTGCTGCTTGATAAGCGCCGTGTACGCCGCTCTGGTCGTATTACCACAGAGGTTTTAGTCTCTTGGCAGGGCCAGTCACTTGAGGATGCTACGTGGTTGTCTGAGGATGAGTTTCTGCTCCGGTATCCTTCGTGGTCGCCTTGAGGACAAGGCGTGTGCAGAAGCGTGGTGGAGTATTGTGCACGAGTGTAGTAGACTTAGTATTTCCCTTATTTCAGTACTTTAATTATGTCATTAGGCTAGTTTCCCTTACGATTAGCAGTTTATTTGTATTCTGGATGATTTGTAATGGGCGCACTAGTGGACCACAGGTGAACCGGGCCCAGTAGTGGCACGATCCCCAAGGTGGGGCGCGACTCCCCATAAAGGGGTCGTCTTCCTCTTTTGATGTTCATATTTAATGAAATTCCAGAACTTCCTTTCCCTTTCTTTCAACTTCTTTCCCTTTCCCTGCGTAGAACTCCTGTGTACCGATTGTGCCTACACCGGGCACAACAAAACAACTTGGGAAGCATTTTCATTTTGCACCCCATGAAAATAATCATGCTGATGAAAGCACCCATTTGAATAATACTACACCCAAACTCTAACTAATTTTAGTTTATTTTAAAAAATTAAATAAAACTGTTAATATGGTGTGAAAGTAATATATATTTTATCAAAGAAGTAAGGGATCATTGGTGACTGACACCAAATTGAGAGTAAGTGCCTAAGAGCTATCTAAACCAAAACTAGACAATAAAGTGAATCATTCTTAGAATACTATAATATAAATAAGTAAATTATACTTATAATTTTATAATATAAAGTAAATTAATATTTTATAGAACTTTCAAATTCTAACTATATGACCCATGTTTCATACAAGTAATCCCTAATGACTCATCCTAATTTAAAAAAAAAAGATATTAGAATCATAATCTCTATTTTTTGGATTATGTTAATTTTAACTTTAGAATATTATATATTGCACTTTCAAACTAAGATTTGAGCGTTCTTGGTATCGTTAGAAAACTCTCAATAAGCTCTATCAAATGAGAACCCACATGACTATGATTTCCTAAACTTTTTTGAACCCCATATATATAGCATATTTCTCAATAATAATTTTTTTATATTTTTACATATATTATAGATATTTGGTTTTGCATATTTTTAAAGCCCTTGTAAACCCCCCAAAGAGTCTTATTAAATGAGACCTACCACCAAACTAGTCCTAAATATAAATAACGTATTCTATATCACAACGTCCTTCAACACCATTATCTTTGCACCTATGACACAATTTTAGCCTATGAGATTTAGATTCATCGTTGCCTATTATGAATGTATATGAGTTACTATAGAGCTTGTGTGTATAACTAATGATCATTGTGATCCTCAAAGCAATTAATGCATTCCAACTATAGCATGCAAAGGAGGCTTTGTAATACATATTTTATTTCTAATTTATTTATTTTATCATATCTAATTTGTATTTATATGCGTAATGCATGTGCATTTTTGCTAGTATTATATAAAACAAATTTAGTAACTATAATTTTTTTTTTATTTTTGGACTATTTTACCCATGTTTTACTCTTAATTATGAGTGTACCCATGTTTTATATATATCATTGTATTTATTAATACAAGTTTGAATTAGTATGTGATTTAAGGATATTTTTAGTAAAATTATTAACTTAGATTTTTTAGATATCATGCCACATGTTAACATAATGCTAGGGGTTGACAGGAAGTGAAACTTAATTTTTTAGGATATGTTGATTTTAACTTTGTAATAATATCTTACACCCCTGAAATATGATTTGCACACTCTTGATATTGTTAGAAAGCTCGGCTCTACCAATTGAGATCCCACATGACTATATTTATTTCAAATTTTTATGGATCCCACTCACACAACATACTTCTTGATAATAATTTCTTTTAATTTTGTCTATATTTTACGTTTGGATTCATATTTTTTTACATCCTTGAAAAACTCTTGAAGAGCTCTATCAAATGAGACCTACCACCTAACTGATCCTAAATATGAATAGTGTGCTCTACAACATAAAATTCTTTGACATCTTTGTCTTCACCAACTTATGACATAATATTTAACCAATGAGATTTGGACTTACAGTTGCCTACTATGAGTGTATTTGGGTCAATACAAAGTTTGTGTATATATAAGATGAAAGCATGTCAGTTATTATGATCATGAAAGCATCTATGCTACAACTATAACATTTAAGAAAGATCCTTGTTCAATATATATTGTAGGCCAAGTCATTTCCCAATTAAACCTGGCCTCACCTGGTTTAACTGGATTTATGCTTGGTTGAACAAAAAAACCCAAACCTGGCCACCAAGGTCTATTTTAAAACACCACTTTGTACTTCAAACTTCAAGCAATGTACCCAATGTCTTACTTAATTCTCTTGTTGTCTTTCTTTAGGTATCTCATCCTCCTTGTAACTGGATGCTTAATTTCAACCACCATATTATGTAATTTCTGTATCATGGATACTTTAGAAATATATAATGTGTATGAGACATTACAAGTGGTGCATTATTTGTGTGTAACATGCGTGGATTTTAAGAATATATATATGTTCTTTTAATCTTGCAAGAAATGTATATATAAGATTGAAAATATTATGAGATATCTCCCATCCTGTTTCTCTTTTTGCATATATTTAGAAATTTTAGAGACATGTTAAAGCTAAAGAATAGTTCTATTATAAGTGATTTACGAGCAAGTAAAGAAAAAAAATACGAAGAAATAAATGATAATGTTGCCTAAGTAATTTTTTTTTTTTTTGTATTTTTTTTAGTGATTATAGGCATATAAAGAGAGAAAAATAGTAATGATATATTTTTTGAGCATTTGTAACTATAACTTATTTGTTAGAGTTTTTTTTTCCTAGTGACTATAGTTAGATATTCAAGGTGTAATTATAATATTGGTTGAAGTGAATTTATTCATATTTAATACTAAAAATATATTAATACATGTGATACTTTATATACTTTATATATAGATATAGATATAAATATTATTTTAATTTTTGAAATTTAAGCTTAATTTAAGTTTAATTAAAGCCTTACCTTCTGATTTACTTATTGAAATTCAAACTCGAATTGGAGTCTAAGATTTAGATTTTTAATTCAAGCCTAGTTTAAATTAAAAATTATAAACTTATTTAAGCTTTAAGCTGAACTCGAGCGGAACTACAACAATTCTAGTTTAAGTTAGACAAGCCTAATACTCAACACACCTCAGCTCTCATTAATACCCCAGGCTGGCGAGACCCTCTCCTAAGCCGGAGATTTTGGGTCTATGATCTAATCCCGAGTGAAAGATTGGCTTGGCCGCTTGATCAATCGAGTAGTCACTGTCCAGCCTTATGTCTCGTCGTTTTGCTAATGGTCTTGATGTATTTCTTGGGAAGTATTTAAAGATAGAACGGTACATACACTACCGTGTGTATTATCAAGGTCATTGTCAGTGTCATGAATGAATGAAAGCCTCACATGCTCTATCAATGGGACTGCAACTGTTAAAAAAAAAACGTAGGTCTGCCACATAAAATAAAATTCTTTTTAAAAATAGTCGGAGTGAGGGTCTAAGTTATCTCTTTCCGGTCATAAAAAAGACAAAAAAGAAGATAAACCATGTACGGGTTGCAGGTCAGAAAAACGTCGACCACGAGTGCGGCCAAAGTCACGAGTCATTAACATTACGAACTCAAAAAAAAAAAATTTCTCACCGGGCTCCAAGACCATCTTATTATGCTCCCTTTATTTTATATTAAATATTTAAATTTAAAAATATTATTATTTCATATTGATTGTTCTATTTAATTTATCTAACCCATTACATGTTTTAAAAAGCTTTTAAAAGGGTTTTTATGTAATTTTTATTATTATCTATGTATCCTCATTGTGCAATAACGCACAATAAAATATAAACTCTTTAACTACGGCAAGCAACCCCCGATCGTTGGCCATTTCAACCTCTTAGTTCTCCAATAATATAAAGGTTGTCAATCACCTCAATCTCTCCCGGATAGAGCAGATTCAGGTGCAACTCTATTTTTAGCAACAACAAATGGCTCTCAATTCCTCCGGTGCCGCCCATCTAGCCCAGGCCTTTCCAATAAAGCAAGCAGCAGCGGGCTCGCCTCCGATGAAGCCTATAAAACTCTACAGAGGGGTCCGGCTATGGCACTGAAGCAAGTGGGTGGCGGAGACCTGGTTACCCAAGAACCGAACCCCACTTTGGCTAGGACTTTTGGCACTGCTGAAGAGGTGACACTCGCCTACAACAACTGTAACACCATGTATTCTGATTACACTTAACCCGGAGAGTTATTAATAATTATTTAATTTTAATTAAATTTTAAATTTTTTTTAAACATAACATCCTAATATATAAATTAGAGATAATTATTTAATTTTAGTAGTGTCTCTTTCACGTTTTGCTAGTGGCCTTGTAGCTCCACCTCCTACAATAATGCCCCAATCTTCTTAAGTTAAAAGTGGGTTTCTGTTCTATTTAAAAAAAACAGTGGATCTGCTATATAATATGATAAAAAACTAAAAAATTTGGTCGGAGTTGGAGTCAAGTCGTCTCTTATCAATCCTAAGAAACACACAAGAAAAAAAGGAAACCATTTCCACAACCTACGGGTCAAAAAAATAAATGTTTATCACGAGTCTGGTCAGAGTCACTAGTCATCAGCATTCAGACTTTTAAGAAATTGTTTTTCTCGCCGGGGTCCCTCCGTTCGATATTAATAATTATATTTAAAAAATAATAATTTTTACTAACTATTTATATTTTACAAATTTTTTTATGTAGCTATTAATTTAAGGTAGGAGTATAATATCTAAAAATTATATTAGCCCCTATGTACTATGTTAAGAACCTTATATAACATAATTACAAACGAAGTTTATACACATGGGAAGCGTTTTTCATACTCCCTCTTTAATGTGAGTTGAGCATAGCGCGTGTGCATCGTTGATCTTGAAATCCAATGCTTCCTAAGTATTCCTTACGCTTGGCTAGCGCGTGCGCGCCGTCAATTTTGAAATCCAACACTTCTCAAATGTTCCTTACGCTTAGCTCACTGTCAGAGCAGAGCATAAAAATCTCTTCACATACACGTGACACTGGAATAGAACTTCCATGCTGGCAGCTCCTAATCAGCAGCTCTTGAAGTGAATCGGTTCAAATTGTTCACACTTTAGGTCCCGTAGTTCATATGCTTTCACACAAACTCTGCACGTTCAACATAAAATTTAGGCGCAACAGTTGCTTGCTTTAAATGAGAGCAGACGTGTTTTGATGGTGAAGGGTTTAAGCAAGACATCCATGACAAATATTAGCTAATATGCGGTCAACGTAATTAAACTTTAATCCTTGATTATGACTTTAACAACATATATTACAGTGACATAGCCAGAAGGTTCTGTGAAAAGTGACTGGCTTTTTCTCATTAATTTCGACGGACTTGAGCCATAAAGCATTCAACGTGAACGTGAACCGGAACAAAAATGTCATTATATATGTGTGTCTTTGGTGAGAAACAAATCGTCATATCAATGCTTAGTGATATTGGTCTATTTTGAGAAGATTCATGATAAGATTACACCCTCTCACGTGATTCTCTCTGCTCTTCAAAATTCAAAGAATGTAACCTGATTTCTTAGTTCTCTCCTTTTTGACTTTCTTTGAATATCTCATCCTCCTTAATCTGGCTGCTTAATTTCAACCTTGTAATTTCCATGCAGTGGATACTTTATAGATATATACTCCGCATGAGACATTACTCAATAGGTTCTCAAGGTTTTTATACAAGTGGTGCCTTTTTTGTCTTTAACATATGTAGTTTTTAAGTAAATGTATGTCATTTTAATCGAACAAGAGGTTGGTAGCACTGTTCTTTTTAGTCACTTGTTAACAAAAATACACTAAATGAAATAAAGGAAAATAGCAGTTATTAATAAAAAGGATCGGGCTGCCTATTGTGTAATAACTAAAAAATATTTTTACTATTTTCTGATTTTAAATTAGAGTCCAATTTTGTGGCATTAAATTTGAGTCCAATCATCTTATATATGCTGCACATTTTTCACCCCTCACATTAATAGTCAAACACATCGCTTGAAGTCCCTATCATTGAAGGCAAAATGGTTGTAGCAATGGGGCCCAATGACCATACCAAGTATTGTGGATAAGTTGAGTCTGTGAGTTTAATACCCTTCAAAAAATAAGATTTTCAAATAAAATTTGCCACAATACCTCTAACTTAAAACAATAAATATATATGAGGACTACAAGATATGGCCTCTTGTTGTTGGAATTGATATGCTACTAGTGCAAAAAAATTAAGTCAAACAATCACACAAGATTTTTAATGTACAAATCCAACTAGAAAAAACTAGAAAAAAACTACAGAAGCTTTGTTAGCCACCCTTGGTTGATTAACTAATGCACTATAAAGCTTAAAGACTTATAAGATATAATATTATCAAACTCAAGTCCATCTCTAAATCTCTCTTGGCTAGCAAAGTCTTTCTTGGCACTTGTAAACTTTGTCTTAATCTTCTCCTTCACTATCACAATCTCTTGTTCTTTGGAAGGTTTAATAAACGTTTATTTTGATTTGCTCCACCAATCAATATATGTGATGTATATGTGTCTCTTAGAAAACCAAAATTCAATTTGTAAAAGACTAGCAAAAATGCACAAGCATTATGCATGTAAAAACAAATTAAATAAGAAAACACAAAATAAAATATGTATTAAATACAAGTCTCCCTTACATGTTATGGTTACAATACATTGTTTTAAGGATTACAATTATCATTAGTTATACACACAAGCTTTATATTAACCCATATGCACTCATAGTAGGTAATTGTGAATCCACATCATATAGGCTAAATATTATATTATAGGTCTGCGAATATAATAGTATCAAAAAACTTTATGTCATGGAGCACATTATTCATATTATGGCTAGTTTAGCGGTGGGTCTCATTTAATAGAGCTCTTCGGGGGCTTACCAAGGCCATTAAAAATATGTTAATCCAAATATATATAATATATGAAAAAATATTATTAGAAATTATGCTATATACATCGAGCCTACAAAATGTTTAAAAACATAGTCATATGAGATCTCATTCAACAGAGCTCATTGAAAGCTTTCTAACAATACCAAGAATGCATGAATCTAAGTTTAAGAGTACAAGATATACTATTAAGAAATTATAATCAACATGCCATAAAAATTAGGGATTAGGATGAATCAAATAGGGGTAAATTAGGTATTAATAATATAAAACATGAGTTAAATAGCCAAAATTTGAAAGTTTTATAATACACAAATTTGCTTTATATTATAGTATGATTCGTAAATCTAGATCTCTCACCTTTCTTTTTTATTTCTGTCAAAGTTACTCAAAAGTGTTTGAAGGAATTTAACATAAAAGCTCCCAATTTTTTCTCTCAAAATATCTTTCATTATTCTCCAATTTTATCCTTTTTAGCTATTTAAATAGTAGTTCAAGTCAGTTTAGGACTTTGTCTTTTAATAAGAAATAAACTGCTCTCGTCATGATTTATTTCAAGTAACCACAAAACTGTGTGATCAATCGACATGATTGATAATTCCACAACGCGATTATTCATTCCCTATTTAGTTATCAAAACCCTAATATGAAATGAATTATTTTGACAGTGCAATCAATTGTTCACTGTTATGGACATGACAAAACTCGCTATGATCAATTTTTTCTAGTAGATGATTAATCATTCAATGTTCTAAAAAAATCTCAAACTTCATTCAAGACTAATCGATTCCTAATTCAAGGTCGATCAATCACTTATGAAAATTTTATGATTTTTATTAATTTACATCCACTCATTTTATGAAATTCGCATAAGGCATTTTCACTAAAAAATCTAAGTGTTTGTGATTGTGTGTAATACCCGAGAAATTTCTAAATCTCCTAAACTTAGAATCCTTGGGTCTTCTAACTATAACAACTTCTTATATAGATGAAGTTTAGGTCTAAATTAGTGTTAAAAAGTAGATAAGTGTATTAATAAACCACCATAAATGCGCAAATTGAAGCTTAGATAAAGAAGTTATGATAAATATAACATAAGAAGATTTTTAAAGTCCATGTTAAAAATAGTAAATTTAACATTTGAGTTATTCTCAATGCAATAAATTACTCCATAGTTGCATTTTCATTATTAAACTTTATGGATATAAAGTAAATAAAAAGGTCTTTGAAACTCCACTATGAACACAAATCATTTGGATGAAGAATTTATGACTGCCCAAATTTCAATGTGATGTGCTTTCAGTGACCCATTTACGTACCATCGACGCCAACCAATTTGACCATTGGACATTCTTAATATGTTATGACCCACCCTAAGGATCAGGTCCAACCTTCATAATTCATTAGAATTATGAATAAAATTCTAAATTAGACTATATTAGATTAGATTCCTAATTTAGGCTAGATTTGATTCCTATTATAATTCCTAATAGGGACGCTTCTTAGTTAGAATTAGATTAAAGATTATCTCATAGTTCTATCAAGATTAGTTTATATTTTCTCTATATATTGTGTATTTCATAGAAAATTAAGAATTTAAAATTCAGAAACTGGAATTAAGTTATTTTATTCTTTCATTTAGTTATTTTCTTTACATTTTTATCTTTAATTGAGCATGTGTAGAGCAATATTAATATTTGTTTTATTATTGTTATATGTGCCTAAGGGATAGCATAAGACATTGACATAAGTAATTGCATATTAGATCAAACACACCTTAAGGGGTTAAGGGTAATTTAGACTACTCACTTACTTGTGATTTAAGTCTAAATTATATGTAATTAAATTAATTTTTTCAGCATAAAACATTTTTTCCTTGTTGTGATTTAGAATAAGTGAGTTAAATACATAAATAACAAAGTAGTTGTTGGCCATCTCCTGGTATTTATTCATTTGTGTATTTGCCTTATTTTGTAGTTAATTTTTTGGGCACAAAGGCATCAAAGATGATCACTTCTGAGTTAAAAAAAAACTAAGAAATTGAATGCTGAAAATTATCTAGTGTGGAAGAAGATGATATATTATATCCTTACTCTCTCTGACTTGGCTCTAGTGTGGAAGAAGATGATATATTATATCCTTACTCTCTCTGACTTGGCTCATGTCATGGTGCAAGTCATTAAGCCCTGCCTAAAGGATTGTATAGCTGCTCAGAAGAAAGCTTATGAGAAGCTAAAGGCTGATGACAATAAATCTAGGTCCACCATTCTGAATTTCATGGAGTCAAAGATAAAGAGACACTTTGAGTAGTTTAAGACTGCAAAAGAGATGTTTAAGGCCGTCTCTGTGAGGTAAGAGGAGCAGACAAAAGCTCATATAAGAGGATGCTATACTCTAAGTATCAAAATTCAAGGATGGGTGAGGGAGATGATGTGAATGAATTCCTGAGTACTATGTCCATGATAGTCAATGACCTAGAGACCCCGAATGACCCCATCTCTAAGGGAGTTGAAGTGTCAATAGTGTTGAACAGTCTCCTTAGGTCTTGAGAGAGTATGGTAATTTATCTTAATATGAGAAACCAAAAGTTGACAATGAAGGCTTTGACTACCAAACTTAGGCTTAAGCAAGAAAAGAGAAACCATGTTAATACTTCAGGAACTACTACTACCAACTTAGCACTGATCATTAGAGGTGGAAAGAAAGATGGATAAGGGTCTGAACCTTTAAGAAAAGGGGAAAGAAGCCACAAAGTTAAGGAAATGGCAAAAGGTTCATAATTCATTAGAATTATGAATAGATTCCTAAATTAGACTAGATTAGATTTCTAATTTAGGTTAGATTCGATTCCTATTATAATTCGTAATAGTTATATTTCCTATTTAGTTAGAATTAAATTATAGATTATCTCCTAGTTCTATTAAGATTAATTTAAATTTCCTCTATATATATTGTGTACTTCATAGAAGATTGATAATTCAGAATTCAAACACCGGAATTAAGTTATTTTATTCTATTGTTCAATTTTTTTTTATATTTTTATCTTTAATTAATTCTGTGTAGACCATCAATCTACATTAGAATAATATAACCTTTTTCAATAGATAGAGTTTACTATGAAATTTTGGGTTATAAAGTAAACAAAAATATCTACAAAATACATTTAAGAAACCTTAAATTAGAGTTTAAATAAGAAAATTATAGTCATTTGAAGTTGGACTATATTTTACTAATGTGTCACCAACTCGTTGGTGGAGGCATTAATTTTTACAGCCTAGTTCCCCCTATGCTTTTTAGAAATTATAATATAAGAATTTTATAAATATAAATACAAATAATTCAAAATCTCAAAAAAATGTGAATGTGAGTTAAAGACACAAAATTACTAAACAACGAAGAGCCATCTCCATCTATCTTCTATTATCCTTGCAAAAAACTATGTGTACAAAATATACATGGTAACAAACTACTCATGAGCCAAAACTCATTAAGCTTGCCTACTACTATGCTAGGACATAATAAAATTGTAAACTATATGTATCCTAAACATGCTCATGCAACTATACATGTCATATCACATGAATGTAGTTTATTTAAAATTCTTGAGTTAAGTTAGCATACCATATGTCATAAAACAAAATATTGTGTACGTGTATTCCCTATAGATCATACATTTCAACAAAAAAGTCATATGTGCATCGATTAATTATAAGCAGTTTAGAAATACCTTATTTTATCCAATAGATTTTTATAATTTATCATTACCCTAAAATTGATCTTGGCAATCCCAATATCATAGTGAGAGCATTTTTTAAACAAACCAAAAACATTCAGCCTAAAATAAATTTAAATAAATTAAATACCATAATTTACAAAATAAAATGAAATTGTCTTCCACTTTCCTCGATACCCTTCGCAGAAGGGCCAATAATGAACCGTTTATATGTGGATAACATTACATACCATGTCACCATACAATCCTCGGGAGTGCACTCAACACAAAATTAATTATTCATGAGATAACACATCCTATTTATAAACAATTATCTTATCGATAACCCAAATTATTTATGCTTGTAATCTTATTTGCTTTTAGTTAATGTGAGTTTGGCTCACGTGCGGTTGTGTGAGCCTAAGCCCACCTGGCAGTCAAATTTATATTCGACAACTCATGTAATTTAGGGAGCATTTGGCTCACGTGCGGCTGCGTAAGCCTAGGCTCACCTCAACAGGACTCATCTTATTTATATATTAAGATATTTCACGTACCCAATACCCATCATATAACATATTTATTAACCAAATTTACCTATATCAAAACAACAAAACTAACATCATATGACTTGACTCACTCAGCCATATTAACCTAGCCAAAAAGTGACTTAATTAACACACGGAAAATATCAACTATGCCAATCCCCATGGGTACCTATGATAGTTTTTTAGAGAATCGTTTCAGTGTGCATATTATTATATATGTGCAAGTACTCGTTTTGACGTCTTCATCACATACATCATAAAAAAAAACATGACCCATAATCATGAAAAATTATATCGGTAATGACCGATAGTGCACCTTCATATGAAAAAGCAATGCATATTAGTCATATTATATCTAAGCCTAACAAATGGGCCGGGCTCGGGCGGGCCCTAAAATGTCCATAAGGAACCGAAGCCCGTTAAGCCTAAAAACTCAGAGCCCACTAGACCATAAACGATAATAATTGGTTTCGGACCATTTATATGTAGGTTCTCGCTTTCCTGCATTACCTCCCCCCCCTTGGCCGACCCAGTCCTGGGAAGGCCATGGCGTCCTTGAAGATCCGTTCCACCGTGTCCAGCATTTTCCTCATCGTCCTTATGGGAGAAAACAAGTCCAACAGGCCCAATCAACACGTACAGCATATTGTCACCAGCCATTCAGAGAAAAGCCACCACCAGAAACATGCAAAACGCACATTGGTTTTGTTATACTCATTCCTCACCAAAATGAGAGATTTCTACAGTGTACCTTTTGGGGGTTTTCTCGACCTGGGTTCCTTGCTTTGCCTGGTCTACTCAAACATCAACGACTTTAAGCTCTTGATCATGGCTGAAAAAGCTTCTTGCCACATATCTTGAGGTACGTTGGACTCTGCTTGGGAAGGCAACAGATGATGCAACCAACCAGCCAGTGCTATCCCAGTGTGATGGTGAAGCAAGAAGAAGAGATGTGAAGAAAGCCAGTGAGAAGTCGGAGTGAAACTTCTGGATAGGACTACAACTTCGCTTTGGAGGAAAAAACTTCGACCAGAAGCTTAGACTTTTGCCATTGGCTCGGGTACTCATGTACATACTCCGGCCCATGGGTTTGTGTTCACAGTTTTGAGCTAGCCCAATTTGTGCATTTTAATTGGACCTTGTAAGTTGTAAGTGCTATCGAGAGCCTAATGGGACTCTATCAAGAGCCCGGGTAAAGCTTAAGCCCAGCCCATTTTAATGGAGCTCGATAAGAGCCTGTCCACTGTCTCTGTTTTGGACTCGGGCTGGGCTGTCGGGCTTTGGGTCTCCTTTGCCAGTTTTAATTATATTTATACGGCTGATAATGTTGAACTCAATTTTATTATTTTATTTAAAAAAAAATTTACCAAAAAGTTCTTCAATTTTTTTCTTCTAAAAAGCCACGAAACTCAACCTCTTTATAGTTTTAAAATTGATAATACTTTTTATATTAAAAATATTTTTTATATTACATGAAATCAATATAAGTGGGTTCATATAATTTGTATTTTTTTTCTAAATATAAGAGAGAGTAATAGTTTATATGACTTATATTTTTAATACACAATTATGATGAGTCTATTGTACTACACAAAAAATTGATGGGGTCTTTATCTATGATTCAAATACTCAACTCCCCTTCCCGTTAACATGTTTACTAACGTTAGTGTTATATATTTACTTTAACTTTTTTTTATCTATTATACCTTTTAAAGAATTATTATAATAATATTTTATTAATTTTAATATATATTAGAGGTTCGTAGCCATTTCAACGCGCATCATTAGAATATACTAATAACCATAGTCATCGACACTCTTATTGATACCAATTCGACTTTCTATACTTTAACAGGTGGTTCACTAATCTCTTATTTTTACTCCAATTTTTGCCCAACAAAACTTTACTTTATGTTTTGATTAGATTAGAAAAAGTAGATCCTTATATTGTCATGTGAGACCCACATTTACCCACTTTTTTTTGCATTTGTAACATAACAATTGACTGACATGTTAAAAAGAAGCTAAGTGAGCAAAGATAAGTAGCAATACGCACAGATAGTGGCCCACCCGCCCTCCACTACTCCCCTGTGCTGGGTCCTTCCCATCAAGGTCTCTGTGGACACATTGCACTTTAGCCAATTACTCCTTATGCCCCATATTTTAATAACATTATATTGCAAAACAAACAACATGCATAATAAATGCAAACACTAAATAAATGTATATTTGTTTATTAGATGTTGTTCCCTAAAATTCGTTATTTTCTTAATTTCATTCATCATTACAGCATATTGAAAATCCCTCATTAAGTCATTAATTTGCAATTTTAATCCCTTTGCCACAGTATAAATGTAGTTAGCCGACAAAGTTAACACTTAACAACATACATTCAGCTAGCTCGGTGCTTGAATGAACAAATAATATGGCTTATGTTAGCTTAAAGGATGTCATAAATGATGAATGAAAAACATCTTTATAGTCCTTCCATCCAACGAAGAGTGTATGAATAATTTTCCTTTTGTGATTTGACACTATTCGTGAAGTAATTGTAATGAAAGATACTTTTTTTTAAATTTTAATGCGCACTAAGGTGTAGTGTCACGTGCTAGCATGAGGCCTACTTATTGTGGTATGAGGGCGTGACAATGCATGATTCTATTTGAAGTATAATTTTTATATAAAATATATTTTTAAAGGACCCCGTTAACTTGCGCCTAACACAAGTTGGCCAAAGGATCTCGTGGCTCAAGGTAATAGGGGGCAAAATGGGTATCTGCCGCTTGAGCTGCTGGATCATGGACTACATCTAATAGCTTAGGTGTGCCCAAGCTATCATAGATTGATTTTCAGGCACTATACTAATTTCTCTTTTGCTTTACTTATATATATATTTATTTTATTTATGTTTTAAGGTACTACCATGTATATATAACCACTTTGGTTATCATTTCAGCTACATGCAATAAATCTCCAATGCTATATAAGGGGAGGTGAGTTATTAGAGTTGTTGGTTAGAGTGTTGTTGTACCTATTTGCTTGTAAATACATTGATAATGAATGCAATCGGATTTCTTGCTTGTGTTCATTCATTTCCTTACAATGTATCATTTTCATTCTCCCTACCTTTTACTTTGTATGAGGACCTACAAGTGATTTGTACAATGCACCTTTGCAAGGCAAGATGATTGTCCCTTACAAAGGTTTTCTTGTTGGGCTTCAAGTCTAAAGTACCGCATGATCGGTTTCCCCACAGGTATGTCCATGACAGTTAGTATCAAAGCCAAAGAAAAAATCGTCTATCAAGCCTCCACTTAAGATGCCAAAGTTTGTGGTAGGCAAAGCCAGTGGGGTCAAACAAGGGACCTCAAACCATCAACAAAAAAATTCATCTAAATAGCAAGACCGCATTGAAGCCTTTGAAGAGTAAGTTGCCCCCTTAGTAAATGGGTTTTCTACGTTGAAAGAAAAAGTGAAGTCCCTTGAAAAATGAGAGAAAAAAAATCATGAGACTCGATCATAAAATTATGATGTTATTATGGAAAACTACATGATAATTAATGAATCACACGGAGAGGATGAAAAATTACGAGAGTAGGTGCAAAACTTGGCTGCACAAATAAGCCTTATATTATTGTCATATCTAAAAAGTAATGTATTCTCCCACCTAGATGACTGTCAGTTTTTGTGACAAATTTATGAGTGAGTTCATGACTTATTTAGGAGAAGTTGATTTGAATAGAAGACTACAAGATAGCAAATTGGAGCTACTAATTATCTACAAATTCCATCATGCTCAAGATTTTGATCAATTTAGGGATCCACCATAAAAATCGGAACCGGATTGAACCAAACAGAAATTAGTCGGTCAGTTCAGTTCCTAATTTGGTTTCGGTTCGGTTCTTAATGTTGAAAAACTGGTTCATTTTTCATTTGGTTCAGTTCCAGCTTATGAAAACCTTGAATTGGAACTGAACAATCAATATTAGAGTAAAAAAAAAAGAATTCAATTCAGTTCCAATAGGTGGCCACACTCTTGGGTAGACTTGCCTACACATAGGTAATCTTACCCACTCTTAGGTAGGCTTACCTGCTAATGGGTAGACTCACCTATACATGGTTAGTCTTACCCATTCTTGGGTAGGTATACCCACTAATGAATAGTCTTACCCACTCTTGCGTAGACTCACCCACTAATGGGTATACTCACCCACTAATGGGTAGACTCATCCACAAATGAGTAAGAAATATCTTCTCTTCACCTCTATAAATACCCATGTTCTAGGAAGATGTGATCATCAAGTAGAGCTAAACCCTCGTAAGTCCCCAAGGCATTCTTGTAGCTTCCTTACCATATTTTTGGAACGCCTTAGGCTATTTTTCTTGAATTCTTTCTCCCAAGGCATTCTTGTAGCTTCCTTACCATATTTTTGGAAGGCCTTAGGCTATTTTTCTTGAATTTTTTCTCTTATTTAAAGGAATATCAATGGAGTCTCTCTAGAGAGCCCTAGAAGAAATTCAAGCTTGATTATCTTTGGTTTCTTGTTTATATAGAGTTGAATTCTTAGAAACCAATCTATCTACTGGACTCCCTTGGCTTTTGAAATATTTCATTTCAACCTTATTGAAAGTCTTGAGTTTTTTATAAGTACCTTTCATCTTCCTGGCAATGGCCATAAAAGATTTTCAATGAGGAAATGGGAAGGTGCTTATGACTATTTAGCCAATGTTTCTTTCACTTTACCAAAAACTACCTAGAAACACAAAAAACCCATCTAATAAGCCTCAACAATTTTAGGGCATCAAATTAGATATAAGGTTAGATGTGGTATGACTAAAGATTGAACACTCTTTATGTAACGTTTAGGAATTTTTTAAAATCCCAAAGTCGATTACATGGAAATTAGGGTATTGGACCCCTTGATATTCTTGTGGGAAAAACTTGAAAATTGGTTATAATTGGTGGCTGAAACTATATGAATAGAAAGTATACAAAAGGAGCTTCGAAACGCCACTAAGAATGCGCAAATCAGAGTTCGGATGAGGGAGATACAATCGTTCAAAGTTGAATATAGCGCACAGGTCCTATTTACCTGAATTGGACACATAAATTTGTCCGATTAAGTCACTTTACGGGCCCAATTATTTAGATGATAGAAATTAAAAAAAATAGGCCCAAGTAGCATATTTAGCCCAACTCCTAAGGGGATTAGGAGCATATAAAAAGACTAATTAGGGCAAATAGAAATGGGGAGCTTTGACTCTAAAATGAAGGAGGAGGAGCCGTCGATAGAATTTTTTAGTGAGGCTCCAGCGGTGGTGGATCAATAACAAATTGACAATTAAGGTAGAATTGTTGTCATTATCTTTGAGTTAAGATTAATGAAGGTTTTATTAAATAAATTCAAATGTAAATTAATTTTTTGCAATTCGTAATTTACTTGAACATTGATTATAGAAATCATTGTTCTATAATTTCGTTAAACAATATAGTTATTTTGTAATTTTTTTCTGCTGGCCGGCCGCCGACATGCCAGTCACTCTTTTTTTCACTAGATGGTCAGACGTCCTCTTTCGAGCACAAACCCCGGTCACCGGAATAGATCGACTAGGGTGTGCACTTGGTCGTCCGAGAGAAATAGAGATCGAAAAAAAAACATCATGTGGAGATTCTGGGCCCGACTGGGCCATTGTGTGGCAACAGGGCCAGGTTCAATGGGATTGCCGCCAGGATTCGATCCGGTGTAGCCAGCCCTGCTGTTGTGGCTAAGGTTGGCGCTGCCACAATGGGAAAATTTGTGGTCCAGCCGGCCACTAAGGGCAGTGGTCCCATGTCCAACGGGATTGCTACCTGGAGGCGCTTTGGTGTAGCCCAGCCCGCCTCCCCGCTGTGGAGGCCAGGGGCGGTACCACCAAAGGTGAAAAGGCATGGGGAAGATGACCCGCGTTGCAGGTCATCTAGGACGGGCTTGGGTCGGGTGACCCGAACCGGTGATTTTAAGACCCAAATCGGGTCTATATTAAAAAAAAAGATCATTGAACCAGGTTTGGTTCAAGAGGCTATACTTGTTCAAAAAATTTAGAAAAATTAACAGTAAACTTTGAGAGGGAGTCGAGTGTCCTTACCGAGTTCCAGATTGGGGAAAAATATTAAAGTATGTGAAATAACCCTTTTACCCCTTATTGTTAAATTATCGTATAATATTTACTTACTCGACTTAGGGACTTTGGTTCAGTGCCTATGAGTGATCTTAAAAATTAGGAAAATTCTAATTGAGAGTTTTTATGGGTAACATTAATATAGGCTAAACCACTTAGTGAGACAAAATCCCAGTGAGTAAGTAATTAACTATTTTACCCCTAGGGTTAAGAATGCACAATTAAGTCATCCAAGGTTGATTAGACAGGCTTACGACCCCAGTAATCGCTGAAAAAATTACACCAAGTCCATGAAGTCAAGAAGTACGCTTGAGCCCATTTTTGGATCCATTTGATGTCAATAAGGCTTTGAACAAAATAACATAAATACCCCTTTAAGTGGACCACCCACATACGTGTGAATGGAAGTGCAGATCAGTTTGAGTGGAGCCTTGTGAGAGACCAGTGACCTAAAATCAATAGAAGGGCAGTAAGATGACCAGAATGACCTAAGGGAGGGTACCATACCCTAGTTTGTAGAATTACCCTAATGCCCTTAGGGGGAGTATATTTCGTTTCCATCAAAATGGATAATCTAGTTAACCAAGAGTTAAGGTACCTTATAATGATATTAATGGTTGTAAATGGAAGGGGTGTGACTAGTAAGTGATACGAAGACCTTTACTGGTCACAATGTTAGAGGATACAAGGGGAAGAACCTTAATTCTTAGGGTTTAAGGTAGTGTGTTTCACGTGTCTTCAATGTAGTACATCGATCCACTAGGGTATTATATATGTAACTTGTGTGACACGTTAGAGTTATTTATATTCTCGGGCTTAAATTTACTAAGCCCTAGCCCTACAAATGAATGCAATGGGCATCCGTTTATTATTTATGCATTGGTGTGACTGCATGTTATTTATGTTGCTTAATCTAATTCATGCTTTTATTATTGACGCATTTAATTATAATGATAACTTAAGATTAATGAAGTTTAATCAAGAGACATTGTTTGCCATTAGATTGGGGGGAGAACATCTAATCAAAATAAAGACTGAAATACCCTCAATAGGGTTTGAGATCAGTTCATGGAGTGAATGGGGCCCTGACATAGAATTTTACCTTGGTTAATGAATCGATGGTAGTTATGGGAGTTTACCCGAGTCTTATGGAGACTATTAGCATTTGGGGATGTCCTTTGAGTCATAGATCAGTGGATGAGCTATTTATTGGGCCGATTCACAATGTGAAGAGGACCCAAATGGTTGTGCGAATACTTAACTGGATGAAAATATTATAGTTTAAGTTTTGAATATTTGGGGAAATTAATGGTCATAAACCTGAGGCTTCTATGGATACATTAGTAATGTCTTAGAAGATATTTTCTCCTTGAGTTGGGATGGTGGAGATTGTGATACGTTTTCTTCATTGCCAAGACGGTTTGAGTATTCGCTAGCGAGGTCTCTACCGCAGGTCTTCACAGGACCATATAATGCATACGAAAAATGGAGTTGTATGAGCATTATGAAAGGCTTGTGCTTCTTGCCAATTTGTGTCCATAAGCACAGTTAAGATCCTCTTCTTTAGATTCGTAGTAGGCTATTGAGATCCCTCTGGATTTGGGTTAAGCTGTTGTAAAACAGTCTACTCCAATACTGGAGTCTTTTATCTGGGGATTTCTTTAAGAGTTGAGTTATCTTTGAGTGAATACAAATTTATATTAAACCTAGAGTTGGGTTAAAATAATGAAGGGTGATTAGACATATGATGAGTTTGTCTATCCAAGAGATTGGACATGGGTATTAATTATTGAACAAGGGTTGTAAAATAATTAATAATATTAATTGTTGTTGATTGTTAACTAGCATAAGTGGAACAATTAAAGAACTAGCATAAAATGTAGGTTGATTAAAAATACTTAAGCATTACATGTGTAATGTTATGTTTCTTAGGATAGTGTAGTTTTAGGCAAAAATACATCCGGATCCGATCTTGATGGAAACATTGGAGATGTTGTCTAATGAATATGCAGGCAACTAAGACTAGGTGATGTTAGCCTGATCCAAAAAACATTAATAAACCTTTTGCTCCTTTGGAAGCTTTTCTCCCGAGGGCAGAGAGGTTCTATTTTTTTGTTTAGTTTGGTTGGTTGTAGGTTCTACAGGCGACGTTAAGGGAGACTAGGATTGATGGCACGAGATGTGGTTCTTCGTTTATGCAATTCCTATACGTAAGTATATTGTTGGCGTGAGAGTCAACTTAGTTATTTATTTTCAGACGGATGACGGACTTGTACTTAGATGGATATGCTGTTCTTGATGAATTTTTGAGACGTGTAATAATATTATATGATTTGATATTCGTATTTGTAAACCCGAGTTATCATGACTTGGATATTTAATTGAATGGTTTGTTTTGTACTTAAGAAGAAAAAAACTTTCTTGTAACTTACCATTCATGCTATTTAAAAAAGCTTTTGAAAATCCAGGTCATGACACTTCAAGTGCACACGTATTGCTTGCAAGGGTAAGCTATTGTAAGTGCTCTTAAAATCTATTCTTTCTAAATTTCTAGTTGGTGGAGTAAACTTAGTGGTTGAAACACCTTGGTGAGAGGGATGGATGTTGCATAGCCCGCAAAGTGTGGATTTAATTAAATGTATGTACGGTTACCGATGAACCAAGGAAAATCGAGGTGTGTAAATGGTTTTGGGATAGCCAAAACCCTCACATAGTGGATGTAGGAGGTGCATTGGATTAAGTGCTTTGAGAGTGGATGTACCCATCTAAGCAAGTGCTTGATGGCGAATCACTATAAATCTCTTTGTGCATAATGTCTTCATTTGCTTGATGTTGTGATGACTTTACATATCTAACTTCACATCACTTGAGTCTCTCTCTCACCTTTGTGCATTCTAAATACAAATATCTGTCTTTTCTGAATGTACACACGATTGATTTCTTTGGTACCTTGTCTTGATCATCATTGTCATGCTGCATGAAATTAAATTTACAAATAATTTTAAGGTAGTTGTCCTATTTACCCCCCCTCTAGGACTCTTTCTCCTTAGTGTACTTTCACCTTATGCTCCACACAATGGCCCAATATAAGCCTATTGGCACATCATTAAGCACCCCAAATTGCTAGAACCCAAGGCTTATCATGGAGTCTAATGCCCCATTTTTTCGATCGTGTCTAGCCAGAGGGGTTAGGGGTAGTAATGGATTGTGTCCACTTGCCATGTTGCCGCTTCATGGGCCCATGATGCATGCCATGCATGATTTTGTCTGCTCGCAGGTTTTTCCTCTATAAATAAGAAACCCGTGTGATTTTTTGGAGGAGTTTATTGGCCCATTTTGAGTCCAATTTCACTCATTCTAGAGGCGTTCTTAGCTAATTTGAGGGTGTTCTACGCAATAAAAGTATCAATCCTCGAGTTAGTATATCTAAACTAGAGAGAAAACGGCCCAAGGTATGAGGAAGATTTGTCCAATGCCTTCAGGCCTAGAGAAAGAGAGAGAGAAGTGGCCCGAAGTGAGAGGCGCTCTATCCTCTGTTGTTGGGTCACATCAAGAGAAGTGACCCGGAGTAAGGAGATGCTTCATCCTTCACCAACCGGCCACGCAATGAGAAAAACATTTCTAGGAAAGGGGAGGTTATGTCTGTCACCTTAGGCCGCATAATAAACACCCCGGGTGAGGGGAGGTTTTATCCACCGACTACGGGCTTGGAAAGTGAGGAGTGTCTCCAAGTAAGAGGAGGTTTTATCCGCCCCTTCAAGCTTGCAAAGAGTGATGCATCTCTAGGAAGGGGAGGTTTTGTCTATTGCCTTTGGGGGTAAAGAGTGAAAAAAGGCTTGGGAAAGGGGAGCATCTTTCCATTGCCTTCGGGCAAGAGGAGGCTCTGCCCACCATCTCCGGATTTGAAGGGGAGAATGCCCTAAATGAAAGAGCAACTCTAAACACTGTTATTTCAAGAAGCCTTAGGTGTGTAAGAATTCATGACCTTATGATTTAATAAGTTTTTATATTAATGCATGTGATAATTAAGACATATGTTGTAACCCCCGAGATTTTTCATACATTTTCCTTAAAATTCATGAAATTTTTTTTGCAATATAACGTTTGTAAATCGGAGGAAAAATGACGAAATCAAAACCTGATAAAATAGTTTATAATTTAAAATACTAAACATCAATTTTCCATCTAAATATATCCATCATAGGGTCAAACATCGAATGGCCAAAGCAAATATCTTTAGGCACTACTCGAAAATACACATACGACTAAATTGCTATGATCATAGACTTTAAATACAAATCTCTCGCAGGTATCCCTGAGTGCAAGTCCCATAATAGTCCACAGTCTAATCCAATCGAAAGTCCAGAAAGATAAACATCTTAATTCTCATCTCACCCAATACATCAGATCGTGGCACAAAACAGACTCGTAGTGAGTCAAGCATATACCTGAGTCAACGGGAATCAATCTACCGCTGAAATGAGCATCCATCTCCAGGAGCTCTCCGTCACAACCTGAAAAACCTCCCGTACAATGGGGCTAAAAAGTAGGGTAATGAGTATTTTCATACTCAGTAGGAAAATACCCAGTAGGGGAATCCAAAACAATGAACTCACTAAGTTCATATATACATACGTTCATGCAACTCAAACATGAAGCAATCAACATAATATAATTAAAATCACGCACATACGCATATAGTCATACCAAATGCACCATCAAGCCAAAATCATACCATCAAATTAAACTTACACAAACACCCTTATTCAGGGTCTTACAAACTTACTCCTACCACTGTACGCTTACTCATATAACATACGCATACTTATACAACCTTACTTGTACAATCGTATGCTTGCTCATACAACTTACACATACTTTTACGACCTTACTCATACAATCATACTCGTACGACCTTACTTGTACAACTTACACAAAATCACACTTACTGTCTTACTCAGAAACATACTCTTATAGTCGTGCTCATACACCTCTTACAACCATGCTCATACACACACTCTTACAGTCATGCTCATACACATACTCTTTTAGTCGTACACATACTCATACTCTTACAGTTGTGCTCATAGTATCGACCATTGAAGCTCATTACAACTAATAAGCTCCAACGTCGAATGGTAAAGAATGCCACTGGGGCAATGCCTTAACCTCCGGAGAGTGAGTAGAGGCCATGGAATTTTCAGAAGGTAAGGCACACCAATGCTCATGGGGCACTGGATCAAACAGGTAAGAGTAAATCCATGATACTACTTAACTGAGCGCTCAAACATAAACACCCACATATAAGGGGTCATACAGTTGCCCACCATAATGGGTCTTATAGTGCCATAAAATTGCCCACTATTATAGGTCTTATAGTGCCAGTGCCACTCTTTGGCAAAAACGTACAGTGCCACTCTTGGGCAGAATCATACAATGCCACTCTTAGGTAGAAATCATACAACGCTCCCAATAGAGCATCAAACGTCTGGGCTTAATACAACACATAGACCAAATCGAAAACATATGTCGCTCTCAACAGAGCATCAGACGTCTGGGCTTCATATAGCACACAAACAAAGTTAGAAACGTACATTGCTCTCAACAGAGCATCAAATGTCTGGGCTTATACAGCACGCAGACCAAATCGGAAACATATGTTGCTCTCAATAGAGCATCAAACATTTGGTGCTCTATACAACACACAGACAACATCCTGCAGGATAAACACCATGGAAAAATATGAGAAATGCTCAGCCAACTCATTATCGGTTAGCTCAAACACAGAACTTAATCCGTCGAACCCTTAGGTCTCAAACTCACAACGCTATCATTAGTTGTGCTTATAATTCAAGTTTGAATTAAGTAAATTATGTGGTACAATTATGCCACACAAACTCTCAAGCATACCGTGCTCCACTGATCAAACCGAAGCTAAGCCCGATCTGAAACCCAAGTTCATCAGGGTAACAGACTTCACTTAATTTGTCCACATCATGATCATAACACATCGTATATCAAACCCTTACAGTATTACATACTTCGCCATCCACCTTATGGCCAAATCATCTTACATTGACATCATCAAATGAAGCTCCTTAGAGCCAACCTAGTTGTCGCCCTCTTACTTATATCTCACTTATTATGCTTACTTTTCACTTCATAATCTATATATTATGATTGTACAATTATGAACACTCTTACTGTCTAACAAACCTCACCCGGTATACCCATATCCTCTGTCATCCGTCATACGCTTACACATCCATATCCAAATCCATACCAAACACTAACACTTCTTACCATCCGTAGCTCATACCTTTGCCCACATACACATACACATATCCATAGCATAGGCAAATAGCCATCATACATACGTATGTCTGTCACACATACATATAACATACACATACTTTCATACATACTTAGCTTACAACATGCTCACTAGCCATCACTAGCGCATACATATACGTTTATACATACTTCAAACATACACGCTAGTCATCACTAGCACATACATACACATACATTCATACTTCAAACATGCACGCTAGCCATCATTGACACATGCATAATCCATACATACCTCAAACATACACACTAACCATCACTAGCACATTCATAATCCATACATACTTCAAACATGCACGCTAGCCATCACTAGCATATGCATAATCCATACATACTTCAAACATGCACATTAGCCATCACTAGCACATGCATAATCCATACATACATTAAACATGCACGCTAGCCATCACTAGCACATGCATAACCCATACATACTTCAAACATGCATGCTAGCCATCACTAGCACATGCATAATACACATATGTAGCATACTAACATATTCGCTAGCCATTTCTAGCGCATACATATTCCACATCCATAAAACGTACATACATCTCATACATATCAATCATACTTAGCACACGTATTACACATACATCAACCACACTTACACATCATATGCATGCCATATGTATATAAACATACCATATAATCATGCTTATATGCATATCGTGCAATCTTAGCATGCTACTGCTCATTCAAGTATGCTATCATGAAATTACGAGTTCAAAGCTCCCCTACCTCATAATCATGACGTTCGATGATGAGCACGCGACGGTGGCGGCGTCGGCATCAGCGACGGAGTTGGCGGTCAAAATCGTTGCTTGGCTGAGAGAGCTGTTGTCCCAAGGATTTAGGAAGTGTCGGAAACAATCACGGCCAAACGAGGTGTCATAAGTCAATGTGGTAAAATCCGCAATCCATGGCGGCACACTAGGGTTGCCGAGAGAAATATCGTGCCAACATAAGTGGCGGTGCCACCAGAAGTCAATGGTGTACTCACTGAAGATCGGCCGGTGGCTAAGACATACTCGGCCGGCTACAAGATGTCGAAATCGGCCGTGGATAGCACCCAACGGCGACGATTTTGCATCAACAAGGGCCCACATATGGGCGGAGAGCATGGGGTAACGCTCGATGATAGAGGAGAAGTGTGGACAGCTCTCGTGTCAACTCTATTCGGTGGCAGAGCCATCCGATGATCGGGTGGCACAAAAGCGACGCATAAGCCCAAAAGCACACGCGTGGCCACATGCACACGCGGCCAAAAAGGACCACTCTAGAGGGAGATGGGTTGGACGGTAGCAGCCCAAGGCTCACTAAAGGGCAACTGAGCTATGGCCAAGATGTGGTGGCTGATCGAAGCAGCGACATTGCCGATCGCCACCCACAACCAATACACATGGTACAAGCAACTATGCATCTCACACGGTATAAGGCAACGACAAGCGGCCCATTCCGAGTGGAGGAATAATTGGGCCAAGTGGGGCTGACCCTCACTACCGCCGAGCCGGGGCAGAGCCCATAATGGCCAAATGGCACACGGCTCGCTAATGACAATGACCCGAGACTCACCCAAAGCATCTAATCGGGCAAAGCATGACAATAGGGGTGAAGCGGGGTCGGAAACGGCAACCCCCTACCGCCACTGGGTTGAGGTAGGCTGGATGAAGTTTGTTCCGTGGCCGGACGACGACCAAAAACATTGGTGTCTAAAAAAATCCCACGGATAGTGAGATGGAAATAGGAACAAAACCCGACCAAAGTACCGGTAGCTCACCGCGGAGTGAAGAAAGCATGGCGGCGGCTCTAGCCAGCGCCTATGAGTTCCTAGTGGCCAACTAAACATAAGTCTAGTTGAGGGCGGCTGCAAACGACATCAAAATCATTCCCCCACAGCTCAAAAATGGGATTAAAGGAGAGAAAAAGTTCAGTACCTCATGGAGGAGTGAAGAGGCCACGGCGGCGGTCATAGCCAGTATTAATGGACTCGTGGTGGTGAGGCAAAGTAGATCCTAATAAGAACCGGTAGAATCTGATGACAGAGGAGGGAGAACGGAGCGACCGAAAATTGGCTCGGGTTTCTCCAAAAACTACTGGACGTCTATAAAAATTTTGAATGTCAAAAGTTATGAAATCCAATGGATGGATTTCATATTTATAATAAACTTTTTAATTTTTTCATCTATGGCCCCAACATGCATTAACCTCCCAGTTACGCGTTGTACCTCTAAAATTTGCATTGTAAGCGTGTAGCGAGGCCCGCGGCCTGTGACTAAGTCCCACACCCAACCCTACGGGTATAAATATGAGGTATAATATATAAATACGAATACACTGTAGTGTCACATTTTCCTGCCGAAAATAACCAGAAAAATCCCAAAAAATTGTAGAAAAATAAGGGCCTTACATATGTATTGTTATGATATGATGTGTTCTAATCTTTTTTGCTTTGATTTGGTTGGCTATGAATGACTATGTTTTGATTTGATATGCTCTGATCTAATCTAATATGATATGATATGATATGGTTGGATAAGATCTTATATGATTTGATGCGATATGATCCAATCTACTCTTATGTGTTTTGCTCCGCTCTATGATAGAGCGAGATGTCTATTTTTGCTGATTTGTTAGCTTCTATTTGACTCCGAAGATTTCTGTTTGATTTCCATATGAATGATTAGATATTCAAATGTATATTTTAACGTGTATGATTTTGTACTGCCTAATGCATGTATTAGCCATTAGGCAGAATTACATTCGGATTTGATCATATTGAAATAACATCATAAATTTTATACAATATATACGTAGGCAACCAATGACATAAGAACATTAGCCCGATCCAAATATAGAATAAAATTTAATTTTGTTCAATCCTACATGCATCATAGTGGTTAAACATCATAGTGCGTAAAGGAGCATTACGGCTCTTGCACACATATGCCACCACTCTTGATTTGTTTTAGAAAATCATTACTTCGATTTTGTTTTTTGAACCCCCCGCTATGTCGGATCTTGGGCCGGGGTGTTACAGGGACGCATGTGGGGGAGAGGAGTTGAGGAGGGAGAACATGGCATTAGTAGAATCGTGGAGAAGGGCATGCACGAGGAGGCAATGGGCTGTGGATATTAGGGAGGGGGTTGAAGGCTAGGTGGGCTTGGAGAGGATCACTCGGCCAAAGAAGGGCGGGCTATAGGGGTGCCAACAGATTAGGAAGTGGGCTGGCAAAAGCATGGAGATAGAAGAGGAGGATGTCGTAACTTATTAGATTCAAGGTTTTGGCGAGAGCATGGCAGTGGAAGGAGGGGTTTTGGACGCTTTGTGGTGGCAGAGAGTGGATAATAGAGATGGGAGACTTGGAGAGAGAGAAATCGCTAGAGGAAGGGGTAAGGTGGCCGACTGCCTACTCACCATTGGGACTACTAAGGAGGGGAAGGGGGAAGAAGAAGGGGCTATTGGGAACCTCATGCTCACGGTTGGGCCACCATGGAAGAGAGACAGGGGAAGGGGGGGTGAGGAGTCACTGCAATGGGAGATTAGGGTGAGATGGGAAAAGGGCAAAGTGAAGAGAAGATTTATATCAACCGGGCCAATTCGGGTTGACCCCTAGTTGCCCAACCACATATCCGAGTTAGGATCCAAACCAGGTTTTAAAACACTCATGGGAGAACCTAGAACATGGCGGTAATTTATTCAATGCCAATTATCATAACCAATATGTTTGGGTGGGTCGCTGTTCCGAATTCTAGCGCGAGCCACCATCCAACCCATTGTAAATGCCCAACTTGTTTCATCATGCTTCCACGGCCACGTTTATTTTGTAAACGTTCAATAATTTTTTTCAAATCTGAGGAGAATAAGAAATGAAGCCCTTTTGTTGTGCCATAGAAGTGTGTTTAGATGCCTTACTCTTAGGCATGCATGTGTCCTAGTAGATGGATGCTAAGGATACGTCCCTTGCCAGCAGCACAGTCCCACTCCCACACTTATATTTATAATGGTCCTTAAAAAATAAAAATTTTACTAGAGTTCATGTCATTGAATTAAGAATTTTTATTTTATAAACGTTATTTATAAGAATTACTATTTCTCATATTTATACCTTTTTTTAACTTTTTTACCCTCACCCTCAGGTCTCCCTCTATCCGCCCTTATCTTTTCAGCGTCTTCTATATGATACCTTTTAGCCTATTTTTCAAGAATACATCCTTAGCCTATTCTTTTATATTTTTTTATTAGAATGAGGCTCTATGCACCTTAATAATCCCCTCTATACCTTATTTTATTCATAAATTTACTTATAAATTTATAAATAGGTTTATGTGGTTATTTGGGTATTAAGAAGATTATTGAGGTGGATATAGCCTCATTCTTTTTATTTATAAAGATAAGACTTTTATTTTTCCGTAACAATGATAGTGGTGACGTTTCCAAACTCCACCCCTTCAGACTGCTCTTTTATATTGGCCCTTTACTACAAAATCTTTTGCTCTTCTTCTCATGGACACTGAAAAAATGCGATTTAGCTCAAGAACGTATTTACATGCACGTTACTAATCTCTTTAATACCTTATTTTACTTATAAATTTATAAAAAAAATATAAAATTAATAGGGTACTAAAACGAATTATTGGGTGACATATACACTTACCTCAAACACTAGTATCCTCATCTCCTAACTTTTCGACTCCTACGACGATTAATAAATATAACGGAGGGAGAGTATTTCATTGTACCAGGTGGGTAACACATTCTGATAAGAAACAACAAATGTGAACTGTTCTTTGACTAGTTTCTTATTTTGTCACCTTGGCTTCTTCAGATGATAAACCATAACTTTAAAGCGATGAGAGAACCAACGCCTTGGATGACTTTGCTGGCTTCAATTCCAGGTTGAGTTTGTCGGGGTTGAGCATGGCCTGCAGCTCCACCACGAATTTTTGCATTACCGGAGCGGGCAAGCACATGGGAACCACGATGCCGTCCTCCCCTTTTCCGTTGCGGAAGGGGATGTAGAAGACGGAAAGGCCGGGGATAGCCACCGGCCCGCATACTGCCGGCCCACCGTAGAGGGCCCTTCCCCAACCCAAGTCGACCTCCGCGAACCCGGCTCGTGTCACGTCCGATACTACAAACGTGTTTACCACCGGCAAGTGGGGCCGTCCCTTGAGCACCATCAAATCAGCAGTCGACCGCATGTACTCCTCCGTCACGTCCTTCTTCGCCTTCTTCACCAGCTCCAGCGCGTAGCCCAGCGGGCTCCCAGTCAGCTGCCCGGCTGTGGTGACCGCCCCGGGAAACGCGAAGGCGTTGCCGTAGTAGCCCGCGGGGAGCGGCGGGGTGAACCGGGCACGGGCATTGACGACGCAGAGCACGCGCACTTGCTCCTGCGGGTCGGGCCGCAGGGCGATGGTGCGGCAGCGCCAGAGGCAGGCGGTGAGGACCTCGAAGGTGGAGGCAGTGCGGAGGTGAGGGAGTAGGCGCTGCCGCAGCGCGGACACCTCTGCGGCGCCAAAGAAGAAGGAGCGGTGAGCCATGTCGCTGAAGGGGACGACCGTGCCCTCCACCTCGTCGTACTCGCGGTGGACGTGCGTCACGCGGGGCGGTTCCCTAGCGCTCAGCAGCTCCCGTCGCCACACCGGCTGCACGGACGGTGCTGCTTCGCCTCGCACAAGCTCCCCTAGGGTCCTCAAGAACTGAACCAGCCCGGTGGCGTCGGTTATCGCGTGGTTGACGCGGAGGGCAAAGATGAATCCTCCGCATGCGAGACGGGTCACCTGCAATTAGTTCAGTTTAGTTTCACTCAATTATCATCATCATCAATATGATCAAGACTGGAGGTGTACTGGAACAGCACCTGAATCAGCAACAAGGGGCAGTTGAGGACCCCGTCTGAACCAGGAACGTTGTGGATAAGATCGTCCATGCCGGGGAACGGTGGCTGAAGAGCCTCCCCAAACTGGGTCAGCTTCATGTCGGCGTCTGCCTCGATGAATAGAACGCCCTCCCCATTGCACTCTACGCTGAGCTTCCGATGCGGCCCTTCCCTCAACCTGCCGGCGAAGGGGTAATAGGCAACCAGCGACCTGGACAGGGCGTCTTTGATGACCGCAGCCGGGTCCCTTCCCTCCATCCTCGGATTCGCCCGGTAGAACTGGATGACCGGGATGTGGAACCGGAGGCTCTCTTGGTCGTCTATGTCCGATAGCTGCTTCCACTCGTGCGGGGTCGGCGCGGCAGGCGTCACAAGCACGGGTTCTTGCCTCGTAACGCAGATTTTGAGCTCAGACGAGGCCATTTTGGACCAGTCACTCACTCCCAAATCTAAATTTGCTGAAGGGCGAGCTGCTCAGTGCTGATGACATGATATGCTTTTTATAGAGACAGTCAGACAGGGAAGAGTAGAGAGTGAAGCTGCACTTGGCAATTTCTGGGCGGCTTAAGAACGAAAGCTCCATTTTTTTGGTGGCGGGGAGGAAGCTGCCACTTTTTAGTTTGAAAAACATGTTGATTCAGTTGATTGATGATTGACTCAGATGGCTCACACTCGTTGCAACTGCTCGATCGGCTCACTTTCGGATGTTAACCAGGCTCGAGCTCGGGATCAGCTCGGCTTGAATAGGGAACTGGTAGAATATGATAATTCATGTGGTTATATGTCTATGTACTTCAACAAATGAATAATTAGACCAGGAACTGAAAAAGCCATATGGACAATAACTCATATCTAAATTGAACTAAATTTTGTCTCTATGACCTTGAACACCTAAGAGACTCAGTAAGAACAGAAAACGGCGTGACTCAGTAGGAACAGAAAACGGTGTGGACTCGTGGCAACGATGCCTACCGAATTTCATCCGAATAAAGGGTTAGGCCAAAGAGGCCTGAAAATATGGACTATCCACATCTACCTTTTGAATCTTTTAAAACATTAAAACATTAATATACCTGAAAAGGCCATATGGAGAGTAACCCATATCTGAATTAAACTAAATTTTGTGGACCTTTATTAGCCCAACCTCATGGTGACCCGTCTAAGTCCTTATCTAAATTGAACTAAATTTTAAGAATCTGTCATGCATATTCTTTCCAGCAAAAAAGTTTTGCACATTTGGAACACCAACTTTTTTAAAAAATTTGTTCTAATCCTTAAGTAGACATCATAATTGAAGGAAAAAAAAGTTTCATTTTAACAAATTTACCACTAGCATAGACTTATACACATTTAGATAAAATAAATTCTATTATGCAAAAAATGTAAAGAAAGTTTTGCACATTTCACCAGTTGTACTGGGGCTATCAAGTAATGGGGCTATCAAGTAATGAGATCTTCTTTAATGCTTTCCACATGAAGAGTAATTGGGAGGGGGAGCTCTAGCAAGATACCGGAGCTGCAAAACGCAAGATACCGGAGCTGCAAGAATGATGGAGGGCAAGTAATGTGGGCAGGAAAAGAGTTGAAAGACCCTCGGCCTCTAACTTTGGTTTAGTCATCTGGTCTATTGCAATGATCTAGTAGCATTAGATATTATTAGATGGTCCATATTTATTTTGGGCACATATGCACGACTTAAGCCAGGACTTACTGTAACTTTTCCCTTTGAAAATTGTAGATAAAACTTTTTTTGGAGTTAATTATTTTGAAATCCGGTAGCTTAAATCTAGCAATTCTAGCAATATAGGATTTGGGCATCCAAATGTTTTTAAGTCTGGCAATTTAAATCCAAGAATTTAGATTATATTTTGAAATCCTATATTCTAAATACAATATTTTAGAATCTTGATTGACTAACCCCCTATTTGGCTCTCATTCGGGTTTTGGAACCAACCCAACCTAAGATCAATCTCGGGTCCTATTTTTGTTGGGTCAGGTTTAAAAATCATAGGTATGATCTCGGGTGGGTCAATACTGTAATACCCAACCGAAACTAATGTCAGTTGCAACCTTATTTAAGACAACCTTATTTAAGACAGTGAGATTTGGGCTCTCAATTGCATATAATGAGTGTATTTGAGTTGTTGTAATGCTTATAATTATATGAGTATGTAATTGATGACTCTAATGATCCTCGAAACATATAATGCAATGGTAGCATACAAGGTAAACTTTTGTTTGATACATAATTTATCTTTAATTTATATTATTTTTAATTAATATATATTTATATGCACAAAACATGTGCATTCTTGCTAGTTTTATTTAAGGTACGGTCAACTTTTCCCATCGATGGATAAAGCCGGGTAGGGCCTTGATGATACTTTCATTGTCATAATTTTGACAAGTTATATTTCCTCTGTCTGATATTAATAGCTCTATTTAGTTTTATAAAATAAACTAAATTTAGTTCATTTTAAAAAAAACTAAATCTAGCTATTAATATAGGAAAGAGAGAATACTACTTTTCAAATAGAAAATTATAATTACCCTAACAAATCTTTCCAACGAAACTCGACAACCTACTTTTTTTTGAATAAAATATATAAGCCTAAGTAAATTTCTATGTAAAGTTTATATATTTTATTGTACTAAAACCCTACTAAGTTAAAAAAAAATTGAAATTCTGTTAGATATTTATGACTATCTGTCCAAATTTAGTCTTCATGTCCATTCTATGTAGAGTGCCACATGAAACTTCTGCAAAATTAGATATTCTCTTGCCCTCCCTTGGGCTATTAATGACCCAAGTTCGCTCATCGAGCAGGCCTGGCTCGGTTGGGCTTAGCTTGAACTAGGCTCAACTTGAATCGAGCTCGAAGGCTCGAATTGAGTTTGATCATACCTGTATTTAACTTGACTCGGCTTGAATAAAATTCGAACTCAACTCTACTCAACTTGAACTCCAACACGAACCCAAATATAATTTTAAAATTATATATAAATAATACATATATTTATATATTTTATATGAACATAATTATTAATTTAAATATATATTTATGACATACTCCGTTCATCTTAGATTTAAAGCTCAATTTAATTAGTTCATTTTGAAAAATCAAATAGAGTTATTAATCTAGGACAGATGGAGTATGTAAAATGATATATATATATATATATATATATATATATATATATATATATATATATATATATATATATATATATATATATATATATATATATATATATATATACACCAATACCATGTATCATATATGATATATGAGACTTGTTTGTGCCAAGGCTCACTCATGACTACGTGAGCACCGATGTCATGCGCCCTCATATTTTGATCCAACAACGCATGTTGGTTTATGTCTCCTTGCACCCTCAGATCTCAATCTGATAGCCCATCATGCCTCAACTCATGCTGACGTGCGTGAGCCTAAACTCATATACAAATTTTTTTCATGATATATATTTTTGTTAAATTGTAATAGATATATAATTTTTAAGTATAATATATTTTTTAAAAATAAAAATAATATAGATACAAACACTAATATACTCCTTATGTCCTAAATTAATAGCTCCATTTGGTTTTTCAAGATAAACTAAAAATAGTTCAATTGAAAAACCAAATAGAGCTATAAATATATGACGGAAGGTGAACATGATATCACACTAATAAACCCAAAAACTCTTCTAAAGGTGAGGGGAGGGAGGGGGTCCGAAAAAGGGGAGCTGGAGGATGGTGGCTGTGATGCTGTTTTCCGGCCCCTCACCCCAAGGTCCCCCCTCTCCCTAGCTATGCCCCCTTCGGCCCCCCACCCCCTATTGGTCCCTCCTCTCCTCGGCTCTGCCCCCTCCTTTAAAAATTAGAGGGGGGTGGAGCAAGGGGAGGGGGGAGCATGAGGACAACGGTGTCACCGCCGTCCTCTGGCCCCCCTTTCTCCTTCCTCCCCCCTCCTCTGAAAATCAGAGGGGGCGGGGAGAGTAGGGGGAGAGGGGGAACCAGAGGGGGTGGGGGGCGGAGGACGGCGCCGCCCCACAGGCCTTAGGTCTCCATGGAGGGGGGGAGTAGAGGGGAGGAGGGGGACCGGGAGGGAGGAGGGGACATCGGAGGGGGTGGGGGGCCGGAGGACGACGAGGCGTGAGTGGGGAGCATGAAGAAAGGGACAGCGGGGGCCCTTTAGCAACATATAATAATATACGCCACTAATAGTAATTTTATTAGTGATAACTTTACTAATACTAGTTTTAGCGACATATAATAATATACGTCGCTAATACCTATATTATTAGCAACATATAATACTATACATCGCTAATAATATCTATTTTATTTTTTTATTTTAAAAATATAATAATTTATTAAAAAAATCTAAAAATAATTAAAAATTAATTAATCCTCCTCTCCTCTCTCTCCTCACTCCTCTCTCTCCCTCTTCTCTCTTTCCCTATCCTATCCTCTCTCTCTCCCTCTCCCTCTCCTCTCTCCTCTCTTTCCCTATTGTATCCTCTCCCTCTCCTCTCTCTTTCCCTCTCTCATCTAATTTCAATTTTAAGATTTTTTTATTTTTAAAAATAAATTTTAAAAATAATAAAATAAAATAAAATAAATAGTATGAGCGATGTGTAGAAATATACATCGCTAATAGTGTAGGTATTATCATCGTATAATAATATACATCGCTAATACCTATATTATTAGCGACATATAATACTATATGTTGCTAATAGTATTTATTTTATTTTTTATTTTTATATATAATAATTTATAAAAAATCTAAAAAATATTAGAAATTAATTAATCCCCCTCTCTCTCTCCCTCTCCTCTCTCTCTCTCTCCCTCTCCTCTCTCCTTTCTCTCTCCCTCTCCACTCTCTCCTCTCCCTCTCCCTCTCCTCACCTCTCTCCCCTCTCTCCTCTCCCTCTGCTCACCTCTCTCCCCTCTCTCCTCTCCCTCTGCTCACCTCTCTCCCCTCTCTCTCCTCTCTCTCTTCTCACTCTCCCTCTCCCACCCATCTCTCTCCTCTCCTCTAATTTCAATTTTTATTTTTTTTATTTTTAAAAAATAATTTTAAAAATAAAAAATAAAATAAATACTATTAGCAACATATAGAAATATATGTCGCTAATAGGGTAGGTATTAGCGACGTATAATACTATATGTCATTAATAATGTTTATTTTATTTTTTATTTTTTAAATATAATAATTTATAAAAAAATCTTAAAAATTAATTAATCTCCCTCCTCCTCTCTCTCTCTCTCCTCTCTCCTCTCTCCCTCTCCTCTCCTCTCTCTACTGTCTCTCTCTCCTCACCCCCTCTCTCTCCTCTCCTCCCCTCCATCTCTCTCTCCTCTCTCTCCCTCTCTCTCCTCACCCTTTGGTCTCCTCCATCTAACTCTTCCCTTTCTCTCTCACACACCTCCCCCTCTCTCTCTACTCTCTCTCCTCACCTTCTCTCTCTCTCCTCACTCTCACCCTTATCTCTCTATGCACTCACTCTTGTCTCTCTTCACTCTCTCTTTTATTATAAATTATATTTTAAAATTAATAAAAAAAATTAAAAAATAAAATATATTATATATAAATAGTGAAAGTTTAATCTATTATTAATGCTACTTTTTATTGAAATTTTAATATTTATTTATTATATATGTAAATAATAAATATTGAATAAAATATATTATATTTAGGAAGTTTATTTAAAAATTTTTAATATTTATTTATTAAAATTATTTAATAAAGCTATTAGCAATGCTTGAGAACAAGTGTCGCTATTATCAATGCTATTAGTGACACTTATTTATAAGTGTCGCTAATAATTAAAATTTTTTATTTTTTTATTTTTAATTCATAGCTAGTAGCGACGCTTAAAAAAACGTCGCTAATAGGTATAATTTTTTTATTAGTGACGTTTGTATAAAGCATCACTAATATGATTAGTATTAGCGATGCTTTAAATTAAGAGTAGCTAATATCTGAATATTATATTTATGTGTTGCTAATAGTTGATTTTATTGCGACACTTCTTTATGCATCACAAATAGTTGTTTCTAGTGATGCTTGGTTTTGCGTCGCTAATGCTACATTTTGTTGTAGTGATGGTTAAACTCTTAGATGTGACTACCGTGTTATAGAGAATCTTTTATGACTTACACTTAGGAAAAAAGTGACTCATATGTATAGCCATGGTAATAGAATGTTTATAATCTTATGTTTTTTAGCATGCTTATATATGTTATGGTTTATTTCTATTCTTATGTCTTACTTGATGTACTTCATAAAATAATGATCATGATATACTTATATGATGTTCTTGATTTATATTTGTATATGATGCGGGTTTCTTTTAGGGTTAAAATTACTTTAGGACTTTGGATATGAGACAAGGAAAATGTTGCTAAGTCATTTAGCATATTTAATGTTTTCTTACTTTAAGGTATACAACTTTAGGCAAGTGAGTATCAATTTGTTTGTATTTGTGCTTAATGACTTAGATTATTATTGTACTATAATTTAGTACTTGTATGTTAAAAAAATGGTTGACTCATACCCCGATATAACTTGGCAAATGTTTAACAAAAACATTTGAAAATTTTATTTTTGTTGTTTTATTTATAAAAATGAGTTAAATATCTTAGGGTGTGACAACTCATCAAAAGTTTTTCAATGTTGTCATGAATGGAAAAATCTAAACATGTGTAATATAGGCAAAAATATATTAAAAATATTATTGAGAAGTATGTAACCCATAAAAAGTTTGAGAAAATATACTCATGTGGTTTCATTTAATAGAGAACTTGTTGAATGTTTTTTATCGGTACCAAAAACAAGCAATTGAAATAATATAATATAAAATTAGGGTGCACGTCATGTCAACCAATATTAGACTTACATGTGACAACCATTTAAAAGAGTCTCATTGAAGTAAGATAGTCATACTTATCTTAAGTTTGAGGTCTAAAAAAGAGTTTGTAACTAAAATACACCCAAACAAACATGCCAATTAAAATTTATATCTAGGGGCATTATAGAAAATATGAGGGAAATATAAAAAGTTTGACAAGAATATATCATGACACTTTATATAGTAGTACAATATGAGGAGAGGGTTCGATCCATTAGAATTTAGGGCTATTTCTATTTACCATAGTCAATTCATGATATTCCCGCATACCCAAGATTTTACTTCCTCTAGATTACCACAGATTTTACAATTTATTGACCATTATGCCTTTGTCATTAAGCCAAATTCATAATGGAGTAAGAAAAATAATTACATTAAGTCGTCTTTTCTTTTTTGTAAAACAACACAAACAGTCCCCAAGGTGATGCACTTGAATGAACAACTTTTATCTAGAAGCTCATGTAAATGATCTTTTAGCTCCTTCTAGTTCCACTTGTGTCATCTTTGTAACAAGTTTTTAGTAAAATCAGTTTCCCTCTTCGAGGACTAACATGGGTGATTTAATGTCCTTCATCTATAAAAATCTGGTTACCTTAATTTCTTGTAAACCGACCGTGTGCCTTAGAAGTGATGACAAAATAGCCCAAACATCCATTGCTGAGGAGTTTCTTTACGAGTCTTTTGCTTAATGCCCTGAATAATTAACTGCTTTTGCCTTGGAATGCTTGATGCTGCACATTGTTACTTACAATCTACATTAGCATGATACTTAGCCAATTCATCCCCAAAACTGTTAGAACGTGTACGTAAGACAATCCTTAACCGTATTTTTACCATCCAACTTACTGTAGCTATAAAAGCCAATTTGGGTTACAAGAGATACGTATGGAAGAGTTGTCATTTTTGTTTCTATAAGAGGAAGGAAAAGGGGTTACTCCTATGACTTTTCTGAAGGGGGAAAACTAAGGTTGTCATCTTCTGTATGAGAACTTTCAAAGGTTTTCTTATAAGGAAGGAAGCGACTCTTTGTTATCGGGTGTTCTTTGGAATTTGTTGTTGTTGTGGAGATAAGCATTGTTGCACTATGAGGTAATTCTCGTTGTATCTTTCCATTTTTTTTATTATTTGTTCATTGTTGTGCTCGTTGTTCATGTTAACAAGGACTGTGCTAGCAATTGTATTCACGTATACTAGAATAACTGTGAGTCAAGAATTTGATAAGACCCTTAGAACCTAACAAATATGACATTAAAGTTAGGCTTCCATTCATTATTAGCTTATGAAAATGATGTTAACCGAAGAATTTACCCAACAAGCCCACCCAATTGATTTTAGGTTAGATAGCAAGCCCACCCAGTTGAGTTTGGTTAGATTGCACATGTCAGGCCTAACTGAGCTTGATGGGAGACCCATATAGACTATCTATAAGCTAAGTGGATAGTGATATATATCCAACGAATGTACCCAACAAACCCTCTCTGGCTGTGAGTTATATATCTTAAATTAATAACTTTATTGAGAAAAAAATTTATTCTATATTAATAGTTTTATTTTATTTAATTTAAGTAATTAAGTACTTAAAAAAATATTATAAACTTATTTTTCTTTCTCTTAGAAGTAAATTTCACCATTTAATAATTTTTTTTTTTTAAAATATGACTATTAATATAAGACAAAAAGAGTACAAAATAACATAGTCCACAGTTGTGGTTTATCTTATACCTATCACAATTATCGGCTTTCTTCGTAGCAAGCTTCTTTTTTTTCATTTTTAACTTCACAACAAATGTATTGTGCCCAGGATCATCTTATTCTTTCCTCACCTCGATGCAGTTTATTTAAGAGAGGACGATGAAAGAGATGTCCAGCATTATCTATATGGTCTCAACAATGACATCGACTATGAACTTATTACTATAAATGATGCCAAATTGCTCATTCCAGTCTCTCTTTTTTTAGACTTTAGGAATTCATTGTTAATTAATTTGTTATTTGGTGTGATTTGTTGTTTGGGTTTGACTGATATTCGTTGTTGATATGTCACTTAACAGCGTGAGCTTCTTAACTTTGCTACTTGGGGCTGTGCCACCCCATCGACATATGTAGGAATATTAGAGCTCGTCTTTGCGGCATAAAGTACACTGACTGCGGCAAATTAACCTGTGCAGCAACACTAACGAACACTGTGGACAATGTGACTGGCCAGAACTAACAAAATCTTTCAAGATAGAGCCCAACATGAATCACTTACGCAGTGTTTTGGACTTGATTGAAGGAGGCTACGACATCCATACTCGCTGTAGGATGAAGGCTTCAACAAATATATCCCGACAAGATGTCTATTTTAAGTGGGTTGCCCCCTCTGGAGAACGAGCTCAGCTTTGCTTTGATGTTGCTGCACTGTCCCCTGCCAATGTAGCTGCCATCGGTGCAGTAATTCACAATCAGATTGGAAGCTTTTGTACTGCAACTACATTGTCTAGTTGACATGCATCTTCACTTGAGACTGCTCTAATAATGAGCCTAGCGTAAATAATGTATAATAGCTCTTTATCCATGAGATTAATAACACATACGCTAATGTACATTAGTGTTAGTGATACTAATGCTAACGTATGTTAATATACGCACAACCAATTTCAAATATCAAGGGTTTATATGCATTTCTTATGCTAGGCTTATTGTCATAGAAAATTATAAAAAACTCTTGCTCTAAAGAAAAATGTTCTACATTAGTTTCATATGTCGAAGGCATACTTCATTATCTAAAAAGTCATCGATAAGTAGGGCCTATTTTTTAGGCCCTACACACCAATGGTGTTTAAATAAATAATGAAGTAAACTTCTGATGTATGAAACTTAATGTCAGGTTAGCATTATTCTTCCATAAAATATAAATTGTCAAGGCATGTGAAGTCCGATGTATCAAAATTTGTGTGGTCTTACTTCCATGCCAACAACTTTTAGATTTCCATCAACCTGTACCATATCAATATGGCTAGCACATATCGATATGATATTAATTTATTAATTTTTATTTTATAAAATATTTTAAAAAATATTAAATTTTTCTTAAAAACAAAAACATGTTTCAAACCTAACTTCTTCTAAGGTTTAAATATGACAATTTTTTTATATTAAAACTATTTTAAAAAAATTTGCATAAGATCGATATATGTGGACCATATAATTTATATAATTATTTTTTTAAAATATAATACTCTATAAATATGCATTTACTTAAACATCTAATTGTGACTCATATTAAGTATTTTATTTAGTTTTAAAATAAACTAATTTTAGAACACTTAATATAAGAAAGATGGAGTAATAATTTCTATATGAGAGAGGGAGTAACATTGTATAGTTCCAAAGTGAACAAATTTTAAAACAATATAGCCTTCTATGTCTTATGATGCTCTAGAAATATATTATAATAATATATTATTAATTATATTATTTTTTTATGTGTATAAAAGGGTTCATATCCATTTTAATGTGTACCAAGCATATCATTAATACATATCCATATCTATAATCATCAATACTATTATCCGTATTAATACAGCCTTCTACGAGACTAAGGGCTTCTAAATACAGTCTCAAGAAATGAGAAACTTCAAACTTACTGAGGAATGCTTCATATGCTCACCCGGGTCCTGCTTGTTGTGTGCTCGCAATCAAGTCGGCATAGGTCAATCCTGTATAGCATTTCCAAAATTTTTATAAGAAATATAAATTTAGTTACCAGGGCTCGTGGGTCTTATTTTGGATAAGATCAATTCTTGTAACTTGCATTTTTAGAAAAGAACTTTTTTGCTTGGTCCGGCTTCCAATCCAATAAATCTCGATGTTCAAGGCAATCTGAACTGAACCAAACCAAACCGACTCTCAACCACATGCCAGGTGAATAATTGATCTTAAAAGGCGGTTCTCAACAGTTATTATAAACAAAAACTAAACAGAAGTTGCTGGAGGACAAGCCACAAAAAAGAAAAGCGATATCAACAGTGAAGACTAGTTGGATACAAAAAACATTGAGGGTTCAACAGTGTAAATCAGCAGCCCAGCATCTAGAATCATCCTCCCTCCACCGCATTGAACCCTCTGTCACAAGGATAGTTGATTTATAAAACAGTTCTCACCAGCTCTTGTAAAAAGAAAAATGTAAACAGAGGTTGTATAACAAACCAGACAAAAGAAAGTAAATAAACAGTGAAGACATGGATTGAGACATATTTAAATGCATCATAGTCAGAAGTAAATTTGCAAAATCTGATTCAAAAAACATCGAGGGCTCAAAACAGTAAATTAGAAGACCGTAATAGGACTGCAGCATAATTCAGGCAGTGTTTGGGTTCAAATCTGACAAGCTAACCTTAAGTTTTTCTTTTTCTCTTAGAACTGGGCTTTGGTTTGTCATCTGAAGGGGACTCTGACGACTTTGCTACCACAGCAGAGCTCCACAAGGCTCTTTCTATATCTGATGGAGACAAAGTATTATTATCTACACTGAGTTCCTGCATAATGCGAAACGAATAAGAATGTTACATCTTTTAAAATTGAGACCAACCACACGAGTTACTCAGGGCAGCATCAATTGCTGGAATTCAGAAGTTACTCAGGGCATGTGTTTCAGCAATCAGCAACTTAAACTATTCAATAAACCTCTTTGCCTCACACAAGTAATATGTAGAACTTTTTCTAAAAGTTGAACCCATGGGATCTGCATATAATTCTAATCTGGGTACCCAGGGTTTTCCAGAAAAAAGGAAAAATCCCATGTCCTTCAAATGTGGTCTCCTACAAATGGCACAAGTTTTCGTCTCCTGCCTCATATTAAGACAAAAGGTTAGACAAGTTCACTTATGTGATAAAGTATCAAACTCATCTTTTGAATACCACTAAAAATGGCAACGAAGATTATCTTACTAAGATAATATTACGTATAGCTCTTACAGGAGCATCCTTGATAGATGCACCAATATGAGTGGAGGTGGGGTTGTCCCTATGAGATTGGGTTTGTCTCTAGAGTACTCAGGAAACCAAGATATAGCGAAAGGTCATAATGTACTGGCTTAAGAACCATAAGGCACTTTAAATATTGTGTTTGTGATGTTGCCATTTTATATGCAAGTGTTGTAGTTCAAGCCTAGCCACTTATTTCCTTATTAGTATAGCACATTTAGACCAAGTGGAGGCTCATGTAAGAGACCACCCTCATTCATGCCCATTAATTTTCTCAGAAACATAAATTTTTCATAAAATTATTAAGATGGGTGGAGGATTATTGTATTTAATTTAATAAGACATATACGTGATTTTCCTTCCCTCCATAAGTTAGTATTTGTATGAAGCCCTAAAGCCTACTTTACCTTTTCTTTCCCTCCATAAGTTAGCAAATAGTAAAATTTTACTATTTGTGAAAAACACGAAATAGATTCATATTTAATGGGATCTATCTACTAGTTTGGAGTTCACGGCTGGTTTAGTTGAAAGCCAAGCTTTAGGAAGAGTTTTTCATGCTCCCCTATGACAATGAGCCCAGCTTAAGCTACGCATGGGAACCATTTATAATTAAGATCGATGGTGTGCATGCTAGCGCTAGCATGAACGATTCCCATGCGTAGCTTACGTTGGGCTCATTGTCAGAGGAGAGCATGAAAAACTCTTCCCTAGCTTTGTGCATTTAAGGATGTTTATAGCTTTGTCTTATTCATGACGTCTTTGATTTTGCAGCCTGTACTCACGAATTTTTACGTTTTCTTCTGTGAATAACTCTACCAGCTACCAAGAATTTCTATGGAAAGCCAAATTTCATTGCCAACGGTTGTAGTAATTTTTTTGCGCGAGAACAAAATGCTCTAATTTATCAGTTGCAAGGAAATATCAATGCAGTCCTGATTGAGCTGTAATGAAGCTTTCCCAATAAAGCTTCTTTAACATAAACGAACATGGCAACACATACTCATGCTGCATGTCTCCAGCCTTGGCTCTAAGTGTGACTCATCATTTCATGCCTTCTACATAGCCAGAGGGAGGGGAGCTCCGCTTGGAGCCAGAAAAGACGAGCTCTGCTTGGAGCTAGAAAGGAGCTCCTCTTCACTGGCAGGCCAGAGCCGAAGAGGAATGAGAAGAAGGGGCCAAGGTGGTGAGGGAGGAGCAGGAAGAGAATTCATAAACATGAAGGGGATGGGGATGAGAAGGTGTCTCTTGATAGGAGGCTTCCAAAGCTGCCGTACAGCCTTGTGCATGGCCTGCCTAAACAGAAAGCCATTACTTTATGACCACCATGGCCAGATTGTAGCCAGATTGTGCCACAGCGTGGTGTACGGAAGGAGACAGAGTGGCACAAGGGAAGGGAGGAGGAGAGGAGGAAGCGGCAACGACGAGGGAGGAAGCGATAGCCTGGGACATTAATGTGAGAATGCTCAAAATATTTCCACCTGGGCCTATAAGACAACCGAGGCAGTAAGTTCTCCTTTCATTTTCTTCCTTCTTCACATCTCTAATCTTCTCCTGCATCTTCTTGATTTATTTTTCACAAAATTGCCTAAGTTTTTGAGTTTTTCCTTTAGCTTAAAGAATGTAAATTTGTGGGAAAATTCATCACCCTTCTCATATGCAATTGAGAGGGACTAACAGATTTCTGGGATGATGTATATTTGAGGTGATTGTGTTGTATTCTGTTGTGTCAGTTCCAACCATTGAAGAGCAAATCTCCTAATAGAAAGTGACCAAGTCATGCCTTAACCCAGTAAATCAACGTATTTTGGTGGTTCTATAGGGGTTCACGTAGCAAGGATGTACAACATTTTTTTATTAATTTGCCTCTCCATCAAAGTGGCATCTACACTTTTTTTATATAATTGCATTGTTGTATCTACATCTCCTAATTACTCCTTCTGATTGTGGTCAGTTGGTATGCCAGATTTGAGCCAATTCCAATCCTAGCAGACAGGACGAGTAGGTTTGGTGTCTGTCCACCACAATTCAATTTCACCTACATAATTAATTCTATTAGCATAACAATTAAAGGCTCTGTGGTTACATTCACCAGAGTATTAGGCTTTCATTTCTAGCCCATTCATCTCATTAGACAAAACATTTCATGTTGGCGTACTTAGTATTCTGTCCTTCAAGGGGCTTTTAAATTTGGTTCTAAAATTTTTATTGTTAAAGGTCCATCTGTTTCAGTTTTGTTTTCCCTTAAAGTTTTCCTTTCTTATTATAAGAGTATTCCAGTTTTGGTTCTTCTTATCCATCAATTCATTCATGTCGATTTTTTTACTTCTCCATTCTCGCCTTGTTTTTTATATCCTTCCTTAACCAGTAGTCGAGCAATTAGATCCTCAACCTATAGTGCTTTGTATCAATGCACCAAAGAACTATTGCAATTAGATTCCTTTTTTTATAGTACTTCCAAGAGGGTAGTAATTGTTAACAATACTGCTTCCTAGAACTTCTCATTTTTTTGTTCCCTCATTCAAATTTTTTATCAATTATAATTTGAATATCATGAGTTAGGCCCACCATATATTTTCTGTCAACAATTTTGAATACAAAATATCTACTAATAGCATATTTCTTGCATTAACAATTTCCATAGGTCCTTAGGTGGACTTTGCATTAGAGTGGTGCGAGTACATGGATATATTCATCCCGCTCAAAGTGATATCCTTGCAAGTAAAGTCATCAATATTTTACTCCCTGCAGATATCGGCGTAAGCAGGCTCATCCTTCCACTCCCTGCACATAAATATAGGAGCTGCCTGCATCTACCTCTTCTTTTCTTTTTATTTAAGCTCTGCTATTCACATGGGATGGCTGAGATTCAGTCATTCAGACTTTGAGAGGAGAGTTTGCTCCTTTCACTCTCACTGCTTTACTATTTGCTGTTAATTATTTCCTTCAGAATGCTCAGGATTGCATTCTCATCCAAGGAAACGTCATGAAGCAGAAGTGCATTTGCTCAGCTCTAACAAGACATAAACCCAGTGAATCTATGGATTCTAGATAAGACTCCGCCTATCAAACGTCAATCCACTGAACCAGGCAAGACATAGCTCCGGCCTGATGCAGCCCTCCTGGTCAAGAATTTAGGTAGGAAATTGCACATGCAAGAGGAAAGAAGATTCTAGTTTTGCACGCGGTAGATCAAGCACCTAAGGCACATATGAACATGGGTAGGACAATGTATTGAATGAGTTGGGAAGAAATTCCATCAAGACTACGATGTAGAAACACACCAAACTAAAAGCAAGACTAACCTTAGCTTTCTCTTGGAGCTTCTCCGTAAATGCAAGATATTGCTTCAATGTATAATCTTTAGAATTACCAAGCGCAGCCACCATAGCCTTCAGAAAAGGGAGAAAAGATAGGAAACCCAAAACGTGGAAAATTTAGCTTCAAAGTGAATTAGTAAGTACCCAGATGCAAAAATTACCCTTAAATGCAATAGCAACATTGAAAACTTGATTTGGGCTCTTGTTCCTACCTCATCCGACATGAATGGCGCGACATCAGGCGCATAGGCGGCGAGAACGGCGGACGCCGTGGCCGGGCCGACCCCCTTCAACACCGTCAGCTCAGCCACCGCCTTCGCGACGTCAGGAAGCGATTCGAAGGCCTTACGCGACGCCGACTCCACCTGGGCCTCATCCAACGACGCCACAAAACCCAACAGCCGCGGCCTAAAGCAAAAACCTTTTACAAAATTAGTAGTAGAATAGGAAAGAAAACAACTTTTTTGTGTGAGAAAGCAGAGGAAGGAGAGGGAGACGGACCTCCATTTGCCCCGGGCGAGCTTCCACTGCATGAGGGAGGAGAGCTCGGACTTGGTGATGAAGGGGGTGGGGTTGCGGCTGCGGAGGAGGAGGGGGAGCTGGTTGCGGTAGAAGTCGTCGAGCTGGACCAGGTTCGGCTTGCCGACTGACTCCAGCCGAGCCGGGTACGAGGAGAGGGCCCGCTGCCAGGCGGCGACGTCTGAGCACCGGAAGTCCATTCCTGTTCATCAGCTACTCCCTGGCCGTCGGTGATTCTGAATTCGCCGGCGGGCAAATTGGCTTCTTAATTTGGATTTTGGCGCAAACCAAGTCCTCCCACTCCCAAGTAATGTGAAACAACGTGCCCTTATAATACGTGCCTAGCACGTATTTAAAGGTTGAAAGTCCCCCATCAAATTGATCGACCCAACGCATACTCTCACGAACTTTAGATAAACACTTTCGATGGTCGGATTAACGTACTAATGGGGTCGTAGCCGATCCGAAGCTTGATAAACAATCACAAAACATTGGAGGAATTGAATTTGATTATAAAATTTTTAAGGGCAAACTCATTATACGAAAGAATGCTTTTTTGTAACTCATTTTAAGACAATGAGAAGACTACCCTATTCTAATTGTCGCGAAATTTGACATATAATTTATAAATTGTGGACGAGCTATTTGCCAATGATAATGCCAACTTCTCATAATTGTAATAGGAAAAAGTTTATTAGAGCTTCAGTTCACACACAATAGCATGAGCCAGTCATCATCATGGGTCGTTAGATCGAGATGCGATAACACAAAAAGGAAAAACTAGAAAGGTTCAAGGATTGTAGGAAAATATTGAATACAATGAGTAGCATTGGACAAAAGAATAGGAAAGCATTAGGGCATGTTACCTAAGAGTACCACTAAACTCACACCTATTATTATATTACCTTTGTTAAAGCCCAAAGAAGTATAAAAGAAATTTAAAGATGCCCCTACACATGTCAAGTCAAAGGATAGTAGACCATTCCAAATCAAACCTAGTATCTTAAGGATAGGTGACTTTTGCCATAAAAAGAATCACACTAGGGGAGATTGCCTCAACTTGCCCTCACATAAGGTTGCACCTAGAAAAATGAAAAAGACCCCCATATCTACTCAAGGACCTAGGATGCATCATCAATTATTTAAGAGAAAGACATGAGAAGTGTAGATGAGGAAAATGATCCTAGAAAATCTAAGACTTGGGAAGATAGTTATAAAACCCCTAAACTGCTTTAGGATTGGCTGGTTAAGAAAGCCTAAGGTATCTCTTTTGCAAAATAGAGATATTGTCATGATATTTATGATTTAATTCTTTAAATCATTTGTGATGTTTTTTTGTTTTTGTTTATGATTGATTTTTGTTTTTGTTTATTTGCTTTTAATAGCATAAAATGAAAAAACAAAAAATACTAGAAAAAGAAAAAAATAGTTTACTTTATGCTTCAGAATTTCTAGTGTTGTAAAATTGTTCGTCTCAATCTCTATTTACTTACAAATTTTCATGGTAAAGACTGAAAAACACTATGATGAGTGTTCTTGTTCTTAGCTAAAGAATGAACCAAGGTAAGTGAAGATTATGTAAATTTTTTTCATCTTGATGTTATAAGTCTTTGTTTTTGTAAAACATTGGGCACATCATGAAACTCAAGTCAATTTTAAAAGAAATTAAATGTGACATTTATAAAATTTGAAGATTTGGGACTTTAGATTTTAGTATAGCTTATAAATCTTAATTAAAGGAACTTGCTGAATCTCAACAATAACTAAAGCTGGTCTTTTGGGTACCTAACCCAACCCTAATAGACAAGGTTTGGTTTCTTAGATCTTATTGATTAGCCGGGTCGGGTCAAGTTTGGGTCTTACTTGATCCAAACTAAACCTGATATGAGTACAATTGAACCAGTGTTATTAGAATTGACCTTATCACTAGCCGGGTTTGAGTTTTCCAAGTTCAGCGGGGAAAATCCAGCTTTGTCCAAGCAAAATCTGGGTTGATCCAAGAAAAATTAAGTATGACCCAGAAAATGAATCGGGACCAGTCAAAACCAGTTTCGACCAATAACACCTTGACACCCTCAACACCTCAAATTTAAGGCAAAAACAAGTTTTTGGGTCTAAATACCGTAATAAAAGTTTTTCTTCTTACACCGACACCCTCATCCTATGTGTATGAGAGTTAGAACAATCCTTTGTGCACCTCACCTTAGTGCTTCACCACGCCCTCTTAAAGAATAAAGCTATAATTTATTAATATCTGAAACAAGCCAACATTGCTATAATGTTGGTTGCCTACATACTTATTATATAACATCTTAATATTATTCCAATAAAACCAGATCCCAATATAGTTCAACCTAGTGACTAATGTAATAAGATAAATCATTCTCAAAGTCAGATAAATATCTTATTACATAATCCAACAAATCATTCAATGAAAGAATCAGATTAATCTTTTATTCATAGAATCCAATAGATTGCTCATTCATAGAATTTGATAAGTCATTCAAAATAAGATAAATCATTTTTTCATAGAGTCGTGATACCCAATGACTTACTCTCGAGCTCATGGGGCAACAGAAGCCAAAAGGAAAGAGATTTTCCTATAATATCACAAATCTTGTACGTGTTAAACCTAATAGCAGGTATCTAGAATCGATAACTTTTGGGCTTTATACCAAATAATTGCTGAGAGAGTCCAAAGACCTAAAACATCAAAAGGCTTCATTCAACGAATAGAAAGTTTTTCAAAATGGCATATAAATATCTCATGAAAGGCGTCATTAGGAATTCCCCTAATGATATCACTTTTCAAAACAGCTTTGGGCATAGCCCCATAAGAATCCATTTAAATCTAGCCAATCTTGACTTTAATTTAGGGTCCTGGTCGTGGTGGCCAGAGCCTCTCCTCATCCCGGGTTGAGGTTAGAGGAGCCTCTCCCTGTCCCACGTTGAGGCTAGCAGAGCTTCTCCTCGTTTTCAATTGTTTTCTCAAGAGCTTCTATCTTTTTCCTTCGGAGTTCTCTCTCTTCCCTTATGATTTTTTCCTTTCTAGGATGATCAACTTATAAAATTGGCCTATCCATTGTGTAGAACATACTTGAATTTGCTAGAAACATCTTTTGAATGAACAAAATTGGACTTAAAATAACTCATAAACAAGGAAGAGAAGTCTCTCATGGTCCAGAACCCCTATCCCTAAAATAGGGAAGGCAAAACTGTGAGAATGGGACATCCTTGGCCAGGATCGTCCAGGCAAGTAGCTTTAGGGGTTAACAACCCCGACCCTCTTACTTTTCCTATGTAGAAATTTGACCGTGTCTCACTTTCGTGGCCTTAACCGTGTCCTACCTGTGTGGCAATATTTGTGTTTACTCCTTAATGGAGGCATTCACAATTTGTATTGATGCATGTTTATTATGAATCCTATGCATAATTGTGCATCATGTGTTTGACACGGTTGTCGTGCAGGGTGAATGAGTTTGATGTGATATGAATGTATGATAAAAAAATGAGTGAATGAGACACTACTATGCAAGATTATGTGTTATGAATGCATGATCAGAAAATGTGTGAATGAGACACTATTATGCAGGATTATGTGTTATGAATGCATGATCAGAAAATGTGTGAATGAGACACTATTATGGAGATTTATGTGTTATGAATGCAAGATCAAAAAATGTGTGAATGAGACACTATTATACAGGATTATGTGTTATGAATGCATGATCAGAAGATGTGTGAATTAGACACTATTATGCAGGTTTATGTGTTATGAATGCATGTTCGGAAAATATATGAATGAGATACTATTATATATATTTATGTGATGAGCATGCATGATTAGAAAATAGTGTATGAGGTCAAATATGGATCTTATTTACTAGACTATCATGCCCTTGTGTTTTCTGATTATTGCCGTTGTATTAAAACCATTAGTTTTTATACTCACCTTACTTTCCTTATTTTGTTTTGGGGTTGCGTGGCGTGACACGCAGACGGACAAGATCCTCTGTATGAGGAAAGGTCAGGGAGAGCTTGGGAGTAGGCATGGTGGCTTCTAGTCTTGCATGTCTCTTCGTTTATCTTGTTTTGATGTTAGAACCTTGTGGAATGGTCCTTGTTTTAGATTTGTGATATACTATATCTTTAGTTTTGTTGAGACCCTGTGTTAAACTAAGTGTGTGGCTATGGATCGTTAGTAAGTGGGTTTGAGATTTGTGGTTTAATTTAGAGTTTAAGTAACTCTTTTGGTTCTACCTATTTACTTTTGCTCAAAGTAGTGCGTAACTCCGTAAATTAGATCGTCCGTAGTTGGGGCATAAGTCTTCTGCTATTTCTTTAACCGTTTTCAACAATATCGCCCCCCGTGCGCTGGACCAGGTTCAGCTTGGGTTGGGCAGTGCCGAGGCGTGACAAAAATGGTTGGCAAGGTAGTGCACTTCGTGATGTGCACCTGCAACACGTCATTCACGTTGTGTCAGCCGACACCTTTTTTATTACTATTAGTTTATTTAAATCAATTTTCTAATTTTAAACTGTCACAAATTTCTATCCTTAACTCAAATTTGAGCATTCTTGGTACAATCAATACGATCCCTATGCCACATGGGTAGGTTATCTCACACTTTTTAAGTGGGGCCCACCCATATGACACTCTTCCCGATGTCATAACTCTCACTCCCAACTCTGTTTTGTGCATTTTTTGACTCATTACGTTTGTTTCTTCAAGCTCTATTCACACAAAGGAGTTTCACATCTCTATTTCAAATAATCTTGCTCTAAAAATAAAACATTATGCTTAACCCTTCATGTTAAGTGTAATTAAAAAAAATGAGGTATTACACAATTGGTTGGGTTGCACTGGGTTTTTAAAACAAGGGGTTAAACAATTTAAAACTTATGTATTTGTCTTATGTGAAATACTGTCCAATGCTATAAATTGGTCATAAGAATTATGCTTCTTGTTTAGGTTGTTCATTGGTGGAATTGTACAAGTCTTTTTCGTTATGAATAAAAAAGCTTCTAGTCCTTTACTCAGCATCTTGGATTGGAAAACAACTATGTATAGTTTCCATTTGATTGAAAAAGATTGAGGATGGGTGTTCCAACTTGATGCTTAGAGAAATTTTGAGCTTTATGATAGTGAGTGATGATTGTTTAGGTTTTTTGTAGGTACAATGAAAGAAAAAATATTTGGTGAATTTATGTTGAGGTTTACTAAAATGAGACAAAATAGGGCAACAACATGAATGAGTTATATTTACAAACAAAGTTTACTTTTAATAGGGTAGAAAGAATTGTATTGGAAGGAACTAAAACCCAAATCCCATCCGACCTAGTTAGATCCAATAAAAAACCTAACTCAACTTGGCCCAATAGCAATTTGGTACTCGTTTGGCTTTTCTAAAAAGAAAATGATATTCATACTCTATTTTCTCTATACCATAGGCCTTACACCACCTTTGATTGGATAGGTATAGTGGGTCCCACCTAATAACATAAAATTCATTTTTCTCTATTCAATCATAAGTGGTGTAAGGCCTATGGGTGTAGAGAAAAAAGGTATAGGAAAATCACTATCCTTTCCAAAACTTGATCTGAACCCGACCTATTGGTAACACTAGTCTACATTAGTCTTCTACCCAAATTTGGCAAACATGAGGAAATCAAGTCAATCACTTCAAAAGTCTATTTAAGGTTCAAGCAAGCTTTTCTGAATTGATTTTCTAAGCTCTCTTTCAGCCTTTGGGATGGTGACTTCATACCTTCAAATGCTGATTGATCTACTATTGTTGATCTTAGGCTTCTCAAGTACTTTCTTAGAATTGAAGTGACTTGTTCATTGTAGGGTATATATGCATTTCACAACAAAGATAAATTATTGATATTCTATCATATGCAGGCAGTTCAACCTTCTCTAATAGAGCAAAATTTAAAATTATCTATTGAAGATGGAAACTACTTTATAATTCATCTTCATATTGTTGCTTTGTTGACTAGCTCATTTATCTTACAAAATTTATTGGAAATTTCCAACATATTTAGACTCTCCCATTTATTGGAAAACAAAGAAATAATTTATTTTTTCAGGGCCATATGCCGAACTCGAATATTGCACCTTGGTTAGTTCCAATTGTGAGCTTACTTGGGCTCAATATCTACTTCATGATTTCCAAGTTCCTCATCATCTAGCTCAATTGTATGTGATAATGAAGAGACACCATATCAAATCCAATTTTTCATGAACCTGTAAAGCAAATTGGACTTGACTCCCATTTGATTCGTGAAAAAAATCAAGCTGGGTTGATTATTAATTATTAGATAATTTTTTTATATTCCCTAGACTAACATGCAAATATTCCATATTCCTTGGTTTAGTGAAAAAATTTTTACAAAACCTGACTCTACACGATAATCGAGAAAAGATGGAGAAATTACCCCTTAGAAGGGGTTTAGGGTTTTAAATCATGTAACTCGGTAATGAAGGAGCATAAACCCATAAACGACTAGAAGTCTGGTGCAACTTTCAATTTCCAATGAGTCATTTCTAATTTTCGACCATTCAAAAGAGAGTTCCGACAGTCAACAACATATTCTTAGGTTTGATAAATAATTTTCAGCCTGAGCTTCTCCAATCATGGTTTGAAAATTTGTTTCAACCATCCCTTTGTTGCTCATATGGTAGGGATGGCCATTGAGGTGTTTGTCTGGCAAGGTTTAGCGGCAAAAATCAGTCACAACTTTTGTGACAAATAGTAGAACTGGTAAAGGCATCCACGCTCACCCTAATTTTATTTTCGTAGTTATGAGTACACACTAAATGCATATATCATGTTACTGATAACATGATAGCAAGTACATGTATTTACACGCATATTATATATATCATGTTATGAACAATACGATATGGGTATATCATATTAGCAATGATATGTCTTATTAACAAGTAATGTTATTGTGTATCTGTAAGGAGACACATCATGTTATCGATAACACAATAAGTGGACTTAGCGTGTATTTGATGGTTACTTGGACAGTTACAAAAACTGAATTAGCACTTGATTTTTTGTCTTTTACATTGGCAGTTACATAATTTGAATGATTACAAGCTATTTTTACAATTACATAATCTCAATAATCATGGCCCATTGTAGACGACTATATGGATATACGAATGGTAGAATCATTGAAGGACTCACAGGAGAAGAAGAAGAAGAAGAGGGTTTATGGGAGGAGCAAGGGCTGAGTACAAATAACTAACCCGATGGATTGAGACTTTCAAAAGACCTTATCGAAGCAAGGTCGGAATCCAAGTGAATCTTGGAGGAAACTGGGTTCTACCTAGTATACGAATGAGAGAAAATGGTCGTCTTTAGGTTGCTACTAGACGAGTTAATCGGTGAGTATTGGGATGACTCACAAAATATATTTAACATCCGGTAAAAGAAATCTACCCATCACAGAGGAAGATGTTGCCTTGGTCATAGGTTTGAAGGCTCAAGGAAACTTGGTGAAGTTGGAAGGTGGGAAGGGAAGGTAGCCCAAGTGAAAGGGCAATTTTTCAAAAGATTCTTCTCTAGGAAGAGGCCAAACAAGAACCATATTGAGGACATTTTGAAGGAGGTTTAACTGAAAGGAAATGTGTTGTCTCTGACAATGACTTAACATACTTAGCAATAGTGCATATGGGTGTAGTGTTATTAACATAGAGCAACAAATCTGTCTCCCCATTGCTTTGTGACTATTAGTATGACATTGATGCATTGGGGAGGTACAACTAAGCGACAACTATCCACGGGATGCATAGACGAGGGATATCTTTATCCCATAAAAGCATAAGGAGAAAAGAAGAAGACTGCTCTGCCACCACTGGAATTCTAAGGAGGGCTTGGTTTGTTTTACATATAAAACTTCGTAGTAGTAATAACACAACTAATGTATAGTAGCATAGATTAATAACATGATTAATTAACATGTTGTGTTCATAATAGCATTCTAGAAATAGCATGGTGTCAATAACACAATAATTTAATTAGATAATATGATATGTTTATTAGAGTGTATTGTCCATAACATGATTTTTTATTAGTGTGCAATTGATGAATCAATAATTTAAGAAGTGTGTTATTGATTACTCTATTATCATAGGATCATATTTTATAGAACACGACATACTTGATCTCATAGCATTAATAACATGATTGTTTTGGTAACGTAGGTGTGGTTTTTTTAGCACACAAGTACATGGGCACCAAGTTGTTCTCCATGTACCCCTAGGTGCAAGAGGTGGCCTGGGATGACTCAGTTGATTAGGGATGTGGAGAAGGCCACAAAACTTAATAATTTCAACAAAAAGTCCAAAAAGTTGTTGGCTCATCAAAGGATGAAGAAGTAGACGACAAGATGCTCACTTGTCTGAAGGTCAACTTCAAGGTGATACATCAGATAAAGTCATTTGCTGAAGAGAGGCCCACATGAACAAGGTCCATTGGCTTTCCAAGAAGACCCACAAGAAGGTTAGCATTTAGACCACTAGGGTAGGCCATAGGAGATCGCTTCTAACTAAAACACTTTGGGCACATACGTCAACCTAATCTCAACCAACCTCAGGCGTCATTGAAAGCTTTGTAATGCCCTTGAATGTTATGTCTGGGATTCTTGATGTCATGATGAAGAAGGCCACCATCTACGTTCACTGAGGGTGGAGCATAGATAGCTAGGAAGTGGCACTACAACAAGTTAAAATCTCGATTGAGGTGGCCACATGTTTTATTGAACACTTTCAACCTCCAACTAAAGAAGTTATTCAACCGCAAGAATGTCAAGAAACACCACCTCCTCCAACAACCGAAGTGAAGACATCCCCTCCAACATTGAAGGTGAAGTCTCTTGCTTCAAAATCAAAGTCTAAACCTTTGGTGCAAGAGAAAAACCAAAATGAATCTATATATGTAGAGGAAGACTTCATGTTCCATAAGTTGGTTATTCCCTGACTTCAATTGCATTAAGTTATTATGTCAAGTTATCAAGTACATGAAATGGAAGTTGTCATAATATCAATAACATGATAATGTGAGTAGTCATTTTTATCGATAGCACAAGTGTTTTTTCGTAATATCATAAAAATGATAAGGTGAATAGTCTTGTCATCGATAACATAACTTATGAGGATTTTTGTATTCATACTAATAGGATGCCTTACCTAAGAAAAGGAGGTCAAAGGTCGAACACACTGTTATCACTAGAGTCCTCAAAAAAATCAACGTGGAAGTGGGGCAAGTGTGGGAGGAGCCACCTCATCAACCCATGCCAAAGAAAATATCAGTGTCTGATGCTAGATATATCACTACCCAACTAACCCCCGGTACCTAGACTCATGAGGTACACAGTGGTACAGCTAAGGGCCAATACAGACAACAAGGAGGCGGTCTAGGTGTTGGCCCAATTCCTAAGGGGAAGTGGGTGAGTAACTGTAACGACCCATTTTTCGGTTACGCTTAACCCGGGTGGGTTAAGGGTAATTTGGTAAATTGAGATTTATGTTCAGGGATTTATTAGGTAAAACCATAGTTGAGTAGAGCTCGGAGTACTGAGCGTGATGAATCAAAGAACGTGCAAAACGGGGGTCGAGAGTGAAAGCTACGACCTCGGGAAGCATGCCATATGGGCGGGACCTACATAAATGTGCGGGATAACCTACCCATGTGTGGTTTTATTTCGAAGGGTTCATTGACACAAGTCCATCGGTATCAAGAGCGTGCAATTCCAATGTCAAGGTTGGAAGTTATTGCGTTTTGAGTTTAGGATATTATTTGAATAAAATAATATCTTTCTGGATAGGATCGATGATGCAATGGATAAGATTGATGACGAAGCAGATAAAATTGATGATGCAAGCAAATAAGATTGCTAACAAAGCGGATAAGATTGATGATGCAAGTGGATAAGATTGATGATGCAAGCAGATAGGATTGCTGACAAAGCGGATAGGATTGACACATGTCAGCCTCATGTCTATCCAGTTCTTCTATAAATAGCATCCTCGACATCCAGAGAAGGGAGGAGATTCATCTCCCACGTTTTGTCATTCCTCTCCCACGTTCATAAACTTCTGTTCTTCATTTTTCACTCATTTTAAGTTCGATTCAAGTCATTCTTGAGGCGTTCCTAGCTAATTCGAGGGTGATCTACGCAATGATATGGTCCATCCCTCAAGTTGGCACTCCTAAAAGGGAGGAACGAACTGGGGCAAGAGGAGGCTCTGTTTGCCACCCTCCTGCCCCAAGAGTGAGAGAGAGATGGCCCGGTGAGAGAGGGGGCTTCGTCCTCCGTTACTGGGCTAAATCAAGAGAAGTGGCCCGAATTAGGGGGGGCTTTGTTCTCCACCGAAGGGCCACAATGTGTGAGGAACACCCCGAGTAAGGGAGGTTCTGTCCGCCGCCCACGGGTGCAGAAAACGAGAAGTCTCCGGGAAAGGGGAGAGTTGGTCAGGTCATCTTTTGGTGCAAGGCGAAGAACATACGGAGGCTAGAGAAAGCTCCGTTCGTTATCTCAGGATCCAAAGGGGAGGACGCCCAGAAACAAGCTTCCCAAATACCGCTACCTCGTGAAAAATCAAGGGAGTAAGGGTTTCTTACCTCCTATTTTAATTATAGAACGACATGTGCTAGTTATGATGTGTGTTATGCTATGATCCATATGCTTGCTATGCTTATATGCCATGATATGTGCTTATATGCTATGATGCATGTGTGTCATCTCGCTCTAGATTAGAGAGAGACATGTTGTGTGTGTGTTTATATTATGATATGCTATGCTTATATGCCATGATGTGTGTCGTCTCGCTCTGGGTTAGAGAGAGACGTGTTGTGTGTATGTTCGGTCTCGGCTCAGTGATAGAGCGAGACCTATGATTGTGTTCCATCTCACTCTATGATGAAACAAGATGTGTGATGCATGCAGTCTCAGCTAAGTGATATAGCGAGACGTGTGATGCATGTGGTCTCGGCTCAGTGCTGGAGCGAGACATGTGAATGTGATGGTCTTGTTCTAGGATAGAGTGAGGAATGTTGTGGTGGTCTTGTGGTGCTCGTCTCTATGATAGAGCGAGATGTGTGTTGCCGGTGTTTTATCGGGTTTTTGTATAACTCCGATTAAATATTCAGAGATATATATTTTATACGTATGTATTTTTGGTATGCCGGTTATATGTAGTAGCCAGTAGGCAGAACTACGTTCGGATCCAATCGTATCAGATTAACATCGTGGATGTTATCCGATATGTACGTAGGGAACCAACGGCAAGGCAACGTTGGCCCGGTTCGAATTAGTTATATAATTAGGCCAGTTTTTGCCTATGCGCAACGGAGCGCTAAAGTTCCATAGCGCATAGAGGAACGAGAAGACTCTCGTACTCAGAGTCGGCTGCTCCCGATTCTAGGTTTGGTTTTTATCGTGTTCAGACCCCCGGCCCGGGTCAGGGCATGACAAATGGTATCGGAGCTTTGCTCTGTCTGCGAGAGAAAAATATTTTCAATAATATTTTGATTTGCTTCAAATTCAAATTTTTAAATGGGAATCTATTTGTTTTATGAGTGTGTTATTAGATTAATTCATACTCCGATGGTCATTTAATATGTGTGTCATTGGTTTTAAGACAAATTTCAATGTGATTTAATGTTCGGTTCAATAAGGGTCGTGATGACCTAAAGTTTTATTCGGAATTTTGGTTTGATTTGAAGTTATGTTTTGTGCGGGTTGAGTTGATCTGAAGTTTCATTTCGGCAAGTGTTGTATCGGAGTTGATATAAAACTTTGATTGTGATTTTTACATTTTCGCATGTGTCATCTGATTTAAGGTGAACTCCAATTTGATTTAACGTGCTGTTTTGTAAGGGTTGTTTCCGTTTAGAAAGTGTTGTGTCAGAGTTCATTTATATACTCTGATTGTGATTTTTGTCACTCTGTGATCGGAATTAAAGAGAATTCCGATTGTGACTGTTCATTCTTTATATCGGAATCATGAAGAATTCCGATCGTGAATGTTTCATTTTATACATGTGGTATCGGATTTAATATACACTTCGATTGTGATTCGCATTGTTCTACATGTGTGATATCGGATGTGAGAAATCCGATATTTGAACATTATGTTCTATTTCATATGTGTTGTATCAGATTCAAGGTGAATTCTGATTGTGAAGGTTCTATCCTACGAGTAATTTATCGTATTTAATGCAAACTCCGATTTTATGAATTTTGGTTTTGAATTAGAAATGATTTAAAAGTTTTTGTCTTGCATGTGTTGCAAGGTATTCAACGCAAACATTGATTTTATAAATTTTGATTTCGAGTTAGGAATTATATAAAATTTCTGTCTGAGTTAGTTTAATCGGGTTTTATACGAATTCCGATTTTGAATTAAATTGAATCGGAAATATGTGTTCTAAACACGTTATGGAATTTTCTGAAAATGTTTTAAGTGACTTCAATTTCGAATGGTTCATATGATGAACTTCAATTTCGAATGATTTAAAATTTAAAAACATACTTCAAATTATTTCGAAAGACGGTTAGACTACCTATGAGAAACCACCAAAACACCCACAATATGGGATGTGCGGTGGAATGCTCTAGGATTTGTTCTACCGATGAAGTTCAAAACATAAGCATTTCAAATGATTCGCTTAAGGCGAATTTATTTACAAATCAAGAAAATTATTTTTTGATAAAAGGTAGAACTCCCTATGAGGAACCACCAAACGCTCATGGTATGGGACACGTGGTGTTAGTGGATCGCTCTATGGATATTTCTGCCAATGTTTCAAAGAATTTATTTACAACTCAAGAAAATTATTTTGATAAAAGGTAGAACTCCCTATGAGGAACCACCAAACGCTCGTGGTATGAGACACAAAGGCTCAAAGAGCCATAAGTCTGTTTTGTTTTGGTATGTGTTTTTGAGTTGCAAGGTGAACGTAGAATGGCTGTTTTAAGTGGGATTTGATTCTTGAGGGTTGGTTGTTATGATGATGTTTTGATTGAGCCAGATTTATGGCTCTATTGTCAAAAAGAAAATTATGTTTTCTGAAAAATGATTTGGTGCGTACGATGGTATGTGAATGTTGATGTGTTTTGATTTCATATGAGCCATTTAATGTTTTGGTTTTATTCAGTGATGTGATTTGACTTCGTACGAGCCACTGAGTATTTTGGTTTTCGTACAATGATTTAATTTGAATTGTTTTAGCATGGATGTTGCTATGTTTAAACGATGTGATGAGAGGGGGATGGCCCGGTGAGAGAGGGGGCTTTGTCCTCTGTTACCGGGCCAAATCAAGAGAAGTGGCCCGAAGTAGGGGAGGCTTTGTTCTCCACCGAAGGGCCACGATGTGTGAGGAACACCCCAAGTAGGGGAGGTTCCGTCCACCGCCCACAGACGCAGAAAATGAGAAGTCTTCGGGAAAGGGGAGAGTTGGTCGGGTCATCTTTTGGTGCAAGGCGAAGAACGTACAGAGGCTAGAGGAAGCTTGGTTCGCTATCTCCGGATCCAAAGGGGAGGACGCCCAGAAATGAGCTTCCCGAATACCACTACCTCGTGAGACATCAGGGGAGTAAGGGTTTCTTACCTCCTATTTTAATTATAGAATGACATGTGCTAGTTATGATGTGTGTTATGCTATGATCCATATGCTTGCTATGCTTATATGCCATGATATGTGCTTATATGCTATGATGCATGTGTGTCGTCTCGCTCTAGATTAGAGAGAGACATGTTGTGTGTGTGTTTATATTATGATATGCTATGCTTATATGCCATGATGTGTGCCATCTCGTTCTGGGTTAGAGAGAGACGTGTTGTGTGTATGTTCGGTCTCGGCTCAGTGATAGAGCGAGACCTATGATTGTGTTCCGTCTCACTCTATGATGGAGCAAGATGTGTGATGCGTTCGGTCTTAGCTAAGTGATATAGCGAGACGTGTGATGCATGTGGTCTCGGCTCAGTGCTGGAGCGAGACATGTAAATGTGATGGTCTTGCTATAGGATAGAGTGAGGAATGTTGTGGTGGTCTTGTGGTGCTCGTCTCTATGATAGAGCGAGATGTGTGTTGCCGGTGTTTTATCGGGTTTTTGTATAACTCCGATTAAATATTCGGAGATACATATTTTATACTTATGTATTTTTGGTATGCCGGTTGTATGTAGTAGCCAATAGGCAGAACTACGACAAGGCAACGTTGGCCCGGTCCGAATTAGTTATATAATTAGGCCAGTTCTTGCCTACGCGCAATGGAGTGCTAAAGTTCCATAGCGCGTAGAGGAACGAGAAGACTCTCACACTTAGAGTCGGCTGCTCCCGGTTCTGGGTTTGGTTTTTATCGTGTTCGGACCCCCGGCCTGGGTCAGTTTCCGGGTCGGGGCGTGACAGTAACAGCTTCCTACTTATGAAGGTTCCTATGAGAGATTCAATGGAGAAGGAGGCAAAGGTAGTGAAGGAGGGGGGTGATCTACCATTGGTAGTTGTCCATGCGGCAGAAGATGTCAGATCTCACACCAAGGAGCACGCAACAAAGTCTCCTACCGAGTCCACTGAACAAGAAGCTAGAGAGGTTGTCTCTAATGTCCAACTGCCCATTAGTTGAGGAGACACGGGCAGTTGAGGAAGCCGGTATGCCTCAGAAGACCATTACAGTGGCGGACGTTGAGGAGCACGCAAAGATGTAGAAGCTGTAAATGAATGAGAAGATGTTCGTGGAGCCAAATAACTACCTTAACATCAAATACACATTCCACATGGAGATCTTAAGGGGGGGGAGATCAAGACGTGATCAAATCATTTATGTCTATCCCACACCAGCAATGGCCTATTGGATTGCTAACTCATATGGACTACATTGCTCTGCTTCGTCACGAATGCATCATTCTGAGGTATGTATAAAGAATTGATTTATCATGGATTTGAACACATTATTTATGTGAGTCACGTTATCAATCACATGATATACCAATTATTGTATGTTTGATAACACAATATTTGTGTTTAAGTGTAATAACCTAGATTTTTTTGTGGTTCTTTATTGGTTTCTTGGGGAGTTGACTATTTGTTTAATCTTCTATATTACGTTTCTTGATAATTACGTGTTGGTGCCATGCATAGCATCGGTTGTAGGTAGAAAAAATTTGTACGTTTTCAAGGGTTTAAACACGTAAGTTAAGGTTTCTGAGCTTAAATTAAAATACTCGGCCCTTGAGGGGGATTGTTTTGGGTCAAGGTGTGGTTTTAAGTGGGAGTTCATCATGCGTCGGGAGTTCTCATGCGAGTAAAAGAAGTTGAGACGCACGAGGTAGAGGTGCATGTGTGAAAAAAAACAAAAAAAGATTAAAACAAAACGCAGAACGCGAAACGCGTTCTGCACAGTAATTTCCGCTTACAGATAGGAGAGACACTCTACCCCTTTTCCACTGTGAACACCACCACCGCTCCTCACCTTTGCCGGAGTCTAACTGTCCGGTCACCGTGAGATGAGCCGCACCACCTTTGGCCACCGTTGTGCCTCCTCCCCTTCAAACCGTGTGCTTGCCAAATTGTGGAAGAAACATGCGGTTTGGGCCAAATCGCTACCAGAGCTGTCGGAAGTGGCTAGAATCAGCCGAAGCGGTTGCCTGGCCACCATGAACCGGGAGGTACACCCTCTTCCCCAATTTTAATCCGGTTGGCCCTTTCTCCAAAAATTTCATTTGCGGATTGTTTTGGGAATTTTGTTATTCTGGGCCGAACCACCGCTATAGTCGACGGGGTTTGCTACTTGAGCTATTTTTGGCCGACGACTACTCTGTCGACCCTTTGGGCTACTGTCGAGTAGCCATGAACACAAATTTTTCACTCCAATCAACCACCTCTTGCGAACCTGCCCTGTTTTTGGGCCAAACCGCTGCTGGGACCGGCAAAAGTTGCCATCTTGATCCGTTCAACGTTGTCTCTCCCACCTCATGTCTTGACTTATCTCCTCACATACCCTTTTCCTCTTCTCCAATTTTATCCCGCCCTTTCTGCATGTTTTTCCATTAGAAAATTTGCAGGGAGAATTACCTAGTGACTAGTTCACCTTGCCGGCGGTCGGGACCACCACGACATTTCTTTTTCCCCTCCTACTATGTGCCTAAACCCTACCCATGTTGTTGGGCTCATATCAACTCTTCTTTGGGCATGTAGGCATCTGAATCACCGGTGCGGGTGTTGTGAGAGACGTTCATAACTGCAGGCATGAATTGGAGATCTTCGCTGTAGTTTCCACCCTAGAGTTGTCTCTCGTAGTGTAAGGGTACGTGGGCTGCTGAGTATGCACCAACACAGCCTTCGTGGTACGCCCTGACATCAATTTTGGCCCAGACGACAAGGTAGAAGACTTTGAACCTTAGAAATTCACTCTAGCGTGCTTTTCTGATAGAATGCATGCTAGGACTAAGGTGTTTAATTGCATGATGTTTAGATGCATATTAATGTGGGGGATGTCAAGTGCAGAGGTTAATTATAGTGGCCATATGCGTATATTTTAAAATTATCTTTGTATTGGTTAGTTGATTAGTCGGACGTTTACATTATGACTTCTTCTTGATTGGGATAGATGGATGAGCAGAAGACCCATGTAATTAATTATATTTCTTGCTAAATGCATGAGTGGTCGTTATGTTTATGTAAAGAATTATGTTTACATGATCTAAAAGTTATAAAATATGTTGTAAGGTGTATGTGTGGTGTCTAGTTTAGAACTACGAGTAGTTATACATGTGCAGATGATGTGCATAGGTATGTTAAGTGACGATCAGTTTCGATGGATTAGAATTTCAAAGAAATGAGACAGTCCTTGGGGTTTAGTAAATAGGCACATTAATGTCCGGGGCTTAGATTTAAGCTTTTGATAAGCTTGCAAACCATAATTGTACCCACATTAGTCATAAACTATAATTTTAACATAATTAAAGTATGTAGTTTGATAATAAGAGTGAGTCCTTAGCTAGATTGATGGATTAAATTTCATATTGGTTGTCAACTGACGGATGGTCAGTTTCACCTATAAGATTAACGTAGTTCGTACCTTTGAGCTAATGTATGTATAAGTTAGGATTTTTTTTATGCTCTGTTGAGAGCACCATAAGTTTTTCACCCAAGAGAGGCATTGCAAGTTTTTTGCCCAAGAGTGGCTCCGTAAGTTTTCTTGCCTTAATTAACACTATTAGGCCTTTGCTGGCCCAGAGAGTGGGCATTTGCTCGCTTAGGTAAGTAGTATCATGAATCTACTCTTACCTGTTTGATCCTGTGTCCCATAAACACCGGTGTACTTTGCCTTCAGAATCTTTTTAGTGCATAGGTTTCTCCCTGAAGGTCAAGGTGATGCCCTAGTGGCATTCTTTCCTTTCGACATTAGAGTTAAGAGGTTTAATTAGTTCTATTTGTCGAGTGTAAGTGTAAGATAATAAGTGTAAGATTGTAAGTGTAAGTAGTATATACGTGAGAATAAGAGTTTGATAGGATGTGATTTATTATAAGTAAGGTGGAAAGAAAATTTATAAGTCTAGGAAGCTCAGACGAATTGTAGTACTTTGGTTGAGATTATATATTTATTTTCTCCTGGTTTATGATATGCTAATGTCTTGTAGAGCACCTGTGGTGTGAACTTTTAAGGTTCACTGATTTTGATTCTCCTACTGGGTATGAAAATACTTATATTCTTTTTCTCTAGTCCTCAGACACTCTAGGGACTTTCGTGGGGCCTAGTTCGAGAGTTGCTTAGCATTTGAGGATACACTTTTTGGACTGCAAGTCGATTTTTGATTCTATTGCTCATTGATTAATTTATGTCACGATCTGTTGTAAATAAATTTTGAAGTATATGTATTAAGTGAGGTGAGCGCTCTTATATGTATTATTTTAGACTTGTACATGCATTGTCTTATTACTTTTGACTGTTATGAAACTTGTACCCAACTACGCCTATAAAAAATATATTGAAAGCCCATGGCCATGACAAATGTGTCTTTTGTTCGTTATTCACGGCGGGGATGAATAAACTACGGGATTTGAATGATTTATCATTGTTTTATCTTTGTTTTGAGTCAAAAAGAAGCTATTGAGATGGATTTGATACAAATGAATAATAATTATAAAAATATTTTTCATAGGTTTTGTATTTTTGTCAATTTTCATCAATTTACAGTCGTTATATTACAAAATTTTTATTTAAATTTTATGAAAAATATTTCAAAAACCCCGGGCGTGACATTAAGGGATATGCTTGTTTGGTTAATTGTGTATTCCATAATATGACATTGTAATTGTCATGTATAGACACATGACTGATTTATACATTGTATTTTTTGTCATACTATTCTGATTTGTCGTGTTTATGTATTATATTTATGTAGGCTATAGATGTGTTCTTCATCAACTTCTTAAGGAAATAAACTTGAGGTCACTAAGAGTCAACCCCAACTGTTTCTTTGGAAGACACTTCCTCAAAATTGATGAGGTTAAATGAATGGGTCTTATATATTAGAATGACTCCAAATTTGGTTGACACATATAATTAAAGTAGATTTTTTAATTTCAATTGGTCCTATTCTTTTTGTGATCACTATGAATTTAAATTAAAAAATATAATATCATTTGTTGATTTAAAAGTAAGATTAAATAGTGTCATAAAAGGGGCCCGCATATTCAAATGGGCCAAAATCTTGTTAACCACTATACTGCTTTTTCAATTTCCCTTGGTTCTATATTCAACAAATAGGGGCAAGATTCACATCTAGAAAATCAAGCTCTTAGTTAATTTTTTCTATATATATACACACACATTACTCAAGTTTAAATCACTGCCCGCCCCCTTATTTTGTTAGATTCAGATTTGATGACTCGAGATGCCCAGACTCACACTAGCATGCATCTGCACCAGCTCGTACTAACTACTTCAAAGTATTCACACATATAACGGGGCGTACACCGGGCATATCTGGCACTCTCATATCAAAATCCGACCATGCACACAAATACAAGAGGCAGGTGAGCCTGACGCAATTTAATGGGCATGGCTCGCAACCCAACGGGCAGATACAACTCATAATGCACCCGCGAATGTGCCTCTAAATGGCATAACTTTTTCCTTTTCAGTCTGTTCTTGTATAAAATTTTATTAGCAATATGACAGAAGCAACCAAATTCTGATATGCTTCAATGATTGGTTTAAATTTGCGACCACAGCTTTCAATCAATTGAAGTCAAATAATTGCATCAATTAAGAAGTCACTTGCTGAAAGCCCTGAATAGGCAATCGGGGCTAATCAAATATCAATACATTCGGAATTTTTCCTTTGTTTTCTCAAAGACTTGTTCCGCTATAACTGCACCGTTCCCATCAGCCCTTTTGATCTCTAACTGTGACTTTTGATAATAAGCAGTACCCCTCAAGGCATCAGCAATAAAATCATCAAAACCAACCGCTATTGCAGCCTCCGCTTTTGCACCATACACCAACCTCTGAAACAAGAAAACATCCCAAATAAGAAGGATAATTTAGAAACTCGGCTGTGAGGTAAGATCATGAGATCTGATAGTCTACCACCTTAATTCGAGAAAGATGGATTGCACCAAAGCACATTGGGCATGGTTCACAAGATGCATATATTTCACAGTCTGAGAGTTCAATCTTTTTGAGTTTTTTGCATGCCTGAAGATAAGAAATAGCAATTGAATAATGTACATCACTTGTCCAAGCATACAAACAAAATCAGAATATCATATAGCAACAACTGTTGAATGCCCCACAAGGAAATCTCAGTGAACATTAAAGCCTAGGATGACACTAATATTAGGCCAAACTACTCTGAACCACAGAAAAAAAGATGCTTCCATGCCTTCATGGTCTCCAACTGTTTTATTTTCTTTATGAAGAAAAAGTATGTACTAATGATCTTATCAATAATGATTAGGGAAAGCCCTTCCCAAAAATTGACAACTAAGCATTGTAACAGAAGAGACTACACAGAAAAATGAACTGAGATTCCTGCCTTACAAGCTCAGTTCTACCTGTATTTAAGGAAGCATAAAAAAGTTATTATTTATTTATAAATGTTATTGTTTGTATACCTGCATTGAATTTAAACCGCACATTCAGACTATTTGTACAAAACAGCTTATCTCGAAGTGCGAATGCACAAATATATAAACCACAACTGTCATATATATCTAACATTCTATGTTTCTCACTACCAATCTATCAACCTATATACCCAGTTGCTTAACCCAAGAAAATAAACTAATAAAAGAAAAGTTTCAGTAGAGTTTCCAAGCATCTATTCGCATGAAACGACATGTAGGGCAGACCTCTCTTATTGCGGTCACCTCGGCATGAGCAGTGGGATCTGTATTGTTCAGTACCATATTGTGACAGCTTACAACAATTTCATCATTTTTTACCACAACTGCACCAAATGGGCCACCATCGCCAGTGTCAACCCCCTTGTATGCTTCTTCAATGGCTTTTGATAAGAACTTATGATCTCTATTCTGGACAGCTGGTCATCAGCAAACAAAAACCATGAACTGCTATATGCAGTAAGGAGATAGAGTAGATAAACTAAATCAGGAAAAAAAAACTAGGAAGACTGCTTTCCACAGTATAAATATGGCTATATAATAGACAAGGAGGCTGAAAATAGTTTTCTCCAACTACCTTCTTGGTGACCAGAGAATGCAGAAGCCACAGAAATGATTCCATCCTTTGCTTCCAGTACTGAGGAAAATAATTTGCGAATAAGCACAGAGAAATAACAACAATAAAGCTGTCATGAAAATAAACAGTTAAAGAATCTATTTAATATAAAATGCATAAAGCATTGCACTAAAAAATGAGCACAACCTGATGGGCTAATAAATAGTCTTTTAGCTTTTTGTTCAAATAGAGATTAGAATAATCATAATATTCAATATGTCCAATAAACTGCACATTTCCTGTGAACCTTCCTAAATTGATACTTTATACATGTTCACACTTCACAAGCATTTCTGTATTGGAGAATAAACTTATGTTTGTAAGTGCTGCCATTAACAAACGCATCAAAAAGCTCTACAAAGAGGTTTCCTTTTTCTCAATAGCTCCTTTCAAAATGTGAAGTTTGAGCAGCCAAAATGTAACATCAGATACACCCTTTACCTCACAAAATGACGGCAGCTGTTCACCCAGGACTAAAAACAAATAATAAAAAAAGGATCAAGTAATAAAAACTAGATGCTAATTAAAAGCATGAAAATATTATCATCCCATAATCTCCATGTAAACAATTGCATCTGAGACGAGATCATTGCAAGGACCGCAGTTCAAAGTTGAACTGAAAAAGCACATCATAGATGGAAATACAGAGGTTTCTAGGACTGTTAGGACACAGTAAGCCCTTTCCGGAGGACACAAAATCTGCCAGCAGTCAGTTTTGGAGCAGAAATTTGAATTTAAAATAGAGCAGCACAAGGGAGTCAAGGAAAAAAAATGGCATCTTCCAAATGCAGAGACTATTCTTAAAATCAGCCAATTGTAGAAATAACGAACAAACACAATAAACACAAGTAGGGCCTCAAAACTAGCATCTAGTTGCCTTTGTGAATTCTATAAGAGGATCACTGAAGCAAAAGGCATTAATAGAAGATAAAAAAGGGTGAAGCAAATAGGTAATTTACGTTTCCCTTTGCTTTAATATAGAAAGCAAATCAAAAAAAGAAAGAAAGAAAAGTACGTGCAGCTACGATCCTTCCAAGACCCAACAAAAAAGAATCCTGACTGCACTATATCCGTATCATCAAGACCTATTCTCCAAAATCCAGCAATAAAGGTTTAATCTTAGCGTAGACCGTAAAAAATGAGCCTGAAACTCATTCCGTCCATTTTAGTTGTCCACATTTGACAAAATGCCAAATTTAAGAAACACTATAATTAAGACTGCACAAATTATAATTATTCCATTCACTAACTACTACGAGGAGAATAATACTCAATGAAATAAGACTAGTAATATGGGACGCATGCCTTTTTGAAATAAGGCGACGGCGGGAGTATTATACACAGTACAACAAGAACAAAGTCCCAACAAATCACTTTAAACACGAGTCCAGAGAAAAAAAAATTAAACAATAAAGCAAAGAAACTACCAATTATCAACAAGTCACTTTATAATTATTTCTTGTCAATGAAAGCAATGAATCAGAATTTAGGTCTTTGCATGAGAAGGAGTGAAGAAAAGCAAGATTGGACCAAAAACTTTTTAGAACAGAAAACAGTAAGAGGATAAAAGAAAAAAGAAAAAATGAGGGTGGTTACCGCTGGGATCTTCCATGTGGCCGGATTGAGAAAGAGGCAACAGATCGAGGGGGGGAGTGCGAGGGGGTGGGGCACGAGAGAGAGAGAGAGAGAGAGAGAGGGCGGGATCGTGTATGAGAAAAGGGAGAAAACGAAAGCGGAAAGAGAGAATCAATGGGAGCAAGAGCAGCGGAGGGATCACAGAGAATTTGTAATGGAATCCAATCAGGTTCATGTAGAGATAACGATATCCAACGGTTGACTGCCGCAGGCGCACGAGTCAAGAGAGGGAAGGGATCTGGCTGAGGGCCGACCGCTGGCGTTGATGGAAAAAGTCGGTGGAAGGTCTCGGCTGGTGGGCTGCCTTTGCGTCCACGCCTCCACTCGCTTTTTCCTTTTTGCTACACTACAATAACGTCGTTTGGATAAGAGGAACCGACGCAAGGGGCTGTTTATTAAATATAGGCTTTATTCTCCTAGTTTATTAATAAATATTTCTTTTATCTTAAATTAATAGTTTTATTTAATAAAAAAATTTATTTTATATTAATTATTTTATTTTATTAAATTTAAGTACTTAAAAAATATTATAAATTTATTTTTTTCTTTTAAATAAAAATTTTAAAGTTCAATAAAATATTATTATTTTCTTAAATATAATTATTAATATTAGACATAGAGTGTAGTATATTAATAGAAGTATACGTGCTACACAAAAAATTCATTCCCACTGGTTGACCAGATCTGTGACGACCTAGCCTTCCTCATTGAGTAAACAAGGAACTCATACAAGTTGTAAAACTACAATATTTTCACAATAACTTAATCGATTAGCCATTATATTATCTGTGACCCAAATTGTCTAAAAATTTAGCTCTAGGCAATTGAAGTCTCGGAACCCAACCACACAACATCTTGTAATATAAAGTTTTTCTACATGCTGCCTTACACCAAATCATCAATACAAATTATCAGGTGGAGCAAGAGGGGGCAGTTCAACCACTTCCATATCTGATTGTAGGAAGCGTTTTTAATGTTCTGCATAACGAACACATGAGAGCTTTCATCTATGAAATCATGACACATATGCTAGCGTATGTTAACGTTAGTACCACTGGTACTAATATGTAGTAACATATGCATCATTGATCTCAAATATCAAGGGCTCTCATACATTCCTTACGCTAGTCTTATTGTTAGAGGAGAGCATGAAAAACTCTTTTCTCACTATAGTTTAATAAGTAGGTATAATTTTGACTATAACATTTGTACGAATTTATCATTGTATATGCTTCAAAATATCTTACAATTGATTTATATACACACACGCGCATATATATATATATATATATATATATATATATATATATATATATATATATATATATATATATATATATATATATATATATATATATATATATATATATATATATATATATATAGTGAGAAAAAAATATATTCCCCTCTAACAATGAGCCCCGTATAAAGAAAACATGTGAGCCTTTGATATTTGAGATCGACAATGTATAAGCTAGCGCACGTAGCTCAAGTACTATTGATGCTAATATGCATTAGCATGTACACTGTCAATCTTATGAATGAAAGGCTCCTATACATTCCTTACATTGGGCTCATTGTTAGAGTGAAGTATGAAAAATACTTTTCATGCCCCAATTACGGGCCCTTGCCGATCCCCTACCCACTAAGCATGGCCTCACACTGTAGCAACCCTAACTACTGCCTATGACGTAATGCTTCCTAGCATAGGCTTTACTTTGATGCCCTCAATGGCAGCTCCTACCATGTCCCCTCCATCCATCCCACCACCAACCGCACAGTGGTGCAACCTTCCCGTGGGTCTTGGGAAGGTGCAATTTGTTTGTGAGCTGAGGCCCATGGCTCTACCAGACCCTCCCCTTCAATGTCACCTCCTCCAACACCATCTTTCTCTTCAAATACTCTCTTTAATTACCTCTGCCTCTGCTATCCACACTGATCAACTGCACCACCACTGGCCTATGCCATAGCTACCTCAACGATTCCTACTATGTTGGCCCCTCGAAGGCACAACAATGCAACAATGGCTCTAGACCATGCTGCACCTTTGTGACTGAGAGATTGCCCTCAGCCTACAAGACTACATCAATCTGGATGTCAAGCCTTCTGATGCATCTTGCACTTGGATCTTAAAAGGTTTGAAAGTGACTGAGAAGAAGGGCTAGAAATCAGATGGCTCCGCCACCAGAGCCAGCCTGCCATGACCAATTGCATTGCAGCAAGACCACCACATGTTCCCCGGTAATAAAACTTGGCCTATCTCGTTGCCTATGCAATCGAGGCTACTAGGGGACCGTTCTTGTAACACCTCCAAAATTTTGGAAAATAAACCTTTGAATTTGTTTTTAGTTTTAGGCCCAACAAACTTTGTGTATTAAATTGACGTTGTTTTAGCCTCAATTTTCTTTTTAACATTTTAAATCGTTCATAGGGCTCAGAGAGATAATTGTAACGAACCCAAGAACGCAAGTTTTTGACATCGGGATCATAGGCTATGGCCTTGTTAAGTGTGTTATGGGCGGAACCCACGTTGCATTCTTGAAGAAATATACCCTTGTGTGGTCTTGTTTCGAAGGGCGTGTCGATACGAGTCCATCAACGTGAAGAACGCATAAATCCGATAAAAGGGTAGCGAGTTATTGTGTTTAGAAAAAATAGAAAATGATTTCTGCATCAGCCAGAGTTGATGCATTGGCTATGCAAGATGCAAATTACCCTGCAGTAGCAGGCAGTTGGTAGGCTAGCCTGTTTGAACCGCAAGCTAGCCTAAGGTTCAGACTCGGCTGTAGGAGCCATACCGACTCCTATAGCTGCTAGATGTGTGACACATGTTGTGCATCTAGCAAGCCCTTTGGCTTATAAAAGGGGAGAGAAGGGCGGGTTCAACTTGCCTCATTCCCTTCCTCCTCTCCTTTCCTATGATATATGCCTATTTCTAAGCATTAAGCGAGCATTTCTAAGCCATTTCTCACCTATTCAAAAACTTATCCTAGCTAATTCGAGGGTGCCCTACGTTGTGAGGGAGTCCATTTTTTGAGTTAGCCTCTCTAAAAGGGGGGAAACAACCCGGGGCACGAGGAGACCCTATCCCCCACCCTCAGGCCAGAAACGAAGATCGTCCCAATGCTAGAGGAGGTTATGCCTGTCCACTTGAGCCAGACAAGGAGACTACTTAGCGCAAGGGGAGGCGCCGCCCATTGCACTTGCGCCAACAACAAGCGAAGGCCTCACGATGTAGGTGGTTTTAAATCCTATTTTCGTGTTAGGGCTAAGCTCCATTTTTTCAAAGTGCCTCCATGTTATACACTAAGGTTTACTTTCAATGGGTTTAAAATATCATTAGGGTTTGGATGAATGTCCGGCCTTAACGAATTTTTTTTTTAAGCACCAATTATTTGAATATCATTCTATTTTTCATTCATTATAAAAATTCAGAATTTGAAAGGTAGTTCTTAGGCACGCAACCCAAGAACTATCGGAGTTTAATATTCCCAAATACTACCTAATGAGGCCTTTAGTGTGCTAATGAGTTGGGGTATTATAGGATAACCCCTCTTCTTCTGAACCCGTTGCCCCATGAGCATGACTATATGTCGTTTTAGTATAGGCGATATTTTGTGAATGAAATCTATTTGTTTTAAGCTATGTAAATGGTTTGACTTTAAATTCTATGTTATGAATTTGATATATGATCTATTTTGCCTTAGCATATTAGTAGAATTTAATGCTACCTACTGGGTATAAAACTTTATACTTACCCACCCCCAGATATTGCAGGTGTAGATACCAATTTGGGGCTATAACAAATCGGTTTGTGGAAAAAAGGCCAGATACGCCGGATTTTACTTAACTATATTTTTGTGTGCATTGTATATTTATGCTGATATAATTTTATGACATATATAGCCCTAAATTTTGTACTTTAGTATTTTAATATTTTTAAAGGTTTCTTGTTTATACTAGGTCATTCTAGACCCTCTCTACTTACAAATTTTACAAAATTTTGACTTTTAAGTCAATCTAAAAAATCCGGGCATAACAATTCTCTCGCTACCAATACAAATCTACAAAACATCACTCGTTTCTACTTCATTAACTTTGTTCATGGTCAACATAGCAGTCTGCGCTGTTACAGTTAGTAAAAGATCAAATAAGTCTTGCCTCCAATCCAAGGTGGTAAGGCAAAGGAAAGAGGTGCTCCATGGGGGAAGCCGGCCAAGCTCTACACTCTCAAAGAGGCTGAGGAAGCCACTAGTATCTTCTCATAGGATCAGCTCCTGGGGGCATGCCTTTGAAGAAGTCTACAAGGGGGTGCTCGAAGATGGAACTATTTGGATCATAGCAACATCAAAAGACAGGTTGAACTCTATATTTTTATTAACACCAATGAAGGTCTATGAAAAGGAATATAATAAATTAAAACTCTTCAAGATAAACATAACAAACAGGCAATACAAATAACAAAAAGAAAAAAAAATTAAAAGACCTTTAACCTCTTGGATTCGTACCATATCAATCATCAAAAGCCACCAAAATTTTTGAACAAAAGAAAATTGATGTTGGTTATTGGACTCACAGTTTTATATAAATCTTGCAAATAAGATTTGCAGAAGAAATTCAAGAACCATGTCTAGCATAGGTGTTGGGGATTGGATTTAGATTGGGCCAGCCGGCTGAGGCCTATTCGACCTGTCCTAATCCCTAAAAAACTAAAGATATTATAATCTTAATTTTTATTTTAGGTTATGCTATTAAAATTTATAATATTATATCTTGTACTTTCAAACTCGGATTTGTGCATTATTAGTATTATTAGAAAGCTCTCAATAAGCTCTATTAAATGTGATCATATATGACTATGTTTTCTTGAACTTTTATGTAGGTTCCATGGTTATATAACACTTCTCAATAATATTAATTTCTTTATATATTTTGATATATTATATATATATAAATTTGTATATTTTTAACACCCCTGGAAAAGCTTCGATGAGCTTTATCAAATGAGAACCACTGCCAAACTGGTTTTGAATATAAATAATGTGCTCCGTGACAAAGTCTTTCTACAATTATTATCTTCACTAACCTACTATCAGATTTGGATCCATAATTTCCTACTATGAGTATCTATGTGTTAATATAGAGTTTGTATTGATAACAAATGATCATTATGATCCTCAAAATAATGTATTGTAATTATAATATGCAAAAAAAGACAATTGGTATACTATAGAACTGTCAAATATAGACTATTTAACCTATGTTTCATACCATCAATCTCTATTTTAACTGGGCCATGAGATTATGGTTGGAAAGATATTTTTTTTATAATTTAGTTTGTATTATTTGGATAAATAAATTTTAACTTGTGTGAACTCATAAACATGTGACATGAAAGGACATGGTTGAATATTGAGTGCTGATTGCTGATGTGGATGGAAAAAGTAGAAGGAAAAAATGGATGACTGGGACTTTAGTGGTCACGACCGGTGGGCGGTGGCTTCCTTTGCACTACTTCCTTTTTCCTTGGAATGCCATTTGGATAAGAGGAACATACCAAACTAAACTTCTAATTTAGTAATATATCTATTTTGTAACTTATGTTTTGTTATTTGGGTAAACAAATTTTAGCATGTGTAAACTAAAAAACATGTAACATGAAAAGACATGGTTACTATTAACATGGATGGAAAAAGCAGGAGGGAAAAATGGTTGGCTTTGTGCCTTTAGTGGTCTTGGCTATTGGGTGGTGGCTGCCTTTGCGTTCACTCCTCTAGGCCCTTTCCCTTTGCTACAAGAACGTGATTTGCATTAAAGGCATTCACCAAACTAAGCTCCTATTTTGGTAAAATATATATTTTGTTATAATTTTTATTACTTTAGGAAAATAAATTTAAGCGCATGTGAACTTAGAAATATGTGACATAAAAGGACGTGGCTACCCTCTTCATTTACAACTCTTCGTTTGTGCCCTTTCTCCTTTGAGCAAAACTTTTTCTCCAAAATTTTGCTTAGTTTCATATTCTCAGAGAACATGCTCTTTCCCCTTCCCTTTGCGAACCTTACTACCGTTTTTACCGTTTTGCCTCGTTTGCTAGAGTCCACAGCTGACCATCGTTCATTGTCCCCCTCTGTGCGATGTCAGTCACTAATAGCCGCTTGCCATTAGCCACCTCCATCTGCCTAGACAGGCATGCCGCTGGCCTATTGATTCAAGGTTGCTGCTCACCACTCCCTTTGTCTTGTCGTCTTTCCCCTGTCTCACATTTTGTCGCTTGCCGCAGGAAGTGCCTCCATCTGCCCAGAAACTTGCCACTTCTGTATCATCGTCTCTCTCCCTCTGACTCACTGCTCATAACCTCTCGACTCAGTGAAGCTTGGCTTTTGACTGTCACTCACCCTTACGAAAGAAAGGTACAATCTTGCTCTTGAGGACGAAAAATGCAATGAGAACATTATTTTGTAGGTAATGTTGTGGTTAATGTTTCCCTTGGTCTGAAATAGTTTAACATCTACTAGCAAGTACACTAGAACACTAACCGAAAAATTGCAAAACCCATTCATGATATGTCAAAACGTTTTTAACTGCTAGTGAAGCATTCTTTCAATTAATTTTGTGGTGGTCCTGAATAGTTTATGTATCTATTTTGCAACTAGAAAACTGTGGATGTTTAAAAGAGTAAAAGACTAGACTAGAAAGCTAGAAAACTATAAGACTCAGAACTAGAAAATTGGAAAAATAAAAAAATAAAAAACTAAAAAATTGGATAAGCTATTTACGTAGTAGAAAGAATTTGTTCATTACACTATTTTTCATTTGTCTATATCATCAGATTTTCTTTTGTTTTAGTCACATTCTATTATTATATGCATGACCACTTCATGAGCTCCTTTATCATTTAGCTTCCCTAAGGTCTATTTCAGATTTTCATTGCTTAATTAACTTACTGTGATCAAGATAATTTTTAGTATAAGATAGTCAAAAAATCAAAATTTTAACACAATTCTTCAAGAAGTTTTAATCATATTATAATATAAAGTAAATCGGTGTATTATAGAACTTCAAATATAGAATGATTTGACCCACGTTTTATATCATTAATCCATATTTGACCTATTTTATGTTTAGACCATTAAGAGATCATTTTTTACCCTTTAATAATTTTAAGCAGTTGCGCTTCACTTCCTCTTTAACTTTGATCCTGACGAAGCCCGTTTAGACATCATGTAAATACAACAGAGGTCTAATTCACATGTTTAAGATATAAATAAACTAAATAAGTAATATATCAATACAATATAATGTTACAATTCAAGATTTGAAAATATTTAATTTAACATTATTTCAGTGCATCAAGTTGCCGCAGCGACTTCATTAACACATCGATGAGTCCGTCGACAAGATTTTTAAAATTCTAACGGCAAGTCCATCGACATGTCTATGGTTACCGATGACCTAAAAATATAAACTAAATAAAATAAATTATAAAATTCTCTACATAAAATACAGGGTGTCACATCTGACCCCCATAAAAAGACTTTTGTCCCCAAAATTTGAAATAAATTTGACTTTTTGGTAGTCAAATTTTGACAAAAGAAAATCTCAGAAATTTGAATTTGTAGTCCATCGACATGTCGGTAGATCCATCGATATGTCCATAGTTCAAAAGTCAATTTTAAAAGCTGCATCAAGTGACTCAAGCATCACCTCTCTTTGTTGTGTTCTTAACACAAGCATTGTCGATAATGAAGACGATTCACCTCCTTGTCTCCCAAAGCTCTGCCATTTTACAACAAACTCACCAGTGACTTCTTCTTTCCTTTCTAGAGCAAAATCAGCATTCCTTCAGCAAGAATCCCCACTATCATAACCCATTTCTTCCCATTATCATAACCCCATTTCTTCCAAGCAACATTCTTCACTTCGCATTTAGGAGGGTTTTTCACTCCATTCCTCTTGAAAATCCGGGAAAAGCTCTGCAATCAACCAAGAATCACAATGATATGTCATACAAACTCCTCTTTTTATAAAATTTAAACCATTGTATCTCACCAATTCACTTGCCACTCTTATCGATGGTTTTGTGAGTCACCGATGAGAAACTCCATGGGTTTTTTCCCCAAACTCACACAAGATCACCCTACTCTTTTTTTTTCTTTTTCCTCCCAAAATTTAACCATACCCCTGAGACATTACAAACTAAAGTTCGAATCTCTTTGGGTTAATTGGCTTCCATTGGTAGGCCATCGACAAGTCGATGGTCACCGATCGAGCTTTAGTGCAACTGTTTGTGAGTTCACCAAAGCAACGAAGGATTACTGAAAAAATTCCTAATGCATCCATCAGTGAGGTCACTGACATGTCTAAGGTTTACCGATAGAATCCTAGTGTTCCATAGGTGAGTCACCAATGCGTTGAAGGGTAACCGACAGTAACCCACTTCATTCATCAGTATGTTCATCGATGCATTGATGCTCCACCAACAATGCATTACAAATTTTACTAAGGAAAATTTTCACAATAGCTTAAAGATTTTCTTATCTTTTCAAATGCCAATGGCCAATAGCTTTTACTCCTAAGCTGCTCATTCTAATTCCTCACCTTCTTCTTCTAAGTATTCCCAGGATCCAAGGGGAAGTATGGACTTAAGGGAAGCCGGCTTCTCCTCCTCCTCATGCTCTACACCGAAGTCAGACCATGACCCATAGCCTCTCATTCTCCAAGGTGCATCTATCAAATAGTGGTGAAAAAGAGAAAGGCCCAAGTAGTTCCAAGAGGGGCTCCCTCCAAGAGGGGTAAAGGTGGTGCCTCCTCTAGACCAACGAAGCCCGTTGCTACTCCGCCTACCACCCATCCCAAGGCTAGTCCTGTTAGTAGCCAAAGCTCACGACCTGCTGCCTCTCATCCCACACGAGGAGTAGCTTCCACTTTTGTTAGCCGTGCTACCACTGCCACTCATCCACCGACTAAAACCACTGCTCCATCTTCTTTAACCAGGGTAGTTGTCACTACTACACTAGCTAGGACAACTGCTGCCTCTACGCCTTCCATCAGAATGACCACTTCTACAACTCCTTTCACAATAGCAGGACCAGCCACCACCATAGCAGGACCATCCACTTCTTGACTGGCATCCCCGTCATCCAGCCATCACAACTTTGACTTTTCCTCGACAGCCTCTTCCTCCTCTGCCTCCACCCCCCTATAGTTCGATGAGGTGAATAGGATCTTCAGTGTAAACCAAGGGTGGAGACCAGTTATAACAGAGAGATAGGTCGACACTAAGGATGATGAGTATCTCGCCGTCATTAAGAAGAGGTTCTTTGTTGTCAATGCCAAGGATTTACTCACTTGGGGTGGTGAGGCCATCATATTAGGCGCCCATGAAATCTATGGAACCATGCGTGATTTTACATCTAGGGAGGTTGGAGTTCAACCTCTCCACCGAAGGCTCCCTACAAGTCTCAACTCCAAAGGCACAATCTTTCTTTATCTCCCTTGGGGATTAGGAAATGATTACAGGTAACTTGTGTGGCAGTCATGTAAATTGGGTTGCTAGTAATGCTCTCCTTGCATCTTAGATGTATCCCCTATTTTGTGTTTATCTTAGGATATTTGTCCATAACCTATATCTGTGGAAGGGTAATACTACACAGGTGAATGCTCATATGGTGATGGTCAATCAGTGCATCCACTACCTCCATTCGTTCTACTTGCCCTCCTTCATCATGCAGTAGATCACCATGTTCACTCACTAACCCTGAGCAAAAGCCTATCCCTTTGGCTATCGAAAAACTTGGATAGCCATTGATTTAGGTTTTCGCTTTGATGATTCTCTCCCTCATGTTGGTCACAACACGTTCACTCATGGGGATGTACAAGAACCTACACCTTGACCCTCTCCATCACCACTAGGGTCATAGGTGGCCTGAGGATGAGCCTCAACTCATCCAGCTATAGCAGGTGCAACCCCAACAACAGTTGCTACCCCAGTCCCACCACCACCACCAATCGCCACTGCAAACCCAATCAAATTAGAGGCGATTGAAGAGATGCAAACAACTCTATCCGAATTCATGAACATTAGTACCCAGAGATTCCACCGTCTTACGAGAGAGGTGGAATACATTTAGGAATATTAGGGGTATTTAAAGATGGTTGTTGCCCAATGCACCCGATTAGGGATAGAGTTTCCTCCATCTCCTCCTCGCCCTTAGGATTTCTGCTAGTTTACTTATTTTCTTTCTTTGTTTATGTAATGATGTAAGCAAGACAATGTAGAAATTTTGTTTTCTTTTGTAATGCATTAAATCTTTTTGATAAAAACATTCCAATCATGTGACATCATCAGCAAAACATGCAATAAGATCATAATTAAATCAATCAATAAAAGTATAACTGGACCTATTCCCTTTTATGTTAGATTGGGTCATTATCATCCTATTCTTAATCACTAGAGGATACAAACTCTAGTGGGGGATTAGACTATACCATGATGAAAGATACATTGCTAAACTCCTCTCCTTCTCGAGGATCCCAATCCAAGGCGAGCTCTTCATTAGGGTCCTCCTCGGGATCCTCTTTCGGGTTCTCCTCTTGATCTTCTTCCATATCCTCTTCTTGATCTTCTTCTGGATCTAAATCCACATGCACTAAAGAGGGTGGTCTGTCCCTGGGGAGGTTCTCTTCTCTTCTTTGAAGGATCGTTGCTACATCTTTAGCAAACCTTGCATTTGCCTCTTGTACTTGATTTCTTGTTTGAACCATCCTGTTTTATTAGAAAAGAAAAAAAATTTAACTTAATTATTTGTTTTCCCAACCATTTATTCCTTCATTAGTTATGGCATCTTAACAGACAACTGTGGATTTATCTTGTGAACTTCTCTGATACCAACTGTCATAACCCTAATTTCCACATATAATTTTTTTAAAATATATATATTTTCCTTTCTTTTAAAAGAAAATAACACAAATCTCTATGCTTCCTTATTGTCAAATGCAACGGTAAAACATACAAAGTAAATCATTGAAATAGAGAATTAGGGGTATGAGGATCAATAACATTCACAATCATGTGATGTGATGTTAATAACTTTAATGTGAATCTGTGTACTTATTACATTAAAATATTCACAAGATCCACGAGTTCATTATTGTCTATTAATAATATCTAAATAAATAAAAGATAAATGACACACTCACGTGCCTAGTCAAACCTAGCTAAAAAAACTCCATAATAGCATAGTAGAACTTTACTATAACTATGACCTTCCTATTACCATCTAATTTCAAACCCAACACATGTACCACAATGGATGCTAAGTATACAAGAATGCTAATTGGAATAACAATATTAAAGAAACATAAAGATTCTATCAATGTATTGTAACGCCCATAATTTTTCTATGATATTCAGTGACCTTTCGGCTATTTTCTACTCATTAGTTGATGGGAAATTTTGACACTACAACGTATTTGATTTTCCTATTTTTTCCAGGTATTTGGACTAGTAGAGTCGGGTGTGACACCCAGTTGAGGATCTTGGGCCTTGGGGCACCTCGAGGGTTGTTGGTGTGAAAATGAAAGAAAAATGACACATATGAGGAGGAGAAGAAAAAAGATAAGAGAAAAGAAAAGGAAAAAGAAAAAAGAGGCTAAATCTTGTTCCTAAAGTGTATGCACACCCCTTGGTCTCTCTTCTCTCTCAATCTCTCTTAGGTTGAGGCCACACCAACAATGGGTGGTGGGCTCCGATCAGCCTTTGTCTAACTTGCCTTGGGTCGGTGACGGCAAGGACACCGCCTTATCAAGCCTTGTCTCTCCTCACCCGTTGTTTTTGGCTTAAAAATTTATGACGGCCGCCATTTAATATGATATAATAATCATACTAATTCCATTTGCCACACATAATTATCAGGCACGTGATCAAACGTGATGGTTGTCGATGTAAAAACTGACACAAAATACTTGTATATATCATCAACTTGTTCAATATAACATATAACATAGTCATTGCACAACTTAAAACATCTATCATAACTACATATAAAATTAAAAAATTCAACAAAACATAATATAATTACATAGGCCAAGGACCACTATGTGTAGGGCTGATAATTATACAAAGTTTATAAATCTCCGGGCACATCATGTCATTAAACATCAGTCATAATCACATAGTTTTCTAATGCAGCAAACAAATAATTCATTCAAAAATCTTTTCTTTTTTCACTTTTGCCCTCATTGTATCACCTACAGAATATGGGGGTGTGTAAGTATATTAATACTCTATAGGTTGATTTAAAATATAAAGGAATGCTAAGTAGAAAATCATCAAAGTCTTTTCATAGAATATTTTATTAATGGTATGTCATTCAGAAAACCAATCAGTTAGGAATCAAATCAAATCCACAAGTTTTGATGGCCAACAACTTACCCCCCTCCCCCCCCCCCGCGCGCGCGCTAATGGGGCAAAGGAGGGCACTTAGGGATGGAGCTTTCCCATGATACTCCTCCCTATGTGCGCCACTTGTTGATTAATTTCCTCGGTGGGCATAAAAAAACTAAAATAATTCCTAGTTCTCACACTAAGGAATTACTCACAGAGTATACATAACCAAAATACAATGTAGCATGTGAAAAATCAATTTACAGACTCTTTCTCGAAAACAAGTCTCATAAACATACTCAAGCAAAACCATTCAAACAAGTTAATTTCGATAAGCAAAACATGTGTTTAGAGTTTAAAACCCCTTACCTTAACCTTGGATATTAATTTCGTAACTTTAGAGACCTCAAATACAAAAATTACCCTACCACGGCATATGGCACCCTCGATTTAGTAGAGAACCATTCATGAATGACTCAATTTGGACTTAAAATGGCTTAGGATGGAGGAAAAAAAAGTTTTAGAGGTGGGAAACTAGAAAATAGATGAAAACACCCTGGGCGCTATTAATAGCCACGTGCATGGGGGACCGCACGTGCCACATGGCCTGCACAATGCATGCATCATGTGGTTGTGATGCGTGTTATGTTCACGTTGCTCTTGCCACCCGAGCCCCAATTGTGGCATGCACATCGTGATTGTGGTCCACGAATGTGCAGGCCCGATACCACATGATACAGACCCGATGCTCGGGCCTACCATGCCTCAGCCTAAATCATCCACTTATTTTCTCTTTTTTTTAAAGCTTTTCTCATGTTCTAAATTTCAAAAGGTGATATCTTTCCAACCATAGGTTGGAATCATGCATTCTTGGTACAAATGGGTTCATAACAATGAGCTCTACAAAATAAGATCACTCATGGATAAGTTATCTTATACTTTTCTAGTGAGTATCGCCCATATGGCACATTTCTCAGGGCCAAAACTTGTGGCCCGATGTCCAATTCAAGTGGTTCAAGGTCTATTATGCTTCTTTTAGTGCTCTATCACATTATTAATAAAATTCATTGATTAAAAATATATAATTAATTAAAATTTGATAAAAACTAGAATATTATCCTTACAAGAGGTAGAAATTTAGGGTCATTACAAAACCCCTGCCCCTCTTTAATTTGGGCCTTGTTGTCACTGGCTATCATGGGGTAGCGAAGCAGACTATTCATGGCACGTGCTAGGGTGCACATATGTGTGGAAGTGTTGCATGCATTCTCTGCAATCTTGCACACACATGTTGTGCAACTTTGTGGGCCTTCCCCTCAATGCCCGCATAAATGGTGTGCAACACTATGGGCAGTTCCCACAATGCATACACACCTAATATACAACACTTTCATATGTATGTGTGCCGCAACATGTGTCACGGATAGTTCGCTTTGCTACCCCGTGACATGGCATTGACCTACAATGGCTAGACGACAGCCTTGGGCTCAGCCTAGTCCTGACGATGGCCAGGGCCCGCCCACCTAGCCTAGTTCCACCTCCGGCCCGCTGATGCATTGAAATAATGTTCTATTTTGTGTTAATTCATTGATTATTTGGGCTATTTATGTTTTGAATAGGTTAGTTAGACCTTAATTGTGTTTACATATTTAAATGGGCTTCAACATGATCCAAGTAGAAGAAGAAGTAAAACCCAACTACCCAAAACTATTTAAAAGTCAAGAATGGGGTCTAAACATGCATGAAATGGTCGAACACAACCTTTTGGACCCATTGGATTTGAGATTTGCATCAAGAGAACTAAATTTTGGAAGAAGCTAATTTGGACAAATTGACATAACCTTAGTATTTCGACCATATCTTTCCATATATAATTCGAATTGCTACAATTCGGGTGGCATTGGAAAGAATACTTTTATGGCTACAATCGTTATTTCAAGAAGAAATTCATAATTACGAAGCTATATGGGTCAAATTCAGTATGCAAAGGGACAACTAATTAACTAACTCGAGGCTAGCACATGGAGAATTTTTTCATTGGTTGTGATTGATATGCATAAGGAAAAGATAATGAGGCTTTTGGATAACTAAACAAAGACTCAAAGATACTTATTTTTTAAATAAATTATTAATTTATTTGATTGATTTAGAATCTAATCATTGCTAAAAAAGCAACCAATCAAGCAACCAATCAAGCAATCAATCAAGATGCAATCTAGAGATATGATTGGACTTTTACCTTTGAAGCAACCTCATTCTCCTCCTATAAATAGAGGGGTGGACGTGATAGAGGCATAATTCTCTCATCTTTGGAGCTCTCTTCCCCTATTTTCTTCTCTAATTTTGTACCTTTTCTTTTAGTTTTGTGTAATGGCTTTCTAAGCTCTTGGTTAAGGCTAGGGATTAAGCTTATACTTGATGTTTAATAGCTATTTTGATTCAAGTAAATTTTTTATCATTTTAAATTGATGTTTCATATTTAAGGAATTTATAATCTATATAATTATTTGATTCGGTGTTGACGAAATGCACGCCGAATGCTTATAATTCCCTGTGATTATATACCTAATACTTTCACGTAATAAACAATCAATTACTATTGTTCTATTTCAAAGTTCTTTAAGAGATAATTTTTTTAATTTAGACAAATTTTTATTTGATCTTAATTAAGTTATCATTTGAATCAAATATACATTAGAGATTTATTACAAGTGAATTTTTGATGTCTTAGTATTTTCTCTTTGATTGTCTCTTATTCTCAATTTTACCTTCTTTCTCTATTCTATTTTCTTCGTAATAGTTTTCTTTGTCACACAAGGCTTTCCCTGTGGATCGACCTTGTTTACTATAGTTGACAAGTAAAATAAATAAATACGAATTAGACTACTTTATAGTCTTGGTTCGGACGTAACAGCACCCACTCCTTTCCTATGCTGCATAGCCATTTCTCTCCCTCTTCTCCCATTTTCTGACTAAGACAACACATGTTGATGGCCATTGACTTGCTTCCAGCTCGACTGACTACTCCCCCTCCCCTATTTATGCTTATGGCAGAAAAGAGAGGCGTTGTAGGCAGGAGTGGGCCTTAGGTCAACTTGCTATAGTCTCAACCCTTGTCACCCTTTTCGGCTTTGGATCACCATAGTCCAACCCATCTCCCTTTCAAGTGGCCATATTTTTAGTGTTTGCATGTGGTTGCACATGCGATTTAGGGTTTAGGCACCGCTTGACCATTGGCTAGCTTTGCCACTGAATGGATTTGACCATCAGAGCCCTCCTATATCCCTATGTACAAGATCACCTATCCACGTCCTTCGCCCCTTATGTGGGCCATAGTCAACTCGAAATCACTGTTGTTGGGTGTTGTCCACAGTCGATTTCGATGTCTTATGTTCAATCGAGCACTTCTCAACTTTTGGCCAACCTTCAATTAGTCCACCTTGGTTTTTGATCGCACTTGCCATTTTTTTGGCACAACTCTTCTCCCAACCGCCCTAGTGCACTATTGTGGATCGCGGATTTTACCTCATAGATGTCTATCCCACCCATTTTGCCATGATTACTTTCGGCTTGTCCTTAATCTCGGGACAACAACTCTCTCAACTAGGCAATGCTTTTGGCTGCTACTCCACCAATGCCACCATTGCCGTGCGCTCTCCATTGAACTCCGTAATTATAAATTAGGGGGCTTTGTACTCATAATTTGATAATAACATGTCTTAAATGTTTAGCAGCATGTTAGGATTGTGATTAATGCCTTGGATATTAAATGATTATCTAGTTTCATGTTGTATGAAGGCAAGATAATGAAATATGGTTAGTTTGTTTATGCATATGATATGCATGTAAGCATGCATATATGTTATGTATTTGGACCATGTGTATACTAATGATGGCTAGTGAGTATATCGGTAAGCTATGTATAAAATTATGAGTATGTTATACGTATGTGTGATAGACATATGTATGTATGTTGGCGATATGCAAGTGTGATGCATACGTGGATGCATGTGGGACAGTTGCATATGCGATGGATGGTGAATGGTGGCAGAGGGTTCTTTATGGATTGGGATGTAGATTTGTAACCATATGATGTAAGACAGAGGGTGTAAGTTTGATGGGCGAGGATTAGAGTTACTTAGTTTGGTTTGAATTGGAGTGTACGTTGGGGGTTCACTAAATAAGTGGAGTTAGGGTTTGATGCCTTACGGGGGATTGTTAGATAATAAGAGTGCACAATATAATTGTACAAGTATAATGTACATATCATGAAATGGAAAGTAAGAACAATAAGTGAGGTGTAAGAGGGTGATAATTGAGGTGGGCTCTGAGGAGCTTAGTTTGATGACTTCCAAGTAAGATGATTTGGCCATAAAGTGGATGATGGAGAATGTATGAATATGTAAGTTGTCATACTATGAATTATGATAATCAATTTAATGGGTTAAGTGAAGTGTGTTGCTCTAACGACCTAAGGTTTCGAAACTGGATCAGGTTTGGATTGGTAAGTGGAAGACTGTAAGTGAAAATTTTTATGGCATAATTGGACCTGCATAAATTACTTAATTCAAACTTAAATTGTAAATAAAGCTAATATGATAACATTGTAAGTTTAAGACATAAGGATTTCAATGGAGTAAGTTTTGTGTTTGAGTCATTCGATAATTAATTGGTTAAGCATTTTTCATGTATTGCCATGATGTTTATCCTGTGGGATGTTGTCTTGGTTATATATCTAAGCTCAGACGTTTGATGCTTTGTTGAGAGTGATGTATGTTTTTGTATTTATCTTGGTGTTGTATTAAACCTAGACATTTGATGCTGTATTGAGAATGTTGTATGTTTTTTCCTTTAGTCTACATTGTATGATTCCACCCAAGAGTGACACTACAAGATTTCGGCCTAAGAGTGGGCTTATATATTTTCGCCCTTGTTAGCATTGTTTGGGCCTTAGTTGGCAATGTATGGCCCCTAGTGTGAGGGTGTTTGTGCGCTTAACTAAGTAGTATCATGAAGCTACTCTTACCTGTTTGATCCTGTGCCCCATGAGCATAGGTGTGTCTTGCCTTTGGAAAATTTCATGGTGTCTACTTACTCCCCTAGATTAAGGTGATGCCTTAGTGGTATTCCTTTCCATTTTAATGTTGAAGCTTATTATTTGTAATGAGCTTCAATAGTCGATAGTGTGTATGACTCTACAAGTAAGTAAGTTTTTGAGTAAGCTTATAAAATTCTAAGCAAGACTATAAGTGTAAGATTCCGAGTAAGACTATAAGATTAAGTTTTCGAGTAAGACTATAAGAGTAAGTTTTTGAGTAAAATTATAAGAGTAAGTTTCTGAGTAAGATTGTAATTATATATTTCTGAGCTAGACTGTAAGAATAAGACTTTGAGTAAGATGGTACAAGTAAGACTTTGAGAATGTTATGAGTAAGATTGTAAGTATAAGAATTGTATGAGTAAGATTGTTAGTGTAAGAGCAAGTGTAAGAGAGGTAAGATGGTATGGTTTGTACATGATTGTTATATCATGCGACTTTCATGTGTGTATTTTTTATGCTTCATGTTTGAGCTGCATGAATATATATATATATATGGATTTACATAGTTTATTGATTAAAACTCCCTTAATGAGTATTTCCTACTAAATATAAAAATATTCATTTCCCCTATCTTTTAGCTATGATGTACAGGAGACTTTTGCAGGTTTTGATAGAGAGCTCATAAAAGATGGACACTTATTTTCGTGAGTGGATTATTTTTCATTAGCTCATGTATATCTTCAGACTCATTGCAATTATTTTTTCCATGATCTAATGAAAATTAAGATGTTTATACCTTCTGAACTTGTGTATTGGATTAGATTTTGGACTTTTTATGAGACATGTACTTAAGGATGTCTTGGATGAATTTGTATTTAAGCCCATAATCATGACAATTTATTAAATACATTTGTTTTCGAGTAGCTACTGAGAATGTTTAGTTTGGCCATATGATATTTGAAAACAATTATATGGGAAAATTTGATGTGTGATGTTTTAAATTATAAAACTGTTTTCACCAGTTTCATATTTCATATTTTTCTTGATTTATAGCCATTATATTGCAAAAAAATTCCATGAATTTTTAAGAAAATGTGTTAAAAATTCTCAAGCATTACACATACCAAGGAATTTTTGTTAGAAACCAAACGATTCATCACAACTGAAAGAGTACACACCTTTTATATTAATCATTCCATTCATGAGCAAAACTCTTCCTAAAAGTTATCTAAACACCATGATCTCATCTAAGAGCTCCACTCTACTAGATATTGGGTCATCACATTACGACCTTTATTTTATGAAGTATGTCTCTCCCCATTATTTTTCTTGATTTATAGCCATTATATTGCAAAAAAATTCCATGAATTTTTAAGAAAATGTGTTAAAAATTCTCAGGTGTTACACATACCAAGGAATTTTTGTTAGAAACCAAACGATTCATCACAACTGAAAGAGTACACACCTTTTATATTAATCATTCCATTCATGAGCAAAACTCTTCCTAAAAGTTATCTAAACATCATGATCTCATCTAAGAGCTCCACTCTACTAGATATTGGGTCATCACATTACGACCTTTATTTTATGAAGTATGTCTCTCCCCATTCACACCATGAAGTAAAATCTCTCTATAGCTCATGGACCCTAGTGCTAAGATGTGACATTCTATGATCATCAAAACCTCCAATATTGTGCTATGCTGGACAAATCTTTTAATACTCTAGTCCATTCAAATACAACTCCTGGGCCAGAGAAGTAGTTCTACATAACTCCCGTCCTTAGAGAGGTGAAAGACTTTGGTCCTATTTCATAGCAAAACCTTGTCTACGTGGCTAATGCCTTACTTTTTGGAGCCAAGGCACCAAGGCTTCCTGCGACCTTGAATGTCATAGCCAATATCTTTGGGTACTCATTAATCACAATTAAGAGTCTCATATACATTCATTGGGGTACACTAACCCCTAAGTAATACGTGCATAATTGATCATTCATCCACATCACATAATACATAAAAAACAATGCAATATCAATTATAGTTACTATAGCATACCTTGCTATAATCACATTGAAATTCATAAATCACATTTACCATCAGTAGCCTTGTCAACATGTTGGTTACCCCACCGATGACCATCAGTGGGTTCATTGACACATCTAACCCTACTGATATTGGTTATGAGGTTCCATAGGTAACCTCATGGATGGGCTAGTTTCCTTGCTGATAACCATTGGTGAGTTTACCGACACGTCAAACCTTATTGATAGAGATGTTAGAGTCTATTAATGACCTTACAATGGGTCAGCACCCTCACCGATGACCATCAGTGTGTTCTCTGAAACGTTGAACCTTACCGACAGTGGAATAACTACTTTTTATTCTCACTGATGCCACAACGATTTGTCAGACACACTCATGATGACCAAAAATAGCATGCCTACTATGCATGCATAGCATTGCTCATCTTCCTCCTTCCATTGGTGCAATCACTAATGTGTCAGTAACTCCACCAACGACCAAAATCATGAACAAATGCTCTCATTCATTGCGGAAAACCATATTTATGTATGAACTCCTTGAAAATCATTCCCCAAAGAAGAAATCATTGACCCATACCATAATTTTACTCCTATTGCAGTAAAAACATGGATTTGCCAGTAAAGACTATAAAACTTAAGGATTTCACTTCAACTAACAATATGTAAACACAATTCATGAATAGCTTGAAGAAAATCTAAAACTACATAAATTTAATAAAATCTCGAGTTTAGAAAGCAATCCGACCTTGAAACACAAGTGCCTCTCAAACTTTTGGCGTTTGCTTCGCTCTCGGTCGTCCACTACCCTCTTCTCTAGCCACAAGTCTTCCTCTTTGACTCATTTCTCCTTCCCAAACTGTATTTACACTTTAAATACTCTCATAACTACCCATGGAATCCAAAACTGATTAATTGCCTTGTATTATGGATTAACTGCATGCATGCAGTTAGCATCGGCTGCAAAATTCAAAAATTTAGGTTTGTCAATGAGTTTACAGATATAAATTTCTAAAATTCCATTGACAAGTACATTGATGCGTCAATGGTTAACGATGACCTAAAAATATACTTAATAATATAAATTATAAATTCTATTTAGAAAAAGTTGGGGTCACACACAAACGTGCACACATTCATGTCACACACACTTAGAAATGATAGGGTTATCTTATGAGAGTGTGTGAAATTAATGAGTAGAAAATGAGTGAAAAATTACATAAGAATGCAAAATTTTTATCTATGATTAATTGCGGTTAAAATGAGATCGATCAAGAGAGAATTGTTCTTTTTGGTATTGTAGTTTCACTATAGCATGATAGTTCACTTATTGATTAGGGTATTGTAGCAATGGATCGTTTCAATTTCAAGATTCGGATATGTAGCAATTGTTATAACAACCAATTGATCATAAAGGTCCAATACCTAAACCAACTTAGGGCTTCCGTATAAGGGTATATAGATGTGGTAAAATAAAAATAGAAGCCATAAAAAGTTAGAGAGAGATTTATGATTCATTCCTAGAAAGTTTTGAGAGAATAGTACTTCCATTACTATTGTGCATTAAGAGATTTATCAAAAGAGAGGTAAGAAAAGTTGATTCATAAATAGACTATAAATTAAGGTTAGGAGTTGTGAGTTGCTATGCATCACACAAGGAGTCATCACACACAAGGTTTGAAGATGGAGCAAATCCAGATGGATTTTGAGTAAAGCTTCAATTTTAAAAGGTTGTGCTATAGAAAAAAGAAGATAACAAGGAGTTCAAGTTCGCAAGCATCAAGATAGACTTTGATGACCAAGTCAACTAGAGATAGACTTCTAGGATGGGAGGTTAGTGACAAAATTGAGTCTTTTTAAAAGGTCTTATTTTCTAGTGCATTAGATGTTCAATTGGTAGACAAGTTGCGTGGTTTTTCCCTAATTAGGTTTTCCACATTAAAAAAGTTGTGTTCTTTGAATAGTTGATTGTTTTGTTTAAATTTTTTGCATTTGTAGCAAATTAATAGCTAAGCAAAGAGGCTGCATCTTCTAACTCTCTACATTCATTATTTTGGGTGGCGACCCTCAAGTTTTGAAGGGTATGAAACTAATACTATGACCTTAGAATGATAAAGTCCAATGGTTGTGATTATTAAAAGCATATGTATTTAATTGGAAATGATGGAGTACTTAAACAAGCTATAAGGAAAAACAATATCAGACAATTCAATGATCTCAAGTATAATCTTAGTATTTTTTTATATGATTCATGGTTAATTTTCAAAACCGTAATAATAGGCAATGGTTTTTATGAGGCATATGTGTTAGAATTTATGACACATGTATTGTGATTGACTATATTTTGATGATCAAAATTATATCTATATATGTGTCCTTTTAGAGTCTGACTAGATTAGTGATGTATCGAGTCAGAATTGGAAATGAATGTCTTAAAATTTTGGATCATACATGTTCTAAAGTTTCAAGGAGGAAGACTTTATTCAAGTGATTGACTGTTGTAGACAAAAAGATAAATATCATGCATGCACTGGCACAAAAGACTTAAGATTTTTATAAAAAATATCTTATAAGAGTGATGAGAAGAGAATGGATAAAAAAAGGACAAATTTTGCAATAAAGTTAAAAAACAATTGATTGTCCTTGACTTGCGATTGATCAGGCTTGAATATGCTTTGAGATTTTTTTCCAAAAGACTAAAAGATCGATCATTCTATAATAATGAACAATCGATCGTACTATTGGAATGATCGATCGCACACTAGGGTTGAGTGAACATAACATGGAATGATCAGCTGCCCTTGACTTGCGATCAATCAAACTTGAATATACTTCGAGATTTTTTTTCTAGAAGACTGAATGATTGATCGTTCTTTAGTTGAATAGATCGATTGAAGTCAAAAATTTCAAGTCCATAATAGTGAATGATTTATCTCACTATTAAAATGATCAATCACACTAGGGTTGAGTGATTAGAACATTAAACTATCAATTCAACTAAAGAAACGATCGACTGCACTATAGAAAAGATCGATCTTTGTTACTTGATTTAGGTCATTCTAGGAATAGTTTCTTACCTATTAAAACACAATGACCTTAACTAACTTATAGCACTATATAAGGATCATGGCATAATAAGTGGAGAGAGAAGGAAATATTTTTGTGAGAAAAATAGAGAGCTTTTTAGCTTAATTCCTTCTATCACCATTGTGAATTGAAAGAAAATTATTATATGCTTAGTGTTTAATTCATAACATTATGAATTAAAAAAGTGAGTAAGATTCAGAACCACATCATAAATATAAGAGATTGGAGAGCTACATTATGAATTGAAAAAGTGAGTAAGATTGACAATCACATCACAAATATAAGATATTGGGGAGCTACATCAAGATGGACTTTAATTAAAGCTTCAACAAGGATTAACAAAGGATTAAGGGATTGTACAAGTGAAGAAGGAGACAAAGACAAAGTTCAGGAATCATCAAGATGAACTTTGGCGACCATTTCAACTAGAGATGAACTTCTCGGTTCAAAAACAAAGTTCAAGAAGTTTCAAGATGGACTTTGGCAGTCATTTCAACTAGAGATGAACTTCTCGGTTGGGAAGTTAGTTACTTGTGTTTTGTAAGTTCTTAAGACTTCATAACGCATTGACTAATTGACATACAATGGTCGCATAGTTTTTTTCCGGTTGGGTTTCCATCTAAAAAAAATTCCTTGTGTATTTTTGTGGTGTGTTTGCATGATAACTATCTGCATAAGCAGAGATTAATTTCCTACACAAGTGGCCACAACTTGTAATTGTGTACCTTTTGAGGTTTTGGGATAGAGGCACTATGGTGACACTCATAGAATTAAAGGGTATTAAACTCATAATATGTGCCCTTTTGTAACAAATAATCACATGTCGCATTATATAAAATATGATCTTATGATAATCATGTAATCAATGAGGCACTTCTTACATTTTTGTGTCATCAATTACAAGCTAATAAATCTATCGTATTATCAATGACATGCTAATCAAATTATCATCTCATTTGATAACAACACCGAACGCACAAATTCCTACAAACATAACATGCTAAGTAGTCATGAATTTAACTAATCACTATTATACAATAGTTGTGTTATTACTACTATGAAGTTTTACTTGCAAAACAAATGAAGCCCCTATTAGAATTACGGTGGTGGAAAAGTAGTTTTCTTCTCTTCTCCCAATGCTTCTATGGAATGAAGATATCCCTCGTTTGAGCATCCCATGCACAACTCCCACCCAGTGGTACCTCCCCACAACATCAATGTCATCCAGATAGTCATTAAGCAATGGGAGACAGATTTATTGCTTTGTGTGAATAACACTAGTGCACCCGTATACATTATTGCTAAGAATGCTAGGTCTTTGTCAGCAACAATACACTTTCCTTTATACACCTCCTTCAAAATGACCTCAATATGGTTCTTGTCCGACCTCTTCTCTGAGAAGAAATTTTTAAAAAATTGCCCTTTTGCTTGAGCCGCCTTCCCTTCTCTGGTTTCCAACTTCACCGTGGTTCCTTGAGCCCTTAGACCCATGATGAGGGCAACATCTTACTCTGTCTTGTGAGTCATCCCCACACTTAGTGAATAATACGTCCAATAGAGGCCTTGAGATGACCACCTTCTCGCATTCTTATATTGGATGGAACCCAGTCTCCTCCAAGATTAGCTTGTATTCTACCCTTGCTTTGACAAGGTCCTTCAAAAGTCTCAATCTAACAAGGTAGCTATTTATGTCTAGCCCTGGCCTCCTCCCATTTCTTCTTCTCATACGAGGCCTACAGTGATTCCGCCATTCCTATATCTTCTTGTTGCCTAACAAATGTCAAAGATGTATGTCATAATTTATAGTATATTATGTAGCCATCGATAATGGTTGTGCTTATTGAGATTATGTAATTGTAAAAGTGGGCTCATGATTAATCAGATTATGTAACTTCCAAAGTAACAAACAAAAAAATCAAGTGCTCATTTCGCTTTTGTTACCGCCAAAGTAACCATAAAAAACACGCTAAGTCCACTTATTGTGCTATAGATAACACGATGTACATACTACACACAAACACAGACACAGACACAGACACAGATATATATATATATATATATATATATATATATATATATATATATATATATATATATATATGCATGAACTAAAAATCAAGTTATCAATAACACAAAAAATGAACTTGGTGTATATTCAAAATTGCGATAATCTAACTCAGGAATGCGGATGCCTTTACCAATACTGCTATTTGCCATGGAAGTCGCCTATGGATTGTTGTCGTTCAACCCTGCTGGAATGATGCCTTGATGACCACCTCTATTGTGTGTGTAAGAACATATGTGTCCTATGTCAGAATAATTAGATAATTTCCTTATGAAAATTATGTTAAAAACCTAGAGTATGTACTAAGTCTTAAAATCTGATTTGAAGTAGTTGTGGTCGAGTCAGATTTGGAATTAACTAACTTAAAAAAAAGAGCAGACTTGCTCTTATGGCTCAAGGTAGAAGACTCGCAAATTATGATTGTTTTTAAAGCTTATTTAGATCACATTCACATACTAAAATCACTTGTAGTTTTACAGGTTTCATATGGTTTTAGGGCAAAAGGGACAAAATAATAATTAAACTATTAGAACGATCGATCGTTGGACATAAAGATGAATAGAATGATTGATCGACACTTGATTCAGCCTTATGTAAAATGAAGTTCAGAGTTATTGATTAATCGCTTGAAGTATCATGTGTTTAGAAAATAGTGAACCTGAAATGATCGATTGCTAACTGTTCTAGTTGCCATAAATAAGTCAATCCAAATTTAATTTTTTTTCCTTCTTGAAGCCAAAGACCTAAATCGCTTTGGAGAGCTATATAAGGGATAGGAAGTGACAAATTTTTAGAGAGAAAAACCTAAAGAAAATTAGAGAAGAAGGGTTTCTACTTTTGCATATTGTTTTCCAAGAGAATTCACATGGAGTTTTGAAGAGAAGATCAATGGTGAATTCATGAAGTTGTTCCACAACTAAAGAGAAGTGACATTACACAGAAGTTTCAAAGGAGTTGCAACATATCTTTAATGGGAGATTGAATATTTTAGAAGGCCAAAGTCAATACAACAAGAGGAGCTTATTTAAGACTAGAAGAAGACAAAGACAAATCAAGGAGGAAGAAAATTTTGAAATGCTTGAGGGAAAAGACTTGAAGGTCAGCAACGACAAAAATTTGTAGAGATCTAAACAAAAGGAGTTTGTGTTAGAGTCAAAACAAAAGTTGGTGGTTTGCTTGTGTTGATGTAATTGTCTTGCCTTCTAGTAGCGTATTGATTTGGTTCTTTTAAAACTACTATGGTTTTTTACTCGAGTTTGAGTTTTTTACGTTAAATTATTATGTATTCATAGTAGATTGAATGTTTTTGATTTGATAGATTGATATATCGAGATTGCGCATTGAGAGTAGTTTTAGTTGGTTTCACTATATAAAAGAAATTATGTGCATAAAGGTTAGAACTCTTAATTCTTAATTGTCGATGTACTTGTTTTTAGAGTAATCTAGTGATCCGCTAAACTCACAGTGTGAGCGGAGATATTAAGCCAGGAGATTTTCAATGCACATAAAATTTAATAAAACACATCAGAGATTTCTAGGGCCCGCAACAAGGAGGATTCACCATTACCATAGCGTATTTCCCAAGAAATTATTGTACGTGTATGCACACAAAAGGAGAAAAATAACAAGGTTCCTTACTTAAGAATTATAATGCAGTTGAAAATCTTCAAAAATATCTTGAAAGCTTTCAAGGATCCCCTTCTTCCCACACACTAAGCTTCACCAAGTCTTGCAAGGTCTAAGGAGTGGTGAGTATTTTAAAATATTTGGTGGGAGAATTTATACAATCATACATAAATGTAACATATGACAGTTTCAAAGTACATAAGATAAATAATACATTTAATAAAATAAGGTGTGCTCTCACCCAAAACCTCTCCTAGATCTTCTTCCTAAGTAATTGTTGACGCTCTCATGGCTTACTACAAGTGTCTCAAACACCTACTCCATCCTAAAGAATTTGTTGCAGGTTTAAAGTAGTAACCTCTTACTCCTCTATAAATCTTCACAAAAGACCTTGTGCTTGTGGAGAGAAGAGCCACCCGTGCTCATGGGGTGCTTGGATCAAGAGAGTAGTGAGGTTTCCATGGTATTCTCTACCTTAGTGTGCATAGCCTTATTAGTGGTGTGTGCCGTTTGTTAAAGGCTAACGAGGCTAAAGTGTGTATTGTGCATCCGATTCTAAACTAGATTATAGTTGTACCCTCTTCTATGCATAAAACTTTATTGGGACGTCCACCAGCTAAAGCTTCAGACAAACAAATTAATCTTGAGTTCACAGACTCATAAAGGCAATTTTCCGTTCAAAATATTCCATCCTAATGTTTATCCTTTAAAAAACCCTAACCTCGCCTCTACAAGCCATGGTAGCTCTACTAATAATGATTACAAAATAGGGTTGGTCGCTCATTCCAATGATACAATTCCCTTTCTTTATCCCACTCCAGTAACTCGATCACCATGCTTGTACATATTTTAGAAAATATTATTGAGAATCATCCTTCTACAAAGAATAGTTCTCCAAAACCACTTTTCAAGCATACTTTACTCATTCATACTTTAAATAGTGGCGAAGCTAGATTTTGTCTATCTCACAAACATTAACGTGCATAATTCATAATCAACTTTAAAGGATAATCATTCGATAAATTGAATAATAAAAATCATAGTATATACTTCATACTTCAAAGGATAATAATTCGATAAATTTAATATATGAGCAGATCATAAAACATATGGTATATAATTCATATCCTACTTTAAAGGATAATAATTCGATAAACCAAATATAAGCAGAATTCATAAAAAGATACCATGAAATTAACTCCAATGCATAATTCTCCACACGAGCTTGAAGCTGATGTGCAAAACTCTCCCTACTTGAACAACAATTTTTTGGGCTTTAAGCCTCTCTAACTGAGAAAACAACCCTGCCACGCTGCCCAGTATGCTCAATTTAGGTAGGACAACTAGAATCAAATTTAAAATGGCTTAGAAACGGAGAAATGAAGTTTGAGGAGTGTAGGAGAAAAGTAATTAAAAAAAATGGACCACACATGCTATTTTTAGAGTGTTAAGGTGGTTCCCCACACCTTGAACTACTGCATGACACTACAAAAAAGTCATTATCAGTTACACACATATAGCGACGTTTTGTAAAGCAGTCGTTGTATGTGTTATATTTAACACACGATCGATGTCGGCTCCTCCCATATGCACTACACTTCTTCACTCCCCCGTTTTCCTGTCTTTGCACGCGCCTATTTTCCAGGGATCATGGGATGTTAGCTATGGGATATTTTTGCCTCTTGCCAATTGAATTCCTAGACCTAGACCACCAAAGCTTAACAAAGCACCATATCTTCACCCACCTGCGGAATCGACTTCGGTACAGATCGCAATCAATAGGTTTCTTCGCTCAAATCCCCTGCCTTCTTCCGACCTTTGCACCTCCTTAATTAATTCTCAAATCCATTGTAGCCTTCTTCCAATTGACCACCACCAGATCACTTTCTTCATATTCAATAAAAGTTCAAGTTTTTCTGACGACACTCAAGGGCACACCCACTTGGAGGTCGAAGTGATCCCAAAGACACGGTATTTTTACCAACTCCGTTCTCCTCTGTTTTAAGGCTTCTGATTGTGTGACTGAAAGTCTTCTCTTTCGCTTTTGTCTTTCATTTATGCATCATTTGCTCTTCATCATGAGTCGTGGCATTGACATTGTATTTGTCGTGATTTTTTTTGTAAGTTTACTCTATGCTTGAATGCTACTAACAGGGGATTTTTAAGCTGATCAGCAGTCACGCCTCATTAATTTGACCTAATGATTTTCACTTTCAAACATAAAGTTGTCGTGCTGATTATGGCTTGCATTTTCGTTCAATGTTTCCATGAGTGTGACATTGTTATATTGAAAATTAGACTGAGACAGGACCAGAAATATTTTTCCTAAAAGTTTTCCATTTTTTGAATAAACAAACTTCGAATAGACCTTTTTGGACATCTCAATAAAGCTCAATATAGTTTCTTCAGTAGGCCCTTTTTTTTAATCTTCTCATACTTTTTTTTTCACAATTTTGAGTTGTTTGCTACTTTTTTTGGGCTTTGTTTTTTGTTACTTTCTTATGTAAGAAGGATTACAAACTCATAAGAAACTAATCTATAATCTAATTGATTAGTAGATAATTAGTACTAGGGCCACTTTGGTTATTTCTTGGATTTATTTGGAACGTTTTCAATACTTCTTTAATTCCAATGACTCTCTGTTTTCTTGAGAGTAGCAGGCCCCTATTCACTATTTTCTTCCTCCTCTTCGCGGGTGGTAAGCATCTATTAGCATATAAAATATAAAAGAGCCATTCATCTAAAAAATTAACAACATACAACTTAACGGATGTTAGTGTCCCAGCCAATTATTCTATCATGTAATAGTATATACTATGTTAATTTTAAATCTTAATAATTCTTGTGCATTCTTTAGGCTAGACTTTGTTTTACCATAAAACATAAAAAATAATATTAAAAACAAAAAATCAATGCAGTTGCTCCACTGGAACCAAGATTTTTTTTTTTTGAAGTCCTCATGTATTAGTAATAAGTTGTCTCCTCGGTTCCAGCTGTTTTCAGAAGCTAGGCCTTGAGCATCCCTTCATCTGCTACCGTGGATTGTTGACATTGCCCCGCTTCTTACTCATCATCACCGATATTTCTCAACTCAACCTGCTTTCCCCATCACTTTGGCCAACTCTTTCCTGATTTTCAACATCTTTGGAGTCACCTAACAACTTATATGTTCTTCTCTTACCATCATTATCAATATCACTGCCCGACTTTAGCAAAACCTTTTTTTCTTCTTTGTCAACTTTTTTTCCTTCCCCCTCACATTTTTTGCAGTTTCAACATCAATCCCAAATATTATATTATTTTGATCACCTGAAGAAGAGATTGGTATTCAATTCTCCATTAATATGGTAAACTACATACAAGAGTAGCATCAACATATGGAAGACAAATACCTTTTACATCTCCTGTTTGGTCATTCAGTTTCTGAAGAAGAAAAAAGAAAAACAGTTAGCTTGCACTCATTACATTATCCAAACAGCATAAACAGCTTCAATTGAAAAACATTATCAGCACCATACTTTCTCCTTTTTTGACAATTGTTGATGTTCTCTCTCAGCTTTATCCTTCTTTGTTGAGTGCCAATTGTCTATCCATGAGTCCATTGAAGGAAGACATGCAGATAAATCAGGAACAAAGAAAACTATGATTTCCTTGTGACTGAACAACCCATCTTCGCCAACTCTGTCATAATGTATCTACACAATTTATTGTTATCATATATCTAAGAAAAAATAATTACTTTGATCAGCTCAAATCATAACAAGTTCATTTGGCCATCTCAAAACTTATTACTTTGATCTGGATAATGTGCACATTTTTTGTTATTTTGTGGTCTTTGGCTATCATATGGTGGTTGAGAAAACACTTACTGTTGTATAGATTTTTTTTTGAAGCATGGCTGCATGTGTTTCTAGTCTATAAGTGTTTTTTGGTTGATTTTTTGTTTTTGGAAAGTGCTTCCTCTAAAGCTAGCTTTTATTTAGTCATGTTGGCAAATCATTGGTGTATTCTTGAATGCATGCCCCACAGGAAATCCTTTATATGGAGTATTATTATAATGACAATCTTCTTGGCATTATTGGACTGCAATAACTCATAATATCATAACAATAAGATCTGACAGTGAATATGGATTAGTTCTAAATGGATAACATGTTACGATTTAATCTTCTATGTTTTGTGTAATCCTACTTTAGTCAATGTGTTATCATGTTTTTTTTATTTTATTTTATTTAATCTTATTATCTCCATTTTATTTTGTAGACACTAAATATTGATTCAGAGGATGGTCGCAATGAGCTTAGTTTCATCCCTATTGCTTATAATGTATCTTATAATGGCCTGTTTGTGACCAGAGAAATTTAAAATCTTTCAAGAATTAGGTTGTATAGCCTTGCATTACTTATCTGCATAGTAAACAATATTCAATCTAGATTTTCTTATTTGGTGTTTGTTGCTTGTTTAGATATTGAGATTAATTTGGTTAATTGAGGAGGGCCTGCAACTATTGGTCATTTTATAACTTCTTGAAAAGAGAAAAGGTACTTGACTCCAATTTCTTGAATATATATTTTTATTTACAATAATTATTTGTTTACTAAAATGTGATAAACTTGGATATGTGTTGTTCAAAGACGTTTAGGTCAAGATTGACTCATGATATGTGTGCTTAGTTCACATGTGATTTTATAAAGTTGATGTTGGGTTTAGTAGAACCTATATGAACAAGGGTTTTTGTAATATGCCTATGCATAGGTAGATATATGATACTATTAGTTTTTCTTGTTTACAAGGGTTCATACATAAATTTATTTTGTGTAGATACATTCTTTGTAATGTAGAGGTTATTATAGGATTATCAATATTTTTAGGTGTGATCTGTAAGTCTGGTATATATAATCATGGATAAGAGTTGGATGAGCAAAAGTAGGGTTTCTAGTTAGTATGCTTTGGGGGTAGAAGGATTTCTCAATTTTGTTGCATCTCAAGAACACCTATCAATGGGAAGTTCAAGTGTCCTTGCGTTCAATGTGGTAATGTCTATTATCAAGATAGGGACATTATATATGAGCATTTAATATGCAATGGGATTATACAAAATTATACAATGTGGTATTTTCATGGAGAAGATATCCTTTAGACAAATTCATCACAAAATGATACTTGGAACATTGAATTTGAAGTGAATGATACAGGTGATGAGATGAGAACTATGTTGGAAGATGTATTTGGAGGCCCAGTTCAAGATGATGCTTCTGATGGACTGCCTCAAAGTACAAATAATGTAAATGCTAAATTCAACAAATTGGCACATGATGCCGAGAAAGAGTTGTACCCAGGTTGCAAATCACAAACCATACTTTTTTTCATTGTTAAGATGTAGCATATCAAAATCCTTGGTGGATGGAGTAACAAATCATTTGATATGTTGCTTGTATTGTTAAGAGAAACATTTCCTACTGCTACCTTTCCAGAAAATATGTACCAAAGTAAGAAAATCATAACAGATTTAGGTTTGAGTTACAAAAAAATCCATGCATGTCCCAATGATTGTATGTTGTATTATAAAGGCAATGTTGACAAGCAATCATGTGACACATGTGGCATCTCAAGATGGAAAGAAGAAGACACACATTCATAATCTAAAAAAAAGAAGACACCAGCTAAGATTTTACGTCACTTTCCTCTCATTCCTCATTTACAAAGGTTATATATGTCATCGAAAATTCCATCTAATATGAGATGACATGATGAGGGTCGTAACAAAGATGATATATTACGACATCCAGTTGATTCTGAAGTTTGGAAACATCTTGGCTTGACCAATCCAACCTTTGCATTAGAGTGTCGCAATGTTCAACTTGGATTGGCAAGCGATGGCTTCAATCCATTTGGGACAATGAGTATTACACATAGCATATGGCCAGTGATACTTATGCCATATAACTTACCTCCATTGTTGTGTATGAAGTAGTCCAATATGATCCTATCATTGATTATTCCTTATCCATTTGGCCCTGGAAATGACATTGACATATTCTTACAACCTTTGATTGATGAGCTGAAAGAGTAATGGAAATTTGGGTTAAATACATATGATGCGTCTAAGAAAGAAACATTTCGAATGCATGCAACCTTGCTTTGGACCATTAGTGACTTCCTAGGTTATGCAATACTGTCGGGTTGGAGTACAAAAGGTAAGATGGCATGTCCTTTGTGCCATAAAGGCACATGTAGTCGATACTTGAGTAATGGGAGGAAGCATTGTTATATGGGTCACTGAAGATTCTTACCATTGAATCATAGATTCCAAAGACACAAACAATCTTTTGATGGCAATGTAGAGGTTAGAGGTGCTCCAAGTCCACTGTCTGGGATGGATGTGTTATGTGAGGTGCAAAATAACAATCATAGTTTTGGGAAGAAGGGAGGAAAAGGGCAAGGAGTGTGGATGAAGGTCTAATGTTTAACTGGAAGAAGAAGAGCATTTTCTTTTAGTTGCCATATTGGAAAAATAATTTATTTAGACATAATTTAGATGTGATGCACATCGAGAAAAATGTATGTGATAATATTGTCAAAACTTTGCTGAACATTGATCGCAAAACAAAGGACAATTTAAATTCACGTCTTGACTTGGTAGAAATAGGGGTGAGGCACGACTTGCATCCGAAGTGGAAAGAAGGTACAAAATGAATTTATTTACCATTTGCATGCTATTCAATGGAGAAAAAATAGAATGAAATATTTTGTTAGGTTTTGAAATATATGAAGACTGCGGATGGATACTCTTCTAATCTTGCTAGGTGCATTAATGTTGAAGAGCGCAAGATGTACGGGCTAAAAAGTCATGATTCACATGTTATAATGCAACAATTTCTTCCATTGGCAATTAGAAAAACTCTTCCCAAGAATGTGACGAGTATGCTGATAGAACTTTGCACATTATTTCGGGAATTATGTTCTAAGGTCCTTGTCATTGATGAGTGCATTGCATTAGTTCTTTGCCACCCAAAGTGAATTTTTCCACCATCATTCTTTGACGTAATGGTACACTTGCCAATACATCTTGCATCAGAAGCATTGTTGGGTGGGCCAGTTCAATACCGGTGGATGTATCCAATTGAAAGGTATCATAAAAATGTATTCAATTAAAATTTATTTACAATTATATAAAATTCAAGTGTTGCTAGTTTAAATTATGTGTATAGGTACTTGCATGTAATGAAATCATACGTGCACAATAGGGCTCAACCTGAAGGATCTATTGCAAAAGGATACATTGCAGAAGAATGTATGACATTTTGCTCAAGGTACTTATTCAATATTGAGACAAGGTTGAGTCGACCCCCAAGGAACCCAGATGATAGTGTCTTAAGAGGTTCAACACATTTTAGATTGAGTGACATTGAATTGACACAAGCACATCGCTATATCCCATTCAACCACGAATTGGTGACCAGTTATTTGGAGCAAGTTATAACAAATACATTATTTATTAACCTATCTTTTTTAGTTTTCTCAGTCATAAACATCTATTGTATGTAGGCATCACATTGAATTCCTAAATTTTACTCACCTAGGAGTACGACCACATGTGCACCAAAAAACTCACAATGAGCAATTTGTTGATTGGTTTAAGGAACATGTAAGATAGGTCAACTGATATTTCTATAATTTATATATAATTGTTTTTGAGTGTCTAAGTAACCTAATTTGGATAAAAATAGGTTCAAATGTTGCGAGAAAGCAATAGATCTATGCCAACCAATCTTCATGTACTCGCTGAAGGTCCGCATTTGCTTGTTAGGAGGTTTAAAAAATACATAATTAATGGATACAAATTTTGGATAGTTGAACAAGATAAAAGAGCAAAAACCCAAAATAGTGGTGTTGTCATTACAGCAATGACAACAAGCTATGCAAGTGCAAGGGACAGTAGGTGTTATTCTCTGCGAATGAAGTGGCTGATGAACCATATGTCTTAGCATCTTAAGCAAAACAAGTTTTTTATGTTGAAGATTCACTTGAACCAAATTGGCATGTGGTCATGAAGACTAATCCAAGGGACTTATATGACATGGGTGGCAAAGGTGATGAATTATTGGATAGTGAGGCTTATGGGAACCAAAGGCATCAAGACATTGTCGTCAATGACAATGATATTGTTAATTGGGTGAGGGAAGATGTGTTGGGATCAACTGTTGAAGCACCTCCCGAGATGCATCATACTCATCAAGGTCATTCAGATGATTCAATGCATGAAGAAGATGGATCAAATACTGATGTCCAATCATCTCGAAGCGATTCTAAATGAATCTAATAGTAGATGTTTGGTTTGGTGGTCATGCTTATAATGTTATCTTCCATTTCTTTTATTGACAATTTTTTTCTTCAATTTATGTAATCACTCAATTATATTAATGGTATATGTTTTAGTCACCAATTATTGATGGGAAATACCATCTTTTTTATTTTGTTTCAAATTTTCTTTTTCATATTTGTTCGCAAGACTGTGAGACATATATGTTGCTTATCATTGAACATCTTTGGTTTAGTTTTAGTTTATATTATTAATTAAATATATAAGTGTGCTTCCAATTTCCTATACAGATTGATAGTTTAACATTGAATGACTCTACTGCAAATGTTGAAAATAAAGATCAAGGGATCACCAAATGCAAAGTCATCATTAATTTGCCACTAGGGTCAAAAAAGAAGGTTGATGTTTATGAAGGCCAACCGGTAGGGGGAAATGCCACTTTATTGGCAAATTACTGTGGCACATTGGTAAGAGATAGTGCTACAGTCCCAATTCATAAGCCATCTTGGCGTAAAGTGGACATATTTGTGAAGCAACGGCTACGGGAATTACTAATGGTAATATTATTTATACTTTACAAAATTGTTTGTTGGAAGTAAGTATTGATTGTTATTTGTTTAAATATGTAGGACAAGTTTGATGTGGATGAGAGCTTGCGTGCCTATGTCCTTAAGTCTTTAGGGACAAAATGGAGAGATTACAAGAGGAAATTGAAGAAAGATTATTACGAGTTTGTTGTTGCACTCAAGAAGGATCCATTAAAACATAAGGCAGAGCTTGTAAAAGAGGCTAAATGGAAAGTTCTTGTTTCTTATTGGTAGTCAGCAATGGGAAAGGTAAAAAGTGAAGCATAGAAGTCATTTTTAAAAAATTACTTTTGAAATAAACACCATAAATTGTGAAATAGGAAAGAAGTGATAGAAATAAAGAGAGAGGCAAGCACAAGCTTCCCCATACAAGCAACACCAAAAGCAGTGTTCGTGTGCGCCATGAGGAGGTATGCATTTTATCATTTATTGATACCTACATTATGGAAGTCATTATTGTTTATTGACTTACAAATTGATATTATTGTATCTCATAGCATATCAAAAACAATCGTGAGCCTAGCCGACTTGAAATTTTTAAGATCACACATGTCAACAAAAAAGGGAAGGCTATCAATATAGACACAGAAGCTACAATTGTAAGTATGCAAAAGTTAATATGTTTATTATTATATTGATTATGAGCTACTGGGAACAACAATAATGAAATATTATAATGATGAGAGTATGCTTTTAAAATAAATTTCCATTTCTAAGTTTTGTTAAAGTTCTGTGTTGAAGTTCTTGATGGTCTATTGTTGTTTATTTCCCTCCTAAATTTGGAGTATATCACAATTCTCCTTTTCAAATTAAGTGAAAAGGCCTCCAATTTTTGTTGAAATTGAATGACTGATCTCACTGAAAAATCCTTATGATAGTTACTTTTTTTTAAAGAAAGCTATCTCGTGAAGTGTAGGCTTCCTCAAAAATTTTCTTTGCCTACATCAATTTATAAAGATGACATCTATTATCCAATTTTGTGCATAATCTCTTAAAAGCAATTTGTATATTAAATGTTCGAATATATGATTTGAAATGAAAATGATAAAATTATTCTTAAACTGGTCTGAAGTTCTAGAGTGCGAGGTTCTAGTCTAAGTTATAGAGGCCTACTTTTTTTTTTCTTCCTTTGGCTGACATATAGACTTCTGATAGTTTATATTATAGCATGCTGGGTGAAAGCTGTATTTAGATGTCAATGCTTAGATGAGGTCATTTCTGGATAGTCATTGAATCCTGATTAAGGTCATTATATTGTATTTGTATCTATTGTCTGGTTCTCTCTTCATCAAAGCCTACTTGCCATCTTAGCTTTCTTCTGTACTAAATAATTAGGTCCTATCTTTTGGGCATTGCTCACTTTTTCATGAATTTCTGCTTTGTATCAGATTCGTTGGTGCCATAAAGCATTATCTATCCCTGTCTCTTTTGAAGAACAGTGCTTTATGGTCATGAGTAATGACTATTTAGTGGTATTAAGAGTTAAATTTGCTTATACTTGGAGGATATTTATATTTTTGGGACCTAACAATCGTTTTCTTTCACTGAAAAGTATACTAGTTGCTCTTATGATAATGTTTTTTTTTAATTGATACAAGATAAACGCATTGTCAAAGTACATGTCAAACTTATTATTTTCTAATCTCCGTGATTGTTCCATTATCTCTTTGAAATCTTTCTAATTTCTCTCCTGGGCACCTCCGGCCTCTTTTGTCCTCCCACCACCACCTTCAGCTTCCAATGACAACCAGAAGGTACCCTTTATATCATCACCACCATCTATGGAGACCCGCGGAGGGTACTCCTATCCTTATTACTACTTTTATGCCTCCTAGGCACTTGCTAGACTGCTGCTTTTCTTCTCATCCTTGACTGTGTCGGCTCTATTTTGGATGTAGCATGTTATGTAAGCATGGTAAGTGATCAGCATGCAGCCTCAAGAGTCCTGAAAGTGGAGTAGTTGTTGTATGCTTTAGAATTTCTCAAGGTGAACTTGATGACTTGTGTAAATAAAACTTGGGGAAATAGTTAACTTTGATAATTTGGTAGGATGAACTTCTCAGAAATATATATATATATATATATATATATATATATATATATATATATATATATATATATAAATATATATATATATATATGTTGTTAATGGTTAAATCTTATTAATTTGAAGATATCATGACCTGATGAAATCAGTTTCATATAATCTAGTAAATTTAGTTCATCAACGGTGGGCACACCTCATATCAAATCTTCTCATTTGCTTTTGACACACATAATTTCAGGGAGAATCATTGCGTGAAACATTCCTTTTGTTTGAATGTCTACCAAAGCAGTAATTGCAAAACACAAAGTAAAAAAAAAAGGAAAGAATAAAGGTAAAGAAAAGGGTGTGAATTAATGCATTGCTTGCTGTGTAATTCTATTGATTTCTCCCTATTTTTTATTTGCTTGCTGTGTAATTCAGTTGATTTTCTCAGGTTCTACTTTCTTGAGTTTTAATATTTGTTTTGTTGGTCATATTGGGTTGTGGTAGGAGTTCCTCCGCACTTGAGGGCACTCCAAGCATTATTTGACTTTGAAACTGCATTATTTGATTGGCTGGTTTCAGAATTACATTTGGTCTGGTCTCAAACTTGCTTGTGTTATAGCTGTTAGTTTCTAAGTGGTTTTTGCAAGATATACTATCTATCTACTGCAGAGATCCAGCTCATGCTATTGGGAAATTAACTCCATGTTTTCCTGTTAGATATTCATTGGGTGAGGAGTGCAGGAATATATAGACTTCGTACATGGGCTTTACTTTGGACTGATATGTGTGAACTAGTTTCTGAGTTGAGTGTTAATGTTGATGGTGCTTTGTACATGGGCTTTCATAGTCCCAATTTTTATACTTTCATAGTCCCAATTTTCATACTCATGAAGATTTAATTTTTGAATACTTATAGATTGGGATGGGGATTTTTTTTACTCAATTAAGGCCTTTGGAAGACTTATATGTACATAAAATTGATTAAAGTAAAAGTAGTGTATTTTCTCTATCTATTGTTCAAATGTTTTATTTTTTTACTCTTGTTTGTAACCTTATAAGCTTGCTTTGCCCTTTGACTATGTGTAGAAAAGGATGGATGAAATGTTGAAGAAACTTCCTGAGGGGACGGAAGATACCTTATCTTCTAATGATTTATTTACTCAAGTTATGGGAGAAGAGAGAAATGGTTGTGTTTGATGCATGGGATTAGGCCCTACTCCATCATCATCCTCCAATGTTGGGTCATCTACACAACTTGCTTCTGTAAGAGAAGAGATGGAGAAAGTCATGGTAGAAAAAATAGCTACCATTGCGACAAAAATGGCAGCAAAGAGTGCCGCTATGGAGGCGCAATTTCAGCTTTGACTTGCAGAAAAAGAAGCATATATGGATGCACAAACGGTGGCCAATAATGCTGCTATGGAGACTCAATTAGATGAAACAAATGCAAAATTAGAAGCAATTATGAGGAGGATGACACAAGTACACTTACAAACACTTACTTTTTTAATTCCTATATTAATTTTTTAACAGTTCTTTTAGGATAATTTAATAGGGATTTATAAGTTCTGCATTGTCCCACAGAGGCAACAGAGGCGTCATGCATTCATGAATGATATGTTCTTATTTGCCATTTATATCAATAAAGGTTTCACTTTCACCTATATTTTTTTATATTTATTTACAATATCAATCTGTAATATTAATAAATTATATTTTGTAGGTTATTTTGAAGGCAAGGCATCCAATTGTTTCATCTTGGGAAGCGATCTCTTCTTTTTTAGTTTTATTCAACTTTTATGAACTTAAAAGGGTTTAGGGTACTTTGTATTCAGACATTTTAAAGGGCTACTTCTATGTTACTATAATTTATGAATGGTTTAATGGAATGATTTTTGTTTACATTAATTGAGTTATATATTACAAAAATAAATAATATTTATTTATTAGTCACAGTAAATGTAATTATCATTATTTATAATGCTATTAGGTGCTCATAATGAATACAATCAACAATTATTTAAGAAAATAATAATGACAGAATTAACGATGCTTTTTGAAACGTTGCTAATAATGTTTCTTTTGTAAGCGGTACTCTTTTTTAGCAACGTTTCTAAAGCGTCACTAAATCCTTCTTACAATTTCCATACATATATAGCAACACTTCTAAACATCGCTAATTGTTATTAAAAAATATTGTTAATATATTTATCGACGTGTCTAAAATGTCGCTATATCCTTCTTACGATTTCCATACATATATAGTAACACTTCTAAACGTCGTTAATTGTTATCACAAAATGTCACTAATATTTTAGGGACATTTGATAAAACATTGCTATTAATTATAATAGCGACATTTTATACAAACGTCAAAAATTCTTTTAGCAATGCGACCTTTAGCGACAGTTATATAAAACGTCGCTAAAAGTTTAGCGACGCTTTTGAAAGTCGCTAAAACCAAAAAATTTTGTAGTGACGTAAATTGTGTGACTTGGATCGAGGGTTGTGCGACGCTTGTAATGCATGCATGGCACGTCACCTACTGGCGTCAACTTATGCAAGGTGCTTGCTGGCATCAACACATTGTCACCAATTAACACAATAAATTCCTTTTCTTTTTCTTTTTCAAAATACTCAAAATCTTTAAGCACGCATAATTTTATCTCCCAAACTCATATTTGTACGATCTTAATACCATTGAGCTCATATCAAAAAGCCTTATAAAACTAAACCCCACATAGGTTATCCCACACTTTTTAAGTGGGTCCCACCTATGTGGTATGTTTCTCAAAGTTATAACTCACAACCTCAATATCCAATTTGGGCAGTTTAAGACACATTATGCTCATTTGTTAGAGCTCTATTACATCCTTAAGAAAGTCTATTGAATAACCACCTCTAAATAATTAAAAATTACTCAAAACTATAATATTAACTTTATTAAAGGCACAAAATTATACCAAAAATTTACGATCATTATAAGAGAAGGGTTGACCAACTGAAATTTTTAGATTGCTATCGGAGAAGGTTTGGCCGAAAATCACTTGTCAAACCTCTGAATACGATGGAAACGGTCAGAAATCGCTTTTGTCCAGGTCAAAAATAAAAAAAATAGCTAGATGGAAATCAGAAGTCGCACTAGACCTGTGGTTGCCTTTCGGTTTATGCGCCTTCGTTGACAAGTAACACAATTTTAAAGTCTAAACCCCTTCTAAGGAGTATTTTGGGGTCATTTTTATCAAATATTGTGTAAAATCTTATTTATGAAATTTTTTCAACTAAACCATAGAATATAAAATATTTGCAAGTTGGGCGAGGAATACAGAAAACACTTAAAATAAAATGACGTACGACCGGTGGCCATCTCATCTCAAAATCCGAAGCAGAAATACAGCATCACCATACTCATTCAAATTTACCGAAGTCTTCATATCTGGAGAGATAGGCCGTAAGCGGCGTAGAGCAAGGCAGAATGGGAAAAGGCAAGACAAGAAGTGGGAGAGAGAAGCCATGCTCCAGGTTCTTGTGGTCTACAATAGACGTATTCAAGTTCCCAGTGGGGAAGACGTCAGGTGATGGTGAGGAGGCAAAGGGGCCATGGGAACACGAGCAAGCTACGAAGATAGTGACAATGTTTTCCTTACCAGCTTCATGAGTATCACCCGCGGCTATTCTACACAAGGCACCTAACATAGTACTTAAAGAGGGTTGTACCATGTTAGGAACCCAATATAGTGGACACGGGTGCTGGTCATGGAGCGAGGTTAGGCTAGACGCATAAAAGAACAGGCATATACAGTAAGGCAGACCATATCTTATTCACATTTGCAGAATCTCTCTCTCTCTCTCTCTGCCTTCTCAATTCAACATCCGTCATGATTTAACTTTTCTGCTTATTACCATGGCATACCTGTGTGCGTCTGCTTGTTTACTGGTACAAAAAAAATATGTAGCTCGTTTGATGGGCATCATTTTATAATCAGAATGATATTTTAACGATTTTAAATTGTCATTCTATCAGTGTCATACATTATCCATATCCAGCCCATTTTTTACTGTAAAAATAACTTCTTAAGTGGTTATGGCAAAAACTTCTCAAATCCTGCAAGCCCAACGTAGTCTTCCCTCTCCCGCATGGGCGACTTTTCGCTATCAGCCTCATATGCAGGTATAAAGAAACAAATACCACGAATGAGGAAGAAATTAGGCTAGATATGAATCATTGCGGTTGATTGGGTACGACAGTCACAAACCAATTAAAAACTAGAAAGAATAAAACTGTTACCAGGTACATTAACGACAATTTTCATCTGCATTCAGAATGATATCATAAGCATGCCTTCCTTGGGAAAACTTATTACATTTGAGGTCACATCGAGGTTGACAAATTATTCTTGCAATCAAGAGTCCATGACCCAATAAACTATTAAAGTTTTATTTTTGAACAAAAGTAACTTTGAAGATGGAATGAAGCACGGTACCTTTGAGTCATCAAGGTACTCTTGCAAAAAGTCGGGCTAGTACACATTTTCATTACTTAACTGCGACAAGCAACATTTTCTTCCCATATCAATCAGTCCCCAATGACCAATTTTTTATAATTACTATCCTTGCAACTGTCTGGAATGATATCGTGCAAAAACTTCAAACGAAGTTATATTCGTACAATACATAAATGCTGTCACGCCAAAGTTTATAAGACTCAAACACGGGTAAATTTTGTAGCATAGCCTTCATCCTTGTCATCCAGCCTTTTCTTCATTCTACAAAAAACAAAAATGTAGAACACGGCAAAAAATATTGGAGGAGAATTTGAAAACATGTGTTTAGGTAATACTCCTTCCTTAAGGGAGTGCTTTTTAAAGATCTTAGGCAAACGAGTGTAAAGGTCACTACGAGGGAATCGAGAATTGTTACTTCGTAGCTTCATTGAATTGGACGAATATTATTGTGGTGTAGATTTTAAGATCAGTTTGTTAGAGACTTGAAATTAAGGTTGTTTATCTGAGGGCTTATGCTTAAATTAAGCAGGCAGTTTTTGTACAAATATACCTACGACTACCTAAAACTGTCAAAACTAAAGCTCCTTTTCTTGAAGACCCATCTCTACTAGGTACTCTGAAGACTAGGCAAGTACCAGATTACTCACCGTGCATTTCTTTCTTCTCTTTCATCGAGAACCTCTGCTTCCTCTACTGACAGAATGTCTACAATAGGCTCATATACGTCCCATTCCTTTCTCTTCCTGAGAGGAAAAACACAAAGGTTTCAACATGGTATAGGTTCAGGTAAAAAATAGATCACATATTATCAAATACAGGCAGAATGGGATACTACCGAATAACACTTGCTTTGTTACCAAACAACTTTACTATGTCCAAGGTAGAGCCACTTGATTTGCTGCATAGAATTAATTAGAAACACATGACACAGAGAGGCTAGCATCAAAATTATGGCAAATGTACAAATGTTTCAATGCAAGTAGGACCTAGATAAGAACAGTCATCAGGGAGACAGACCTTGCTGTAACATGTTCTGTCCCCCGGCGACCCTTTTTACCAACTCTACTTTCCCTCGCCGATGCTAAATTTTGGACTGTAAGCTACAGAAAGTTTTCCAATCAAGTCGTTGAATATCAAACAAACATTTGTTGACACTTTCCGAGACAAGAAAATTTAAATACTATGCCAAACTGAATCGGAAATTGAACAAATTTCTTTTCTTGAAGCTTGCCTAGGCACTTACATCAGAATAATCCAATATTACAATCTCTGCAGTAGAAATGTTCAAGATTTAAAAGGATAAAACCAGAAAGCTTACCTCATATAGCTGCTCCCTGATTGCAACCGCAATTGCTGGCTGCAAATAACAATGCTCAAGAGCTTAGCATTAACTAATGTTTGCCAAGGGACTATGATCAAACAAATACATGTTTATACTCTTAGCATCGGTTTTGAAAGAGAAATGAAAGCAAATCACACTTTCGCATGACTACCACAATCAGAGGAGGACTTATGAGGAATATCACTTACTTCACTTCAGTTATTATAAAAATAAGCAAGGTAAAAGTTAGATCTCTCTCACTGAATTGATATATACAAATACAATAAAATCATTTATGTTTACTAATAAATAATTAGAAATTCATAAACTGAATCTGCTTAATCCCACCAAGAATAAAGGTTATGAAACGAGCTTCACAACTGCAACGACCAAGACAAGAAGCTAATACTATCAAATAGTAACACTTACTCCAACTTCAGGATCTGAGATATCCAAATCCCTGCAGAGGGCCCTTGCAAATTCTTCTGGATCACTCTCAAAATTGTTCAAGTCCTGAAAAGTAATAGCACAGTAACGCTATGCACACAGCAAGTAACAAGCATCCTCTACAGAATTTAAATTATTCGCAGATCCTTACCCACAGAAAATTATCCCTTATGACAGTTCTATTCACACGAAGGTCAAGCTGCAATCAACACCAAGGCAGCGCTCATTCATGGGCAATTCCCATCATAATAAACTAATGAACAGAACAAATTGGGCAAGTATTTCAGAGTTCTCTACTTATTATAATAAATCAAAGAACGATGAATTCAAAATTAAATTAACCTTAAGAGGCACAATCTTCTCGCCCATGAGCATTTCTTGTGTTTCATAGGATCGAAATTCTGCAAGTTGCGACTGCTTACATAATATAATGATTAGAGCAAAGGAAAATGATAATGGTGCAACGAATCCGTCCAACAAGTAAAAGAAATCCAAGACAGGCAAATTACATGATAAATCACATAGTTTTTCTCTAATTATTCAAACATGTGGCACAGTTTACTAGAGAGATCAAAGAAGTAACGCATGATCTTTTGTCAAGCATTGTACAGCAGGTACAAACTATATCCGTTAAAATTAGTACCATGACAATAACAAGAGCCATATCCCTTGATTACTAGCAGTGACATCATAACATCAGCATCAACCAAAAAGTCATTAGGTCATAGACATGATAGTTATGGGAGTTGATCACGTCACAAACACCTAAAATTACTAGGTTACAAAAAATCCTAATCAAAGCATTTGTCAGAAATACATATGAATCTTGATTGCCTGAGGCCCTGAACAAGCATATCGGGCCATAGGTCGGTTGCAGGAAATGCAGTACTGGGAGTACCTAGAAATTGCTCATTGACATATCCTCAGGAAACATGTTAACAATTAAACTAACCGAAGTCCCCAGCAAGTCAGCTACCTGTACGGATTGGACGATCTGAGTGACAAAGGCCGGAGGAAGCTTCAAATCCTTCACAGTTCTTCTAGCAAAAGCCCCTACTTCGGAGTCGGGATCTTAGGGGGGAAAAAAAAAACTTCTGTAATTACATAGGGCCGTACTCAGGGGCAAGAAGCATATCAATAAGTTACAATTTGCGGTGCTCCCAATAAAAGAACCAGACAGGCGGGAACTCCATTTTAAAAAACAGTTCTCACTTATTTAGCTTATGATTAACAAGAGGCAAGATAGCACAACAATCAGGACTATAATCATACCAGCAGGGTTCCAGGTAAATGCATCTCTAAAATGCAGCCCGTCAATTTCAATGTCCAATCGTATGGGAACCAGATTTTCGGCGGTGGGGCTACAAACACAGAGTACGAATTCAGGTTCCAAGTTACAGTTCGAGCCGAATCAAAATAACGAAATTCTACAACCAAAAGAGAGAGATAGAGATAGAGAGAGAGAGAGTCAGAATAACAGCAAACTCGAGTATCTTACTTACAGGCGGAACTTCATGGGGGACGACTTGGAGGCCGGTAGCGGGATGGACTTCATTGGTGGGAGGGAGCTTCAACCCGATCAAGTCTGAGAAGGCGTTTTCTGAGGAGACGTCAAAGTCTCAACTCGTCCGGAGGGGTAAAGCTGCAAGCCAGAGCTTCCGGAAAGCCAGAAGGGCAAGGAGATCGGAGAAGGCCGGGTCGCGGCTGATACCGGGCCGGGTTGGGCCCGCCTTTAACCTAGGCGGGCTGCGGGATTGGCTGGATCATAGGCTTTTAGAGAAACTACAGTTTTGCCTGAATGGACGACCGTCCATGAACCGATAGATTCGGGGGAAAAATTAGTGTATTAAAAATTTACATATTGCGTTACTATATTTTCACCGTCACTGTCATTATGTCTACTACTGTTGTTATCACTCTTGTCACTATTATCATTATTACTGCTATCACTATTTTTACTGCCGCTATCACCATTATTACTACTGTTATTACCACTACAACTATCGCTACTACCGCTGCTGCTGCCGTTGTTGCCACCACTATCTTCACTATCGCTACCACTGCTATCACTACCTCCACTGTCACTACTACTACCACTGTTACTATCACTATTATTATCCCTACCACCGCTATTACCGTCACCGCTACCATCATTACTACTACTTCCACTATTACCGCCACCGCCACTGCCACTGTCACCGCCACTACTACTACTACTACTACCATTCACCACTGTCACTACCCCTACTACCACCACCGCTATTGTCACTACTACTGTCACTACCCCCACTGCCACTGCTACCAGCCCCGCCACCAATACTACAACTATCACTACCACCACCACCTTCACCGCTACCACCACCGTTACCATCATTTTTCTCTAAAATTATTTATGCAACCAAATAATAAAAAACTTTTAAGAATCTCCTAGTTTCTCTTTCACTTAGATTTACTTTCTCTTTCTCTTTCTCTTTCCCTTTCTCCCGATTTTCACCAAAATGTTTGAATACATATTGGTTGTAACAAATTTTAATTTATTTTAATCTGATTAGTAAAATTCATCGATAAATTACGTTTTATGTTTGGTAATGTATATTATGTAAATCTGATTTAGAAGAGATTAGTAATAATGTGAATCTCGTCATGAAGAGATTACTGGGAAAGTGAAAATTAATTAAAAATCTTGATGAATCTAACAATTCATCATGAATTTGATACATTTAAGAATTTTTACATCTAAATATTATTTTAGGCGTTGTTTGGATAAAGATTCATCTGTATGATTCTTTTAAAATTAAGCATAAATCCTCTAAATTATGTTTGAATGTAAAAATTCTTAAGTGTATCAAATTCAAGATGAATTGTTAGATTTATCAAGATTTTGAATTCATTTTCACTTTCTCAAATAATCTCCTCATGAAGAGATTTACATAATTTATATATAAATCTCTTATAAATCATATTCACATAATATACATTACCAAACATAAAAGTGATTCATTGATAAATTTAACTAATCATATTAAAGTAAATCAAGATTTGCTACACCCAATAATCTATATCCAAATAGTCTATTAATCATAAAAGAATCATGTTGATGAATCTTCATCCAGACAGCCCTTAATCTTCTTTTTTTATTTATATATATTTTTAAAAATAATATTTTAATAAAAAAATAACTTTCAGTAAAATCACATTAGGGTACAAGATCATAAATTTTTGCCCTTTAGCTTGGCTCCTTCACAACCAACTATGATAACTTACAATATTAAACTATCTTAAACTTCTCTAATACATATAATATTCACCCTTTTTCCTTCTCTTTTAAACTTATATCTAAAGGATAGGCCAAAAGGGTTGCGGGTTTTTTGCCCCTCAACTATGGCCTAGCCCTATTTAGAGTGGGACAAAAAAGTTAAGCTCTAATCCTTATTGTTATGGGCTAGTAGGGTTCGGCTAGCATGTCGGCCCTTAAAAGTTTCACCACTACCGGAGCAGTGGGGGAGGCAAAATTGTAGTGCTCCATCTGCTACCTGCTTAATTGATGAATTCTTAAATGGTTCTTTAAACTGATTGGACTAGACTAGGAAAAAGTTACAAAACTCAACAACTATCAACGTCAAGATTCCCGTGGGTTTTATAAATTATGTAAATACTAGTAGAAGTGCACTTACATTGTGCATCTCCATAGATTTTACCATATATAAATTACCCTTCAAGTTTTGTAATTTTACCTAGTTCATAAATAATATATTATATATATTAGGAATAATTTAGGGTTTCTATAATAAATAATTATATATAAATATAAATATAGACTTGGGTTTAGTAACTGATATGCAAAAACCAACTAATTTATTAAAAGGGATTCTTCTCAATAAAGACCAATAATAAAGGTTAATCAGTGACCGATCTAGGATATTTCAATTGGGTGGTCAAAAAACAATAATCTAATAACTTTCTTTTCATATTGAACTTCTATTATTATGATAAAGAAATATTTTAGATTTTTTTAAAATTAGTACAAGTCACACACCTGCTTGAAAAACAAGGACTATTCCTCTACAGGGGAAGAGGTCAAACGAGCATGCCACTATTGGTAGAACAATTTAGATTTAATAATATATTTTTCTAGAAAAAAGTTGATTAATGATTTATTGTCTACAATACAAGTGGATCACTTTGTATTCTCTTACTCGTAATCTATGTAGTATTTTAAAAAGATACTACGTAGACTTATTACACCCAGGAATTTCTTAAATTTCCTAAACTTGACCCATGTGCAAAATAGTGAGATTGACATTTGGACTTTCTTAATAATATAATTTCTTGTATAGGAGTTTAGGTCTAAAACTTTTGGGTTAGAAAGTAAGCAGAAAGTTCTTCAAAATTCTACAAAGAATACGTGAATTAGAGCTCAAATTAGGAATTTATGGTCATTTAAAATTAGAACTGATGTACAATTAGTGATCCACTGAAAAAAGCGAGGTAGAATATTATGACCTGCCCTAGGGGTTAGGTCCCACCTTCATAGTTCATTAGAATTATGATTTAATTATTGTTAGTGAGGGTAGTTTAGTATAATTAGGACTTTATTTTTATTAGGCTTAGAATAATGTTAGAAGTCTATTCCAATTAAGAGTTTTATTAGCATTAGGAGGCTTAATTACCTATAAATATGTAGGTTCTATACCCTATTTAATTATTTTAAAAATTAAAATTAAGTTAGTTTAATTTATTTATATTTGAGTTATTTTTTTTTATTTTATCTTTAATTTATCTTATGTAGACATAGGCCTACAATAAAAACTTAATTTTTACTTGTCAGCAGACACCAAAGTCCTTAACCAAAGTTACTGAAGGCGGGGGCATATACATTGATAGGGTAAAAATAGCCCAGTTTGACAGTTATGTAACATAATTTAATTCTTTCTCTGTTACAAATACCAGTATCAAATGATGAAACATATCAAGGTATCCTATGAATCATGTCCCCTCTCTAATCAAAATGCTCATGCATCTCTCTATAAACCTCCACGTGCTCCTGGTAATTAAAAATCCAATGAATATCCTAAAAATCCTTTGGCTCAACCTGTGGGCGTCTAATGTAGAACAAGTTGCTAAAAATATCTAGATTAACTAGATGCAACAGCCATCAAAAGCCCAACCAAAAATACTTCAACCCATAAAGAAGAGCCCGAGGATAAAAAAAAAAGAGGCCCAAGAAGCCCAAGCCAAGTTGAAGGCCCAAAAAAGCCACTTTGGAAACTCAAATTTGTCAGTATTTCTGAGCAGTATTAATTGGGGCCAGCTAAATAGTTACTGTAGCATAAATCTCAGCAGTTAACCATTCTCTTCACGAATGCCTAAGAACTGTTGTTTTCAGTTTAACTACACTTATAGTGTAGTGGGGTTGCATTTATCTTGCATCTACTTTTCTGGGTCGAAATTCAACATATGTAAGCCTATATTATGGCCTTGAAAGTAATTTGTGGACACACACTCAACAAACACATATAAGAGGTTTAAAACAAAGCAAAAAATTCTTTTTCGTTACTTTAGAGGCCATTATATAGGCTTACTTATATTTACACTATAGAAGTGCAGTTAAACTGAAAACAACTCTTGGGCATTCCTAGGGAAAAGGATTGTTAACTGCAGAGATATATGCCACAATAACTATTTAACTAGCCCTAACTAACACTACCCAAAAATGATGACGAATTTGAGTTTCCAAAGTGACTCTTTGTCTCCTTTGTTCATGGGTTTTGGGCCTTCATCTTGGCTTGGGCTTCTTAGGCCTTGTTTTTACTTGATCCTTGGGCTCCTCCATATAGGTTAAAGTGTTATTGGTTGGGCTTTTGATGACTGTTGCATCCAATTTATCTAAGTGTCATCGCAACAACCTGTTCCACATCAACGTCTCCTGCGTCTCGGTCGCTCTTCCTGTGCCAGTGCATCCTCCCCATCAAGGTGTATATCAAACTGAGCTCACATCCGACATACTACCATACCACCATTGGGACTCATGCTTGTGTGTATAGGCTCTCCTCTAGGTATCATAACTCCCTGAGTGGCAAAGATCAGTGAAAGAATATGGGGTTAAGCTAACATCTCATGGGAATGACCGCGTACATAACTACATAATCGGCCAAAAATGAAGGGGAGGTCATCTTGACATGATGTACAAAAATCAAATACATCAGTTGTACCATGGTCCGATCCACTAAGTCCTTTCGCACAGACCATATGTTATACTAAGAGATAACATGATCCAACTCTAATAGATGTATCTAGATGACGACTTCTATCTATGCTTTGGAGCTATATGAAAATCATACTTCCCACTCGAAACTCATATGCATTAAACATAGGGTAGGTGATAGGCATCTTCTCTAATCCTATAGCATGAGCTATGATATCAGCAGTAACAGTGACTATAGTCATGTTAACATGACCAATGATGGTGATGTAATTTGGCATTGAGGGATAGTAAAATTGCCTAATGAGCCTAGGGTGTACATGAGGCGCAGAAATGGCATGAAGAAACTGTGTCCACTCTCGTCTACTCAACAACCACCGGAGGCACTCTCACTCTCATACACTATAGACTGCTCAAATCATGGGTCCTGGTGCAGAAGAAGTGCGAGAAGAGCTCGCCTGTGAAGTGTGAGATCGAGATCTACCCATCTAGATGTGACAAAAAATAACATCGAAGGCTAAATACAGTGGCTAGGATAGTAATTAACTCAATTACAGTATCATAGACTTTTGATTTTTTTTCAAAAAAAATTTCCTAAATTTAAAATTACCAAAATACCCCTAACAAAAATATTGTCACAGAATGATTCCAAAATTGGGTATGTTATAGAGAACAATAAACTAAGAAGATTAAAAACTAATGAACTGATTCATCTTAGAAGTACATGAATTTTGGCATTTTCACAAAGGGCGAGTTTTCAAAGTTCTTCTCGAAGAAATTCATGAAAACTCAATGATTAACGGATAAAAACATGTGAAAATTGAAAGGAATGTAGATATAGGCATACAAATTATCTAATCATTCAAAAATTATTGAAATCCATTTGAAAATGCCTAAAAATTGAAATTTGAGTTTACGGCGCATACCAATTGATTTAGGGGGTTTAAAAAATTGAGGCAAAAAACACATAGAATAGTGAACAATCCAGTTGAAATAGGTCTCAACAAGCAAAAAATGGAGTTTTTCCCTTGTTTTGAAAGTGGATGGGTGAAAAATAAAGCTTGGGCCGCTTTTTGAAGTTCATATGCAAACTATTCAAAAACGAGCATTTGGGCAAGCAATCAAGTTTGAGCATTTTCAAAATATTTTTTCAAAAAATTCTAATAAATTCCTAAGTTTTAAATAAAACCTATGAACATTGAAACACTTCAATTAGAGTAGTAGAATTCAAATTAAAATTAAATGAAGCAGGAAAAATCAATGTTGAGCTCTTAGTGTGAATTTTTTCAAATTCACCATTAATCTTAATACTACCGAGGACTAGTGTTCTTTTTCTTTAATTAGTCAGCTCCTTAATTTGTAAATTTCAAACATTTTCTCTTCATATTAACTTCTTTGTATTAATTTTTTTAAGAAACCATCACTTAAACCCTTACCTCTTTAAATTATAAAATTCACATGATCATTCTAATTCAAAAGAGACAAAGTTATCTAGACTTTAGCAAACACAAAGTTCCTGTTTTTGGACTTGCTAGCCATACTCTATTTTCATTAATTCATCCAAAAGAAATAAAAACTTCATATTTTTCCTCATGCCTTTTTCAATGTAACACTTTTTTATTCTCTTCATTTTCAATGGGATTGTATTTTTTTGTATCCTCTTAACTTGCATCATCATTTTTTTATTTATTTTAAAATAATCAATTTTTTGTGTCATCGACATTTTGGTAGTCTCGTCAATAAAGCCATTTTTTTTTGTCAACATGCATTAACACGTCGGAACGTGTGTTAGTGAAACCTAGAATTTACTATCCTCAAGCAACTACAAATCAATAAGACATTGGTGGTTCTTCTTAAATCATTGGTAGAACCATGGACACATTAGTGAATAGTATCTATCATGCCAACAGGTTAGAAACCACTATGTGGAAGTAGTTACACGCACAATTACGCACCATATATTAGTTACCTTGCTCCCCTATAAATACCTTTGATGCTTGACCCTAATCTCTTCGTAAACTGACTCAAGACAAAGGAAGAGACTTAGGGCACCACAAAGACTAAAGAAAGTGACGAAACTCTAGTGACCTTGTGTTGTTGCAAAAGGAAAAATGTTATATTGCTAACCTTGTAATCATTTGATGGTTTAAATAGATATTCTTGATCTGATTTTATACCCATTGTTGTGTTTTGATGCATCTTGTAGTTATTTTCTTAGAGTTTTGTCATGCTTAAAAGAAAAGATTATATTTTTTATTCATGAAGATTAAATTATTGAAATGAAAATTTTCATTAGGGATTTATGAATCATGCATTGTGTGAGTGTTTTGTGCTCCAGTTCGGTTTTCGTTTGTTTTCCATCTTGATTATCATCGTGGTCGTCAACATAGCAGTGATAGCATCAGTGGTTGGAAGAAAATGAATAGTATCAGCACTCACACCCTCTAATGCGTCATTATTATACTTGTAATGCCCCACCCTTTTGTTACGTCTAACCAAAGAGGTTAAAGGTAATTAGTAAAATTTTTAATAAAGTTTAGGAGGTTTTAGAGGTTAAAACCTCTGTATTTGAGTAGAGCTCAAAGAAACGAGTATAACAATTCGAAGAACGTGCAAAACGGAGGTTAGAATCAAAAGTTTGAACCTTGGGAAGCGTAAAATATAGGTAGGAAACACTTAGAAAGAGCGCAATATACTTCTTTAAGTGGGTTAGTATCGAGTCTAATAGTACCAAGAACGTGTGAATCAGAATATGGGGTAGAGAGATACACGTGTTTGAATATATGTATTCAAAAAAAGAAAAAAAATGGCGTGCGCGGTGAGACGCGTGCGCCTCAGTGCAAGCGACCTCCGCGGTGTAATGCACGCCCGCAAAATCGTGGGCGCGCACCGTGAACGGTAACGGTGGGTGCCATCGGGTAAACAGAGGCGCCACTGAATTTGGCGGCGCAAAGCCATGGTTTTGGCGTGCCGGGGGTCTATTTATACCCAATTTTGTGTCATTTTTCAGCCAGAACTTCATTTTCTCCGTTTATGAGCGTTCTGAGTCCGATTATGCCCGTTCAAGAGGCATTCTTAAGTAAATCAAGCGTGCTCTACGCAATGAAAGGGTCCTCTCTTCAAGTAAGAGACCGTATAAGGAGAAAATACCCCTAGACAAGGAGAGGCCTTGCCTATCGTCCTCAAGCACCAAAGAACTTCTCCTTCTCTATTTCTGATTGTTTGACTCTGATTAAGCCTGTTTAAGAGGCGTTCCTGAGTGAATCGAGTATGTTCTACGCAATGGAGAAGTTGGCAACCGTATGAGGAAGAAATGCCCTGAGACAAGGAGAAGCCTTGTGCATCATCCTCAAGCACGAGAGAAAGAAAAAGGGACCAGAAACAAGACGGGCTTGTGTCCACAGTTGCCAGGCCACAACAAGAGAAGCGATCCAAAGTAGAGGAAGTTTTGTCGTCCACCGAAGAGCCAACAAGTAAGAAAGATATCTCCAAGCTAAGGGGAGGCTCCGACCATAGTTCACAAAAGCAGAAGGAGAAAAACGTCTCCGAAAAGAGGGTATTCTATCCCACACTTCTGAGCATGAAAAGTAGGGAGCATCTTCAAGCGAAGAGATACTACATCCACCTATTTCAAAGGATATTCTATTTGCCATATCCGAACCTAAAAGGAGGACATTCTGAAGAAACAAACAACTCTAAACGCCACCGCTTTCAATGTCTCCTATAAGTAAGAATACTTGATCTTCTGTATAAGAATACGTATACATCCTAAGTAGTTAACTTAAGATGTTAAATTATTTATATGCTTACACAACTTAATTAGTGATAATAATGTACTAATTAAGCTGTATGATTTGTTATGATTTAATATATTCTTATTTGAATTACTCTGTTATACTTTATGCAATATGATCTGAAGTGTCCTACTATGCTTTAATCTATTGTGTTTTAATATGTTGTGTTTAGATGTGACTAAATGTGACCTGTCTCGCTCTAGGATGGAACAAGACGTGTGATGTATTCGGTCTCACTCTAGGGTAGATCAAGATGTGTGAATTTGATTGATTCTGCTTTGTGTCAGAGCAAAACATGTGGTTGTGTTAGTGTTATGTTCCACTCTGTAGTAGAGTGAGATGTGTGTTTTCGTTGATTTATTAACTTCTGCTTGACTCTGATAGATTACCTATTTCAGTATGACTCCAATTGAATATCAATATATACATATTTTAACGTATATAATTTTGTGATGCATGATGTATGTAATAGTCATTAGGCAGAACTACATTGGGATCCGATTGTATTGGAATAATGTTATGAATGTTATCCAATGTGTACGTAGGCAACCAACGGCAAGACAACATTGGCCCGATCAAAATTAATTATAATTATAAGTTTTATTCTGATTTACATGCGATGAATTATGAAGCTTTGTCGTGTGTAAATGAACTTTGCAACGTAAGTCTACGTACGGGGAAGCTTTGAAGCTCCGTAGTGCATAGATAAACGTCGTACCTCTCACACACAGATGATGATTCCTTGTTTAAGGAAGAAAAATTTTTATTAGAGATTTTCTGGACCCCGGCTCGGGTTGAGGCGTTACAATACTAGACATAGACAATGTGACCAATATGGCAATGATGATGTTGGAAAGATTGGCTCTCATAGCCAATTCACTATTGGTAAGGGTTTGACGCGTCAATGGGGACATCAATGGTCATCGACACTTGGCTAACACATCCATGGGGATATCAATGGTATATCAATTCATGATTTTCAAGAATGATTCCTATCATAGTATATACTATTTATAGGATATATAATATCATAGTTTTCATGCATGGTGGATGTTTGAATACATGATAAAATAAATGTATGATATTAGACTAAGTAAAATTTGTGTGTGTGAATCTTTATAATGGATAGATGCCCCCTGACCATTGTGCATAACACTTAAGGTCAAAAGTGCCAAGTGTCCTAATGGGCTCCAAAAGTGGATTATTTAGCCATGTATAGGAGGGTTATGGTATGAAAAAAAATGATGGGTTTCTAGCTCTCCAAAAGTGGGAGCTTTGCTTGTAGAGAAACTCCCTTGGTTTTGGAGTTTGATTGGAACATATCATAGCATAAAAGGATGAATAATCCAACGCAACTCAACAAAGGAAGTCTCAATGATGATAGAAGCCAAGAAACTTGACTACTTGCGTCCATGAGCCCTTGTGGGTCTTTGCTTCATGGCATGGATGGAGCTAGGCATGGGTTTTAATAAAAGTTTAAAGATGAGCAATGTGGTAGTACATATTCCAGTAAAGCGTGGTTGAACTGCAAGATATTGCTACTGTCACACCCTGGTGTTGCCCGACCTGAGCAGAACCCGGTCCAAGGGCCTGTCAAGCGAGCGGGGGCAATGAGGGGAATTGAGATACGGTTTAGCAGAAGACTTAACCCTAACAGAAATACCGAGTACGCACACCACTTTGAGCAAGAGTAAATAAGTAAAAAAGAAAGAGAGTTGCTTAACTCAAAATAAACAACTAGTCTCAAACCCACATGCTTAGTCAACCATAGCCCACTCTGGCTCTAAAATAGGTCTTGGACAACACAATTGTATGAAGTAACATAAACCCAATAGAGAACCATACACAAAGGTTCTAAACATAAAGCATAAACCAAGGCAAAACAAGTCACATAAGAGTCTCCACGATCACATCTAAGTCGTCTCCGATCTTTCTTCAAAGAGGAGATCCTGTCCGTCTACGTGTCGCGCCACACAGCCCCAAAGCAAAACACAATAAAGAAGGGTGAGTGTAAATAAACTCAGCAATAGTTTTCTAATATACTATCAGCATCGACAACAGACAGCATAACAATATAATCATTCAAATCAAAGGTTGACAAGATCTAACATTTTCTAATCACACATACACATCACCTAAACCTTCATCATAGTGTATAATCCGCATAGTGTCATTCACAATATCATCCTGCATGAAATGTATCTTTGACATAATATCCAACATGCATCACATCATATCAACATGTATGAAATGCATCTCTAACATATATATCCAACCATGCCTCAACATCATATCAACCTGCATAAAATGTATCTCTAACATACATATCAAGCCATATATCACATCGTATCAACCTGCATGAAATGTATCTCTAACATACATATCCAATCATGCATCACCTCATATCAACCTATATAAAATGTATCTCTAACATGCATATCAAATCATGCATCACATCGTATCAACCTGCATGAAATGTATCTCTAACATATATATCTAATCATGCATCACATCATATCAATTCTACACAAAAGACAAGGCCACGAAGGCGTGTCATGGTTCAAAATTCTACACAAAAATTTAAGAAGTTCGGGGTTGTCAATCCCTACAGCTGCTCTCCATGGACGATCCTGGCCAAGGATGTCCCATTCTCACACAGAGAATCTAGAGCAGTGGTGTTCGCCCAGGGACATCTCCTGCGGAGGGGAGAGCCCAAGTTTCCACACAGGGAACCATAGAACACGTGGTAGCAAGTGCACACGACATACCACACTAGATTCTCAGGGTCTAGATGACACTCATAATAATAATATCAAATCCGCAAGATAAGTACACAACTCGTCCCCACATAATTCCATTTCTCTAGACTCAACCCGGGGAGTGTACTTGTTCCACACAGGAACTCAAATCAAAACATGTCTTTTTGGACCAATCAAGTTTTGATTAAGCCACGACCAATCAATCTGGCATGCAATTTAACCACATTGTATCCAATCAATCAAATTCGATTAACCTCGATAAAGCCTCAATTAGAAATCCATTTTCATGATGCATGCAACATGGTACATATGTGGGCAAGGCATACATGAATCCTATTTCATGATAAGTGCTCTCATTAGCCCCTAATGCATTATTCGTAATTATAATATCAAGCTTCAACATCATCATTAAACCTTACATGTGTGCGTACTTAGTAGAAGCACTTCACTTAATGCATATCAACATGCTTGAAATTAATTCACTACCACACTACACATATGAATTAACATCTAATCATGAATTCTAGCAAAAATAATAAGAGAAGAATTATTGAAATCATAACTCAAATCAAAGCTCAACCACAAGCTAAACACATATGAAATCATTCACTTCATCCTTAAGTCATGACATTCACTAACATTCACACATCAAGTAACCACATCCTAACATGACATATTAGTCTATTAGTAGGTTGTAGCTCTACTAAAAATATACTTAACCATAGAGAATCAACCATTCATAACTTCAAAATGGCAATACCAATATCATACCTCCAACTATAAGTCATTCCACATAACTCTAAATATATACCTCAATTTCATACCCCAATGGTATGTATTTTTAGTAGCATATTATAGCTCAAAATACTCCACATTCATATAAAATTGGCATATTAAAGTAGAAACAACAAAATAAACATCATGCACCAAATACAAAAAAAAATCTACTGTGTAGCCGTTCGAACACTCAAGAGGGCCGTTCGATCGGCTAAACTGAAAATATGTTGAACTGACAGTGTTGTTGTTCAAATGCCCAAGAGGGCCGTCCGAACGCTAACAAGGCAGAATCCACCTTCTTCTCCATTTTGAATTTTCAAACCGAAACTCTATTGATAAACCTTAAAATATCCATCTAACAACCTAAATGTCAATAAAATTTCACCATAACTTTCAGAAAGCTAATCTACATCATAACACCCTATGAAATCGAGAATAAAGATTATCATTTACTAATTATGTCATTAAAGCACTAAAACAAGTAAACCCATTCAAAATAAACCACAAAATCAAGAGTGTTACCATATGAAAACTGAAAATTTGAAAGTCCATTACCTTATCCCTTGATTAAGCTTAGATTTGATGGTCACCCTTCTTCAAAACCTTACAAAGACATAGAGTTTGAATTAAACTCCATTAAAACCGATTTAACATAGAAAACCCTAATTAAAAACTTAGATCTAGGGCTTGTTGAACATAAAAATCTGATTTTTAGAGCTAGGGTTTGAAGTAAAGATGTAAATCAGTAGTTTTGATATTTAAAAACGAATCAAAATAAAGGGGAAATGGTAGATTTAGAAGAGATTAAGAGGAAAGTTAGGATTTAGTGCTTAATTAGATGGGACTTACCTTAAACACCTTTTAATCCGGGCCTAAATGGGGATTATGCCTGACCTCTTCTTCTCAGCCTATTCCTAAAATAGAAATGACTCAGGTTTGGCCTTTTATAGTAAGTTTTGGGGTGTGTGTATGGGTAAATTGTAGGGTATGAATAGAAAAATAGGCTAAAAATGGGTAATTTAGTTATTTGAGCACTAACAAAACCTGGAAAAATTATGAAAATTTTTGTAAAGTCTTGTGTTGATGTCTAGGTTCATTTGGTCCAAAAACCCAAATTTCGACGGTGGGGCTCACAGGGTCCCACCAAACCCTAATTTTTGAAAAAATAGTAAAATTTCAGAAAAAACCCAAAAATTTACATTTGATTCAAAATCACTTAAAACCACCAAGTGTAAAGTTGATTTTGATTAAAACCATCATAAACACTATTTATTTACGAAACCACCGAATTAATAAAAAAATGAGTTAACCATGCAATAACCGATAATTAAAAAAAAATAAAAATTGGTTTAGAGATGAGAGTCCTTACATCTACCGAGTCATAGTCACCTTACGTGTGGTATGCATCTCAGTGAGGAGCAGTTGAACTTTTGAGTGTTGCCACGATGTTATATCGATTCTAGATGTTAACTTATTACATGTTTATATATTTTGTTTATGATGTTTGAATTATTGTTATATTGTCATTATATGTGATTCTTGTATAAGCATACCACTAGTTATATTTGTGTACTCAACATCCTCATGATGTAGGTTCTCAAGAAGATTAAGCTGCTAGAAGACTTTTGGGGTGCAAGACAATTTATTATCATTGGTATGTATATTATGTTTCTTAGCCATATACTTAGGCAATACCTATTTCCTTTATGAAATGGTTTGATGACGGATATTATGTACCTTGGTTGATATTCATATTTTCGAAAAGAAAGGAATTCACCTCGAAGATATTCTTTATGTGAATTTTATTTATTGATGATATTGTTCATCTTTTAACTGTAGGTGTTAAGAAAAAGGTTTTCAAAATCTTGGGGTATGATATCCTAACTAGGCAGCTCTTCTTTATCATCTTTACAAAAATAATTTATTTTCTAAAAATAAAATTGACATGAATAATTGCAAGGAATTTTAGCTTTTAAAATTCTAGAAAAAAATCTAGCAAGTTCCTCTAGCTTTGATACTTAGACCTTACCAAAATCTAAACTCCTAAGTCTTCAAGTGTCAAAAAATTCTCAATGAATTTTACTCTTGAAATTGACTTGAGTCTTCTAGAAAAAAAAATAACTCACAACATAGGGAACTTCAAGCCAAAGTCATGTAAATTAGAAAGAACATACCCAAAGCTACAAATAAGAAGTCTCTACAAGTCTATGAAAAGAAAGTTATGTTGATTTCATTGAAAAATGAAGACTTTAGAGAACCTTAGGTTACAAGTTGGAATTAAGGGCTTATGACAAATTTCAAACCCTTTAGATATATTAGAATTGGATGCTTAAGCAAATCATTGGGTGTTTCTTTTGAAAAATAAAGAGATTTTTAAAATGTCATTGGGTTAATTCTTTCAACTTATAGAATGCATTTCATTTATTTATTTGATTTTTTTTTCTTAATTTTGTTTGCTTTAGAGAGTAAAAAAACAAAAAAAAAAAAAAACCATAAAACATAACAAATAGTTTTATTTATGCTCTTCAAATTGGATGCATTGTTTTTTGTTTATTTTTGTGTTTGTGTTAAGCTCAATCTCTATAATACTGAAAAAATTTGTAATTGAGGTATAAAAACACCACAACAAGTGTTCTAGTTAACTAAGAGAATAATGCACCAAGGTGATTAAAATTTTTTAATCCTCTTCATATTGATATTATAAGTCTCTATTTTTCTAAAACATTGCACAATCATGAAAATCAAGTCAATTCCAAAACAACTTAAATGTAAAATCTATGAAATTTGAAAATGTGGGAATTTAGAGTTTAGTATAGAATAGGAACTCTAAATTAGATAGACTTGATAGAACTCCAAAAAGAATTCATGTGATTTTTTTCTTTTTCTCTTTCAAAAAAATTAAATATTCATTTTACAAGAAAGAAAAATTATCCTAGTAATTCATAAATACAATGGAAAAGGGCTCCCTACATAGGATGCCCTATGCTAGTGTATAAGCCTTCATCAACTTGACATCCAACATAAAATTGTGGCAAAAAAAAATAAATGTAAGTAGAGACGATTTATAACAAGCAAAGTATTAGACAAAAGATTCAAGAAGAAAATGAAAAAGCTAAGATTGGAAAAGGCAAGGGCGTAAAAAAATGATAAATAAATTTTTTGTTTACGCAATTGTCATTATACATGAAATGTGAGAGACCAGTAAGTGAATTGAAAAAAAATTTGTATATACTAGAGTTTAGATAATCTTGTCTTATATTGATTAGATTCTTGTCTCATATTGATTAGATTGATTGTGAGAGTTTTGGTTTTGAAAGAGATAAGTGTTAATTGATGCATTTCAAAATATAGAAAAAATTTAAGATATCAATATGAAGAAAAAAAACATAAAATTCACATACCAATGAGCGGACTAATTAAGGTAAGGGAACAAAATACATAAATCTTTAGTTATGTAATGCTTAAGTTATGATGTTGACAAATATAAGACTATGAACTCAACATATTTTTGATTTGTTGATTTTATTGAGTTTCATTTATTTTTAGTTGATTCTAAGCTGATTTCTTTGAAAATAATTTGCTATAATTTGTTAGCCTAGCATAGATTTATATCAAGCTAAACTTTTATACAATTTTATTAGTTAAATTTTGAGTTTTGTGCATTTGATTTTTTTTTAGACTCCATGAACTAAAAGAAAAATGAATTTGTGACGTAGATTTTGACTAATGTTGAGAATGTTATTTCAAAACTTGATTTCAAACAACATTTTAAAATTTGAGACAAGTCAAGATTGTTGTTGTTTAATGACACATTGGTAATTTTATAATCTCAGGGGTAGTAAATATTTTAGCGAATTCTATATTGATTTTACATTATTGTATTTATTTTTAGATTATTGGTTATTCTAAGAACGCCTTGAATAACTTAGATAGAGACCATTGCAAATAGTGAGTATATTGATAGGGAGTCTCTAGTTTTATTCAATTTGAGGTAAGTACTCCTATTATTTTATTAAAATGTATCTAAAAATTGGTGCTTTTGATATTATACATATTGGTTATTATTGTAGATAATTTTGTCTATATAATGATTTACTTGACCTGCTATGTTCTTTTGACTAGCATGTTAGATAATGCAATTTTTATGGTGCTTACAAGTTTAATTATGACATATAAATGAAGGAATTACATGTGGTGGGTGAGAAGGGTGCTTTCATGATAATGAATCTTTAACAGCGATGGATGGCTACTTTGTTAATAAATTGCATAGCCACATAATCTTAGTCATTATATTAATTTTTGTATTGTATCACATAATAGGTCACTGGAATAAATTGCTTAGTGAAAAATTATATTACTAGTGTTTGCAATACAATTGTTTAGTGGGATTTGTAGACTGCAACTTAAATATGTATTATGTTTTCAATCAAGTACCTTCCTTACTTGTAACACTATCCTGCACGATAATTATAGATGTGTATTTTGTTCTCATCTATTTAGCCATCAAGATCAGATCCCGTTATGCATGATTGTGTGTGTTTCATTGCATCTTTAATATAAAAAAAGTGGGGAAAATTGTCCCCTGCTTATAAAAGCCTTTAAAAGTTTTCTTTCCCATGGGAAGCCTCCCTTATTCCCTTTCTTCATCTCACCAATGATAGAGTCTCTTCATCTCTATCTCAAGTAATTGTAATGGATCAATAGCATTTCCTTTTCTTTTGTATTTTAGTTCATAGCTTTTCAAGAAGATGATTGCAAGTCATATAATCTCATTCCTTATTTGTTTTCTTCTATTGCAGAGATGGGTACCCAAATATAAGGATACTAACGATCCAAGTCTAATCGAGTTTTGGGTTTTTTTTATTCGAGGTCAATTTATGAAAACTTGGCAATTGAACACTTATACTAACTCAGGCTCGGTTTGGCCAAGGAAATCGAAAGTCAACTTAAGCTCGAGCTCAAAAATATAGTACAAAAGTTCGAACTTGTGTTCTAATTGGGCTTGATTCCTATTTTCAACCCAAATACATTTCCTTATAAAAAACCATATTGATTTGGAAAATCACATCAATACTATAAAAATAAAAAGACTATAACAACCAAGATTCTACTCTATTAAAGTTGTAAGCATCACTTCAAATTTTAGGTTAAAATAAGATCAATCTAAACTTGGCTTACTAAATATATTTATAAGGAAAAAAGATGTGAACATTTTAAATAAATAGGTAAAAATCTAGACTTAGTTCACTGGATATATTTGTAGGAAAAATCTAGATATGGTTCACTAGATCTACAATTCTAAACCAATGTAATTGGTTGAATTATGAATGTTTATTACACACACACATATTAGGATTAGGATGATTGAGATAATTAAAGGTAGTATTTAAAAATTAATTAATATTATATAGATGAATAAGGGTAGAATAGGAATAAAAATTTATCTTATCAACATTCTCAATTTTATTAGTAATAGGATTTATATTTGTTTGAAATATAATAGCATAATATAGGTATTATATCTCATATTATATAATATATTATATACTATGTATTAATATATGGAAAAAGTTTATATGAGCCCGGGCTCCATGGGTTTAACCAATGAGTATAACCCATGAATATTATGATCTGCTGTATATAAATCCAGCAGCCCATAGAGCCCAGGCTCACGTAGGTTTATATGAGCCAGGGCTCATATATATAATATATATTTTTATAGAATAATAAATTCATATAATATGGGTATAATGTGTAAGAAGTGATGTGTAACAAATTGAGCCTAGTTCAAGTCAAGCTTCAAATCAATCTCGAGTTGAACTGAGCAGGTTTTGAGTAGAGTCAATTTGATTTGGCCCTTGTTCAAGCTCGGCTTGCTTACTTTCGAGTTTAAACCAAGCCTGAGTTGAGTCCCCTTCAAGCAGAGCTAAATTCTAGCCGAAGCAGCCTTACCTAAAACTTCTTTTTGCAACTTGTTTTCCTCTGATTGGACTTTATTGTTTGGTCTGCTCCACCAAACTTGCCAATAGGTGTTCCCTTTTGGGAGGATCTACAAGCCCGCATTGGTATTCGATCACATCAAATACTTCAATGGTGCAGCTGAAGCTCACCTCACCTTAGACAAGTATACATGTATGAGTAGGACAAATAAAAAATAACATATACTTTTGTGTTTGTATGCTGAGATATAGTCTTTTATCACAATGCAAAGGTACTCGCTTTCAATTCAAAGGCTAATACTTGTTTGAACACTTATGGTTCTAGTTCCTGGTAATTTTGCAAGAACAGTTATTGCATTCTATGTGAGTCTTTACAATGTTCATATTGTTGTTTCCCCTTTGTTCACCGTGACTGCCTTCCATAGTCTTTTGTTGTATACCTTCTAGTACAAATGGAGCATAGAATCGAAGGAGGAGATTAGAGTCTAGCGAGGCTATCTCCTTAAGATAGATTTGTCCTCCCTACAAGTACTTTAGGATTGATGGATGTCTACCTCCCAGGATAAAAAATCTGATATTGCTAGAGGAAGCATGCATCCACGACAAATGTGCTATGTATCTACTCTATGGACTCAACTATAATGATGCAAAATAGAAAATCATGCATTGAGTCTTTGCAAAAGATTTGTTTAAATAGACTGTGAAAGGGTGTAGCCAATCTCCTAGGAGACACATGCACAAACACCGAAAGGATGTAAACAGAGGCCAATGAGACATATGCACACAAGATGAACATACGTCTTGGAAAAGAACCTCCAAAAAAGATCCTTTGACCCATCAAGGTTCATCATAATCCAGTTTTAAAAGGGATATGAATGACAATAACCTTTCCAATAGTACGACTAATGTTTATTCGCTCTCTTGTGACTTTGAGCTTAAGTGGTCATAATTTGTCTTAATTTACTTAACCCAAACTTAAGAAAGATTATTATATAAGCTCAAACCATATTTTCCTACACACACGAATAAAGATCTAGTTTTAAGATTCTTCCTCATTTTACTTAATTAAGAGTCTTGTTTATATATGTGTGTGTGTCCCTTCAACTTTTATGTCAGAACATGATGAGTTAGATTGAGTTTTTGGGCAACACCTCTAGTTTGATCTCCAAAGACCACCAGTCAACCACAGCTATCCAATCGTCTCCGTATACTTATTGAAATAACAATTAAATCTTTGTCCATTGAATGAATGTAGGAAGCAGTGCATTGGTGAATTGAGATGAAACAACAATTAAACCTTTTCCTGTTTGGATGTCTATGTTCGTCCATGTCCACCATAGACATTGGCCAATAGATGCGTACATTGTGTAATAGGTGTATGTGCAGACAAGGATGGCCTAGGACAGTGTATAATGTTTTGGTGGATGAACAAGAACAACTTCAGTCCGTGTCCATGTTCATCCATGAAATGCACCCTCATTACTTTTCTTCCTCAATAACATGCGCTCCATTTTTAAGATGGATTGAAATTTGCATTTTTATAGAATATAACTTCTTCTCTTACTAATTCTAGTCAAAGCACAAAATTTTCATTTGGGAAGGGTAAGTGATCCTACCTATTGAGAGATTCTTTGTTTTATTTCTCCATGCTTCGTTGTTCTTTGCTAGATCTCTTCTTTAATTTGGATCTCAAAATTCCTTAAAATCCCCTAGTTTCTTGCCTTCTCAAGATAAAGAAAAGAAGACTCTAAGAGTCTACTTAGATTGGTGGAAAGAAATCTTTTAAAAATCCTCTACTTTCTACTATTTAGTGCAATTGGGAAAAAAAAAATGAAGACTAAGAGAAAATAGATAAAAAAATTGGCCAAAAAATTTTTCAACTATTAACCCATAAATTTTAAGAAAAAATTGACATAATAAATATTTATGTCTTTTTGCCACTACTACCGTCATCATTACCACCGCCTATACTAAAGAATAAAAATTCTTTAAAAATCTCCTAGTTTCTCTTTCACATAAATTTATTTTATCTTTCTCTTTCACTTTCTTCCAGTTTTTACTAATCCAAATAAACCCTAAAAGATGTTTAAAGGTAGTTATTTGAAAGAAAAGGTATCTCCCAAAATATAATTATAGAAGCCATATCTTAAAAGTGGTCACATAACTGGCAGATTTATCAACACGTTAGTGAACATGTCAACAGATGTTATTGATATCTTATTTACATGTCTATGGCATGTATATGACTTAGTAACTCTAAAAAAAATTATTTTTAAAAATAAATTACCTTAATTTTTTGGGTCTTACAAATTACAACTATGACCCTCACTTAATGTCCTCTTCTTTTTTTTCTCCGTTGCCTCCTCCCTATCATACAACCATCACCACCACCTCTATCATTGTCACCACCCTTTGCTATTTTAATTTTTTAGGTGTTATAAATTACGACTATTGCCCTTGCTCAGTGTTGTCTTCTCCTTTTTTTTTTTTCTCCATTATCTCCACTCTATCACGTAACTATCACTACCACATCTACCTCTACATTTGCTACCACCCTTTGTAGCTGCCATCGCCACTTTGCTTCCACAACTAAGGCCTCTACCTCTACCACGCACCTTCGCCACCGCATTGCTGGCCAACACCACCTCTACTACCACATTACCACCTCATTGCTGCCACCAGTGTCTAGTTGAGCTATGCAAAGTATAAATTTACTCTAGTTAGCTCCTTTTTTAAAATGAAAATAAATTTTTTACAACAAATCTCTCCAGCAAAATCTTACCTAAGTTTTGATTCGACACAAAAAAATAAACCCTCTATTGTCATGCAGCCACTTTTCTCTATACAATTAAAACTAAATTGTAAATTTTTGTTTAACAAATTCCGTGTAAAGTTGTCAATACCCATTTTTTAAAACAACGAAGGCGTCTACACAGGAACTTGGACAGCAGCACTAAAACAGCGATAGTCACCTTCAAACTTTTCCAGCCACTTGCTGAGTGATTAGATTACCGATGCTTCCTCGACTAGTCCTGCAGATAGAAGATACGTGTGAGCCGTACTTTTTTTATCAATCAACTATCCATAAGAAAAAACACGAAAATCAACATTTTTCCCATACTAGTTGTTTGCATACACACTTGACCAAGTAGTTGGACACTTCAGCTGCAGTCTCGTAGGCTCCCTCCACGCATCGGCCCAAAGCCACCCCGGAGACGTAATTACCTCCAAGAAAGAAGCCTTCAAACCCACCATTTTTCAGGCCAACTTTTGCAGCTTCTAAAAGGTCGAGGTGGCCAACTAAGAATTGTGGTATGGCTTGAGGCCACAGCCTCACGCCATGAACAAGAGGATCCACAGAACTTGGTTTTATTAGCATTTTTCTTAGATCTCGGTCTACAGTCTCCACGATGGAGCTCTCACTCTGCAATACAATCATAAAGTATGCGCACGCATTAATCATTAAAAATAATCTGTGCTGCTGCTGCCTCGCAACACAATCTATTTTTGGGACGTCAACTACTATGTATGCCTAAATTAGGGGATGCAATAGCAGCCATTTCAAGCAAAAAAATAATGTGTTTACCTTAGACAAGATGCCCGTGTTAGTTGCCCCTCCAATATAATTTAAAAGAAGAACCCTTCCAGATGGTGCTCGGTTAGGAAAAAGGGATGAACTGTATATTGTTCCTGGTCAAAAAGCCAAAATTGAAGTCATAAAAAATCCAGCATTTCCATTGTCAACAGAATATACAAAATCATCTCAGGAACAATGCCAAACCTACATTAATTTAATTATGAGACTAATCCGAGGGCTTCCCCTCATCAGTTAAGCAATGGGACCCACATTTCAATGCACATATGACTTGTGGGATTCTTAGCTCCGTTGGTCATCCTGTGGATAACATCTGTTTCAAAACCCAAATCGACCCAGTTGGAAAAATCGGTACATGGTCGGTTCTCTAGGTCGGTCAACCAGTTCGTATAAAAAAATAAAGAAAAGAAAGGGGAAGGAGAAGGATGATGAAAACGAAGAAGCGGAGAGGAGGACATTTTAGGGGGTGTGGGGGGGTTTAACTTTCCTTTTTTCTAATGCCAACAGTATGTCAAAGACTGGTTGCACCATTTCGGCAACCAAAACGAGCTGGGTCGGGTTTTAAAACACTAGTATTTAGGAGTTAAGTATTTATCTTCTCATAACACACTGAATCCCACACTGAATCCCATGTCAATGGCAATAATTATTGGCTGGGGATTTAGTAACACAGATATGATTTTGCCATTCTGTGTTGTTATAAGCTGCTTCAATAACAAGCGCGGCATTTAGTCTTTTCTCCCAAGTCAATTGATGGCCTCCTTTGTCTCCACCCTACCAGTGATGATGTAAGGAATACACTTGCATGAGAGAGAGGGAAAGTGTACCCAATGTTTCAACTCCTTGACTGCGTGGATGCAATTGGCCAAATCCCTTAAGCTCACCATCAATCAAGCATTCCTTTCTAAAAGCTTCCTTTGGATATGAAACAGTAACTGCTGCAACTGGAGGATAATTGAATTTTGAGAGAGCATCTGCAGCCACACTCTGCAAGCAACAAAATTTGTGTCAACTGTAGCTAGCATATACATGCGCGAGAAAGTATTAACTCAACAAAACAATAAAAGAAAAATTTACACTTGCAACAGAACATACAGAGAGAGGCCGCAGAAAATTTGTTGCAACATAAGATGGAACTGTCATCACAACACTCTTGGTCCGTACAGAAACCAGTCCTTCCGGTGTTTCAAACATCAATATGTATCCCCCTTCATCTAACTTCTTTACATCAGAAAGCTTCCAAGAAATTCTGACCTTGTTGCCTAGCCTGAAAGTTAAAGAGCAATATTGACAAGACCATTCAATATATAAAGTGTGTAGAGACTGAAGATTATCAACTCAGCCCCAACATCTGAGCTAAGATGCTGAACAAAAAGGAAAAAGTATAGATGTCAAACTAATTTCAAAAGGGTCTTCAAAAGCATAATAGTTGCAATGACAAGGAGCACATTACTTCTTTGTTAGGTGTTACACAGCAAGCTCCACTTTGTAAAATAAGGCTACAGCAAGATAGTTAAAAAGTCAAACTGCATCACAAACCTCCCACAATTTAAATTCATACATCAACAAAATGCAAATTCTACAATTACAGGGGGAAAAATAATTACTTATCCTAAAGTACCAAAATTCATAAATAGGCATCCATTGAACAACACTCAGGATTCAAAGGGGAATGCATCCGACTTTGATACCCCCTCAGCCTGCCCCTGTGCTTCAGCTCAATGCTCGACTGGTTGGACTGCCTGCTGCTTTGTCACCTCCCACACTGCTTCCTTGTCAAGGATTCTACTCAAACTAGTCAGAGGTTGTTCTCCTCGGTATGATTTCTCTGCTCCTTATTCTCTACTTTCCATTCCTTCTTATCTCTTCTTCACACATATCATGAGCCTCAGTCCTATAAAAAAGCATCTGTTGATCGGGCAGAGGGTGATGAAGGAAATGCTAGATGCTCTCCATACGATTGGTACTTGGGATTTGGCTTCTATCCCTTCTTGTAAATCTGCAATTGGGCGTAGAAGATTAAGACCAAGTTGGTGGCTCTCTTGAAAGGTACAAGGCACAGTTGGTTGCCAAAGGAGATGCTTAGGAGTATGAGGTTGACTATGAGGAGACCGTAGCTCCTGTAGTAAAGATTACCACTATCCATGCTCTAATTTCTATTGCTTCCATCTGTTAGTGACCATTATATAAGATGGATGTGAAGATGTGAAGAATGTTTTTCTCGATGGAGATTTTGAGAAGGAATTTTTCATGAAGCCAGTCAGACTCATAAGCATGGTCAGGTTTGCAGACTGTGGCATGCCCTTTATGGTCTCAAATAGGCACCTCTAGCTTGGTTTGAGAAGTTCACCATTGCTCTATCACAGTTGGGTTTTAGTGGTAGTGCTTATCATTCTGCAGTGTTCTTTAGAGATTTTGTTGTTGGTTGTATTCATTTATTGTTATATGTGGACGTCATGTTTATTATTGGTGATGATTTTGTTGGCATTTAGACACTCAAGGCACAACTTCAAGAACTTTTTGAAATGAAGGATTTAGATTTCCTTTGTTATTATTAGGGTATCGAAATTGTTTCTTCTCCTTAGGGTTATCTTATGTCGTAGTCTAAGTGTGCTTCAGAGGTTTTTGCTCATTCTAGGTTGACTCATTCCCAGCCTGTTGATAGTCCCATGAAAGTCAACCTGAAACCCAACGTGTTATTAGGAGGTGGTTGGTTCTTTGGTCTATCTCAGGCCATATAATCAGCATGTTGTGCACATTGTCAATCAACTTTCTTTAGTTCCTCAGCTCTCCTCATTGGGCCCCAGTTCTTCAGATTTTGCACCATGTGTAGGGCACCATGGATCGCAATTTTCTTCTCTCTCCCACTTCAAACCCCAATTTATGTGCTTAGTCTGATGCAGATTGGGTTGGTAATGTAGTGGATTGCAAATCCACCACTGGTTATTGTCTATTCATAGGTGACTCTCTTATTGCCTAGAAGAGTAGGAAGCAGGATTGTGTTGCTCGTTCCAGTGTTGAGGCTGAATATAGAGCTATAGCTACTATTGCGGTGGAGATTGTTTGGCTTCGATGGCTTCTTGGTGACATGGGAGTTACTCTTATTGGTCCTACTCCTATGTATTGTGACAATAAGAGTGCTATTCAGATTGCACACAACCCTATTTTTATAAGCACATGAGGCATATTGATATTGACTACCAATTCATGCGCCACCACCTCTAATCTGGGACTGTAGCACTTCCTCATATTTCCTCCACTCATCATATTACTGACTTCTTTACGAAGTCCCACTCATCATATTAATGACTTCTTTACGAAGTCTCACATGGTTGCTTGCTCCAGTTCTTATTGAGCAAACTCTCAATGTTATCTCCATCTAGAATTTTAAAAGGGGGGTGTTCGAGGATTATATTTAATTATATATCAGTACTTTTGGTTAAATCATAAGTAGCATTGTTCTATGTACAAGGGAAAGATTAGTCTTTCCTGGTTATTCTTATTATATGATTGGTCAACCCTTCACTTAGTAAGGGCAGTCTATCTTTTCTTTTAATTGGCAACCTTAAGCCTACTTAAGAGTCTGGTAAAGTCTTGTAAGACTTCTTCATTAATTCAATTCAAGAAAAGCTCTCTTCTCTCCAAAAATCCTAGTCTTCAATGATTCTATCATAAATTACCTGCCTACTAAAAGAAAAATAGAAACTCACCCTGACCCAATAAATTTTAATCTATCAGATTGTCTATTAAAAACACCATGATTAAATTTCCTTGAAACTACTTTCAAGAAAAATTGAATTTGCATGTGTTAGTGACAGCTGTTTTGGTGGCTGAAACTATTTTCTAGAAAGCCCTATGCACTCACGATCAAATAATAAGCTGGGTCTGATAGCAACCTCAGGCAAAAAATGGCTTCGAAAGTAAATCCTAGAAACAAATTACTTCCGAAAACTAAATAACCTCTCCAAAAAGTTTTGACTTTCTCAATTTATATTGCTCAGGATGGAGTTTGAAGTTCTTTTCCTAGGGAAAATTTCTCAATTAGTTATTGGTCTTGTCCGACAAATCCTTTATAAGAAATCCACATCTATAAATGTTAACGGTATATCCTTATTAATTTTTTTAGGTGGACAGGTGTCAAATGGGTGTGAAGCCAAGGAAATTTAAACAGGATGAACTGAAAATGGCAGAACAAGAGTATTGGGTCCATTCTAACATGCGGGCCCCCTTACATAGTTTCATAAAATTTCAGTTGTTAAGAGGCTAAAACTCACAAGATGTGATTACTATCCACAAAAGAGATCTAAACTTAACATATAAAAGCCCCACAAACTTGCCACTTATCATGCTTGATTTCACCACTACCTCACATTGTTGGCCCACATTTCAAATTGTTAAGTTACACGTTATATTTAACACATTAGCCAACCCACCCGCCCCCTCTCCCTCCCTCTTTTTCACATACTATAAAGTACATCATATAAAGCTTGTGTACCAACATGAGCTTCAATTATGACTAAGATGGTAATTCTGTAAAAATCAAAATCTACTTTTTACCCACAATTCAAAAAGGCCAAAATGTATCACTAGCAATAATCTCTTATTCTACACTGCTTCTTATGAACCCTCCCCCTGTAATATAGCCATATACGAGCTAATCTATGTGTTTAACCTTCAGAAAACACAAACTAAGAATCACGAACATTTATAATCACTAATTTACCTTGTAGCAATTGCATTGGGCAACATAGCAAGCCCCTTTTTAAAAGATCCAACGGTCTGGCCTTGTGGCTTTGGCAAGCGCCTGAAAATTAATTGAACTAAGTCTAGCCAGGAAATGCCACAATCATCAGAAAAATAAAAGTGGACTAAAAAAGAACGGGAAAATATGAAAACCAATTACGGGTCCCGTTGTGGCTTTGGATTTTTTCTCCTTTCTAGTAAGGAACTCAAGGTTCCACCAATGATACTACCGCCATTCTGTTCTAGCTTCCACACTTTCCCAAATGCTGCTTTCATACTCAATTTTGCAGGATCACCAGCATAAACCCCTGCACATGCCATCATTCGCATGAAGATACACTGAACTCAAGTACACAGAATCAAATTAGAACCAAAAAAGGACAATTACATGGAACAGAAATGCACCGGAACAAAATGGCTCTATCAATCGCTCAAAAACCTCATCCCCAAGATTACGGCGCACAAACTCCTCAACAGACTCTTCATGATCCTGTTACCTTGGCCAGATGTTAAATGATCAGAAATAGAACATGCAGATGCACTTTCTGAATTCAGATAGTTTTGTAAGCATCAGAGGAGACATTAATTTTTTTCATCCAGAAATTCCAAAATTTATTCTAGAATGTGAGAACATAAATAAAAGAATTGCGCTCCTAAATATTCCAAAGGCCGTCTTTAGGAAATGTTTATGCGTTGCCTTGGGTTATCACATAAGGCCTTTGAAATACTCCTTCCATCCCACGTTAATTGCTTGGGTAGGAAATTGATTTCAAATTCAGACAATTAATATGGGACAAATGGAGTACAATTACTCTAAATATAGATTGAGTTATCAATTCACAGAGAGGGAAGTGAAGAGGACAAACCGGTGGAGGACGTCGAATGCCAAGGGCACCAATACCAGCTCTGAGCTTGCCAGGAATGCTCATCAAGTCGAAGAAAGGTAAATCGTTAGGCTTAGAGGGAACAGGTCTCAATTTCCCACCCCAAAAGACAAAACGGGGCGCATTAGGGTCACCGAATACAAGGTCATCTTTCAATCCGCTATCCACCTGCACGCACCATGAGAAACGGTAACCATGAACACACATCAGTCTGGAGGTCATTAAGCTCTTCTCTTTGAAAAAAAAAAGTAATTGGAAACAGCATTTTCATTAGCATATCCAATCCTTGTCAGTAGAAAACAAATAGATCTTTTTTTTTCATAATTATCGACACAAGCCTGTGATTTCACTAACATTTTCCGCAATCCATATCATAAAAAATTCTTGCATTGACCATAAACAAATCTTTTGATCAGAATTAGTAAGAGCGAATAATGTGCGTAATTTTGGCGCAGGCACAAGAAAATTTGAATAAGATTAAAGGGAAAAAGAGAGGGAAACACCGGCAAAGTCGGAATCACGGACCAGAAATCGCCACAATGACAACAACAGGAAAATACGCATGAAGATAATGCGGATGAAATGTAGGGTACCGCTAGGGTGAGGATGGGGTCAGAGGGCTGGAAGCTATTAGGACCCTCCTCCCACAGATAGCCGTCCCGTTCCACGGTGGTGATGTTTCCGCCGACACGGTCTCTGGCCTCGGTGACCAAAACTTCGCCGGCCACGTCAGCGTGCTTCGTCGCGAGGGCCTGGGCGATGCCGAGGCCACTGATCCCGGCGCCGACAATGACACAATCGACGGAGTAAGGGGGCGAGGAGGCACGGTCTATGCTGGGTGCACTTGAGGTAGAGACGGAAGAGGGGGAAAGCTGGTTGGCGACGGAGCATCGGGAAAGGGAAGAGGAATGCAGGGGGGAGAGAGGAGGAGATCGGAGGAACAGGCAGGAGGTGCCGGCGACTGTTGAGTGGTGGAGAAGGCAAGGAGAAGGAAATGAGGAGGGAGTCGAGATGGAGAGCGTCGCCATGTCAGTAGGGAGAGGAAAAAAAACCGATGGGGATAGGAAGATGAACAAAATGGCCAGAATACGGACAATTAAAAACGGATGCTGCTACCTCTACATCAAAACCTTACCTAATGGATGGTTTTGATTGGACGAAGATACCACAAAGTGGGGTCTTCTCTTTCACGAGAAAGAGCGCACTTATATTCACCCGGGAAAACTTTTCGTTTTTACCTTATTGCATTTTATATAGGAAAACCTTTCTTTTTTCCCTTATTTGCATTTTATATAAAAAATTTTGAACTAAAATTTTATTTTATTTTTACTTTACCAACCCCCTACTTAGTGCTTATCTGTATAAAGTCCTTATTCTTTCGCATATACAACTTTATATATTATCAAAGAGCGCATACCATAATAGTCCTTCTAGAAGTTATCTCATATAATATGTAGAGGTCTTATTCCCTCACGGTGGATACCTACTATATAGAAATTCATACTTTATTGAGTAATACCCTTCGTGAGTGTCATTTTAAAAGTTCTCTTTTAATTCACGTAAAGGCCTTACTCCCTCGTGATGGGCACACCTCACATATAACTTCATATGTTATTGGTGGGGGTGGGGGTGGGGGTGGGGAGGGCACTCACCATGACAATCATTCGAGAGGTTATCTGTATAAAGTCCTTATTCTTTCGCGTTGGATATCCCATATATAACTTTATATATTATCAAAGAGCGCATACCATAATAGTCCTTCTAGAAGTTATCTCATATAATATGTAGAGGTCTTATTCCCTCACGGTGGATACCTACTATATAGAAATTCATACTTTATTGAGTAATACCCTCTGTGAGTGTCATTTTAAAAGTTCTCTTTTAATTCACGTAGAGGCCTTACTCCCTCGTGATGGGCACACCTCACATATAACTTCATATGTGGGGGTGGGGGTGGGGGTGGGGGGGAGGGCACTCACCATGACAATCATTCCAGAGATTCCCTCATAGTTCACATAAAGGCCTTACTCCCTCGCGGTAGGTACCCCCCTACCCCGTATATAACTTCATAAGTTATCGGTGGCAAATTCATATTTTATCAGGTAGTACCCACTGTGAGTGTTATTCTAAAAGTTCTCCTGTAGTTCACGTAGATGCTTTACTCCCTCATGGTGGGCATCCCTAATATATAAATTCATATATTATCGAGGGAGGGGGGCACCATGAGAGCCATTATAGAAACTCCCTTGTGGTTTACATAGAGGTCTTACTCCTTTGCGGTGGGCTGTGGGCACCCCTCGTATATAACTTTATAAGTTATCGGGGGTGCCGACTGTAAGCATCATTCCAAAAGTTTCTCCCTCACTCACATAGAAGCCTTACTCACTTGTGGTGGGCACCCCCTATAAAACTTCATATGTTGCTGAGGGGGGTGCCCCCTATGAGCTCCATTCCAAAAGTTTCCTCATGGTCCACATGTCTTACTCCCTTCTAGTAGGCATCCCTGTACATAACTTCATAAGTTGTTGGGGGGTGCCCACCGTGAGCACCATTCTAGAAGTTATTTCGTACAATGCGTAGAGACCTTACTTCGTCACGGTGGGTCCCACCATATAGAACTTCATTGAAGGGTGCCAGTATGAGCACCATTCCAGAAGTTCTCCCATAGAAATTACCATACCTATGATACTGTAACGTCTCCCATTGTTCTACAAATGCTTTTTGAGCTAAAGGCCGCCACGACTATGCCTGCTGGGTTGCTTCAGCCCTTGCCTATTTTGAATAAGGTTTGGGAGGATGTTTCGATAGATTTCGTAGAGGCCCTACCCTTGGTGCAAGGCAAGTCCGTGATTATGGTGGTGGTAGATTGGTTATCCAAGTAAGCTCATTTTTGCGCTCTGGGTCACCCTTTCACTGCCAAGACAATGGCAGAGCTCTATGCTCAAGAGGTGGCTAAACTCCATGGTATGCCACGCACTATTGTTTCTGATCGTGACCAGATTTTCATCTCTCAATTTTTGCGGGAGTTCTTCACTTTACAGGGTAGTACTCTCCATATGAGCACCGCTTACCACCCTCAAATGGATGGCCAGACTGAGGTGGTTAACTAATGCTTAGAGCAGTATCTTCGCTGTTTTACTATGTCACAGCCCCGCAGTTGACTTCAGCTTCTTCCTTGGGCGGAGTGGTCTTATAACACCGCTTATCACATTTGTGCCGGTTTTACTCCTTTTGAGGTGTTGTATGGCCAGCCACCTCTGACCGTGTTATCTTATGTTCTTCATCGCTCCTCTGTGGCTGAGGTGGATTATATGCTCTAGACATGGGACGAGGTTCTTCGCCAGCTTAAGGAGAACTTGTCCACTGTTCAGAACCGGATGAAGCAACTTTACGATGGCCATCACTTCGATAGGGAGTTCGTGGTGGGTGACTTGGTTTATGTCTCTGTGCTGCCGCAGCGCTAGGCATCCTTATATTTAGCCTGAGCACTCTAAGCTCGTCCCCTGTTTCCATGGTCCTTATGCTATGAATGAGCGTATTGGATCGGTGGCGTACCGCCTTGCCTTGCCGCCTAGTTCTCTTATTCACCATGTCTTTCACAACTCCAGGTTGCGCCGCTGCATCGGTGATGTATCCCTAGCCACTGCTGCTCCGCCACCCCCCCTGATGGGGCCAAATCTGCCTTCAGACCTTGTTCCAGCCTCGATACTTGATAAGCATCGGGTTTGTTGCTCCAATCGCATCATCACGGAGGTTCTGATTTCTTGGCAGGGTCAGGCCCTCGAGGATGCCACATGGATGCCTGAGGAGGAGTTTATGGCTCGTTATCTAGCTTGGTCCCCTTGAGGACAAGGCGAATAGCAAAAGTGTGGTGCACGTTTATTGTCCACTCTTCTTTTATCTTTATTTCAATACATTATGCTAGTTTCTCTTCTATTAATTACAGTTGTATTTGTTTATTGCATTATTGAATTGTGATAGGAGGCCTAGTGGACCACGGGATAGCAGGGCCCAGTAGCAGCATGTTCCCCAATGTAAGAGGGCGCAACTCCTCAGTCGTCCCCTTCCTTGGTTAGGGTTATGCAACAAGAGAATTCAGTTTATCCCCCCTCTTTCTTCCTTCTTCCTCCCATTTCCCTATGTGAGTCTCCAAGGTACCAATTGTGCCCACACCGGGCACATCAGTGTAGGTGACGACCATGACAATTTGGCAACTGATGAGGCAGAGGGCAAGGATGGGGGTAGTAGAAAGTCGTTGGTGGAGCTTGTTGGGGTGGTGAAGGATAAGGAGCACGATGGCAGTGTGGAGGGGTTCTGATGGTAAGGCGAGGCAAATATAGATGGTAGAGTTGTGACTGTGCCAATGGCCACGACTCTGCAAGCTATGGCAAAGTGGTGACCATAGCCTGCAAAATTGAGATTGCACTAAATGGCTAGATCTGGCCACTAGCATGGCTCTATAGGCGGTGCCCCAAACCACGCCATAGGGTGGTTGAGATAGGCTTTGATGCAAGCTGGCCAGGGATTTTTTGCTAATTGGTCAAGGCTTTGCTACGGACTGGCCGACCAAGCCAAATTTGGCTTGGCTTTGGCAATGGTCTGGCATTAGCTGCAAAAAATAATAATTGACAATTAGCCGCCTACAGTGGCTCTAGAGAAGGGAAAGAGAATCAGAGTTATACTCTCTCAGTCCTATATTAATAGCTACATTTGAAAAAAAAAATTATTAAATGGTTGAAACCCACATCTAAGATAAAGAAAAATTAGTTTATAATACTCAATCACTTAAATAAAATAAAATAAAGTAATTAATAATAAATAATTTTTTTTTATCAAATAAAGTTTTTAATTTAAGGCAGAAGGAGTAATACACAAACTTTATAAACAAACGTATTGAGGTAAAATACTCTTCACGAAATCCCGGAGAGAAGAAACATTGATACCACGATTCAACACCACCTTAGCCTAATGTCGTTGAAGAAGAATAGGTCCAGCATTAAGGGAAAGCTACCTGGCAGCCAGACGAAGACTAGCAAAAAACAACCAAGTCTACGTAATCTCACGTACATCTCCATCAATCACCTCAATATTGGATGTGATATGGGGAAGAAGTTGGACCACCTGGGGTGATCGATGGCGCCCATTGAAAAGTCCTCCCGCGTAGTGACTTCCACATCACAACTCCGAGATGAACTTCCAGGAAACATACCATCATATCCCTATTAGATGCTCTCCTCAACAAATTCTCACTACGCGTGATGAAAGACTCTGTGAAAAACGAAAGACGAAAGACTTTGTGAAAGACGAAAGGGAGCTATTTATCCAACGGTTCTATGTATTGGGCCTTAAATCCACCAACGTCGCATTCCTTTGGAGACAAGTCTGCATTAGCTAGCTATCAGAATCTGTACTACATGGAAGTTGGCATGTATAAACTATATATAACTTAAGTGCCTGGCTCAACTTTCACTTGTATTTTAGATGAGCGTAGCCATGGGACGATCATTTACCCTTACAATACTTTTCATAACAGTGCTTTTTGCAACTTCTGTAACCCAATGTAGATAAGTTTATCAGTTTATGAGTATGTTTTTTTCTTATATTTTGATCTTTTTTTTTACTAAGCAACAGTTTTATATCTCATACAGGACTAGGATGGAGTGGGAAGAAGTACAGGAGAGAACTAGCCTCTATAGATACCTTTCAATCTTCAATTATTTTCTTTTGGAGGCATTTCGCATCTTGTGGCTCTTGTGTTTGCTAAATGTGAATTCAAATCATCATGGGTGGTCGTAGGTGGAGTACGAGGAAGGAAAAGTTGTGAGGTTCCGCTGTCCGTGACGGACATACAAACTGTCCATCCGTATCGGTCCGCACAGAGACACAGACGGACACGGTCGTCTATATCAACCGAAACGAAGATGAGCAAACTAAAAGGAAGCATGTTAAGAACTTGAAGCAGTAGCCTACTAGCATGTTGTCCATTCTCCATAGCTGTTTTCGACCTCGGCCATATTCATCCGACAATTTTTTTTAAAGATGAACATCCAAATACTAAAATGAATGGTGAATGAGTGCCTTGCAAATGCTAAAATGGCAAGAGTCAGATCGGAACTCGCAGAGAGAAGGTACGGACAAGAGTGGGGAAGAGGAAACCAGGAAGGAAGGAAGAAGCCAGAGAGGAGTTCATAACACTTTCAAAAGACATTGTCGTTAAAATCAATATATAGTGACGAAAGTGGACACCTGCGGACACGGACAAAGGATGGTTGTTTTGATTACCACCGGCTGGTCCATTTTCAGCGACATTGTCACCGCCAATTTAATAGGCTATGGCCTTGCCTTCCTCGGTGTCGCCTAAAACCACTCCAAGGTCCAGGCTCTCAAGGAGACCAACGCTCACGCCTAATTATTTGATTTTATCTTCTTCTTCGTCCCCAATTCTTATCTAATTTATTTGCAAACTAGAGGATGAGCAAAAGAAGAATGTTTTCCACGATCAAGATACATGGATTTTGTTTGTGATTGCAATTGGATACGGATGGAGTTGGAGATGGGTTTTTCATATGGAGTACATCTTAAATCAAATTTGTTGCAGTTTTTTGTGTTTTGGTTTCAATTGCTTTTAGTGTTATTAGTTATTTTTATATCATTATCCGGAGAGAAATAAATTGATTTTTGTTCTCCTTGCTATGGCGGGTATATGAGTAAATCACTCCTACAAGGGCCAAACTAGTGTTTTAGCATGACCTATTAGATGTTTCTAGAGATGACCACTTGAGATGTATTCTTAGGGGTGCTAACGAGCCGAGCTGAATCGAGTTTTGGGTTAGATCAACTCAAACTCATAATTTTGGGTATTGGCTCGAGCTCAACTTAAACTCAATTGAGCTACTAATCATCCAGCTCGAGCTCGGCTCAAAAAAGAAACTAAAAACTTGACTCATGCTCGAGCTTGAACTCAGTATACAGTAACCACATAACTTAACTCGAATTTAGCTTGGCTATAAATCCGACTATGTGCAAGTTTGGCTCAAATCAAATCCAGCTAAGTAAGCCAATGGAAATTCAAAAAGATTCTACAACCGGGATTTAAACTTGTGATGTTGCCAAAAATTATAAACTCCTTAACTGTTTCACCTATAACACCTTTTGTGTCAAGCATTCCATCAAGTAAATATAAAGTTCTCATAATTTAAATATATATTTTTATCAAATATAATTTTATCACTCTGTCATTAAAGTTGTACGCTTGGCCCATGTTATTTTACATAATATTTGTACTTTTATATTGATCATAGATTTTAATGCATGAAAATGAGTGCAAAAACTTAATTAGTATTTCTTCCTCATTATACCAATATACACTACTTAGTAAAAAATACTATTATCAAATACTCCCTCCATCTTAAATTAATAGCTCTTTAAAAGCATCATCACCTGGCAGCACCCAGACCCACACATTTTTGCAAAACTTTGTGGTCTGTGATTCAACAGCTGCCACACCACTAGTCTATCCCTATAGTCGATCAGCGACTCAGACCCACTCTGTGACTCCCCTGCTTTCCATGGCAAGACTACTGATCACCAACAGGTGTAGTCGTCGCCTTGGCTGACCACAAGGCTAGAATTAGACAGTTTGCCATCCAGTTATTCAATCACCCTGGCCCAACGGATAGCTAGCGGTCACCCAGCCTCCACCCTAAGCCCAAAAATCCTCTCTTTACCCTTCTTCTGAGCAGCCAAGTGCCAAGCATGGCATAGTTGTGGCTGCAGCTCAGCCTCCGCCCCTTTTGACAGAGGTGGTTGCGGTGAAGGAGGTCAAGGCTTCCGGTGAGGCCAACCATAGTTGTATGAGGTCCAACAACCTTGGCCCATGCCGACATATCAAAATTAGCACGACTCTAGGCATCCTACCACACAAATGGATGGTCTTCATGCTCGTTCCTCCCTGCCTCCATCGACTACTGCACTTGACAGCACATCCTCTAGCGGCTCTTTCTCTCTTGCCTCTTCCCCAAGGTCAAAAGATCCCCCCCCAAAGCCCTAAATAGCCTTTTTTATGGCCATGGGGATTCAAGTTCCTAATCTTTTAAGGAGTTGGGCCAAATCCCCCTATTAAGTTGCCTGATTGAGCTATATTTTACTAATTTTCATCACTTCATTTAGGTGGGCCTGTAGGTTGAAATAAATGGCTTAATTGCACGTCTAATTTAGGTAAACAAGCCCTATGTGTCATGTTTAACTTTAAATAGTAATATCTTCTTCATCTAAGCTCTAGTATAAGTATTCTTGGTGGTGTTTGGAAGCTCTTTCTATCTACTTTGTACCTACAAAGGTATAAACCATTATCTATTGAGGAAGTTGTTCAACTAATAAAGTAGAGCATTCAATAAACTATTTTTCACGTGGCCAACTTCAAAAATTTAGAAAATTCTTAAACATTATACATTCACTGGTTATTAATTAGATGAGTTTAGGTATCAATTTTGGGATCATGAAATCATAAGGTAATGAGAAGTATGGGTACAATCTTTAGAGAAGAGCAATACTACAAGGATTGAAATAATCAAATGGTGCTTACAAAACCTGATTATGTAGAGATGGAGGATGATGAAAGGAGCAATATCAAGTTGAATTCAAGTGATGGTGAGCAATATGAGTCGAAATCATGCACTTCTTCACTTGCACTTTGGTGTGTTAAAATGACAAATCACAACACCAACTAGGTAATCTAAAGTAATGCATTATGTCTCATTAACTGATAGTGGTGGAACAAAGAGTTTAAGGAGGCAATACATGTGGCAATATTCTATGGAAGAGGAGATGGAGTCTCTCTTTCAATAAAACATGGGAACTTGTGCAATTGTCAATGGGGAAGAAAGTCTTGCACAATAAATTAATTTTTTACTTAAAGAATAACCAAATGACTTCATAAAGTTCAAGGCTAGACTGATGGATAAGGAGTTTCAACAAAAATATGATATTTATTTTAAAGACATATTTGTTCATGTAGTAAATATGAACACAATATGAATTGTGTTAAGCATTGTGGACACCAAGGACCTTTATTTAGAATCATTTGATGTTAAGACCACTTTTCTTCAAGGTCATCTTGAGGAGGAGATCTATATGAGGCAGTCATAGGGTTTTGTAGTCTCAAGTACAAAGGTACTAATTTGCAAGCTTATGAAGAGTTTGTATAGTCCTAAATAAGTGCCAATACAGTAGTACAAGAAGTTTGATAGTTTTATGTTTAAGATTTGTTATGTATATTGTGAGGTTGACCATTGTTGTTACATCAAACAACTAATAGGTTTTTTCATTATTCTGCTACTGTATATTGATGATATTTTGATTGCATATTCAAACATGTTAGAAATCTCAAAATCTTAAGAGAGTTTTATCTAAAGGGTTCTCTATGAAGTATCTTTAGGTAGCAAAACATATCTTTATGAAGAAGATCTGCTTAGATAGGTAAGTAGATATTTTGAGACTTTTCTAGGCAGATTATGTGGACATGGTGATGAAGAAGTTTAACATACACACAACTAAGTCAATAAGCACACCCTTGGCTCATTTCATGCAGAGCAAGAATGATTGTGACACCTATGATTTTTGTATGATATTCTTAATATTTAATTAGTTTATTAACTCATGTTTGAAATAGAGAAAAGAATATTATATTTCTTATTTTCTTCGAGTTTTTGATGATGTTGAAAATATGTATATATATATGTGTGTGTGTGTGTGTGTGTGAAGAGAGAGATTGATGGCGTATATGCTAGCACACGTTAGCGTCAGTGACACTAGTGCGCTAGTATGCACACCATCGATTTTAAATATCAACGGCCCCAAGCATTCCTTGTGTTAGGTTCATTGTGAGTGGGGATCATTAAAAGTTCTTCCCTTTAAAAGAGGAAACAATGAGACCTCAGTTCAATGTCACTGTACATCTTTATCACGAAAGAGTTTTTCATGCTCTTCACTGATAATGAACCTAACATAGGCGACCTATCAGAGCCCTTTATATATAAGATTGACAATACACATACTAGTATACCTTAGTATAAATACTACTACTAAGACTAACATACATTAACATATGCACTGTTAATTTTGTGGATAAAGAACTCTCATGTATAACTTAGGGCTCATTGTCAACGAAGAGCCGAAAAAAACTCTTCCTTTCACCCCTACAACCCAATGACGTCATAAAAGAATGTGTGTAGCATGAAGTCAAGGGAAAGCTACATGTCGGCCGTACCAAGACTAGGAACAGCCAAAGTAAGTTTATATGATTTCACATATATCTCCATCAATTCTACAGCTTTGCAAGTGAAAAGGGTCTTCCCTTGCAACTCCAAAATGAATTTCGAGGAAACATGTCATCCTATTCCTATTGGATTCTCTCGTTAACAAATTTTCAACACGTAGATGAATGACTCTGTGACAAAAGACGGAGCAATGTATCCAACGGTTATGTGCCTTAAATCCACCAACGTCGCGTTCCTTTGGAGACACAAGTCTACATTAGCTATCAGAATTTGTACTATATGTAAGCTCGCATGTATATATAACTCAAGTGGCTGGCTCAACTTTCACTTGTATTTGAGATTAGCAGAGATATGGGACGATCCTTTACCCTTGCAATCCTTTTCATTACAGTGCTTTTTGCACCTCATATAACCCAAGGTAGATAAGTTTATGAGTATGCCGTTTTCCTGTATTTTGATTTTTTTTTACAAGCAGCCATGTTATATCTCATGCAGGACTAGAGTGGAGTGGGAAGAAATACAGGAGAGAACTAGCCTCTTTACACACATCAGAGGTAGATTTCAATCTTCAACCATTTTCCTTTGGAGGCATTTCGCATCTTGTGGCTCTTGTCTATGCCAGCTCTGAATTCTAGTCATCATGGGTCGTGTTAGCTGGAGTACGAGGAAGGAAAGGTTGCGAGGATACTTGGTGACTACCATCCACCCACACCTAGCAGAAACAAAAGACCGGGGCCGCCGCCTGACACCCGTCCAGAGCCTACCTCTGATTCCGATAACTCTCCTGATCCCGCTACCCCACCGGAGGCGGAGGCACCTCCTGAATGAACTAGGATGCTCTCCCTTGTTGCTACAAATAATTAAAGATCGAATGTCTCATTAAGGAATACATTATCTCCAGTGTAATGCATATATATACATGTGTGTAATAACAGGAAGTGGTTTGGACTTTCTGATACTTGGATAGATTGCAGCATCATATATCTTATTTGTACTTTCTGATTCTTGCTGTTAAGAATAAAAAAGGTCGATATTTTCTACATGGGCAACTCCATTTTCTGTATATATGCAGTGTTATTTGTGTGTTAGCTGTCTCTGACTCTCTATAAGCCGGCTTATCTGGATCATCAGGCAAAACTAGTTCACGGACAACTCCATTTTCTGCTTGATGTATTATGGAATTTGTCAAGTTTAATTTATTAAACCCCCTTGAATTTTTAAAAAATTTTATGGCTCAATCAACTGTTCAAACCTTGAATGAGGAAGAAACCCGTTTTCTCGTGTTGTTTTTACCACAACCAGATATTTATGAAGCACGATGAATTTGTAAGTAGCCAACAATACTTGTACGCCTGCACCCAAAAAAAAAAAATCGTACGCGTCTACTTTTGATGCAAATCTGACTACACGGGAGCTTAGCGACACGCTTTTTAAGGATTATGAGTTGAGTAATGCGACGCGTCTCGCAGGACAATGTTTCCTACCAGGACCATGTTGGGCTTTATTTTGTATTAAAACATAAGGTGGCCCAACTATCTCAATTGACACTGTTTTGGGCTTTTATAAAACTGTCTGGGTAATGGGCCTGAGTTAGAATACCCATTAAGCTGTGGTTTTAAGTGGCAAATCTGAACCGTTGGATGACCTATGGATGGACGGTCATGATTCTAGGGTTCTTAACAGTGGTGTCCTGGTTTAGTTATAAATACACCATTAGCCATCCTAATTCGGTGTCTTAAGCGAGATTGCTCTCAGCCAAATTCTAAACCAGAAATACTATTGTGATTCTGAAGAAGATTAGTTGATTCTGAAGTGGATTAGCTGAAGATCAAGCTTACTTGAAGAGGTTCTCAATTACAATGACTACAGGTATGCCTAATCCCTGTATTAAAGTCTATCAATTGGTATCGGAGCAGATTTATTTTGCATAGAACAAAATTTTACGGTGGACAGAATTTTTTCTCTGTTCACTGCGGTTATAATTTTTTTTATGATCCCATAGTTTACTATGTTCATATGGTATGGTTGGCTACAGCAATGTTACTGTCGTCGAAACCGGGCGACTGCCGAAAAACGGCCGGACTGTAGGCCGAAGTAGACGTGCCGGACAGAGCTGCCGCCGCCGGGCATTGAGTTCTGGCCGGCGTCGCCTCTGCACCGGCCGTCGGGATTTGATCCCACAATCCGGCGGCGATTAAAAAAAATTTGATTTTTTCTCGCCGCTGTGGGGTGGTTTTCGTATTTTTCCGGCCGCGGCGCTGGCCGGCGCCGCCGCTGCGCACAAAGCCGGTGTTTCCTTTGTTGTTTGTCGCCGCCGATTTCGAGTTGGAAGGCCCGCCGCTGCCCATTGTTGAAAGGAATCGGGGCCGGATTTGGAACCTCCGCCATTGGGCGGAACTTTTTTCGGCCCCCTGAGCCACCGTCGGGAGTCGCGTACAGTCGCCGGGAATTTTTGTTTCCACTGTGCGTTTTTTTTTCCGATCTGCACCGTACAGGCCGCCGCGCTCCGTTTCATGGCCGGATCTGGAATCGTCGTCGTCGGACGGAAGTGTTCCCGGTTTTCGGGCTTGACGGCGGGCTACGACGGTCGACGGCGGGAGGCAATTTTTTTTTCCAGCAGGTCTGAGACCTCTCGCCCGTGGCGAGAGGTTGAAAACGACCTGCAGGAGCGGGTCGCCTCGACCCGCTTCTGCGGGTCGTCGCTGACCCACACTGGCGCGGGTCTGTTCTGACCCGCGCCCGGCGGGTTATCACTGACCCACGTCGCGGGTCAGCCGTGGCGCGGGTTAGTTGCTGACCCGGCCCAAACCGGGTCTCTAGACCCGGTTTGGTCTATTCCGGGGTGTTTTTTCTTTAAAAAAAAAAATTCTTTCCTTTTGTGGAATTTTTTTTATATCATATTGCATGTATGTTATGGATGTGTTATTTAATTATCATAATTGAGGCTTTATTCATGTTATGGGCCGGCCAGGGGATTATATTGCAATCATATATTTTATCAATTTTATTTTTTAAAAATTGCTGAGCGCACCACTTATGTAATTTTAAGAGAGAGAGTATACATTATGCCTATTGTAAGTGACACCAGAATTCAAGGACCACGTCTGGAGGCGGATGCAGTCATGGAGTATTAATGTATATTTTTTCCATTTCAGGGGCTTATAGCTTCCAAATTGTACTTTTTTTTAATGACTGTATAAGGACTTTGGACTATATTTTTATTTGTGGTGTGTGGTGATGGACCCCTTGGCCGAGTCCCAAAAGCCTGATGACAAAATTGACATTAATGCCCCTGTCAATTTTGTATGGATATTCTTATGATTGTTTGATAATTAATTGCATTCATTTTGTTATTTGAAATGGTGAATAGCACAAATTCAGTTCCTACATCCGTTGTGATAATTTATGAATGGCCAAAGCATCCTAAGTTATTTGTCAACGTGTGAATCATATAGAATGTTACCATGAGGTACATAGATTCACATACATCAAAAATATTGTGCTATCATCAAATTCTGATTATGTGACAAAGACTGTCATCCGGCCCCAAAGGGAGGTGGTAGTTAGCGTTACATACTTAGGATAGGGTGGAGGGTTATATATTTTAACATTGGTAAATCCCTATGCCCAAAGGTGTGAGATTTTTCTGTCATGTTTTATGTATAACCCACTAGCCTTATTATGAGACAAAATTAACATTTGTTTCTATATAGCTTAGTAAATTTGATGCAGATTGCAACCTTTGCCCAAAGGGAGGTTTACAATTTTACTATATGATTTTAGCATTGGCTATTTCATACTTATGTTCTTGTTTCTTGCCTTCTTTAATGTTTGCATGTATTTATTCTTTTATTGCAGCTTATCCGTCTTTTATTTCTAACCCTAATCAGCACCTTCCATTATTATCTGGGGACAATTTTACAGATTGGAAGGAAAAAGTTCTTTTACTGTTAGGGTGCATGGACTTGGACTTGGCGTTTCGTATGGATGCACCCACCACTCCTACGGAAAAAAGTACGCCTAGTGAGGTAGCATCTTTTGAAAAGTGGGAGCAGTCTAACCGCTTAAGCATGATGCTCATGAGGTCTCACATCAATAAAAGCATTAGGGGATCCATCCCAGAATGCGCTACAGTCCAAGAACTTTTGAAAGCTATTGAAGCTCAATTCAAGAGTTCTGATAAAGCCTTGGCCAGCACCTTAATGTCCAAGCTGTCATCTATGAGGCTAACAGATGACAAAGGGGTGAGAGAGCATATCATGCAAATGCGTGATATTGCTAATCAGTTAAATAACATGAAAATAAAGATTGATGATACTTTTTTGGTCCACTTTATTCTGAACTCCCTGCCTGCACAATATGGGCCATTCAAGATCTCTTATAACACACATAACACTCAGTGGTCAGTCAATGACCTTCTGAGTATGTGTGTGCAGGAAGAGGGGAGACTTAAACAAGAGAAGCTAGAGAGTGCCCATCTAGTTTCTCATAAAGGACAAAAGAAAGGTAATCATGGTGCTTCAAAGAAAAAAGCTGATAAAGGTGTACCAATGAAGTCTACTGGTGTCACGAAGGAAACCAAATGCTTTTTCTGCAAGAAGAAAGGACACATGAAGAAAGATTGCCCTAAGTATCAGAAGTGGCTTGCCAAGAAAGGAGGTAATTTCATGTCTTTAGTATGTTATGAATCTAACTATGTTAATTCTCATCATAATAACACATGGTGGATTGACTCTGGTTCTACAATCCATGTTTCCACTGTCATGTAGGGGTTTCTCAATCTAAGGAAACCAAATGATGGGGAGCACAATATTTATTCTGGCAATAAGATGTGTTCGAAGGTTGAAGGTGTGGGGACATATAGACTTGTTCTCCATACAGGATACACCTTAGATTTAGAGAGAGCTTTCTATATTCCAAGTTTTTCTAAAAACTTAGTTTCTGTATCAAGACTAGTGCCTCATGGCTTTAATTTTCAGTTTATGAATTCTTCATTTCTGATTATTAAAGATTCAGTCACCATTGGTTCTGGTTCTTTGATTGATGGCTTATATTGTCTCTCTCTGCATGTTTCCTTTGAACAATCTATGATGTCTGTGCAAGGAAGTGTTATTAAAAAGAACTCCTCTATGTTATGGCATAGGCGGTTGGGGCATATCTCCATTGACCGCTTAAAAAGATTAGTAAGAGAAGGAGTTTTAAAAACTCTTGATTTTACTGATTTAGAGACATGTATAGACTGCATAAAGGGAAAGCAGACTAACAAGTCTTCTAAGGGTGCTAAGAGGCATAATGAGAAATTAGGCACCATACACACTGATATCTGTGGACCGTTTAGTACTCCCTGTCTGAATGGTCAAAGGTATTTCATTACCTTTATAGATGATCATACTCGATACATGTATCTTTATCTCTTAAATGAAAAGTCTGAAGCATTTGATGCTTTCAAGACTTATAAGGCAGAGGTAGAGAAACAATCTGGATTGAGTATCAAAATTGTTAGATCAGACAGAGGAGGGGAATACTATGGTAGGTACACAGAGAGTGGACAAAAACCTGGACCATTTGCACAGTTCCTGAAGGAAAATGGTATTGTTGCACAATACACAGTACCAGGCACACCACAACAAAATGGTGTTGCTGAAAGAAGGAACCGCACTTTGATGGATATGGTAAGGAGTATGATCAGTAACTCCTCTCTTCCTCTCAATATGTGGAGTGAAGCCTTAAAGACAGCCGTGTACATTTTAAATCGAGTTCCATCTAAAGCCGTTCCTAAAACATCCTTTGAGTTATGGAATGGATGGAAACCTAGTTTAGATCATGTACAAATTTGGGGTTGTCCAGTTGAGGTTAGGGTGTACAATCCACTTGAGAAGAAGCTTGACCCTAAGACTATCAGTGGATTTTTCATTGGCTATGCAGAAAGGTCTAAGGGTTATAGGTTTTATTGTCCATCTCACACCCCTACAGTAGTCGAAGCAAGGAATGCACGTTTTCTTGAGCAAGGCAACTTTAGTGGGAGTATTTCCCCCAAACACATTGTGTTTGAGGAAATACGGGTTCCAGTTGTTATACCCACATCCGGTGGAGGAACATATACTGCATCACCAATGGTGATTCCAGAGCAGCCTCTCCTTCCTTCACTATCCCCTCAGGAACAAGTTGTTGAAGTTCCTATTGCACAGGCACCTCTGCTTGTTGCTGACATAGGACTTCGAAGGTCCTCAAGAGTAAGGAAACTTGCACTCCCTTCTGACTATGTTGTATACCTCCAGGAGTCTGACGAGAATGTTGGACTCATTCAAGATCCTATTACATATTCACAGGCCATGTCTGGAGATAACTCTAGTAAATGGTATGATGCCATGCAGGATGAGATGAAATCTATGGCTGATAATCAAGTCTGGGATCTCGTAGAGTTACCGCAGGGCGCTAGGACTCTTGGTTGCAAATGGGTCTATAAGACCAAATTAGATCCATCTGGTAACATTAGCAGATATAAGGCCCGACTTGTAGCCAAAGGTTTTCTTCAGAAAGATGGTGTTGACTATAATGAAACCTTCTCTCCAGTTTCAACGATGGATTCATTAAGAGTTATTTTGGCCCTTGTAGCTCATTTTGACTTAGAGTTACATCAAATGGATGTCAAGACGGCATTCTTGAATGGGGATCTTGAGGAGGAGGTGTATATGATTCAGCCTGAAGGATTCACCTCAGATAAAGGAAGTCATCTGGTTTGTCGACTCAAGAAGTCAATATACGGACTGAAATAAGCCTCCCGACAGTGGTATTTGAAGTTCAACGATGTTATTACTTCATTTGGTTTTAAGGAGAACATTGTTGATCAATGCATATACCTTAAGGTTAGTGGGAGTCGCTACACGTTTCTGGTCTTGTATGTTGATGACATTCTACTTGCAAGCAGTGACTTAGGGATGTTGCACCAGACTAAGCAGTTTCTTTCTCAGAACTTTGACATGAAAGATTTAGGAGAGGCTTCCTGTGTCATAGGGATTGAGATCTATCGTGATAGATCCAGAAGGATCCTTGGGTTGTCTCAACAGGCCTATATCAATAAAGTTCTGAAACGGTTTAACATGGAAAACTGCTCACCTAGTGCAGCTCCTATTGTGAAGGGTGACAAATTTGGCCCGTTCCAGTGTCCAAAGAATTCTTTGGAGTTGGACAACATGAAGGACATTCCTTATGCATCGGCAGTTGGTAGTATGATGTACTTGGAGGTCTGTACAAAACCTGATATTGCCTTTGCTATGGGAATGCTGGGTCGATACCAGAAAAATCCAGGGATGGATCATTGGAGAGCTGCAAAGAAGGTTATGAGGTATCTGCAAGGAACGAAGGATTACATGCTTACATACAGACATTCTGATCGTTTGGAGCTGGTTGGATATACAGATGCAGACTTTGCTGGTTGTGTTGACTTGAAAAAGTCGACATCGGGTTATATTTTCCTTTTGGCAGGTGGTGCTGTCTCTTGGAAAAGTATTAAGCAAACCCTTACAGCGTCGTCGACTATGGAGGCAGAGTTTGTTGCTTGTTATGAGGGCACGTCACATGCTACTTGGCTGATGAACTTTGTCACAGGACTTACTATTATGGATTCCATATTTAGGCCGTTAAAGATGTTCTGTGATAATAGTGCTGCTGTATTTTTCACGAAGAACAACAAGAGTGGCAGTCGAAGTAAGCACATTGACATCAAGTATCTTGTTGTTCGGGATCGTGTTAAAGAAGGGACAGTTGTTATTGAGCATATTGGTACTGAGCTTATGGTTGCTGATCCCATGACTAAGGGCTTACCCCCTTCTCTGTTTAAGAGTCATGTGGATCGTATGGGTCTTATTAGCTCATCGTGCATTTGATTTTGCTTATGTACTTCTGGACTTTACTCATTTATCATAGCGATTCTGATTAATTTTCTCGTTGTGTCTCATTTTTCAGTGCACTTCAGTATGAGACAATATTTGCAAAATGAGTGGGAGCATGCCTTCACTCATAAATATATTTTGTCACATATAGCAATCAAATAGAATGAATTAGTTGCATCGTGATACATGGAAGAGAATGTTCTCCTTTGAGGACATAACCGCCTTGATTCATGCGATTATGACATTTTGTAAGAGTATAAAGTTACCACATACAGTTCGAAGGGTATTGTTTTTTCAAACATTGTATGCGCATACGAAAGTCATTTTAAAGTTTCCCATTACCCACTTGGTTATTTTTTAACTAAAATATTTTTTCTCAAATTTAGTTTAATTGAGCCAAGTGGGAGATTTTATTCTTTCTATGGCTCAATTGAGAAGTTGTGCCAAGTGGGAGAATGTTGGGCTTTGTTTTGTATTAAAACATAAGGTGGCCCAACTATCTCAATTGACACTGTTTTGGGCTTTTATAAAACTGTCTGGGTAATGGGCCTGAGTCAGAATACCCATTAAGCTGTGGTTTTAAGTGGCAAATCTGAACCGTTGGATGACCTATGGATGGACGGTCATGATTCTAGGGTTCTTAACAGTGGTGTCCTGGTTTAGTTATAAATACACCATTAGCCATCCTAATTCGGTGTCTTAAGCGAGATTGCTCTCAGCCAAATTCTAAACCAGAAATACTATTGTGATTCTGAAGAAGATTAGTTGATTCTGAAGTGGATTAGCTGAAGATCAAGCTTACTTGAAGAGGTTCTCAATTACAATGACTACAGGTATGCCTAATCCCTGTATTAAAGTCTATCAGACCATCGATATTTTATATATTGATAGTGCATATATTAAGTACATATTAATGTAAGTAATATTTATATTAATATATACGTAATTAATTTTGTAAATGAATGGTTCCTCTACATACCTTAATTAAGTTAAGTTTATTATCAAAAGTATAAAAAATGCTTCTATCAAATAATAGCAATCTAAGATTATTGGTAAATTCTTTTTTCTTACTAATTTGTAATTTTTTTAGATTATTTTATAATTTTATTTTTCATTTGATTTAATAAAAGAGAGCTTTCTCCCTTTTTATTTGATAAAAAAAGAATAGTAGTCAGAAAAGGCCTACGGTCTTGTGTTCACACCTCAAATGTTTTCTTACCCAAACTTTATTTTAACATTAGCATCAATATCGCTAATACTTATACATGTGTCATCGATCTTAGAAATAAATGGTCTCTAGGTATTCCTTATGTTAGGCTCATAATAAAAAAGTATGAAAGACTCTTCTTAGACAGATGGTGACTCTAAAAATCTTATATTAATATATAGGTATAGTTATAATATTATTCTTTCTCTTGGGTGGGAGAGTTTGGTAACAATAACTTTATATATTAAATTCCAATATTATGATGTCAGTCATTAATGAACAATGTCAACAATGTACCACGAAAGTGATTAGAAAAACAACCATATCATACAGGGTTAAGTAGGTAGGCCCGTTCTATATAAAGTCAGAGTGGTATTTTTACTAAAGACAAGCAAGCAATAAAAAATAAATTATCCCCTCAAAAGATAATGGTATAAAAAATTAGAAAGAAGTCCAAACCTACAAACCCTTATATTCTACTCCCGTCATAATTTGTTCTCTCAAATGCTAAACTCCATTCGTACTTGTTCTCACAAGCATCAAAGGTCTAAAGCGAAATGGGTCACTGGTCGTCTTCAATCCTCCGCCTTTACTAGTCCTTAAGTAAAAAAACTAAATTTAAAGGGAAGGTTGTACCTTGGGGGAAATCCTAAAGACAAGATTTATGTGTTTGTCTATTCATTTGCTTCCTCACTTCATTCTTATTGTATAATGACAATGTCTGCTCCTGTTACATTATCTATATTATTTGATTATTTTGATTAAGGTAAAGTATGTTGTAAATATAATTTATTAATTTAATAGCTTTCGTATTCAAAGTCTCTAGCTTTCTTAATAACAAACTTCTCATGTCCTTGAAGTTTTGAAGGTTATTTATTTATGAATTTACAACTTAATTTTTCTCTCATTACTAGAAAACCCTATTCAATTTATTATGCATTCTAAAAAATGATTAAGAGTTATCACTAATTTAACTTGTCTACTACTTAAATTAGTATTTTTATTTAGAATAAAATATTATTTATATTTATGCCATTAGTGTGACACCCTGTATTTTCAAGAAGAAAATTAATTCATTTTATTTCTTTAAAATGCTCCTTTTGTTCACTAGCAAGTCATCTACACTTCAATGACCTACCGATGAAATAGCATAATGTTATTATCGACAAGCATTGACATGTCAATAGCTTACCGATAATAACTTCATACATCGGTTATTTCAAAAAATGAGTCATTTTTACACTTTTTAGACTCTTAAAGTAATTTTCCTAGTATAAAATAGAGTGAAACTCGGAATTGGGAGAGAACAAAAGTCTTAGAGGGGTCCTAGCACCGGTGTGAGTGACCAGAAGGAGACTTTATATCATAGATGAGAAATCTCACTTTGATATAGGTCGGATTGCAATCTACTCTTTGAAATAGACAAAAGCATTTATAGATTTTTTATTTTCTTCAAGCTCTCGAGGATGTATGATTCCTGAACTTGAACCGATTTTAAATTCATTATATTTAATTACTTTTATGTGGTTTAAGCCGTTTATGATCAATTTTGATAATTTTTGAAAATAAAGGCAATTTCCAAAGGTTTTAAAGAAAAATATCTTCATATTTGTGAGTTTTAAATGAATCCAAACCATTTGTGAATTCTGGGGAATTTTTAGATTTTTTGCATATTTTTTAAAAATTAGGGTTTGGCGGGACCCCCTGTGGGCCACATGTCGAATTTGGGGGTTTTGGTCTAAAACATCTTAGACATCAAAATAAGTCATTACAAAAAAAATTAGAATTTTTCTAGCCCTAATTAGAGTTTAAATGACCAATATACATAAATTTCGTTAAATGTTTTATTCTCATCTGAAGCTTTAATTAGGTATAGCCCATCCCTTCCTATAAAAGGAAAGAGGCTGACCTTTTCCTATTTGAGAAAGGGCTGAGCTAGGAGATTTGGAGCATAATCCCCAATTAGGCCCAAAGAGGAAGTGGTTAGAGGTAAGATTTTCTTAATCATTACTTAATCTTTAGGGTTTTCCTTAAAATCCTCTTAATTTTATCATCCTCCGTTGATTCAATCCATTTTTAAAGCATTAAATCACTGTTTTACTCCTCTACCTCAAACCCTAACCTTTAAATTTTTGATTTTATGCGCCTAAGTTCTAGATCTAGGATTTGTTTTATGATTTTCAAGTCTAAATCAAGTTTAGGCATGTTTTAACATAAAAATCTTATTTTTGGAAGGTTTTGGAGGTGATTGAAGTATTAATCCGACTTAAATCAAGTGGAGAGGTAATGGGATTTCATCTCAGCCTTAATATGTATGCAAATCTCAATTTTTTATGTGTTTTGATTGTATGGGTTTCATATTAAGGGCTTTAATGGTGGATTTGCACAAAGTTAATCTTTTGACTTGATTACTTAGGGTTTTGATTTTAAATGAGTTGATTTAATGTTTTAGAATGTTTAATTTGATTTTAATGGTGTATGAGGCTTGAAATGAAGATTTTAAACTTAATTAATGGTGTCTCGGTTTTGAATTTCGGAAGGAAGAAGAAGACCTGAATCTGCCTTGTTGGTGATCAATCGGGCCTAGTGGCCAATTGATCGGCTACACGGCAGATTTGGCCCATTTGTTTGTTATGTTCATTTCGGTGTTTTTGCTCCAAAATGATGTTTCTAATGTTTATATGGAGTATTTTGAGCTAGATTAAGCTACTGGAAGGGTATGCTACTTATGTCAGTATTTATGAAACATGTTTAAGTATTTTGTAAAATTACATGCGAACAGTTAGACATGTTAACATTGATTATCTTAAACTTATGGGTGACGAAACTCTTATGTTCTAAGTATGTTTCTAGCAGGGTTATTGTATGATAATGAGATGATATGTTATCTTATAATATGAATGAATTGTGGGTGAATGATGATATCATGTTCTAGCTTCATGTGTAGAATAATCATGCTTGTAAGAGTTGAACATTTGATTCTATATGAATAGAATGATGGTTTATGTTAGATTTTACCATGATTTCAATTGAAAATTATTATTAAATTTTTATCAAAGCATGAGTGGATTGCCTTATGAGCTATTGTCAAAGCATGGCCATGTGTTTAGAAATGTATAAACACACACATGAGGGGTATTTGCTATGAAATCGTGGTTGTTTATGATTCGAATATGATGCATGTGGGGACTGATGAGAGTACGTTCCATGTATGAGAATTCACTTAAAACTTGCTCACGTATGTATCATGAATTCATGCATCATGAAACGGACTTCATAAATGAGTATTTGTAGATGATTAGTCATGGTTGATCGATTGTATGCAATGATGTGGGATTGCATGCCAGATTAATCGATTGTTGGCTTGATTGGAACTTGGTTGGTCCAAAAGGACATGATTTTGATTTGAGTTCCTATGTGGAACATGTATACTCCCCGGGTTGGGTCAATTTGAATTGTTAATGCGATTGAGATTTATTTATTAAGACAATCAAATCTGGACCCTAAAAATCCAAAGTGGTATGCCTTTGTGCACCGGCTATCACATGTTCTAGTTAATTCTAACTCTTCCACCGCAGAGATGTCCAGAGCGAATACATTGCTCCAGTTAATTCGGACATTTCTAGCCCAAACTGTCTAGAGCGAGCATACCTGCTCTAGTTAATTCAGACTTCCCGTGTAGATTGTCCAAAGCAAGCAAAGAGGCTAACTACCCCTATATCCTAGTTTTTCATATGGAATTCGGACTGTGTCCAGAGCAGGTGATATGATTGTATTCCTCTCCATGATGGAGGCATTCACCATTTGATGATAATACATGTGTATGAGATAATATTATGCCTAGATTTCATAGGTTGTGTAGGGATATTTGAGATTATGTGACACATGTGGATGTAATTTATTATGCATGATCTTGATGTAGTGTGGTTTAGACACTTGTCATGCAGAAGAATGAGCTATGGAATGTATGAGATTTATATGAATACATGATCTGAATTGTGTTAGATACACTCCTCATGTAGGTTGATGTGATATGAATACATGAGCTGAATCATATGATTGAGACTATTATGCAGGTTTACGTGATATGAATGCATGATCTGAATGGTGTGAATGAGACACTATTATACAAGTTTATGTGATATGGTCACATTATCAGAAAGTACGTGAAAGACACTTCTCATGCGGTTTATGGTGATATTATGTTTGATTTGATTAGATAATGATCACTACTTATGCAGGATGGATGCTAAGTTATGATATGATTATTTACTCCTTGCCTTTGATTGGTGTGTCATATGCATGCTAACTTTTGTGTTTATGGATAAATAGGGGTTAGTAAGAAAATGATCAGAAAATGGTATACCATGTTAATTATGAATTTGAATTGATATGTTGTCATGTTGTGATGGTTTTCTGATTATTGTCGCCATATTCAAACCTTACTGAGTTTTAGTCGCCCACTTTCTTTGTTTTTGTTTTGGGGCGGCATGGTTCGACCTACAGTCGACCAGGACCCTCTGTATGAGGAATGGTCGTGGAGAGCATGAGATTACGCATAGATGCCTCTAGACTTTGTTATGTTTTTCTGATTTACTCTGTTATGATAATAGAACATCATGTATGGTGGTTCTTGTTTCAAACTCATGTATATCTTATATTTTTAGATTTATTTGAAACTTTTTGATTCAAGCTATGTGTGTTGGTTCAAAATTCTAAGTATGTGCGTATATGAGTTGTGGACTAGTTTAGAGTTAAAGTCCTATTTTGTTCTACTTATTACTCTTGCTCAAAGGATGCAAGGTACGTAACTCCACTAGTGAAACCACCCATAGGAGGGGCTAAGTCTTCCACTATCCTTTAATCTCGTTCAATTTTCTGTCGCCCCTGCTCGCTGGACTGGCCCTTGGACCAGGTTCGGCTCGGGTAGAGTAGTGCCTGGGCATGACAACCCTACCTTTTCAGTTTTTTGATTCATCATCTTCCTATTGGTTTACTTTTAGGTACAAGAGAGTGTAATTTGTCATTTTTATTAACTTGTGCATATGTAACAGACAAGTACATTATTGTAGATCCTATAAATATTTTAATATATTTAGATAGTTAGAAGTTTAATTATGGTATTATCACAACTAATGTTTTGTTAAAGATATGACTCTCATGTCCCCAGTTAATCTTTTCAATGCTTTATAACCTCATTAAATAGTTTTATCCACTGCACATTATGAAGGGTAGCATGATATAAAATTTCATTTGGAGGATAAAGATTTATAAAAGGCTATTTAAAATTGCGGGCGTGACAATTTAGTGAAGTTGACAATTAAGCCATTATACAATGCTTCTAAAAAATGACGATATGAGAGCTCTTCATGGACAATTTTAAAGTGTTATCTATTACAATAAAAAAGTATAATTTTTGGAAAAAAATTTAAAAAATTAAAATTTTTTGCCCCACAAAGGCAAAAATCATGGCTCTGCCGCTCCATGCAACCTAGTTTTTTCAATATCTGGCTTGTAACTTCTCATTCTTTTTTTTTATTAGTAAGAATTCTATTAAACACAAAAGGAGAAATACAAAAGTTAATGAAGACTAATTATACAACTTCTAACTATGAGATAAAAAAGGAAAATCATCTAAGAGAATAGGGTTCTAAGAAGTGATCAAGATGATGACATAAATAGCAAACTTCTGTGAAGACTTGAAAGCTTATGTTTTCATTTCATTCACAGGGTATAAGTAGTGTTTACATAGTACAGTTGTAGGGATTGAAATCCCTTTTGTTATGGTATTGGTTTAGTAAGTTATAACAATCAAGGAATCTATATTTGACTAGAATCACAACAAATCAGTCGGTGTATCTTTGTCCATATCCTTGCTTGTGGTGATATCGCCCATATCCCCCCTTAAGCGGAAGGAGGGAAGCGCCTGAACTGTGAGCTTGTCACATAGAGTGAGGGCTAGGGAGGTACTTGGTAAAAATATCAGCAAGTTGATGAGTGCCTGGAATGTGGGCGAGCCGAATAGTGCCATTAAGAACATGCTCCCAAATAAAGTGAACATCGATATCAATATGCTTTGTACGGCTGTAGAATATTGGGTTTTTAGACATGTGAAGAGCACTAATATTGTCACAATATAGAGTAGGAGGAGGGACCAAAGATATGTGAAGAATCTTAAAGAGATAAAGAAGCCATATGATTTTTGTTGTGGTTGAGGCAAGGGCACGATATTCAGCTTCAGAGTTGGAGCGGGAAACTGTTGGTTTCTTCTTGGCACCCCAAGAAATCAAATTGGGACCAAGAAAGAGGGCATAGCCAGTAGTAGATCAATGACTATCAGGACAACTAGCCCAGTCGGCATCAGAGAAAGCATGTAAGGAGAGTGTCTTGTGACGTTGAAAAGTGAGCCCAAAGGTGAGAGTTCCCTTCACATAGCAGAAGATTCTTTTAAAGGCCTCAAGATGAGAAATGGTGGGCTTGTGCATAAATTGACATACATGACTAACTTCAAAGGCAAGATCAAGTCTACACAGAGTAAGATATTGAAGAGATCCCACCATTTGACGATAGAGAGTTGCATCAGGAAGAATAGATGAGCCATGGGCAAAGAGTTGAAGTCCCGCAGCAAGGGGGTTGTTGACAGGCTTACTCTAGACAAGCCAAAGCTGTCAAGAAGTTGGAGAGCATATTGAGCTTGAGACAATACAAGTGTGGAACGGGTCTGATGTACTTGCATGCTGAGGAAGAAATGAAAGGAGCTCACACCTTTCATATCAAAGGCCTGTGATAGTGTGCAGATGAACTTTTTAAGAAGAAGAGGAGTATTACAAGTAAGAATGAGATCATCCTCATAGAGTAATAGGAACATAGTTGTAACAACCCATTTTCCGGTTACGCTTAACCTGGGGGGTTAAGGGTAATTTGAAAAAAGTATTAGGGGGTTTCAAGGGATGAACTCCCTATGTTCAGTTAGATCTCAAAGTAACGAGAATAATGAATTGAAAAATATTCAATACGGAGGTCGGGAGCGAAAGCTATGACCTCGGGAAGCATGCCACATGTGAAAGACCCACTTGAAAAGAGCAGGATAACCTACACTTGTTGTCTTGGTTTAAAGGGCTCGTCGATACGAGTCTATAGGTACCAAGAACGCTCGAATCCGACTTTGAGGTAGGAAGTTATCGCGTGTTGAAGTTTGCATATTTTTGAAAAAATATGTTGAAAAATATTTTAAAATAATGAGATAAGGACAAAATAGCTGGCATAATTACCAATGCCAACAGCCACATCAGCCGCATTGCTGGAATGTGGTGCGGCACCGCGTGGTGGGGAGCTTGCCGACCCGCGAAATCGCAGGCCGTCCCGCATTGATGCATGATGGGCTACACGTTGGCCTGCCCGTCAGCGTGATGTAGGCTGATTCCTGTGCAATGTGAGGGAGCCGCGCGGAATGACCAAGCTTGTTACGTACGTGGTTAGCTCATCGAAGGCGTGCGGGCGCGGTTCCTTTTCTTGTACGCTCACAGGGTTTCTTCTATAAATTGGAAATCTCGTTCAACGTCCGGAGGAGTTTTTGACCCATTCTGAGTTTGTTTTCTTCTGTTGTTGAGACATTCCTAGATAATTCGAGGGTGATCTACGCAATGACATGGTTAATTCCTTCAGTTGGCATCCTTAAAAGGGAAGAACAGCTCAGGGCAAGAGGAGGCTCTGTCTGCCACCCTCATGCCTCGAGGAGAGAGAAGCGGCCTGGAGAGAGAGAGGCTATATCCTCCGACACCAGGCTGCATCGAGAGATGTGGCCCGGAGAATGGGAGGCTTCATCCTCCACCGAAGGGCCTTGGAATGTGAGAAATGCCTCGGGTTAGGGGACATTCTGTCCACGGGTTATGAGCGCGGAAAAGAAAAACTTTGGGAAAGGGAGGTTCTGTCTGCGGCCTATGGGTTCACTGTGTTAAGTGCCACTGGGAAGGGGGAGGATCGGCTCGGGGCAAGGGTTAGCTTTGTCCGCCAACCTCGTACCCTGAAGAGAGAGAATTGGCCCGGGAAAGAGGAGGCTCTGTCCTCTGTCACCGGGCCGCAACGAGGGAACTGGTTTGGAGTAGGGGAGGTTTTGTCCTCCACCGAAGGGCCAAGCAGTATGGGGAACATCCCCGAGTAGGGGAGGTTCTATCTGTTGCCCATGGGTACAGAAACATAGAAGAGTCTCCGAGAAAGGGGAGGGTGTTGTTTGTCTCATTCTGGCACAATGAGAGGAATGTGATGGAGCTAGAGAAGGCTCTGTTCGCTGCCTCTGGATTGGAAGGGGATGACACTTCTGGATCTGAAGGGGAGGACACCCAAAAGGAACGAACATCTCCAAAAGCCACTACTTCTCGGGACACCAGGGGAATAAGCATTTCCTTACCATTCGATTTAATTATATGAATGCATGCGCTAATTAGGATATACATTACACTTTGATCCCTTGTGTTTTGATATGCTATGCAATGATCTGTCATGTTTTGATATGTTATGCTTTGAAGTGACTAAATATGCTCTGGAGCGAGACATGTGATGTGTTTGGTCTTGCTCTGGGGTAGAGCAAGACGTGTGAATGTGTTTGGATCTGCTCTAGGGTAGAGTGAGACATGTGATGGTATCCGTGTGGTGCTTGGCTGTATGATAGAGCGAGATGTGTGTTCTGGTGATTTATCGGCTTCCGTATATGTCATGTCCCGGGATTTTATAAAATATATAAAGAATTGAAAAGTAAAATCAGAGCTTGCTCAGGTCGTAACCAGGAAACATATAACCATAAACATAACATGATATACTTTATTTCCCAGGAAATATATTGTATGTGTACAAATACATAAGTAAATATATAAACAAGTCTTCTCAAGCCAAAAAAAGATGAAATATACTTAGAAAACTACCGGTGTAATCGTAGACTCTGTGGTCACCACTTGAAGCTCCCAAAAAGTATCTTTACTGCTTTACTCTACACCCGTCTATTCCACACCGGGCCCTGCAAGGTCTGGGGGGTGGTGAGTATTTTAAAATACTTAGTAGGAGTACTTATCCTATCAGACATAAATATAACATCTCACAGTTTGTAAATCACATAATTAAGTAAATAGATAATACTTTTTGAGAAGCAGTAAGGGTGTGCCTCTCACCAAAAACTTCTTAAGGGCTTCTTCCAGCGTTTCGAAGATGCTTCTAGGGTTTATAAGCTTCACGGCTTACTAGTGTCCTAGATACATATTATATTATAAAGAATTTATTGCGGGTACAATGCAACGACCTCTTACTCCTTTACAGATTGTTCGTAAAACACTTCATGCTTATAGAGGGAAGAGCAACCTGTGCTGATGGGGCACTGGATCTAGAGATTAAAGAGTTTTGCCATGATACTCTCTACCCTAGCATGCGTAGCCTTGATAGTTGACATTCATTAGGGGTGAATCAGGGGTCTTGCCCTTCATTAGGGGCTCACGAGGCTAATATACGTACCATGCATCCGATTCCAAACCAGATTGTACTGTGTACTCTCCATTATGGAACTCTATCAGTACATTTACCAATCTGAGCCCCAAATTATTAAATTTCTTATATTTCCTGACTAGAACGGGAACAATCTTTCACAAAGAACAACCTTTCAAAATTCTAGCATTGCCTTTACAAGGCATGGTCGTGTTACCTATAACGATTATAAAGGTAGGGTTAGTCGCTCGTTCCAACGAGACAGCTACCCCTTCTCTATCTCATCTCAGTAACTTGGTCGTCATGATTTTATGTATTTCAAAAATTATTTTGATAAAGCACTAATTCTATAAAACCGTCTTTCAATCTCACCATACTCAAGGATAATTAAAATAATGACGAAGCTAGACTTTATTTATATCACATATAGAATAAAGTATAATTTAAAAGATAACTACTCGATAAAACAAATATATGAGGCAATCCAAGAAACATATATGGAAATTACTCAAATATTTAACTATAATTATATATAAACTTTAAAAGACAACCAATGTAAGTATTTATGTCTTAAGAGAGGATAAAATCCCCTACCTTGTTTTCTGTACAAGAAAATAAACGATACTCTGGACAGCCCAAAATTAAATGTCAGATTCCTAAGCAGTAGAGATCTCAAACTAGAAAAATAACTCCGCCACGACATTCAACATACTTGATTTAGGTAGAAATGCCTCTTAAACAACTCAAATCGGACTTAAAACGAGTAAGAAACGAATGAAAAGAAGTTTCTGAATGTTCTAAATAAGAATAGAAACAACTATTTATAAGGAAATGGGGCTGACGCACATCTGACGCATGTCTGACTAACTTACGCGCGTTAGACATGCGTCATAATTATGACACATCTATTTTGACATGTGTTAGATTTCTGAGGCTGCATATCTGATGTGCGTTAGATTTCTGACGCGTGCATATTACACATGTCAGATTTCTGACGTTGCCACGTGGTATATTTATTTTTTATTTTCAAAATTTGAAACTATGATATCTTTTTATCCCGTAATCGGAATTGCAAATTCTTAGTACCGATGGACTCATATCTATGAGCCCTTTGAAACTAGACCCACATGGGTAGGTTGCTCTGCACTATAAAATAGGCCCCACCCATATAACAAGTTTCCCGAGGTCATAGCTTTTGCTCCCAACCTCCGTTTTGCGTGTTCTTCAGTTTGTTACGCTCGTCTCACCGAGCTCTATTCAATACACCTAACTTTTACCACAAAAAAAATATAAAAAGATTATTTAAAAACTATGGATGTTACATTATAATTCCAATTAAATATTCAGATATATGTAATTTGACGTATGTGTCTTCGTAGTGCCTGATATATGTAATATCTATTAAGCAAAACTACGTATGGATCCAATCAAATCGGAGTAACATCGTAGATGTTATTCGATACGTATGTAGGCAACCAACGACAAGGCAATGTTGGCCCGATCTAAATTAGTTATAAAAATAAGTATGTTCTGGCCTATGCGCAATGAAGCGCTAAAGTTCTGTAGTGCGTAGAGAACGTGAAGACTTGCACTTAGAGTCCGCCACTCCTAGTTTTGGTTTTAATTTTAATTTTTTGGATAATTCGGAGTGCGGGTTATCCCCTGTGAACCCTGGCTCGGGTCAGTTTCCAAGTCGGGGCATTATAATAGTATCACAACCACGATGCCATATGAAGAAAGATGTGTCATGAAGGCACATAAAGGAACAGATGCAATAGAATCAGTACAAAGACCATTACCATTGCCAACAAGTACGCGATCAATACCAGAATATGGAATCATACCCTTGGCCTGAGAGGAGTTGGGTGTCATATGATGAGATGCACTTGTGTCCGGATACATGTCGAGTCTGACTGATCAGAAAGATGAAGAGCAGCAAGGGCTTCGGCTGAATCAGATTGGGAGGTGGACACCTTACAATTATTAGCCTTGTGATTAGGATAGCCACACTTATAACGGTATACAAAGGAGGTATCACTGGTGATAGGAGCAGCACAGGGTCGTCCTCGACATGAAATGGCATTGCGGCCCCGGCTATCACCCCCATTACCACGCCGAGCAGAAGAGGAGGAACCGTGAGAAGGGTGGGTAGCGGGCCGGATGCCATGGTTACTAGGTGACGAGGAATGTGGTGCACTGGTACGACTTGAGAGAAGTGCAATAGAGGAGAGAGAGGCAGATTGATGGTTATGAATCCGATGTTTGAAATTAGAAAGGGTACCAACAACATCATCCATTGAAGGGAGAGGCTAAGCCAATTGAATGGCAGTGACCACAATGTCATACTCAGACGGTAGGCCTTGAAGGAGGAGGAAGATCAGGTCATCATTTGTCACGTGGTCATTGGCTATGGCAAGAGTGCGGGAGATAGCCCGAGCCTGATGCACATACACAAAGTTTGAGAGGGTGCCCTTGGAAAGGGAATGGAGCTCTCATTTGACACTTTGGAAACGGTTGTGCATCACAGTGCCGTATGAAACTTCAAGAGTGGACCAAATCTCAAAGGCAGAGACGCAGTGCACAACCTGAGGATGTATATCCTCGGAGAGAGAGGAAGCAATCCAAGCAAGCACCATTTGATCCAACTGGAGCCATGCTCGGATGGCTGGATCAAAGTCGGATCCTTTGGGGCGCTTCAAAGTTCCCTGCACAAGACTGAGAAGGCCATGGCAGTGAAGGACCGGGAGGACCTGTATCTTCCAAACCAAGTAGTTGGTAGCAACCAGCCAGGAAGCAATTTCTTGAGTGATAGATTTGACAATTGGCAACGTGGAGGAGACAAGGGCAATGCCAGAATCCATCGGGGAGGTAGTAGAGTCATTGCTGATAATGGAAGGGGAGGCGGCCATGTATATGGAGAGGGTGGGCAAAGCAACGAAGGAAAAAAATGCAGCTAGGAAGGATTGTCTAGCTTTGATATCATGTGAAGACTTGAAAGCTTATGTTTCCATTTCATTCAGTGGGTATAAGTAATGTTTACATAGTACAACTGTAGGGATTGAAATCCCTTCTATTATGGGTATAAGTTTAGTAAGTTACAACAATCAAGGAATCTATATTTGACTAGAATCACAACAAATCTGCCAGTGTATATTTGTCCATATCCTTGCTTGTGGTGATCTTGCTCATAACTTCTACTTCACAACACTTGAATAAGGTGACTTTATGAGTCAACTCTCCCTTAACATTAGACAACTGCACTGAGAAAAATATTGAGAATGATTCCAGGTACAAATGGTGGTGACCAAGAACAAAGATATGTCTTCAATGAAACAACCAGTTTGGAAGACCTAAGTTCGCCTTTTCTTCAAAGTAAAAAATAAAAGAATCATTCTCTTCTTCCTCTTTTGTTTGTTTTTTGCTGCATGATTTAATTTCTCTTGGTAAAGTATTGTGGTTACTCTAAGTAACAAAATTCAAGGATTTCATCATTTCCAGTTTGAGTGTCTCAATCATGATATATCAATAACTAAAGGATGTATAGATAAACAATTGGGCAAGATGGATGTATCCAATCAAACCAAAAGGTCATCCAATTTAACCCGTTTCCATCTAATTAACTTATTAGCTTAAAATGGATCATATGAACATCACCATTATATGCCTTATACCGGTAGAATGTGTATATTCTCCCCAAAATATGCTTAAAGCCCCCATTGCTTATACACCCAAAAAAAATCAACTATGAACTCATGTATACCCCTCCTCACCCCATATATATTTTAAGTTACCTTCTTCTCCAACTTTGGCGGTGACAGTGGCAACCCTACTCTCTTCTCCCCTCCTCTTTTTTTCTGATTGGATCTAGCCTTTCATGCAGCCAACTGTTGCTAGCTATGGCCACGACCAGATTTGGCATGGGTGCGACTTTGCACCAATTTGTTGTTAAAGATGCTCCCGCCCTCGATTGCCACATCAAACCTCAATGACACCTGAACCCAATAAAGTCCATGCTTGCTCTCACCATCTCCTTGGTGTGGTTCCAAGTCCCATCAAACACAATCAAATTAATAATTTATTCCTCTCTGACATACCCTAAGGGGAATTGATGAAGTATAGTGAGTGGGTGTAGGGGAAATGGTGAGGAATGGAAGGGAAGAGGTAGAGGGCGTGGGGGAAGGGGAGGGAGGAGAGGTTGAGAGCAAGTCAAGGAGGGTGGAGGACTCATGGCGGCGACAAGCAATGGTCTAGCCGCAATGGAGGCATATGGACAAGATAGGAGTGGTGGAAAGCCGTTGGCAAAGCTCGTTGGGGTGGTGAAGGACGACGAGTTGGGTGACTATGTGAGGGACTCCTGTAAGATCTCTAATTTATTTTTCTTTTTAATTTATGTGAATTTGTTTGTTTATTGGTTTAATTTAATTTTTGGGGTAATGGGTTAGTTTAATTATAACTTTCTTAAGGTTTAATTTTATTTTAAAAATATTAGTGTCAAGCTTGATTCACACAATTTTCTACCATGAGACCCACGTCCGTGTGGGATGATGTGCTACCCATTTTGGTTGCCAACCTTCTTTTGATTTGTCTAACTGGGATTGGGTGTGATTAAATTCGTTTTTGAGTTAAGAGTGTACTTAAATGGTAACTTAAGGCCTTTTTACCAATTTTCCAGCCCAACAATTTAATTCTCAGTTTATAAATCATACTATAAAAAGAAAAACCCTAGCCATTTTTCAAATGGGGAATAGCTAAAAATAGAATGAAGATGAAACTCTACCCCTATTTCCCACAGGAGAAACCCTTTGTAAGGTAAGGCATTCCCCCTTAATCACCACTTAATCTTTCAATTTTTATCTTAATCATTTCAATCATCACTTTTCCTATTTAGATTCTTAGTCTTCTTCCATCAAAATCATGTTTTTAAATCCGATTTAGAACCATAATTAGGTTATTTTTTTGTATTTAATCTGAGGAGGTTTTGAATCTATCATCTTCTAAATTGATTTGAGTCCATTAATTAGTTTTGATTAAAATTCACCAAAAGCCCTAATATTTTGTAAGATTTCTTGAGGTTGAAGCTCGTTCAAAGAATTCACAAGCTTGATAGGAGTATGGGGTTTTCTTTCTAAAAGGTTTTTGTCCTTCAAATGTTATTATTGTGGGTTTCTTTGAACTTTTGATTCATCTTGATGTGTAATGGTAATTTACTAAAAATATGTGATATATGGCTGTTTTTGTATGTTTAAACATGAAAAATGTTAGATTTATCACATTTTAAGCTCATGTAATCATTATATGAAGTTTCATGAAATTTTAGAAAATTTTATTAATTTTTAGAAGAATTCCAGTTCAGTTTCGTGAGGTAGAAGATGACTATTTTGACAGTTCTATTTTGACCGTTCAATCACCCTGTGGGCCAATTGAACAACCAGTCGTTCGAATGGGATGGCAGGTTATTTGAACGACCAGCAGTTCAAACGGGCCATCAAGCCGTTCAAACAACCAAATAGTTCTTTATTTTGGATTCATAACTATGTTTCAGATACTTTTACTTTGAGTTTTGCTCTCAAATTTTTTTTAAGAATAGATTATCATGTCTAGATTATATTCCTATATTTTAGATTTTTTTGGAATAATATTTATTTTTTATATTTTTGTAACGTGTTGTGTAGTAAAACAGTGCTCCATTTCCGTGTTTAGAAGCATGTTTAGGGGTAAAAAAATATAATTTTTAATTCATTCTTTTTAAGATGAATTGATATATATTTTATGAGCATGCTATGAAAAATTAAAGTTGTTTAGAGCACAATAAGATAAGGGCATAGTCATAAATTTGAAGGTGGATGATTTTGGCAGAACTTCATAGTCTCATTAATTAAATGAAAAAAATAATTATTGGTACTTATTTTTATATGAGATTTATTTATATGTTAATTAAGACTATGATGTAGGTCTCAATCAATTTTTACAGTGATTGGAGTTTATTTTCTATTTTTTAAAAATGTACAAGTTGCATGTAGTGATTATGTTAAAACATCTACTTAAGCTAGTATGGGATAAATGAACATATATGTAATTTTAAGTGGTATTTTGATAATTTATTTATATTTACTCCATAATTTTAGTAGATTATGACTATGATGAATTATGAATACTTGCACATCTCACATTAATTATATATGAACCATGTTCCACATGTTTTAGCTTAAATATGAGCACGTGCATGTATGTATATTTTACTCATGCTTATATGATTTTATTTGTTATAAATGGATTATATTTCATGTATATTAGGAGTGATTAGAATAAGTTTACCTATGCTTGTATTTATTAAACATTATTCATGGATGTATCATGTCACATGTATCATGAGAATGACTTATAAGTAAATATTACTCGTGTTTGACATGATTAATTGATTTGATATCTTAGTATTCCGGATTAACAATATCAGAAGTCTATCGAATTGGTTTTACGTCAATTGGATGAGGTTTGATGTTCCTTTGATGACAGGTTTCTTCCTTAAGTGAGAAGAGCAAAATGTTATAATGAGTTAAATCAATGAGTATTCATGGACATAAGAATTTAGGTTGGTTAGTCCATGTGTACCTGCTTACTAGGGGGTACTTTCCCCATTGAAATTTACCCATACATTCCTAATTTTTCTTTTTAAAAATTCAGACTTCCTTGTTATAATTTTCAGGGTGAGCATGTCTGTTTGTGCTTCGGCCAAAATAAGCATAGTTGTTTTCTTTATTGTGAGACATTTACCTGATTATTTATGCATGTGTATGGATTATAATGTTCATTGACACAGTTTGTGCGAGGACAATAATGCTTATGTTACACATAATATATATGAAAATGTAGGATAGAATGTAATTTGACACACTTGATTATGCAGGGTAAATGTGAATGCTGATGATTTCTTCGTACATGATGTGAATAAACTATGAAACTTAAATAATTGTACAAAATATGCATGTGGGTATACGGGTTAATATAGAGCTTGTGCATATTATTAATGATCATTGTGATCCAAAAAATAATGCGCGGGCGCATACACACACACACAGGAAATAATTAATATGAGCCCGGGCTCACGCACATCGGCGTGCGCCCGGGCTCATTGGGCCGTCAGATGTATATCCGATGGCCCATCAAACTCACGGGTTTAAATACCCCGTGAATTTGATGGGCCGTCGGATATAAATCCGATGGCCGAATGAACTCGGGCGCACACCAGCGTATGTGAGCCCGGGCTCATATAAACTAGACTCATATATATATATATATCATATAAAGTATAATAATACACATTACAAAGAAACTTTGTGACGCAAAATAGCCTCGGAGACGAAATCCTCTCAAGAAAAATTAATAAGACCACCATTCAACATCATCATCTTTATTAGGGAAGAGTTTTTCATTTTTTTTGTTTTATTCTGACAACAAGTCTAGTGTAAGAAACGCATAAAAGTCATTCATCTACGTGGTATTAACGCTAACGATATTAATCTCAAATGTTAAAATTCTCATATATTTCTTATAGTGGGCTCATTATCGCAGTATAGCATTAAAGGTTGCCCTTTGTTAGTTACTTCGTTGGTTACTGCCTATAATATTAAAAAGAATGGGTCTAACATGGGGTCAAAGGGAAAGCTACCTAGCAGCCAGAAACTAGACTCGCTAAAAATGGTCTCACATACATCTCATCAATCGCATTAATTTTGCAGGTTAAACAAGGAAGTAGGTGCACCATCCACGGGGTGGTCAAGCCCCATTAAATATACATACATATCTGCTGACTTTACTCGCGAGTCCTCCTGCAAAATGATTTCCCTCACAACTCCAAGACGAACTTCCTGGAAACATGCCATCCGATTCCTATTGGTTTACTGAATAAAATGGAGCTATCTATCCAACGGTTCAATGCGTTGAGCCTTAAATCCATCAACATCGCAGACCATCGGAGACAAGTCTGCACCAGCTATCAGAATTTGTACTATATGGAAGCTCGCATGTATATATAACTCAAGTGGCTGGCTCAACTTTCATTTGTATTTGAGATTAGCAGAGATATGGGACGATCCTTTACCCTTGCAATCCTTTTCATTACAGTGCTTTTTGCACCTCCTATAACCCAAGGTAGATAAGTTTATGAGTATGCCGTTTTCCTGTATTTTGATTTTTTTTTACAAGCAGCCATGTTATATATCTCATGCAGGACTAGGGTGGAGTGGGAAGAAGTACAGTAGAGAAGTAGCCTCTTTAGATACCTCAGAGGTAAATTTCAATCTTCAACCATTTTCCCTTGGAGGCATTTCTCATCTCTAGCTCTGAATTCAAATCGTCATGGGTCTTCTTAGGAGGAGAACCAGGAAGGAAAGTTTGCAAGAATACTTGGTGACTACAATCCACCCAGACCCAGCTGGAACCAGAGATCAGCACCGCTGCCGCCTGACATCCCTCCAGTGCCCCCTTCTGATTCCAAATACTCTCTCCATCCCGCTTCCCCATGGGAGGCAGAAGCACCTCCTTAATGAATTAGGATGCTCTCTTTTGTTGCTGCAAATAAAGGTAGAATGTCTCATTAAAAAATATATACTCCCGTCCCACATTAATAGCTCTATTTAACTTTTTAAAATAAATTAATTTTAATTTATTTTAAAAAATTAAATAAAGTTATTAATGTGGTAGAGGGAGTAAATAATATCTTTAGTTTGATGCATATGTGTGTAATAACAAGTACATTGGACTTTTTGATACTTGATATATTACAAATATTCCCTCCTTTCCGTATTAATAGTTACTTTAAAAAAAATAATAATTGTTATTAAATAGTAAAATAAATTTATAATATTTTTTTTCATGTACCCAATTAATTAAATTGAATAAAATAAAATAAAATTATTAATATGAAATAAACTTTTTTGTCAAAATAGAGCTATTAATTTAAAACGGAGGGAATATATCTCAGTACTTTCTAATACTTGCTAATAAGAAGAAAAAAGGTCTATGTTGAAGTGTATGTATAAGGTTAGATATGAATGAGGGCAAAATATGTGATACGATTATGATTAGTTACTGCAATAAGGGAAGAAGACTCAACAATCTTTTTAAAAGAAATGAAGGAAACTTAGCCATCCCATCAATTGACCAATCTTTTAAGAATGTAAAGGGGTCATACTTAAGATATAAATTAACAGAGCAGATAAAAGTGCGGAAATTATGTGATGGAACCGAAACATTGTTGCCGAATTGCATGGAGTATCAGTCCCACTAAAGCACCTTCTCTTCTGCTTGAGTCCTTTACCACCTTCAAGAACATGGGTAAAGTTCTTCTGCCCACTGCTAAACAAAACACACCAAAGAAAAGAGCCCTTGTGTCCGCCTTTGAATGCGACTCCAACCTCAGTGAATTGCTTACTACGGATCACAGAGAGGGTTTTGTTATCTGGAACACGGATACCAGAGAAGACCTGAACTGGTTGTAGATACTTAGAGTGGCATCTCAGAAGTCGACCTTATATAACATCCACAGTTGGCAGTTCTACACCGCAGTTTGGAGCAAATATTTCAGTATCATCATCCTCTGGAGGTTGGCAAATTATAGCATCCGAGCCACTGCAATTTCCTTCACATTTCTGTATGTATTGCAAAGCCATGCACCCGAGACCAGGGTTATTAAATAGTTTTGGTAGTTTGTGAGCCGTTCTGTTCTCGTTAATGGCGTCAACTAGCTCATCAGCTGGGTTTCCTAAAAGAACACATATACAGTAATTAATAGAACAGTGCTTATCACTTGTAGAAAAAAATGAAAAGTCTATAATCATTTGGTAATTAGCATCGGATTATACATCTTACATCCAAAGTAAAATCCATGAAGTATGGAAAAATGCCAAATGATTGTAAATGTGTTTTTTTATAAAAAATTTACAATATGTGGACTATTGGTGTGCACATTACATTACGAGATCATAGAAGTTTGCACAAGTCCCTATCTGTTTGTAGAAGAAAATCTTCTGAGAACCATAATATGGTACAATAAAATACTACTCCCATATGCCAGTTGAAATCTCCTTCGACTCGTTAGACCTTTATTTGTCCTGAATTTCTTATCACCCCATCCTGTTGATGGATAGAAAATCAATAGAAGAAAGTTATGACAACTTGCCAAAACCTTCATCATGATAAAACACAAAAAAATTTCATTGATTTGGCTGCAACTAAATGCTCATTATAGAGATATATTCAATCGATAAACCTCATGTTATCAACTTCTAATCCCTAACTTCTAAAACATTGGGAAAAATACACTAATTGTTAATCTCTAAACCAATTCGCTACACTAAATAATACACAGAGGGGGTAGGGGAGGAAGATGATGAGAGTTGAGCTAAAAGCAGAGTTATCTGTAAAATTGATTTGTCAACTGGATAAAATGGTACGAATGAGAATTGAGATGTTTACAATAGATAAAACATAATCTCATCATTATGGTTATGGCATTGGAAGACCCTTTGTAGAACATTTACCAAATTTCTAAAGGGTGTTCTTCAACTTCATTAAAATTGATAGTCGGAGCATTTACCAAATTTCTAACGGGTGTTCAACAACTTGTCAAAATAGATAGTAAAACAATAAAATAAACAAGTAATGGAGTGCCAAATTGTAGAAAAAAATTAATGAAGTGTCAGATATTTAATGAGGCGAGCAGAGAAACCTGAAAATAGATACTTTTCTCCATGTGATAAAAATCATTACCGAAGAGTGAAGAAAAACCTCAGGAAATACAAGAAACAGTCTGTGTTTGATCCAAGTACAAAAAATAGCAGAAACTTAACACAGAATTATTTGAAATTTCATTTGGTAAAAAAGAAAGGAGAGTGAATGTAAGTACCATGGATGTGAGCTGAATCTGCAGGCACCAACATCATAAGATACAGAAGGAAATGCTTGAAGGCCCAAAGAACTGACATTATAGACAAGAACATCAAATGACGGGTAGAACTACTGTACCTCCGCTCACCAACAACTTTCTATGAAGAAGTGGGCAAGAATTTGGAAAAAGTGGGATCAAGTGATCAAGTTTACCTTGCTGCCTGTTTAAATTAATGACTAATATATGAGTCAAAGGAAATGGAAAGTGGAAGATAAGAGTGTAAAATCTATGTTGACGATTTAATTAGATACACAAACCTCCATTTCAGGAACAATGTTTCTTTAGCTTTCCACCAAACTAGTCCTTTTCTTTGTCGTTTGTTTTTTCAATAAGCGCTTCCTTCGGCTAAAGCCTGAGAGTGCATGCCAGAGATAAAGTGCCGCGCTTAAAAAGAAGAGAAGGGACAAAATAATTCAAAGCTGCAGACTTGCAGATGAAACCATAGGGCAGTGGGTCCGATCAGCCGTGTGGCGAGGCCCCTGTTCTATTACTTAACGAAATTTATTGCCGCCGAGAGGCTGTCGCTCATATTTTTGAATTAGAGTGAGATTGTGATATGTCATATTATGATATTGTGGGGTTGTAAATAAATTAGCCCAACCCGGCCCGGCCTAAAAATTAATGGGCTTTAGCTTTAAAAAATAAGTTGTGAGTTGGGTCGAGTTTTAAATATAAAAGCAGGGGCTTAAATGAAATAAAAAAAAATCTAGTCCGGTCTACAATAAATGAAGTTCATTGTGTTGGTCATTACCCAGCCTAACCAATTTTTTAACTCAGCCTACCTCTCTCAAATCTCATATTCAGTCCCAACTCCCATATAAAATAGAAAAAAACCTTAACTCTTCAGCCTCCCTCTCATTCATTCGGTCATTTTACTTATGTGTGCTCTCTCCTGTCTCAAATTCCCATCTCACTGGCTCAAGTCGTGACTCCACTGGTAGTAGAGGGAGTACATCAAGATATGGCGCCATTGATGGCTCGTGTTGAAATAGGAGAAAACTATCTAGTTTAAGGACTCGCACATCACCCGAGCATCCAGGCCCCGCAGTATCATCCCTATTACCACCCACCTCACAATCAAGGGGGCGAAGGATATCCTCAACAAGCAGTTCTCTTTCAAGCTCTCCACCACCATGTATTTCATTATTAACTCTGACAAAGAAAAAGAGGAGTGAATCAACTCCATTAGCAAATCTATTGTCCAATACTCCCGATATGTGATAGATTCCAAAGTTGTTGATTATAATGTTAAGTGAAATAGATGACAAAATTGAGTGGTCGACAAGAGAGGACAAGACTGATTTTTACCTTCGATAGTCACTTATTCTCCCGTCAGTGAAGAAAGCTCGTGGCCAAGCCCAGCTTGACCCGTATATCGAGTCAAGGCAACTTTTTATTTGGGAGGTTAGGGCTGGGTCGGGCCTTTTATTTGTCATTCATTTTTAGGGCCGGGCCGGGGCCTACCCCTAGCCTACCATGGCCCAGCCTGCTTGCAGCCCTAGTTGTGTGAGGAGTGATGGCCAAATGGTGAAGACCAAAGAGCCCCAGTACATACGGTGCTCACTACAAAAAGAATAACATTTTCTTGTATTTTATGATAGGCTCGATGACCAACCTACATGGCTCAGGTACAAAAGGGGGATTCGGTCTTATATATATGCAAGGAAGGTAATAAAAAAGAAAGAAGATATGTACTATGTTTGGAGCCCTTGTAAGGGGCTCAGAACTACAGGGGCTTAGAAAACAGGTCACACTATATGTTCTCTTAAAAAAATACACTTTTATGTACACTATTACTTATACTATCTTTTCTTTTTGAAAAAATATTATTTTTTAGGTCTCACATTATTGTTCTATTTAATTTTTAAATAAATTAATTTTAATTTATTTTAAAAAACTAAATGAGGCTATTAATATAGGAGGAGGGAATTATGAAAGGATTAACCCAAAGATACAGCTATAAGGAGAATTTTGGCCCAATTATGTAGTATAATTGGCATTACTCATTTAGGAAAATAAAACTCTTCCTTTATTTGAGTAATAGATCATGGTGTACCAAAACTATGATAAATTTTTTAAGAAAAAATATCTATTTTTAAGTAATTTTCTAAAATAGATTTATGTCTAAAAAATATAGAAAAAGTGCATAGGTCTTGTATATTTATCAAAATAAGATTGTGCACATGTATTGTCACACAGGTAGTAGCAAAAGACTTAATTACTCCACTCTTCTTCTAGTTCAAGTGTATTTACAAACCGAACTACCTCCCCTCTCTTCTACTAGTTTAAGTCTATTTACAAACCAAATTACCTCCCTTGTGCCTTATGTTCCTTCTCCTACTCCAGCTTCAACTCCCATCACTCCACCTCCTCTACCTCCAACTCCACCTCCACCTTTTTTTTTCTCCTCCTCATTTTCTCAATCTCCTCCTCCGCCTCATCCTCCTCTTTCCTCCCTTAACTTTAAACCATATGAAGAAACAAGGAAAATAAAGATAATTTACAATTGGCAATTGGCAATTGTCAAATTATCAATTGTAAATGTGACGTGTCATTAATAGATGTTTGAGTTTTGTTTATGGAGGTAAAAGCTCAAATTCATGTTAAAATAAAATTCAATATTCTTTTTAAGTAGTTTAAGATATTCATAAGTTTATTTTTATAATTGAATCTTATAAAGAATAAACAACTTTTTAACTGGCTTGATGACTAGTTTGTAGCTATTTCCCACCATATTATAATCATGAAGATGAAGGGGAGAAGCCAGAGGCAAAGGTGATGCAGATGAGGAGGAAAGGAGAAGGAGATGGAAGAAGAGGTGGAGGAGGAGATAAAGAAGGAGGAAGAGGTGGTGAAGTTGAAGTAAGAGACATAGGGGAGGTAGTTTGATGGGCAAATAGATTTGAAGTAGAAGAAGAGGAGGGGTAATTAAGTCTTTTATTGCCACATGTATAGCATTTCATATGCATGTCTACTTTTATAAATATGGAAAGCTTGTGCACAGTTTGTGTATTTCGTTAGACCTTGACTCTACTTTGATAAATTACTTAATTTTCAACATTTTATAATTCAATGTTTGTACTCAATTCTAAAATTATTTGAATCAAGTGGAGGCGATATCTTAAAAGAGACAAAATAAAATCTTATTAAACTTTAAAAAATTATACCAAAATATGAAGTTTAGTTAAAAAAGGGTAAAAAATATGTTGAACCCGTAAGTGCTGTTCCACACTAAGAATCACGTAAAATCATAATCATCAATAGTTGTGACACATATATAAAATTAGCCCTAACTTGATATAATTACTAAGCTAACCATATCACAGCAAGTGCCCTGATAGAACTAAGAATTCTACTAATTTAAGAAATTAAAATAAGAAAGAAACTTCTAATTGACCTACATCAATTTGGAACCCAATAATTTGGATAATTGAAGAATGTCAATAATGCAAAGACAATCCCCTTAGATAGAATTGTGATATACACCTAATTAATATGTCTAACAAAACCTTCCAATAGGGTTTTGGTTGGACAAAATATATGGGTATCACATAAGGCACACTTGGGCCCAAATCTTCTGTCTAATTAAAACTGAATCAGGAGGTTTTGTTAGATAGATTCATTTGGTGATTGTCATTGTCCTCTTAGTTATTGTCCTCTTAGATAATAATCTTTATAACTTACAAGTGATGTTGAAAGAAGACTCTATAAAGGGCTTTTTATGGTTGCAACTATTTCATATATTTGTTCTTCATCGGCTATAGTTGCAAAATAATACATCCAATTGGGGCATGATATGCTGAGCCTTGAGCAACTCCAAAAAAGGAAACTATTTTTGTGGAAACCACCTCATGATTAATTAACATATAAGTACTTGTATCCAACTTTTAATTTTAAAATATCCTTTTTTAACTAAGATTGTGAAAATCAAAGTAATGCACATATTATAGTTGATGACCATATTATAATGTTCATTTGGTTAGGCATTAGAGCCCCAACTTATTGGGCATATTATGTCACTCACAAGTTACAAGAGAAAGATGTCAAAAACCTATTTTGCATTGCCAAGAAGCACTCTAAATGGAAGGTTCTGTCCAATAGCAAATCCTGTCGACATCGATTAATCTAATTATATTTACCTTTTTTTTTGTGAAGAGGTGAAAATGGGTTTGTACCATTCAAATAAATGGATTAATTATAACCATCCAGCTACAAACATGTTTAAATGTAGCTAGTTCAGTTATATGGGCAAGTGATACGCTTATTGTTCATCTTCAACTATAATAACTCATTTTAACAAAATGCCTATATAATCCATCTGAAACCCCTTAAGAGACAATCAATTATAGTAAAAAAAAAATTTGACATGCCTCTGTTAATGGAAAGATTTATCATAAAAAAATCGTCTAAAATGTTGAATTGAAGCATCACATTAAATTTTTTTTTTGTAAGTACAATTGATTAAGGAGAAAACTTAACTCTGAGTAGTTCTCTACACTCAATGCAGCATAGGGCAAAGGTGGCTAGAAAGTGTGGTGGTCAACCGACTCGTGAAGAGAGAAAAGAAACGCATAACAGGCCTTAATATTTAAAATCAACAGCGTACAGACTAGAACATATTAACGCTAATAATATGTTGTGCTCATTGTCCGAAGTAAGCATCAAAAACACTTTTAGTGAAAAAAAAAAGGAGGTCATGGCTGGTTGGCTGAAGGGTGGGCAAGGCCACCTCCCCTGCTTTGAAACCCTTCCCCGTTGTTATAATAATATTAGGCGGAAGGCCGTTGAGTATCAGCGCTGCCGTCAAGAAGTGGGAACCTTCAAAGGTTTTTGCTTGTCTACTTTCTTATAATTTTGTTTTCTTTTTGTGTTAAGAAGTTTTGAATAAAAAGTTGTCTTTGCAAGTTGTTCCTCAAGCCGACAGGGTATTGGTTCGTCTCGAAGAGCTGCCGCAGGTGGGGTATCTATGACATTTTGATAGTAATTTTATTTGTTCCTGTAGTCTTAGCGCATTGTTGAGACCTGCATTCGCCCATTCTGCAAAAAATAGAATTGGTTATGTGGTTATTTATGAATTATTATAGGGCATGCTGAAGTACTTTGAAATTTCATTTTTCAATGATCTTATTGACTATGTCGAGGACTGATGTGTAGATATTTTAGTTAAAATAAGAGGCAAATTTGCTGCTTCTTGCTATTCTTCTTCATGTTGTATAATTTAGGAGTTGTTGCAATGGCGACATACGAACTAACCCTTTTTAAATATGGAAAAGAAAATCATTCAAGAAAAAATTTGGTGCACTGCACATAGCTAAACTTGAATGTTTTCAAATTAAGGAAATGTGGATAGTGATCGCCTTAGGTTGAAGAATAGGGTTTTTGGACATTGTTAAAGACTAATTGGCATTTAGTAACCACGTTATATGCTATGATTATGTGAATCTCTCTTTCTATATCAGATGTCACAAATATAATTTCTCATATCATGATAGTTTGACATGTAGGTGTCAGATGTTCGTTTGGAGGATGATTGGGTTCATCTTGATGAGCAGCTGAGACCTGAAGAGCTCAAGGAATTGATCCGTGACAAAGAGGCGCATTCCCGTGCAGTTGTTCTTGAGGGTGTAAGTATCATGTTCTTCTTTATTAACTCATATTATTCCATCAACTATCAAATTGTTGAGTTACTTATGCCAATATCTCCCTAGGTAGGAGACATCCCTGATGCCGAAATAAAACCCCTGGAGAATGTATTATTTGTTTGCAAACTCAATCCTGTAACTCAAGTAAGTGTTTCTTCCTCTATTTGATTTTGGTTCATGTTAGTAGTATAAACTGTTTCTCTTGGTCCTATGTTTGAATTAGATGATTAGGGAAATATTCCTTAGGCAATTGTCACGTCTCAAGGTTCACAATCTCGTGAGATCTCGGTCTTGGTAGAGATACCAAGGTAAGAGATAATGTAACTAGGCTATTTTGCCTTTTTACACAGTGTCAGCAAGATCTCGATAGTTTTTTTTTCTGATCTTGGTTATTTTTTGCTCCAACTCGCCATTTCTCTTCAATTTCACTTTCAAAAGTGTAAAACAAAAGACAATGATTCCTACTCAATTATTCATCAAAGTTGGGGTCATTATTTATTACTCACTCCCCTCCTCTCACATTGGACCAGCATTTCAGTCCCTCATAATGTGAAAGTTCCCTCCTTCCTTCAGCCCCTTACAATGTGACAATGGTCACTCACATATCATGTTCGGGAAAAGGGGGCTGCCCCACGCCACTTGAGCTACTGTTGATGTATTTTTTCCACTTCTATGCTTTATTTAGGTGGATCTTCTCAAATTTTCTGCTTAATGTATAATGTTAGTGTTTGTATGTGTAGATATGTACTTAAGTTGTCAAATTTATATGTGAGAAACCTTTCTTGAAATGACTGAGATGGCGAGAACATTTTACATGATCTCTCCGAGATTTTTTCTCTTTGGTTGATTGAGGCGAGATCGAGATCCAAGATGACGAACCTTGGTCCTTATGCAACTTTCTGTGCACTGCTGTCACTTGATAATAATGGTCATCTATGCTATCATTTAATCATGAAATTGGTAGATTGGATAAGGTGTTTGATAATGATGAGGAAAATGATTTTTTATTCATGGGAGTAATGTAATTTTTTTCTTTTAAAATTTTTAAACAATTGTTGTTTGTTTTATATTTTAATTTACTGAGTTAGTGAGTTCTTTGATTGCTAACTTTTTATGTGTATACAATTCGTAATGCAGGATGAGGATTTGGACACAATCTTTTCTTGCTTTGGAAATGTTATATCGTAAGTGAAATCAGAGTATACCATCTTATCTATTAATTTTTTTTAGCTAATTCGATAAACATTCAATGCTATTCTGAGTACTAAAGCTGAAAACATATGATAGAAAAAAGAAAGAAGATGAAGCTAGAAATGATACAGAGAATACTGCTTATGATCCGTATCCTCTGTTTAGTATAGATGTTATGATCTGATAGTACATGCTTAACTATGAAAGAAATCCAACTCCTATATTAAAAGACTCCTGATGACAAGTAAGCTAAGCTCATAAGTTGTTGTGCAGTGAGATATTTATAGCAAGGGCTGACTAAGATAGTCTTCTTGATAATATGGCTAGCAGTGTTATAAAAGGTGTAAGGCTACAATTGTAAACCTCGAAGATTGAGGCATAGTGCTCTTGTACAACTCTTTTAACATTTCGAACTTGACAAAGCTATTAGTATGATGAGAATTAAATAAAATGATAATATAGAAGTACATAAATTTTAAAGTGATAAAATATTAAATTGAAGAGGTGGTTGAAAGAGAAGTTAAATAGAAGCAAAGTTTGTAACTTTAAGGCTTGAGATGTACCTCACTCCATTGATGCATTTGTAAAAGTCACAGGTCATGTCCTTTGCTCTTTCTGTGGGGACATTTTCTTGAAGTTTTTCATGAGCCTTAGGAATGCTTTTAGACTCGGGTAGGTAGCTTCAGTGCCTTACACTAAGACTACCGTGCCATCTCTCCCTCTTTACTTGTCTACTTCATTTTTTCTACTATAGTATAATAGTTATATGTAATCGTGACTCATTGTTGTTTATTCCAGGGCTGAGATAATTCGTGATTACAAAACTGGAGATAGTTTATGTTATGCTTTTATTGGTGAGTGGTGCATGATGTTTATTAATTGTTGTCGCATACTTGGAAGATGGATAACTGGTAGATGTTTTTCGCAACTTAGTGTTTTGTTAATTTTTTCATTAAATTAGGTGTTTTTTTGTCAACTGACATCATATGATGGTTTAGGCCCTTGGATTAGTGTTCTTTTGGTATTGTATACTGGTGAGGATGGTGTGTAAATAATTGGGAATTGGAAAGGATTATGATTCACTCTTGGTGTTATCCTAATGCAGGGAAACAGGATCTAAGTGTGGACTGTACTGATACGATATACCATATGATGTTGGGTTTTGGGTGGTGTGAAAAGAAGCTTTAACTGCGAGATGGCAAGAAAAGATGGAGGGGAAGGCTATTAGAAGAAGAGAGATCAAACAAAAGTGTTGAGAGGGACGAAGTGTGCTTCTTTTTTTAATAAAGCCTAATGAATTTCTAATAACAATAGACTTCCCACATATGTAATCAATATAACACTCGATTCAATAGACATAATTCTGTCTCCTGTAACTAACAAGAATATTACCATTAATTTAATAGAAATGTCTTTGAAACTAAAATTACAATAAATTCTGGAGAAATTGATCAAATACACTTAATTATCGATTGTGCTCTGCATGAAGTTCCTTCTGCTTTCATCTTTCTGATTTGTAAAATTCCTGTTGGCATGGACTTTTATTGGTGATGTTTAACACTTGTTGCTGCGAATTGGAACAACTGTAATGAGCTGTACGACAATGATTATATCTTTGATTTTACATTCTTTGATTTATATAATATAGCCATTTTATTGAGCATTACTTTCCCTTTGGTACTTTTACAGAGTTTGAGAGCATAGAATCTTGCGAGCGAAGCGTATTTTAAGGTATATCTGTCCTTATGTGCTCTTTTGTTTTGGATATTGTCATTTCCAAGTTGATCTCTGCCTTCAGAATGTGTAGGTTCAGTCATTAGTCAACTAAAGGCTGAGTGAAGGGGGCCTTCTAAGCCTGTCACTTACTATCTCTTGTTACAATCTTAACAAACATTATCAATAGGCTTTGGGATCGTAAAAGTATTATTCCAACTGTTATAGCTTCTGACTGTAAGGTGGTATATGGAGGCTGCAAGCAGCTTGATGACTGCTTACCAGAAATTATTTTGACATGTGGCTAGCATGTCTTTTCATTGTGATTTTTTTAAAATATGATTCTCTTAATATGTTCTTTCCTTCTGTATGGAGTGACAGATAATATGTCCTTATTGTGTAGCATTTTGGTTTCTTGTGTCTATTACTCTGAAAGCGAAAGCTTGGTTTTCTCTGAGTTGAAAGTGTTTCCAGTGTTGACTCCCTCTCAAGTTGAAAGTCCGCATTTTCAAAAAAGGAAGAGTTGAAAGTTCACAAGATTTAAATGGTGTAACTATATACTACAGTAGAGTGAGCTGTTTCCTTTTACGTTGACTGGATATAGAAAGAGCTTGTTGAGTTTAGTTGCTTGTCATTTTGCTATTGAAAATATACTATGTAGCTTGCTCATTTGTCAATATTTATGATCCTTTTGTGACCTGTTATAGTTGTGCAATTGTATCAGTTGTTAAAAATGGATATTAATCTTTGGCAATCTAAAAATGTTTTAACAGCTACATGTTTTTGTTACAACCTCTGTTCAAAATTAATTTTTGACAGATGAATAATGCACTTATTGATGACCGAAGGATACACGTTGACTTCAGTCAAAGTGTGGCTAAACTATGGTCTGTGTACAGATGTGGTGGAAAGAATCAGGGGGCTCAAGGTAAACATAGGGCTTCACTGCAAAATGATATGAGTTGTCTTTCCAAATATATTTTCTTTCATTTATAGCTGAACTATGTAGATGAATTGTGCATGTCAAATTAAGTCTGATCTCTTTCTCTTCATTAATAATTATTGAAAGCTTTCTTTTTCTCATCAGTCCATGTATAGGAGTAATTTGTTGGTTTGCTAGAAGTATCCTAATTAAAAAAATCTTTGAACACTGGCCAAGCTCAGTTATCTCTCTCTTAGGGACAGCTCATATTGGCATCATACTTGAACTTAATGCTTTACTCTTTTAGTTGCATACATTGCCCATGACTAAAATCCGCAGAAGAGAACTCTCTTTTGTGTGGTTTTGATTTTCCTTAAATAAATTTAGGGTCAGAAAGTAGAATTATGTTGTGTAGCGTTGGAGGTTTAGATTTTTTTGGTAATTCTTTGTTATCTGGTTTTCCCTCAAGGAATGTGTTAACAATCCCATAATGTTCGGGATTTGCAGATTAAACATTTTGCCAAGATTCACTTTTTTTGCTTGAACTATACTATTGCTTCTTTATTTCACTATTTCCTTAACTAGAGTAAGTCAATTTAATCATGTTTATGATTGAAAAGAGTTAACCTTTTCAGCCCCTTAGTCATGCCGGAATAGAAGGATGGAGATGAAGAAATTGGTGAAAATGACCCCCTTTTCTGGATCTGACTGGTTTATCATGTAAGAAATAGCATTTCCACGTTTTCTTGGGTATATTCCATCCCTGCATTTCTGACCTTCATAGCTCTAGAAGCATTGGGCAGCGGGTCTTGGGCATACCCTAGGTGATTGGCAGCTGGATATAATATTCTAAGAGGTTGGTTGCCATGCCCCTTTTAGTCGAACTTGCACAACCCTCGTTAAAAAGATAATGCACCATAATAACAATAAAATTTTTATAAAAAGATACTCTTGTCATCCATACTAATAGCTTCATTTGATAAAATAGTTTATCTCGTATTAATAGCTCCATTTGGTTTAATTTAAGTGGGTAAGTACTTTAAATATTATGAACTTGGAGATTTGAAGCTGCTGAGTGACAAACACAGGAATTGACCAAAATAAAAACACACACAAACAAACAACACGCACAAAAAAACGAGGTCATCAATAAAGTTTGGGCTTCAACCCCTTCAGCAAAAGCTGTGCAGCAGCAAAGAAAATCTTATTCCTGCTATCTAAAACAAGATTTAACTTCATATGAAGTTTGAATATTTTTTTGTGTTGCAAGACCTCCATCATTGATGGCCTCGTTCTTTCTTGCCTGAGCCACACTCCTCCTTGGAATGAATGATCACTGTGGCATCGATTTGCTTTTTGCCAGCACTGTTCTTGTTTTTTTGCCATCTGCCGCCATTTCCTTTGAATAGTCATTTGCTACTGTTGTCATCCATATGCTGCTGATTTCTTTTGTTGTCGTATTTATGGCCATAGTTCTACCATTGCCCTTGCAGTACTGCTCTCTCTCTCTCTCTCTCTCACACACACACACACACACACACAATTCTGTCATGCTTCATCCACTTCTCTGCTATCAGAGTCTCTCTATTCCCAATACACTGGTGCTCACCTGTCTCTCGCTCTCTACTAGCTTCTACTAATCACAGCTCTCTTCTATTCAGCATCTCCTTTCTCTTTACATTTCTTTTCTCTTCTCCTTTATTAGCTGGTTGTTCTTGCCCTAATTCATGGACTAATGCTCAGTTCACAGTTGAAAAATGTCAGATCTCTTCAACTTTTGATTTTTTTTTATTGGTCACGAGTGGTAAATCACTGGTCTAATCTTTTGCTGTTTCTCGAAGGTTGGCTGTTTTGAGGTTGATTTCCTTGAGATCATGGTGAAAATGATTATGCCCATAAATATTAGATGATAAGTATCTGGAATATGTAGTGCAGCATTTCTGGTGTAAATGAATTGTTGCCTATGATATCCAGCCATTTCCTGCTAGACATGGAACTGGCAATTTCTTGTGGACATGATAAATTTCCATTTCCAAGAATGTCCTACAAAACTAAGGGGCCTTTAGGTTGTTTGCTGAAATTAAATGGTTTTTATGTGAGGTTTCAATTTTAGTAATGTATGCATTTTCAAATTTGTGCAGGCAAAGGATGTTTTAAATGTGGTTCTGAAGATCATGTTGCCAAAAACTGTACAGAGAGTAAGAACACAAAAATGCCAGCCTTGAAGCACACGTTGAAAGATGAAAACACCCAAAGAGGACAAAGGTTTGCTCTCTCTCTCTCTCTCTCAACAAGTGATTTATAAATGAGTCTAATTTTGCAGGTACGACATGGTATTTGATGAAGACCATGTTGAAGGTTCAAAAAGCAGGGGGAAGAGGCAACGTGAACATATAACAGAAGATGAAGGTAAAAGGTTGAAAGATCACCAAAGTTTAGGGCGTCAACATAGAGAACATGACAGAAGAGATTCCAGAAGTGACAGGCAAGGGCATGATGATAGTCACAAGAAGTATGGAGATGAGAGAAACCATGATGGTAATAAAGGAAGCAGGAATAGTGATGCTTTCAGAAGAGATGAAACAGAAGACAGGAAGAGAGGTGCAGAACATGAAGGTCGTCATCACAGGAGGGATGAGAGAGAAGACTATCATGTGAGAAGGAACTCCCGTGATTATGATCGGGATGAGCAGAATGATGTAAAAATTAGAAATCATCATAGCGGTTTACACCTGACCCATGAAGGAGAAGATCGGAAAAGAGACAGGGTACACTAATGAAACGAAATCAGATAGAAGACGTAGGGATGAGAAAAGGAGGTGACCTTATGTTTGACCTTGTGGCTAAATCATTTACTTGACCTTAAGAGATTGCAACTTTTTCAATGTTACATATCTGGCCGCAGACCATGTCGTACTTATTTGCCACGCCAAAAGCAAGAATTTCTCTAGGTACTGTGTTCTGCTTGGTCAATCTTGTTGTAAATTCTAAAATTCGTGAAGATCAACAACGAAGAGAATGTCACTTTATCCTCCATGAAGCTGTCGAGTGTAAATTTTTTATGGGCGTAGCTGGTGTCGCTTGTTTGTTTGTGACTTTTTTCATCTTTTCTTTTTTGTGGAGTTGGAGGAATTAAGCGACTGGTGAGGGAGTTGCTACGGGTTCGACTGGAATCTTGAAAGGGCCAGTCTCATTTTTGAATTTCTAAGGTATTGAAATTTCTATAACATTCTATGCTCACAGGTAAGCAGAAAGTGACGAGAAAAGTAATCAGTTAAAGAGTGTACAAATCAATAGACAAGATCATGAAAATGCAAGTAAACCTTGTTCTCTCATATCTTCTACAGTAATGCCCTAATTTATTTACTTATCAAACCTTTACCTTCATTTATACGTCAAAATTGGTTTGAGAAGTTCTGGTATTAAAAGGGACAATCGGTTTAGTTTTGTGTGGGTTGCGTACGTGTCTAACGAAACTACTGCAAATGAGACAACGATGTCTGATTAACTGGAATTTGGCCAATAATATGAACAACCTTTCCGTTCGTCTACACCATAGACTTCACCGAAGTCATAGCCAGGGGTGCTGCACAGATCAGGCTAGGTCACTTTCCTAATTTATTGCTCAATGAATTATGTACAATGGTAGGAGCCCTATGGATCACTTTCCTAATTTATTGCTCAATGAATTATGTACAATGGTAGGAGCCCTAGGATCATGGTCACTGGTGCTGGTTAGGGAGCCTAGTCAGTTTTATTTTTTATGATAAAAAAATTATGTTTACTTATTAAAAATAAAATGGAGGAAAATGGGCGTATCCTGGCGCAAAAAAGACTCACCAAATACATACAGCAGATTTTTTGGTGCCCCTTGAAATCAAGAGCCCAAAATGACCCCCTATTGTAGACACGACCCTTGCCATGGGGGCTCATTTTGGGTTCATGTTATCAGGCAGCACCAAAAAATTTCCCATTTACATATCTTTTTTAATAACACAATCTGTTACATATCCAATTACAAATGAGATGAACTAAAATGGAGGAAGTATGTTAAAAAAACCAATTCAAAAATATATCTGGCCCCCTAAATGGTTAATAAGCTAGAAAAACTGTGGATTGTGAATTTAATAATAGAGAGATAAAAATGCCCAAATTCTGATTTATTTTGATCCCATTTACCAACTTGTTGTTTGTTATATCAATTACTTAGGCAGTCTCAACTAAAAAACCGATAAAACCCAGCTAAAACATGCGAAAAACATGGATCCCACCGTCCTTGGAGAATACTTTGAGTTGTCTATAAGATAATTAAAATTTACTAGCTTTTATTCTCATGTTAATTCAGCAGAGACGTCTGAGATAAAATGAATCAATAATGAAGATAAAATGTCATTCTAGTATTAATCAAAGAAGTAAACAAAGTTTTTCTGCAATCCAGCCCATGATCAACTTTCCTTGTTGGCGAAGTGAAAATCTTCCGAATTGCTTCAATATCTTCCTAAATCAACCTATATCCAAATAGAGTGATTAATTTACCGTTAGCCTCACTGCACTAGTTGGTCGTTTCTGTCAGTTAGTTTTATCATTTTAATCCGGAGATGATCTAATCAAAGATTTTTTTTTTTCCTTTCACGTGTCCAATGTTAGGAATGAAAGATGGCAGTTTGGGGACTTCGTTTTATTTTATTTTTGGCAAAAACAGGTTGACGACTTAAAATCAGTCAAGCGATCGCTGTCACCTTCGTTAATTTTGCTTCTTCCTTTTCCCATCGTTTCCTCGTCTCCGTTTCCCACTCTTGATTGCCGAGAACGAAAACCCATGAAAACTTGGCCACCCTTTTGAGCTTGGAGTGGCTTGTTCGGTTGTTTGAGTCTGAGAGCAGAAAAAGAACCCTTGTTGGGAGTTCCACTCCATGGGCAACTGCTTAGATTCTTCGGCTAGAGTTCAGAGCTCACAACAGCCGTCTGGTAATATTCATGGGCTGGAGGTCGTTTATTCCTCTTACACTTCTCGAGTTCTTATTATGTTTTTTGTACGGGAGACCCTTTTCCGGCTCTTTTCCCTTCCCATCCAAGTTTAAAAGTTTTTGAAATTTGCTTGATTTTGTTATCTTTAATATTCTATGATGATTGGATACAAATGTTTTCAAGCTATGGAGGCATTCGTGTTATATTAATTTGCTTTTTTTAATTGGGCTGGGGAATTAGAAGTGTGATATTTCGAGGTGGTAATCACGAAGCTTTTTTTGTTATATTTTGCAACTAAGTTAGTACATGATTGGAGGTGATTTTTACGTTGCATAAACCAAGTTAGTACATGATTGGAGGTGATTTTTACGTTGCATAATTAAGGCCATGTTTCTATGGCAATAGCAATCTTAAAGTTATGATTTTATTTCTCTGAATTTTTAGGACATATAGCATTTGGTTATTCATAGAGTATTTATTTAGGGGGAAGATAGTACTTGTAAGCTCTGTTCACACTTGCTATGAAATGTTCTCCCATTCTTGGGTTTTAATCTTCCTTCATACTTGTTGTAGTTCTAAAGAATCAAGAGCCAAAATGTGTATAGCGTTGTATCCTTTTTGTAACTCTGTTATATCTCTGAATCAAAGGCTTCAAAAACCAACAACAAGAGAAAACTATCTACAAGTGCATCAAGTTTGACTCTGCTATCTTACAGCGAGAAGAGTGGTAGTTCTAATGCTTTAACCCCACGAACTGAGGGCAAAATCTTGTCATCCCCAAATTCGAAAAACTTCTCTTTCAATGAGCTCATAAATGTGACTAGAAACTTTCGTGCAAAATCTCTCGTTGGAGAAGGATGATTTGGTTATGTTTTCAAGGGATGGGTCGACGAGCAAACATTAACTGCTTCAAAGCCTGGATCTGGAACGGTTGTTGCTGTGAAGAAGCTTAAACCAGAGGGTTTTCAAGGCCACAAAGAGTGGTTGGTAAGTCATTCCTCTCTTATAGAATTTGTTTAATTAAGTTTCTCAGTTTTATTGGTGTTATTAATTTGGTTTCACAACTGATGTGGACAGACAAAAGTTCAGTACCTCAGTCAACTTTACCATCCAAATCTAGTTAGGCTTATCGGTTATTGCTCTTAGGGTGACTACCGATTACTAGTCTATGAGTACATGCCAAAAGGCAGTCTGGAGAACCACCTATTTAGACGTAAATTATCGTACTTTGTTTTATGTTACTTGGAAATGAAATCATGCTCCTTGTTCATTTTCGGGAGAAATGTTTGTCATAAAATCAAAGATCCCACAGTTTCAACATTTAAAGAAGTAGATTTATAATTTCATATAATTTATGTATGATGAAGTGGCTTTGTTTGTAGTGTACGGACATGAATGCCTGCTTGTTGTGACTCGTTTTAATATGTAAAAATATCTATTTAGCAATTGTTGACTTCTTTTTAGCAATATTGCATCTCATAGTTGAAAATGAACCTCTTTTTTAGGAGGAGCTCAGTCATTTTCTTGGGCTATAAGAATCAAAGTTGCAATTGGTGTTGCACGAGGACTCACATTCTTGCACGATTCAAAATGTCAAGTGATACATTGCAATGTTAATGCTTCAAATATCCTCCTTGATGTAGTATGTCTAAAGCTGCACATATTACATGATCCCAAGTAGAATGTGTTGACCTCATTTTTATTGTTTGGATGGGTGGGGCTTGCCTAAGATGGGACTACCAGTGTTTATTAATTGTGCATAATATTGCATACTTTGTTTTCCTTTGTCACATTAACTTCTATCTCAAAGTTGTTAACGATGCAGGATTTTAATGCAAAGCTTTCTGATTTTGATCTGGCAAAAGCAAGTCCCATTGGGGACAGGACCCATGTTTCTACCCAAGTTGTGGGAACTCGTGGTTATGCTGCCCCAGAGTATCTTGCCACAGGTCTTATTCTCTTAGTCCTTGTATTTCTTTGGGAAGAAATGTAACACTCTTACGTACCTATTCTGCTATTTATTATGAAGATGCTAAGCACTATTAAGGCATTTTTTCTTGTGTTAGTATTCCTAGTGGTTGATGCAACAATTAGGTTATTGTGAGGATGCTAAATACCTTAAAACATTTTTTTTCTTATATTTATGTTCCTAATGGTGGATACAAGAGGTAGGCTATCTGCTAAAAGTGATGTTTATAGCTTTGGGGTGGTTCTACTGGAGCTTTTGACCGGGAGGAGAGCGCTTGACAAGAACAAAGCCAGTGCAGAATATAATTTGGTTGACTGGGCAAGGCCATATTTAGGTGACAGGCGCAAGCTATTCCTTGTTATGGACACTAAGTTGGAGGGACAATACCCTCAAAAAGCAGCCTATGGATTTTCTACCCTTGCTTTGCAGTGCCTCACCTCTGAAGCCAAAGTAAGGCCACAAATGTCTGAAGTTTTGACGACTTTAGAACAGCTTCAAATGGCAAAGAATGTCTTAAGAGTTACTCCACCAGAACACAAAGGGGATTCCAGTCCTGTACGGAAATCGCCATTAAGACATCTCCTTCACCACGGCATGCGACCCCTGGTGAATCACCATTATCATCATATAGGCAATCCCCACGTATATGTTGAATGAGGCAACTAATCATGTATCTATTGTGCATGATGACCAGACTCGACCACTGCTTATTAGTTGCTTAGACTTATTTTATTATTTTCGTACGATTTGCTATTGTAATAATTAGTATAATGGATGTTTAGATGTATTTTGAGTTGGTTCAGTCAGTGACCCAGGTTAGCCGAACCACTGACTGTTAGGCGCTCCTAGGGAAGTGGGCCAGCCCGGGTTGGGTTGGCGTGACTCCCTAGGGGACTGGTCGTCCCCTATATGGGTCGACCTTGGTTACTTTTGGAGGTTATGAAAAATATTGAATCTCAGTTTCTCCCCTTTCTTCTCCAATTCTCCCCTTTCACTATATAGTACTCCTAGGTACCGTTTGTGCCTACAATCGGGCACAACATTAGTATCGGAGCATTACGATTGTCGGACATGGCTCAAGGAAAGCAAACTGCTGTTGTTCCGGAGGTTCAGACGGAGAAGGAGGCACCAGCGTCAGCACCTGCTTCTACGGACAGCCCGAAGGACGATCTTCCTGCCACCGCCAGCGATGCTAAACTCGACAAAATCATAGCCGCGCTAGAGGTTCTGACATCGTACATGGCGAATACAGTCAAGGGCGAAGTCCTGGGGCGCACAGCGCCCATCCTGCGGGGGCTGCCTCCTGTGGTCATGGAGAAGGGTGGCCCGTCCCAAACTGCTGAGCCCGCCTTCCCTTGCCCTCCGGCGACTGTGGATGTCGACACACGAGTCTTCCCTAGCCTAGCGCACTTCCCTCCCGGAATTCCAGCCCCAGAGGGGCGCCACCAGGCCTAGGACATGCGAGGCACACCAGGTGTTCGAGATAATGCCCAGATGATGCCGCCCGCCCCCAACCAGTTTCCAGATGCAGAGGATGATTGGGATGATTATCCGGAGCATCGCGGCAGAGCCCGTGGGGGGGCTGAACCTCGTCTTGCTCGTTTGCAGTTCCCTCGCTATAATGGGGATGATGACCCGGTAGAATGGCTGTATAAAGCAGAGAAGTTCTTCTCCTATCAAGGCATGCACTCTGAGACAGAGTGTCTGCGCATAGCGGCCTTTCATTTGGATGGCGATGCATCGGTTTGGTTCCAGAACTTTGAGAAAGAGGTGCGCTATCCTACTTGGGCAGCATTCTCTGATGAAATATGCACACAGTTCGGCCCCAATGAATTTCAAGATTTCAATGAGATGTTGTCAGCCCTGTGCCAGACCACAACCGTGCGAGCCTATTATACAGACTTCATGAAGATCGCCAACAGGCTGCCAGAATGGCCTATGGCCGCCCTGGTGGGTACGTTCAAGCGTGGGTTGAAACCAGAAATTTCAGAGGAGATGCGTCACTTCCCTTGCACAAGTATGCGGGATGTGGTGCGACATGCACGGATCGAAGAGGAAAAGCTGGCCCGTCAGCGCAAGGGCGGGCGCTTGGGACCTCCACCCCGGCCTGGACTGAGCTCTACTCCTATGGTGACTTCTTCGGGCAATCCGGCCACAGGCCGCCTAGGCCAACCGGCTGCAGCGGCCGCGCCCATTGTTTGTCGCCTCACGCCTGCCCAGATGGACGAGCGCCGAGCCAAGGGGCTGTGCTTTTGTTGTGATGAAACATTCGTGCCTGGACATCGCTGCGCTGTTAAGGGCAGCTTGCTCGTGGAGGAGGTCGACGACGAGGTCGACAGCAAGGCCGACGCTACATCATTAGTAGCCGAGGACGCGCTGCCTGAGATTTCAGTCCATGCATTCGCTGGCACTTTCACTCCGCACACTATGCGGGTGCAGGGATTCCTGAAGCGGGAGCAAGTAGCTATCTTGATCGACAGTGGTTCCACCCATAATTTTATTAATGATAAGGTAGCTCATCGCCTCGGATGTGTGGTGTCAGACTCGAAACCGTTCGAGGTATTGATTGGTGATGGTAAGCACCTTCGAAGTACCGGTGTGTGCGCTCAGATTGCTCTCTCGATTCAGGGAACCGTATTTGTCACCGACCTATTCTTATTGCCCACAAAAGGGGCGGATGTCGTTTTGGGAGTACAGTGGCTACAGGAATTGGGTGATGTTGTGTGGAATTTTCGGGATATGGTGATGGAATTCGAGCACCAGGGACAGCAGGTTCGGTTGGAGGGGTCCCGGCCTGGCACTCTTCTTGCGGCCCAGGACATGGGCTCCTTCTTCAGGTTTGCCCCTCAGGGTATTCTTTTTGCAGCAGCGGGCTATTATAGGCGTTCCACAGGATTGGATTCCCTCTGATTTGCAGGTACTCTTGACCGAACATGACGACTTATTCGCTGAGCCGCAAGGGCTGCCTCCCATCCGGCCTCATGACCACCGTATCTCAATTCTTCCAGGGGCAGCACCAGCCAATGTCCGACCATACCGTTTTCCTCACATCCAGAAGTCTGAGATTGAACAGTTGGTCGCGGACATGCTACAATCCGGCATCATTCGTCCTAGCACGAGTTCTTATTCATCTCCTGTGCTTTTGGTTCGCAAGAAAGATGGCTCGTGGCGGTTTTGTGTGGATTACCATGCTCTGAATGCCATCACTATCAAAGATAAGTACCCCATCCCTGTGATTGAAGAATTGTTGGATGAATTGACAGGTGTCAGCGTTTTTAGTAAGCTTGATCTTCGTTCTGGGTATCACCAGATTCGTGTACAGCCCTCTGATGTACACAAGACAGCATTCCGGACTCACGATAGCCACTTCAAATTCTTGGTCATGCCTTTTGGTCTGACCAATGCCCCCTCCATGTTCCAGTCTCTGATGAATGATATTTTTCGGCCTTTCCTTCGCCGGCACATATTGGTCTTCTTTGAGGTATACAGTCGGTCATGGGATGAACACTTGACTCATCTCAGGTCGGTTTTCTCTATATTGCGTGCTAATTCCTTATTTCTGAAGCGTTCGAAGTGTTCATTTGGCAGCCCGCAGGTTGAGTATTTGGGTCACATTATTTCTTAGAACGGTGTTGCTACTGACCCGGCCAAAGTGGCCGCTATGCTCTCATGGCCGACCCCAACATGTGTCCGAGCGCTGAGGGGTTTCCTTGGTCTTACAGGCTATTATCGCCTGTTTATCCAGCGGTATGGCGAATTGGCTCGTCCTCTTACAGAACTATTGAAGAAGGGGGCATTCATATGGTCGCCGGCGGCCCAAACAACCTTTGATGAGTTAAAGCAAGCCATGGCGTCTGCCCCGGTCCTGCTCCTACCGGATTTTAGTCGGCCGTTTGCGGTGGAAACAGATGCGTCGGAGAAAGGCTTGGGTGCTGTCCTCTTGCAAGATGACCGACCCCTAGCTTATTTCAGCAAAGCACTCGCTGGTCGCTCCTTGTCTATGTCAATATATGAGAAGGAAATGTTGGCTATCATCCTCGCCGTTGCCAAATGGCGCCCGTATCTATTGGGTCGTTGTTTTCTAATTCGCACCAATCATCAGCCACTGAAATAGTTTTTGGATCAGCGTGTGTCTACTCTGGCTCAGCAGAGGTGGGTGAGTAAGTTGTTTGGCTATGACTATGAGTTAGTGTACAAGAAGGGGTCCGACAATATCGTTGCTGATGCGCTCTCTCGTAGTCCAGCCCCGGGTTCCTGCTGCACCATCTCCACCCTTTCTTGCCCGTTTATTGAGGAGCTCCAGTGAGCATATGGTTTGGATTCATGGACGCAGGGAGTTATTGATGCCATTCAGGCCGAACCAGCAGCCCGGCCTTTCTTTGTGTGGCGGGATGGCCTTCTGTTCTGGAAAAACAGCTTGTGGGTACCAGAGGTTTCTGATTTGCGCAGCCGTATCATTTCACATTTCCATGACACTCAGGTGGCTGGTTACGAGGGGTCCTTCCGTGCATATAAGCGGGTTAGCCAGAGCTTCTTATGGAGGGGTGTTCGTCGTGCCGTCCACGATTACGTCGCAGCTTGTGATGTTTGTCAGCGGGCGAAAGCCACAACCACCTCCCCTGCCGGGTTGCTCCATCCCCTACCTATTCCAGAGAAGGTTTGGGACGACATTTCGATGGATTTCTTGGAGGCTTTACCGGTCGTGCAGGGTAAGTCCGTCGTTATGGTTGTGGTGGATAGATTGTCGAAGTATGCCCATTTTTGCGCGCTTGGCCATCCCTTCATTGCGAAGATGGTTGCTGAGCTCTTTGTTCGTGAGGTGGCCCGCTTGCATGGTATGCCACGCACTATTGTTTCTGACCGGGACCAGATATTTCTCTCACAGTTTTGGCAGGAGTTTTTTCTATTGCAGGGATCTTCTTTACATATGAGCACCGCTTATCATCCTCAGACCGATGGCCAGACGGAGGTAATTAATCGTTGCTTGGAACAATACCTCCGTTGTTTCACTATGCAGCAGCCCCACAAATGGCTTTAGCTCCTTCCCTGGGCTGAGTGGTCGTATAATACGGCTTATCATACACATGCTGGGTTCACCCCATTTGAGGTGCTTTATGGACGGCCACCTCCGACTGTCTTATCTTATGTGCCGAGTTGTTCCTCTGTTGTCGAGGTGGATTATATGTTGCAAACGCGGGATGAGGTCTTACACCAGTTAAAGGAAAATCTATCAGCTGCCCAGAACCGGATGAAGCAGGTTTATGATCGTCATCATATGGATCGGGAATTTGCTATTGGTGATTTGGTCTATGTCTCAGTCCTTCTCCAGCGTCAGACCTCTCTATTTCAGCCAGCGAACTCCAAGCTGGCCCCCCGCTTTCATGGCCTGTATGTTATTGAGGAGCTTATTGGACAAGTGGCCTACCGCCTTACTCTTCCTCCTGATTCTATGGTTCATTTGGTGTTTTATGTCTCTCGTCTGCGACGTTTTGTGGGTGATGCTGCTGTGGCGCGTGCCGCTCCTCCTCCTCCTTTGATGAGGCCGCCTGTGTCCGCTGATCCTGTTCCTGTCGCTGTTCTCCAGAAGCGTCGGGTTCACCGCTCCGGCCGTATTGTCACTGAGGTTTTGCTGTCTTGGCAGGGTCAGCCTTTGGAGGATGCTACGTGGATGCTTGAAGATGACTTTCTGGCCCGATTTCCCGGTTGGTTGCCTTGAGGACAAGGCGAATAGCGGAAGCATGGTGGAGTGTTGTGCACGATGACCAGACTCGACCACTGCTTATTAGTTGCTTAGACTTACTTTATTATTTCCGTACGATTTGCTATTGTAACAGTTAGTATAATGGATGTTTAGATGTATTTTGGGTTGGTTCAGTCAGTGGCCCGGGTTAGCCGAACCACTGACTGTTAGGCGCTCCTAGGGAAGTGGGCCGGCCCGGGTTGAGTTGGCGTGACTCCCTAGGGGACTGGTCGTCCCCTATATGGGTCGACCTTGGTTGCTTTTGGAGGTTATGAAAAGTATTGAATCTCAGTTTATCCTATTTCTTCTCCAATTCTCCCCTTTCACTGCGTAGTACTCCTAGGTACCATTTGTACCTACAATCGGGCACAACAGTATCATATCGTGTATCCTATGGAGTATGATTTTTACTTCATATGCTTTCGTATATTGTCTGTTGTCTGGAGCTATCATCTTTCATTTTTGTGTACTATTTGAATTGATAGGCTTTTAGCCACTTCTTTGTATGGTCTGTTGAAAATATGTCATTTTATTCTGCTTATAGGAAAACACTGTATTTTTCTGTTATGGTCCTGGGATTGGCAGGCAGTTCTGACTGGATCTCGTTTTTTACCAAGCATCGTGGGTTCTGTTATGGTCCTGGGATTGGCAGGCAGCTCTGACCGGATCTCATTTTTCACCAAGCATCGTGGCTTAGATATTAAATTGCAACCTGGGTTATATAGGTTCTTACGTGCAATGCCTTAAAGCTCTGCCCTTTCATAATTCCATTGACAAGAGTGACCAATATTGAATCTAATTAGATGCTTACAAAAAATGCATTTAGAGGTGGATGGCACATTTGTGAAAGGGACCAATTTTAATCAGTTCAAAGAAAATAAATTTGGTTTGCACAAGGTGATTCTATTTGCAACAAGCTAGACGCAACTACAGATGCCCCTTCTATACCTGTCTTCCGCTGACGTTCTTGATGGCAGCCTAGCATTACTGTAAAGCATCCGAAAACACTTGGAACCTGTTGTATATGTACTTTCAGAGCACAACTCGTTATACCTCCATGCTTTATGTGGCACTCAGTTCAATCAACAGCCGGCTACAAGCGCCGTTCAGTAAGTCATGTGCCCATCTAATATGTCAGGTAGCCAGAAGACCTGCTACCCGCCCAATCAGAATCAGTATCCGAAGGGCCGGCTTGCAGCAACGCTATCTGTGTTCTGAGAGAGAATTGCTTCACCTCCCCTCCAGCTTTCTTCGATGGGTCGTGCTGTTCTTTATTCAATTGATTCTCAATTTCCGATGGATTGTGCCCTTCTTGAACCAATTGAGTTGCAGTTTTCAACATTTCATCATTGGACTTCTTTATTTCAGCTTTAGCCTTCCTAATCTTGGACTTCCTGCCTCGCTGCTTGGCTAACATGATGACATATCCCACGAAGACGAGAACTACACTCCCACATGCAATGAGCAACAGAACCACCTGCAGCCATTTCATCCCATGGTTAGGGGGCATGATCATACGTGTTGCTGCTGAGAAAACAATTGTCATGCAAGCTACAGCAAACCACATCATCTTGTTTGTAAATTTCAACATTGTCAACATGGATTTACGCTGGAAAGGGATGATGCTGACAAAGACAATCACAATGCCAAGAGATGTGAACAAAGCTGCATGGTTGCTTTCATGGACAACTCTTGAGCTTCTACTGCAATTAGGTGATGTTGGACTATGGTACGGGCTCGGGCCCGATTTGGTCTAACGATATCGCGGTTTGGGTGAATCGGTATGGGCCACGGGGTCTAAGGGTGGTGGAGGTGGTCGCGCCGATCCCACATGTACATTTGTTTCACTAATTTAACTAGGACATGCCTATGTCACATACTTATACTAGCTATACGACTAGCTTGTGCATTAACACATTGTGAAGCCCAGTTATGCAAATTAAGTGTCAAGGGTAAGACCCATGGTTACCAAGGGGTCGACCCGGTCACGAGCTTGGCCGTGTATAGGGGTTGAGGCCTTCGCAAGCTCTGAGAGATAGAGCCTACTCCCGTTGTGCAAGACCCTAAAGAAAAACTGGAAAGAATTGAAGCAAGTAAGCCCATATAGAAAAGCCCATAATTAGGCCCGCTTAAAAGAGAAAACAAGAGGTATTTAAGATAGAGCAAGAGAGGAGGAAGCCCTAGCTAAGGGCTGCCCCACTCCTCTTCCTCCTCTCTCCCAATTGCCTGGCGGGCTGAAAGGAGGAGAAGACTCCCCTCCTTGGCTAGATTGTGGTGGCTGATTCAAGGGCTAGTTCTTGCTAAGATTTCTTTGATCCAAACGTTGGTTTGTGAGAGATTTGCACATAATAGGTAATCCACCCACCCTCTAGTATATTTCTTGTCTTTGATTGGGCAAATTGAAGAATATGTGGGCGTGCAAGGGGCTGGTATGCTTAAGGTCAGTGTATATTTGTCCCAATTATGATTCATACGTTCTTAATCTATAATTGGATGTATATAGTACTTGTAAAATTGTAATTTTCATTGCTGGTTTGTTGTAGATTAATTGATTTATTTACTGTAGATTAATTAAAGATTAAATTTTTATTGGTGTGCCACCCTATCTCACCATGCTTCCGTTGGTCCGGCCACTCGAACAGGTCATAGTTTTAAAAAGTCTAACCTTTTCGTCGTCGCCACTGACATTCAGGTTAGGTTTTGTTGGAATCGATCACGCCATTTGGTTGAGCAACGTGGTCATTGTTGCCAGAGAGGGATTGAGCTCTCCGAGCCTTTGATCCATGGCGTCTATATCAGTCTGAATGAAGTCTCTTGATACTTTGACGATCACTAGAATTGGTCCTTCTTGCTCTGTTTTCATTTTCCAAAATCAGCCCATCTTGGGACTGTATCACAGGATCATGACTGTCTTTTTCACCTCTTACACTCTCTATATAGCTTCAATACTATGCTCGGTGCTTTTTTTCTCTCCTGCGCTCTCTAGTATTTCTCTGATCTGCTGACCTTCAGGACTAACATCAGTATTATCAATAAGATCACGAGCTGTTAATCCGTTACGATTCCTTGCGTTAATGTTCATATTCGTTAGATCAACAAGGTGCTTCACCATCTTCAAACATAAACAAAAGGGAAAATATCAAATGACTTGACTTTAAAGAAGAAACAATAAGTGCTGGTAGAACTCATATTAGTAGCTACTTACCCACTACTGTTAACAAGAAACAATAAGTTAAATAATTTTAGACATAAAACCCCTATAGCAACAGTGGAGGAGAGGAGTTACAGTAATGTCCATATTTAGGCTTGCTAGATGCAGTACCGTCATGCCACTAATGTCACGATAGTTCATCATGTCCATGACTGCTGGATCCTTCAGTAAGTAATTGAAAGAATCATGTTGACTGTTCTCTACAGTCAAATGAAGGACTGTCTCCTTTAGTTTACCGTGACTGAGGGCATGCTGCAAGTATCTCGGCAAGGACTGAAACTCGTCCCTTGGTTGCTGCCCAATGTAGAGGTATCATTCCATTTCCATCGGTCTGTAAACAGAGGTTTACATCAATCAATAAGAGCTCTGAAATGATGCGTAAATGGCCATTCCTTGCTGCTATGTGCATGGGGGCAGATCCTTGCTTGTTTAATTTCCATGCAAAATCTGGACGAATTTTTAGTATTTCTCGAGCAATCTCTGCATTCAGAATCCCCAGACATCAAAATTCGTTGCTGCCTCCCCTAAATAGAATAACCTTTGAACTAGATCTGTAATACTTGTCAAGCAAATTCAAATGACATTAGATGTTGCTGTTAGACATCTTTGAATTTTTTAGATTTTGAGTCATATAGGGGCTCTAAAGATTGTGATGTGGGATGTGTGTAAGAATAATTATAATGACTTATTTTATTATTCTTTTTATCCTTATTACTCTTATTCAAAGGAAGTGAGGTGCATAACTCCATCAGTTGAACCGCCCATATGAGGGGCTAAGTCTTTCACAAATTCAATAATCCTTTCAATTTTGTCGCCCCTGCGCACTGACGGGCCCTTAGACTGGGTTCAGGTTGAATCGGGTAGAGCCGAAGCGTGACAAGCCCAACTTATGATATGACCGAATTTCTTAAATAATTCCAAGTAGCATGATCAATAACTTGAAAACACCACCTTTTAGCTAAATAAGTGACGAGGGCGAGAATGCAGAAAGCAATTGCATCTCGGTAGACACAAAAGACAACCTGGTTCATGCCATCGTCGAAAGCCACCTTCATTATCACATGTAGCCTCCATTGAATAGTTGCACCATGGTCATGGTGTCATAGGCCTTCCACACTCCTCACCTGACAACCATGCCCATGATGTGATTTGTCGTCGCCCCTATATCTCTCTCACCTATAAGATTACTACCTAGATTCTTAATATATCTATGCTTATCAGCCATATTATTAATGAAATGAAGCAATTGGTCAGGGCTTCTTTAACTAGTAGTATAAGCTACTCATTAATTTTGATGACCGAGAGTGGGTGACACCAGTTAGGTAGGTAGTTTATCCATATCAAAACATCATCTCCCCAGTCTTTTTGGGCCTTTGCTGTCATTGCAAGGAACCTCCAATCTTTTGATCATGCCAGAACCTCCAATCTTTTGATCATGCCAGTTCACATATAATTAGGATCTACCATGATTGAACTAATCAATTGTGGCTAGCCATGAGAGGCAAGATTTGTCCACACTGCATAGAGAAGAAAGGGGGGAAAGAAGAGGAGGAAAAGGAGGACAGGGGAAGATGAGGCATTTGTTGTTGCCTTATCAGAGATGGAGAAAGAGGTTATTTTTTAGGGGTCAGATCTTGGAAGAATCTTACTTAAGTTATAAAAAATTGGGCCATAGGGATATTAACGAGCCGAGTTGAGCTGAGTATTGGGCTTTTATAGTTTGAGCTTGAACTATTGAAGCTTGACTCGAAGCTCAAATAAACTCAAAATATTTAGCTAGAGCTCGGTTTGAATTAAGAAATCCAAAGTCTGGCTCGAGCTCGAACTTAAATAAGTAAATTATGAGCCTAAGCTCGAACTAAAAAAATAAAAATAACATATACATATATATATATATATATATATATATATATATATATATATATATATATATATATAAAGTATCACACATATTAACATGCTTTTAGTATTAAATATTAATAAATATACTTCAACAAATATTACGACTACACCTTAAACATCTAACTATAGTCACTTATAAAAGAAGAAAACTATAACAAATAAGTTTTAGTTACATATGCTAAAAAAATGTAGCATTACTATTTTCCTCTTTTTATGTATATATAATCACTAAAAAATGCAGAAAATAAAAGTTCATTTAGACAACATTATCATCTACTTCTTTGTATTTATTTTCTTTACATACTTATAATCGCTTATAAAAGAACTATTCTTTAGCCTTAGTATGTCTCTAAAAATTCCAAAGTACATATAAAAGATATACATTTTGTAAGCTGAGGATGGTCCCAATGTCATGCTTCAACTTTTAAAAGAATATCAAATCATTCTTTTGTAAACTAAGGTTGGTCCCCTTAATGTTATGCTTCTTTTAGAAGTATTTTTAAGTATATTAGTGTGCATGTTGACCATTTGTCATATACTTATAGATCCATTTAGTTTTTTAATTAAACTAATTTTAATTTATCTTCAAAAACCAAATAGAGCTATTAATTTAGAACAGAAAGAGTATATTAATATTTGTGTCTCTAATCTTTTTTATTTTTTACAAAGACTATGTATTGGTTAGATCTAACAATGATGAGAGGAATACATAGTATAATGCATATATAAAAGACATACTCCTTCATTTGATTAGTTCACTTTAAAAAATAAAATAAAGTTATTAATCTAAGATAGATAGAATATATAAAATAATATATAATTATATATATGCACAATACTATGTATGATATATGATATATGAAAAAGTGCACTTACCCTGCGGGTATCCGTTGGCTGGGATCTGCGGGTGAGTTTTATGGTAACCGTCCAGTTATAATCTCACGACGTCCGTATGGTTTCCCATTACCCCTTCCAACCCGTCGCCCTCGTTCCATCTTCCGGGCGACTAGACCCACTCCTTCCCCATGGTCCGCCATCATCGCCCTTCTCTTTCCCGACGGTCCGCCATCATTTTCCGTCTGAGTTTCGCCCCTCTCCGGGTCCGTCATTTTCCCTATGAGTTTCGCCCCAGTGCCACTCCTCTTCTGGGCGACGAGCAGCCGCTAGTGCCACTCCCTCTTATGGGCGACCTACAGCCGCCAACTGCCGATGGCCATGCCTCTTTGAAGCAACCAGCAGCCGCCAGTTCCCCTCCATCTTCCCCCGAAACTCGACCTCACTCTCCTCCATCTCTGCTCCTAATTTGGCATCGACCATCCTCCCTCATTTGACACAGGTGAAACTTGTCTGAAAGCTAATCTTTTTTCTTTCTTTTTTCACAAAATAGATTGTTTGATTTCTATTTAAGCCCTCCTTCTATCTGTTTAAAGGTCTTTGTGTTCTTCCTCTCATCATTTAAATATTTTCTCATGTAAAAGTTTTTTCTTTTATTTTGTGCACAATTGATGTTTGTGAAAATGCTTAATGGTAGAGTTGATTTGTTAGATCTTAAATGTAAGTGTAGATTGTTTTATGCATTTGATTTGTGAAAAAATAAAATTGTTAGATGTTTGTCAAAATGGTTAATGTTAAAATTAAGTGCTGGTGTTTTATTTTGTGCACAGATTGTGTATGCATTTGATTTGTTAAATGTGAAAATGCTTAAAATGTATTATAGAATTTTTATGAGTGCTGATTGAAATAGAATTTAGTGTAGTGGCTGAGTGCTGATTGAACTAGAATTTTCTGTCATTAAATGGTGGAAGATTCTGTTGACTGAAATAAATACATTTCGTTGGTTGCAGTGTTTTTTCCTCAAGGTTTTGCATGGCAGAGATGTGAGTATGGACAGTTTTCGTTTGTATATTGCATTGTGACAATTTTTTTCTTTAGTTGGTTATATCAAATTTGTTTGATGCTCATAGTGTTCACTACGTCATTTTAAAAATCTTATGATTAGCATGCAGGGGAAGTATAAAGTTGACAATCTTTGTTCAGGGAGGCTCTATGATGCATCTCTGTTTGAGGGAAACGTGAAACTTCATTGCTTTCTTAATCCTTCTTCATTTATGGTTCTCCTGAAGTTTTCTTTGGGGTAGGAAAATGATAAGTATTTGGTTGAAATATGTGGAGATGTACTTGATCATATCAGCTGATTGACTTAATAATGTTTATAAACAGTCAATTAGCCGGCTGATTAGGTGTTTGATGCTTTATGTTATGGATGAAAAGAATGATTGGTGGGTGCAGGTGTCATTTTGGGGGCGACTGAGCTGAGAGGCCCACTGAATTACCGGTACAAGGATCTCAAGTTGGCCACCAAGAACTTCAGCAAAGAGAACAAGCTTGGGGAAGGTGGATTTGGTGATGTCTACAAGGTAATTGACCGATCCAGTGATCTCCTTCAGAACCTCTAATTCCTCCGCAGCACCTCTGATTTAGCTGTTTTGGACCCATATGCAACAGGGTACACTGAAGAACGGAAAAGTAGTTGCTGTAAAGAAGCTGGTAATAGGCAACTCGGCCAAAGCCAAGGCAGACTTTGAGAGTGAGGTCAAGCTTATAACCAATGTTCATCACTGGAATCTTGTTCGCCTCCTTGGCTGCTGCAAGAAAGGAACTCAGCTGCTTCTTGTGTACGAGTACATGGCAAATGGAAGTCTAGACAAGTTCTTGTTTGGTGACAATCGTGGGACTCTGAACTGGAAGCAGAGATTTGACATAATTGTGGGCATGGCTTGGGGGTTGGCCTATCTGCACGAAGAGTTCCATGCCTGCATCATTCACAGAGACATTAAATCGAGCAACATACTGCTTGATGATTGGTTTCAGCCAAAGATTGCAGATTTTGGGCTGGCCCGGCTGCTCCCTGAGGACCAGAGTCATCTCAGCACCAATTTCGCAGGAACATTGTATGTCAACCAAGAAAAGATATTCAAATTGGTCATCTTATCTCATTGAGTATTACTTAATTTATGAAACAGAGGTTAATTCAAATCAATCTAATGATCAAACAGGGGATACACAGCACCGGAGTATGCTATCCATGGACAGCTATCTGAGAAGGTAGACATATACAGCTTTGGAGTGGTTGTGCTAGAGATCATCAGCGGCAGGAGTGTAGACATTAAGGCTGAAGCTGCAAACCAGTGCCCTCTCGAATGGGTAATTTTTTAATCCACTAAGTTTTAAGTTTGACATGTTTATGAGAGTTGTTGGCAATAACTAGATTTTGAATCAACAGGCCTGGAATCTATATGAAGAGGACCGGCTGATCGAGCTGGTCGGACCCAGCTTGGATTGGAGCAAGTACGACACCGGGGAAGTGAAGAAGGTGGTCGAAGTAGCACTCATGTGCACGCAAGCCTCAGTGACTGCAAGACCCAGCATGTCGCAGGTGGTGGTGATGCTGGTGAGCAGGGTGGAGACGGTGCAGGAGCCGAGCAGGCCAATATTCATTGATGGCACAAGGCCATCTGACGAGGAGAAATCCACTCCCCATGCCTCCAATGCCACCATTTCCACCATCCAATTCTCTGCTCGCTGATTGAAGCTTAGGACATGCTTGTGCTCGTGGGAGACAGCTCAAGGTTTCATGTGAAGGTGTTTGCTACAAAATTTTAATATATAAATTTGATTATTTGAGGTAGGCCTAATAGGAGGACAGCCATGGCCTAATCTCATCTAAGCCTGGTCTAAGGGAAGGTGCCTGTAGCTTACTAGGTCCATTGTCAGTTGTGTGTTATGGATCGTAGGATTTATTCATTCATAAGTCTTTTGGGCTATTAGGCATTAAGAATTATGTAATAAGGCTTTAAGTAGTATTAGTTAAGCCTTAGTAGTGGTAATTAATAAAGCCCAGGCCCATTAAGGGCTTAGTATGTAAGGGTTCTCCACCCCTAATGGACGATTGATAATTAATTAGATTTCTTAATCTTACCCTTCTCCTTTGTCGACCCAAACTCTCCCCTTTCTATCGCCAAGCTGGATCCCACGTACCAGCAGGTTATTCTCTTTCCTATTCTTCAAATTTCATCTCCTAAATCATCCTATATTTCCCTGGTTTTATAACACTAGTATCAGAGACAACGTACCTGTGATTGGACTGATTTTATTGTGTAAACTAAGAGTATGGCCGCCGAGGATCGATAGAACCAAAGTGGGTCAGGTGCTGTTTTGGGTCGCCGGAGCATCTCCAAATCCTGGTGGACTCACAAGCGTGCCTCTAGTACAAAGTGCCGCTGGCTTGCAGTCCACCGCGTTGGAAGTGGAAAGGGCGAACTCAGACCTCCGACCGGATTCCGCAGTGCTACAGGTCTTCCAGGAGCTTTTGCAAGAATTCCGGGCCCTCCACACAGAGCAACAAGCCGCCTTCGCTCGCCTTTCTGATGCATCCGCCAGCTCACCCATCAGGACAACCGTCGGGCGGGAGAACGCAAGTACCAGCCGCGGTATCCTTCCGCCGCCGTCCGACCAGCAACCGCCGGCAGTGGCAGCTTCCCCTTTTGCCGTTGGACGCGCAATAGACACCGGACTCACCGAGCTGGGCTTGCCGACGAGAGTGCAGTCAGCCATTCCGTTTGAATCTCAGCACGTCTTGCCTCCGCGATCTCACCCAGGACGAGCAACAGCTCCCTACCAGCCTGTTGGCGGCCTCGATGACGAGCTCCCAGTGGATGAAGATGACTACCAGGGCTCGGGCTGGGATGGGCAGTGGTCTATGCGTCCAGTGGAGCCACGACTTGCACGAATGCAATTTCCTAAGTATACAGGCGAGGACAACCCCATCGATTGGGTTTATCGCGCGGAAATTTTTTTCGCGTACCAGGGCAACTACAGATGATATAGAGGAACTGCGAATTGCAGCCTTTCATCTTGAAGGGGATGCATTAGTTTGGTTTCAGTATTTTGAACCAGAGGTTCCCTGCATGGCAGAAATTTACCGAGGAACTGTGTGCGCAATTTGGTCCAAATAACATCGCCGATTTTAATGAACTTTTGTTTGGATTGACTTAGACTACAACTGTACAGGCTTATCAGACAGAATTTATGTGAGTGGCCACACGTCTTCCCCATTGGACACCCGAGGCCCTGATCGGCACCTTCCGCCGGGGCCCCAAACTAGAGATAGCGGATGAAATTTGCCACTTTTGTAGGATATTATTCGCCACGCCCGCATCCAAGAAGAGAAGTTATCCCTCTAGCAAAGGTCCACTCGCCCCATTGGAGCAGTCCCTTCTCGGCCCAGGGGGGTTCACATATTGGTCCCTTTCGTGGCCATTAAATAGCCGGCACTATCCCCGGCACGACAGTTCCCTTTCGCCGCCTTTCTCAGGCCCAAATGGAGGACCGTCAATCAAAGGGCTTGTGTTTCAATTGTGATGAACGATTCACGCCCGGTCATCGCTGCAAAACCCCTCCCACTGCTTTGATTTTGGAGGAGTCTTAGGATGATACATGCAATTGGCCTTCTGTAGATCCCCCCTCACGGATTCTGAGGTACTTCTTGATATATCTTTACATGCTTTCTCTGGCATCTATACTCCTCAGACCACGTGAGTTCAGGGATTGCTTAAGCGTCAGAAGGTGGCCATTCTGATTGATAGTGGAAGCACACATAACTTCATTAATGACCGGGTGGCACAACGGCTTGGGTGTTGTATTTCAGATTCTTCTCCTTTTGATGTGTTGATTGGGGATGGTAAACACCTCCGGAGCAAGGGCGTGTGTTCACGGGCTGAGTTGCAGATCCAAGGGCACCTCTTCATTATGGACCTCTATCTCTTACCAACTAAAGGGGCTGATATTGTGTTGGGAGTCCAGTGGCTTCAGGAGTTGGGAGATGTAACTTGGAATTTTAGCCAGTTGTTTATGGACTTTGCATACTCAGGGCAGCAAGTCTGTCTTCAGGGCTCTCCGCCTGGCACACTCCACTCTACCCAGGATGTGCGCTCCTTCTTTCGTTATGCTCATCAAGGTTTTCTATTACAGCTTGTGCACTAGAATGATGTATCGGGGATCTAACTTACCATCTGATATGGTTGACTTGTTGGCGACTTATTCCTTCCTCTTTCGTGAGCCTACAGGATTGCCCCCGGCTCGATCTCATGATCATCGCATTCCTATTATAGCCGGCTCCTCCCCTACTAATGTCCGTCCTTATCGGTATACACAAATTCAAAAGAATGAGATTGAAAAATTGGTTTTTGAGATGCTCCCTACTAGTATTATGTGCCCAAGCACTAGTTCCTATTCCTCTCCCGTATTGTTGGTTCGCAAGAAGGATGGTTCTTGGCGGTTTTGTATTAATTTTCCAATTCCCATTATTGAGGAGCTACTTGATGAGTTGGGGTATGCTAAGTTCTTCTCGAAGCTGGACCTCCGTTCTGGTTATCATCAAATCACAATGCACCCAGCTGACATTCACAAAACCGCTTTCCGGACACATGATGGCCACTTTGAATTCCTGGTGATGCCATTCGGGTTGACAAATGCTCCTTCGACTTTCCAAAGCTTGATGAATGAGGTATTTCGGCCCCATCTTCGCCGTTTTGTCCTTGTATTTTTTGATGATATCTTGGTATACAGTCCGACATGGGAGGATCACTTGGTTCACCTTCACAGCGTGTTTGACATTTTGGGCCAACATACTTTCTTTTTTAAGCGCTCCAAGTGTGTTTTTGGCAGTTCTCAGGTTGAGTATCTCGAGCATATTATCATGGGTGGCAGTGTTTCGACTGACCCGTCGAAGGTGGAGGCGATGCTAGCCTGGCCCACACCATCCTCTCCTAAGTCCTTAAGGGGCTTCCTTGGACTTACAAGTTATTATCGATGGTTCGTGTCGCAGTATGGGTTTATTGCAGCTCCATTAACAGCTCTGCTCAAAAAGGGGTCCTTCCAGTGGTCCCCTGCAGCTTAGGCAGCCTTTGATCTTCTTAAGTCAACTATGTCCTGTACACCAGTGTTAGCCTTACCTGATTTTTCTCAAACCTTTGTTGTTGAGACAGATGCTTTCGAGACCGGGCTGGGAGCTGTTTTAATTCAGGCTGGCCGCCCCATTGCTTTCTTTAGTAAGGCTCTCTCGGGTAGATCTCTTTCCCTCTCTGCTTATGAAAGGGAGATGCTTGCTATAGTGCACGCCATGACTAAATGGCACCCGTACTTATTGGGCCGCCATTTTATTATTCGGACTGATCATCAACCTCTCAAGTATTTATTGGAGCAACGAATTTCTACCCCTACACAGCAGCGCTGGATTTCTAAATTGTTGGGGTATGACTATGCCATTGTGTATAAGAAGGGTTCTAAGAATGTGGTCACTGATGCACTCTCACGACAGTTTGCCTCTATCCAGGCCTTGCCTATGTCGGGTCCTTCTTTTCCATTTCTTCAGGATCTGCAGCAGGCTTATCAGACTGATCCGGACACCCATACATTATTGACATGCCTCCAGGCTGATCCTTTGAGCTCACCCTCTTTTATTTTACAGGGCGATCTTTTATATTGGAAGGGCCGTCTTTGGGTTCTCTCCATTCCGGCCTTGCGCACTAAACACATATCCCACTTTCATGACACTCCTATGGCTGGACATGAGGGCACTTTTCGTACATATAAAAGGCTAAGTCAAAGTTTTCTATGGCATGGCATCCGTAAGGATGTTCATAACTATGTGGCTGCTTGTCCTACTTGCCAGTAGGCGAAGGCTTCTACAGCGGCACCGGCGAGATTACTTTAGCCCCTTCCTATTCCGGAGCGAATTTGGGAGGATGTGTCAATGGATTTTATTGAGGCTTTACCCCGGGTTCAAGGTAAGTCAGTCATTTTTGTCGTGGTAGATAGGCTCTCTAAATATGCTCACTTTAGCCTCTTAGGCCACCCTTTTACAGCTAAGGAGGTGGCTGAGTTATATCTTCGTGATGTTGCTAAGCTTCATGGGATGCCCCGTACCATTGTTTTGGACAGAGACCGGGTGTTTATATCTCACTTTGGCGCTAGTTCTTTGCTCTGCAGGGTACAAACCTGAAGATGAGTTCCGCTTACCATCCTTAGATGGAGGTCAAACAGAAGTTGTGAACCATTGTTTAGAGCAGTATTTGCATTGTTTTGTGGCAGGCAATCCTCACCATTGGCTTCATTTCCTGCCTTGGGCTGAGTACTCCTATAATACTGCCTACCATACAGTTGCTAGTTCTACCCCCTTTCATATTGTTTACGGGCGGCCTCCACCCACTATACTGGCTTATGTACCTCATTGAGCAGCGGTCAGTGAGGTTGACCTTATGTTGCAGGATAGGGATGCCCTCTTACACCAGCTGAAACTGAATTTATCCAAGGCTCAAAACCGCATGAAACAAGTGTATGATCGACACCGCATGGATCGGGAGTTTCAGGTGGGCGACTTGGTGTTTGTTAGATTCTGTCCGCACCAGCAGTCTTCACTTTATGCTCCTCCTAGCTCGAAGTTGGCTCACCGGTTCCATGGCCGGTACCCCGTTCTCCAGCGCATTGGGTCTGTGGCTTATCGCCTCCAGCTTCCTAAGGGTTCTTCTGTCCATCCAGTCTTCCATGTTTCTCACCTGCATCACTTTGTGGGGGATCCATCTCGTGTGCTTGCCAGTCCACCACCACCACTTTTGGCTCCTCTATCACCGCCCTTGCGTCCTTCCACTATCATTGACACTCGCCGCATCCGTTAGGCGGGACGTTTAGCTCCAGAGATATTGGTCGCTTGGCAAGGTTGTCCTTTGGAGGAGGCTTCTTGGATGCCAGAGGATGAATTTTATACTCGCTTCCTAGATTTTGTACCTTGAAGTCAAGGCGATAGCGGAGCGTGGTGGATTGTTATGGATCGTAGGCTTTATTCATTCATAGGTCTTTTGGGCTATTAGGCATTAGGAATTATGTAATAAGGCTTTAAGTAGTATTAGTTAAGCCTTAGTAGTGATGATTAATAAAGCCCAGGCCCATTAAGGGCTTAATATGTAAGGGTTCTCCACCCTAATGGAGGATTGGCAATTAATCAGATTTCTTAGTCTTACCCTTCTCCTCTGTCGACCCAAACTCTCCCCTTTCTATCGCCAAACTGGTTCCCACGTACTAGCAGGTTATTCTCTCTCATATTCTTCAAACTTCATCTCCTAAATCATCCTATATTTCCCTGGTTTTGTAACATTGTGCTGCAAAAGAGTGTCTTTCTATGTTTATTTAGAAAAGAAAAACAAAAAAAGGTGTGTTTGTAAAACTTTCTCTTTAAAGGAATCCATTTGTAACGAGTTGATGCGACATGAACTCAAGTTATAAAATCAGAGTACATGAATAGCACGCCAAAGCTCAAGTTATAAAATCAGAGCCCACACTTTAATCATGTGGCAATGAATAAGTTTGTTTTTGAAGTTTTTGTTAAGGATAAGTCTATTACCTTACTTTATCCAACCCACCCCACTTAAAAAGTTATGGGCGACGGTGGCTACCTGTTTTTCAAGTTCTCTAAGATGGTTTCATCTATTTTGTCATTCACATTCCAATATGCCACTTCTAATGGTAACCTGGTATATCACTGCTATGAGGAAAACCAAGAACAAAAGTTTGAGCAATCAATATCCACTTAATTGTGTTATTTAACAAGGTTTCTATTATAGTCACCATACAAGAATACAAAAAAATGGGTGTGCAAAGAAAACGCAGCTCAAACATAAGAAAGACATCTGGCACATACTTGTAGCACAATAGAGACAACAAAGCAAAAGTAGACACTCCTGTAAAATCCAAAAAAAAATTTAGCTCCAACTTGATGAAGTGCTTGTTGGACATTTGGTGGGTGATTCTTGCAATTTGCATAATGATGTGCATATGAAGACACAGGAAGTGCTTATCAAACTGCTAGACTTGAATGGAAAAGTTGAGAATCCCACATCCAAATGACTATCAGTTCCATCAAATATATTTAGTCCAGTACTTCAAACTGCATATGGCAAGAGTGTGGGACTCCTTTTGGTAACAAATATGATCAGTATATTCGCCAAGTGGGATTGATTGTATATGAAGCCTTTGAATCTGATTGATGGTTCCAATGGTCAGCTCCTCTTCCTTTGCAATTGCAAGACTGTCATAGTGTAAGTAGTAGTAAGTTCAACATAGACTTACCGATCCATAGATTCCAAAGAAAGAAACCCATTATATTACAAACAGTATTAGTAACAGCCATATAACGTAGATATAAGATGAATGAAAGACCCATCTGAACATGCTCAAAAGAAAACTGTATGGAGGAGGCCGCTTTAGGTTTAAATTGAGTGTAACTGATCCATTTAATTTTCAGCTGCCATTGTGCTCAGCTCACAGGCAGTCCAACAAAACAATTTTCAATAAATGACTTACTGAAGTTCCAATAATACATGAATCCGAGATATAAAATCAGAATCCAGAAGAAAGACAACCTAATTAGGCATTGACGTAAAGTAACTAATACAAGAATTAGATATAAAATTACCTGTCTGGAAAAGCAGCAAAATTGAAAGGACACATATGGGTAACTTATTTCAAACCTACATCATTGTAGATCAATTTCTTGCCAAGGCTATGGATAACAGTTGGCTTATCTGATGCGGGAAATACATGAGCTAAACTAAATTAGCTTCTTACAACTTTCTGGGTTTTGTTCAGCTGGTGATGGAGGAGCTAAGGAAATACATGAGCTAAGGTGTGGGAAGAGCTACAGATTCAAGTGGACAAACTATTTGCAGCCAGACATCAAATTAGGAAACTATATCAGGGAGGAGGAAGAATCTATAATCAACTTGCATGCTAAATTTGGCAACATATTCAACTTTCATTGAATTCTAGAAGAAAGCATTTTGAGTCACTTTACAAAGATTGCACAGGTCGACAAATATAAAAAAATCTGTAGAAGCAGGAATATTTATATTTGCACAAAAAAATTGATGGAGAGAAGGAAGACCATGGCTTCTGCAAATACCCCAAAAGAAAATTATATATAAGTAATATATAAAAAATAAATAATATATGTATATGTATATTTTATATAAATATAATTATTAATTATATATATATAGGGAAAAATTAGCCTCCGGGTGTCCACAGGCTATTTCTGTGCAGGTGAATTCTTGTATATCCATTAGATGACAATCCTACGACTACTTTTTTAAAACCTAAAACAACTAAACTCCTCTCATACGGCTAACTTCCCCTCTGTTAGTTCATCTCCCACAACGACTTCTCTTTGGGGGGAGATCCCCAGTCCAGGGCTCTCTCACTGCTGCATCTTGTGGTAGTGGACAAGTTTACCATTGTCCTTCACCTGTGGCTTTCCTAGGTAGCTGGAGGGAGATTCCAGCCCATGGTCCTTTCACTGTGGCATCTTCATGTAACAGATCGATCGACAAGCTTCAGCGGCCATCAACGAGCTCCATGTGAGGTATGCCACAGTAGCCCTCCCTTCGCCATCAACAAGCTCCAGAGGCCAATCTCTAAGGGTCCTCCCTCTGCAATCTTCCCCGACCCTCCTTCTCTTAGCCGCAGCAGTGCCACTTGCTGCCCTGATTCCTCCAACATCGACTAGTTCATATGGTCAATTTCATCAGCACCTCTCTCTGCATTGGCATTGTGTGCTTAGTAATCTTTTTTAGGAAAGTTTATTTTTTTAGTTAGGATTTTTTTTTTCGATTACACTTTTAGTTAGGTTCATCTGATTATCTTCTCATTTAGGAGGGAATCAACATTGTTAAGAGGATAAAGTTCTCGTCTTTAGCAGCCAAATCGCCATTCGAAATCACCACATTCGCCCTAAACCCTAGTTTTCCAACGTGGTTGCAGCCCCTGTTATTCTTCATATTTTGACTGCCTCTATGCTTGGCAAGTTCGATTCTTCTAGATGCTAAGGAGAACGAAAGGACTGGGGTAAGGGCTTGATCGAATTTGTCTCTGCTACACTCTCTGCCTCTCCCCTTTTGTGGCCTTTTATCTTGATTGATCTAGTAATTTTATGATTAATAATTACTTTTCGCCCATATCTTCTGCAGCTCTGGAATTTGTTTTTTTCTTTTTTAAAACATTTCTTCCCACTTTCTGCCTGCAAAATCCTTGACTTACCGGCAGCAAAGCCAATACTTCACCTTCCAATGATGAAACCTTTTCCTATATGATTGCAGATTGGAAATTAAGATAGAGTAGGGAACATGTTGCTTCACTCATAGCCAGAGGGATGATGTTTACTATCATAGGCCGTGGACACTTCCACGTTGGACATCCAAACCAACTTAATGTTAAAAATCCCCCTTATAAAAAGATATTGAATCTACTTAGGTTGACATGAGGCTTTCATGTTGAATCTATTTTTTTCCCTTTCATGAGATCTTTTAAGTTTGAATCTAATAGTTTGTCCTAAAGCGGGTCAGGAAAAGTGGGTTTTATTTCTTGGTTTCAGTGATATATAAGCTTCTTTTTTTCCCCAATAAGTTGTTTGATGAAATGCTTTCCGCTTACTAATGAGATGCTACTTACCAATGAAATGGTTGAGAGAGTGACTTGCTGCTGACATTGATGATATTAGGATTAATCCTTGTGCATTTTATTTTTCATTGGAGAATGCATTAATCTAAATAATGTGATTGTTAGTTTGTTACTCATTTAATTTCATCATGGCAAATTCTGTTGCTTTATATTTTCTGCCTTTTAGATTTATCCTACATGCCTGTTGGCCTTTGTGTTTCCTAGAGCTAAATATATTTTGTTGTTCCCCATAGGGTTGCATTTTGCTTGATATTTCTTTTTCTTCTTCTATTTGATATTGAGCTAGTTTGCTTTGTTTATATGAATTTTATTTCATAACAATTTCCAAAGTTTCAGTAATAATTAGTGGCTTTTATGATTGGATTTCTAGTAGATTAGGTAATTAGCTTATCTCCATTGCAGGACTTCATTTTCTTGACGTACTCCCCCTTTTTTGGATTCTACATGTTAATCTGATTAACTGCATTTTTAAAATTATATTCAAGTTCGAGTTTGAGCTCGAGTTCAAACCTAGTAGCGTCGAGTTTGAGTTTTATTCGAGCTGACCCGAGTCGAGCATGGGTCTACTCGAACTCGGCTCGAGCCTATTCGAGCTCGAATTGAGTTTGAGCCAAACCCAATTTGAGTCGAGCCTAATTTGAGCTGAGCTGAGCCAATCTGGACGTGCTCAACGAGCCAGCTCGGCTCGTTAATAGCCCTATAGGGCTGGATTCGCTCACAATCTTATCCTACGCATGACGGAATGATTGATCATCTGATGAGGCGATCGATCATGTGGTCATTGAAGTCTCATTGCGAAATAGCTGAAAAGATAGGTGATCAATTGCACAATGTAGCGATCATTTGATCATTAAAGTTAGTGGACGTTGTATGAGTAAACAAGTGATCGATCGCCAGATGGGTCTATCTTTTGCTTAGTGTAAATGTCAACACTCCCTCTCAAGTTGGAGCATGTAATTTGTGGATGCCTAACTTGCAAAGAAGATGAGTAAAATGTGCTTGACCCAATGGTTTTGTGAATGTATCTGCTAGTTTTAGAGATGTAGAACCATATGTCATCTTGATCAATCTACTTTGAACCTCTCTCGAATGAGATGACAATCAAGTTCTATATGTTTTATCCTCTCATGAAAAATTAGATTTGAAGCTATATGGAGAGTTGACTTGTTGTCACAAAAGAGTAAGGCTGGTTGTGGATGTTGAACTAGAAAGTTTGAAAGCAAGTATTGCAACCAAGTGAGCTCATAACTAGCATTAGAGGCAGGCTGGTTGTGAATGCAAAACTTGGAAGTTTGAAAGCAAGTATTGCTACCAAGTGAGGTCACAGCTAACATTAGCCATTGCACGATATTCAACCTCTATAGAAGACAAGAAAATAGTAGATTGTTTCTTTGTCTTCCATTAAATAAGAGAATAACCAAGTACAATACAAAATCGAGTAGTAAATCATCTAGTCATAGGATATCTGGTCCAATCAGAATCACAATAAGTACTCAAAGAAAGAAAGATAACTGAAGAGAAAAAAGTCCTTGTCCCGGCAAGCCTTTGAGATATTTGAGCACTCTCATAGTTGCTTATAGATGCAATTTGCGAGGAACATGTATGAATTGCCTTAATGTGTGAACAGAGAACATAATATCATGCCTTGTAATTGTAAGATCGATAAGTCATCCAACTAAGCAATGATATGTGAAAGGATTATGAAATAATTCTCCATATTCATTGGACAAATTTAAATGTTGCCCCATTGAAAACTCACAAGGTCAAGTGCTAAGGTGTCCTACTTTAGATAAGATATCATGAGCATATTTTCTCTTTGATTTATGTATACCCTATCGGGATCGAGCTACTTCAATCCCAAGGAAACATTTAAGAGGCCCAAGATCATTTATGCAAAAATGTTTTTGAATGAGCTACTTCAACTGAGTGATGATAGCTTCAGCATTTTTGCTGACTATAATATCATCTACATAGACCAATACAATGGTGAATGAAGCCATGGCAATGACTGAAAAATGAATAGTTTACTCGTGATGATATAAAACTGGGATCCTGAAGAGTAGAAGAGAGCTTGACAACTTAATTTTTGGATGCTTGTTTAAGGCCATAAAGAGACTTCTGCAAGCAACAAACTCGAGTCTCCCCATGTTTGCCAAGGTTATGTGGGAGTTGCATATAGACCTTTTCATCCAAGTCACCATATAGAAAAATACTATTCACATAAAGTTTCACTATTGTCAAACTTGGCTTTGTGAAGAACATTAGTAGCATAGCATAAGTAATTTAAAACAGATAAATAAGCAAGTATAGGAAGATAGTTTGCCCAACAAGATTCCATTTGGTATTTTTCCCAAAAGGGTAGGAGTGGGGAGTCAATTTAATGAGGTAAGCAGTAGTGAGAATGCACTCTCCCCAAAAAATATAGGTAGTACAGCATGAAAATTCAAGGAACGAGCAACATCTAAAAGATGGTGATGCTTGCTTTCAATGACACCATTTTGTTGATGAATGGCAACACTACTGTGTTATTGGATAACACCATGGGTAGCAAAAAAAGAGACCATTTCATGGGGAAAAAAATTCAATACCTATGAAAGAGGAACAATTTAAGGATTTTATGAGTTTGCTAACAAAAAGAAAATTAACATTGAAAGATGGAATATGAAAAATAGTCTAATACTATGTCAGAAAAAAAAAAAAAAAAGACAAATCCGAAGAAATGTCCGAAGAAGTGAGAATAGTGGCTTCATTGGGTAGACAGATAAGAGGACTCTCCAAAGGATTCATAGCAGTAAACATTATTTTGGAACATGTCATGTGATCAATGGCTCAAGGATCAATAATCCATGAAGAATTTAAAACAGAGAAGGAAACAACAAACACAAAAGCGGGAGAGCAAATACTTGCAACATTGGCCAAAGAATGCGAGATACCTTTATTAATAAGAGCCATGATTTTCTTATATTGTGCTGGTGTAAAGGTAAGGATATCGAACAATCCATCAACCTTAGAAGCACTAGCTTTAGTGCCGGATGACCTAGTGATATAGCGGGTGTTGGCGCCTTTGCAAAGCTTATGGCCAGGATGATATTCATGAAGTTTGTAGCACCGATCAATGGCACTGAGAAGACCAAGTCCTTGACAATGCTCACAAAGAAGTTCTTCATGTCCTTGACTACAAGAACCACCCAATGCATCTGTTGGAGTGGATTGTCTTGATCCTCGAGCCAAAAGAGTTGTTGCATCATTAGGTGTGGATGTTATAAGGGCCACACTTTTAGGTGGTTTGATAAGAGCTGTAATTTCCCATTGTTTTTATTCCTAAAAAACAAGTGCATGAGCCTTGTTAATAGTGGGCAAATGATATATGAGAAGCACCTACCCATGCACAGTGGCATAAGAGTCGTGGAGTCCCATTAAAGACTGCATGACTTTCTCTTCTTGATCACGATCATGCAGAACCTTCATGGCACCATAAACACAAGTTGGCTATGGTTGATATGATGCAAATTCATCCCAAAAAGCCCTCAACTTGTTGAAGTAGATCGCCATAATGATTTGTCCTACTGAAGGGAAGAAATAGCAATGCGAATCTAATAAATATGAGGTGCATTACTTTGAGAAAACCATTCACGGAGATCGCTCCATACTTCTGATGTTTTGTCTATATAGATGGCACTTTGGCTAAATCAGGGTAGATGGAATTAAGAAGCCAGTATAGTACCATATTATTATAGCATTACCAAAGAACAAAATCTTCAAGAGCAGTCATGACATTTTGATGTAGAAGAGTCTTGTCTTGATGCCGAGTGCCCTAAGCATAGCCCCCAACTCCTTATAGAAGAAATGTCTTCAATCAAAGTGTGAGAGACTAGAGAAGTACTAGGATTATTCGATTTGTGGAGATAATACGTGTTGGAAGAATTAATAAGGCCAACACGATTTGCAAAATTATGACGCATCTATGACGAGCTGCTAAAATGGGCACTATTATTAGATGTAGCCATAGAAGTTGATGTGAGAAAACTTTGATGAGGTTGAAGAAAGACTGTTGAGGAATGTCCCTACTGAGCTACCATGTGAAAATGACTTAGAATACTTCAACGATCTCATTGATGGTTTGACTTTGGTGCATATACAACTTTACAACGATAACTGATCCTTATGGCTTAGGCCAGTTAAGTACATAATAAAAAATAATCAAAATATACAAGGTTATTCACCCAAAATTCCATTAACATTCATATTCAGCAAAATCAGTGTCAGATTTGCCAACAATCTTATCCTACACGTGATAAAACGATCAATTGCCCAATAAAGCAATCGATTGTTCGGTCGTTGAAGTCTCATTGCGCATTGGCCGAGAAGGGTAGGCAATCGATCGCACAATGTAATGATCGATCGTTTAATAGTTGAAGCAAGTGGATGTTGACCGACAAGACCAATGATCGATAGCTTAGTGCAAATGTCAACAGTTCCCATGATAAACTGCACCAGAGAGAGTCAAACTACTGCCTATAGGCGAAGAATGGAGGAATAAAAAATCTTTCGTCGATCAGACCTCGAACAGTTTATATGCAATGCGTAAGTGTAAATTCCCCATCGTCTGCCAAGCAAATATCCACAAGAAAATGCCAAACAAAAGCCCATCTCTTCATAAAAGGTTAGAAGATTCCTTGTCTTCTCCTAGATCATGTAGGAAAAAACTCAAATCGGGCACATATCCTTCATCTTTCATCTGTAAGAGCAAGCTATCCAGACTTCGGTGGATATCGAGAATTTGCTTATTCGACTTATCTTTTGCAACAAACAGATGAACGGAGCGACCCACCTGAATCCAACTGTTTCCTGGTTTCTTGACCAGGCCCTTGTCTTTAATCATGTTTCTGATCCTCGATACGTCCTCCCATCTCCCAGCAGCAGCATAGACGTTAGCCAGCAGAACATGATACCCAGAGTCAATGGGGTCCCTAGCAAAGATCATCTTGCCGACGAGCTCAGCGAGATCAATCCTCTTATGGATCCTACAGGCTCCCAGTAAGCTTCCGAGGACATCGATTTCAGGGTTGACGGGCATTTTTTTAATGAACTCCCAGGCATCATCAAGACGCCCTGATCTTCCTAGAAGGTCCACTATGCATGAATAATGCTCCATCTCTGGGACAATCCCATATACATCGACCATGGAAGTAAAGAAATACCACCCCATGTCCGTCATTCCTGCATGGCTAGAAGCAGATAAGAGGGCAATGAAGGTGACTTTGTCCGGCTTAATCCCTTCCCTCGTCATGCGGGTTAGAAAAGAGGACGCCTCGTGTCCATGGCCGTGCATTCCAAGCGCAGCAATGATCGTGTTGAATGTCACGCGGTCTCGCTCCACCATCCGCTCGAAGACCCTCATCGCCCATTCCAACGACCCGCACTTATGGTACATGTCCATGATCGAGTTCTGAACAGAAACAACAGACCCAAGGCCGTTTCTGGTAGCGTACCCATGTAGCTCTCTTCCCTGTTTCAGTGTGCCTAGTCGGGTGCACACCGGCAGCACGCTGATGATGGTAATGGAGTTTGGCCTGAATCCCGATTCGTGGACTCTTCTCATAATCCTGAACGTCGACTCGGCGTCGTCGTTCATGGCATACCCAGCGACCATGGAGTTCCATACTCCGACGTCTCGGTCCCAGGTGGCGTCGAAGACAAGCTCTGCCTCTGGTAGCCTCCCACATTTGGCGTATATATCCACCAACGCGCTAGCAACGAAGCCATCGCACTCGAAACCGTGCCTCAAGGCGTAACCATGCGCCTCCCTCCCTTGTTCAAACAGCTGAAGATGGGAAAAAGCGGGGAGGACGCTGGCGATCGTCACTGGACTCGGCCTTGCGCCCGACCCAACCAACTCAACGAAGAGGGCTACGCCCTCTTCGAACTCCTCGTTGAGAGAATGTCCGGCCACCAAGCTACTCCAGGAGATTACGTCCTTACAGTCCATGCCATGAAACACGCTACAAGCTTCTTGCATATGCCCACATTTACAGTACATGTCGATCATCGCGTTAGCAACGCACAAGTCGTCCACAAACCCGCTCCCGACACTGAAGCCATGCAACATGGCTCCTTGCCTCAGAGCTCCCAGCCTACCACAGGCCGGCAGCACGGTGGCCACCATCACCGAATCGGGGCAAAACCCGTCGAGTCTCATCCGTCTAAAGAGGTCCAGAGCGTCGACCCATGCTCCGTGTTGCACTGTCCCACATATCATCGCGGTCCATGACACCAAGTCTCTTCGCCCCATTCCGTCAAACACCTCCCGTGCGTCCCCCAAGCTACCGCATTTGGCCAACATGTCGATTAGAGCACACTCCACAAAAATATTGGCTTGTCCCCTGCCAAGTGCCTTGTTGGAGTAGATGAGGTTTTTGATCTCTAGGCCTTGTTCTAGATCCAGTAGCATAGAGCACGCCTTGAGAACAAATGGGAAAGTGAAATTGTCCGGAGCAAGGCCCGCTCTCAGCATCAGGCGATACAACTCAAGCGCTTGTCTGTACTGTCTCCCGTCCACCAGACTTCTAAGTATCGCATTATAGGCAAAAACATTCTTCGCGTTCGCAGGCAGGTGATCAAACACTGCCAAAGCGTCGAGAAGTGCGCCCACTCTGGCATACGCGTTCACCAGGGCCGAACCCGAATGGCCGCGAGAATAGGCGCAGAGGAGGAGACCCCCGACCAGGAGGAGAGAGTGTATCTTCCTGGTCGCTCCTAGACTGGTGGGAGATTTAAGGAGGGAGAGGAGGAGGTGCTCGGGAACATGTGGTGGGAGGGGTAGCAGCAGTAGAGCAGGAGAATGGACACCGGCGTGGAGCTGCCGCTGCAGGTGGGTCTCATTGATTTCACTGCTTGTGTTTCGATGGCAGGGTTGCAGCAGTGCTGCAACGGAGCAGTATGGGTGGCGCCGAGGTGCTCGGGAATCCAATTCCAGGCCGCGAACGGATTGAGTGCCGGTGAGGAGCTCGTGAACCAGGCGTCTGCAATTGTTAGAGTCTCGTTGAAGACGAAAGAGCGGGTGCGGGAGCATTGCCAAATGCAAGCGCGCATTTATTAGTTGTTACTTATTCAACTCGTATCGAACGGGCCGGGCTGGATCAGGCCCGAAACAAAATGACCTCACGGGGCCCGAGCCCGAGCCCGTAAGGGGTCCAAATAGTCACAGCATCGAAGATCATAAACAGGCCTAAACCAGTTTCTGCATTAACTTCACATTGGATATTAGCATTATTATAAGAATTATTTATGACATGAGCTTCACTTATAAGAACATTGCTCTTCCCACTTCCTACAAATATTGTCATGCATACTTACCCAACTCCTCCTCGTTGCAGGTGTCATAATTGTCTTTAGAGCATGGCATAGTATCGGTGTCTTTTTTTCGGTTCACCCCTCCCCACTACCACTACCACTACTACCACCACCACCTCTTCTATTATATTTTTTATATTAAAATATTAAATTTATAATATAAGTTATTATTTTACTAGAAAGAAAGATGGTCAGTGTCACTCTCAACATGTCGTGAGCACATACTCTTAACAGACAATGACGTATCTACAAAATTCTAGTAGGCATATCTACCGATATATCAATGTGCGGAGTAATTAAGCGATATAATTAAAAACTATCTAAAATTGACAATTATATACTAAAATTTTATTTCTTTCATCTTATAAATAGCCCTCGACACCTTAAAAACTCTCACCTCTTCAAAATTAGCAGTAGTTAAGAAAAAGGAGATACAAGGTGCATTAAGATCGAAAGAGAAAGCAAACAAGGGAATAAATTTTGTATGATTGGCGAATAACACATAAGAGAAAAGGTCAGCTCACTAAACCTTAAACTGATTATGGTCTAAATTCTAAGGAAACATGCTAAGTATTATAGTAGGGTTTGTGGGTTAACCAATGGGCATAGATAATAGTTCTTCATTTAAATATTTTATATAGAATAGTTATGAGATTAGCAATATAGAAATCACATGATTATACTACTAAGATTTTATATTTTCTTTTAAAAAAACATGAATAACATATTATATGTATCCCCCCCAATAAAAAATAAGTTTTTTTTTCCTTTTTGGTTTTTGGTATTGTAGTATTACTATTTTTATTTTCTTTATATATTTTTATTTTGGTTCAGTAGATTTTTAAAATTTTTAACATATTCAATCATATATTTGTTTCATATATATTTAATGTTATAAAATCAAAATTCGGATGAATTTATATATGAAGTTTAGACATGATTAATGGCTTTGAGTCTTCCTCTGCAGTAATTTTATGGTGAATCTATTAACCTTGTTGTTTATCATCAACAAAGATGGGAAGGCACAATCCTTGGTGACCCTATGTGCTCTGAAGGGTCCACAACATTAATAAATATATATTTTAATTCCATTGTAGCCCCCGAATTGTGGACAAAAGGTTCAGGACCGAGGAAGACTGAGAAGCAACCAAACGTGTTGAAGGATGACCTCGTCTTTAGTCAGGCTGTACTCTTCCATCCTCATGTTGACTGTCTCCATCCCCTCGGTCTCGATGAAGTTGTGTAGTCCCCGCTGGTCAAGAAAGAAAGAGGGGAAGGGGATGGATCATGAGCGGGGAGGAGCATGAGCTCTAGTCGGACGACAGCCGGGTCGGCTCGATGATGCTCTTGTTGACCTTTTTAATCACATATACATTGTCAATGGAACTATTAGGATTAATAGAAACTTGAATCAATTAATTAAATTGTTAAAAATGTATTGGCTAAATTTCAAGTCTAAGAGACTCGTTTGCAAGGCTGCAATTATGTAAAAAAAAATATTCGTTGATTTTTTGTTTTTTTATTTATGATATTAAGAAATAGTCAACAGTTGAGGGATCTTCGTTCACTCATGTGATTGTAGCAATGAGGTGACAAATAACTTGGGCCATCACAATTCTATGCTCATATGCCTAAGAAGTTGCAACTATTGTGAGCGTCTTCAATACTTAATAGATCCTATAAACCATTTTATAAATTTATGAGTAAAATGGGATACTAAAGGGATTATTGGGGTGTATATAGCCTCATTCTACTTAATATTAGCTTATGAATACTTTATATGGTGCACATTGAGGTGTGATTGAATATTACATACATGCATTTGAACAAAAATAGCTAAGCACAAGCAAAAGGAAGTTGAAGCCTATTGCTAAAAGTGACGATGGCCCAAATGCTTAGGAAAATAGTGAGCTAAATGCACTCTTTAGAAGAAATGTGACAATTTAATATAACTTTTGTACTTGTTTCTATGTTGCTCAACGTTTGTTCTCTTTGTTAATATGATAACTAATAAGTTGAAGTATAGTTTAATATGGACATTTGAGTCCTATTGCAGGAATGTCACTTCGTAGTTTATTTGAATGTATATTTTGCATTTCCCACTCCCACTAAAACTCTTAGTCCGGATCAGCCCTTTGTACAGGGATGGATAAAGTTCGGGCTCCCTGTGGGCGGTCCACTGGATCAGTAGGCCTGGCCCACCCACGTAGAATGCGGGCCAGGCTACGGCCTATAAAGAGGAGGGCCTAGCTAGGCCAGGCCATAGGAATACCAAAACCTCGCAAGAACTAGCGGAAGATGTACCCCAGAAGCATAGAGACTAATTGAATCCTCTGTACATGACACCAAGAAAACACTAACATACGAAAGTAAACATAACTAAGTCCTTCCATGAGTTGATGACCAAGATACAAGAGGTGGAAGGGGGTTAAGAAATGGTAGGCCAAATGCAAAGAAATAGATGCAGAGGAAGAAAATTAGGTAGAGGGGCAAGGTGGATTTGGGGGCGAAATGGTTAAAGACGTGGTGGAAGACCGTGATGAGGGGGAAGAAAAGGGGGCCTTTATAGGCTGGACAGGATGGGAAAGGGAGATGAAGGGAGGAGGAAGAGGTTGCTGGCAAGTGGTGGACAAGGCCACTATTTAGGAGGAGAGAGTTGGGGAACCAGTAGAGTGGAGGTTCACTCCGAACTAGGAGTTGCCGTGTGAAAACGCTACCCCCTACGAATCGAGGGAATATCCTCCCACAAAAACCCCATGCCACAAGGCCAAGGCAAGCAACTACCGGACGATCAGAAAATCCTTGCCATGCTTCTAGTTTGGGCTTCAAATAGGATTACTATTAGAACAAATGTATCCACTTTATAATTTTAACCTAATAAAATTTTATTTATTAATAAATATCTTTTATAGTAGTTATAAAATAGTTAATTATTTATTCTTAATCTGACTCTATATTCAGTTACAACTTTATCTATTTATACCATTTATATAAGTGTTATGATAATATTTAGTAAGTTTTATTGAGTTTTAAAATATTTTTATCTTGCATGTTTCAGCTCATGCTAAGTATATTATCGGTGCTTACTCATCATATCTATAGTCATCAAAACCTATACAATCTTCCGTGCTCCTCACACAAGATGCTGATGCGTAACATAATGATCGGTGGTAAGCATCAGGTAGACACACTTACATTAGTACCCTATATGTACTTAAAATTTTGAAATATTTTTGGTCATCCTAGAGGATATTCGTGAGGATATCTTCCATGAAGAGGAACCGTCAATCCTCATGATCGATGGTGCATTACAATAACATACATTAGCACATATGCGCTAACACATCTCAGATACTAAAGTGTGTACACCATCCATTTTCATAATCTATGGAGGATATGGGGATTATAAAATTTGCTGTCGTGGACCTTATCCTTTACCAAAAAAACTCGCAGAGGCCACAACTCTCACAGCTCTCAGATGGCCCACCAGACCATGCCATTGGCCGTTTCTTCTTCTTTTTCCTCTCCTCAAATCAGTCCAACTCACCTCGTCCCTTGAACTCTTTCTTCCTTCTCCACCCATCGCCTGCCAATCTAGCAGCGTCGGTCCCTTCTCTTTTTCCCCTTCTCTCCTGAAATCCTCCTGCTCAAATTAACAATTAAGTCGACCGACGGGACACTCATGGCTTCTGCGGCCCCAACTGCTGCAGGGCCTTCGACTACTCATCCTCTCTCCTTCCACCTAAACTCAACCCCCACATTCAGAGCCCACCCACACTTGTCCTCCTCCTCCCTCCGCCACACCTCCAAACCCGTAAAGAGACCTCCGATCGCCCACTGTCTCTTCCATACCCGCCTTCATCCCATCCGTCGACTCATTTCCCAAAACTCCGTCGACGTCTCCAAAGAAGGCACTCCCCTCTCGGAAGGCCAAGACCCAGTATCTTCCCCGGACCCGGCGTCTGCCGACCCCACCCTGGTGGGTCCGGCGACGGAGGAGAACATATTCGACAAGCGCCGCCTGGAGGAGCAATTCGTGGTCATCAACACGGGAATCCACGAGTGCAGATCATGCGGGTACCGGTACGACGTGGGTGTGGGTGACCCCTCCTACCCAATCCCTCCCGGTCTCGATTTCGCCAAACTGCCCGACGACTGGCGTTGTCCCACCTGCGGGGCCGCACAGTCCTTCTTCATCAGCAAGAGCGTCGAGATTGCAGGCTTTGCTCAGAACCAGCAGTTTGGCCTCGGCGGCAACACCCTTACTTCCGGCCAGAAGGCCTTGCTTATCTACGGTAGTCTCCTCTTCGCCTTTGCTCTTTTCCTCTCCGGCTATTTCCTTCAATAAATCGATTCCCATTTTCAACAGCGTCGACTGTTTGTTTTATATACAGAGATTATCCTTGAGCCAGGTGAGCTGCAAGAATGGTAGCCGCCTGATTATTTTTATGTGAGAATTGATTAAAGCACCTTAATGCTTTAATTTTAGGAAAATGGTATTCATAATCCTTTTTTATAACGTAGGCTTTATACTACATTTAATTGATTAGGGAAATGAGATTTATTTTTCTATATTTATTCATAAGTGGTATTTAATGACAAGTAATGTAAAGTAGTGTAGACGTATTACTATCCTTAATTTTAAATTTTAGCCCACTGGGATTTATTATGGGTGGTGGCTCATTGTATTATTTGTACTCCCTCTGTCCGACTTTAATAATATTTATAAATTTTTATAATAAATTAATTTAATTTATTTTAAAAAATTAAATGAAACTACTCTCTTTACCTTGTATTAATCGTAACATTTGAAAAATAATTTTTTTTATTAAACGATAAAACTTGCATCTACGAGAGAAAAGGAAAAATAAATTTATAATATTATTTTTTAAATACTTAATTACTTAAATTTAATAAAATAATATTATTAACTTAGAACAAAGTTTTTTATCAAATAGAGTTATTAATTTAAGACGGTAGAAATATTAATTTGGGACGAAGAAAAAATAACAGTCGTGAGCCGTTCTCTTTGGTGATATCACACCTACCAAATCATCACCGTCTAAATATTATATAAGGACCAAAGGATATGAGTGTGCTTTTCGCTACTGGCAGTTGTGTTATTCTAGTTGCACTTGGGATGAAGTTATTGCCGAAGCTAGACACTTTTGTTCTTTGCTCTTGGTTGTTGGAGGAGAAAGATTTCATTTGTCCAAAATATAATTATTATGCTTTTTTTGTCTTATATTAATAGTTTTATTTTAAAGAAAATAATTTTTATTAAATAGTGAAACTTATATTTAAAAGAAGAAAAAATAAATTTATAATATTTTTTTAAGTACTTATCTATTTTAGTTAAATAAACTAAAACTATTAATTTAAGACAGAGGGAGAGAGTTACAAAAGGAACACCAATATATTTTTGCATAATAAAGAGCTAAATCTGAAAGACCAGAAGTACATGTATAAAAAGAGTAAATGGGAAGAGGCGCCAGCGCCAAGATACAACACTAAGGGACTGACTTCATCCCAAAGCTTAGCCTCGGACAGCAATTGAGCTTGGCAAGCAAGAGTATGCATGCTCAACACCATTGCAAACTCCACTCACCTGCTGATCTAGTATAGATTAGGAAATATCCGGCTATGATCCTCCAAGAGGATTAAGAATACGGCTATAAGGAGCAAAACTGGGCTGATCTTCACTCAATATAACAATCTTATTCAGACAGTCTCCCTCTAAAATGATTTTTGAATATCCTAAGGAGATAGCCCATGAAGGTGCCAACACTTCCACTTCATCAGATGATCGCACCTCCGGGCCAAGTCAGCTAAAGCTCGCTGGAATAAATAAGTTATTGTCCCTGATGAGAAATGCCAAAGACCTCGAGAGTTTTAAAATTGAAAAATGTTTGAGTGATCGTTAATTTTCACAAGGCAAAATTTTACTTTATTATTTCAATATTATTAAAAATAAACCTTACTTATTAATAGTATTGAAATGATGAAGTAAAGTTTTTACGTTTAAAAGTTAACATCACAATAGCACTCCTCTTTCAAATATTATTTTGGCAAAATTAGCTTTTATACCGTGGTAGATACCAACAAAAGTACCATTTTAGATAAAAAATAATATTTATATAGCCTATTTCTTTATATTATAGGTTTTACACCCTTTTTATTGGATAAGGAAGGCCGGTCTTATATCACAATATGAGAATTACTTTTATCTATCTAATTATAAATGGTGTAAAAGTTATAATGTAAAAAAATAACGTGTAAATATATCACTATTTTGGAGCCTCAAATATATCAGGTCCACCTTGGTCCATCAAAGAGCCTAATTCTCTCCTCTTTTCAAAATAATAATGATACACCCACAACAGATATTCACAACGATTGCTCCCATGGCCACTTTGTACCAATAAGAGCTTCCCATTTCAACCCATCAACCAGCCTGGATAAGACGACATGATTAAAGTTAATTTTGAAATTTAAAAAGAAATTTTTAAAAGCAAACAAAACCCCAAACCAACTTCCCTTCCCAGTCTCTCCAACATTCCCAAGTCTCTCTCCCCTTGCCGGCCCTCTCCCTTGCACCGGTTATCTTCCTCCTCATGGCAGCCTCCAACACTCTAGACCCACTCCATTTCCTTTCCATCAACTTTTGCGTCATCCATCTCCCTCCACATGCCGGCCTCTTCCTCGTGTTGGCCATCTTCCTCCTTGTGGAAGCCCCCAACCCTTTGGACCCTCACCCTCTTTCCTCTAGCTGGACTCTCCACCTAGATATCCCTACATTCGGCAGCCCTCCTCCTCGCACTAGTCCTCTTCGCCGCACCGGCCTCAAACCTCTGGACACGAGAAAGCATCAGACTTTCCACAGTTCTGTCTTCCCCCTGATCCTCTTCCCTCTGTCAGATCTGTCGCCTTTCCATTTCTCTTATACTCTAGCTCTCGCCGTCTCAGCTTGTGGGAAGTCGTTGGACTTCTGTAAGAGGATGCAATTCATTTTTTCTTCGCTTTAGAAAGTGCTAATTGCTTGAAATGATGTTCGAGGTAGTTTAAATTGAGAGTATTATTTAAATATGATAAGTTAAAGTACTCTCAATTGCCACTTATCCGTATGTCCAAATGGGCTCATGCAAGACTGGCTCACTTTACTTTGGGTATAATATGTGCCTCATCATTTAAATGCTCCATAAACCATCGGATTTATCACAACGCCAAGGTCACGCACTTAAGCCTGGGCACATTTAAATGTTTCCCTATGTCCAATGTTAATTAATTTAGAACCCAAAAAATCAGAAGTAATGCAATGATTTCTCCATTTATCTATTCAGTTGGCTGTTGTATTTCTAATTTTTAATATCTTAGACATGTATCATACTAGTTGGACCTAAAATTAACCCAAGTAAGAGCTCTTTGCTGTCTCATCTACTATGTTTATCAAATTTCATTTTGATCGTGCTTTAGTGGTCGCACATACTGTGTGAGCATGTCAAGTTTTATTATTTTGATGTTCCCCTAAGCTACTTATATCATCTTCATCCTTCCTTACAACTAAGAAGGGAATGCTGAATATCATTCAGTTTCAGTTTGCTTACACTTTTCTGACCGACTTGTATTTTAGGAAGTATATTACAATTTAGTGTTAGGAAAAGTTTTATATGTGGCTAGCTCACGTAAGCATGAGCCTAGGAATTATGGGTTGTCGATAGATATATGATGACACAAAGGGGTATAAACCAATTTGCCCATTGAGTTATGTAAGTCATTAAATCAAAATCCAATTGCACAAATGAGAGTTTAATATACACTAGATTATGATAATGGACCACTAGATTGCTCATCAACCTTATACTTTTATAAGTAAGCAATTAAGAGTTCTAGTTGTTATGAGTAATAATTTATTTTTGAAGTAGAATTAGCAATAAATAAACCCTAATTTATAATTGTCATTCATGATCAATAAATCATCAAACAACACATATAAATCACACAATCGTACAAGGATTTTTTATATAAAAATCTCAAATTGGGTAAAAAACTACGGTAACCTAGATTTAAAGTTAAATCAATGCACTAAAACGATATAGATCTTATAATACTCAAAACAACTAACCAACTTTAAGACTTGATACGAACTTTTTTTGTTCAATCTTTTCTAATTGATGATGTTGGCCTTCAATTATTCATCATTTGAATCATTGAAATTTTGCCTCTTCATGTTTTGATCTTTGTCGTTTCTTCTAGCAACTCAACTAAAGACTTATTTCTTGTTTATTAATTTACTCTTAAGATTCTTCAACTTCTTTGAAGAACTTTATTGACTTTTCTATTTGAAATTTCTATGGGAAATATTCTCTTCTTAGTTGTGCATTAGTACGAATTCACCATAAATAATCTCTTCAAACTTCTTTGTGAATTCTTAAAGGAAAATATTGTGAAAAAGACTTTTCTTCCTTCTCCAATATTTTCTAGGTTTTTCTCTCTTTAATTTTGTCATTTTTTGTCCTTTATATTGGGCTACAAGTAGAATTGACACTTTGACTTCAATAAGGAAAGAAATAGATTCCTAAAAAGCTTATTTAGGACAACTAAAACTACTAGCGGTCGATCTTTTTAAACAGCGATTGATCGTTTACTGTTTTCTTAAGCAATGACTCCTTGAGCAATTGATCTATCATCCAACCATTCGATTGGTAAACTCTCAGCTTCATTTTACAAATGGTTGATTCAAGTGTTAATCGATCGATTCTTCAATTTTGTAATACAGTTATTCAGCGATCAATTCAATCAATATACTTCCCAGTGATCAATTGATGATAATATTCAAAGCTAGTTTTTTTCCTTTTTCCTCTGAATCCTTTTGAAACCTCCAAAATAAATTTTGACTTCTCTAAGTGACTTTTTTTATAAGAATGTGTACTGAACAAACTTCTTAACCCATCAACATTCTTTAGTTTTCATCCATAAGAATACTTATGCTCTTATTTTTCATTTCCATCAATATCAAATCCGACTCGACCATAATTGCATCTAATCAGATTTTAAGACTAATTACATACTCAAGTTTTCTAACATATTTTTAACAAAGAATTAGCTAATTAACCTAACATATAACACACATGTTCTAACACGCAATGCCCAAGCTCACGTAGTCGCATGTGAGCCTGAGCTCATAGAAACGGGACTTGTCAATGTTATGATATGTTTACTTCAAAAAGGTATCCTACCATTCAATATTTGAGTTCTCAAAGCCTCCAAGTTATTTGTAATAATAGAAAATTTTAAGCTAATTATTTTTAAATATGTTAATAGATTTCTAAGAGTTGAGCATAACAAGCCCAAGAACGCTCGAAACGGAGGTTGGTAGTGGAAGTTACGACCTCAGGAAACATATCTCATAGGTGGGACTCACTTGATAAGAGCATGAAAAATTACTTTAAGTAGCCTAGTTTGGTAGGGCTCGTCAATACGAGCTCAATGTGTAATGTCCCTAATTTTTTTATGATTTTTTGTGATTTTCTTGTCATTTTAAGTGGAAAAATGTGATATTTTGGCGTATTCATATTTGAGCATTTACTTCATATTTATACCCATAGAGTCGAGTGTGGGGCTTAGTCGCAGGCCACGAGCCTCACCGCACGCTTACGACATGAATTTTGGAGGTACAACGCGTAACCAGGAAGTTAACGTGTGTTGGGGACATAGATGGAAAAATAAAAAGGAGCACATATAAGTTTTTGGACTCATCGACCAGATTCAAGAAACTTACAGTCGCCAGAAAAATTTCACGTCCAGTAAGATGAGAAAACCTGAGCCCATTTCCAGTTGCTTCGTTCTCCCTCCTCCATCGTCAGATTTCGTCGATTCTTATTGGGATCCTCTTTGCCTCACTGCCACGAGTTAGTGGGTACCGACCATGACCGTTGCCATGGCCTCTTCGCTCCTCTACGAGGTACCGATCTTTTCTTCGGTTTTCCTCTCCTTCAAATCTGGTTTTTGAGCCGTGGGGCTGCGATTTTGATGTCATTTGTGACCGCCCTCAACTAGACTTATGTTTATTTGGCTGCTAGGAACCCATAGGAGCTAGCTAGAGCTGCCACTATGCTTTCTTCGCTCCGTTGTGAGCTACCAGTACTTTGGTCCGGTTTTGGTTATATTTTCATTTCACTGTCCGTGATATTTTTTAGACGTCGGTGTCTTTTCAGTCATCGTTTGGCCATAGGATAGACTCCGTCCAGCCTACCTCAACCTAGTGTCGGTAGGGGGTTGCCGTTTTCGACCCCGCTTCACCCCCTATTATTTTGCTCTGTCCGATTAGACGCTTTGCGTGTGTCTCGGGTCGTTGCCATCGGAGAGTTGTGTGTCATTTGGCCATCATGGGCTCTACCCCAGCTTGGCGACAGTGAGGGTCAGCCCCACTTGGCCCGATTATACCTCCGCTATGAATGGGCTACTTGCCTTTGCCCTATACTGTGTGAGATGCATAGCTGCCCGCACCAAATATGTTGGTTGTGGGTGGCAATCGGCGATGTTGCCGCTTCGATTGGCCACTACCTCCTGGTCATAGCTTAGTTTGCCCTCTTGTGGGCCCTAGGCCACTAGCATCTGACCCATCTCCCCCTAGGGAGGTCCTTTTTGGCTGCTTGTGCATGTGGCCACACGTGTGCTTTTGGGTTTAGGCACCGTATTTGTGCCGCTTGACCGTTGGTTGGCCCTGCCACCGAATGGAGTTGACATTGGAGTCCTCCACCACCTCTCCTTTGTCCTCGAGCATCGCCCCACGCCCTCCACTCTATTGGGGCCCTCGATGACATGAAATCGACACCGTTGGGTGCTGTCCATGGCCAATTTCGATGTCTTCCGGCCGGCTGAGTACTTCTCAACATCCTCAACATCTAGTCGCACCGCCACTTATGTTGGCTTGACCTTTCTCCCGAACGCCCTATTGTGCCGCAGTTGGTCGTGAATTTTGCCGCACTGATGCGTATCACCCCATTTGGCTGTGATTTCTTTTGGTACTTCCTAAACCCTTGGGACAACAACTCTCTCAACTTGGCAAAGCTTTTGTCCGCCAATGACGCCGCCACCATCATGTGCTCGCCATCGAACATCATAATTATGAGGTAGGGGAGCTTTGAAGTCATAATTTTATGATAGCATGCTTTGAATAAGTAGCACCATGTTAGGATTATATGATTCAATGCTTTGGATGCTAAATAATGATTTGTTTGCATGATGTAAGAGGATATATTATGTCATGTTGAAATGCATATGACATGCATGTGGGTTGTATGTATGTTTGAAGTTTGTTGGTAAGCTTCGTATGTTAATTGAATATGTGCTATGAGGAATCATCTTTGATTCCTCATATGCGAACACTTCATTTTGGTCGAAGTCCTATTTTCTCTTGGGTCCCTCCACCCAACTTTCAACCTCGTTATCTTCAAATGGCTCCTCCTCCAACTCTTCCACCACAATGGAAGCGAGAGGTGAGTCAGAGATGACATATACCTCCACTACATCACTAAAGGGGGTGTACCAAGGGTGTAGAAAACAAACTCTTCCTCTACTCGTAGGTTGTAGTGGGAGGGTAGATGACTACACCTCTACCACATCACTGGTGATGCCAGAGTGTATGTCACATCGGTATCAATTGATATCTCAATAGGTGTGTTGGTCCAACAATCTTCCTCACTACGATCTAAATTAATAGTAGGAGAGTAGGGGAAAATGGAGTCATCTAAGTCTAAAATCTTTATAACCCAAGGGTCATCAAGGCCCCTTACCCTTGTTAGTAAGGGCAATTTGCGTACAAGGTAGTTGAACAAGGAGCCACGATGTGCTTCATTGATGATTTCCCCATATGCTTTATTAAAAAAACACACACCAAATCATTTAATTAACTTGATATAAAATAAGTATGACACTAATATTTATGCTGACTGATTTAGTTACTCGTATAAGTAACTTGATATAAAATAAGTACAACACTAATATTTATGCTAATTGATTTAACTAATTGTTATGCCCTGACTTTTAAATTAACTTAAAAGTTAGAATCCCAAAAATTTGTAATCAAAGAGGGGCCTAGATCAACAGTATATAAAAGAATCGCCCTTACAAAATAGTAATTGACAAATATATAAAATTTCAAAAAGAAGGCGATAGACTCCACAACATCTTGTTAGCATAAATATACAATGTAAACAAAAAGATATTAAACAAAACTTCAATGCATAGGCCCTTAGTTTTCCATGGACTGTTCTGCTACAGCCCCAGACTTATGTCTACACCTGCAACATCTAGGGGTTGGTGAGTATAAATTTTATACCTAGTAGGTAGTATTAAATTCTACTAACATGCTGAATCAAAAATTAAATAAATCAAATTTTAAATTTGACTTAGAAATTAAAGTCAAGTCTTTTGAAGAGCTTAAAACAAATACATATCATTCACAGAATATTGCCGATACTAAAACAACATACACTCGTGCTCATTGGGCAATATGGTTTGAAAGAAAAGGGTTTTCTCATAATACCTCAATTCTTGAGATATTATAAGCCTCATTAGGTAGTATCTAGGAGTGATCCATGCTGATAGTTCTTGGTTTACGCACTGAAGAACTACCCTTCAAATTTTAAAATTTAAAATGATTGGGATAATTGAACGATATTCAAATACTTGTACTTTAAAAATTCTTGTTATGAGGTAGACAATTGTTTGACCCCTAACAATATTTTAAAACCCCATCACTTTCAAAGTAAACCTTAATTACAACTTTAAAGAATTTTGAAAATGAAACCTAGCTATAGCATGAAACTCAGATTTAGAACCACCTACCCTCATAAAGCCCTTACTCATCTTCAGCTTTAGAGAAATGGGCGACAACTCCCCTATCCCTAAGATAGTCTCTAAATCCAGCTCGAGTGAGATGGACAGAACATCCCCTAGTGCTATGATGATCTCCGCTTTGGGCCCATAGTGGCAGACATGGCCTCATCCTTCCCCAAGTTGTTTCTCCTCTTTAGAGAAGCTAACTCAAAAAAATAACCTTGTCACTATGTAGGGTGCCATCAAATTAGCTAGGATTGGTTTTGAAAGATATAAATTAGGAGACAAACAACTTAGAAACAAAGGTTTAAAGTGGGCAAAAACCAAAAGAGATGAGAGGAGGGGTTGGGGTGGGGTGAATTGGAATCTCCCTCCTCCCTATTTATAGAAAAATTAAGTCATTGGATGCACACCACATGGCATACATCCAATGGCTGGTTGCCGTCATAACTTTAATGGAGAGCCATGTGTAGGTGCATGTTGTGTGCTACCTACCTGACCTACGAGTTGGGCTTGCACGCCACAGGTCTCATCTGTGGGCAGGCTTGCATGCTAGAGGCCTTGCCTGCGGTTGGGCCTCCAAGCCATAGGCCAAGCCTGCAGGCTAGTCCTACATGTTGAGGGCCCAACTGTAGGCTAGGGCCTACGTGCCTTAGGCTTGACCTATGGCGCTAGGCCTAGCCCAGTCTAGCGTCAGCAGCCCTAACATTGATATTAATTTTTTTATGAAAAGATAATTCAAAATTTTTTACAATGATAACTCTCTACCCAAACTTGGATTAGCATTTTCTTAGTATCGACGAGCCCTGTGAAAGAAGACCACATAAGAGTATGTTCTCTTATAAATTTTGACTGGGGCCTGCCTATGATATGTTTCTCAAGGTCATGGCCTATTTTATGGTGTCCAATCTAGGCATTCTTAGGCTCATTACAATCATCTCTCCAAGTCCTATGAACGATCTAAAAGGTTCCTTAAGAGATTAAGGCTCAAAATTACTTAAAATGAGTAAAATAATTTGTTGGACCCGAAACACAACGTGGGCCCTGAAAATATGTTTTTTAAAAATTGGGTTATAACATTTATCTTCCCTTTGATCATGTGGAATGCATACATTTTTATGTGTACATATAACTTAAACTGCTATTTTGTGAAATTACAGTAGAAGCTTTAATGTCAGTCTAATGTGATATATTCCACTCAGTTGTAATTAATCGAGCACATCATTCTCATTCTACATAGGAAGGACAGCGAAGTGTGAACTTGATGTATATTTATTTCTTCAATTTTTTTTATTCATATATGTAGGCATTCTCATTGGAATCACTAAGACATGGTACCCTTGAAGATAAAGATCAGGTCTTCATTCCATTACAAGCAATTTTGTAAAGTAGGAGGAAAAGAAGAATGATTTGGTAGTGGTGAAGGAAGCCCCTCTAATAGAACCAACTTATGTGTGATGGCTTGTTCTAGATATTGAAAGGATTCATGGCTTCGTTCCAAGGAACCTTCCTTCCATCCAATCGACTAATCATTACATTGAGTGCATGCGCCTTTAGGCTTGGATACCTTAACCTGGCCCTTTTTTTCAAGTCACACTGCTCTCTCTTGTTTTGTATAGTAGCATCATAAAATCATGATCTAATTATTTCATATATGGGATAGACTGTGAATGTGTATGCTTGTTCAGATTTGTATGCCTTAGTTCATGTGGGAAGTGTGAGCCATAAGGTTGTATTCCATGTGATGCCCCGAAAATTTTTAAACTCATTTTTTTATAAATAACACAACAAAAATAAATTTTCTCAATTTTTTTGTCAAAATTGAAATAAGATATCTCAGGGCACGACTTACTTGCTTTCAAACATACTCATATTCAAACAAGAGTACAATAAAATGTAAGGTCAAAGCACATCATAAACCAAGAGGATCTAGCCAAAGTACATGTCTAAGACACATAATATACAATAAATGTAAGCAAATGTGCACTCACATGCATATAGTAATACATATATATGTTAAAAGTGCAGTTAATAAAGTCAAAGAGTCCTATATTAGCTACGAAGTCACTTGACATCTTTTCTCCTAAATATCATAGTTCTTACCGATCACTCTTTCTGTGGCCTGCACCATGAAGATGCTAAAAATATGAGTATACCAATATGGGATGGCTATGCAAGAGCCATATATAAATGACAACATAATAACAATTAAAGAGCAATATGGTAACATGAACCAGCAGTATATGAAGTAAGAGTTTACTTAGACACATTTAGACTAAAATAGGGAAAAGGCATGACCTGACTACATTTTCAACTTAACTTAATATTATGCATCTTTGAGTATGTCATTGTTGCGTTTCAGTCTAAAATTAGGTGGTAATTATAACCATAAAAAAGGTCTATCATTTTTACCAATATATATGCCAAGAAATGACAACAATTCATGTCACAAACTTCATAAAAAATAGCCCATTTGTCTACTGAGAGATTATGTTGTAAGATTTTTTAAAAAAAAAATGCATAAAACACTCAATACCCAATCAACTCAGCACTACCTGATCTAAAAAAATCTCAAAATAATCAAAACAAACCAAATATTCCAAAATGGAATACATAGGAAAAATTATGTAGAAATAGACTAGGAAAAAAATGCAAGAAAAAAGAAAAGTAACTATCAGTTGGGGATTTGGGGTGAGAGGAGGATGACCGCTAGGGCATTACATCAAGGGAGGATGATAGGGCAAATCTGGGGTTTCCATGGCTCCTCCTTATAAATTCCTTCTCTTTAGGAGTTAGATTTGATTTCCTTTTGTTGTCTCCCTACTTCTGCTCTCTCTCTCTCTTTGTCACTCGTCTCTTACATACTTAATATCAGATGTTGTACAACAGCAAGGAGGATATTACAAAACAAATGGTAGATTTGCACCTATACTCCTAGCTTTTATCCTACTTGCATTCTCTTTCTTGTTGTCTGTACTGTCATTTCTTTTGCAAAAGCTTTGGCCAACCTGTTATTTGTAGAACAAAAAATAATGTCATCTACATATATATGTGTCATTATAACATTCTTTCCAAAAAAAATTATGAAGAGAGTTTTGTCTACACTACCTCTTAAGTAGCCCAACTTTGTTACGTATTGAGTCAATATGTCATACTAGGCTCTTGGAGCTTGCTTCAACTCATACAAAGTTTTCTTCAATTTGTACACATAGTTTGAATGGTGAGGATTAACAAACCTTTTAATTATTTCTGTGATGACCACCATGTCCCACCTCAATTTAATCGCAATTTCCTTATCTGACACGTGTAAATTTCATGCATGTGACCGAACATGACAGCTGTCAGTGCACAATGATCACAAATAAGTCGATTGTAAAAACAATAACGGAGTTATTGCACAACCATAACAACGCAATTATTACACATGCCCAGGGACCACTATGCGTAGAACTGATAGTTTACACAGAGTTTATAAATCACTAGGTATATCGTGTCATTACACATGGGTCACATAGATAATAATACAATATAAAAATTATTTGGAAATCCCTTCCGCTATAGCCTATGTCCTTGCTGAAACACCTGCAAGATCTAGGGGTGGGTGAGTACATTTATACTCAGTAGGTTGTGTTAAAATCTAAAATGATGCTAAGCACCCAAAACCTTCAAACGCAAACCTATACTCTTTTCACATAATCTTTTGTCCATAGTAAATCACCCTAAAAATTAGTTCGTTCATAAGCAAATCAAATCCATAAGCTTAATTCCAAATCATGTCAAATCCGCAAGCACGCTTCTAAATCAAATCCACACATTCAAATCCAGAACCACGTTAAATTCACAAGCTAAAGTCTGCATCAGACTCACAAGATCAAATCATGGATCAAATCATATCTGTGATCTCAAATCCAAGTTACAACGCATCCACAATTTCAAATCCGGATCAAATCACATCCATAAACTAAAATCCAAATCACATCACAAGATGTGATACCCAACAGCCTACCCTCAGTACTCATGGGGCAATGAGGGCCACTTAGGGAAGGAGTTTTCCCATGATATTCCACCTTGTGCGCGCCACTTGCAGATTATTTTTCTCAGCGGGTATCCAAATCAATGTACGTAACCAAACACTAAGGGGTATGCATAAAAATCAATTCATTTCACTGTACATAACCAAAACACTAAGTGGCATATACGAAATCAAATCACATCACTGTATGTAACCAAAACACTAAGTGGCACGTACGAAATCAAATCACATCACTACGCAATAACCACAACATTAAGTGGCTCGAACGAAATCAAATCACATGACATCACTACATATCACCAAAACACTAAGAGGCTCATACGAAATCAAATCACATAAGTAAATGTAACCAAATCACTCGTAGCACATGTCAAAACAGTTCAGTACATAATATATTTATCCAAAATAAGTCTTGTAAATGTAGCCAAACCAAATCATTCATAAAATCTACACTAAGAATGCATTTAGAGTTTAAAACCCCCTACATCGCTTTCCGTGCAAGAACGAAGACGATGCACCAGACACCACGAAATTGGACGTCACTTTTTTGGGCCTTAGAGGTCTCGAATTAGGAAAATAACCCTGCCATAATGTCCAGCACATTTGATTTAGGTAAGAACACCTCTTGACTGACATGACTTAAAATGAGTGAAAAACGAAGAAATGAAGTTTCTAAACATGGGAGGGAATGAAGAAACGTGGGAAAGTTTGACGAACTCGAAAACTGGACGCTTTTGAAGCTATGTATAGAGAAAATAGATAGACATGAGGCTGACACATGGTAGATAAGATTGACACATGTCAACCTATCCAACACGTCACTGATCTTATCCGCTATGTCGCCGATCCTATCCAATTCATCGTTAGTCTTATCGGCTACGTCGTCGATCCTATCCGACATGATATTATTTTATTCAAATAATATCATAACCTCAAAATGCGACAACTTCCTACCTCAAAGTCAGAATCTCGCGTTCTTGTTACCGATTGACTCATGTCAACGAGCCCTTCGAAATAAGACTACACATGGGTAGGTTCCCCGCACTTTTCATGTGGGTCTTGCCCATGTTGCATACTTCCCGATGTCGTAACTTTTGTTCCCAACCTCCGTTTCACACATTCATTGAATTGTTACGCTCATCTCTCCAAGCTCTAACACACCTATACAAAATCTCGCTGAATGTTTGCCTCTAAATAATTTAAAAATATTTTAAACTCAAAAAATAATTTTATTAGAGGCAGGAAATTATACCAAAAATTCACGGTCATTACAGTTTCATACACTTCTTCCTAGATATTTTCATTCAAGAAAGTACTATTTGCATCCATTCGATAAACTTTAAACTTTATATGACATAGAAAGTAAAAGTCAAATTAACTCAAGTTTTACTACATGAACAAATATTTTATTAGAGTCAATGTCTTCTATTTGTGAGTATTCTTGTGCAACCAATCTAGCTTTGTTTCTGGCAATGTGTCCCTATTCATGAGTTTTGTTCAAGTAGATCCACTTTGTGCCTATTACATTACCTTCTTTTTATTGGAACAAGAAACCAAACATCATTTCTTCATAATTGACCAAATTATTCTTGTATTGCATTAATTCAATTATCGTCTTGAAGTGCTTCATCAATCTTCTTTGGCTCCATTAGCATTTATTTTTTAAACATTTTTCTCTTTGAAAGGCATACCATAACACATTGAATAATATGTAACGGAGAACTTCATTTGTCATGAGTATAAAATTACCTAAAAGTCAAATTGGGGACATGATATTAACAATTTTCACAAATCATGGTTTAAGATACTATCGGAATTACATTTCAATAATATTCATATAATATTAGAATAAATATAAGATCCATAGTTGAGCATTTGTTTATCATATCTTAGTCATTCGAAGTCTATTTTAGGCATTCTTGGGTGCATTGTGTTTATCTATAAGTTAGGTCTATTAGTGTTTTAGAAGGCTTAGCTGAATTCCTAGCTCAACAAATAAGACATAAACACTTTAAAATCAATTAATCATGAAAAGAAAACATTTTCCTAAGTCTAGAGATGGAACAAATTGATTATTGAATCCCTTTAGACAAAGTCGAGCCTACAATGTGGCAAAACCTTTTTGGCTTAATTTTCAATATAGAATATTTTAAAAATATGTTTAGAAAATTTTATTAATTACAATAACCTTCCTAATTTAGATCTTAAAATCCAATAATTAATTTTAAAAATTTCGAGTGTTACATGGAACCATAGGGGGCTCATTGTAGGGTGTATAAAAAAATTTCCCTTTGAGAGCTGTGCGGGCCCACATGATAAAGAATGCAACAGGATGTTGTGTCGAGTGCGCTTGGGCACGCATTTTAAGCGCACGCGATTTAGCAGGTCTACATGGAGGCGAGTCCAAGACCAACTGTACAACTCCTTTGGGACGGAGGGATTTTAAATTTCAAAAGAAGAAAGGAAATTTGGGACCGTTGGCCGTGGGGGGAGTGGGGTGAGCTGAGCAAGCAGGTCGCTGAGAAGAGGAGGTCGATCGGGAGCTCAAAGGTGGGTGATGAAGACAGAGAGCCTCCTCTCACTGTGGCATCCATCGCCCGTCAGCCATCAACGCTGAGTAAGAATTGAAGCATCTTTTGTGTTCACCTCACCCCCTTTCTCCAGAAAGCTCCGGAGTAATCGTCAACATGAGGCGCAGCCATGGCTGGCAGCTCCCTCTTCATCCTCTTCAGGTCTCTCTCTCTCTCTCTCTCTCTCTCTCTCTCCCCATTTCACTCTTTCTTCATTTTTAGCTATCCTTCTTGTTTTCCCACATAGTTAATAATGGGACGTCAACTCCCCTGAACTATCTTCATCATATCCACTTTGATGCCTCCTACTTGCATCGATTTCCTTCTTTGCTTTGCTCGGAGGTTTAACAAGACACGACTAAATTTTGATGCAGCTAACCAAGAAATTAACTAGCAATAAGTTTCTTCTCAGCATAAACTCCAGTTTGAGATGAGAAAGTTACCACTTTTATATTCTTAGTTCCCTAAGTAATTCAATTTCACTTTTCTCTTTCTTTTTTAATAAAGAATTGACTCTTGAATTTCCTTACTTTTTTTCATCCTTATCCTTCTGTATTAAATGCGAAGCTTGAGATGTTATATAAACCAGCTGCTCGTGATCTATGTCAAATTATTGAAATGTTCAATGAATCGTTGCAGATGATTGGCATCACCATGTATAGCTTTCTCATAGTTGCTTTCTACACCTTCCTGGGACCCTTTATTGGAAATATAGTGGCTGAGAAGACTGTAATCACACTGTTCACATTTACGGTATGATGCTGATCAACTCCAATTTAATTGCTCGTTAGCTGCGTGCTTGAAATCTTAAAACAAGCTTTTTAAATAGATCACATTTTTTCTGTCTTTCAGGCATTCTCTGTAATGATTCTGTTTGTAAGATGCACTGCGATTGACCCATCTGACAAAACTAGCTTGAAGAAGAGAAAAACAGTTACTTCCAAGGGATTATCTAAACTCAATTATGGGTTTATTGCTAGCCAGATTATGGTTGGAGTCTTAAGGAGGATAGAAAAGAAAATACTGAAGCGTTTCATAAAGAGGCGTTATCTGCAACCATTGCAAAATAGTGTTCAGATGGAATCACTTTTACCATTTCCACTTATAGTTAAGGATGATGCAATTTTACCTGGTATAAAAGATGATGACATCGTGTATTGTTCACTTTGCGACTTTCAGGTTTGTGGACTGACTACTTTGTTTATTGTGATCTTCTCATTAATTTTGATTCATTATTTACATATGAGAAGTTAGGGGTAGCATCTTTAGGTTAGAAGTTTAGAGAGTGTAGGTTGCGTTGGCACAAGGTATGTACAAAGAAGACCAATGAGGTATGTACAAAGAACACTAATGGATGCCCCAGTAAAAAGGTTGGAAAGGTTTTATCTAAATGATGTCAAAAGAGGGAGAGGAATGCCTAAGAGAACTTGGATGAAATTAGTAAGGAAAGATATAATTATGTTATCTCTTATAAAAAAGTTGGCACAAAATAGGCTAAAATGGAGGCATAAGATCCATGTTATCTCTTCTGATTATGATTTATATGTTGTATAAAACAGAGATGCAATTATTTAGTAATTAGTACCTTAATTGGTGTTAGTGAATGGTCTTGGTTGACATAGCAATGAGAGCATAGTTATTTTTTGACTGATGCAGATTACCTTGTCTGATATTCTTCTTCAATTTTTTTCTCATGAAAGTGATTATATCTTACATATAACACCAATAGATCAGGGATGAACAATTGATATAAGCTTCATTCAGGACTCTCTTACCCACCCTAACTTCCTGGTCAGAAGAAAGTACAATTTGAGAATGGGGAGGAGGATATAAAAGTAGTGTCAAATTTCCTGTCTGCTTTATGTTAATAGCTACTTTTAAGAAAGAGCACTTTAATTTCCACTAGTCAAAGAGAACTCCATTGTTTACCAGTATTACCAATGGAGGAGTTCACAAGCTGGATTTTTGGATCCCTGACACTTACAACATCAATTGAAGTATGTTATATTTTATACAAATGTTACTATGAAGATTTGATGACAAACATTGCCAGTTTGCAGGTTAAAACAAACAGCAAGCATTGCAGAAGCTGTGATCGATGTGTTGACGGTTTTGATCACCACTGCCGAGTGAGAAATGAAGTGACTACATAGTATAAATTGTTTTCAAATTGGTATGGTTGGCATGAGATAAATAATTATCTTTTTTCTTTGTAACAGTGGCTAAATAATTGCATTGGGAGGAAGAACTATACGACATTCATCCTTCTTATAGTGTTTGTACTGTTAATGGTTAGTCCCTCGGGTATTTGCAATAAAAAGTTGTCCAACATAGTTGAAATTGGTATTCTTTTTTTAACTTGATGTTTAAGAGCAAACATGTTGTTTTTGTTATGGTGATCTCTTGTACAGATGCTTATTGAAGGAGGAACTGCAATAACCATTTTCGTTCGTTGTTTTGTGGATAAGAGTGGAATATCAAAGGCACTTGAGCACAAACTCTCTGAAAATTTCCCAAGAGGAGTAATTGCTACAATATCAGTAATGCTTTCGTTTCCATTGCAATATTTTTTCTGCCGTTTTTAAGACAGAAAGACATTATAAAAAAAACTTGTTGACTGAAATGAAGCTAGATTGAGTGGTCTAAGTAAAAATTTTAGGTATAAGTTTGATAGTAAGTCACATCGTCCACTGCTATAGAAGCTTATGAAATTTGACAAGTGGCAAAAGAAAAATAACGAAAGTGACGTGCCCTGGTGGAGACACAGCTTGGCAATGGAAGAGATGGGAAAACAAGAGGAAAGCGAGCGCCAAGGATATCTGGCATGGTGTTGGTATGAGCCAGAGAGATGGAAGGAAGTGAGCATGCACAAATGATGCAGGACAGTGTAGGGAAGAAGGAAAATTGGAAAATTTAAGGAGAAGTAGGGGAAAGTGGATGGGTACAATGCTCTAGAATCACCACCAGAGGGTCATTGGCCTCAACACCAATGTTTGTTCAGCATCATCACCAGATAGAAAAAATCTCAATCAGTAGAGAGAAGGGTTTTTTTAATATCATAGCCTATATTATTAATGAAAGGCGATGCCTTTTTTTATAGGCTTACATAAAGTTTTAAATTGGAAATAAACTAGCGTACAAATAACTCTATATATGACAAGGAAATCTAATCTACATATGACCAGAAAATCTAAATCTGAAGTTTTGATTTCATTTGAATGTAATCTTCTAAATAAAACGCCTAGATCCTAAATAAACCAAATATGAAATCCCCTAATTCCCATATCTTGCAGTGGCATTAACAGAGGCCCACTATAGCCTCCTCGTGATATTGTAGGAGTATCATTTGGCAAACACGGTTGTAGAAGTTGCTCATTAAATTGCAGCTGATCACTAAATCTTCAATTCTTATAGAAAAGTAAAAATAAAATCTATCAAATAACAGGAGTAACGAGGTTAAACTCACTTTTACAAAGGTAACATGAAATTATTTTGATATCCTACTTACTATATAAAGCGCTAAGAGTGACGATAATTTTTTGCCAAACTTCCTATATTGCCCTCACATTTCTTATAATGTCTTTTAATGTAAGTATGAATTGTTATATGGTTTAAGTGTATTTCCCTCTCTGGTAACAGAACCTTCTTATGTCATAATATTGGGCATGTGAGTATATTGTCCTCACCAACAGAACCTTCTTATGTTTTTCCATGTTTTCCATTTTCATGGTTCAATGTTTACGCAGGTTCTGTTGACTCTGATAACAGCCTACGGTACAGTCGCACTAGGACAGCTTTTTATTTTTCATATTGTTCTCATCAAGAAGGTATCATTTCCTTTTCTTTTATTCTGGACAACGTGTTTCAGCATTACCTTTTTTGCTGGTTAGAAAAAATTAAAATGTTGTTTTGCTTCTTTATCGCGTCTGTCAGGGACTGCAAACTTACGACTATATCTTGGCCATGAAAGAAGAAAGTCAATCCATAGAACTGTTGGATGACTCGGGCACATCTTCAGATGAAAGCTTTGATGACTTCGACTCACCAAAAAAGTCGAAACCCATGTCCCGTTTTTTATGTCAGGGAAACAAAACTGATGAGGTCAGTCTTCGAACTTGTCCACAGAACACAAACCTTTTGATTACTATGCATCAATGAAACCTGGTAAAAAAAATAGAAGCATATAACTGCAAGGCTTTTGCTCGCAGAGCTCGAGAAGACTGTCCATAAGAATAGACAGAGATCATCCCATATCCCCCACCTCAAGAAAGAAACCAGACTTCCACATCGGCATTAACCCGTGGGCACTGATTAAAATGAGCACAGAAAGAGCCCTCAGCGCGGCAGCGAAAGCGAAGGAGAGGATGGCAAAAGGGAGGCAAATGGCGGGACATGAAGTCCCGGGGACATTGTTGCAGCCATTGCCAACAGAGACAAAACGCGGGCCCTCGGCGAACATTGACAAGAAACATCTTCATGCCGAGATGACACCGGTCGTTGCCAAGGGGTGGTCTGCAGGCAACAGTGGACGGTTCTCAAGCCCGAGACGGCGAATTTCCGGTTCACCTACAACAGTCACTCCCTCTCCAAAGCAAAAACATCGAAGCAACTTCGATTTGAAGCTCACGCAAGTGTCTCAGGAGTTGGAAACGTACATCTCGCGGCAGGTTTTATGCTCTGTTTTGAAGAAGGGCGGGGAGGCGTCCCCGAGATAGGCATCGCTTATATATTTGTTCTTATTTTTCTTCCATTTTTACTGTACGCTTGTTCGTGCCCGGTGGTTTTCTCAGCCTTTGGGAATATCTTATACGTGGAAAATCCGGAATTCTATATAATTTGGGGGCTCTTCCAAACAATTTTTTACTAAGCAATGTCCGGTAAGTTTACGCAATTTTTTTCATTAAACTGCCCACCTTTTAGGATGATTAATGATAAACTAAATGAATCTACCGATAAATCGTACTTTTATATAAAGTAAAGTCAGTGGTTATCGAAGTTTTCTTTTTTTTTACTATTTTACCTCTTTTTTTTTACTCTTAATTTTTATTTTACCCATATTTTATATTTTTATGTTCTTTAATACAATACAAGCTTGAATGGGTACAAGACTTATGGACATTTAAGTAAATTTGTTTATTTAGATTCTTTTAGCCATGTGTCAACATAATATTAGGGGCTCATATGGCATGGATTATATTGTTTAGGTTATGTTGATTTTAACTTTATAAGGTTATATTTTGTACTATTAAACTTCAATTCATATATTTTTTGTATTGTTAGAAAGCTCTCAATGAGCTTTATTAAATGGGATCCTATACGTCTATGTTTTCTTAAGCTTTTTTTATAAGCCCTATTTATACAACACATTTCTCAATAATACTTTTTTTTATTTTTGCCTATATTATACATATTCGGATTCATTTATTTTTTACGACATTTGAGAATTCTTAAAAAGAACTCTAACAAATAAAACCCACCGCCAAATTGGTCTTTAATATAAATAGTGCGCTCTACGACATGCCAACCTATGATATAATAATTAGCTTATGAGACTAGGACTCATAGTTGTCCACTTTGAGTGTATTTGGGTCAATACAAAGTTTGTGTATATAATTTATAGTTATTATGATTATGAACAAATATATTATAACTATAGTATACAAGGGAGACCTTTATTCAATACATACTTTATTTTTAATTAAATTTATTTTATATTACCTAATTTGTATTTACATGTATTATGCATGTAAATTTTTGCTAGTTTTTTTATTTATGTTTTGGTTGAGAGGATGTGTGAGCCTCATATAAAGCTACTTGGGTCCATATTAACTAAAACCTAGTTGGGAGGGTTTGTTCGACAAATTTTTTTTTTGTAATTATCATTTTCCTTTTATGATTGAATTTTCATGCTCAACCAAAATACAAGGTAGGTATGGAAATGGGTGAATGACATTGGAGTCGTCGGCAACAATGGGGAAGCGTTGGCTGCCAAGGTTAGGGGCTGAGCCAACTTGGATGGTAGTTGTTGGCTACATGGCCATGCTACAAAACTTATCACCATGGTTGTAGTTAACCATCTAGATATATTGGCTATGTAACCGCTTGTTCCCCCAATATCATATAATTTGAGGGGCAAAGTATATCTTAAAGTGATGATTCTTATGTAAAATATTCTAATATGGAAGGAGATTGTAAGTGCAAAGTATATCTTAAACTTTTGGATGTGTAATATGTAATGCCTTCTGGACAAGTACCAGATCTATATGGGAAGTTCATAATATGGGCCCCTAGGTTAAGGGTGTCGGGTAAAGTGGAATATGGTTGTCTATTTTATAAATTGGGGTATTTGATTTACATAAATATGATTCAAGGTGGAATTCTTCGTGTTTACTTTACTGTTGATTTATATGTTTTACATGTATGCTTTTAAAAGCATAGGTTGTAAATTAATGTCTAAGTTATCTTATTGGGTGTAAGCATACGGATGGTTTTGTTTTACATGGAACTTTTCACCACATGTACTTGTACACACAAATACATTCAAGTTTGCATATGCATAGCTTGTAGCCTTGACAGTACACTGAATAAACATTTGACTTGAGTGACGGGGGTAGCAGCAGTAGGGATTTTGATAGATGAATTAGTTGTTTTATTCCTTCAGATAACTATGATAACTCTATCATGTGATGATTCATTTGGCTAGACTTTTGTTACTCGTAGTTTTGTGGATTATTTAATTAGTAAGTAATTAATTATTATCTTTAAGTGGGCTACATTGCATTTTGCAAGTATTTAGTTGCGGCCATAACCTCAAGGGACCCTCTAGGCCAGTGTCATGACAAATAAAGAGACTTTCTAGAAGAATAAAATGATTAATCATTATTATATAGTTTCTGTTATGACCTAATTCCCTAGATTTCTTTTAAAAAATAGTAAATAATTAATAATGGGTTGAATAATAAAAATACATTTATATGAGGAATTACAACAATGAATTTGATGCACAAGATCTCTAAGTTTCTAGTAGACTATGAGTAACTAGCTTCTAGCGAACACCTTAAACATGTGTACAAATATGTGTAGTGAAAAATCCATGCATAACAAAGCTATATGTGAGCTTACTCCCAATAAGATAACTCACATACAATAAATTACAACTTATGCTTTGAAAAACATACTTATAAAGCATATAAATCAATAGAAAACTATACCTGAAATGTTCCTGTAATATCCCTAATTTTCCCGGGTTTCGAAATTTAAATACGTGGAAATTATGGTGTTTGACATATTGATATTTTTATTAGAATAACTTTCTCCCTAGATAGAATTTAGGGCTGAAACTAATTCTATTGGAAAGTACATGGAAAGAGCTTCGAAACGCCACCAAGAATGCGCGAATCGGAGTCCGGATGAGGGAGAAACGACCGTCTGAAGTTGAACATATCGTGCAGGGCCCGTTTACCCGAATTAAACGTGCAATTGGGCCGTTTAAGTCGTTTGAGGGCCCAATTATTTAGCATTCCGAAATTAGGTTTTTGGGACTCAATTTCTCTTGGGATTAGGGCTCCTAATCCCATGCCTATAAATAGGATTAATTGGAGTTTTTGGGGGGCTTTTTGCCTAATCAGAGGATGGGGATTTTTAGAGCGAAGGAGAACGAGCGGCATTAGATTTTTCCGTGAAGCTTTGGTGACAGTGAATCGACAACAAACCGGCGATTAAGGTAGGATTGTTCTCGAATATTTTATTGAGTAAATAATAATATAAATTATATGATTAGAGATCTATGTAATTTATTATTGTGTGATTAATACGAATTGTTTAGGTATTTAGTATGAACAGTAATCTCTGCAGAGTCACTGTTTTCGTAATTACATAGAACAGTGAATCTGCAGCTTTTCTTGACTGCCGCCGGTCGGCCGTCCAGTCCTTTTACCGGATGGTCCACTGATCTCTTCCGGCCAAAAAAAAAAAAACCCGGCCGACGGAAGGACCGACCGGTGTGTCCAATCGCCGGGGGAAAAACAGCAAAAATGAGAGAGATGAACGCGAAGCTTTTCCGGCCAGATCTGTTTTTCTCCGGCAATGAGTTTTTGGCCGGATTGAAATCTTCTCACTGATATTAGAAGCCAAGTTGCTGGCTTTACATGCGTGAGACGAAGATTTCCGCCGGCCGCTTTGACCATGTGGTTTCCGGCGGAGAATCGCTCCCCAATTTAGTTTTTTTTACTGTGGGTTACAGTGAAGCGGCTGCAGGATGGACGGGCGGGACGATGCTATGCGCCTTCTGCCATCTGCTCTCGTCCCACTCCGGCAGATCTCGCCGCCGTCGGACTGGAGCCTTGTTGTGCGTAATCCTGGTCGACCGTAGTTACTCCCGGCCGCAGCTGTTATTTTCGTTGAAGAGAGATTGAGAAGGGAGCGGCGGCGGTTGCCGACTGACGGCAACCGGCCACTCCAATCTTCTGCCTCCTTTGTTTCAGGTGGATCTAGAGCAGGCCGGCGTGTTCCGGCCGGAGCCTCGCCGGCGTGCCCTGTAAAAAACTTCCCGTCGGAAAAAAATTAAATAAAAAGAAAGGGTCGAGAGGTTGAAGATGAAGCAGAAAGCCGGTTTGCCGGTTTGTATTTTCAGATAGCGACCCGGACCGAAACCGGGCCAGTGGACCGGGTTTTAGGGCCCACGGTCTAAAAAAAAAAAAAAAAGAGAAAAGGGGGATCGAACCGGGTCCGGTTCAAGGGTCTTTACTTGCTCTAAAAATTTAGAAAATATTACCCATAGACTTTGAGAGGGTTGCGAGTGTCCTGACCAAGTTTCAGGACCGGTAAAAATCCCAGAGTCTCTAAAATGACCTTTTTACCCCTAGTAGTTAAATCATCGCGTGAAAATCATTTACCCGACTTCGGGGCTCCGGTTCAGGGGCCTATGAATTGGTGTAAAACTTGGAAAAATTCTCAGTGAGAGTTTAATGTGTAAATTAATTATAGGCCAAACCACTTAGTGAGGAAAAATCCCAATGAGTGGGTAATTGACTGTTTTGGCCCTAGGGTTAATCGTAATCTGTTAAGTCAACCTGGGTCGGATCAAGGGGTTCACAACCCCGTCACATGCTAGGAAAATTACACAGAGTCCATGAAGTTAAGTAGTATGCTTGAGTTCAATCTTAGACCCATTAGATGTCATTAAGTCTTTAAACCAAATGACAGAAATACCCCTATGAGAACTGGCCCGCATTCGCGTGAATGTTATTAATGGGCCAATGTGATACTGAAACCTTTTTAGAGGTTAAAGACTTACCCGAGCGCGGAGAGGATTGTATCCAATGTTGGATAATTACTCTAATGCCCTTAGGTGCATTTCTACCAGTTTAATAAAGATTTATTAAGATAACTCAAGGAGGGTTAGGGCATGAGTGCTCGAATAATTCTTATATCATTAATGAATTTTATTATTGATATTATGATAGGCTTAGACCTGTGTAGTTCTTGTGGTTTATATTGTTCTTTATTTCAATTTTTGATATTGATGTTGTGATAGTAGTTTATCACTATCTTTCAATTATTGAAAGAATAATTGTTTGAGGTTTGATAGCTTTGGATTGGGCAAGAACACCTAATCAAGATAAAGACTAAAATACCTCAGAGGGGTCTGGGACTAGTTCATACAGTGAACAAAGCCTTTGACCTGACGATTTGCCTTGGTTGATGAACTGATGGCATGTCTCGAGTTGTAAACCTTAGTCTAGAAGGGACTAATAGGGTTTGGGATAGTCATTCGGAATCCTGGCTTATAGATGAGCAAGATAGGGTTCAGAATGGTTTCCTAAGTTTTAGCTCTATTGAGGAGCTGCTGATTTGACCGTGTAGTTGCACCTCCCCATTGGAGGGAGTTCTCTGTGAGCCGGGCTCACCGCAGATCTATTGAGGATCTTTTAGTGTACACGCAATTAGGGTCGCTGACATCCTGCTTGGTTGGCGTCTCTGACCACTTCTGTTCAGGTGCAGTTGTGGGCCATGCCCTTCCACTCCGGTCAGGTCCTTATGGGCTAGGTTGGGAGATGGCAATTCCTGGTGGATTCCAGGGGCCTGGTGGATTCCAGGGTGTTTCTTATCATTTGTCACTTAGGTTGACATCTGATGTGTCTGTCTGTCTTTGGGATTAGACGAGAATATTAGTTATCGAACAATGGTTCGAGAAATAATTAATAACATTGATTGATATTGCTTGTTTAATTAGAACAAGTGGAACGATTAAAGGACTTGCATAAAATGTAGGTTGCTTGAAAATACTTAAGCATTGCATGGGTGATGCTATGCTTCTTAGTATAGTGTAGTTTCTAGGCAGAACTACGTCTGGATCCGATCTTGTTGGAAACATTGGAGATGTTGTCTGATGAGTACGTAGGCAACTAACATCGGGTGATGTTGGCCTGATCCGAAAAATACTAATAAAACCTTTTGTCCATTGGAAGCTCTTCTCCTAAAGGCGGAGATGCTCCATTGTGGTTGTGGTTGTTTTGTTTGCTATGTTGCAGATTCTCCAAGCGACGACAAGTGAGACCAAGACAGGCGATCTCAAGAGGTTTCCGCATTTTTGAAACTCCGATACGTAAGTGTACCTTAAACGTGAGAGTCAACTTGTTATTTATTTTCAGACGGGTGACAGACTTGTACTTAGATGGATGAGCTGGGCTTTATGAATTTTCAGATGTTAAATAATATCATATGATTTGATATTCGTATTTGTGAACCCCAGTTATCATGACCTGGATATTTAATCGAATGGTTTGTTTTGTATTTAAAGAAAAAAAAATTTACCTACCATTCAAGCTATTTAAAAATGCTTTTAAAAATCCGGGTCGTGACAGTTGGTATCAGAGCCATTTATCTAACTGCAAGTCTGAAGATGTCTGAAAATTTATGATCTAGTTGAGGTGGATGGGTTTCGGGTAAGAAGAACCTCTAGGTGTTCATGGCAGAAGAGCTGTGGAACGGCCGAGGAGAAACCATTAGACACTTGCGGTATGGGACGTAGTTTGTCGATGGATAGCTCTAAGGTTTGTTTTGCTAGTGCTTAGTTAAATTTGCTTCTATGGCGTCACAAATACTCATGGTATGGGACGTGAGTACTAAGGTCGACATAGGTGTATTTTTACGTGCACACTCTGAGTTATGCTACCTAGTGGTGATTCTTTTAACTTGAGTGCGCAGCGGAAGCTGACGCTTGAGTGGGATTAATGTGAAACCCTAGAAGGGGCGAGTATGCCCTCCAGGGCCAAACTTGTTTAGTATTGGCTTTGGAGAATTGCGGGGACGCAATTCCTTTTAGGGGGGAAGAATGTAACGTCGGGGAATTTTCTAAATTTTCGAAGTCGTACACGGGGAAATTAGGGTGTTGGACCCCTTGATCTTCTCGTGAGAATAACTTGATCAATGGCTAGAACTGGTGGCTGAATCCTATATGGATGGATAAGGAAAAACCCTTACCCACATTTAACATGGGACATGAGTACTAGTGTGGAAGGGTTGAAATTCGTTGCCTTGCAGTAATTCATTAAGATGAGTTACGCTGTGGAAACAGAAGTTCGTGTGAGTCGGGTGCTAAACCCTAGAGAGGGTGAGTTGTGGGCTTTAGGGCTAAACTGATTTTAGATTGGCCTTGGAGAATTGCGGGGACACAATTCCTCTTAAGTGGGGAAGAATGCAACAACCTGAATTTTAGGGGTTATTAAGCTTTTGTCCTACTTAAATTATAAGTTGCAGTTGATGTAGTTTGAAAGGGTAGAATGATTTTTGAGTTAGAGGCCGAGCTTGAAAGGGTTGGCCGTGGCAAATTGCGAGGACGCAATTCTTTTAAGGAGGGAAGAATGTAATATCCCTAATTTTCCCGGGTTTCGAAATTTAAATACGTGGAAATTATGGTGTTTGACATATTGATATTTTTATTAGAATAACTTTCTCCCTAGATAGAATTTAGGGCTGAAACTAATTCTATTGGAAAGTACATGGAAAGAGCTTCGAAACGCCACCAAGAATGCGCGAATCGGAGTCCTGGATGAGGGAGAAACGACCGTCCGAAGTTGAACATATCGTGCGGCAGGGCCCGTTTACCCGAATTAAACGTGCAATTGGGCCGTTTAAGTCGTTTGAGGGCCCAATTATTTAGCATTCCGAAATTAGGTTTTTGGGACTCAATTTCTCTTGGGATTAGGGCTCCTAATCCCATGCCTATAAATAGGATTAATTGGAGTTTTTGGGGGGCTTTTTGCCTAATCAGAGGATGGGGATTTTTAGAGCGAAGGAGAACGAGCGGCATTAGATTTTTCCGGCGAAGCTTTGGTGACAGTGAATCGACAACAAACCGGCGATTAAGGTAGGATTGTTCTCGAATATTTTATTGAGTAAATAATAATATAAATTATATGATTAGAGATCTATGTAATTTATTATTGTGTGATTAATACGAATTGTTTAGGTATTTAGTATGAACAGTAATCTCTGCAGAGTCACTGTTTTCGTAATTACATAGAACAGTGAATCTGCAGCTTTTCTTGACTGCCGCCGGTCGGCCGTCCAGTCCTTTACCGGATGGTCCACTGATCTCTTCCGGCCAAAAAAAAAAACCCGGCCGACGGAAGGACCGACCGGAGTGTCCAATCGCTGGGGGGGGGGAAAAACAGCAAAAATGAGAGAGATGAACGCGAAGCTTTTCCGGCCAGATCTGTTTTTCTCCGGCAATGAGTTTTTGGCCGGATTGAAATCTTCTCACTGATATTAGAAGCCAAGTTGCTGGCTTTACATGCGTGAGACGAAGATTTCCGCCGGCCGCTTTGACCATGTGGTTTCCGGCGGAGAATCGCTCCCCAATTTAGTTTTTTTACTGTGGGTTACAGTGAAGCGGCTGCAGGATGGACGGGCGGGACGATGCTATGCGCCTTCTGCCATCTGCTCTCGTCCCACTCCGGCAGATCTCGCCGCCGTCGGACTGGAGCCTTGTTGTGCGTAATCCTGGTCGACCGTAGTTACTCCCGGCCGCAGCTGTTATTTTCGTTGAAGAGAGATTGAGAAGGGAGCGGCGGCGGTTGCCGACTGACGGCAACCGGCCACTCCAATCTTCTGCCTCCTTTGTTTCAGGTGGATCTAGAGCAGGCCGGCGTGTTCCGGCCGGAGCCTCGCCGGCGTGCCCTGTAAAAAACTTCCCGTCGGGAAAAAATTAAATAAAAAGAAAGGGTCGAGAGGTTGAAGATGAAGCAGAAAGCCGGTTTGCCGGTTTGTATTTTCAGATAGCGACCCGGACCGAAACCGGGCCAGTGGACCGGGTTTTAGGGCCCACGGTCTAAAAAAAAAAAAAAGAGAAAAGGGGGATCGAACCGGGTCCGGTTCAAGGGTCTTTACTTGCTCTAAAAATTTAGAAAATATTACCCATAGACTTTGAGAGGGTTGCGAGTGTCCTGACCAAGTTTCAGGACCGGTAAAAATCCCAGAGTCTCTAAAATGACCTTTTTACCCCTAGTAGTTAAATCATCGCGTGAAAATCATTTACCCGACTTCGGGGCTCCGGTTCAGGGGCCTATGAATTGGTGTAAAACTTGGAAAAATTCTCAGTGAGAGTTTAATGTGTAAATTAATTATAGGCCAAACCACTTAGTGAGGAAAAATCCCAATGAGTGGGTAATTGACTGTTTTGGCCCTAGGGTTAATCGTAATCTGTTAAGTCAACCTGGGTCGGATCAAGGGGTTCACAACCCCGTCACATGCTAGGAAAATTACACAGAGTCCATGAAGTTAAGTAGTATGCTTGAGTTCAATCTTAGACCCATTAGATGTCATTAAGTCTTTAAACCAAATGACGTAAATACCCCTATGAGAACCGGTCCGCATTCGCGTGAATGTTATTAATGGGCCAATGTGATACCGAAACCTTTTAGAGGTTAAAGACTTACCCGAGCGCGGAGAGGATTGTATCCAATGTTGGATAATTACTCTAATGCCCTTAGGTGCATTTCTACCAGTTTAATAAAGATTTATTAAGATAACTCAAGGAGGGTTAGGGCATGAGTGCTCGAATAATTCTTATATCATTAATGAATTTTATTATTGATATTATGATAGGCTTAGACCTGTGTAGTTCTTGTGGTTTATATTGTTCTTTATTTCAATTTTTGATATTGATGTTGTGATAGTAGTTTATCACTATCTTTCAATTATTGAAAGAATAATTGTTTGAGGTTTGATAGCTTTGGATTGGGCAAGAACACCTAATCAAGATAAAGACTAAAATACCTCAGAGGGTGCAGGACTAGTTCATACGGTGAACAAAGCCTTTGACCCGACGATTTGCCTTGGTTGATGAACTGATGGCATGTCTCGAGTTGTAAACCTTAGTCTAGAAGGGACTAATAGGGTTTGGGATAGTCATTCGGAATCTGGCTTATAGATGAGCAAGATAGGGTTCGAGAATGGTTTCCTAAGTTTTAGCTCTATTGAGGAGCTGCTGATTTGACCGTGTAGTTGCACCTCCCCATTGGAGGGAGTTCTCTGTGAGCCGGGCTCACCGCAGATCTATTGAGGATCTTTTAGTGTACACGCAATTAGGGTCGCCGACATCCTGCTTGGTTGGCGTCTCGACCACTTCATTCGAGGTGCAGTTGTGGGCCATGCCCTTCCACTCCGGTCAGGTCCTTATGGGCTAGGTTGGGAGATGGCAATTCCTGGTGGATTCCATGGGCCTGGTGGATTCCAGGGTGTTTCTTATCATTTGTCACTTAGGTTGACATCTGATGTGTCTGTCTGTCTTTGGGATTAGACGAGAATATTAGTTATCGAACAATGGTTCGAGAAATAATTAATAACATTGATTGATATTGCTTGTTTAATTAGAACAAGTGGAACGATTAAAGGACTTGCATAAAATGTAGGTTGCTTGAAAATACTTAAGCATTGCATGGGTGATGCTATGCTTCTTAGTATAGTGTAGTTTCTAGGCAGAACTACGTCTGGATCCGATCTTGTTGGAAACATTGGAGATGTTGTCTGATGAGTACGTAGGCAACTAACATCGGGTGATGTTGGCCCGATCCGAAAAATACTAATAAAACCTTTTGTCCATTGGAAGCTCTTCTCCTAAAGGCGGAGATGCTCCATTGTGGTTGTGGTTGTTTTGTTTGCTATGTTGCAGATTCTCCAAGCGACGACAAGTGAGACCAAGACAGGCGATCTCAAGAGGTTTCCGCATTTTTGAAACTCCGATACGTAAGTGTACCTTAAACGTGAGAGTCAACTTGTTATTTATTTTCAGACGGGTGACAGACTTGTACTTAGATGGATGAGCTGGGCTTTATGAATTTTCAGATGTTAAATAATATCATATGATTTGATATTCGTATTTGTGAACCCCAGTTATCATGACCTGGATATTTAATCGAATGGTTTGTTTTGTATTTAAAGAAAAAAAAATTTACCTACCATTCAAGCTATTTAAAAATGCTTTTAAAAATCCGGGTCGTGACAGTTCCACCTCAAAACACATTTAAGTAAATCAAATACATGCGATTTACAAAAATTTACAATCAATTTTCCACTTCCCCTAGCACCTTTTACCCAAAGACATGTAAACATGGATCACACGTATGCATTTGGCACTAGTCCTTAAAGCATTCCCGCTCCTCCAAAAGTCCTTGGGAGCCCATTTTAACTAATTCCGTACAATTTTCCGTTGTGCACTCAACACAAAAATAATTACCAATTTCATTATCTTGTTACCGAAACATGCAATGTCATTCCTGCCCCATGGCATAACTACTAGTGGAAAACATGTTCAAAACTCATAATAACAACAACATGGTAGTGAGTAAATTACATGTCTACACACGAAAGTTCAAAACCTTGATTTTGGTGTTGTGACTGATTTTGAATTTTGGAAAAATTAACTAGAGACATATGATGCTTATGAAATTTGGAACATAGTTAATAGACTCAATCAATTACTCCAAATTAAATTGACAATTCGATTTAACACAAAAAACTATTTAATTTCAAATTCTAGAAATTACTGTGTAGTGCTCGAAATTCTGCAAAGTTAGATCTCAAAGAACATAAAATGGTGATAAAGACTCCAAATCAAGTAGAAATGTTTATGATGAATTGAGAACTCAGTAAATATTGCCAAGAGAATTTTGGGAGTAGTTAGATCCTATTTGAATGCAAGAAACATCCTAGAACATGAAACAACATATCTGTGAATCTCAAACAACATGGATTCCAGAAAATCTAATAATTCAAAATTAACATAAAAAATCCCCAAAAATATGAGATGAAACTAGACTCATTCAGGAACATTAATGTACTATAGGTTAGTGCTTAGTTTTATGCAAATTTTTGTCCACCAATTCCATGTAGAAAAGACCCCAAAACTCAGTTGGACAACTAGCCAAAAGTAAACTCTAGAAAAGAATTAACTTTTCAAATGGGATAAACTCATCCAAATTTCATGAAAATTTTATGATACTTAGATGGAAGACCTGGAGCATCTTAGAGAAAATTCATCCCAAAAAGACTACTAGAAAGCCTTGAAAGAAATCGACCAATCTAGGTGTATAGTGTAAAATGAGGCAAAGACTCATGAAGTAGAAACTCTAACAAAAAGCTTACAATTTTTGTCATCAATTTACCATATGATATCATGTAAGGTCCCTGATTTTTCTACGATTTTTTAGGATTTTTCTGCCATTTTTCTGGTCATTTTCGGCAGGAAAATGTGATGTTTCAGCGTATGTGTATTTGTGTCTTTACCCCGTATTTATACCCATAGAGTTAGGTGTGGGGCTTAGTCGCGGGCCACGGGCCTCGCTGCGTGCTTACGGCGCGAATTTTGGAGGTTCAACGCGTAACTAGTGGGTTAACGCGCATTGGGGATACGTTTGGAAAGGGAAAAAAAAAAGGAGAAAATTCGGATCGGGATCGGGATTGCCCTATCCAGAAGCTCCTGGACTGTGAACAGTACCGCCGCCCCCCTTTCCGTCAGTCCCTCGTGCCCGGCCGCCGCCGGCCGCCGGTGGGCCAGAGGGCCGCCGCACCGGCTCCGCCCCGGCCTTGCGACGGCAGGGGAGCCGCCGTCCCGGCCCCACGGCCGCTCCGCCCCGACTTTTCCCGGTTAGCCGCCCTTCACTGTGTTTTTTGTGATTCCGCCGCCGCCGTGGGCCGGCGAGGGCCGGCCGGCCGCCCACGGCTCCGCCCTGGGCCAGCGACGGCGGGAGGACACCCCTCCCGGCCCGGTGAGCCTCCGCTCCGCCGCCCCGTCCCAATTCCCCCTCTCTGCTCTGTTTTCACCAGAGCTATGTTTGGACGATTTCGTGGCCGCCGGCGGCGAGCCACGGCCGGCTGTGCTCCGTCCGGCCCGGCCTTGGTCCGGCGAAGTGATTGAGCCACCCCTCCCCAGCCGATTTCGCCTCCGCCCAGCCCGCACAGTTCCGGCCTCTCCCTTTTTCACTGTTCCGAGCTCCATTCTGTTGGTTCCCTGTGTCAGTCACCATCGTGGGCTGACAACGGCCATCCAGACCCCGATTCAGCACCGCCTTGATACGGCAATGGCGAGGAGCCACTCCTCCTTGCCGTAGGGGGCCTCTGCACCGCCGCCCAGTGGATGTTTCCCCTGCCCTATTTTCCACCGGCGATCTGTTTCGTGAAACGGAGGCCGCCGGCGATGATCTATGGCCGACACGACCCCCATCCAGCCTCGCCTTGGTCCGGCGAAGAGCTATGGACCACCCTACCCAGCCCGGTTCCATCCCTTCTGCCGTCCTCTGCTCCACCCAGTCTGATTTGCGCGGTACTGTGGGTGGATTTTCCAGTGGGCTGGCGCCGCCATCGTTGGCGGGTGAGGGTGACTTGACCACCGTGGGCTCTGCTCCGGCTCGGCGATAGTGAGGGTCAGCCCCACTTGGCCCAATTATACACTCCGCCCGGAATGGGCCACTTGTCATTGCCCTATACCGTGCGAGATGCACAGCCGCCCGCACCATGGGTATTGGTTGTGGGTGGCGATCGACGATGTCGCCGCTTAGATTAGCCACAGCTAAGGGCCTTAGCCCTGTTGGCTTTTATGGGCCTTGAGTCGCCTCATTTCAGCCCTCTCCCCCGCCCTTTGGGCCGCGTGCGCATGTAGCCACGTGTATACTACTGGGTTTAGGCGCCGCATTCGTGCCGCCTAACCATCGGTTGGCTTTGCCACCGAGTGGAGTTGACCACTAGAGCCGTCCTCCACCACCTCTCCTTTATTCTTGAGCGTTGCCCCACGCTCTCCGCTCGTATGTGGGCCTTTGTTGACAGAAATCGTCGCCGTTGGGTGCTGTCCACGGCCGATTTCGATGTCTTTGTGGCTGGCTGTGCACGTTTTAGCCACCAGCCGATCTTCAGTGTACACCATCGACCTATGGTCGCACCGCCACATAGGTTGGCACTATATTTCTCCCGGCCGCCCTAGTGTGCCGCCATGGATCGCGGGTTTTACCGCATTGATTTCTGACACTCTGTTTGGTCGTGATAGTTCCAGCGCTTCCTAAAATCCTCGGGACAACAGCTCTCTCATCCATGCAACGGTTTTGACCGCCAACTCCGCCGCCGACGCCACCACCGTCGTGTGCTCGCCATCGAACATCATGATTACGAGGTAGGGGAGCTTTGAACTCGTAAATTCATGAAGCATGCTTTGAATGAGTAGCAGCATGCTAGGATTGTATGATTCCATGCTTGGATGTAAGTAACGATCTGATTGCATGATGTGCGTGTAAGCATGATTGTATGGTATGATTGATATGCATGAGATGTATGCACGTTTTATGGGTGTGGATTATGTATGCACTAGCGATGGCTAGCAAATATGTCAGTATGCTACGTATGTGTTATGCCTGTGCTAGTGATGGCTAGCGTGCATGGTTGGAGTATGTATGTATGCATATGCTAGTGATGGCTAGCGTGCATGTTTGAAGTATGTATGAATGTTTGTGCATGTGCTAGTGATGGCTAGCGTGCATGTTTGACGTGTGTATGCATGTGCTAGTGATGACTAGCGTGCATGTTTGTAAGTTAGGTATGTATGACCGTATGTGTATGTTGTACATATGTGTGAGACATACGTATGTATGATGGCTTTTGCCGATGATGTGGTTATGTGTAAGTGTATGTGGGCAGAGGTATGGGCGATGGACAGTAAGAGGTGACAGAGGCTTTGTCTGGATTTGGATACAGTTATGTAAGCGTATGACAGAGGATAAGAGCATGATGGGAAAGGATTAGAATGGATCAGTTTGGGGTGGATTGTATGTTGGGTGATTGTCAGACAGTAAGAGTGTTCATAATTGTACAAGCATAACGTACAGATTATGAAGTGAAAATAAGTATAATAAGTGAGATATAAGTAAGAGGGCGACAACTGGGTTGGCTCTGAGGAGCATTATTTGAGGATGTCAGTGTAAGCTGATTTGGCCATAAGATGGATGGCGAAGTGTAAGACTGTAAGGGTTTGTTGTACGATGAGTTTTGTCCATGATGTGGACAGGTAAGTGAAGTCTGCTGCCACTAGTGATTTGGCCATAAGATGGATGGCGAAGTGTAAGACTGTAAGGGTTTGTTGTACGATGAGTTTTGTCCATGATGTGGACAGGTAAGTGAAGTCTGCTGCCCCGACAAACTAGGGTTCGGATCGGGCTCAGCTTCAATTTGACCAGTCGAGGACTGTGAGTTTGTGTGGCATAATTGTACCGCATAATTTACTTAATTCAAACTTGAATTATAAGCATAGCTAATGATAGCGTTGTGAGTTTGAGACCTGAGGGTTCGACGGATTAAGTTCCGTATTTGAGCTGGCCACTAGTGAGTCGGCCGAGCATTTATCATGTCTTGCCATGGTGTTTATCCTGCGGGATGTTGTCTGTGTGCTATGTAGAGCACCGGACGTCTGATGCTCTGCTGAGAGCGACTTTGTTTCGATTTGGTCTGCGTGCTATATAAGCCCAGACGTTTGATGCTCTGTTGAAAGCGATGTATGTTTCTGACTTTGTCTGCGTGCTGTATGAAGCCCAGATGTCTGATGCTCTGCTAAGAGCGACGTATGTTTCTGATTTGGTATGTGTGCTGTGTAAGCCCAGATGTTTGATGCTCTGTTGAGAGCGTTGTATGTTTCCGCCCAAGAGTGGCACTGTATGTTTCTGCCCAAGTGGCACTGTATGTTTTCTGCCCAAGAGTGGCAATGGCACTATAAGACCCATTATGGTGGGTAATTCTCTGGCACTATAAGACCCATTATGGTGGGCAATTCTCTGGCACTATAAGACCCATTATGGTGGGCAATTCTATGGCACTATAAGACCCATTATGGTGGGCGATTCTTTGGCACTATAAGACCCATTATGGTGGGCAACTGTATGACCCCTTATGTGTGGGTGTTTATGTTTGCGCGCTCAGGTAAGTAGTATCATGGATCTACTCTTACCTGTTTGATCCAGTGCCCCATGAGCATTGGTGTGCCTTACCTTCGGAAAAGTCCATGGCGTCTAGTCACTCCCCGGAGGTTAAGGTGTTGCCCCAGTGGCATTCTTTTCCTTTTCGACGGTGGAGCTTATTAGTTGTAATGAGCTTCAGTGGTCGTTGATATGTGTACGATTATGTGTATGAGTACGAATGTATGAGTGTGAGTACGACTGTATGTGTATGAGCAGGACTGTAGAGTGTGTATGAGCAGGACTGTAAGAGTGTGTATGAGCAGGACTGTAAGAGTGTGTATGAGCAGGACTGTAAGTGTATGAGTATGAGCACGACTGTAAGAGTATGAGTACGATTGTGAGAATATGTTTCTGAGTAAGACAGTAAGTATGATTTTGTGCAGACTGTACGAGTAAGGTCGTACGAGTCTGATTGTACGAGCAAGGTCGTACCTGTATGGGTAAGTTGTATGAGTGAGCATATGATTGTACGAGTAAGGTCGTACAAGTATGCGTATGATGTATGAGTATGTGTACGGTGGTACGAGTAAGTTGTATGACCCTGGATAAGGGTGTTTGTGTAAGTTGATTGGATATTATGATTTTGGCACGATGGTGCCTTTGGTATGATCGTATGCGTTTGAGCATGTTATGATTATGTTATGTTGACTGCTTCATGTTTGAGTTACATGACGCATGTATTATGAACTTATGGAGTTCACCGTTTGGGATTTCCCCTACTGGGTATTTTCCTACTGAGTATGAAAATACTCACCCTACTTCTTTTAGCCCCGTTGTACAGGAGGCTTTGCAGGTTGTGCGGAGAGCTTCTGGAGATGGACGCTCGTTTCAGCGGTGGATTGATTCCCGTTGACTCAGGTATCTGCTTCACTCTTGGCGAGTTTATTTGTGCCACGATCTCCTGTATTGGGTGAGACGAGAAGTTAGATGTTTATTTAGGACTTTCATTTGGATGAGTCGGTGGACTGTTATGGGACTTGTACTCAGGGATGTCTGGGAGTGATTTGTATTTAAAAGTCTATGATCATAGCAAATTTATTCGTATGTGTGTTTTTGGGTAGCGCCTGAGGATATTTGATTTGACAGTACGATGTTTAACCGTATGATGTTTTAAATTATAAAATGTTTATACAGGTTTTGATTTTGTCGTTTTGACTCCGATTTATGGAAAGAAAAAAAATTTTCTATGAGTTTTAAGAAAAAGGGATGAAAAATCTCGGGCGTTACATATCAACAACCACATTATTCATCAACATGAACATAGACTCTAAGTCAACCACCAAAATCATTGAAAAAACTTTTCAAATCAATCCATGACAATATAACATAAAAACATATGTCAAAATCATAATTTTATGCATATAGATTGAAACCCGCATCTTCATGCTTTCAAACAATCATTAAAAAACACCACAAGGATGTAAATCAACAAGTGTGGATCACTTACCTCTCAAGTAGATCCTCAAAAACTTGAAATCAAACAAAAAAGACTCCTTGCACAAACCCTAAGTTAAGAATTAAAACCCTATGGAATCAAACAATAAAACTACACCAATTCACCAAAATCAAAGAAAAATCAATTTCCCTTACATTGAGATGAATTTCTAACACCCAAACAACCTCCTTATAAGACAGCCAAGCTGATAAGAGATCCAATTTGATACTCCAATCATGGTGAATAACAAATCAAGGCTTCTCTAGATGTGTTAATGGTGTAATTCTCTACAAACAAAGCAAAATAATAGAAATAGAAGAAGGGGAAACAAGAGAGATAACAGGGAACAAGGGAGGAGATAGAGGAGAGAAAAAGAGAGAGAGAGGGGATGGAATAGATAGAGGTGGGGGTGTGGGGGTTGGTATTTAAAGGGATTTTGGTTTCCTTATTACCTTTCCAACTTCCATAAGGACTTCTCTTGCCAATTACCTCTCCTTATCTAGGAATCATTTAACCAATCAACAATCAATATACCAATTTGCTGAAAATCTAACCATATTTAGAAGGACTCTTAGCTATCCTCTCATATTGGAACCTCAACCCTACTTGGCTAAGGATTGCCTCGCGTACCCATTTAATCACCTACCCTATTTTTGTGTAATTGAAAGGAAATTTAACACACTCAATTCCTAATTTAAGATAAAATCAAGGGTGTTATAGATTGAGCCAACATTGCTAAGATGTTAGTTTCCGACTTACTTATTAGATAATATCTCTAATGTTACTTCTAATAAGAATGGATCTGGACATAGTTTTGCCTAGTAGCTAACACCATCTCATGAAGCATAACATCATATATTCAATAATGTGTTTTCAACCAACACACATTAATTATCTCACAACTCTTTATTCAATAATTAATAAACTCATCTAATCATAAAGACAAAATAGAAATACTCATATTTCCCTAATCATGTGTATAGTGTATCAAAACATGCATCTTATGATTCTATTATCATGCTTTTTCAAATATAAAGAACATATTAAATAAAGATGCACACACATGTCAAAGTCGATGTAAAAAATATAATAGTTGACAAATAACCATAAGTTAAATATTCTAAACGTTGAATAGACCGACTAACACATCATTCACAAAATCCGACAAATAACAAGAAGTTGAATGGACAACAAATGAATCATCCAAATAATCCTATAAATATATCATTCACATAATGTTGTTGATACCAAAGTGACATACACCCTTGCTCATAGGGCAGCAGGATTAGAAAAAAAGAGGGTTTTCCTATGATACCTCAATTCATGAGCACATCAAATTGCTCAATAAGCAGTATCTAGGAGTAATAACTCTAATATCTCATAGTTTTCTTACCATAGAACTAACTACCCATAGTGTTTGATAACCCTTAGGAGTAATAAATCCAATAGTTCCTAATTTGCCTACCAAAGAAGTACCCTTAGAGTCCTAAGACCCAAAACCTTTGTAAAACTTAGCAAAGGATCACAAAGACATTAAAAATCCTTTAATTATTAACAGAAATGGGAATCACATCTCAAGTGGGTTCCAACCTAGAGTTAAGTGGAATAGAAATGCCATATTGACTTTCATTGTACTTTATTAATTATTTAAATTTCAAAACTATTTTTAAACTTCTGAGGGTCTTATCTTCTTCTCACAAACTCGGATTCGCGCATCTTTAGTACCATTACAAAGCTCTCAACAAGCCCTATCTAATGAGCCCCATATGAATTAGTTTTCTCCAGCTTTTTTGGATGGGTGTCATATGGTGGCCTAATCTACTTAAATTAAACAGGTAAATTAACCTACCAAAAATTAAGGTCAAAAAAGAGATAGAGCAAAGAAAAACCCGTTCGACCTTATGGGCATGCTTGTCGCAAAAAAAAAGCGCTAAATTGAGGGAACTGGGGAAGTTCTTGATGATTGTCGATACAAGTCAAACATGGTGTTAGCAGGCATCAAGTGTTGCATTGACATGGAACTGGAACTAGAAGCTTATTGTGTCGACAATGAACAGGAAGCTGATTCAGAAGGATTCTAAAGAAGAGGTGAATGTTATCTTGAGGTAGGTGGTTTTATGATTTTGATGAATGCTTGATGACAGGGATCATTGATTCATGAGGATTTTGGTTGGCTTATATGTGTTTAAATTATTCATGTATACATGTTCTCCATGATAAGAATATTGTATGCAAAGATGTATATAATAAGGAACTATTTGGGTTGATTCTACTGTTGGAGTGAGATGGGGTGTAGAAGTATGAGATGACTTTGTCACACCCCGGTATACGCTACCCCTGAACCATACCCGGTCCAAAGAGGAAGTTGCACGTGGCGCGATGAAGTATAGTTGGATTGCGGAAGACTTAACCGATCCTTGGGTATAAACACTATGGAGTTGTGCACATATACTTTGTACAAAAGCAAAATGAGCAAAGAAAATGACTACTTAATCAAAGTATTAGTCCACTCAAACCCACTAACTTAATCATAAACAAGCCGACACATGTCTAAAATAAGTCTAAGCCAACAATGGCTAATAAGAGTCTAAAGTGTAATCTCAACAAGACATAAATAAGCTAACATAAAAGTCATCATCTCTATGAATCCCTTCTCAATGATCAGCGTCAACCACATGCTCCACATAGAGCCCATCCGAACAACCTGCATGGCATGACATGCAGCCCCAAAACAAAACACAAACAAAGAGGGGTGAGCCAAAGCTTAACAAGGGTTTTAATATGAAAAGTAAATTCATAATGGTCATACATGCATAATCAACATAACAATCATCACATAATCAAACACTATGCCCATTCATCATGGAATAATCTCATAAACCTATGCTACATGTGCATCATGTCATAATTTATATTCCATAAGCATCTACTTATGTCACCTATATATCATGCTATATATATAACATATTTTATCAACACATATTCATGTCATCTGCATATTATGTTATAACTCACATTCTATAAGCACATATCATACCACTTGTGTATCATGAGTTCAACCATAGCTCATAACACTTATACACTTCATGTGTGAACATATGTCATTATCACAACTTGCATGAATCACTTCTCAACATAAAATCATGCATAATTATTTCTCAATAAAAACATTCATCCTACAACATCAAGTGCATCAACTACACACCATCCTGCTACAGCTACAAGCGAGCTGGGCTTTGGCGAGCCAAGAGTATGTCCGAGCCCGACCCTAAACAAAAATGGAAAAAAAAAACCTGGCCCGGCCCGATGTTCATTATTAAAAAGCCGACCCAACCCGTCCCGGCCCAATGTTCGGGCTCGGGTTGGGCCACGGGATTTTTATATATTAAAATGTATTTATTTCTTCATTAAAAAATTTGCCTTCACTGCATTTACTAATTCAAAGTAGAGCCTCATACATAAATTTACATTATAATAAAGCTTCACTTGGTGTGGACAAATTAAGAACACAACAAATGTTCTTTGAACATTTTATTCATAAATTATGCAATTCAAATATAGTACAAAAAAATAGTACATTCAAGTCAATCTCAGCCAGATTATTTACCACAAAAAGAAAAGAATAAGTAAACATACCTGATAGTTGATACCTCAATTATGGACTTCAATTGTCTCATTAATGTTGTTGATCTCATCATCCATATCACAAAAGGACCCAACCACCTTCTTACCATGCAACCAATCATGTGTACAAATCAACCATTCAACTGTCTCAAGTAGAAGAGAACTCCTATATTAAGATAGAACTCGTCCACTAGTACTAAAGGTTGACTCTGAAGCAAGTGTAGTGATCGTTTATAATTAAACCCTTTGCAAGTGTACAAGGTAATTGTACTAGGATAAGCATTTAAGGGTTGTCGAACCTCAGGGACGGATGGATTATCACTAAATCTAAAGAAGAATTTGTTTATTAAAAATTAAAATAAACTTAAACTTAAATTAAGCAAAAGAAAGAAATCAACTAGTTTTAAAAGCAAGAGATTAATATGATAGAATTTACTTAGGAAATTGAATCCACTATAGAACCATAACAATTTCTTAACTTTTAATCTAAATCTAGTGTGAATATGAACAAGTATTCTCAGCTACAAGCTAGAATTACTTCAAAAAGAATCATTAATTAACTTCCATGGCATGAACTATCTTCGACAATAGCACGGATCATCTACACTAAACTAGCTATAGGCATGACCCGTCTAATCTTAGTATAACTCATCCAAGTTATTAATTATCTGAACATTAAAACTATTGTATGACCATCTCATCTAAATCACAGAAATTAGAATCGATGCAAATATCAAAACCATATCAATCTATCATCTACAAGACAATAAATCAACATAGACTTGAATAAACATTAAAAACTCTTCCATTAAAAAGGAAATCCATATCATACAATTGTCATCATTCACAACTGAGATCTAAATTAAAAATAAAAGAAACTGAAACTTATCTCTAGCTTCATCAACTCCTAAGCAAAAGAAAAGTTTAGCCTTCCATGGTAGAAGAAAGCACTTGAATCTCCATTGAAAGCTTTGAATTCTCTTTCATCTTCTTCTTCCTTTTTCTCCTCTTAAAATCTACTGGAATCCTCCAATTTTAAGCCAAATATGTCTTTTTATAGGCATAAGTTCCGTAGGAAGAAGTCCAATATGAAAAGGATTGGAATTTGGGTCAAACAAGGAAACTGCACGTTATGCCGATCGATCACCCTGCATGCCCGATCGATTGGCTACACTGTATTTTCATCTGAATTCAAGTTATCCAGTTCGATCGGTAAGTGACCCCGATCGATCGGATACAGTGTTTCTGTTTTCCTGGACAGTTCATATTCTGTTCATTAAGCTTTCCTTCGTGTCCATATTCGTTTCCAACTTGTTTATAACTCCGAAAAGTTGTCCAAATCACTTTAAAGCATGTGAAGACTATTTTTAATCATTTCAAACATCGTCCAAGTACTTCGATAAGTGCACTTTACCTACAAAACATAAAATATCATACTTTAGACATGTAGAAAGTAACTAAAATTCCATCTTGATTTAAATACATGTCTAAACAACTAATAACTACAAAATTATTAATAATTAAACTAAAATACTAATATCTATCTTAATCTAAATAAACCATAATTAACTCTAAATTAACCTAATCTATGCTATCAAATAAGGTAAAAAGGCATATAAAATAGATATAGATTTCATACTTATCATGTAGTAAGGCAAAGCTTTTACATATTTCACAGACTCACAAACATGATGAATTATATCTACAATATCTTTTAGTCTAACCTACACAATAAGGTTTAGCACATGGGCAACACAACATGCATGGATAGGGGCACCTTCCAACAGAAGAGACCCCTTTTCAGCAAGGTTCCTTACAAGATTTCTTTGAGCAACATCATTACTTGATGCATTATCTAAAGTAATGCTACATACTTTGCTATCAAATTTCCACTTCACTAAAGTGGCTTTGATAGCAATATATATTACCAATCCAGTATGAGGCATTGGAAGATGAGAAAAACTAATAATCTTTTTTTTAAATGCCAATCAGAATCAATATAATGTGTAGTCACATAAATATATCCAAAATTTCGATTTGAAGTCCATAAATCAGAAGTAATACTAACCCTAGAGAGAAGATTTTGAAAAACATCCATCAAAACAGCCTTCTCTTTTGTGTAAAGCTTTTGGCAATCATTCCTAATTGTAGTGCTTGAAACCATTTTAAAAAGAGGCTGCCAAGTGTTTATAAAATTAATAAAATCATTGTGACTAACAATATTAAATGGGTGCTCGTTCACTATTATTGGTCTTGCAAGAGCCTCCCTACTACGTTGTTGATCAAATTTAAAAGCAAATATATTACCAAAAGCAGTACTTAAAGAGTGGTTGTCTAGGATCTTTATTTAGCGCCATCTTACAAGAACCATTATTAATGTGTCTTGCTAGATGAGTTGTACCATCTTTACCTTCTAAAACAAACTTATGCTTACAATAATTGCATATTGTTGCTTCATGTGCTCCATTTTCATCAAAAACTTTCTCAAATGCAGCCACACTTGTGACAGACCTCAAACCTTTTTTTTCCTACCGTGGCTATTGCTTACTCCTGAATCTAAAATAGGATGGGGAGGGGGACATGTAGAGCTAAGGAGAATAGCAGGTGTGGGAGTGGAAGAACTGGTTGGTAACGAAGAATTAGTTGGGATGGAAGAACTAGCTGGGGTGGAAGAACTAATTGGTGTGGAAGAACTAGTTGGTGTGGAAGAACTAATCATCTCCATTAGTAGATACAAACAAATTAAGACAATATTAGCACTTATAAGATAAGAACAAATTAAAGAACAATATGGACAATGAAAATTTTAATAACAGAACAGGCAATCATACAAGTTGAAATTATGCAGAACAAACATAAGGATAAATTAGATTATAGAATAAAGACGAGTAAATATTTGACAAGAATAGGCAAGTTGATATTAAAAGTAAAGACAAGAACAAGTACAACTTAAAGAATAGACAAGTAGAAATTAGACATGAGCAAAACATAGACACATACAAACCAAAGAATAACACAGTAGAGGGAAGGATAAAAAATTAATAATTATAATAGATGAGGATCAATAACAGAATAGATGACCAATAACACAGCACGAACAATAACAAAACAGATAAAAAATTTATAAATATAACAATGGCATCCATTTTCATCCATTGGACGTAAAACCGATTCGATAAGCCTCCGAATGACTAATCCTGCAACCAATGACATCCATTTTCATCCATTTGATCAATCACAACTAATCACGATTAATCTCCTTTATAAATCATTTTCATGATGCATGTCACATAATACATATGTGAGCAAAGGATAAACGAGTCCAAGTATAAGTAAACATGTTCAAATCAGTTCGTATGTGCATGAAACATGGTCCATTTGTGTCAAATAAAATCATAAATATTTACACATGAGTGAACATAAGTAGTAGTGTTCAAACTTAAGCTGATATGTGAAACATGAACAAACTATAATCAATGTTATATATGCAAGCATCATAATTTTTATCATAGTCCTACCCTACTGGAATCATGGAGTAAATGTGATGAAAACAACAAAATATGAGTTCAAGATTAGTATAACATCATGCTAAACCGAGACAAGTGTAAACATCACCATACTTAAGTTAGAACATGGGAAGCATGATTCACCTAAAATTAACATAACATGTGCAAGCATATATGTATATCATCATAGTCAAACCTACTTAAGTCATCAAGTAATCATGAAGAAGTCATCAAACATTGATTTAGAACAAGTAGAATATCATGCAAAAATTATATAAATATAGTCTTAATCATGCTTGAACAAAATCATAATTCAAAGATGGTTCTCATGTAATATCAATAGTAATTTAGGTAATAGTAACTCATTTTAGTATTGAGGAATTAGATTCATGAGAAGAGAACAAGAAATAGCCAAAATACTCAAAAATATGCTAAGGCACGAAGATTGCTGTTTGTTCATTCAAATGACCTGTCGGGCCAATCGAATGTCAAGCCATTTGAACGCCCTTTTGGTTCATTCAAACGTCGTTCACAGTTTACTTTTTGCCCATTTCCTGGTTCGTCTTCAACCTTTCAAAATTTAAACCAAAAAATATCCAAAAATTCAAGATAAATTCAAAATCACCATAGAACTTCTTAATATCAAAATCTAATCCTAAAACATGATATATCTAATCATTTTTATGCTTAATCACAAAAAAATAGCAATAAATAACATGGTTTCAACAAATCACCATTAAAACACAAAATGAAGCATAAACCTAAAAACATGCAACTCAATAGATAGAACCGCACGGGATGAAATCCCCTTACCTCTGTGTACTTAGATCTACAAGGAAGCTTCAATCCTCAAGAAATCCTACCAAAAATTAGGGTTTTTGTTAAACTTAATTAAAATCAACTAACAAGCTTGAAATCAACTTGAAAATAGGTAAATCTATGATTTCCTTTGATTAAAAATAAAACTCACCTATTTAGGGTTTTAAATCAAAATTAAAAATAAGATTTATAATGGAAGAAATGAAGAATCATTTTGAGGGAATTGAAGATAAGAAGGATTAAGAGCAAAATCAAAAGATTATGTGTGATTAGGGTTAGAATACAACCTTAATCCGTTTTTCTTCTTTAGGAAATGGGGGTAGAGCACTTCCTTCTCCCTTGCACAACCCTTCTCCAAATAGGCAAGTGGCTAGGGTTTTTCCTTAAATAGTAAATGTTTGGGCTATGTTTACAAACTGTTGTACTATAAAATAGGGTACAAACGCCCTAAGTGGCTAATTAGGATTATTATAGGGCTCTAAATGAATTTAATCATTCCAAAATTCACTAACATAAAATAATTGAAGTTTAGGGTCATGTGGGTCACACGTCATCCAATTGTGGATGTGAAGCCCATGGTAGGGTCCACACCCTTAATTTAGAAAAAATTACAATAAAATCCATAAAAATTAGATAAATCATGTTTGATGTTAAAAATTGTAAAAATGAAATTAAACCTTGTTAAAACCATAATTACTAACCCTTAACCTCAAAATCAAATTAAACTGACAATTTAAACAAAACCACACAATATCACATAATTAAAATGGAATTAAACCGGGTTAAAGTTAGAGATCTTATAGACTTGGCCTTCAACATGGGATGATTAAATGGGTTGTCAAAAGGTTGTGAATACCCATGAACGAAAAGGGCCAAACGTTCTCAAAGTGTAGAGTAGTATTAGTATCAAAATTGACTTTTCTCTTTCAATTTAGCTTTAGGTTGAAACCCTCTTGAGATGGGTAAATATTGATGATGATTTGTCCTAATGTTTATAATTATAAAAAACATGCTTTCATAGACATATGTAGAGTAAAATAAATAGAAGCTAGCCACATTGCATATTATTATTCATGCTATTTGTCATAGCTTCTCTTACTAATTATTTCATAATACTCACCACTCCCGAACCTTATAGGGAGTAGAAAAGTGTGCAACAAGAATGTATGGTATAATATAGAGGCGCATAAAGATTTACCATGTAGATCTTAGATAGTAATAGAGGAATTATTGTAAATATTTTATGTTATTTGTGATTGTTAGAGCTCTTGTAGAATCTTGTGCTGATTTCCCACCATATTTTATTAGTTTAAAGATCTAAACTGTTACAAGATGGGATGATGGATTTGTACATAGGCAACTGTTCAATTGAAGGGAATACTATTAGTGTTTGAGACAAACAAATTTTATACTCACATAGAATGATGTTTTGTGGCTAACAATTATGCAAATGAGAGACTTTTCAATTTGAGAGCAAACAACTTCTTTTTGAACATAATTTCTTCACTTTTTATTTGATATATTGGTTTATGACATGCTAGATGAGGAAATGTTGACACTTCATCTATAACTAGTATGATGAAATTAGGCATAATACTTGAACTAAGACGAGTAAATGTGAAAATTGCATAGTCTAAAATTTGCTAAGAAGCTTTCAGAAGTGTGGAAAGATCCTATGAGGTTATAGGTCTAATTCATGGTGGCATACATGATGTGAAGAGTACTTTTACAAGGGGAGGAAAGAGATATTTCATAACTTTCATATACATTTTTTCAAGATTTATCTACATTTATATTTTGAGAACTAAAGAAGAATTTTTTGGTAAATTCAATGTACATGAAAATGTCCACTAGAAGCATATTAATCTTAGAATTTTTTTCCAAAAAGTATGGAATTGTTCATGAGGTTAGTACCCCCTTGTTTTTCCTCACCAAAATAATATATCTATAAAAACCTAAATCAAACCTTAATATATGTGATACATTCTACGTCAATAGGTTCCAATTTACCATTAAATTCATCAACTGATGTTTGTTATTCCCTTCTCACATTTACTTCAAAATACCTCTTATGAGAGAACAAACAAGACACGCTCATGAAATTATTACATACGAAAAAAGGGTTTTACCAAAGTTCTAATCATTGTGTAAAGAATTCCATTTTTTCTTTTTTTTTTGCAAGAATTACCATTTCTCATATTTGTGCCCTTTTCTTACCCTTTCTCCTCACCCTCATGTCTCCCTTCGTCTAATTCAGTAACCTCACGACATCCTCTACATAGCTACCAAGGAAGAACACATTTTCTCCCTGATTAGCCAAACCATCTCCCGCCCTTAATCCCAACATCCATGTTGTGACTACAACTCCCACCTCTACCTTCTCCATCTCCCACCGCTAGAGCCATCCTCCTACCTTCTTCATGTTGTGACTCTATCATTCTCATTTTCATCATCTTTTCCACATCTACCTTTAGTCTATCACCCATCTTCACTTCTAGCTCTCAGCTCTACCTTCTTCTCCATAGACATTCAAGATGGCTTCCACATGAAGATATCTTGGTGAGAAGGCTTTGTTTTTATTTTGGGTTTCCTATATTTACCTGCCATTGCCATCCTCTCAGTATTTACAACTATTTTACTTCTTTCAAATATATATTTTTTAAAACATTTTTTATGGCATGGTTTTTGTTAATCATGTTTTCACAATTGTCCTCAAAGTTATCATTTATTCAAATCTTTTTGGACATTTTGGTGTTATAACGTGGTGATACACTTGTTCTGAAATCATTTTGGCACTTCTTCGTGTAATTATACATATCGTTTCGTCAACTATGTTATAACATTTTCATCTTGGTGTTAAAGCATTTTAACATAAGTTTTTTGCAGGGGATAGGAAAGAGTCAATTATACTATATTACAATGGTCAATTCACTTCTACTGACAATGAAGGAATTGCAAAAATTCCCCACAGTGGGCCAAGAAATGTTCAAATCCTCCTTGTCCTGAATTTTGATGGCATCTGAAGGGATAAATGAAGAAAAAGAAAAAAACCTTATACTATTGGGCCAGAAGCGACAAGTGATCACATATGTTGAAAGAAGATGAACAATGTCCTCTAGAAGAATTTTGGAATACATGTCAAAATGTTTTGACATTGGTGTTACAACTTTTGGATACATTTGTCAAATTATTTTTACACACATGTCAAAACATTTTAATGTATACTTATAGAATTATTTTGAGGTATGTGCTAAAAGGGTATGAACAATATGCTCCAGAAGATTTTTGGCACAAATGTCAAAATGTTTTGACACATATGTTACAATGTTTGGATACATTTGTCAAATCATTTTCACACATGTCAAAATGTTTTAACATATACTTATAGAATTGTATTGACATATGTGCTAAAAGGAGATGAACATCGTGCACAGAAATGTTGACGTATAAATGAAAATGTTTTGACATATCTCTATAAACAATTTTACATATGATTAAAAAGTATGTTTTACAATCATCCAATGATTAAACAGTATGTTATACAGTCATCTAACTATTAAGAAATATGTCATACATTCATCCAATGATTAAAAAATATGTCATACATCAATCTCCATCCAACGAGAATCATATCAACATTGCATAAATGGAGCATATTAACATTCCCAATATCCAAAAGTTTAGCATTACAACTACGTTCAATATGTATCCATAAATCAATCAATGGGCTTCTCAGGATCTCCGTTGTAATTTGTGGTTTTAAATGCTAGGTTATATCCTCCATATATAGTTGAAAAATAATGTTTTGCGATAACTACCCTTTAATAATTGAAGGAACAAATTAGACCATTTAAAGTGGAATAAATTTTGGACTATATACTTGAGCAAAGTCAACAACCAAATGGGAATTGATTGTAACATCGTGTTTTTTAGAGTATGTCTAACCCAAGGGATTAGTATTAATTAGTCATTTTCAGATAAGAATTAGTAGGTTTTGAGGGGTGAATGTAACGACCCGAGCTGGGCCCACCAAATCACTAATAGAAAATTTCCTCTTTCCTTAAGTCAGGAATCATCGTCTGTGTGCAAGAGGTAAAACATTCGTCTACGCACTATGGAGCTTCAAGGCTTCCCCGTACGTAGACTCAAGTTGTAATGGACACATACACACAACGAAGCTTCATAGTTCGTCGCATGTAAAACAAAATAAAATATATACTTATAATTGATTTCGATCGGGCCAACGTTGTCTTGTCGTTAGTTACCTACGTACGTATTGGATATTATTCTAACACAATCGGATCTGAACGTAGTTCTGCCTAATGACTAATGCATACAACAAGCATCACAAAATCATATACGTTAAAATATGTATATACTAATATTTACAAAAATTCGTCATATATCGGAGTCAAGTGGAAATTAATAAGCCAATGAAAACATACATGTCGCTCTACCACAGAGTGGGATCAAAACTACATATACACGTCTCGCTTTATCACTTAGCTGAGACCGAAAATATATATTATAAGTCTCGCTCTACCCTAGAGCGAGACCACACACAACATAGCATATAAGCGTACATCATAACATATAAAGCACACATCATGGCATATAAGCACACATCATGGCATATAAGTATAGCAAGCATATGGATCATAGCATAGTACACATTATAACTAGCATATGTTGTTCTATAATTAAAACAGGAGATTAGAAATGCTTACTCCCATCATGTCTCATAAGGAATCGGTAACTACGGACAAAACCTTGTCTTGCTCCGGGTCTCTTTTTCTTGCTCCGGTGTTCGAGGATGACAGGTAGGGCCTCTCCTAGTCTCGGGGTATTTCCTCCTCATACGATTGCCAACTCAAAAAATGGAACCCTTTTATTGCGTAGAACACATTCGATTTAGTCAAGAACGCCTCTTGAATTGACTAAATTGGAGATAGGATGGCCAGAAACAGAGAAAACAAAGTTCGTCGGTGTTCAAAGATAATGGGTAGAACCTCTCCTTGTCTTGGGGTGTTTCCTCCTTATACAGACTCCAACTCGAAGAAAGGACCCCTCCATCATGTGGAGCACACTCGATTTAGTAGGAAACGGGTCTTGAACGGCCTTAATCGGACTCAGAACGGTCAGAAACAGAGAAAAAGAGAACTGCTGAAAAATCAAAAGAAATGGGGTATATATAGACCCTCGAGCCGCCGAAGGCGGCGGCGCTCGCAAAAATGTGTGGCGCACTGCAGGCACCCCCCGTTTCATGCCGCTTGCTCGTAACACGTGCAGCAATCGCGCATTGTGACCGCACGTTATGTGTGCCACAGTCACGCGTGCCGCGTGCACGTCACACGTGCACCTATTTTTTTAATATATATTTCTTTTTATATAAAATCAATTCTTCAAACGCACATATATTCCTACTCCAGATTCGGATTTGCGCGTTCTTTGTATCGTTGGACTCGTATCAACGAGCCTTCAATACTAACCCACTTAAAGCAATAAATCGTGTTTTTTCCAAGTGGGTCCCGCCTATTTTGCACGCTTCTTGAAGGTCGTAACTTCCGGTCCCGACCTCCGTTTCACCGATTCTTTGATCCGTTATTCTCGTTTCTTCAAGGTCTACTCAATTACAGAGGTTTCAACCTTTGAAACCATCTACAATTTATTAGAAAAATTACTAATTACCTCTAACCTCCTTGGTTAGACGTAATCAGAAAAGCGGGGTATTATAGTGAAATACATATATGTGTATAGAGCTTGAAGAAATGAGCGCAACGAATTAAAGAATGCACAAAACAAAGGTTGGGACCGAAAGTTAATACCTCGGGAAGCATGTCATATGGGCAGGACAAAGTACCTCAAGTACTCCTCTAAGATGTCATTCACCCGCTCTGTCTGCCCGTCCGTCTGAGGGTGATTGTTGGTTGAAAAGTTGAGTTGTGTACCCAACATCTCAAACAATTACGTCCAAAATCTGCTTGTGAAACTAGTGTCTCTATCGCTCACAATGTCTGCCAATAGTCCCCAATACTTGACAACATTTCTAAAGAATAGATTCACAGCCGTCTCAGCGCTGCAAGTCTTTGGGGCTGCAATGAACATCCCATACTTAGAGAAGCGGTCTACCACCACCATGATAGATCCATAGCCACAAGATGTTTACTTTCCATCCATCCTCTTATTGAGGGTGAAATGGCAAGACTTCAATGGAGTCCTATATGAATTCATATACAACTTTTGCCCAATTGTATTCATTGAGAGAGATGAGGTCATCAAGATATCAACACAAATCCTTCCCCCACTACGTTGTTACTCAGGGGAAATAGTACGGTGCAAAACACGTGGATGTTGAGTAGCTAAATAATGTCATCTACGTAGGCCTCTTTGTCTTCCTTTGTTTTTAGGTCCTATATGAGGGCCTCCACCTTCTTCATCTTTGGCTTTTGCTTCTTCCTAGAGAAATATCATTCAAAGAGACAACTTTTTGCAATGTGTTTCCCTTTTGAGATACACACTGGATTTATCGCAACCATAGGCCCATGATGAGGGCCACATCCTTCACCATAAAGGGTGCAAGCTTCCCCTTTTAGTTTGAAAAAACTGAACTCTTGACACCAATTCAAGACTAAGTGCTCTAACAACTGTCTACAACACGTTAACCCTATCTCTACATAAAATTTGTAGAAAGGCCCAACCTCCATCTCTTTGGCTATACATCAGTTGCTCGTTACATCAACCTTGTGCTCTCCAGCCTATGTGGTAAGCATGTCATCACTATTATCTTGGGTCTTTTCCTCTATTGTTTTCTTATATTTAAATTTACACATTTAAATGTGTTAACAATGTTGTTAAGTAGTTTTGACAATAGTGCTAAATTATTTTAATACTGTGGTTAAAACATTTTGACACAGTTGTTACAACTACTTAACACTGTTGTCAAAGCGTTTTGACACTATTATTTTTTGGGTTGTTTTGGCATAAGCATTGAAATTGAAAAGTTTAGATAAAGAGGTTATGTCCCAAAGAATTAAATCTTGTGATTAGTTTTATTTTAAAAAAATCTTTTTATAGAACAATCAAAATATTTCAACCCTATTGTTCAAATGTTTTGATAACAACATCAAAATAAAAAAGTTTACATGATGAAGTTATGTTTCAAAAGTTTAAACCTTGTCATCACTTTTAAAAAAAAATTAACTTTGCCCATAAACATCAAAACTTTTTAACCCTACTCTTCAAACGATTTGAAAAAAGTTCCAAAATTTATAACGCATATGTCAAAACCTTTATATACTGAGACCATAACAAAACTTTTCCTCAACACCTACCAACCCAAGTTGGTGTTCTCACTGTTTCCCTAACCAATGATGTCGATTCTTATGCCCATTTCCTTTGAATTAGAAGAGGGGATGAAGCAAAGGAATAAATATGTCAAGGATGAGTTGATGAAGCCAAAGGACAGGATGAGCGATGATCGGTGGATAGGAAGAAGTGATGCTCAATGATGGAAGGATAAGATGAGGCTATAAGCGGTGATGCAAATAAGGAAAAGCACTCAAGACATAACCCATTTATTGGACATTAGTGTGCCCATCAAACGTTTGTTATGTCTTTTCAGTTTTCAAATACTACAAAATTATGGGGGTATAAAGATAAAAATATCATAAAAAAGCATAAAAATAATGCTCCCTCCGTTCATTTAGGACATATGTAGTAAAAGGGATAGGGCCATATGAAATATGTACCTATTTTGATGAATAGATACATTTTACCAGCTTAAATTATGATGAGGTCAAATGGATGGGTTCCACATATTCGAATCTACTCAAATAGGTAGACCACCATCATCAAACTTGATATATAATTTCCAATCAATCACGCTCATCTGACCTACATTGTTGTGATTCCAACTTAGAAATTTCAATCTCAAGCATATAGAAAAGGTGAGATTAAATTGATATAATGGGATCCACATGTCCAAATGTGCCCAAGATTTGTGAGCCCTTATTGTTGATCCTCTATTGATCTCCCTTGTTTAGGAACAACATTTACGAAGTCTAGCCTGGTAAATTAGAGATCTTTAGAAAATCCTTTGTGTTAATGTTACTAGGTTATTGACCTGATAACATTTTTAATCTATGAGCCCTCATATGGAGGTAGGGTACACAGGATATGAAAAGAGGATTGGCTAGGATTGTGGGCTACTAAATTTGGATATGCCACTTTGATTTAAGCTCGTGACAAACTTTGATCAGTGGGTCTCATACATCAAAGTGGGCTTAAATTTCATAGGCATGCAACCCTTGTGACCTGTCACCAATCCTCCTTGGTCCCACTCCCACCTGACAACATCAGGTCACTATTAAAGATGTGGGCCCTAAAATATTAGAAGAGTGGGACAGAGGGGATCAAAAGATGAACATTTCAAACATTGAAATAGAGGCAAAAAATTTCGGGGCATTTGGACTTGTGGGCCCTTTGAGATTTTATTTTCTAATTTTGGACATAAAGCAGTCAAGTTGGCGTGGGACTAATTAGGGTTTACAAACCACATTGATGGTGAGTCCCATCTATTTGACCTTGTCAAATGCAAGCCTTGAAATTTTGAACCTTCTTGATGAGTGGGTACCACTAAGCAAAATAGGCCCAAGCTTCACATGAGTAGGACCTACAGGTATTGTCACCTATCTAGGGCTGGTAAAATTTAACTCAACTTGCATACCCAAATTGAACCCGACCTGGTTAACCCGCATTCGACCCAACCCAATCAAGAATAGGGTCTGGGCTAGTATTTTTAAATTTTACCCGTTTTAAAAATAAGATCAGGTTAAGATTTCCCCACATAACCCCCGCAACCCAACCTAGACCCAATTATTTAATGATAACATGACTCAAGGTGAAAAAGATTACAAATAAAATTCTTAGTTTTTTATTTTCTCTTAGATTTTGATTTTATTTGATAGTCATTTAGTAAGATTTTGGTCGTGTATCTTATAATGCTGCAATGCTCTCTATTCAACTCTTACTTTCTCAAATAATACACAAAGTGATTGAAATCTATTTATAATGTTGTAATGCATCTAAATTCTTTATATGCTTGGCCCTTCTTAAAATAAAGTGTAAAATACTAATTTAACCAAAAATTTTAATTTAAAAAAAAATAAAATTACCTACATACCCGACCTGACCTAAGTAGGGTTAGGGTTTGCATTTTTAACCCGTTTAATAAATAGGGTTGGGTCATTACCCGACTTGATGTAAGTGTGGGTCAAGGCCGACCCAATCCGATCGTACCGGATTCAATTCCTAGCCTTACACCGATTCTCAACCCTACACCTATTCCCCTAGTTCTGCACCACCCTCGTAGGATCCTATGGCACCACAATGAGTTAGCTAGCACGGATGAGTGGGCTAAGTTCTATGTGCAATCACAAAGTGCGGTTGGATCAATGCGCAAAAAAGGGGGTCCCACATGCCCCTGAAACCGGAAATTTAATTAAGATGTTGCAGGATAGAAATGATCATAATTCGAACAATCTCATTAGCCATGATTTTTAATCAGAATAGAGATTATGAATCAACATCTAATTTCCAAAACCAAATAATTTAAGCAAATTCTCTTACTCTTGGTTGGCCGAGCTCTTCTATTCAGCTCAAGTGCATCATAGGAACTACAAAAACAGGGTTATTTCTCTTTCGTACTGATAAATGTGATAAAGATTGGTCCCAAGTATAAAAAAGATTCCCAAAATAGGGAAGAAACAAGTGTTTCCACAATCTCGTCAATTCTCTTCCAGTTCATCCTTCAGATTTTCTGCAATTTTTTCCGTCCTTTGGTGAGAAAACTTGAGGCTACTTTTCCTTGGGTTGAAGGCAGGAGCCTGCTCCTCGTTGCCAGCTGCCTAGGGGGGCAACTGTTCACTGTGGTAGGTCTCCCTGCTGAAAAACAAGGGTAACAAAATCTCAAAGGAAGCCTCTGGTAGGGTGAGGAATTACATGGTTACTGAAGAGTGTTCCTTGCTACTGGTTAAATCATGTCTACCAGTTTGACCTCTAACCACAATGGAAAAAGAATTAGACTGTGTGTGTGTGTCTGGTGTCTTCATATATATTTTTTGTCCGCATGTACTAAATTATGATGTACAGAACAAATGATATTATCATAAGACTAAGCTCTTTAATTAGTACTGATGTTTTCAGGTTGTTTGGTTCCAATGGGGTCGTTCAAACAGGCAAGGGTTTACCATAGCATATTCAAACAACAAAGACACAATTCATCTTGATGCTTTGTTCAACATTATCTCTTACGACACAGTAGCTAAACTACAAAATACCCTTTTGGCCTCAGATTTTAAGGTAATTCACAACTAGTATGCTAAAAACAATTTATTTCTATGTTCTGTGTGTTTTTTTTTTCTGAATTAAACATGCTTAAGTATCTTCATGGGGAGATCTCTGTACTGAAAATGCTGCAACATTGTATCTGTTTAGACTGTGATAGCAGATGAGTCACATTTCCTCAAAAACGCTCAAGCAAAGAGGACAAATGCTTCACTTCCTGTTTTAAAGGTTTTTGCATTTCTTTTGTAATTTGTCATATTTGCACTGGCAATTCTCAGTCATTTGTCTTCTATCAGATTTTATTATTAACATTATTTTTTTAATAAAGTAGTTGACAATGTACAAAATTGTAGAAAGCACGATATGCGATTTTGTTGACAGGGACTCCTGCATTATCTCGGCCCATTGAACTATTTAAACAAGTATTATGGTCAGTCACATTTCAAGTTCTATGTTACTGAAACTTCAGACTAATTTGTTTACTAATCCAGCTGGAAGCGCTCTACCCTGATGTTTACAGAAATGTGCATCAGTATGGAAATCGATATTGCAGGGGTGTAAGTTTTAAATGTGAATAACTTGGTTTTATATTCTCTCTGTGATGTTACTGATACTCTCAAATTCTTCTCCATCTATTTCCTTTTGAATTTGATGAGTGTCTTTGCAGGGTGTCTTTGGCCTCTATCAAGGAGCAAAGCAATCATGAGGAGCTTCACAATTTAATGAAAGCTACTTTAATGATTCGTAGGCTTAAGAAAGATGTCCTTGCAGAACTTCCACTGAAGTGTAGGCAGCAAAGGATGTTTGGGTACATCTGGAGAGGAAAATATTATTTTTTCACGTTCTTAGCACAGTGCTCTACTTTCAGGAAAAATTTGTTACAGAAATAAATATTCTATTTATAAATGGGACTGGATGAACAAGCTAAGAGGCTGGGTAAAGGTTCAATCACCTCCCTCTTTTCAGCCAGATCAACACTGCTTATGTGTATGTGTTGTTGGCGCTTGTTGGCTATTAGACTGGCCAAGGTGTCTAGTCCTAATATGATTAGTCCTACAGTTTATGAAGTTCAGCTATAAGAAATTAGTAAAATTTATAAAAGAAATACTAAAAATAGTTTAAAATTTAATTAAAATAATAAATGTAAAAAAGAAATACTACAGACAAATGGGAAGAATATCACTAACCTTTCCATTGCTCTTCCTTGCATTTGCAGCCACCCCAGTGCTCATCTTTTTTAGGCAAAATTTTGGATAAGTATAGTAGCATGTTTGTCTTAATATCCACCCTCAGCATCGTCTCCCCATATAAGTGAACATTCTGAGTGCAAGCATCAGTTTTCATCTATCTTTTATTTGGAAGAGAAGGATGCATCAGAATGAAATTTTTTTGTGCAAGCTTTTGTTTGACAAAATAAAGACTAAAAATTAATATTGTGAAAACTGGGAGTTAGCCTTTATCACAGTAGTGGTCCTTGTGGATCTATATCTTAAACCAGTGCTAACCATGAGCTAGACATTGAAGTTGATTAATAAAAAATATATTCCAGTTTCACTTAAAAAAGAACAAGTGAATTTACGAGGAAGTGTGATCTGATTCTATATATCAGTCCGCCCATCGAATCCTTTTGGGTTTTTTGTAGGCCTTCCTGGACGTAGATGAGAAAATTATGAAACACATCCAAGCCTTGTTTTGCGAGGTAAATTGGATTATAAGGTCAAAGCGTTTCTTTTTGGTGTGCAATGAGCTGTAGAATTAATGCTTCTACTTGCGTAGCTTGCAGTTTTTAAAGGGAACTGTTTGGTGTATGAAAACATTGGTATTGGTTATTGCCTTGTTTTGCAAGGTACCAATTAAAAATAACAAAAATCATTTATTTCACAATAGTGGGTTAAGAGCCAAAATTGACAAAACCACATCAAGATGTGATTCAATGCTAAAAATAGCTTAAAATCAACTTTTGTGTGAGAATTTAAAATTTGCCCACCTTCTACACCCAACACAAAATTAGAAATAAAAATTTTACTCAAATTCTACAATAAATTCCATACCCAAACAACCCCTTAATTTCTTTTATAAGAATGTTACTTACTTAGGTGATACCACATTTAGGTCCTTCGTTTAGCACATGTGAGTTTCCTTTCTGAGAATCAAATCAATTAGTACCACTTATGTCAAATTTTATGGGCCATTAAGGATGTCACGATAGGCGTAAAACATCTATTCTGCTCTCCAAATGAACCTAAACAATCGATCACCAAAACTCTGTGCAATTGGGGCTGATTCTTTCATGGAGCACCAAAACTCTGGAGTTCTAGTGGCAGCAGATGTTGATCACATTCAACCCAACCTCTTGACAACTCCACCATTCTTGAACTAGTTTAGTTTCTTGCGAGATGAGGGAGGATTTCCATTTGACCTGTAACCCAAATTGCAAATATTATAACATTCTAAGCTGTCAAACGTATTCTGGTCATGAATTCCAGTATCTGTTCTTACTTGCATCCCAAGTTCAGTACCAGAAAGAGTCCACTTTTGGAAGCTTAGGTCTACCTATCGAATTTGTAAGTCATTCTACCAACTCAATTGGTTAGTTACCATAAATTAGTTAGCACGGGCAGAATCACTTGAACTATGCTATCGTGCTGTACATATGCTAAGCTTACAATGAAGCACTTTAAAAGGAACAAAATGGCAATAGGATGGGGGGCTGGTAATAGGCAACACGGTTTAGATATACATACAACAGGAATCATTTTCTGTGTTTCCTTCTGCAGACTGCCCAGCAGAAAGAACACATAGGAGTTGTTGATATTTGAAATCAAGGGCACACACGCTAGAGCATATTAGCATCAGCATAGCGTATGCGCTGTCTATTTTCTGGATTCACAGTTCCCATGCATTCCTTACGCTAAACTAGGCACTTTGTTATGCTTCCTATACAATGAGGCTTCTCCCACTAGTCTTTCAAAAATCCCACACCCATGGGACTTTAGCCCTAGTCAGAGAGGTCTTCAGCATTTCGCTCACCTAAATTAAGGAATGCCCCAAAGCCTCACAAAGAATCATTTTCGAGGACTTCCTCAACAACTCTGTTAATGCAGCTTCCTTCATCCTGCAAGGAGCATGGTAACCAAATTAAAACACTTCAATGGCCATGATACTAGAAGTGGAAGAGGCAGAAAAGGGCTAGAGGGAACCAAGACCTTTACTCCTATGGCCATAGCTGTTTTCAGCTTTACCAGTTCTCCCAGTCTCAATGAACCTAGCCTATCATCTTTGACATAAATCAGCGGGACTCCTCTGGACAATGCTAAACTCGGAAGATGCTTAACCAGCCATCTTGGATTGCAATCAGAAGCCAAAAACACGGCCTAATTGTTGAAGGAAGAATAAGATCTGGTGAATGGAATATCATACATGTCCTTCAACTTGGAGGACTAACATATCTCAAGTTGAAGGAAAAAGGGGGGAAAAGACATTAAACACAGGTCAAAAATGTGGAGCCAAGCAACAGATGCAGTGTCTAAAATAAGGGAACACAGTTGAGTGTCACCTGTAGCTGAATGGAACGAGCCTTATGAGCAATATGGAAGAGAGAAGGAGGGGTCCCTGCACTAGAAGGCCTTTCCCGGCAAGGAGCCATTCTCTCCAGTACACGCGTGACTTCATTCACACCAATCGAAAATTGTTGCTACAAAGGATCATACATATAGTGAGGACAACCCAACCATAATGAAATTTAAGAGTGACCAAATAATGAAAATCCCAATTCATGCTACCCAATGAATAAAAAGAATTTTTTACGTCTGATATAAGCCAAACAATTCAAGTTTATACCTTCATCCATATCTTTTCGGAGAGAGAACCTTTTGAAAGTTTTGCAACCTCCAACTCCCTAAACAAATTTACCAGTCCTGTCACTAGGCATGCACCATAACAGTTCAAGAAAGCTAATGCTTTAGGCTTACCCTTGAAGTCTTTGAAGCAGATTAGCAAGGCGCTCCCCTTCATAGCAAATTTCCCTCAACAAGCTACAATGGCAAACAGGAGAAAAAGAATAATGAAAAGTATCAGCTTTAGTAATATGAACAACTTTTATTTGTATAAAGATTGGTATAGTATATGAACACCATGAACTGAGTAATCATAAAAGACAGTCAATGCCTGAAAAAAAATAACAAAAGAATTTAATGTATGTATGAGAGAGAGTACATAGACATACTGTTGGTCTGGAGAAGCGTTGATCGTCTTATGGCACCTGCTCTTGGGCATTATCACAAATAAAAGAAAAGCAAGAAATAGGGGATAAACGCAAACCCTAAGCAGTAACTGCAACACGAGTTGGCGGCAAGATGAAAATTGATTCTTCTGTGACTGGTATTGGAATCCGAAACCTAATTGTCGACGCTCAACATTCCGAACAGGGGCTGAAGCCTGGAAGCAGACACGAGGCACAATGAAAAAGGATGAAGGCCGAACCCCATTAGCCTTGTTTACAACTTAATGATATTGCTCCCTTCTTTTGTTTTACTTATTTTAAGGTAAAAGTGCTTACACCCATTCAATTAATGAGAATATACACATACCTATGGAAAGGACCGAGATAAAGATCTTGGCAAGATGCATGGCTCAAGATTTTACATTATCTTAGCAAGATTTTACCGAGATCTATGGAAGATTGTTGAGATCTATGGAAGATACCATGATGATAAAGATGAGATCAGGATGAACATGACAAGATGGGAGATATGTGAGACATTAATATAATATTATATTTTCATTTAATTTAATTTTTAATTTTATTTTATTAGGTTTATTAATACCTGGACCTTGTATCTTTATATATTTTTTACATAAACAATAATTATGTTTACTCTCATTATATTATATTATACTTATTTTATGTAATTTATATTATATATTATATTTATAATTATTTAATATTTATATATATATACATTTGTATATGATAATGCATACTTATAAGGTCAAATTTATGTGTTAGATTAACTTCTTCTAATCACCTAGACAACCAAGATTGTTTTACATGATCTCTTTGATATCTATATGAGATTTCATCTCTTTGGCTCATTGAGACAAAATCAAGATTTGAGATGGTTCGCCATTTCAGTGAGATCTCTGTTTCAGGGCCTTTGCCAAGACTCAAGACCATGTAAAAATAGTTTTACATTGTCTTGGTGAGATCTCGCCAAAATTTATGCAAGATGACCGAGATAGTGACAATGTGGCCAAGATTGCGATGATCATGACGATATGGGAGACAGAGGAGACATTAATATATCAATAAATTTTTTATGTAATCAATTTCTCATCTTATTTCATTAGGTTTAATAATGTCTAAATCTTGCATCTCATTAAGTTTTCTAAATAAGTAATCACTGTGTTCATTTTCATTCTACATCATCATCAGCTTTATATATTCTACATACTTATTTTATGTAATTTATGCTATATAATAAATTTATAATTATCTAATATTAATATTTGTGTTTGTAAATGATAATATATACTTAGATTGTCAAATATATGTGTTAATAAACTTCTTTTTATTACCTAGACAATCAAGATTGTTTTACATAATCTCTTCAAGCTCTCTCCGAGTTCTCTCAGAGATCTCGTCTCTTTGGCTCATTCAAACAATACTGAGATTTGAGATGACAAACCATGCGTATACCCCCTCTATTATATAACCTCCACATAACCGTAGTAGCATATTCGGGATTTGGTTTCAAATCGGCCTGGAGTTATTTTGATTTGGTTGGGGAAATTTAAAAAATAAATAAAATCGGCATACTAGAAAACAATGATAAAAGGCATATATCCAATGCAGCTTATATGAAAAACAACTGTCTCACAATGCTCCTAAATCTTATCCTTTGGTCTAGGCGTTCTCATAAAGCAAATAAAAATCCTATACAAATTCACAAGATAAAACACAATTTATATATAAAATTCCACTTGAAAGAAGAAAAACCTAGATAGCAAGTAAATCAAAAGTATCTAAATTCATAAATCATAATGGGAGTGTTTCGAGCATTTGAAAAAACAATATTATCGCTCTTTACAATGCATGTTACACTTAACATGCGTTAAGAAATACATTGCAAAGCATATCATCGCCAAGCAATGGGACTACAGATAAAGATCAGCATGTGAAATAAACCAAAGACGATTAGAGGGCTTCCTGTGGCCCTTAGAGCCAAATTAAGCTTATCTATGCAAACTCTATAAATCCTCTGCTTAATTTCTCAATGGGGTTTCTAGTTAGGTTCAGCTGAGACTAATTCTTGTTTAAAAAATAGGATAGCTAATGGTATATCCAAAGGTTAGGATTTGCCACTAAAACCACATTTTAATGGGTATTCAAAACTCAAGCACATTACTTATACAGTTTCAAATGCCCAATACTAATGTGGCAATTGAGAGAGTTCAGCTACTTTATGTTTCAAAAGAAAACAAGCCAAACACAACACTCTCTCCTCGGAGTGGTATAAAAGATGGACTGATATGTAATAACTAATTAATGGTTTTTTGGAGTATTGGTTAGCAGATAGTTTGAGGAAATAGAAGAGTTGACATTCAAATGAGAGAATACAAAAGCAAAGTTCAATGGTAGATAAGTTCAACGTCAGCCCAACTGCTCATGATGTTCATTGTCTTTAAAAGCCATGAGCACCATTTCTATTACACAATATTAGCGACATTTTATATGAAGACAGGTATTTGCAATGCTTGGTCACAAATATTACGAAGTATTTGCAATGTTTTGAAAAAAGTCGTAAAGACTATACAATAATATCAATATCTTCTATAACCCTCGCAAATAAGTCAGGCATATTTGCGACAATTCCAAAGAAACATGGTAAATATGGTTGGTGTCAGGGCGAGAATGTTATTTGCGACGCTTTACTAAATCGTATCGCAAATATTAATCTAATAACAACATTTATTTTAAAAACGTCGCTAAAAGGGTTTGTTTACTACATTTTTTCACATGGCAACTACTAACATGTAGCAACGTTTTTTTCGTCTGTCGCTAATAAAATGCATCCCTTTTTGCTGTTCCTGAAATGGGGCACATAAAGGGGGGTATGTGGGGGTATTGGGGAGAATTTTTCAATAAATACCTTTTTAGTATTTATACATGTTCAATAAAAATGTACATTTTTCTCTCACATGCACAAATTAAAAGAACTTTCTGTTTAGTTCCTAAAATAAAAGTTTCCCAATGTGTTAATGTAGTTTTAGTGGTGCAAAAAGAATAACCCACTAGCAATTGAATTTTAAGTAAAACATTAAAAAATGTAAAATTAGCTAACACCCTTCAAAATCTGTGTAAGCATTCACTAAAGTCCCATAATATTAAAAGCAATGCTACTTTCAGCTCTAGTGGTAGTATAATTTATAACAATCAGTTGTTTGAAGTGGCAATATAAATTCAAAATCACTGTGAAGAGATGCTAGACAGTGAACGTTGAAGAATATCCAATGAATGAAAAAATAAATTAAAAAAGTACCTTATTTTAGAATTTCCAATACCACCCATCCTAACTTTAGCATTGTGGTACAACTGTAACAGAGGATATATACCAAAAAAAGAGTATTCGCACTTATCTTTCAAAAAACACTTAAAATTATTTTACCAACAAGCGGATATTATAAAAAATAGTATATTGACGATATCTGAAAAATTATTACATCTGAACAAAGGTTCGATAGACAAGAAAAAAATTAGAGACCCTTCAACTACATAGGTTAATTAAAAGAAATCCGTATGAAAAGAAAATATAACGAAAAGTATAAGTAATAAATATTTAAAGAAAATACAAGATTTGAATGAAATGAACATTTTGCATGGTTTCAATTGAGCACATAGGGGCGAAGGTTTTGATTCTCACATACCAAAACAGATGGTACCTTACAACTCAGTCAAGATGAAGAATAAAACGGTTAAGGTGAAGAATATAAGGAAGAGAAAAAGTGCTGAAGAAAAAAATAAATTTTACAGGCTTTAAAGGAGCCTTTCTCTCAGACCGAAAACTAAACAAAAAAAATCTTAAAAAGGAGAAATAGATTGCTACTGAATTTAAAAAGGTGTTGATTTCTTATGTTGGTATTGTGCATACTGACATTCATAAGCTTGGTCTTTTCTTATGAATAATAAAACATCCTCAAGCAGGCTTATAAAACCAAAAACAATCCATCTATAGAAACACGATAAATTAACACTAATAACAATAAAAATACTCGCAAAACCAGAATATAAAAATCAAAGGCGATATCACCCAAAAATGAAAAAATTCCACACTTTTTAATGAAAACATACAACTTTCTCCTAGAATTCCCACAGGAAATATATCTGCGAAGCAACCAAAAAGGTAGAAGACATCGGATTGCATAAATCTAAAATCATCAAAATACAAATTGAATCAATCGGGAGCTCTGCCAAAATCAGATGAAACCAAATATATTTCTTCTCAAACAACACCCCATACTTGAGCTCAAAAAATATCTAACAAAGAAAACCCATGTCAGAACTTCAACCAAAATCTCACCTTTCAACCACCAAGAGCTCAGATTTCATAGGCCGAGAGAGACTTTGAACTGCTTTTCCCTTCTTCCCTCTTTTGTAGCACAACACTTTCTGTAATGTCCTTTTCGGCTTGAGAAATCGATGGCAATCAATTTCAGGGAAGATAGTGAGAGGAGAGGGATGAGGGAGATGAAGAGAGGGAAAGAAGATGGGACGAGTGGAGGCCGACGGGAAGGAGAGGCCAACGTCGGCAGAGTGATCACAGGCTGCGGCTGGGATCGATCGGGAGAGGAGATGTGATAAAAGAGGAGCGGAGATGGGACGAAGGTCGGGATCGGGTTTTAGGTTTTTACTTTTTAGAGGCAGTGGATAAAACGGATGTGATTCTGATTATGGACTGATTCAGTACAAATCCAATAAAAAGTTGGGTTTTCAATAACTTATTTAATTCAGGTTGGCTTTTCTTTTCTGTAACTTATTCAGTTCATATGTCTGAATTATACCAAGCATGTGGACCCGAACACTGATCAAGGCCGAAGTTACTTTAGACTATCCGCCAGCGATAGCATCGGCCGTTGCGGTAGCTGTTAGCCCCTTAATTTGCCGGATGGGAAAAAGGGGTGGCTACCTCCTAAATTTGGCGGTAGATAATTAAGTATACTTAGGCGATAAATAACTTAAGTAGCCTTTGGGCATGAACAAATATTAGAGCAGAATTGGAGGTATTTCGGATGGACTACTCACCTTGTAGAACAAGCTACGGAGGAATCCTTGCACCAGTGGGACTCTTGTAGTGAGTTGGGCGCCACACACACTCAAGGACAAACTCCTAAGGTAGCTATGATTCACTTATGTAAAGCAACCACACTCCTAGCTCATGTAGGAGTCGAAGCAGTTTGTTCCCTCGATGGATTGGACTCTTGAAGCAATAGGCACTCGACTCCTAGTCAAATAAGGATTCCCTTTGGTTTCCTGATTTGGGCTAGGGGTGAACTAGTTATAGGCTGAGAGTTGGTCAGGGTGAGAACTCAGGTTATGTAACTCTTAGTAGCATAAGGACTAGCCTTTGGGCTAAAGTCTATATAAGGAAGAGAACAAGGGTGGTCATGGCTGATTAATTTCTTGGTGACAATTTAATCATACACAACAAACTAGGGTGCTGAGAGAGAGCTTTTAGCCTGGTGGATCAGCCTTGCCCTCTCCCTACTATTGTATTTCAACGGACTGAAGTATAACTTGGGTGGAGACCCTTGCACCAGAGATGACTTGTGGTTGTGTTGTTACTATTTGCTTGTGTTTTCTCTTGCGCATATGAGTGGGAAGGAACCATAGTGACTACTGGTTGCACAGCGTAGCCAAACCATCATGTGTGCAAACGCTAGGCAAAGCTTCGTGCCCGTGATAGTTGGTTCCATTGTCTAGATACCCGAAGAAAGTGAAAGCTCTGCAAGGACTTAGCGCAAGAGTTGGCTTATGGTTGCTGAATCGCTAGGATACCCGGAAGAGGTGACGTCCTTGACAGGTTGCTAGACAGATTGGAGATCCCTACTGCGTGCTTACCTTACCTTGATGAGTTGCTGGAAAATAGAGAGCGTTGATGATAGGCTCAATGTTGGCTCGAATTATTGAGATCGAGGCGATGGTGGATGTGATGGCCACAACAAATGGGACGTTGACTGAAGTCCAAAACTCTCTGCGTAATCTCAATGAGCGTGTGACCCTCTTCAACCAACGAGTGTTCTTGCTTGAAGTTGCACCACACCTTAATGAGTCTTAGAAAGAAGGCAGTACGACTAAAGGGGTAGCCCGTCTCACCACATTAGCAGCTAATGTGGCTGCCACGATGAACTATCTCGGGCAATGAGTGCAAAAGGTTGAGAAGGCAGTGACAACAAAGATTTGTGAGCTGATGGATGAAGTGGCAGTGCTGAAATGTGCAGTCATCAACACTCCATCTCGATATGGGGAATAATCCTCATCTCAGCAGGTTGCAAAGAAGGAAAAGGTGTCTAAATCGAAGGCATATGCGGGGACGTGAGGCGCCAAGGAGATCGGGAACTTCCTTTAGGACATGGAAAGCTATTTCACACTGGTCCATACGCGAGAGGAAGAAAAGGTCATAGTGGCAACAATATATCTTGAAGGGGATGCAAAGCTGTGGTGGCGGGCATAGTTGGAAGATGATACAAATGTGGGTCGGCCAAAGATAGGGATGTGGGATACGTTCAGGAATGAGTTGCAGGCACAGTTCCTTCCCAAAAATGTGTCTTGGATGGCTCGAGAGGCATTAAGGAACCTTAGGCATATGGGGGAAGTCCAGGCCTAGGTTAAGGAGTTTCAGTCACTAATTTTTGGGAGTGACAAACATAACATAGGATGACAAGCTGTTCTACTTCATGGCGGGCTTGCAAATGCGGGCTTATAATGAGATGAGATGGAGGGAAGTGGAGGACCTTCCTGCTAACTTGGCAGACTTCGAATAAACTCTCGCTGAGCCAGTGAAGAAAAATGGGGAAGCGAAGTCATCCAACAAGGAGGGCAACAAGGGTGGCAACGGTGGCAAAGCCAAGGGCAGCGAGCAGTATGGTAGCTGAACAGAGGTGGTGGTTGTTTTATATGCGATGGGCCACACCATGCCAAAGTCTGTCCAAAACGGGAAAGGCTGAATGCACTTATTGTTGAAGAGGAGAAGGAGGAATATGAGCACGAGGAGGTAGCCCAGATGAGTCCTTTGTAGCAAATGGGATGTGTACGGTTGCTGGAGTCCCACTTGAGGGGGCAACTTTGGGTCATTGAGGATTTGAAGGAAGGAGGGGAGCAGACTCCCCAATCCTTGGCTGATTGAAGCAACCAAAGTGTAACGACCCAACCCGAGCCGGGCCCACAAAAATCACTAATAGGAAAATTTTCTTTCCTTGAGCCAGGAATCATCGTCTGAGTGCGAGAGGTACAACGTTCGTCTACGCACTACGGAGCTTTAAGGCTTCCTCGTACGTAGACTTAGGTTGTACGCACGACAAAGCTTCATAGTTCGTCGCGTGTAAAACAAAATAAAACATATTATTATAATGATTTGGATCGGGCCAACGTTGCCTTGCCGTTGGTTGCCTACGTACGTATTGGATATTATTCCAATACGATCGGATCCGAACGTAGTTCTGCCTAATGGCTACTACATACTACAAACATCACAAAATTATACGTATAAAATACATATCTCCGAATATTTACTCGGAGTATACAAATACTCATCATATATCGGAGTCAAGCGGAAGTTAATAAATTAACGGAATCGTACATCTCGCTCTACCATAGAGCGGGATCGAAATCTCATACACGTATCTCGCTCTATCACTGAGCCGAGACCGAGAACACAAATTACACGTCTCGCTCTACCCTAGAGCGAGACCACACACGTCATATAAGTATACATCATGGCATCTAGGCACATAGCATAGTATATAGGCACATAGCATGACATATAGGCACATAGCATAGTATATAGGCACATAGCATGGCATATAGGCACATAGCATGACACATAGGTACATAGCATAGTATATAGGCACATAGCATGGCATATAGGCACATAGCATGACATATAGGCACATAGCATGGCATATAGGTACATAGCATAGTATATAGGCATATAGCATGGTATATAGGCACATAGCATAGTATATAGGCACATAGCATGGCATATAGGCATATAGCATAGTATATAGGCACATAGCATGGCATATAGGCACATAGCATGACATAAAGGCACATAGCATGACATATAGGTACATAGCATGGCATATATGCACATAGCATGACATATAGGTACATAGCATAGTATATAGGCACATAGCATGGTATATAGGCACATAGCATAGTATATGGGCACATAGCATGGCATATAGGCACCTAGCATGGCATATAGGTACATGGCATAGTATATAGGTACATGGCATATTATATAGGCACATAGCATAGTATATAGGCACATAGCATGACATATAGGCACCTAGCATGACATATAGGTACATGGCATAGTATATAGGTACATGGCATAGTATATAGGCACATAGCATGGCATATAGGCACCTAGCATGACATATAGATATATAGCATAGTAGCGGGATACAGAGTTGCTTACTGCCCTTATGTCTCGTATAGTAGAGGTATACGGAGTTGCTCACACGAGTTCCTCTAGCCTTCATACGTTCCTCGTCTTGTACAGAAAGACTACGTATAAATGTTCTCCTTGCCGGAGACTCTTCTCGTTTCCTGTGCCCGTGAGTGGCGGACAGAACCTCCCCTAGTCTAGATTACTTCTCTTGATGTAGCTTGGCAACTTCGGACAAAATCCCGTCTTGCTCCGGGCCCATATTTCTTGTTCGTTGCTCAAGGATGACGGGTGGAGCCTCTCCTTGTCTCGGGGCATTTCCTCCTTATACAGTTGTCGAATCAAAGAACGAACCTCTCCATCGCGTAGAACATACTTGATTTAGTCAAGAACACCTCTTGGACTGACTAAATCGGAGTTGGGATGGCCAGAAACAGAGAAAACAAAGTTTATCGGTATGGGTAGAACCTTTCTTTGTCTTGGGGTGTTTCCTCTTCATACGATTGCCAACTCAGAAAACGGAACCCTCCACCACGTAGAACATACTCGATTTAGTCAAGAACGCCTCTTGGACCGACTAAATCGGAGTTGGGATGGCCAGAAACAGAGAAAATGAAGTTCATCGGTGCATGAAGATAACGGACATGACCTCCTCTTGTCTTGGACGTTTCTTCATCATACGGTCTCCAACTCAAAGAACGGGCAGCTCCATTGCGTAGAGCATACTCGATTTAGTAGGAAATGGGTCTTGAACGGCCTTAATCGGCCTCAGAACGGTCAGAAACGGGGGTAGAGAAGTTCTGGTTTCAGAATGAAGAAGAATGGGGTATATATAGCCCCCGAGCCGCGCCGAAACCACGGCTGCGCCGCTGGTTTCGGGCGGCTCGCGCCCGCGCCGCGGTAACGCCGCGCCCGCGTTACCGTGGGCATGTGCGGTTTCACGGCCGCGCACCGGCTCGCGCCGAAAACGCGCTGCGGCGCTCATCAGTCTTGCGCCGCGCGCCATTCTTTTATTTTTATTTTTATTTTTAAATCCAAAACTTCAAACGCGCGTATCTTCCTACCCCGAAATCGGATTCGTGTGTTCTAGGTACCGTTGGACTCGTATCGTCGAGCCCTTCGATACAAACCCACTCAAAACAGCAAATCACACTATTTCCAAGTGGGTCCCGCCTATAAAGCACGTTTCTTAAATATCGTAATTTCCGGTCCCGACCTCTGTTTCGCGCGTTCTTCGAATCGTTACGCTCGTTATGCTAAGCTCTACCTGGCTAAGGGTATTTCACCTAATGAAAACCCTTAACATTAATCTCAAATTACCAAATTACCCTTAACCCTCCCGGGTTAAGCGTAACCGAAAAACGGGTCGTTACACAAAGAGCGGACTGATGAAGAGGTTCGCAAGATTCAAGGGCAGTGGGTGTTGCCCAAACCTGGCCAAATGATGACTTAGATTGGGCAAAAAATGACTTGGTCGTGGTGTGATGAGAAGTGTTGGCACTTGGGAAGTTAGGGGCTTCGACAAGGGCGTTGAAGAATCAAGTGGGGGATGCCTATTAGCCCCTTAACTTGGCAGATGGGAAAAGGGGGCAGCGGACAGCCAAGTATGCTTGGACAATTAACAGCCTAGGCGGCCTTTGGGCACAGACGGATGTTGGAGCAGCGTTAGAGGTGTTCCGGACAGACTACTCACCTTGTAGAGCATGCTGAGGAGTCCTTGCACGGGTGGGACTCTCGTGGTGAGCTGGGTGCCACACACACTTAGGGGCGGACTCCTTAAGACAGCTAGGACTCACTTATGCAGGGCAGTCACACTCCTAGCTCGGGTAGGAGTTGAGGCAGCTTGTTCCTTGGATGGATTGGACTCTTGAAGTAGCTAGGTGATGGACTCCTAGTCATATAAGGACTCCCTTTGGTTCCTTTATTTGGGCTAGGGGCGAGCTGGTTATGGGATGAGAGTTGGTTAGGGTGAAAACTCTTGTATAAAGGCTGAGGGTGGGTTATGTAACTCCCAGTAGTATAAGGATCAGCCTTTGGGGTGAAGTCTATATAAGGGAGAGAGTAAGGGCGGTCATGGCTGATTGATTGATTAGTGATAGTTTTGTTCATGCACATTGAACCAGGGTAATGAGAAAGAGCTTTCAGCCTAGTGGATCAGCCTTGCTCTCTCTCTCTCATTGTATTTCGATGGACTAGAGATGACTTAGGCGGAGACCCTTGCACTAGAGATGACTTGTGGCTGTGTTGTTACTGTTTGTTTATGTTTTCCCTTTCACATATAAGTGGGAAGGGATAAGAGTAGTTGTTGGTTGCATGATACAGCCAAGTCATCATGTGTGCAAACAATCGACAAAGTTTCACATCCGTGACAGCCGCCATGGTAAAAATTTAGATCAAAAGACAGCTGATACATGAGCGTTTGAGGGTTTGAGCCTTATTTATGTAGGTGGGTTTCAACAGAAGACCAACCCTCTTTTTTTCCGTTTCGGTTTCCAGCGGCAAAGTGGTGTTGGTGTGCCATCACTGAATTGGAGTCTGGAACTAATTCATGCACCCGGGCCAGCCAAACAGGTTTAAGTTTCCAATGGAGTGTGGTAGTAACGGTGGGTCTCTGTCATGCCTCGGACTGCCCGACCCGAGCCAAACCCGGTCCAAGGGCCGGTCAAATGCGCGGGGGCGACGAGGGGAATTGAGAAACAGTTTAGTAGGCGACCTAACAGAATTTCAGAGTATGCACACCACTTTGAGCAAGAGTAAATAAGTAGAAAAGAAAGAGAGTCGCTTAACTCAAAATAAACGACTAATCTCAAACCCACATACTTAGTCAACCATAGCCCACTCTGGTTCTAAAATAGGTCTTAAGCAACACAACTGTATAAAGTAACATAAATCCAACAGAGAACTATACACAAAGGTTTTAAACATAAATCATAAACCAAGGAAAATAATAAGTCACATAAGAGTCTCCACGATCACATCCAAGTCGTTTCCGATCTTTCTTCAAAGAGGAGATCCTGTCCGTTTGCGTGTTGCGCCACGCAACCCCAAAGCAAAACATAATAAAGAAGGGTGAGTTAAAACAAACTCAACAATGGTTTTTAATATAACTATCATCATCAGAAATACGATAGCATAGCAATAAAATCATTCAAATCAAAGATTGACAAGATGTATTATTTTTTGATCACACATACACATCACCTAAACCTGCATCATAGTGTATAATCCACATAGTGTCATTCACATCATATCAACCTGCATGAAATGTATCTCTAACATACATATCAAATCATGCCTCAACATCATATCAACCTGTGTGAAATGTATCTCTAACATACAAATCCAACCATGCATCACATCATATCAACCTACATGAAATGTATCTCTAATATACATATCTAACCATGCATCACATCATATCAACCTGTATGAAATGTATCTCTAATATACATATTCACCTATGCATCACACCATATCAACCTACATGAAATGTATCTCTAACATACATATCCAACCTACATAAAATGCATTTCTAACATACATATCCAACCATGCATTACATCATATTAACCTGCATGAAATGTATCTCTAATATACATATCCAATTATGCATCAACATTCTCATTCATCATGCATGTATAAGTGTCACACACACACTAGTCCAACATGCAAGTCCATACACATAAAGAATAAACCTGCTCTTCAAGGCCGAAGCCCTCAAGCAAACACTTATCAAATAGACATGCTCCTCAAGGTCAAAGCCTTCAAGTAACTCTTGCTCCTCAAGGCCAACGCTTTCGAGCAACTCCTGCTCCTCAAGGCCAATGCCTTCGAGCAACTCTCGGGCAACCCTGCCTGTCAAGACTAAAGTCCCAAGCAACAATACCTAGTAAGCCAGTTAACTCGGACAAACCATCAAATCAAAACATGTCCTTTCAGACCCATTAGGTTTTGATTAACCCATGACTGATTAATCCGGCACATAATTTTACCACATTGCACCTAATCGATCAAATTTGATTAATCTCGTTAAACCCTCAATTGGAAATCCATTTTCATGATGCATGCAACATGGTACATACGTGGGCAAGGCATACATGAATCCTAATTCATGATAAGTGCTCTCATCAACCCCTACTGCATCATTCATAATTATAATATCAAGCTTCAACATCATCATTAAACCCCACATGTGTGTGTACCTAATAGAAGCACTTTACTCAATGCATAGCAACATGCTTGAAATTAACTCACTACCACACTACACATGTGAATTAACATCTAATCATGAATTCCAACGGAAATCATAGGAGAAGAATTACTAAAATCGTAACTCAAATCAAAGCTTAACCGCAAGCTAACCACACATAAGATCATTCACTTCATACTTGAGTCAAGACATAACACTAACATTCACACATCAATTAACCACATCTTAACATGACATATCAACCCATTAGTATGTTGTAGCTCTACTGAATATACACCTAACCATAGAGAATCAACCATTCATAACTTCAAGATGGTAATTCCAACATCATATAACCAACTACAAACCATTCCACATAACTTTAAATATATATACCACAACTTCTAACATCAATAGAATGCTCTTCAAGTAGCCTATTATAGGTCAAAACACTCCACATAAATATAAAAATGATATTTTGAAGTAGATATGTCGAAATAAGTAACATACATAAAATTGTCAAATCCTGCAGTGTAGCCGTTCGAATGCCCTGCATGACCATTCGAACGCCATGCAGTGTAGCCGTTCGAATGCCCTGCATGGCCATTCGAACGCCCTGCATGGCCGTTCGATCGGCTAAACAGGAAAGATGCTAAAACTGTAGTGTTGCCATTTGAACGCCCTGTATGGCCGTTCTAACGCCAACAAAGCAGTTTTTGGTCATCTTCTTCATTTCAATTTTTCAAACTGAAACTCCATTGATAAATCTTAAAATCTCCATCTAACAACTCAAATGACATTAAAACGTCACAATACCTTCCAGAATGCTAATCCACATCATAACAAGATAAAACCCTATGAAATCGGGATTAAAGATTACTATTTACTAATCATGCCATTAAAGCACTAAATCAAGTAATTCCATTCAAAACAAACCACAAAATCAAGAGTTTTACCATATGAAGACTGAAATTTTGAAAGTCCATTACCTTATCCCTTGATTAGGCTTGGATTTGATGGTCACCCTTCTTGAAAACATTACAAAGACAGAGTTTGAATTAAACTTCATTAAAACCGATTTAACATAGAAAACCCTAATTAAAAACTTAGATTTGTTGAACATAAAAATCGGATTTTTAGAGCTAGGGTTTGAAGTAAAGATGCAAATCAGTAGTTTTGATGTTTAAAAACGAATCAAAATAAAAGGGAAATGGTAGATCTAGAAGATATTAAGAGAAAAACTAGGATTTGGTGCTTAATTAGAATGAACTTACCTTAAACACCTTCTAATCCATGCCTAATTGGGGATTAGGCCTGACCTATCATTCTCAACCTATTCACAAAATAAGAATGACTCAGGTTTGGCCTTTTATAGTAAGGTTTGGGTTGCACTAACTGAACTAATAGGGTGTAAGTAGAATTTTGGGCTAAAAATGGGTATTTTACAAATTTGGGCACTAATTAAATCTGAGAAAATTCTGAAATTTTTTTTATGAGCTTAAGTTGATATATGGGTTCATTTGGTCCAAAAACCCAAATTTCGGCGGTGGGGCCCACAGGGGGTCCCGCCAAACCCTACTGTTTGGAAAAATAGTAAAAATTTAGAAAATCCCAAAAATTCATATTTGACTCAAAATCACTTAAAACCAGTATCTGTAAAGTTGATTTTGATTAAAACCATAAGAAACACCATCTATCTTTGAAACCACCGAATAAATCAGAAAACGTGTTAACCTCACGATAACCGATAATTAAAGTGAAATAAAAACCGGTTTAAAATCAGAGATCTTACAGTCTCCATCCCTCATCATGTCATTTCAGGCAAGTTCACATGTGTGGCCTTCTACATGTGCGCATATCTACTTCTAAGAATTGCGCAGTGACTCATCACATTTTAGTGATTTTGTCATCGTTAAGTTGCTACATTTTGGATTTTTAATTCTTTTTAAATAATATATACGAGGATCATAAGGAAATGGAATTTTTTTATATAAAATGAATTATTCTATTAAATATTTAAGTTAACTAAGGTTTATAAATATAAATATTATATTATATAATATTATTATACATCTCAAAATCCATAACAACACACTCTCCATATAATTACAAGTTTTGTCATATAAGAACAAGTTTGTACATGGGCCCATGCATTATCATATAGAAATTTGCCTTTTCATCAAAATTAGATGGCTGACAATACTGAGCTCACTATAATACGAGTGAGCCGAGGGTCATCCCACACCGAGGTCATGCGTGAGTCCAAGCTTTATGGGTAGTCATATTGATACTTAACAGTGCAAGAAAACTTAATGCTCTAAGATAACACAATATTGTCATATTTTATATTAAATAATTAATTATTTTAGGCAAGTTTTTTGTTTTAAGGGATTCAACATGACACTAATCAACTAAGCATGTTTAGGTGAGTTTGGGACCACGTGCAATTGCTTGAGCCGAAGCTTTGTGGCCCATCAAATTTAGATTCAACGATGCACACTATTTAAAAACTTGAGTAACACTAAATCCAACAGCTCATAGAGTATAGGGCACTCACCTAAACTTTTTTTTATAAATTTATATTTTTAGTTTAAAATTTTTTCTTATAAATTTTATATGGGTAATAGATTAATTAGATAAATTTTTATTTATTTTGGTAATTAGTTAATTAATTTTTTTTATATTTTTTAAATTTCTAACCTGATCATGACCTAAAACGTGCTTCATCACCTATATATACCCTTTATAAACAAATGTGGGAATGCTTTATATATCCACCCAATTGTCATCCGTGCAATTCATATATAGTTGCACATGAGACCATGCATCATAAGTTGTCACAACAAAATCTCTTTTTTAGATCAAAATATGATGACACAAGTCAAATGCATGCATAAACTCATGCTTTATGGGTCGTTTAATCTAGGTCTGATGACATAAAGGATCAAAATTACATGCATGCATAAGAGCTGTTATATTTTATATTTAACAATTAGTTATATATTTTGCTTTTTATATTTTACTTTTTTTTAATAATTATTCTCGTAAATTTTACATGGTAAGAGATAAATATTAAAACTAAATAATTATTTAATATTTTGTATTTTTTATAATCAAGTAATTATTTAAATTAATAAAATATTATAAAATTTCTAATTATATGAATTGGGTCAAGTTTGGTTATGCATTGGTTGGGTCAATATGTTACTGTTTATTAAAGTGCAACATATATGTTCATGTTTTAAATAACCCAACCCGAGCTCAACCCGAGTTTCCTATACTAACATATATTGAGTATTGTTGGTAACACTATCCAGATGGGGGCATGCTTTAAGCAAACCCCCCAATTGTCATCCACTTACAAGGAATTTTTTTCTTTTATTTTAAATTTAAATAATTTATTTTGATTGTACAAGGAAGTGAAGATATCGTTGGGTCTAGTTTTGCCAAAAAGTAACCTGATACCTATTAAAAAATATTAACCAAACTCGACATGACCTGCTTATACCAAACCCTCACATGACCCAATTATAATAAATTTATTATTTTATTAATTATTTTTAAAAAGTATTGATGACATATACAAGATACAAAAAAATTTAAAATAATTATTTATTAATTTGTATCTCTTACCTATTATAAAATATTAAGATTTATTATCATAATACGAACAAAAATTATAAATAGCTTTATTTGGGTCGGGTTGGATCACCTAAAACCTAAACTAAATAGCTATTCAAGTTGAATTTAGGAACTCAAATATGATTTTTTAGGGTATGGTTGGTTCGGGTTTTATAGTATACCTGACTCAAAAGACAACCCTTTAAGGAAGGTTTGTGGTTGTTGTAGTTATATGTGATTGAGTAAAAATATCATTTATATCAATACCCAACTAAAGTTATATATAAATTTGTAATTTTTATAATTTACTTTCTATTTTGATAATTACTAGCCCTCAAAATTTTTACAAGTTAATAGATAAAACTAAATAGTTATTTAAACTTTTTTTTGTATTTATTTTCATAATAAGGTTACTTTTCAAGTATTATAAATATTTGAATTGGGTCATGTTTAGGTATGCATGAATCAAGTCAACATGTTACTATTTTTAAAATAAAAATATATTCAGGCTTCAGGTAACCCAACTTGACTTTCTCACTAACATTAGTGTTGATAACAATGCATTTGATTTAGTGTCATATACATTTCAATTTTATTACACCATTTAGTGAAATAAACTCCATGTCATATATTAACTAGGCCCGACCCAATCCTAATGGGCTTGGGTTTAGTTTTTTAAATTCAACCTGAATAGTTATTCGAATCGAATTCTTAATTTATGTGTGATCCAACTCAACCCAATCAAACTTATTAAATATAATTTTATATTTTCAATTTGAAACTAACCCAATAAATTTTTATTATTTAAGTAACAGAAAGGTTATGTCCCAAAGAATTAAATATTATGATTAATTTTATTTTTTAAAAATTATTTAATAAAATAATTAAAATATTTTAACCCTATTGTTCAAATGTTTTGATAACAACATCAAAATAAAAAAAATTACATGATGAAGTTTTGTCTCAAAAGTTTAAATTTTGTGATATTTTTTTTTTAAAATTGACTTTGCCTAAAAATATTAAAACTTTTTAACCTTACTATTCAAATTATTTTAAAAAAATTCAAAAATTTATAATGTATTTGTCAAAACTTTTATATAGTGAGACCATAACAAAACTTTTCCCCGATAGCTACTTGCCCAAGTGGGCAACCTCACCTTTTCCCAACTAATGATGTCGATTCTTTTGCCCAATTTCTTTGAATTAAAAAATAAAATAAAATAATAAAATAAATATATTAAAGACGAGTTAACGAAGCCAAAGGATAGGATGAGCAATAATGGGTGGACAAGAAGAGACGATACTCTCATGATGAAAAAACGAGATGAGGCTATAGGCGATGATGAAAATGAGGAAGAATACTTGAAACATAGCCAACACTGGAGTGTGCCCATCAAACGACGATTGTGCCTTTTCCATTTTTAAATACTGCACAATTATGAGGGTATAAAGATAAAAACATCATAAAAAGCACAAAAATGATATACTCTTTATCCTATAATAATAAATTTATTTATTTTTTATAAATAAATAAATTTTAATTTAGTTAAAAAAAATTAAATAGTGCTATTAATTTTGGACAGAGGTAGTAAAAGGGAATTCTTGAATTGGAAATCTTCGCAAATGGAACTTCGGTAAATCGCTCTGTGATTCCAGCGTTCAAGCCAGGCCAAGGCGGGAGGTCTGTTTGGGACTTTGGGGTTCGTCCAAATGGGCCCCCATGGCTCCGGCCTCTTCTCACGGCGCCGGCGCAAGCACAGAGGCACAGCTGCTTTGTCTCCTTCAGAATCAGAACAAGCTTAAAACGGAAAAAGCGAGCGTAGAGAGAAGCTAGGTGGGCGCTGCGCCCCCCAGTAATGGAGTGGGACTTGGAAGGCGACTGGAATTTGACTGCAGAAGAGTTGGATCTGCTAGAGAAGGACGCCCTCCGTCAGATCGAGGAGCGTAAATCCTCCTCCGCCAACGCTTCCCCTCCTCCTCCTCCTCCTCAATGGAGCTCGCCCAGGAATGTCCATTCCAGCAGCGTCAGGAACCTGGACAAACTCCCATCTTCATTGCCCCAGGTCGCTTGATTCCTTTTTTTTTTGCGATTTCTTTCCCAGCAGAAAATGGCATTTGCTAAAAACCTAGGTGTGCCTGTTTTCTACTCATAATCAGGCAGGACGACCTCTGCCTCCTTCCTTGCTCACTCCTGAATCACCTAGAGGTCGTGGTAAGCTCCATGTCTCAGGATACATTTCTCTTGCTCACGTCGTTAAATTTGAAATATGGTTTATCGCTGTTGCTTTCCCGCTCTCTATTTCTCTGCCTGCTGCTTGAATTTGAAGTGAACGATGGCGTCACGGACTTGCCCAAGCTTTCAGTCAGTCTTTTTCCTCATTCGAGCGGAAATGTCGCTGCAAAGTTTCATTACCACCCGGTACAACAATATGCTTCACTACCGCATCGGCGTTTATAGACTTTTCTTATCTAGCTTGTGCATGGTCATTTTGATGGGTAAGTTTTGCTCTTCCCTCGCAGATACTTGTTGGGGCTTTCCACAGAATCCCGAAAGCAAGTTGGCATGCTAAAGAAAGGTGATGCACGTTTTCATACGAGGCTTTGAATGCTAAAATTATGAATATAAATGTGCCACCTTTTTGTTTACTCCGCAGATTATGGACGTTCCCAGTTTCATCTTTGGAAATGGCCGAGAAAGTGTTTTGCGAAATAAATGGTGCTCATGTTGAGGTACGACTGGCTGACAATTTTTTTTACTTTCCGGAAATGGGGATTTATTTGATATGAAGGTTAGCTGGTGGATATTGCAGCTGTTAGGCTGCATGGGAATTAGTTGCCGTTTGGTGTTCTATCATTGTTTTTTACAATAATTTTTAGATGGATATGGGTCTTGATTCCTTATCAGAAGTAAGCTCCATTTCATGAATTCTCTTATTAAAAATGTTAAAGGACAATTTGGTTAAATCGATATCTATTTATTCGAGCTTATATAATTCTTAAGTTTGTTGGCCAGGTTGTTTTGCAAACAGCCGAGAGTATGAATTTCTATGTTTTATGTTTGTCATACAAGTGTGGGTATTTGGTAAACATGCACAGATAGTCTACACATCAGTTGCTCTAGAGAGGACTGTTCAGTATGCTGTGTGCCCCCAAAATGGGTCCATTATACAACTTATTCCTACAAGACCACTACAATTGGACTGTCATAATGGCATCTCATGAGAACCTTTTTTATATGTTTGTGGTTTACTGATTATTACCAGGAATCGAGCAATTCTTAGATGATGTATACTGATATTTTCTGTTCATAAAAAAGGATGATATGCAATTATTCAAGGGTATGACTTTCGTTTTATAGGTGTTAACTTTATTATTGTCCTCATTGTATATTTTTATGTGGCAGGTGCACAATTTAGATCCTTTAGTGCATTCTGCTCTTATTGCTGCTGCCTCTGTTTCAGATCTGCGTGGTATATGCTACATTCTTGTTTGTGGATCTTTCACTTAGAAATTTAGTTCGATTTTTTTTTCTTGAAAATTTTTTAAAACAGAAATAATTACCCTATGTTGTGAAACTTATATAAGTAATACCGTTTGACTTTCACTTTTTTCTTTGTCCCTAGGAGTGTGATATTTGTCATGTCACATTACTAATCATGAGTGCATCAAACACTTCTTGATAGATTTCGTAGTCACTAAATATTTACAGGAAGGAGGTGAACTTAGGAGGTGAATTACTGTGATAAAAAGTTTATGCTTTTGCTTTTCACAAGACCTTATCTCTTTACTTTATGTGTCATTTGTTGAAAGTTTTAATGTTAGTAATGTATATTGTTATTTCTGTCTTCTTTAAAAGAGAGCTATTTGTCTTGGTAATGATGTGCTTTATGAACTGATAATTGATGGAAGTAAAAATAATTATCCCTATCTGTAATTGTTATCTTGCTTTTGTGAACTGTATACTGACTGGTATTCTATTTACAAGATCATTATGATAGGATGCCTAACTTTCTTGAGTCAAAGCTCTTGGCATTTCAGCGTGAGGGGGTTAGGTATGCAGTTTCCTTCTGAATTACTTTATATTGTCCTTAGAGCTTAATGTTTACGTGCTTATGGACTCTGGATTTCTTCAATTATAGGATCTTATAAGACATGATTCATGGTTTTACTCTATAGAAAAACATTTCATGTGGCTGTGCTTTTACAGGTTTATGTTGCAGCATGGAGGACGAGTGCTCCTAGCAGATGAGATGGGTCTTGGGAAAACTTTACAGGCATGTAGATACCAGCTTTCTATGTTTCCTTGCAGTCCTCTTTTAGTCCATAAGTCCAATATATAAAGTTTCTAATTATTAGAAAATAATGTTGTGTAGATGAAGGCATTTATACCTCCATATCCGTGGAATACGGGGAATATTTTCTGATATTAGTGAATCTATGTTGATTCTTCATGAATAAACTTGACTTCAAGTTCAAGATGATTGAGTCTAAAACATAATAAAAGGGGGTTTTGGAGGACTGAGAAATATGAAACGAGGGTCGAAACAACTCTAAAAGATTTTGTAAATTTAGAAACCATTTTTAAATTATAATTCTATTTCTTAACCCAAGCCCCTGTAACAAGCTATAGAAGTTTGGTTAAAATCCATTACTATTACTATTATTATTATTATTAATATTGCTGAGACCCAAACTTATGTAATGAGAGCTTAGATTTTAAACTGCTAGTATGCCATAAGAATTTTTAATGGGATAAACTGATTTGTCCTTTAACTTCTATATTTAAATACTTCACGAAGCTTGGACACAATTTTTGATCCCAAATGCCAAAATCTTGAACAGGGCATATGAGACTAGCCACTATCATTTTTTTAATTAGCTTGTCAAAATTTTTTTTTGGTTTTTTCTTGAAAGTGCACTTACAGGTAAGATCCAAGCTGCTACTGTCTAGGTTGATTTTGTGATGTGAATAATGTGACAACTTGTAGAGATTTATGTATGTTCATTTCTTTGGATTCACAGGCTATTGCTTTCATCTCATGCGTTCGTGACTGTTGGCCTGTTCTTATACTCACTCCATCTTCCTTGCGTTTACATTGGGCTTCAGTAAGCTACATTAGTAATCATTGCTGAGCATTGACTTTCTCATTTTTAATACTGAAAGCTATGTCAAATTTCTCATGTTCTGCTGGCTGAGGATCTTTATATATGGGATGATCTTTACATGTCAGAAATATTAATTCTTTTTTTAACTTCTGCAGATGCTACAACAGTGGTTTCAAGTAGCTTCAACTGATATACTGGTGCGCTTTCTGAATTTTCTTTAATTGCAGTTACATCTGGCAATGTAGTTATGTATATATGTGCGACATTTTGGCAATATCACAATAAATGGGCAACATAATATGAGAGAAGGTTCAATTTTCCCCATATCTTTTATCGGTATGCTTGGCAATACTGATATATTGCCGATGTATCGGCGATACTCCTTTCCATGTGCTATTGTGCTGAGTATTGTTCCTGAGCTACACTTCTGATTGACTGACTTTGCAATCTCATTAGATCAAGTGGGTATCAGAACATAGGGAATGAGTGGCAAAAGACAGGGTTAGGGCCCATGTGAAACATGTACCTATTTTGATGAATAGGATACATTTTAACAGCTTAAATTTTGATGAGGTCAAATGGATGGATCTCACATATTGGAATCTACCCAAATAGGTGGACCCCCATCATCAAACTTGATATATAATTTCCAATCAATCCTGCTTGTCTGACCCACTTTATTGTGATTCCAACTTAGAAATTTCAATCTCAAGCATATAGAAAAGGTGAGATTAAACAGATATAATGGGATCCACGTCGATTTGTGAGCCCTTATTGTTGATCCTCTATTGATCACCCTTGTTTAGGAACAACATTTACGAAGTCTAGCCTGGTAAAGTAGAGAACTTTAGAAAATCCTTTGTGTTAATGTTAATAGGTTATTGACCTGATAACATTTTTAATCTATGAGCCCTATGGGATCATATGGAGGTAGGGTACAAATGATATGATAGAGGATTGGCTAGGATTGTGGGCTACCAAATTTGGGTATGCCACTTTGATTTAAGCTCGTGACAAGCTTTGATCAGTGGGTCCCATGCATCAAAGTGGGCTTAAATTTCATAGGCTTGCAACCCTTGTGACCTGTCACCAATTTTCCTTGGTCCCACTCCCACCTGACAACATCAGGCCACTATTGAAGATGTGGGCTCTAAAATATTGGAAGAGTGGGACAGAGGGGATCAAAAGAGGAACATTGTAATAGAGGCAAAATTTTTTGGCTCTTTTGGACTTGTGGGCCCTTTTCATTGCATCATTTTAATCTCAGCCCTAAACAAATGGCTGAGATTTTATTTTCTAATTTTGGACATAGAGCAGTCGAGTTGGTGTGGGACTAATTGGGGTTTACAGATCACATTGATGGTGAGTCCTATCAATTTGACCTTGTCAAATGCAAGTCCTTAAATGGGGTTGAAATTTTGACCCTTCTTGATGAGTGGGTACCACTAGGCAAAATGGGCCCAAGCTTCACATAAGCAGGACCTACATGTATTGCCACCTATCTAGGGCCGGTAAAATTCAACCCAACTTGCATGCCCAACCCGAACCCGACTTGCTTAACCCACACCCGACCCGATTAAGAATAGGGTCCGGCTTAGGGTTTTTAAATTTGACCCATTTTAAAATTAGGGCCTGGCCAAAATTTCCCCACGTAACCCCCACAACCCAACCTCGACCAAATTATTTAATGGTAACATGACCCAAGGTGAAAAAGATTACAAATTTTTTTCTTAGAATTTTATTTTATCTTAGATTTTAATTTTATTTGATAGTCAATTAGTAAGATTTTGGTCGCGTATCTTATAATGCCGCAATGTTCTCTCTTCAACTCTTACTTTCTCAAATAACGCATAAAATGTTTGAAATCTATTTATAACGTTGCAATGCATCTAAATTCTTTATATGTTTGGTCCCTCTTAAAATAAAGTGTAAAATACTAAGTTAACCAAAAAAATTAATTGAAAAAAAACTAGGGTTACCTGCATACCCAACCTACCTGACCTAAGTAGGGTTAGGGTTTGCATTTTTAACCCGCTTAATAAATAGGGTTGGGTCATGACCCAACCTGATGTAAGTGCGGGTCAAGGCCTACCCAATCCGATCAGACCTGATTCGATTCCCAACCCTACACCTATCCCCCTGGTTCTGCACCACCCTCGTAGGATCCTATGGCACCACAATGAGTTAGCTAGCATGTATGAGTGGGCTAAGTTCCATGTGCAAGCACAAAGTGCTGTCGGATCAATGCGCAAAAAAGGGGGTCCCACTTGTCTTGAAACCGGAAATTTAATTAAGATGCTGCTGGATAGAAATGATCAAAATTCGAACAATCTCATTAGCCACGATTTTTAATGAGAAGAGAGATTATGAATCAACATCTAATTTCCAAAACCAAATAATTCAAGCAAATTCTCTTACTCTTGGTTGGCCAAGCTCTTCTATTCAGCTCCAAGTGCATCATAGGAACTACAAAAACAGGGTTATTTCTCTTTCGTACTGATAAAGGTGATAAAGATTGGTCCCAAGTATAAAAAAGATTCCCAAAATAGGGAAGAAACAAGCGTTTCCACAATCTGGTCAATTCTGTTCCAGTTCATCCTTCAGATTTTCTGCAATTTTTTCCGTCCTTTGGTGAGAAAACTTGAGGCTACCTTTCCTTGGGTTGAAGACAGGAGCCTGCTCCTCGTTGCCAGCTGCCTGGGGGGCCAACTGTGCACTGTGGTAGGTCTCCCTGCTGAAAAACAAGGGTAACAAAATCTCAAAGGAAGCCTCTGGTAGAGTGAGGCATTACATGGTTACTGAAGAATGTTCCTTGCTACTGGTTAAATCATGTCTACTAGTTTGACCTCTAACCACAATGGAAAAAGAATTAGACCCTGTGTGTGTGTGGTGTATGCGTATATATTTTCTGTCTGCATGTATTGATGTGCAGAACAAATGATATTATCATGTGACTAAGCTCTTTAATTAGTACTGATGTTTTCAGGTTGTTTTGTCCCAATGGGGTGGTTCAAACAGGCGAGGGTTTACGATAGCATATTCAACTAACAAAGACACAATTCATCTTGATGCTTTGTTCAACATTATCTCTTACGACACAGTAGCTAAACTACAAAATACCCTTATGGCCTCAGATTTTAAGGTAATTCTCAACTAGTATGCTAAAAACAATTTATTTCTATGTTCTATATTTTGTGTTTTTTTTCTCTCAATTATATGGGGAGATCTCTGTTCTGAAAATGCTGCAACATTGTGTCTGTTTAGATTGTGATAGCAGATGAGTCCCATTTCCTCAAAAACGCTCAAGCAAAGAGGACAAATGCTTCACTTCCTGTTTTAAAGGTTTTTGCATTTCTTTTGTAATTTTATCATATTTGCACTGGCAATTCTCAGTCATTTGTCTTCTATCAGATTTTATTATTATCATTATTATTAACAGTATTTTATTAACAAAGTAGTTGACAATGTGCACAATTGTAGAAAGCACGATATGTGATTTTGTTGACTGGGACTCCTGCATTATCTCGGCCCATTGAACTATTTAAACAGGTATTATGGTCAGTCACATTTCAAGGTCTGTGTTACTGAAACTTCAAACTAATTTGTTTAATAATCCAGCTGGAAGCGCTCTACCCTGATGTTTACAGAAATGTGCATCAGTATGGAAATCGATATTGCAGGGGTGTAAGTTTTAAATGCGAATAACTTAGGTTTTATATTCTCTCTGTTATGTTACTGATACTCTCAAATTCTTCTCCATCTATTTCCTTTTGAATTTGACGTGTGTCTTTGCAGGGTGTCTTTGGCCTCTATCAAGGAGCAAGCAATCATGAGGAGCTTCACAATTTAATGAAAGCTACTTTAATGATTCGTAGGCTTAAGAAAGATGTCCTTGCAGAACTTCCACCGAAGCGTAGGCAGCAAGTATGTTTGGGTACATCTAGGGAGGAAAAAATGATTTTTTCACGTTCTTAGCACAGTGCTCTACTTTCAACAAAAATTTGCTACAGAAATAAATATTCTATTTATAAATGGGACTGGATGAACAAGCTAAGAGGCTGGGTAAAGATTCGGTCACCTCCCCGTTTTCAGCCAGATCTATTTATGTGTATGTGTTATTGGATCTTGTTGACTATTAGACTGGCCAAGGTGTCTAGTCCTAATATGATTAGTCCTACAGTTTATGAAGTTCAGCTATAAGAAGGTAGTAAAATTTATAGAAGAAATTCTAAAAATAGTTTAAAATTTAATTAAAATAATAAATTTAAAAAAGAAATACTACAGACAAATGGGAAGAATATCACTAACCTTTCCATTGCTCTTCCTTGCATTTGCAGCCACCCCAGTGCTCATCTTTTTTAGGCAAAATTTTGGACTAGTATAGTAGTAGCATGTTTGTCTCAACATCCACCCTCAGCACCGTCTCCCCATATAAGTGAACATTATGAGTGCAAGCATCAGTTTTCATCTATCTTTTATTTGGAAGAGAAGGATGCATCAGAATGAAATTTTTTTGTACAAGCTTCTGTTTGACAAAATAAAGACTAAAAATTAATATAGTGAAAACTGGGAGTTATCCTTTATCACAGTAGTGGTCTTTGTGGTCCTATATCTTAAACCAGTGCTAACCATGAGCTAGAAATTGAAGTTGAATAATAAATTTTTTTTACCAGTTTCACTTAAAAAAGAACATGCAAGTGGATTTACGAGGAAGTGAGACCTGATTCAATACATCAGTTTGTTGATCGAATCCTTTTGGGGTTTTTTGTAGGTCTTCCTGGACTTGGATGAGAAAAATATGAAACACATTCGTGCCTTGTTTTGTGAGGTAAATTGGATTACAAGGTCAAAGCGTTTCTTTTTGGTATGCAATGACCTGTGGAATGAATGCTTCCACTTGCGTAGCTGACTGTTTTTAAAGGAAACTGTATGGTGTATGAAAACATTGATATTGGTTATTGTTGGTGATTTATTGAATCTTAAGTCAGACTTTATTTGTCTTATAATAAGAGTGAATCTTGGTCAGACTTTATTTGTCTTATTATGTGAGAGAGAGAGAGCTGCCAGCACTGCAGAGCCTCATGTTGACTATTACCCTGCAACTCTCTGGTGATTGTTAATAAGGGGAGGAGAAAGGAGGTGAGATGAACACAAAAGACTGTCAATTTATTATGGTGTATGAAAACATTGCTATTGGTATTGTTGATGAGAGAGAGAGAGAGAGTGCAAATCTCAGCCAATTTATAGGTAATCATAAAATGATCCATGCAGGGGCCCACATGTCCACAAGGGACCAAAAATCGTGTCCACTTATTTTTTTATGATCTTTTGATCCACATTAGGTCTCTTCCTATACCAATATTGATTGGGGCCATAACTTTTGGGCTCATTTGGACATGTGGGCCTCCTTCATTAACGCTTTTTAATCTCACTTTGAAATCAATGGTTGAGATTGCGTTTTTTAATGTGGGATCCTAGGTGTGTAAGATAGGTATGGGATTTAAGGATCAACTATGATCATGGCGGTTTAACAATTTCCGGGCCATTCCACTACATGGGACCCATCCATTTAATTTCATCAAATTGTAGTAGTGGAAATGGGGTTGTAATTTTGAACAGCTATAGTGAGTTGGTCACACTCCTTAAAATGGGCCCATACTTCACGAGTAATACCTCGTGTTTTTCCACCCATCACCTCTGATCCCACAACTTCTTTGATCTTTTCTTGAGCTATAGCGCAAGCTGCAGTCACACACACGCAGTCTGAAACTCTGGTCCGTCCCTTGTCTTGTTTGTAATTGATTCTTGTGTCCTTCATGGCAAATATCCCATTCCATCACTATAGTCCTTATAACTTATTCTAGTGATTTTTTTGTGCGCAGTTACAAGTAGTAAAAAGCAAAATCAAAGCTTGTAAATCACAGGAAGAAGCTGAGTCTCTCAAGTATTCGGAAAAGAATCTCATCAACCGGGTATGAATTCTTTGCATTATGTGTACATGTGTATGGTGAGAGGACGCTGAGGGGACCAAATGACTGCTTTATCTTTGCTTGCCTATCACAACTAAAATTAATTAATTGCGAAATATGTCTTTAACTTCAGATCTATAACGATTCAGCTGAAGCGAAGGTACCAGCTGTTTTAGACTACTTAAGTAATGTTATTGAGGTAATTAATGCTTTATCGCTGTTCACTTTTTATCCGGACTTTACTTTTTGTATTTAGACTTACGAAGAAAGCATTTCCACTTCAGACTACTTCATTTGAAGATCTAATAGTGTCTGAATAATTCGTTTGAAATATTTAGTTTCTTGGACAATGCTAAATGGTATTATGATTATGATGATTAATATTTTTATTATTGTTATTATTATTGCCATTATTATTAGAGTAATGCTACTCTTATGTTCATTTACAAACAGAATGTTCCCTCGAGGTTTTAAGTAACCGTTGATACGTGGGACCATGCTTTCAAAACACGGTCTTGATCTCCTTGATGGGTGGCTCGTGGGTTATCCTGTGTGTTTAGAATATATCTTATAATTTTTGTTATTTAATTATTATTAGTAGTAGTAGTTGGAGCAGGGGAGAAGATATTGATAGTGATGTGACTCATAGGATGAATGTTGGGTAGAGGAGAGCCGCTTTGGGAGTGTTGTGTGATAGGCATGTTCAAGCTAGGCTTAAAGGAAAATTCTATAGGACAATGTGAAGGTCTAGAAAATTTTATTTAGTAGAGTGTTGGCCCAAAGATAAGTCATGTTGATAAAATGAATGTAGCTGAAAGAAATATGGTAAGATGGATGTGTGGAAAAGCTAGGAGAGCCCAGATTAGAAACAAGTATATTAAAGAGAACTTAGGGGTAGCACCATTAGGAGAAGAGTGGAGGGAGAGTAGGTTCGTTAGGATGAGCGTATACAGAAGTGACCAAAGAACGCATTGGTAACAAGGTTGGGGAGGGGATTTAGGTAAAAGAGACAGAAAGAGGGAGAGGAAGATGCAAGAGGTCATTATTGAAGTTAATAGGAAAGGATCTGGCTATGGCATCTATACCTGCATAGTTGGCCAAAAAAACTACTGTGGGGGTGCAAGATCAGTTTCACTGGCCCAAAATTGTTGGGAAAAATGATTGTGACTATTTTTTTTTAGGGGCCGAGGGGCAGTATTTGGAGGGTTTATAATGAATCCAAATATACCATTGATATCCTAGGGAGACTTATTAAATATAGTTTCCAACCATTATTTTAAAAGGCATGCAGCGAGTCTTGGGGCATATCACTCTCAAAGAAGTGGGGTGAGATGTAAGCCTAAAGCATGAGTCATAAGCCTGGCATCAATTTTGAAATATATCGCTAAATTTACATAATATAATATAAGTGCCAAGGATGTAATTCTTCAATAAATATGACTCTTTATACACAAGAATTGCTCACTAAACCAATAATTACAGTTCTCAAGGAATTTTAAGCATTATAGTTCTACTCGCACCCACTTAGTCCTACATCACCCATGCAGAGGGAATGATGAAGGATTGCTTATATCAAGACAAGCTTGGTCATGTTGCCTCAAAACCCTGATGGACAGGCTCTCTCTTGATAGTGGGGGGTCTATAGCCAAGCATAGCTGCTTTATAATCCAACAGACCTTAAGTAATCTTGGGACAAAAATTGAAAGACGCCTTGTTGAGGGGTGCCTTAAGCATGAGGCATGGATGAGGTCATATGAGAGACCCATCCCATGGTCCACAAATACAAGACTCAGGACTCTTAACATGCCAAGCCCTTAAAGCTAGAAACTTTGGCCTCAAGATTATGCTTATTTAGGACTTTACTTTGATTAGGATATTTAGTTTTATTTGGGAAATTGCTTACATGAGAAGATTAGGATTTTATTTAATTTTTTCTTCAGATTTGGTTTTCCTAAGTTTAGAAGAAGATTTCTTTTAGTGGTTTTATTTCTAAGTTAGCACACTTGTGTAAAGCCTTATAAAAAGGCCTAAGTTCTTAATGAGAAGTAGCCTTTGATTCTGAAGGGAAAAAACCTTCTTTGCTGATTGAGACTTTTCTGTTCCGTGGTGATGCTGAACAAACCATTGGTGCTGATACTAACGAGCCTCTGGTGGTGATTCCAGAGAAATTATCACTCTCCTCTACCCCTTTCCTCTGATATTTCCAAAACTTTCCCATCTTCTTCCTTGCCTAGTCCTACATCATCTTGCCTCTGAATTAGGTGTTTAGCTTTTGATTTATTCTCATAGATGGCATGCTGTTCACATTTTTTTTTGTCTCAAAAGCTTTAGAGACTTGAGAGTATGGAGCCCGTATGGGATTCCATCAACTTTTTTCATAACATTGGCTTGTACATATTATATCTGTTTAAGTAATGCTATGAACACGCTTAGACAGGAATCCTTGCAGCACACTCACAACAATGTGTGGGCTCAGGCACTGGGTCCACGCAGGAGCCCTCTGCATGTGTTTCAGTCTTTTAGCTCATGAAGCACTTTCATATCTGTTTATGCTTAGGGTACTTTTAACATAATTCTACTCTTTGATTATATCAGGCTGGCTGCAAGTTTTTGATATTTGCCCATCATCGGCCGATGCTGACCTCGATACATGAATTTCTCCAAGTACAGCTTCCTTATCTCTTGATTTGTATTTTCAAACATACACACTCTAATTCTGTTACCGCTTCAGAAGAAGAAAGTGGGATGCATCCGTATAGATGGGACAACTCAACAGTCATCAAGACAAGCTTTGGTTATAGAATTTCAGGAGAAAGAAGAGATCAAGGCCGCTGTGGTATCTGAATACTACAATTCTGCTCTTGTCATCAATGATCTGTACAATGCTCAGCTCCGAATTCTACTTATTAACTTACTGCATATGTGCATTCACAGCTTTCTATAAAGGCTGCAGGTGTTGGACTAACTTTGACAGCAGCCAGTACAGTCATCTTTGCAGAGCTGTCATGGACCCCAGGTGATATAATCCAGGCAGAAGATAGAGCTCATCGCATTGGCCAGGTACAGCTACCTGTTGGCAAAGAATCTTGTGAGATGCGGCAGTTTGATGGTGTTGCATTTGAATTTACAGGCGTGTAATTAACATAAGCCCTAGATTGCATGTACAGCTACCTGTTGGCAGAATTAATTCGAACTGGGTGCAATTTGCCTGTTTCATTTAATGAGTCGTCCTACACCAATTTTGTGCATCAAGAGTTAAGCAGCAACATTTTACCTGAATCGGCACATTCAGCCAATTTTTAGTATTTGGATTGGTGTACATGATTCAAAAATAGCCACCATTATGAGGTGTGTGGGCTTAATGAATCAGTCTATATTATTGATTTTGTATTTTTGAAGCTTCTTTCACAAATGAAGGGCGAATTTGGAGCCAAAGCATGATCTCTCAAACTAGTCTACTCCACTCACCCTCTCACCTGTAGTCAGTTTTCATTGTACTTCTGCGGACAGTCAGCCTTTACTTACAGCCTCTAACATACATGTCATCTTTTTTCTCTATGCTTTAATTTTGCTAACAAATGGCCTGCTCATTTTTCATGCCTTGTCTTTGATTCTTTATCTGTCAATGTATCACTTTCATCTTAATTATCATCTAGCCTCCACACATTCTAGTGTTCTAGAAGATGGTGTTAACTATTTAAACTGATAATATGTGTTATGCACAAGAGATTTTATCCTGAGTTAACTGCTATAATATTGACAATTATTTCCTCTGCCATGGGGAATCTTGCTGCAGTTTTTGCTAGATTTGCCAAAACTAAAATGGCATAATAGTTAATTGTTCCCTGTATTCACTTGTGCAGGCATCATCAGTTAATGTATATTACTTGCTTGCGAACGACACAGTTGATGACATAATCTGGTATGGCTCAATTCTTCTTTTGAGGGGCTTAATTCTATACTTGCAAGCTTATATTATAAACCAGTGCAAATTTTATGTTACGCGGAAGGCACATGGTGCACTGGAAGTGTCTTGTTTATTGTCAGTTATATATTAATAGGAAACTGATTTTATTTGGTGCATTATAAATTTTGTTTTATTGTCAGGGACGTTGTTCAGAGCAAGCTAGAGAATTTAGGCCAGGTTATTTTCTTCATTCACCTTTTTTTCTGCCATTCTTATCTGAAAAAAGTTAAATTACGAAAGAGAAAATTATGGTTTATCTGGAGCTGTTTTCTTGAATGTGGTGCACCTGGGTTATATGTATGCCGTGTGTATATATACATTGTTGAAGTGACAGCATTTCTCAAAACTCAGATGCTTGATGGCCATGAAAATTCGTTGGAGGCCTCTATCAGCCAAGCAAATCAGAACCCCATAAAGTGTGGAACCCTTGACTCTTTCTTGAAACGGTGTCACACGGCAACTGACGACAGTTCAACCAGCGGGCATCCGGAATCGAAAAATCCAAGGTTATGTGAAATGTAACTGGAACATGTATGTACATTCTGTAATCTTGTGATCTGTAATTCGCGGATCCATTTGTGTTTAAATTGCTTTAAGTTTGTTATGACGTGATATAATAGGCCACTTTTCGTTAGGCCTTTGGGCCTAATGCCTATGCCTTCTAAGTCCTAATTAAGATCTTCATGGCAGAGGCAGACTCCCTTGGAGTCTGCCCTTACCCTTCAGCCGTTCTCTTCAACACGGTGATACCTTCTCATAGGCGATGCCTAAGGTACTTTGTGTCGAAAAAAATAGAGATATAATTGGGCACGGGAAGTGATGATTTATACCAAGGATGGTTAGGAATAAAGATAGAACATAGGACTCATGTAGCTACATCTGATATTTTAAAATGAACTAAAATTAATTTATTTAACAATTTTAAAATATAGTTATTAATATGGGACAGAGGGAGTATCGTCTTGGATTCTTTCGTGGACTAAACCAGCCCGCTTTGAGGTGGATGAGCATTTTTGTTCTGTTTTTTTCATTCTTTGGTTTGGTACACATCGAAGACCCTGCCCCCCAAATCCTAACCCCCTCCCAGAAGGTGCCTCAGGCCGAAACCACTGGGACATCTTCCCTCCAGGGGGAAAAGTCCTATCCGCCAAGCCAGTGGGTGAACTGTCAGGTAAATGGGCATCTTTAACGTTATATCTGCCAAACAATCAGAGTTCAGAAAGGAAAATACTAGACTAACAGACTGATTTATACCCCGTGGGGTTCATCATCTTATTGAGAAATACTTAGCTTTGACATTCTTTCCAAAGAAGTCTCCGCATGAATGAGTTTAGGCAATGAAGGGGTTCACATCCTTGGGGCCTACATGACTTTTAAAGTAGTATTTTTTTTGTCCATGTAGGTGCCAGCTAAGCGCTGGGGCATATGTGGTTTTTTTTTTAAAATTTTATTATTCTAAATGATGAAATCTTAACACTTGCCCACTCATGGACTCATCCCACTCACATGCATGCCCCACAATGTGGATTTTGTCCTTTGGAAGGACCCCTCTACATACCCCCACCGCTCTCCTTCCAGTTCGTCTCCCACATTTTGCTCTACCTAGATCTGTGTGCACCATACTCCGCCTAGATCCACAGCCAAGCAACTAGAAATCGCCGTTTTCGAGTATTTTCCTGACCTAGGTGTTGTTTTCAATTTCAAGTTGTCTAAAAAAATAATTTTAATCAAATTTCGTTATTTGAAAGGACGAAATCTTGTAAATTCATGTATACAATAATTTTGTCATTGTCAATGATGAAATCTATTTTAAGTAGATTTGTCCTTCCTAAGGATGAAATCTAACAAAATCCATTAAAGATGATTTCGCTATACAGGAGTCAATACTTGGCTGGTACCTATGTGGCAAAAATTAACACCATTTCGGTAAATATTTCTAATTGAATACTATTTTAGTAAATATTTATTTTGATATTATTTTAATAATTTTTCCATTAATATTTTGTATGCTACAACATGCATTGTTGATTTTGGGCTACCAATTGCTCGTAAAATTTCACCAGGGACTTGAGTTAAGTTGTGTCAGTAGGTTAGGGAGCAGTTGATAAGGTTGGTCAACACCACTAAGTGTACGAAGAATCAGAAGTCTACCTGGCACGAAAATATATTAGTAGAAATGACGCACTTGCCCCCCTTTGGTGTGGGGTGGTGAACTGGAGCGGATGAGGTGGCTAGAGGTGAGGGAGCCTATATCTAGCATTATTATACTCTCTCTATCTCAAATTAATAGCTTTATTTGGCAAACAAAATTGTTCTATATTAATAGCTTTATTTTGTTCTTTTTAAGTGATTAGGTGCTTAAAAAGGGACTATCATAAGCTTATTTTCCATTCTCTTTCATCATTCAATAAAAATTACTATTTTTTTAAAATACAACTATTAATATGGGACAAAGGGAGTACACATACTAAAAAAAAATATAAATGATTTGGCCAAAGTTGTAGGTGAAAATATTAAACCTCACATTTTTTGATGTAGTTGTAAGTGAAAATATAAAACCCCACATTTTTAGATGTAGTTTGAATGAGAAAAATAGTCGCAACCAAACACCTCATCATGGACTTGAGCGAGGATGCTCTAGCCTGTAGGATAAGGACAAATTTCATGTTGGTTTTAAAAGTTTCCTACTGGTTAGAATGTATTGTCTGTGTATAAAGTTTGTAGTCATTCGAGTGTATTAAGTCATAAATGTAAAGACAATATAAATATTTTGTATTCTCTCTCAATCACGATTTAAGAGTTAAGCCCGTCAAATAAAAAGCATATGGTATAGCAATTTCATTAATAAAAGGCCATTCATACCAAACAGCCTCCCCCATTCTGAAATACTATTGTACCTTATTGATCATTGAAATTTTCAAAGGATGAGGGTTTGCCACCCCCTCTTGTAGCCAATTCACCATACACATATAGTAGACATCCAGATACTGTGGTTAAAGGGTGGGCTACCTAAAATTGGGGGTGAAAGACTTCTCATCATGAATTTCTTCTCTCGGGACAAATAAGGTTGCCAGCAAGTTGCCTTTGTTCCCTAGTAAAGAGAGAAAAGTTTGAGCCAAACTTAAATCTTTTCGGTCCAGTCTAGATTTTTTATGAGAAAAAAATTATTTAATTAATATTATTTTAAAAAACATTTATTATTTTGAATGAGTGAAAAAAATATTTACCAATTAATTATTCTTTCTTTTGATATCTTGTACAACAGGCAATTAGCACCTATATTATTTTCTTACATGAAATTGTGACTCAATGTGATAAAATCAGTATATAACAAAAGTAGAGAGTGACGAAATCATTTAGTGCATATTGGCTTATATTATAGTACATAGGTGTTTCATTATAGTACATAGATACAAACATAGTACATAGGATTTCACTTTTAGCTTTTACCCATTAATATCATAAGTGACGAATTTATTCTTTTAACATAAAAACTTTTGACAATTGGCGCCTTCATGGCAAGATGTCAAGTGTCAAAATGCATGTTCAATAAATATTTTTTCTCTTCCAAAATAGTAAATATTTATTTAATTAATTTCTCTTTTTATGATCTAGTCTAAGATTAAACTCAAGCTCGAACATTCTAACAAGGAGGGGCCGAACTCAAACTCAAGACTCGGTTCCATTCCGGTTTGAGAGTTAGATTCCAGTTAGTTTATATTTTATCCATGACTGAGGCTCAAACTGAATAAAGAATTTAACCAATGAGCTATATGTGTTATTTTTTTTCTATTTTGCCACATCAATATTAAAATTTTAAAGGAATTGATCAAAGTAGACTTGAGGTCTCTTGATACACCTATTTTTGTGACTAATTTTCTCATATTTATTGAAGTATACATCCAAATATGGGTACTCCTAAATATGTGACAGAAAATGATATACTTATCCTTGATATAGTTTTTAGAGAACTTCCTCCCCCTTGGCCATGACTTAAACTCCCCTCTGCCTCCTCCACCTTCGTATCCTCTGCTTCTAGCTATACTATGCTTCTGGCTTCCCTCCTCCTCTCCTCATCCTTTGCCACATCTTTTTCCTCTTACTACTCTATCTCATTCCACCCCTCGTGCGCCCCTTGCCTCCTTCCCAAAATCTAGTAAAATTGGTATAAAGCCATTTAAAAATTTTATTTTTTATCTGTATTGCTCCAATCTTAAATAAATGAACTCATATACATCATCAACTACTAAAAAAAGAAAATGAGCCTTATTTTTACTTAAGTCCTAAGTTGCAAAATTAGAAAATTATAAAACTACAGAACTTTGCCTCTTCCTCTTGTCCTCTCCCCCCTCAAGTACTGCATCCTCCCTCTCCTACTAAAATTGGAAAACTAAAAAATAAAAAAATAAAATTTGGAACTTCATGAACTACATACTAACTATTTAAGGTTTTTATTGGGACAATGGCTTCTGATGGTGGCCCTCAATTAGAGGCTCTGATGACATGACCAATGCTAAGGCTTTAATGATAGAGCTTGTTGGTGTTGGTTATGACAAAAGTCTTGACGTCGTGAGAGTGGAAGATTAACCTCGTGAGGCAGAAGAGGAAGGCGAAAACTGAAAAACAAGAACTAGTTAACTACATACTAACTATCTAAAGTTTTGTATGTAGTTGATGACTTCTAATAGTGGGCCTCAATTAGAGGCTCCTTATGCTAATGGAATGATGGATGCTATGGCTTCAATGGTAGAGCATGTTGGTATTGTGATGAAAGTCATGCAAGGTATTGTGATTAAAGTTTTCCATCTCCTTCTTCCTTCCTATTTTTTAGATTTTGTAGTCAAGAAGTTACACCATAGCAACCACTTAATCTTCCAACCCCGATAAACAATAGAGTCCTCAATCCATTCACTATTTTTAGTGAGACAGTAATATAAACAAGACAATAATATAAACAAGAGTAGCAGAACTTTCATCCTAGACGCCAAGGCCTCTATTGTTATACTAACGATCATAGTTGTACCATCTCTTCCTCCTCAACATAATACCAGAAGGGGGGAAATTGACGGGACAAGGAAGATTATGAGGAGATGGAGTATTGTACATATGGCAGTCTCCTCCTTTTCATGGCGATGTAGAACTAAACAAAGCTTAATGCAGAGAGACGAATAAGAAGAGGGGAGGGAGGGGAGGACCTCCGGGGAGGAGGCCATCAGGGAGGTGGAGGCGAAAAGGTAGGTGACACTAAAGAGTGCGACTGCATCAGAGACTTCTTTTCCGAGTTGCTACAAATGACAGTCAAATGGATAAAAATCCGATCTCTCTGTTTTCCTCCATTAAGATATGAAGGTGAAGAGGGCAGCTATCTTAATTCCTGTCATACGTTTGGAGGAACACACGCTCTAGAGTCTACTTCAGTATATAGGGAGAATGTTGTTACAAAAGTGTATATCACTATACCTCATGTCTAGTTCAGTCAATACCACAAAAATTTTATAGGTATAATTAATCCTTGAATATGCTTTTCTTATAAGAGCCTCATCGTATTTTAATCAAATATACGAAATCAGTTGAAAATGCTACCATTGCTCGTGCCAGGGACGCTTGCTACAATGACCTGTTAGCATGGGGCCAGCAATGGGGGCCCGTGCATCACGGCCAGCATTACCTGAACACGCAAAATTCCAATTGTTCTCAAATCTTTTTGCTCTTGTAGCATTTTGTATGCAGATGCATCAGGATCCCAATTCATGGATGTTCCAATTGTTCTCAAAGGTTTTTGCTCCTGGACCATTTGTACCTAGATGCATCAGGATCCCACCTCACGTCATCAAATGTAGGATGATCAGGATTCCAATACATGGGTCACTCACCTCACGTCGTGAAATGTAGGTTGATCGCATATTCTGTTATAGTTGATGTATATTTTGTTATAGTCAGTTTGTTTCAAAGTATCAGTTCCTATCTAATCCCTTTGAATTCTATATTCAAAGATGAAATTGGATTGACTCGGTTACTTTCTTATGAAAGGGTGCAAGCAAACTTAGAATATACTGTCTTTTTTTCCTAACGTTAACATTGGATGTAAAGAATATTGGAATATATTATTACCAGATCATGGTTTATACAAAAGAGTCCGAGTTCAAGTAGGGCTTTGCACACTCGAACGTGAACTCAATTTCCAAGTCCGCATCAGACATGAAGAGTTCATGTGGTCGAGGTCCAATTTAGCCCAAGAAAAAGAATGAAAAACGCACCCAATAGCTGCATTCCCAAATTCAAAGATTCATTTCACACGACTTAACAAAGAACACACATATGAATGATCTCAAAACCAGCAAGGAACAGAACCAGATTCACCTTCGAGCAAGCAGAGCATTATCCCTCGAGGTAACAAGTTTTCTAATCCCAGTGATGGATATGATAGTTGATTTCATCCAAAAGTACCTATATCAATTTACCAAATCCGCATACGCTGCTGTCAACTCCATCACACCATTAACCAAGTGACTCTCTTGGTTTGCCGCGGGTTTTGAGTAGTCTAGCAGGTAACAAGAACCCTCAGGAATCCCCTTCGCAAGAAGTTTACAAGGCTCGGGAGTAACCGAGCTCGAATAACCTTGAATGTGAGAACAACTCCATGGGGGGTCAGTTGTTACTTTTAGCGTCATGTTGGATAGGCAAATGTTGAGATATGTATCACCTTTGATACCTTCAAGGAGACCCGCTAGCTTAACGTTTGTGCCAATGAAGTTTTCAAAAGTGATTCTGCCAATCTCAGGAAGGGCGTTCGGGTCATAATCCTCGTCTGGGTGCTCCCCATAGTAACTACTAAAACGGATAGCTACCTCCACATTGTTCATAATGACATCTGATATATATACGTTTCGAACATAACCACCCCTTCCAGGTGATGTCTTCAACCTCACAGCCGTTTTGGTATTATAAAGCTGGAGACCTTCCACATGTATTTCTGATATACCACCAGACATTTCACTCCCTATGGCAATTCCAGCACTAGAGTTAGTTTCCCCTGAAAGACGGCGGATAAATATATTCGAGCTTGGACGGGCAAAGGAAATTCCATATTCATCCCACCCACTTTTGATTGAGATCAAATCATCACCCGTCCTAACATAACAGTCCTCAATACAAACGTCATTTGATGAGTCTGGAAGAAACAAAGCGAACCGTATCAGCAGACAATCAGAAAGTACACACTTTAGACTGTAATCCTATGCAGAAAAGCTAAATTTCAATTTCCCTTTTATTTTTGCTTGGTAACTAAATTCCATATTTCAGTGACGAGGCCTTGAACGAGTCTCTTATTATATTGGAATACAAAATGAACTAATAAACTAAATACAAGTAAGAGCATTCAACTTCATAGTTGAGATGGAGAGGTAAAGTGGAAGCATACAGTAGACTTAAGAACATGATCTTCAATTCTTACCTGGGTCAATCCCATCTGTATTTGGCGAATCAAGAGGGGCTAGGATTGTGATATTGTGAATATGCACTTGGCTGTTCATTCACCCAGCAAAAATAGTCTCAACTCTCTCCCTAACACAAGACTCCACTTTTGCATTGATTAACAAAAGTTGTGCAAATAAGAAGCGTACAAATAATAATCTTTTGGAGGGACAAACCTGCAATATACAGGGTGGATGGTCCAAAATGGTGAATTCACAAATGCCAAGTTTGAGATAACCACATTAGTCGAGTATGTCAATTCCACAAGATGAGGTCTTGTGTAGTTCAAAGTATGGTCCACAAAGTGTTGCCACCAGAAACTTCCTTGACCATCAATAGTTCCATTATCACCTGAACATAAATAAAGTTAACTATTTATTCACAGATAAATGTAATAGGTACCATCTAAGCAGTGGCAACAGTAACCTGTTATTACGACATCGGTCAGGTTAAAACCATATATGAGGCTTTGATGCCGTGGACCAGGAAGCTCCCTGCCCCGGCCATAAGAGGGTAGAGGATCAACAATTGGCCAATCGCTCGAGTCCTGAAATCAAACCTCATAAGATAAACACAGATAATTACAGTGTGGGGTTTAGAGCATCGCATACAGGGTACCAATCAGGGGCGAACCTATGTTATGACAGTGGGAGGGCCATGGCCTCCAACTCTGGAAAAAATTCTATACAATTAGTGTTGATTTCTTGGGTTGTGTAAACAGGAAACAAGGGGTAAATCCATAGTTGGGCCCCCTGATTCTTCATCCCTAGTTCCGCCACTGGTACAAATGGATTACCACTTCACTAGATACAACTAAAATTTAAGTACTCAATGAAACATACTAATTTTAGTTCATTTTGAAAAACCAAATGGAGTTATTCATGCTATCAGTTAAATCACACTCCCTCCATCTCACTTTAATAGCTCCATTTGTTTTTTCAAAATGAACTACTTTTAGTTCATTTTGAAAAACCAAATAAAGATATTAAAGTGGGACAGAGAGAGTATTTATCATAAACATGAAGTGCCTTTTCCTAACAATATGAGGTTGATGACATGGAACTTACACCTCCCTCCATTTCACTTTAATAGCTCCATTTGGTTTTTCAAAATAAACTAAAATAGCTATTAAAGTGGGAAAAGGGAGTATTTATCATGATCATGAAGCGTCTTTGCCTAACAATTTGGGGTTGGCGACATAGAACTTACACATTCAGTCTATCCTGTTCAGTTCAAATTCTTTTATAAGAGATATCATAAGCATATCCCTTTTATTAACTCCATTTATGTCCTCTCAAGGTTTTCCTATTCCCCTTTTTGCCTCTACAACTTTCATCCCTCCAACCTTCTTACCAGGCATCCATTGGTATTCAGCTAAATCATATTTATGCACATACTAATATTCCATGGAAGAAGTGTTCTGAGATAAATGGCCACAGAAGACGCAGTACCTGAGAACATATATACATAGTGCTTGCAAAAGAAAAGTATAAACGCCCTTGAAACTTACTGTTGACCCAATGATTACTGCATCCTTATCAAGCATCAACGTCAGATGGCTTATGAGGTTGAAGCTTCCCGTCAACCACTGCCCGGCGGGCACAAAAAGTTGTGCTCCACCCTTATCGGCAAATGAATGCAAATAAAATATTGCATTATGGAAAGCCTTCGTGTTAAGGGTCAACCCATCACCAACAGCACCAAATTCGGTTATTGTGACACTGTGAGGCCGAATTGCCCCTGATCTTGGCATTTTGCAATTTGAGCTGCTGAAGGCAGCACATTGGCACACGCCAATTGTTGCAAGAACAAGAAGAAAATTCAACATCTGAAAGAAAAATGAATCAGTATTAATCTGAAACTTAGAATAAAGAGCAAAATTGAATGATAACCTTATAACGAGTAAAATTTAGATATACGCAGGGCTAAAAAAATGTCACATATTTGTCATCTACAAATGAATAGCCCCGACTTCCAAAAGTGAAAAGGAACTGGTGAACTGATAACATGGCGCAGGTCAAATAGAATTAAAGAAATCATTTTAAAACAGACCGAACGTATTTACCAAAATCTATATGCTCAGTAATGAGGTTATGAGCTGATCAGCTGAACAAGAAGTAAACAACCACCAGAGAGATGCGGATGCAAAAATACCAACGAACGCAAAAAGGTAGCGACCAACGATTGCTGAACATTTTAGATTCGAAAACGCTCATATGCAACGAATATAAGAAAGAAGCAACGAAGAGAATGCAGCAAAAGAGTCCCTGAGATCTCACATATCTATCAAAACCCTTCATCAAATCATCTCCTTGTTGGTCTCAGGGTCAGGACTAAAATGGCAGAATTGCCATAGAAAAGTTGACATGGTTTTCCATGAGATCTTGGAAATTCCCCCCGCCCACTAGGCCGAATAACCTCAGTACAAAATTATTGTTATGGGAAGTGTAGAACAGAGGCCATGGAAGAACTTACACTTTGAGATCTCCACATAAGACTGAAGAAGGGGATGTACACACAGGGCAATGGCGCTCTTCCTTCCGCACAAGCAGCCAAAGCCGTAAAGCAGCCGCGACCACCAACCAAACCCACTTGTCAATTATATTCTCTGGGGATTCAGATATGCAAAACCCCCCAAAAGAGCTGTTTACAGATATCTGTGCAGCGGGGAGAAGAAGCAGAAGCAGAAGCAGAAAATAATGATAATTTAGGAGGATTTGCTGCCCGCCAGAAACCAAACAGCCATGGCCCAGAGCGGAAGAGGAGCACGGACCACGGACCGACGCGCCCCCTTGTCTCGTGTTTCTTGTTCGAAAGGTGAAGAAGCTCAAGTTGCTGTCAAAGGAGACGGCTTTTCCAACTTGAGCCCAGATGGAGCGCATGAAAGATGAAGCAAACACGGGGAGGAGTGGTGGCAAGTCGAGACGCGTCTAGGATAGAAGAAGAAGAAGTAGTAGTAGTAGTAATGGAGGGAGCAGCGGCCGGTTCTGCTCCTGGGGCCCGGCCGGACTGTGCTGGGCTGCCGGACTGGACTGGAATCTGCTCCCAGAAAAGGGTATTTTCGGGTGTTCGCCCTCCTTTCCGAAGCCGTCTTAACAGGTGGGCGTTGCCAAACTTAAAAAAAAAAAAACTCTTTAACATACCCAATAACAAGTGAAAAACTGTTGTAAAAAATAGGTGTAAATTAACAAGACAAGAAATAAATAAACAAAAAGACAAAAATCACGGACCCGCCTTAGAGAAGAGAAGAGCCCTATGTTACAAATGTATAGATTAAAATCAGCTCTTATTTTCACATGCTTGTCTTTTTGCCTAAACTTTAAAACCTTAAAATGCGTGCACAAGTCGAGAAATTAATAGAAGTGTAAAATTATTTAAAAAAATAGTTATAAACCAATAAGGCAATAAATATATAAACAAGAAGATAAAAATCATGGACTTTTGAAATATTCCTAATGAGCCCCTTTTTGTAAGTAGAAGTGTAGTGATTAAAATCAGTTGTAGCTGTTACCTTCTAAGGTTGATCGGCTACAACCGATTTTGATGGGCACACACTTAATTACAATAAGGGGCTTATTTTAGACTCATTATAAGCTCATTTTGGGTTCATTGTATGTGGGTGCACTTCAATATCTTTCTTTTCCTGTATCAGCCTTTGACACTTTTGGATTTGGGATGTGTGTGTAAGTAGAGAAATAAATGTACCACGGAGGAAAAAATTACCATTTTTTTATAAAAATGAAATTTTCAAAAATAATTATTTTTTTAATAAAAAAAAAATCCGTCTGAGTATTTTTTTTCTTCAACTAAAACTTAACTAGGAAGTTTTTGTTGGACGGATCGTTCGTTGTACATATTCTTTGGGTAATTTTTATTATCATTTCTGTAATTCTTTTGTAAAACAATGTAAATTTTAATAATTAATAAAAATATGATCATTAGGGATTAAGGATCTGATTTCGGCCTTATTATCCGACACTAAAATGACCTTGAAATTATTTTTTTATAAAGTAGTAGAAGAGAAAGGTTTTATCAACGGTGGTTTAAGCTTCAATCTTTTCTTTATATATCACCCATAACAGTAAGTCTTTGTCTTTAAAATTTAACGGCCAACTAATGCCATCATCTACAAGAGAATGCAGGGTTTTTATTTTTGTTTTCTACTTAAGAAATGAACCATGGTTTTATCAGCCGAAAAAAGCACGGTTCACGGCCTAGGTACTCCTACAGCCACATAAGTACTCTCTTTGTCCGAACTTAATAGTAATATTTGGTTTTTCAAACTAAACTAAAAGAATTTTATATTAAAAAAATTAAATATAGTTATTAATGTGGGGTTGGCGTAATAGTCTCTGGGACTAGTGCTGCCTAACTAGCTCACATCAAGCTCTGAATATAGTACATAAGAGGGTACTAATTTCAATATATATACCGTGTTTCGAGCCCTAGGTAGGGCTAGTCGTGGATGTCTATCGTCCGACGTTTGGGCCGTATCCGAGGTGTCCATGGCCGTGTCCGGCCGAATTCTTTTATCCACTAATTTTTAGACATGACCATAGACAAAGACCTTATCCGGCCATTTATCCGAAGTCCAGTTAACTTTTAAATACGATGTACATTCTTATATGAATGACACTTTTATTTCTTCTTTAATTATTCTTAAACATCATTTTTTTATATAATTTTTTTTAATAATTTAAATACAATCATGTTAATGTTATATTTGAGTTCTTCTTTAAAGCTAGTGATTAAATATTTCTTTTATCTCACATTAATAGCTCTATTTGGCTTTTTAAAATGAACTAATTTGTCTAATAGTAATACTATAAATAAAGAAGATGACATATATAAGTTTAAATATTATTATTATATGCTAAATTACTTAATCTAGAGATCCTCACCCTAGCTACCCTACTTAGTTAAAGTCGTTAACACCACTCTCATTTTCTCCAACTATTTCAACCCTTATCTAATTGCCTAAGAGACTATGTCTATGGACAATGGTCGTGTTTGCCGAAAAAGAAGTTTTGTCCATAGACAAATGCCGATGAACAAATTGTTAGTGGATATAGACATGGGCAAGCCTTATCTGCCAACTATTTGACAGAGAACCAACCCTAGCCCTATGTAAGCTAGGTCATAAAAAATTGGTCAAAAAAATGTTATCATTGATGTGAGATGGAGGGAGTATTATTTTCAACTTGGACAAGGTAATTCTCCCAAAATGTCATCTCACAAGGCTCTACCCAGGATCATGTTATTGATGAGGCTAAGTTACTCTTATCCCAAGCCCTTGATGTCACTTTTTATTTTATTGGAAGAGAAGGAAACCAATTGGCTATTTTTTAGCTCAAGTTAAAAATTTAGATTGCTCAAAAGAGTACTTGGAGGATTGGCTTCATACTGTGATGACAACCCTTTTAGGGGAATTATTGTACCGTATGTCTGGCTTATGTCGAGGCACATACACCGGATGCATATTGGTTGCGTGATTTAGATCACATGGCCATAATATTCAGGGGCAGGACCTGCCCCACCCGCCCCCCTTATCTAACATGAGTCGTCGGATGACACCTCGCGATGCATAGGGTGCAATATGTGACATACTCATATTAACTTTTATGTGTGTATGTGCGCGCGTGTGCACACATAGTTATAAGTGCCTCCAAGTATTTGGGAGCTACATGATCCGGTGGCTAGGGGGCATATGTTTTCTGCCCCCTACTACTCTATTCCGCACATGCAGATGACATGTGTTAGGCACAAGTTAACGCTTGGGAGCTGCATGATCCGGCGGCTCGGAGAGGGGAGGGGGGGAGTTGCCCCCCACTACTCCCCTTTTTCCTTCCCATCGCCAATCCCTTCCCTCCCTAGCATTATCTGTCTCCGTCTGATCAACATAATATCATCTGAAAACCTTAATGTATATGTTTCAGCAGTGTACAAAATTTCCAGATATGAAAAATCATGATCTAAGTAGTTTAAATTTCCTTCAACTTGACTTCTAATGACATATCGTAGTTCGATTGATAATAGCTCCTAGTAGCGGCTACTATAGGTTGTAGCTTTTAGCTTGCTAGAATTAAAGACTTGCAAGAAATGAAGAATGATTGCCACAAATAATGTTTGTAGAAAGAAAAGATGAAATTTTTATAAAAGGGAGAAGGGTGCAGATTTGAAATGCAGAAACAAAGTGTAGAGCAAAAGCATGCTCAGCAGAGATGGTGGTGGCTGAAAAGAAGATAGGGAAAGCATCAGCTTGTGGTCGAATTTTGACAAATGGGGAGGGCACAGTTCACTGGGAAGAAAGTAGCAACATAAAACACAGATCAGGTTGCACTTAGATTAATTGCTCGCCATAGATGACACCAAAGTTGATGCTGTCGCCAGAATAAGGTCCTCACCGGAGAGGAATTGGAGATGTCAGAGATGATGAAGACCAATGAGGAAGGAATAGGAGAAAAGTGAAACTGAGGCTAGATCACTAAAGGGAGGTGGAGTAGGCTTTTACCGGGCAAAGAAGAATACAGCTGGTGACACGAGTAGGGATGCACATATATGTTAATATATTGTATATTTAGTGTGCATGCATTGCGGGAATTACTCGCAACGTTGTACACTATATATGTATGCATTCTAGGGAAGGCCCACAACATTATGCACACATTGCGCAACATTGCACAAAATCACGCAACTTGTGTATACATAGTTGGTCATGTTGTGACACTTGATCAACTAGCTTATTGTTTGGAGTGTTAATATGTCCCCTCCCCAATGACAGCGTTGGAGAATCTTGTAGAGCATTTCAGGGCCGTTTGGCAAACTTTGGATTGAGCATACCATATAGACACTTTGGCTATCACTCCAACAATATGTAAAAAATATTTTATGATATATAAGGGGACTAGTTGATCTGGAATGTATAAACTACTGATATGATACATATCCTTGTAATGGGCTACCATGGAATGCAATAAAGGCTGGTTGGGTTGCTAACTATCATGTCAGGAGCCTTGTTGGCTAGGAGATGGGGCGCTCAGGCCTAAGTGTCGACCGTTCAGCATGATGACCTTGTTGGAAATAATAGCCTTTACGTGCACTTGGCTGAAATAAAGTGTTTTGATGTCTGAGTTGCTTAAGTTGGATGTGTACATCATAAGGTTGCATCCTCCTCTAGATAGTTCGCATGGGAACTGTCTTGGCATGTATGCATGTCCACCTTGGGACATGTTCATCGCTTGGGTTCATAGGCTAGGCTCTTAGTTGCATGGCATGAGGTCGCGACCTTGACAAATAAGACTACTTCGCGTGGCTATTTGGCATTGTGATTGCCTCACGGAAGGTTGCTTCCAGGGCACCTCTCTGATAAGTGGTAAGTGATATCAGAGCCAAGGTTTCGTCTTGCTGGCCAACCAAGACAAACATTTGGACACTGTTGAATGTGATGTTCTTCAACCTAGGTGATGCAAGGTGGATGGACGAAGATGCAGAATACAAGATGATAGAAATGTGGGCTAAAATGGATATGAATAGATGATGGCTGCCCTGGTTCCTTTCTTTGTTTCGGACTAGGCATATAAGATCTTCTAATTTTAATACCTTTTTTATATATGTAAAATTACATGTTTCAATTTGATTTGATTTTTCTTGGGGTAATAGTTTAGTTAATTGTAAATTTCTTAAGGTTTAATTTTATTTTTAGTTTAGAAAATTAGTGTCTAGCTTAATCTACCAAATTTCCACCAATTTAATATCATATTTTTTATTTTAATTCCTTAATCAAAGGAGCGAGCCCCACTATGGGACCCACTGTCACGCCCCGGCGATGCCCGACCCGAGCCGAACCCGGTCCAAGGGCCGGTCAAGCGCGCGGGGGCGACGAAGTGAAATTGAGAAACGATTCTAGCGGAAGACTTAATCCCTAACCACGGGCGATTAACAGCAACACGGAGTGTGCACAATCCTTTGAGCAAGAGTAAATAAAAAGGGAGAAAAGGTGTTGCTTAACACAAAGTAAACAACTATCTCAAACCCACAAACTTAGTTAAGTAAAGCCCACACCGGCTCAAAATAAGTCATAAGCAAACATAACTGTAACATGTGACATAAATCCACAACAAAGAACCCTACACATAGGTTCTAACATAAAACATGAAACAAAATGAAGGAAAGTCACGCAACGATCTCCATCATCACACCCAAGCTACCTCTGACCTTTCCTCAAAAAGGCAATCCTGTCCGTCTGCGTGTCGCACCACGCAGCCCCAAATCAAAACACAAAAGAGGGGTGAGTTTTAACACTCAGCAATGGTTTTAATATCACTGTCAACGTAGAAAATACGATAGCTTAGAAATGAGATCGTTTCAGATCAAAAATTTACATGGTGCATCACTTTTTGATCACACATTCATATCACTTAACACTGCATAAAAATGCATAATTCAACCTGCATGGATGTATCTCTAGCATACATATTCCCACATGCATTCACATCATAACCAATCCCGCATGGACGTATCTCTAACATACATATTCCACATGCATAACATCAAAATCAGCATGCATGGATGTATCTCTAACATACATATTCCACATGCATAACATCAAAATCAACATGCATGGATGTATCTCTAACATACATATTCCACATGCATAACATCAACATCAACATGCATGGATGTATCTCTAACATACATATTCCACATGCATAACATCAACATCAACATGCATGGATGTATCTCTAACATACATATTCCCACATGCATAATGTTATCACAATCAACCTCCATCAAGGAGTAATCACACATTGACGTCACACGTACGGGAGCATAGACAAGGCCACGAAGGCGTGTCATGGTACAAAATTCTACACAAGAATTCAAGAAAGATCGGGGTTGTCAATCCCTAATACCGCTCGCCCGGACGATCCCGGCCAAGGATGTCCCATTCTCACACAGAGAATCTAGAGCAGGGGTGTTCGCCCAGTGGACATCTCTGCGGAGGGAAGAGCCCGAGTTCTCACACAGAGAACCCTAGAACACGTGGTAGCGGGGTGCACACGGCATACCACACCGGATTCTCGTGGTCCAGATGACACACATAATGATATTCTCACATATCCGCAAGACAAGTACACAACTCGTCCCCTCATCATTCCATTAAACAAGACTCAACCCGGGGAGTGCACTCGTTCCACACAGGAACTCCAAATCGTTCCACACAGGAACTTCAAATCGTTCCACACAGGAACTTCAAATCAAAATATGTCCTTTCGGACCAATCAACTTGCGATTAATCCACGACCGATAAACCCGGCACACAATTCCATCACATTGCATCCAATCGGTCAAATTCGATTAATCACGATGAAGCCTCAATTGGAAATCCATTTTCATGATGCGTGCAGCATGGTACATGTGTGGGCAAAGCATACATAAACCCTAATCATGATAAGTGCTCTCACCAGCCCCTAATGCATCATTCATAATCACGATATTAAGCTTCAACATCATCATTTAACCCCCACATGTGTGTGTGTAACTAGTAGAAGCCTTTCACATTATGCATATTAACATGCTTGAAAATCAACTCACCACCACACTACACATGTGAATTTCTACCTAAACATGAATTCCAGCGGAAATCATAGTAGAAGAATCGTTGAAATCATAGTTAAATTCAAAACTCAACCACAAAGGCTAAACACCTATAACATCACTCATTTCATCATTGAGTCATGGCATTCACCAACATTCACACACCATTAATCACAATTTATCATGACAAATCTGTCCAACAATGATTGTAGTCCTACTGAAATATGCTTAACCAAAGGAAAACAACTATTCATAATTTCAAAATAACGATTCCAACATCATGCCACAAAACATAAGTCATTCCACCATCACTAAGCATATATCTCAACTCCATAAACTCAATAGCATGCATTTCCAGTAGCCTAACATAGCTTAAAACACTCCACATTCATATAAAATTGGCAAGCTAAAGTGGAATCATCAAAATAGGCATCATACACACAACATACAATTTCCTGTGTAGCCGATCGATCACCCTTCAGGCCGTTCGATCGGTTACACGCAAAATTTTGAAATTTTCAGTTCAGCCGATCGATCGCCATGCAAGGCCGATCGATCGCCAACACGGCAGAACAGTCATCTTCTTCCTTTCGCAAAATCAAACCGAGACACCATAGATAACACTTCAAATCCACATCTAGCACCCTAATCATCATCAAAAGTCCTCCTTGACTTCCAGAATATCAAACCAAACCATAATAATGCAAAACCCTAAGAAATCGGGATTAAATAATTTCATTTTCTAATCTTACCATTAACACACTAAATCAAGCAAACCATTTCGAAATAAGCCAAAAAATGAAGAGTTTTACCATGGATAAACAGAGATTTTGAAGACCCATTACCTCAGCACTTGATTAAGCTCGGATTGAAGAGTCACCCTTCTTGAAATCCTTGAAAATACAATGAGTTTGAATTAAACACCAATGGAAATCGATTTACTTAAGAAATCCTTAATTAAATCTTAGATCTAGGGCTTGTTGGTAGTAAAAATCGAATTTTGAATGTTAGGGTTTGTAGTAAAACACAAATCAGTAGCTTTTGATGGTCAAAAACGAATTGAATCAAGGGGAAAATGGTAGATTTAGAAGAAATTAAGAGAAAAGCCATGGATTAGTGCTTAATTAGAGCAAGCTTACCTTAATCGGCTTCTAATTCGGGCCTAAGTGGGGATTAGGCCAGACCTCCTTCCTTAGCCTATTCCCAAAAATGGAAATGACTCAGGTTTGCCTTTTTATAGTAAGGGTTGGGGTAGGCAAAGGTAAGTTTTGGGGTATAAATATGAAAAGTAGGCTAAAAGTGGTTATTTTACAAATTTAAGCACGAATTAAGCCTAATAAAATTCTGAAAATTTTTGTGTGACCTTAAGTATATGTCTAGGTTCATTTGACACAAAAATAAAATTTTCGACCGTGGGGCCCACAGGGGTCCCGCCAAAACCCTAATTTTTGGGAAAATAGTGAAAAATTCGAAAAATTCCAAAAATTCACATTTGGTTTAAAATCACTTAAAACCACTAATATTGAAGTTAATTTTTGGTTAAAACCATCACAAACTCTATTTATTTTCAAAATCATCGAATAAGATCAGAAAACACGTAAATCTCACGATAATCAATAATTAAAGAAAACCAAAACCGGTTTAAAGATGAGGGTCCTTACACCCACATTCGTATTAGGTGGCGTGATAACCCAAGCAGTTGCCAACCTTTGATTGATTTGAATGAGTGGGATTGGGTGTGATTAAAATTATTTTTGGATTTTAATGTGCACTTATAGGGTCATTTAGGGCCTATTTACCTAATTTTTAGCCTAATAATTTAATTTTTAGCCCATTAATCATTTATTATAAATGAAAAAACCTTAGCCAATTTTCAACTGGGGAAGGTTTGAGATTCAGAATGAGACAAGGGCTCTACCCCTATTTTTAAAGGAGAAACTTATCTTAAGGTAAGATTTTCCCCTAATCACCTTTTTTCTTATTTTCGTCTTAATAATCTCATCCTTCACCTCTCTTATTGGGATTCTTAGTTTATTTTCATTAAGTTTATCTCTTTAATTCCTATTTGGAAGCCTAATCTAGGTCATTTTCGTTTTTAATCCAATGGAGTCATGGATTTATTATTTCCAAGTTGATTCGTTCTATTTTGGAGGAAGAAGTTAGATTTTGATTAGGACTAACAAAACTATAATTTTTTGGTAGGGTTTCTTGAGCTTGGAGATCATTCAAGAGTTTTACAAGCTAATTAGAGGTAATGAGTTTTCATTTCAAATGGTTTTCTTGCATATAACACCATAATTGTGGGTAGATTTAAGCTTTTGAAGCTTCTTGATGAGTTATAGTGATTTTTTAAAAATATGTAATTTAATGTTATTTTATATGTTTAAGCATGAAAAATGTTAGATCTCTCATGTTTTAGGCTTAGGCATTAATTATATGAAGTTTCATGATGATTTGGGATTTTTTATAAAATTTTGAAATAATGTTGGCTTAGTTTTCTAGAGGAAGAAGAAGATGAACAAAAAAAAATTGTTTCGACCATTCAAACGGGCCGTTTGGCCATTCATGAAATTTGAATGAGTGTGTTTGTAAGATACCTAAATTCTAAATTGGTTTATTAAATTTATTTAGTGGTTATTGTGTAGTTTAGTATTAAATTGGTCGGTTTTGACTTATTTTCGAACTTAAGGTGGTTAACAATGGTATTAATCAAAATTTTATTCACTTTGATGGTTTTTATGTTAAACTAAGTCAATTCAAATTTTTCTAAAATTTTTGGGATTTTTGGCTTTTTTTTAAAAAAAATTAGGGGCAGGTCTCGCCATGGGCCCCATGTTTGTAAATTGAGATGATGGGTCACATAAGACCCTAAAAATATCTTATTTCAATAATTAAGTGTTTCAAAAATTTTAAACTTCATTTTAGACTCAAAATGAATAAATTACCTATTTTTAGTGTTAAATTTTATTTGTACCCCAATTCCTTATTAGGTTTACCCCATGATTTACTATAAATAGAAAGACACAACTTCATTTCTATTTGAGAATGACTGGATCTGGAGGCTAAGAGGCCTTAATCCCCATTTCATAAGAGAAAAGTTTGATTAAGGTAAGATTAACTTAATTTCTTCATTAATCACCTAGGGTTTTGCATAGGTAATAAATTTACTTCTTATGTTGTATAGATTTTCTAGTATTACGTAGTTAATTTTAAAGTTTTCAGTAAGTTCACTCATTGAATGTTAATTGCTTAGATTAAGGGGTTGTTTGGGTACTGAATCGTCAAAAGATTCAGTTGATTCAACCTCAATTCAATATTGAATTTTTAGGGGTTGTTTGGGTACTGAATCGTCCAAAGATTCAGTTGATTCAGCCTCAATTTAGTGCTGAATTTTTAGAATCCTGTTTGTGTGTAGAAGCTGCACAAAATTAAAAATTTAGTACTGAAGTTAGATTCAGGTTGTTTCAAGCTTGAATAACTTTTTTAACGATTATCTTTTATATCGTTTCTCCTAGTCCCCATTTTGAAAAATACAGATTCTATTATTTTTCAACGGTTATTTTTTATATTGATTTGAGCATCAAAAAGCGTGCCATATAGGTAGGGCCCACTTTGAAAGTTCAAAATTACCTACCCTTGTGCGATCTTGTGTGATAGAGTTCGAATTTAGAAGCGTAATAGTACAAAGAATATACATATCTGAGTTCAAGAGAGAGAAAGTTATATTAGTTTAAAGTTTTAAAATTAGGTTTGATGCGATATTTGAATTTATTCTAACAAATTCTATTACCAAACGTAATTCACATTCGCGGTGATTTTTTTGAATTAATTCACTACTAAATTAATTCAATACCTAAACGACCCCTAAGTTATCAATTAGTTGCAAGCAATCCAATGTTTATTGGATTCAATTCACCAAATTCTACGCGCGTTTGCGACATCATCTAGCGTGGCCATCCCGATTTGTGGAATATTCTCATCCTTGGAGGCATATGCGCTATCATCTCAAAGGAATATTCCTCAACATAGAAATTTATTCCCTCCTAATAAGGTTTCCTAAGCCTGGCCAGACCACCTTACCCAATAATCTGGAAAGGAAGAGTTTCAGACCACCTTACTCAATATGCAGGGAAGAGTTTTTAATGTTGCTTCCCCACTTGAGGAATGTCCGATGACTATTTTATTCATGAGATCTATCGCACATACATTAGCATATGTTAGTATACATAGCATGTACATTATCGATTTTAAAAATGAATAATCCCACAACAATCTTTACACTTGGCTCATGGCAAAGAAGGATCATAAAAAAACTCTTTCATTTAAAAGGCCTTCCGAGGATAGTATGAAAGAAAACATTATTCATGCTCCCTTTTAATAATGAGTCCAACATAAGTTACTTATGTTGATATTTTAAATTAACGACATATATATTAGTATAAATAATATTAATGCTAATATACACTAATGTATAATATCAATATAAAATTTTAATTACTCCTATAGGTAGCTTTCACTAGGCTCATTGTCAATGCAAACATGAAAAGGAATCCGTCTAAAATGACCATTTTATGACCATGAAAAATAATCTGACTTACACGACCAGATTTTATGACCAGGTCACGGTGACCAATAATGAGAAAATGTCACAGATTTCGTGACAAGGTCTTGGTGACCAAGAATGAGAAACTGCCGTGTGACCAAGAATAAGAGACATTTGGAAACATGATCCAACCGTTAGCCGCATTTCTCCCCCTCCACATGTCTTCTATTCTTATAATCTAATCATACTCGGTGGTTAAAAAAATAATTTTTTATATATAAAATAATGAGTATATATACACCCCAATAATCTCTTTAGTATCTGACTAACCCCATAAATTTTTACACGAATTTATGAATAAAACAAAGTACATAGAGGATTAGTGTGGTACACATAGAGACGAGCTCGACTCGTTAAAGGGTCTATTGTCTTCTTCAACAGTGGATCAGTAAACACTTTGACCAAATGACTAGAGCAACAGTATTAACAATTTTTTTTCCAATTGCAACAGAGAAAATAAAAAGCGCTGTGCAATTCCGCAATGCAATACTTCTAATCATGCCGGCAGCGGTGCCGGATCCTGGTCGTCGACAAAGAAGTTGGAGACGATGGAGGCGACATCCTCCAAGCCAACACTGAGGCAGAGAGGAGGATGGGTTGCAGGCTGCCGGTCCGTGTCCCGCAGACGGACGTTGGGACCGTCCTTGCACTTGCCCATGCATTTGCATCCAACGACGGCTCCCTCGACGCCCACCTTCTTCTGGAACTCTTGCAGCAGCTGGGCGGCACCCGATTTCTGGCACTTGCTGCCCATGCACACCTCGATCCTCTGGCAGCATCCTCTCCCGCTCTCCGGTGCCGCCTTCACAACGTCACCTCTCCTGACAGGGCCCTCCTCAGCCACCGCCGTCGGCTCGCCCTTTCCCAAACAAAGGCCGGGGCAATTTTCCGCTCCAACTATCGCCGCCTTGCCGACTGCCTCCTCAACCACCCCTTGTGGGCACTGCCGATCCACCACGACACATCCTGCGAGGGCTGTACCTCTGCTTCCGGCAACCTCCTCCCTTGGTGTAGGTTCGAATAGAGAAGCTGCCCTCGAGCGGGCCATGTTGACCGCTTGTTCGCAGTCGCTGTCGCTTGATTCGGATGAGGAACTTGACGAGCTCTCGCAGTCAGCCATTCTGCTGCTGCTGCTCTTTTTCATACAGAGACTGGATTCCTCTTCTTTCCTTCTTCCTTTCGCCTCCTCTGCTGCCCTCAGCTGTTGCAGCCGTCCTAGCAGGTCCTGCACTGCTTCCTGTACGTGTACAAAAGAACATTACATATATCAAGCACAAATCAAACACTTTTTTTAATCTCTGGGCACAAATTAACATCAAAATTCCTGGTAAAACAGAAAACTTTTGTAATTTTTTATGAAGGAAAAAAAAAGAAAAAAAACAAGAAGAACAAGCTTACCGCAAGCACTTGCGCATCACCAGAGAGATCCGCATCGACGCTTAGCACCGTCCCAGGCAAATTCGACAAATTTCTTGCCAGACCCTTGACAAGTTTTATCTTCTTCTTCAGTTCTTTGGCTTCATTACGACTCTTCTTCCCTTTCTCCTTCTTCTTCTTCTCCAACGCACCAGCACACCGCAGACTTGGGAACTGGTAATAAGCGTCATGCCCGTCGTCGGAGAAGGTGGGTCCCATCCCGCGCAATCGATCCTTCCCCGAGACGAGGAGCTTGCGCGGCCGATGTTTCTTTGCCGCGAAGGCGACCCCTTGAGGGGGGCCAATCCCGTCCTTGGTGGGCGTGCTGTAAGAGGGCCGGTAAAGGCCTCCGGAAAGGCAAGGCACTCGTCGGAAAGAAACTGCAGCAGCCTCCATCTCGCAGCCGCCGGCTCGATCAAAGAAGAATAGACAGACTTAGGCAGGAGGAACAAGGGAAGGGATGGATGCAGGAGGCCAAAATCAATACAAAGCTTCCGCTCCAAGGCTCCGCCTCCTTCCTTAAATAAGAAGAAACTCTCCTTCCTTGCGACGGCGGTTGCAGCGAGCCAGGAAGAAATTGGAATCAGAGTCCGGCAGGGAATCGGAAAAGGGGGAGAGGATTATAATAGTTTTATGGAGGTTGCCATGAGTAATCAGGTGATAATAGCATGGACAATAAACTAAATATTATTATTTTAAACAAAAAATATTTATTCACAATTAGATCAATCAACAAATATACTGACAAGGGAGTAAATGAAAAATTTCTTCATCAGTAACATGTATAATAGATTAATAGACAGAAAGGAGTTGTTCCAACACTGGAACGCACACGTTAGGCAATATAATTTTGTGCTACAGTAAAGTTTGGTAGTATAAAATGGAAAAAGAATTATTTTAAAATTTTAAAAATTGAATGGATTCAGATTTCGATTTAAAACTTATTTAGAATCAGATTTAGATTTAAAACTAATTTACCGTCACGTTCAAAATAACTTTTGAGTGGCTTTTTAGATTTAGGTTTAGATAAAATAAATGGACCCTAACTATGAGAAGCGTTTTATATGTTTATTTTTGACATTGAGCCCAGTGTAAGGTAAGCATCAAAAGTCTTAATATTTCATATCTATGGCATATGTGCTAGATTGTAAGGAGCATGTGCACCATCAATATGAAATACTAATTACTCTCATGCTTACCTTAATTATGATGAACTCATTGTCAAAAGAAAGCATATACAACTCTTCCCCAACTATGAATTGAGTTTTTTTTATGGTTATAAATATTATTTCATGGAAAATATTTTCTATACTCCTTTTAATAAAGTGCCCAACGTAAGGAATGTATGGGAGACCTTTATTTAAAAAATTAATGGTACACATTAGTATTGATAAACATGGATTTTATTTATTTTATACTCTTTTTATCTTATTTGCTAGCATAGAATTAAGTCAATTTAAGATTAATTATAATTTACTAGTATTAGGATATAAATTAAAATATTTATTTATTAAATTGCTTCACTTTATGTGGTTAGCCTGTGTATTTAAATCAATCCAAATTTTTACTATTGTTACACATATAAAATTTGAATCTTTTATTTGCTTGATTGAAAAATATTAACCAAAAAATAGTTTCATAAGGTTCATTGGACAATATTATATAAGGTCCCTGATTTTTTTTATTATTTTTTGGTTATTTTTAGCCGAAAAATGTGACGCTTCAGCGTATTTATATTTATATATTTTACCCCATATTTATACCTGTAGAGTCGGGTGTGGGGCTTAGTCGCAGGCCGCAGGCCTCGCTGTTCGCTTACGGCGTGAATTTTGGAGCTACAATGCATAACCGAGAGGTGAACGCGTATTGGGGACATAGATATAAAAATTAAAAAAAAGTTATGTATAAATGTTAAATCCGTCGACCAGATTCTACGAGCAACTTCCAGAAGAAAAAAAATTACGTCTAGTAAGATGAGAAAACCCGAGCCCATTTCCGGTCACTCCGTTTTCCCTCCTCCGTCATCGGATTCCTCCGGTTCTTGTCACGATCCTCTTTGCCTCACCGCCACGAGTCCGTAGGTACCAGCTATGACAACCTTCATGGCCTCTTCGCTCCTCCACAAAGTACCGAACTTTTCTTCGGTTTTTCTCTCATTCAAATCCCATTTTTGAGTCAGGGGGTGCAATTATGATGTCGTTTGTGGCTGCCCTTAGCTAGACTTATGTTTAGTTGGCCGCTAGGAACCCATAGGTGCTGGCTACAGCCGCCGCCATGCTTTCTTCGCTCTGCTGTGAGCTACCGGTACTTTGGTCGAGTTTTGGTCACATTTTCCTATCACTGTTTGTGGTTTTTTTTAGACGCTGGTGTTTTTGGTCGTCGTCCAGCCATTAGACGGACTCCGTCCAACCTACCTGACCTAGTGTCGATAGGGGGTTACCGTTTTTGACCCCACTTCGCCCTATTGACTTGCTCCGCCCAATTAGAAGCTTTGGGTGCGTCTCGGGTCATTGCCATCGGCGAGCTGTGGGCCATTTGGCCATTGTGGGCTCTGCCCCAGCTCAGTGACAGTGAGGGTCAGCCCCACTTGGCCCGATTATACCTTCACTCGGAATGGGCCACTTGCGTTTGCCCTATACCGTGTGAGATGCATAGCCGCCCGCACCACGTGTATTGGTTGTGGGTGGCGATCGGCGATGTCGCCGTTTCGATCGGCCACCACCTCCTGGCCATAGCTCAGTTGCCCTTTTGTGGGTCTTGGGCCGCTACCGTCTAACCCATCTCCCCCTAGAGTGGTCCTTTTTGGCCGCGTGTGCATGTGGTCACGTGTGCATTTTTGGGTTTAGGCGCCATATTTGTGTCGCCTGACTGTCGGATGGCTCCATCACCATTTGAGTTGACCACTAGAGCATCCTTCCACCTCTCCTTTGTCCTCGAGCGTTGCCCCACGCTCTCCACCTATATGTGGTCCCTTGTTGAAGCAAAATCATTACTGTTGGGTGCTGACCATGGCCGATTTCAACGTCTTGCAGCAGGTCGAGTACGTCTTAGCTACTAGTCGATCTTCAGTGAGTACACCATCGACTTCTGGTCGCACCGCCACTTATGTTGGCATGACATTACTCCCGGCTGCCCTAGTGTGCCGCTGTGGATCGTAGATTTTGTCGCATTGACTTCTGACACCTCATTTAGCCGTGATTGTTTCCGGCACTTCCTTAAATCCTCAGGACAACAACTCTCTCAGCCAGGCAACGGTTTTGACCGCCAACTCCACCGCCGATGCCGCCACCTTCGTGTGCTCGCCATCGAACGTCATGATTACGAGGTAGGGGAGCTTTGAGCTTGTAATTTCCTAAGAGCATGCTTTGAATGAGTAGCAACATGCTAGGACTATATGATTAAATGCTATGGATGTTAGCTTATGATCTGTTTGCTTGATGTAAGAGGATGAATTATGCCATGTTGAAATACATATGACATGTGATGCACTGAAATAATGTTTAATAAAATGTTTTCAAATTTCTATTTGCAATCCTATTTTGTGTTAATTCATTGCTGATTTGGGCTATTTATGTTTTGAATAAGTTAGTTGGACCTTAATTGAGTTTACATGTCTAAACAGGCTTCAATAGGATCCAACTGGAATATGAAGTGAAGCCCAACTACCCAAAGCTATTTAAAAGTCAAGAATGGGCTCCTAATGGTCTAAACATACATGGAATGGTCGAACACAACCTTGTGGACCCATTTGATTTGAGATTTGTACGAATAGAACTAAATTATGAAAGAAGTTGATTCGGACAGATTGACACAGATTTAGTATTTTGATCATATCTTTTTATGTATAATTCGGATTGATACAATTCTGGTGGCAATGGAAAGAAGACTTCCGTGGCTATAAGTGTTATTTCAGGAAGAAATTCCAAATTCCGAAGATATAGGGGTCGAATCAGGCAATCAATCAGGATAAAATCTGGAGATATGATTTGATTTTACCCTTTGAAGCAACCCTTTCTTTTCCTATAAATAGAGGGATGGACGTGATAGATGGGGGATTCTCTCCTCTTTGGAGCTCTCTTCTCCTATTTCCTTCTCTTATTTTGTAATTTTATTTTTAGTTTTATTGTAATGACTTTCTAAGCTCTCAAGCTAAGGCTAGAGGTAATTTGTAACAATCTAATGGAGTTCAATTCATGTTTCATCAATGGTTTCAAGTAAGTATTGTTTATTTGAAGTGATGTTTATTTAATATTGTTCTTCTTTTTGTTTCTTTGTGATTTGGATACATAAGATGCTTGAAAGCTCTCCTTCTTGATCTTTTGTGATTTGGATACATAGAAATCTTAAAGAGACAATTATTTTGATCCTTCATCTATCCAAAGCATTTTCTATCTTTAGTTTTAATTTTAATGTTCATATCTTCCGGTTAGATAGAATCTTCATTCAATTCTAACTGAGATAACATGATACATGAAGAACATCATTAGATGTTACAGTGATCTTTAATGCCTTAGTGTTTTCTCATCTTGATTTCTTAACGTGTTATTCCCTCAATACTCTTCTACTCTTTCTTTCTTAATTTTTCTTCCTCTATTTCTTCGTAACTATTTTCTTTGTTGCACAAGGCTTTCCCTGTGGATCGACCTTGTCTACTACAATTGGCAAGTAAAATAAATCTGAATTTGACTTCTTCATAGTCTTGTTTCAGACGTAACATCAACATGCATGTTGGCTGTAAGTATGTTGGATGTATGTATGTGCTAGTGATGGCTATGTGTTTGTTGGTAAGCTTTGTATGTTGATCGAGTATGTGCTAGTGATGGCTAACGTGTTTGTTGCTAAGCTTCGTATGTTGATTAAGTATGTGCTAGTGATGGCTAGTGTGTTTGTTGGTAAGCTTCGTATGTGTATGTATGTGTTAGTGATGGCTAGTGTGTATGTTTGAAGTATGTATAGATTATGCATGTGCTAGTGATGGCTAGCGTGCATGTTTGAAGTATGTATGAATGTGTATGTATGTGCTAGTGATGGCTAGCGTATATGTTTGAAGAATGTATGGATTATGCATGTGCTAGTGATGGCTAGCGTGCATGTTTGAAGTATGTATAAATGTGTATGTATGCGTTAGTGATGACTAGTGAACATGTTTGTAAGCTACATATGTATGACAATATGTGTATGTTATACATATGTATGATAGACATACGTATGTATGATGGCTATTTGCCTATGCTATGGATATGTGTAAGTGTATGTGGGCAGAGGTATGAGCTATGGATGGTAAGAAGTATCAATGTTTGGTATGGATTTAGATATGGATGTATAAGCGTATGACGGATGACAATGGATATGGGTATGACGGGCGTGGATTGTCAGACAGTAAGAGTGTTCATAATTGTACAAGCATAACGTACATATTATGAAGTAAAAAGTAAGCATAATAAGTGAAGCATTAGTAAGAGGGTATAACTGGGTTGGCTCTGAGGAGCTTCATTTGATGATGTTAGTATAAGATTATTTGGCCATAAGGTGGATGGCGAAGTATGTAAGACTGTAAGAGTTTGATGTACAATGTGTTATGATCATGATGTGGACTGATTAAGTGAAGTCTGTTGCCCTGACGAACTTGGGTTTCGGATCGGGCTCAACTTCGGTTTGATTAGTGGAGCACAATATGCTTGAGAGTTTGTGTGACATAATTGTACTGCATAATTTACTTAATTCAAACTTGAATTATAAGCACATCTAATGATAGCGTAGTGAGTTTGAGACCTGAGGGTTTGACGGATTAAGTTCCATGTTGAGCTAGCCGATAATGAGTTGGCCAAGCAATTCTCATGTCTTGCCATGATGTTTATCTTGCGGGATGTTGTCTATGTGCTGTATAGAGCACCAGACGTCTGATGCTTTGTTGAGAGTGATATATGTTTCCAATTTGGTCTGTGTGATGTATAAGCCCAGACATTTGATGCTCTGTTGAGAGCGACGTATGTTTCCGATTTGGTCTGTGTGCTGTATGAAGCCCAGACATCTGATGCTCTGTTGAGAGCGAAGTATGTTTTCGATTTGGTCTGTGTTTTGTATAAGCCCAGACATTTGATGCTCTGTTGAGAGCATTGTATGATTCCGCCCAAGAGTGGCACTTGCACTATAAGACCCATTATGATGGGCAATTCTATGGTACTATAAGACCCATTATGATGGGCAATTCTTTGGCACTATAAGACCCATTATGGTGGGCAACTGTATGACCCCTTATGTGAGGGTGTTTATGTTTTCGCGCTCAGGTAAGTAGCATCATGAACCTGCTCTTACCTATTTGATCTAGTGCCCCATGAGCATTAGTGTGCCTTACCTTCGAAAAAGTCCATGGTGTCTAGTCACTCCCCAGAGGTTAAGGTGATGCCCCAGTGACATTCTTTTCCATTCGACATTGGAGCTTATTAGTTGTAATAAGCTTCAGTGGTCAATAGTATGAGTACGATTGTATGAGTATGTGTACGACTGTAAGAGTATGAGTATGTGTACGACTGCATAAGTATGAGCATGACTGTAAGAGTATGAGTATGAGTAAGATTGTAAGTGTATGATTTTGAGTAAGACTGTATGAGTAAGGTCGTACGAGTAAGTACATGATTGTACGAGTAAGGTTGTACAAGTATGTGTAAGTTATATGAGTATGCATAAAATGGTATGAGTAAGTTTGTAAGACCCTGAATAAAGGTGCTTGTGTAAGTTTAATTTGATGTATGATTTTGGCACGATAGTGCATTTGGTATGATTTTGTCACGATGGTGCATTTGGCATGATTTTGGCATGTTGGTGCATTTGGTATGACTGTATGCGTACGTGCGTGATTATGATATGCCTATTTTCTTCACGTTTGAGTTGCATGAACGCATCTATGTATGGATTTACTGAGTTCACTGTTTAGAACTCCCCTACACGGTATTTTCCTACTGAGTATGGTAATACTCATTACCCTACTTTTTAGCCTTGTTGTACGGGAGGTTTTGCTGGTTTGTGCGGAGAGCTCTTGGAGATGGACGCTCGTTTCCGCGGTGGATTGATTCCCTTGGACTCAGGTATATCCTTAACTCACTGCGAGTTTTAGTTGTGCCACGATCTCATGTATTGGGTGAGATGAGAAGTCAGGTGTTTATATATTTTGGACTTTCGTTTGAATTAGGTTGTGGACTATTATGGGACTTGCACTCAGGGATGCCTAGGAGAGATTTATATTTAAAGTCTATGATCATAGCAATTTATCTGTACAATTATTTTTTGAGTAGCGCTTGTGGTTGTTTGGTTTGGCCGTACGATGTTTGATCGAATGAGTAAAAGTTTATATGAGAAAACCGATGTGTTATGTTTTAAATTATAAAACTGTTTTCACAGGTTTCATATTTCCCGATTTATAGCAGTTATATTGCAAAAAATTCCATGAATTTTGAGGAAAATATATGAAAAATCGCTGGCGTTACATATTAATTGTGTTGTTTCCTTGCATAATGTGTTTTTATTACTATATATGACAAGTAATAGAGGCATAATATGCTTTTATTACTATGCATATGCTATAATCTAATTTTTTACTTAGATTATTAAATATATTACATACTCTCTCTATCCAATATTAGTGTTTATGTTTTAAGAAATAATAGTTTTTATTGAATGGTGAAACATATATCTAAAAAAGGAAAAATAAGCATATAATACTCTTGTTTAAAGTATGTAACTATTTAATTTAAACAAAATAAAGCTATTAATATGGAATAAACTATTTTACCAAATGAAATTATTATTCTAGGATAGAGGGGGTAGTATGTTTGAAAAAATACATTATATCTATAAGCTTGCTCTTTTTTAACAGTTTACACTTAAAATAATATAGTCAAATAATACTTATATAGGCAATTAGGAAAAATGATGAAATTGAAGTTTGAAGAGCATCCTCCACTTCTCCTTTGTCCTCGAGCGTTGCCCCATGCTCTCCACCCGTATGTGGGCCCTTGTTGATGCAAAATCGTTGTTGTTGGGTGCTGTCCACGGCCGAATTCAATGTCTTGCGGCCGGTCAAGTACGTCTTAGCTATTGGCCGATCTTCAGTGAGTACACCATTGACTTCTAGTCGCACTGCCACTTATGTTGCCACGACATTTCTCCCGGCCGCCCTAGTGTGCTGCCGTGGATCGTAGATTTTGCCACATTGACTTCTGACACCTCGTTTAGCCGTGATTGTTTCCGGCACTTCCTAAAATCCTCGGGACAATAGCTCTCTCAGCCAGACAATAATTTTGACTGCCAACTCCACCGCCAATGCCGCCACCGTCGTGTGATGGCCATCGAACGTCATGATTACGAGGTAGGGGAGCTTTGAACTTGTAGTTTCATGATAGCATGCTTTGAATGAGTAGCAGCATGCTAGGACTATATGAATAAATGCTATGGACGTTAGCTTATGATCTATTTGCATGATGTAAGAGGATGAATTATGCCATGTTGAAATGCATATGACATGCATGTTGGCTATAAGTATGTTGGCTGTATATATGTGCTAGTGATGGCTACGTGTTTGTTGGTAAGCTTTGTATGTTGATTGAGTATGTGCTAGTGATGGCTAGTGTGTTTGTTGGTAAGCTTCATATGTTGATCGAGTATGTGCTAGTGATGGCTACCGTGTTTGTTGGTAAGCTTCGTATGTTGATTGAGTATGTGCTAGTGATGGCTAGCGTGTATGTTTGAAGTATGTATAGATTATGTATGTGCTAGTGATGGCTAGCGTGCATGTTTGAAGTATGTATGAATGTGTATGTATGTGCTAGTGATGGCTAGCGTGTATGTTTGAAGTATGTATGGATTATGCATGTGCTAGTGATGGCTAGCGTGCATGTTTAAAGTATGTATAAATATTTATGTATGCGCTAGTGATGACTAGTGAGCATGTTTGTAAGCTACGTATATATAAAAATATGTGTATGTTATACGTATGTGTGATAGACATACATATGTATGATGGTTATTTGCCTATGCTATGGATATGCGTATGTGTATGTGGGAAGAGGTATGAGCTATGGATGGTAAGAAGTATCAGTGTTTGGTATGGATTTGGATATGGATGTGTAAGCATATGACGGATGACAATGGATATGGGTATAACGGGCGAGGATTGTCAGACAGTAAGAGTGTTCATAATTGTACAAGCATAACGTACATATTATAAAGTAAAAAGTAAGCATAATAAGTGAGGAATTAGTAAGAGGGTATAACTGGGTTGGCTTTGAGGAGCTTCATTTGATGATGTTAGTATAAGATTATTTGGCCATAAGGTGGATGGCGAAGTATGTAAGACTGTAAGGGTTTGATATATGATGTGTTATAATCATGATGTGGACAAATTAAGTGAAGTCTGTTGCCCTGACAAACTTGGGTTTCGGATCGGGCTCAGCTTTGGTTTGATTAGTGGAGCACAGTATACTTGAGAGTTTGTGTGGCATAATTGTACTGCATAATTTACTTAATTCAAACTTGAATTATTAGCACATCTAATGATAGCGTTGTGAGTTTGAAACTTGAGGGTTCGATGGATTAAGTTCCGTGTTGAGCTAGCCGATAATGAGTCGGCCAAGCAGTTCTCATATCTTGCCATGGTGTTTATCTTGTAGGATGTTGTCTGTATGCTGTATAGAGCACCGGATGTCTGATGCTTTGTTGAGAGTGATATATGTTTCCGATTTAGTCTGTGTGTTGTATAAGCCCAGACATTTGATGTTCTGTTGAGAGTGACATATATTTTTGATTTGGTCTATGTGCTGTATGAAGCCCAGACGTTTGATGCTCTGTTGAGAGCGAAGTATGTTTTTGATTTGGTCTGTGTGCTGTATAAGCCCAGACGTTTGATGCTCTGTTGAGAGCGTTGTATGATTCCGCCCAAGAGTGGCACTGACACTATAAGACCCATTATGATGGGCAATTCTATGGTACTATAAGACCCATTATGATAGGCAATTCTTTGGCACTATAAGACCCATTATGGTGGGCAATTGTATGACCCCTTATGTGAGGGTGTTTATGTTTGCGCGCTTAGGTACGTAGCATCATGAACCTGCTCTTACCTGTTTAATCTAGTGCCCCATGAGCATTGGTGTGCCTTACCTTCGAAAAAGTCCATGACGTCTAGTCACTTCTCGGAGGTTAAGGTGATGCCCCAGTGACATTCTTTTCCATTCGACATTGGAGCTTATTAGTTGTGATGAGCTTCAATGGTCGATAGTATGAGTACGATTGTATGAGTATGTGTACGACTGTAAGAGTATGAATATGTGTACGATTGTATGAGTATGAGCATGACTGTAAGAGTATAAGTATGAGTAAGATTGTAAGCGTATGATTTTGAGTAAGACTGTAAGTGTAAGACTGTACGAGTAAGGTTGTACGAGTAAGTATATGATTGTACGAGTAAGATCGTACAAGTATGTGTAAGTTATATGAGTATGTATATGATGGTACGAGTAAGTTTGTAAGACCTTGAATAAGGGTGTTTGTGTAAGTTTAGTTTGATTGTATGATTTTGGCACGATAGTGCATTTGGTATGATTTTGTCACGATGGTGCATTTGGCATGATTTTGGCACGTTGGTGCATTTGGTATGACTGTATGCATATGTGCGTGATTATGATATGCCTATTTTCTTCATGTTTGAGTTGCATGAATGCATATATGTATGGATTTACTGAGTTCACTATTTAGAACTCCCCTACTGGGTATTTTCTTACTGAGTATGAAAATACTCATTACCCTACTTTTTAGCCTTGTTGTACAGGAGGTTTTGAAGGTTTGTGTGGAGAGCTCTTGGAGATAGACGCTCGTTTCTACGGTAGATTGATTCCCTTAGACTTAGGTATATCCTTGACTCATTGTGAGTTTTGTTTGTGCCATGAACTCATGTATTGGGTGAGATGAGAAGTTAGGTGTTTATATATTCTTGACTTTCGTTTGAATTAGACTGTGGACTGTTTTGGGACTTGCACTCAGGGATGCCTGGGAGAGATTTATATTTAAAGTCTATGATCATAGTAATTTATTCGTACGATTATTTTTTGAGTAGCGCCTGTGGATGTTTGGTTTGGCCGTACGATGTTTGATCAAACGAGTAAAAGTTTATATGAGAAAACTGATGTGTTATGTTTTAAATAATAAAATTATTTTTACAGGTTTCGTATTTCCCGATTTATAGCAGTTATATTGCAAAAAAATTTCATGAATTTTGAGAAAAATGTATGAAAAATCGCTGGCGTTACATATTAATTGTGTTGTTTCCTTGCATAATGTGTTTTTATTACTATATATGACAAGTAATAGAGGGATAATATACTTTTATTACTATGCATATGCTATAGTCTAATTTTTTACTTAGATTATTAAATATATTACATACTCTCTCTATCCAATATTAATAGTTATGTTTTAAGAAATAATAGTTTTTATTGAATGGTGAAACCTATTTCTAAAAAAGAAAAGATAAGCATATAATACTCTTGTTTAAAGTACGTAACTATTTAATTTAAACAAAATAAAGCTATTAATGTGGAATAAACTATTTTACCAAATAAAATTATTATTCTAGGATAGAGGGGGTAGTATTTTTGGAAAAATTACGTTATATCTATAAGCTTAATATTTTTTAACAGTTTGCACTTAAAATAATATAGTCAAATAATACTTATAAAAAACTTTACATGAATGCTAACAAAAACAAGAAAACTTTATGTGAATAACAATTGCTATAACACACGTACATTTACTCAAACACATGTACTTCTACTAGTACATTAAATTAGAAAAAAACTCTATAATGGTTGCTAATTAAGCTACCCAAGTACTAACAAACAAATCCTAATAAATTTGCTTCCCTACCCCTAGGTCGGGTCATAAGAATTGAGCTATAAAATGGACCGAGCTTTACAGAAGACTTTCTTAAGATAGCTTTTTCAGAAGAGGGAACAACTACAAGTAAAGAAAAAAAATAAAAACCGAGCAATTTTGCCAGTTGGAAACATCCCACCGAAATTTTATATTATATTTAATTAAATAGGGTTTCTTAAAAATCTTGAAAAATATATAGAAAAATTATATACTAAATAGGTCAAATTGGGTTTGAAATATTTAGGTTAGATCTAATAGGCTTTGGCAAAACCTGAACTCTATGGGTCGTGTGGCTAAAGGGAGCCACAAAATCCTTGTAATAGACTTACTTCTTATTTTGTATAGATTTACTAGTATTGCGTAGTTAATTTTAGAGCTTTCCGTAAGTTCACCCATTGAGTGTTAATTGGTTAGATTAAGTTATCAATTAGTTGCAAGCAATCCAATATCTATTGGATTCAATTCACCAAATCCTACGCACGTTTGCGACATCATCTAGCGTGGTGTGGAATATTCTCATCCTCAGACGCATATGCGCTGTACCAGACTACCTTACCTAGACTGCAAGGGAAGAGTTTCGAAAAATGATATTTTTAAATTAAAAGTATACATAAAAACTCTAAGTTTTTATTGGAAGTGACCCCATGTGAAATTTGTGCAGAGCCCATTTATAAAGTCCAATCAAAATGTTTGTATGAGTTTTTGTGTGTATTTTTATAAGTGAGAATATCACTATCGTTTGGACCACCTTACCTACACCGTGCACTAACATGTACGTCATCAATTTTAAAAATAAATAATCTTTCAATATTTCTTACACTAGGTTCATAAGTAAATGAGCACGAAAAACTCTTTTATTTTTATTTAAAAGGCCTTTCGAGGAGAGTATGAGAGGAGAGTATGAAAAGAAGTATTTTTTATACTCCCTTTGATAATGAGTCTAGCCAAAGTTATATACATTGATATTTCAAATTGACGGCACTTATATTAACATAAATAATATTAATACTAATATACACTAATATGGGCTATTCAATAACTCCGATGCTCATTAACAATAATACATGCATAAATAAAATTTCATCTAAAGTGACAAAATTTTGACTAAGTCATATTGACTAATAATAAAAACTTATCCACGAAGTCTTTGTGGCCAATAATAATAAGAAACTGCCGCATAATCAAGAAGTAGAGGAAAAAAAACACTTGATAACATGATCAAAGGTACTCCCATTTCTCCCCCTCCACATATCTACTGTTCCTAGAATCTTAGTCGCACGCAAAATCCTTGTCAAGTCTCCCGTAACAAGAATTCGCAGAGACGAGCTTGACTCGTTGAAGGAAAGGGTAATATTGTCTTCTTCAACAGTGGATCAGTTTACAATGTACACCAATAAACACTTTTTTCTCTTGCAACAGAACCGTACACTAGAGATATACAGAAAAAAATAAAAAACGCTGTGCAATTCGTTTCCGCAATGCAATACTTTAATCATACCGGCAGCGGTGCCGGTTCCTGGTCGACGACAAAGAAGTTGGAGACGATGGAGGCGACATCTTCCAAGCCAACACTGAGGCAGAGAGGAGGACGGGTTGCAGGCTGCCGGTCCGGGTCCCGCAGACGGACGTTGGGGCCGTCCTTGCACTTGCCCATGCATTTGCATCCAACGACGGCTCCCTCGACGCCCACCTTCTTCTGGAACTCTTGCAACAGCTGGGCGGCACCCGATTTCTGGCACTTGCCGCCCATGCACACCTCGATCCTCTGGCAGCATCCTCCCCCGCTCTCCGGTGCCGTCTTCACAACGTCACCCCTCCTGATAGGGCCCTCCTCTGCCACCGCCGTCGGTTCGCCCTTTCCCAAACAGAGGCCGGGGCAATTTCCCGCTCCAACTATCGCTGCCTTGCCGACTGCTTCCTCAACCAGCCCACATCCTGCGAGGGCTGCACATCTGCTTCCGGCAACCTCCTCCCTTGGTCTAGGTTCGAATACAGAAGCTGCCCTCGCGTGGGCCATGTTGACCGCTTGTTCGCAGTCGCTGTCGCTTGATTCGGATGAGGAACTTGACGAGCTCTCGCAGTCAGCCATTCTGCTGCTGTTCTTTTTCATACATAGACGGGATTCCTCTTCTTTCCTTCTTCTTTTTGCCTCCTTCTCTGCTGCCCTCAGCTGTTGCAGCCGTCCTAGCAGTCCCTGCGCTGCTTCCTGTACGCGAACAAAAGAACATCACATATTAATTAAGCACAAATCAACATCAAAATTCTTGGTAAAACAGAGAACTTTAGTAATTTTTTATGAAGGAAAAAAAAAAGAAAAAAAGGAAGAACAAGCTTACCGCAAGCACCTGCGCATCACCAGAGAGATCCGCATCCACGCTTAGCCCCGTCCCTGGCAAATTAGACAAATTTCTTGCCAGACCCTTGACAAGTTTTATCTTCTTCTTCAGTTCTTTGGCTTCATTACGACTCTTCTTCCCTTTCTCCTTCTTCTTCTTCTCCAACGCACTAGCACACCGCGGACTCGGGGACCGGTAATAAGCGTCATGCCCGTCGTCGGAGAAGGTGGGTTCCAGCCCGCCTAGTAGATCCCTCCCCGAGACGAGGAGCTTGAGCGGCCCACGTTGTTTTGCCGCGACGGCGACCGCTTGCCGGGGGCCAATCCCGTCCTTGCTGGGCGTGTTGTAAGACGGCCGGTAACGGGCTCCGGAAAGGCAAGGCACTCGTCGGAAAGAAACTGCAGCAGCCTCCATCTCGCGGCCGCCTGCTCGATCAAAGAAGACAAGACAGACTTAGGCAGGAGGAACAAGGGAAGGGATGGAAAGCCGGAGGCCAAAATCAATACAAGGTTCCCCCTCCAACGCTCCGCCTCCTCCCTTAAATAAGAAGAAACTTTCCTTCCTTGCGACGGTGGCTGCAGCGAGCCCGGAAGGAATTGGAATCAGAGTCCGGCAGGGAATCGGAAAGGAGGGAGAGGGAGAGGGAGTGGACCGATTGCTTGGCCGCTTTCCTTCGGCGGTTGGCCGGTATATGTTCGTGCGTTAAACACCGTCAACCGCGGAGTGCGGGGTAGGAAGGAGGGAGGAAGAAGACAGCTGATTGTATTCGTGGCGTTGTACCATTGGATGATCTACACGCTGTCGATCTCCTATTGGCTGTTATATCTACGTGGCAATGGGCTTTTGCGGGCAAGTTGTACGCCCGTGGCCGTTATCGTTGGGCACGCCGGGACACGAGGTATCCATCGTTTGTCCACGCCGAGCGCACTCCACCAGCTGACGGGGCCGTCCAACGTGCGTGGGATGCGCCCGCGTGGATTCCACGTGTTATTTTTATACAGGACATTTTCCAAAAAGTGCTGCCATGTGCATTACGCGTGGATGCCGCCGGCTTACGAGGCCAGTTTATGTAAAGCATTTTACATGCTGCGCTTTGACCATAAGCCTAAAATAAAATATACATAGAAGTTTTAACTCCTCAATTTGTAAATTAGTTAAAGGTTATTTGGGTGTCAAATTTTGTAAAATTTTTAATGATTTTATCCTAATTTTAGTGAGAATTATCGAAATCTTGGTTAGGTGTAAAAGGTGAGTAAAATTAAAGTTAATTTTAGGTCGTTTCTATCTAGAATCATTGAATCAATTCAAACTCCTAGCATTCTTTTTTGAAATTATTTTTTTAAAAATTTTAATTATTACATCTTATATTGATTTAAACCTTAAAAAATGTGTCATATTGGTAGAATCACATTAAAAGTTTAAAATTACCCACTCACATGGAATTTTATTTGATAAGGCTAGAATTTAGGAGCAAAACAATATCAATAACGTACATATCCAAGTTTAGGAGAGAGAGAGAGTTATATTGATTTCAAATTATAAAAATGAGTTTAATGAGACATCCGAATTTATTCTAAAAAATTTAATTACCAACAGTAATTCTCAAGTAAATTAGTAAAATTAATTCCAAAAAATCAACTCCTAATTTTTTTTTTAAAACACCCCAATAGCACCTTAATCAGATCACATGTGAGAATGTCATAATAGTTTTATCAAGCTTGCCATAAGTAATTAGGTGATAATAGCATGGACAATGTAAGGGGATAGGGGGGGGGGGAGAATGGGATGGTGGAGGAGTTAAAATGGAATACAATAAAAATGTTGGTTTGAAGGTATTTATAGAGATAATAGTAAAAAAAGGAGTTACTCGAATGCACACATCAAGAATGGTATTGCTACAATAAAGTTTCTTAGTGTAAAATGGAAAAGAAGTTCATTTTAAAATTTTAAAAAATGAATGTATTCATAATTAGATTTAATACTTATTCAGAATCAGATTCAAATTTAGATTAAAACTAATTCATAACTTTTGGATGGCTTTTCATATTTAGGTTTAGATGAAACAAATGGACCCTAACTAGTGTAAGGTAAGCATTGCAGTCTTGATATTTTATATGGATGGCGTACACGCTAGATGCTAATAAGCATGTGCATCGTCAATCTGAAATATTAATGACTCCAATACGTACCTTACATTGACCTCATTTCCAAAGGGAAGCATTTAACAATTGAGTTTTTTTATAGTTATGAACATTATTTTGTGGGAAATATTTTCTATGCTCCCCTTGACAAAGCGCCTAACATAAGGAACACATGAGAGACCTTTATTTATGAGATTGATGGCGCACATTAGCACTGATAAAAATTATTTTTATTCATTTTACACTCTTTTTGCCTTATTTACTATTGATTAAGTTAATTTAGGGTTAATTATGGTTTATTATTGTTAGGATAGAAAATAGAAATTTTATTACATTGCGTCAATTTATGTGGTTAATCATGTATTTGAATCAATCCAAATTTTTACTATTGCTACACATCTAAAATTTATTTTTTTTATGTTTTGTAGGTAAGACATGCTTTTTTAGGCCCTTTGGATGATGTGTGGAAGTGTTCACAACACTCTTGATACGGTTGCAAGTGATTTAGACAGTTTTCGGGAGTCATAGGTATATTGAAAATAGATATGGACGCGAACAAAATAGCTTAATGAACATAACAGAAAACTGGATAGAAATCTGGATAGTCCAATGAACAAGAGTCATCTTCCCAAACTCGAATTTAGACAATCAGTTGGACATAACTGTCCATATTGCAAAAATGTGAAGCAATTAGGAAAAATGATGAAATTGAAGTTTGAAGAGTCTGCAGTCACACATAAGTTTGAAGTTTCAAAATTTATTTTTAGCATCTTGGAGAGGTAAACATTTGGAGTTGACAGTGATGAGGAGTTTTGAGCTGTCATTAATGGATTCGTTAAAGCTTTCATCTTGCTAGAGTCTCTTAGATTCATTTGTGTTTATCTAAATCTAAAACAAATAAATTGGAAGATTTATCAGGAAGAGTCATGATGTGCAAGGAGTCTTCATGCTTGGTTGAAACATAGCAAAAAACAAACTAATGAATTGAAATGGAAATAGAACTCTCTTTGATTGGCTAGACAAGATACAAAGCAATAGAAAACTGACATCCAAGCTACTATAAAAGAGGAATTCATTTCCAGAAAATAGGGAGACAGAGCAGAGAAGAGAGAAGAAAAAAAAATTTCAAGCCATGATTACTATAGTAGCGAGAGGAAGAAGATGACACTGTAGTAGCACTATTCACAGTTATTGTTCACGACACAGTAGTAGTTATTGTAGCAACTGCAGGCGAGATATTTTCTGATAGGTTTTCAATGGAGAATTTGAAAGGGACAATATTTATTTTACTTTATTTTATTTCCCTTTCCATGGATTCAATACTTAATGTTGTAATTTTCATGGCCATGGGGTTCTAAACCAATATAACTAGGGTTGAGATGAAATACTAATGAATCATGTATTGAACTCTAGTTTTAATTTCTATTTAGTGGATTAATCTTTTTAATTCTACCTTTTGAGTTTTCTTTTAATTATTGTGTCAAGCACATTAATTCTTTAGATTATCATTAGATATAAATTATAACTTGTTCGTATGTGTGTAGAGAATTGATCTTTGATTACTCGTGCTCTTTGGATACATGTAACACTTAGACAATTAATTAAAGTTGAGGTTTTCTTTAGTATTACTTGAATTTAGATTAGAGTTGATGATACATTGGAATCAATATGGTTTCGATGCCTTGGTTTAATCTTCCATACAATTTTCTTTGAAGTTTTTAGTTTTATTTCTTTCTATTTCAAGAATTATTTGAAATCTGAATTTGATAAATTTGAAGTAATGATTGGTGATTTTAATTTTTGACTGTTTTTCTTGAAAATCAACATTCCTCATGGGATCGACTTTAGATTCACAGAGCACTTTATTGCTTCAATGCCTATGCTTGGGTAACATTTTTTACGTTGTCACAAGTGTCACTGCGTGTATGCCATCAATCTCGAATATCAAGGGCTCTCATGCATTCCTTAAGCTAGGTGTATTGTCATGGTGGAGCATTAAAATGCTTCCCATTTTATGGTATATTCTTTCATGGAGATTTTCAAGTGTAATTTTTTTAGGCAATTATTGTATTTGTTTAGGAAAATTTTATATTAGGTATAAGATAAGAGAATTTTTGTTTTACTCGAAAGAGAGAAAGTTGTATTTTAATATTATATATGTATAAATACCAAAGGGTTGTATATTAAAAATATCACAAAACTGCCCTAAATACCCCTTTTCTTCTCCATTTCATGATTATAATAAAAAAATAACTAAACTACCTCTGCCATCATTTATTCACCTTGCGACCAGTAGACTAAGATGGTTAGCCCTTCTCCAATCCTGCCTTTTTTCACTTTTCCGCAATGTCCCTCTTTTCTGGTATACATGTTTCAATGTATAGCGGGATATATTTTGATGCATTTTGCTATGTTTTGGTACATTTGATTTTATGTGCCGTTAATGTAAGATTGTTAGCTTGATATGTTTATGTGTATAGCGGATGTGTTTCGGTGCATTTCGATTTATTTTGGTACATTTTGATTTTCTATGCTGAAAATGTAATATTGTTAGTTGGATATGTTTTTGTGTATAGCGAGATGTGTTTCAGTGCATTTCGATATGTTTTGGTGTATAGTGAGATGTGTTTCGGTGCATTTCAATTTGTTTTGGTGCATTTGAATTTGTTTTGACGCATTTCGATATTCTGTGCCGAAAAATGCAAGATTGTTAGTGAGATATTTTTTGGTGCATTTTGATGTGCTTCGGTGTCTTACATATGGAACATCATTTTGATGCCATCGAATACTTGTTACGTGTTTTGGATGTGGTTTTGATGCTCCAATTGTTTGTAGAGGTTGGTAAAATTATAAAAAAAATAGAGAAAAAATAAAAAAGAAGAATGATCATAGACAAGGAATTATAGTTGAATGAAATGGATAGAAGGAGACGAAGCCCAATAGAAATGGATAGAAGGAGAAGAAGCACAATGTATATGGTGAAGAAGCACAATGGATATAGAGTGGTTGCCAATGGAGGGAAAATGTGTTAATTGCACATTTTGACATATTTTCACATCTTTGTATATCCATACAAGGGCCCTTTCAGCCGTTTCATATTTATCACATCTCCCCATACCAGTACAAAGGGAGGTATATTTGACTTCATATTACTTTTCACAATTCCCCATATTCGCACTAGCCCAACTTAAAATTTTGAAACAATAGTAAAAAACCATTTGAAGCAACTTTTAGTTTGAGAACTTTTTTAAATTTATTTTCTTTATAATAAGCACCCAAAGGCATTGAATATTTACAAGTACCCATAATCCCACCCTCGAAGTCTCCAACTCATTGCTCCAACATACCATTAGACTCAATCCAAATCAATCCCCCAATCTCATCAAGTCCAACCTTTGCTCGACATTCATAAGTCTTCCCTTGCCTCGCATATAGTTGTAATTTCCACATCATAATCCTTGAAATACCTCTTATGCAAACTTACAATTAAACGCCCGTACTCATACCCATCAACCACACACACCATTAGCCCACAATAAAGATCTGTCACATGCTCTGATCACACACATATGAATCATAACAACTTACTACCATACACTTAGTCTTCGCTAACATATACACAATTCACATACATAAAACATGCTCATTTAATAAGCATTTATCATGTAAAGTATTAATTTATAAACTCGTAGCATGCTACTACACAATCAAAGCATGCTATAATAAAATTATGAGTTCAAGATCCCCTACCTAGTAATCCATGTAAGTTTGATGGCGAGCATACAATGGTGGCGGAGTTGAGGGCGGAATCAGTAGGCAAAAGCATCACACTGAGAGAGTTGTTGTCCCGAGAATTTTCAGAGATGCTGTAATTAATCTCGATAAAGTTAGACTAATTTCACTAAAAGCAAAGGTTGGGCACACTAAGGTAGCCAGACATAAGGTCATGCCACTAGAAATGGCAAAAGCAACCACATAATGGGGGGTGACTAATAAGAGGTCGGTCAACGGTTAAAAACACTTCATTGGCCACAAAACATTAAAATAGACTGCAGACCTCATCTAGCGGCAACAATTCCTCATTGTCGAAACCTCACAACATGGCGGAGGGCTTGGTTGCGTACTCATGGACATAGGAGAGACAGAGAAGGGCTTTAGCAACCATATTGTCTAGTGGTGGTGTCGTTCAATCTTCATACACTGCAAGGCGGTGCCTTTAGTGGATGGTGTAAGATATAAGGCCGTAAGTATATGATGGTAAGAGTGTTAGTATGGAATTTTAGTTTAAGTAAGGCTATGTAGAGATTTATAAGACTGTAAGTGTAAGGGTGGGGGATGAGCTAAGTAAAAAGTGTTACCTTTGTGGATTAGTACTTTAGAACGGGTGCAGTTCTAGCATTATTGGCTGAAGAATGTAAGACAAAAGTAGTTTCAAGTATAATTATCCATGCATAAGTTACTTAATGTGAACTTGAATAGTAAGTAACCCTAATTTGATAACGTTGTGTGTTGAGACTGAGGATTTCGACGGATTAAGTTCCGTGTTTGAGCCAGTCGATAAGTAATCGACTGAGCGTCCTTCCTGGTTTAACCATGGTGTTATCCTGTGGGATTTAGTCTTGGTACTATATTTCAGCCTAGATGTTTGATGCTCTATTGAGAACACTATAAGTTTCTGCCCTTCGTGGGCAATTGTATATATTTCTGCCTACAGATGGCACTGTATGTTCCACCCAAGAATGACATTGTAAGATTCTTGCCCAAGAGTAGCACTGTAACACCCCGACCCGCACCACCTGACCCGGACCGGGGTTAGATCGGAAAACACAATCGGAGTGTCGAAAATTAGCGAAAAAATTAAAACTGACTGACCAGGAGCTACAGACTCTGAGTGCGAGAGTCGTAACGTTCATCTGCGCACTACGGAGCTTTAACGTTCCATTGTGCATAGATCAGAATAAACCTAATTTTATAACTAATTTGGATCGGGCCAACATTATTTTATCGTTGGTTGCCTACGTACATATTGGATACCGTACATATTGGATACCATCTCTGACGTTATTCCAATACGATTGGATCCGAACGTAGTTCTGCCTAATGGCTAATACATTTACCAAACATCAGAAAATCATATACGATAAAATACATATACGTTATATCTGAATGATTCATTCGGAATCCAACGGAAATCTTATCAGTCATCGGAGTTAAATGAAAGCCAATAACTCAGAAAACACACATCCCACTCTATCATAGAGCGGAGCAGAACACACTACAGAACCTGTTGGATCATATCATATTTTATCCGACCATACTGGTCATATCAGATCAGAGTATGTCACGTCGTAGCAGAGAGCATTTTAGATCACAATAGAATAAATCAAGATGTGTAGTCATATAAAGCATATTAAACTAGAAAGTCAAGAAAGCATACTCCCCTCCAATTCTGGAAGTGGCGATGTTCGGAGTTGCTTGTTTCCTTAGAGCGTCTGCCCTTTCTGATCCGGAGACTGTGGCCAGAACCTTCTGTAACTTTGGAATACTTTACCCTTCTTGCGTCCATAGACGAAAAACAGAACCTCCCCTTTCCCGGAGACACTTTACCCTCACAGCGCCCATAGGCAACGGATAGAACCTCCCTTTATCTGAAGACACTTTTCCCTTCCCGTGCCCGTAGGCAACGGGCAGAACCTCCCCTTTCCCGGAGACACTTTACCCTCACAGCGCCCATAGGCAGCGGACAGAACCTCCCTTTGTTCGAAGACACTTTTCCCTTCTCGTGCCCGTAGGCAACGGGCAGAACCCCCCTTACCCTTGGGATGTTTCTCTCACATAACATGGATAATTCAAGGAGTGGATGCTTCCATTGCGTTGCTCACCCTTGAATTAGCTAGGAAGGCCTCTTGAATGACTCTAATCGGACTTAAAATGAGTAAGAAACGAAGAACGGAAAATGAGAAAACGTGGGAGAATTTACCCTTACCCGCAGATATTTTACCCTTTTCGCGCCCGTAGGCGACGGACATAACCTCCCCTTGGCCCCGGACATTTCTCCTATATAGAGTTGCTAACTCAAAGAATTGACGCTTCCATTGCATAGAGCACCCCCGATTTAGCTAGGAACGCATTTTGAACGGAAGAAAACGGACGTAGAATGACTCCAGAAAGTCCTCCTGAAAACTGAACGGAATGAACTATTTATAAGAGATTGGCGTGCGAGCGGATGAAAGAAAGGGAATACGCGCGCACAGATGCGTGCCATGTGTCACACAATGAGTGGACCGAAAAAGAGGTCGGCGTGCGTGACGCTTGCATTCGCCGCGCATCCCGCGCGATCGCGCGGGACCCGCGTCACACGGACGGCCGTGATCGCGCGACTCGTGGCTCCGTGGCTTGGCTCTGACACAGCCCGGCTCGACTCGGCTGGATGATGTCATCTTTTTTGTCTTTTTTTGAATATTTTATTATTATTTCTTTAAAATACAATTTCAACTTCAAAATGCGATAACTTTTTATCCCGAAGTTGGAATTGCACGATCTTGGTACCGATGGACTCATATCAACGAGCCCTTCAAAACTAGACCCCACATGGGTAGGTCATCTTGTACTTTTAAAGTGGGTCCTGCCCATGTGGCATGCTTCCCGAGGTCGTAACTTTTGTTCTCGACCTCCGTTTTGAGTGTTCTTGCGTGCGTTGTGTTCGTTACTTCGAGCTCTACCCAGATACAGAGATTTCACCTAATGAAACCCCATAGCCCTGATATAAAATTACCAAATTACCCTTAACCCCCCCGGGTTAAGCATAACCGAAAAACAGGTTGTTACAAGCACCGTATGTTTCCCACCCATAGTTGGCACTGTATGACCCCAAAGAGTGGGTATTTGCGTGCTCAGGTAAGTAGTATCATGGATCTGCTCTTACCTATTTGATCTTGTGCCCCATGAGCATAGGTGTGCCTTGCCTTCGGAAAAGTCTATGGCATCTAGTTGCTCCCTGAAGGTTAAGGTGACATCCGAGTGACATTCCCTTCCTATCTGAAGCTGGAGCTTATTATTTATAATGAGCTTCAGTTGTCTGTAGTATGTGTACGATAGTAAGAGTAAGTTATATGTATTTAATTTTGAGTAAGTTGTATGTGTAAGATCTAGAGTAAGTGTAAGCTTCTATGGAAGATGGTATGAGTAAGTTTATGAGTAAGAATAAGATGGTGCGAGTAAGGTAGTACATGTAAGTTTGTATGAGTAAAGTCGTACGAGTATGTGTATGTTGTAAGTGTAAGCGTGCGATTGTACGAGTAAGTTGGTAAGACTTTGATTCAGAGTGTAGGTGTAAGGATATGACGTAAGAGTAAGTGTAAGTTTAATTATTATAATGATTTGTGTGAGACCCTAATTATATTTCATACATTTCTTGCTTCATGTGTGGTTGCGTGAATGCATCTATGCATGAACTTATGAAGTTCATTGACTTGTTTCCCCTATTGGGTATGTTCCTACTGAGTATGAAAATACTCACCCTATTTTTTTAGCGCTTTCATTAGGAGGCTTTTGCAGGTCTATCGATAGCTTTTTTGGAGTTGACTCTTTTCCCCGTAGCGGACTGTTCTTCCTCGACTTTGAGTACAACAGACTCGTAGTGAGGCTGTGTGGATTTTAGTGCCACGATCTCATGTATTATTTAAGGTGAGAGTTAAATGTATTATTTTCTGGACTTTTGCATATATGTATGAATTATAACACAGATTGTTAAGGAACTTGAACTCAGAAAAGCCTGGGAGGTATTTATTTTTTTAAGCCCATGGCCATGACAAGTTTTACTTTTATATTTTCATTTCGGGTCAAGTATGAGAATGTTAGTTTTGTGGTATGATGAATTAATTTACGAAAATTATTTTCATACATTTTGAATTTTGTTGTTTAATTTGATTTACATCTGTGTTTTGAAATATAATTTTAGTAAAATTTTAAAGTAAATGTGTAGAAAAACCTCGGGCATGAAAGTTGGTATAAGAGCCTAGGTAATCTGACTACAAGTTCATAATAGTCGTAAGTCCAGAGTCGTAGCACATAAGAGTAAGTTAAAGATTAGTTGGAGGGAATCTAGGTAGAGATTTTTTCCTCTTATTCCGCTTCATTTTGTGTATAAGCAAAGTTAAGTTTGAGTTTAGTAACTGTGAAGAGTTTTGGAGGGTTAAACTCTCACTTTTGATGCACGTGGAGAGAATTGAGGGTGTTCAGAGCGATTTGAGAATATGAAGTAGTTATTGAGGGTTGTATAGTTTGATGATCAGAGTGTGGTTAAGAACACCTACGCTTTGAGGGAGGACAAAAACAATTAATAAAAATATGCTAGACGTACTTATTTTCAAATATGTTAGCCTCTGACTAAAAAAAAAGTTTTACGGTTCTATGGGAAATTTTTTCTGTGACCATTATTGTTGGTAAAGTTAAAGTTCCTTTGGTTGTTTGCAAGGGAGAAAGTAAGGAATGGAGTTGGAATCCGCTTCATTCTCTTTTGGTGATTTGTGAATATGAAGGGATTTTTGATAGAGTTCCAAGCCTCCTTGATGGTAAATGGTTTGTTGTCTCGACACTTGATGGTGTTTCGGCTACTATCTTAAGAATTTCGAGAAGAGAGTGTTAACTTGTTTTGGATTGGTGCTTGGTTGGTTGCAGTAAGTAGTTGTAGGCCTCCATAAGAAACAATAGATTTTTAAGTGCCCTAAAGGTCAGAGTGATTGTATCCAGGATATTTAAGAACAATCAGCCGTCAAGGCGAGGCAATGCATCGCTGAAGGTCCTAGAGCCTTTTTGGTAAGTTTGTTTGAGAAACCATTCATGGATTCAGTCTAGAGCAGCTGAGCTTTGTCAAGGAGATTCCCTATATGTTTATCTGATGACTTATCGAGGTTTTCACATGAGAAAAAGAGATAAAGTTTGTTTTGGAGTTTGTGCCTAGTGCACTCCCTATCTCTAGGGCATCATAGAGGATGATCCATTAGAATAGGTTGAACAAAAAGGAGAGTTAGTAGAACTTGTGGTGAATAACTGCACTTGATCGAATGCATTTCCTTGTGGAGTATGTTGGTTTTGCCTATGAAGAAAGTCCTTATGGTCACGCATCGACTACCAAATGCTAAACTGGTTGACTTTTAAGAATAAGTCCCTTGTCAGGTGTGATGACTTCTTTCATAAGTAATGATCAGCCAGGAATTTTAAGGATTGACATGAATTTAAACTATGATTGTTTTAGGGTTTGGAATGAGGATATTTCTATAACAATGTCGCAGACTCGACAGCATGATTTTGGGCATTGAAAGAGGTCATTGTGGATTGGTTGATGAAGTTGTTGTCTGTTTTACCCTTTGGTCAAGGGTTGTTCAAAAGTAAGGATTTTGAAGCAAAGAACTTGACATGTGGTTGTGCCTTTGATTGGAAGGGCTCTTTTGATCTCACTTGTTATTTAGGGAGTTTGTTTATTATAACAACTCACTTCGGCAATGGAATGACTCATGTGAGCCTTTTTCGGAAGATATTGTTATCACTGACTAGTTGGATGAAGTAAGTGAGCGTCGGATGCTCTAATTTGTATTTGTTCGGCACTATATAGACAACTTAAAGTTAGCTAGAGTAGGGTTGCATTTAATGTAAGGCTGATAAAAGAATTATACTGATTAAAGGTGAATGGATCTTGAGTGTGAGGTTGGCTATTTTGCGTTCTTACATGTCTTCTCGGCGAAGGTAGTTATTTCTTTCTAAGTACAACAGAAGTTGAAATATTGAGGAATAAGTCCTTTTGAAATCCTCAAGTGGATCAAACAAGTAACCATGGAGCTACCTTGCAACCTCAACTCACTGAAGTAAGCAATGGTCCCTTGTTTTAGGGTACACTCTAATAGAGCTTCATCTTGGCTTAACCATTGAGGAGCGCTTATATTAGTCCTTGGCAATTGAAAGGAGGTTTTGAAGACTAGGATTATTCCTATGGTGGAGAGCTTGTGGTGATGCAATTTAACTAGTTATAGCGATGTGGCATGTTCTTGCGGATTTGAGAGAGTTATATACTGAGGTGTTTTTTGTTTTAGTGTATGTTGTAAGTTGATTGTAAAATTTCGAGGACTAAATTTTTCTAAGGTGGAAAGAATGTAACATCCTTGGTTTTTATGCAATTTTTGCTATTTTTATGTATTTTTTCTGCAATGTTCTGCTCATATTTTTTATGAAGAAATTTGATACTTTGATGTATCTGTATTTGTAATATTCAAGACTGTAAGAGTCGGGAGCGGTGTTTAGTTGTAGGTCATGGGCTTTGACACATGAAAGAAATTTTTCGGCTCAAAAATAGGACGAGACGCGGGAGAACGAAAATGGGAAGAAAGAAAAGAAAAAAAAGAAAAAAATTAAAATGGATCGAACGCGCCTCAGCGCGCCCCACCCCACGGAGTGAACAGTGAAGGGAGAAGCCCCCCTTCAATCTTTGAGGCAGGAGGCACCGTCGCCATTGGCTGCTGGCTTCTGCCCGGCTGGCCTCAGCCAGGTCTCACTGGCTTGGCCTGGCCGGCCTCAGCCCCTCTTCCTCCCCTTTCCCGTTTCTACCCAGTGATCTCCCTTTTGAAAATTTTTGCCCGATCCGCCGCCGCCACCTGCATGTCCTCCATCTCACCGTCATAGCTCCGCCCCAGCAAGGATGACCTACAGCCATCAGTGTCCTGGCCTCCACGTCCCTCATTCGTGCGGCTTGAGGTAAAAATCTGTTTACCTTTTCTATTTTTTTCCCGTTCCTATGCGTTGTGAACCATGATTGTGGCACCAGTCTCCGGCCACTGCCGACCAGCCGTTGGCCTTCTCCAAGCCAGACAATGGCATGCCACCACCCTAGCCTGAACCACGGCCTCCCCTGGTCCTTCACCCCTCCTTTTGCCCCTTTTTCCGATCTGGACAGATCATTTTTCCTCGTTTTGTTTTTTTGTGACTATGAGTAGCCGGAGAAGCTCCGGCTCACGGTCACCGGCTCCACCTCGGGCCGACAACAACTGGTAGCCACCACTGTTGTGCCCATTCTACTCTCTTCCACCCCATTGCTCCACCCAGTCTGAAACAAAGAGACTTTCCCTTGTTGCAGTCTAGTGGTGTCGATTCACCACCGCTAGACTCCAGACGAACTGATCGGTGTCTGTCCAGCTCGCTGTGGTTTGCAATTGCTAGGCCACCACCGTATCCCGAGTCCATCCCCTAGCCCGGTCTTGGCATTCGTGGCCCGACGATACGTGTATGCCGCCCCAACTCGGCACATTATCACCCTGGCTAAATCGAGTCCATTCATTTCTTCTGACCGATGATTCTTCCCTAAACCCCATTCCATTAGAGGAAAGTTCGATTAAGGTAAGATCAACTTGATTTATTCATTAATCACCTAGGGTTTTGCCTAATCTTTCTTAATCCCATCCATTCCAAAGTTAAATCTCGATTTTTACCACTAAAGTTTCTGATTTTGATCTCTATTTTAAACCTCTAATGAGGGATTTTCATTTTGGAACTAAACAAGCCCTAGATCTAGGAGTTTTTAAGTGATTTAGGCTTTATTAATCGAATTTATACATGTATCAACAAAACCCTATTATGGGTAGGATTTCAAGGAGTTGGAGTGTTGATTTTAAGTCAAGAAGCACACTGAAGGTAAGGGATTTCTTCCTAAAAAGGTATGTCTTTTCGGATTTGAGTTTGATGAAGTTTTAAGTGGGTTTGCATGAAGCATAATCTTTCTTGCAATTTCTTCGTTCTTTTTGTTAATAAATGAATAGATTTACTGCTTCCTAGGCTTAGATTTCATTATGGTGATGTTTGGGAGTGAAATTTGAAGGTTTAAGATGGATATGTGTAATTTCGGCTTTGGGTTCACAAAGGAAGAAGATGAACTACAACTACAGTTATGGCGTTCGAATGGCCTTGTAGAGCATTCGAAAGGCAACACTACAGTCTGGTCATTTTGTTTATTTTGCTCATTTTCGTGTTTTTCTTTTTTAATACCATTTCCTATGATTGTGATGAGTAATTTATGCTAGGAAGAGCTACTAGAAGGGCATGAAATTGATGTTGGAAGCTATGATGAATGTTTTAGTATTATGTGAATTACATGTTATTCGGTTAAGCATATTGTGATTTCTTATTTTGAATCCATGTTGAGTGGCTCTTCATATTTTAAGTATGATTCCAGTAAGGTTATAGCATGAGAACAGATTTGTGTGCCTTCACATATGATGATTAAATTATGAGTGAATGATGGTGTCATGTTTAACTTTAAGTGCGGTAATGAACATGTTTACTTAAGTCTAGCATGAGATCACACGTGATTTGAATTATGTTTTTCGATGATTTTTACTCATGATTTTGGTAAGGATTCATGATTAAATGTTAAATAACATATGCGTAATATGTTGATGGGATGTTTATAATGCATGTCTATATGCTTAGAATTGAATGTTTCTACTATGTACACACACATGTGGGGGTAATTATGGTGATTGTTGATACTTATGATTAGAAATGATGCATGTATGGCTGATGGGGAGCACATTTCATGAATTAGAATTCATGTACTCATTGCTCACGTATGTACTATGCTGCATGCATCATGAGATGAATTTACGAATGAGATTTTATCGAGATTAGCTGTATTGATCGATTAGATGCAATTGTGTGATATTGCTTGTTGGGTTAATCGATCAGAGGCTTATCAATTCGGTTTTACATCTGAAAGGATGAGGTTTTACGTCCCTCGAGGATGGGTTTTCCTCCCCGGGTTGAGAAGAGCGACAATGCTATAAGGAGACAAAACTATTGAGATCAGCTGAACCCTGAGAATCCAAGCTAGTGTAGCCGAGTGCAATGACTTACTAGGGGGTAATCTTGCCTGTTAGAAAATTTACCCAAATTGCTTAATTCCTTTAGATTTTCTAATTTGGGATTGTTTGAAGTGAGTAGGGACTACTAAGCTTCGGCCGATTAAGCAGGGTTGATGTTTGTATCGATATGCATGGTTATGATAGTGTGTTAAAGACACTTCTCATGTAGGTTGATATGTTTAGGGATATGCATAATATGATTGTGTGTTAGAGACACTTCTCATGCAGGTTGAATGTTTATGGATAGACATGATATGATTGTGTGTTAGAGACATTTCTCATGTTGGTTGAATGGTTATGGATATGCATTATATGTTAGTCTGTGTGAGACACTTTTCATGAAAAATGGTTATTTATGAACATGCATGGATATGTATAGTGTGTGTGAGACACTTGTCATGCAGGATGAATGTTTATGAAGGAGAATAGATATGCATGAATATGTATGGTGTGCTAGAGACACTCTTCATGCAGGAGGGATATTTATGTTATGATGTGATTATTCGTGCTACGAATAGTATGTTGAGATACTTTCACGCAGTATAGTTACTTATGGGTGAGTATGGTTAAGATAAGGGAAAGTAATCAGAAATAATATATTTTATGATATGTTGATGTGATAAACTATGTTGAATGTCATAGTTGCTTTCTGATTTACCATTCTAACATTCAAAACCTTATTGAATTTTATGTTTACCCCGGTTTTCTGTGTTTATATTTTGGGACTGCATGGTGCGACATACAACGATCAGGTCCCTCTGTACAAGGGCATGTGGAGGATGATCGGGTGTACGCAGGAGCCTAGAGAGACCTTACTATCTTTTATGATTGATTTTGATGTTTTACTAGAACTTCATATTTTGGTTGACTTTGTTCTATACTCCATTGCCTTTGTGGCTTTAGATTTGTTTTATATATTATGACTAGAGCCATATTTGTTGGCTTGGTGTTTTAAGTTTGTAGGTTGAGACTTGAGGACTGATTTAGGTTTAATGTCCTTTACATTTTTACTTATTTCTCTTGCACAAAGATAAAGTGGTGCACTACCATCTGTGTGTGGTACCCATTAGAGGGGTCAAGTCTTTCGTAATTTAACAATTCGTTGCCCCCGTGTGCTTTGACCATCCCTTAGACTGGGTTCAGCTCAGGTCGGGCAGGTAATAGGGCATGACAAAAAGTATATAGTAATTCAAGAAAAAATCATAGTCGCAGGTACAGTTAATCAGCACTATTCATGCAAGAGGTTGAAGACGTGTGATTATTGATCATCAATAATGTTGCAATCCGAAAAATTTGAATTTTTCTTGATTTTCTTCCAAACTTGTATGTCTCTTTTCAATTCATTTAATGAAAATTATGGTTTTATTTTTTAGATTAATGAGTGGCTAAAACTCATTGCTAGGGATTGGATGAAGCTTCATTAAATTGTAGAACTTCATTATTATGTGACTTGATTAATTTTTTTTAATAGTAAATTTAATGTTAGTTGTTTTTACCTCTTTAATTGATGGGAATAATTTAGATATGGCTTTAGTCATGCTTCTCTCATAATTTGAGTTAGTTCTCATTAATTTATTACTTGGTTTTTTCTTATTTAATATTAAAATTTGGTATTAGTTGTGATTTGAAAATTGTGGATACAATTAATGACTTAATTTTAATCCATTAAAGTGAAGAGAAATAATATTTTTTTATTATGCATGAGAGCTTAATTATGATATTTTCCATAATAAAAAAGATTGAATTATAGATTATTATGAGTAATTGAAAAGTTAATCATTGATCATAATTATGGGTCTCTATGATGCATTAATGTGGATTTCAAAGCCTAAGTATCTTGATTATTTATCATTTAGTTATCTCTTATAACTTTCTTAGGTTCTACTTTGTTTTTCATTATTTGTTTTTGTAACGTTACTCCTTCCTTTTGGGCATCCTTCCCGTTAGGTCCTAAGATGGCAGGCGAAGCCGCTTCTTGCTCTGGAATGTTTTTTTCATTGTGCCCAAAGGCGATAGATAGATGCTCCCCTTTCCCAGGGCTTTTCTCACTCTTTATGTCACGCCCTGGCGATGCCCGACCCGAGCCGAACCCGGTCCAGGGGCCGGTCAAGCGTGCGGGGGCGACGAAGTGAAGATTGAGAAACGATTCTAGCGGAAGACTTAACCCTAACCGCGGGCGATTAATAGAAATACGGAGTGCGCACAATCCTTTGAGCAAGAGTAAATAAAAGGGGAGGAAAAGGTGTTGCTTATCACAAAGTAAACAACAATCTCAAACCCACAAGCTTAGTTAAGTAAAGCCCACACCGGCTCAGAATAAGTCATAAGCATCACAACTGTAAAATACGACATAAATCCAAAACAAGAACCCTACACAAAGGTTCTAACATAAAGCATGAAACAAACGAAAGTAAGTCACACAACGATCTCCATCATCACACCCAAGCTATCTCTGACCTTTCCTCAAAGAGGCAATCCTGTCCGTCTGCGCGTCGCACCACGCAACCCCAAATCAAAACACAAAAAGAGGGGTGAGTTTAACAAACTCAGCAATGGTTTTAATATCACTAACAACATCGAAAATACGATAGCATGACGATATAATCTTTCAAATCAATGATGTACAAGGTGTATCATTTTCTGATCACATATTCACATCACTTAAAAACTGCATCATAATGCATAATTCAACCTGCATGGATGTATCTCTAACATACATATTCCCACATGCATAGTATCAAATCAAACTGCATGGATGTATCTCAAACATACATATTCCCACATGCATTATTTCACAATTCAACCTGCATGGATGTATCTCTAACATACATATTCCACATGCATAATATCAAAATCAACATGCATGGATGTATCTCTAACATACATATTCCACATGCATTATATCAAATCAACCTGCATGGATGTATCTCTAACATACATATTCCACATGCATAATATCAAAATCAACCTGCATGGATGTATCTCTAACATACATATTCCACATGCATAATATCAAAATCAACATGCATGGATGTATCTCTAACATACATATTCCCACATGCATTACATCAAAATCAACATGCATGGATGTATCTCTAACATACATATTCCACATGCATAATGTCATCACAATCAACCTCCATCAAGGAGTAATCACACATTAACGTCACACAGACGGGAGCATAGACAAGGCCACGAAGGCGTGTCATGGTCCAAAATTCTACACAAGAATTAAAGAAAGATTGGGGTTGTCAATCCCTAATACTGCTCGCCCTGGACGATCCTGGCCAAGGATGTCTCATTCTCACACAGAGAATCTAGAGCAAAGGTGTTCGCCCAGGGACATCTCCTGCGGGGGGGGAAGAGCCCGAGTTCTCACATAGAGAACCCTAGAACACGTGGTAGCGGGGTGCACATGGCATACCACATTGGATTCTCAGGGTCCAGATGACACTCATAATAACATTCTCACAATCCGCAAGACAAGTACACAACTTGTCCCCACATCATTCCATTTAATTAGACTCAACCCGGGGAGTGCACTCGTTCCACACAGGAACTTCAAATCAAAATATGTCCTTTCGGACCAATCAACTTGCGATTAATCCACAACCGATAAACCCGGCACACAATTCCATCACATTGCATCCAATCGGTCAAATTCGATTAATCACGATGAAGCCTCACTTGGAAATCCATTTTCATGATGCGTGCAGCATGGTACATGCGTGGGCAAAGCATACATGAATCCTAATCCATGATAAGTGCTCTCATCAGCTCCTAATGCATCATTCCTACTCACAATGTCAAGCTTCAACATCATCATTTAACCCCCATATGTGTGTGTGTGTGTAACTAGTAGAAACATTTCATATAATGCATATCAACATGCTTGAAAATCAACTCACTACCACACTACACATGTGAATTTCTATCCAAACATGAATTCCAGCGGAAATCATAGAAGAAGAATCGTTGAAATCATAGCTAGATTCAAAACTCAACCACAAAGGCTAAACACATATAACATCACTCATTTCATCATTGAGTCATGACATTCACCAACATTCACACACCATTAACCACAATCTATCATGACAAATCAGTTTAATAATGATTGTAGTCCTATTGAAAATATGCTTAACTAAAGGGAAACAACCATTCATAATTTCAAGATAACGATTCCAACATCATGCTACAAAACATAAGTCATTCCACCATCTCTAAGCATATATCTCAACTCCATAAACTCAATAGCATGCATTTCCAATAGCCTAACATAGCTTAAAACACTCCACATTCATATAAAATTGGCAAGCTAAAGTGAAATCATCAAAATAGACATCATATGCACAACATGCAATTTCTTGTGTAGCCGATAGATCGCCCTTCAGGCCGTTCGATCGGTTACACACAAAAATTTGAAATTTACAGTTCAGCCGATCGATCGCCCTGCAGGGTCGATCGATCGCCAACACGGCAGAACAGTCATCTTCTTCCTTTCGCAAATCCAAACCGAAACACCATAGATAACACTTCAAATCCACATCTAACACCCTAATCATCATCAAAAGTCCTCATTGACTTCCAGAATATCAAACCAAACCATAATAATGCAAAACCCTAAGAAATCGGGATTAAATAATTCCATTTTCTAATCTTACCATTAACACACTAAATCAAGCAAACCATTTCGAAATAAGCCAAAAATGGAGAGTTTTACCATGGATAAACAGAGATTTCGAAGACCCATTACCTCAGCACTTGATTAAGCTCGGATTGAAGAGTCACCCTTCTTGAAATCCTTGAAAACACAATGAGTTTGAATTAAACTCTAATAGAAATCGATTTACTCAAGAAATCCCTAATTAAACCTTAGATCTAGGGCTTGTTGGTAGTAAAAATCGAATTTTAAATGTTAGGGTTTGTAGTAAAACACAAATCAGTAGCTTTTGATAGTCAAAAACAAATTGAATCAAGGGGAAAATGGTAGATTTGGAAGAAATAAAGAGAAAAGCAAAGGATTAGTGCTTAATTAGAGTAAACTTACCTTAATCGGCTTCTAATTCGGGCCTAAGTGGGGATTAGGCCAGCCCTCCTTCCTTAGCCTATTCCCAAAAATAGAAATGGCTCAGGTTTGCCCTTTTATAGTAAGGGTTGGGGTATGCATAGGTGAGTTTTGGGGTGTAAATATGAAAAGTAGGCTAAAAGTGGGTATTTTACAAATTTAAGTACAAATTAAGCCTAATAAAATTCTGAAAATTTTTGTGTGACCTTAAGTATATGTCTAGGTTCATTTGACACAAAAATAAAATTTTCGACGGTGGGGCCCACAGGGGTCCCGCCAAAACCCTAATTTTTGGGAAAATAGTGAAAATTCTTAAAAATCCCAAAAATTCATATTTGGTCCAAAATCACTTAAAACCACTAATATTGAAGTTAATTTTGGTTAAAACTATCACAAACACTATTTATTTTATGAAATCACCGAATAAGATCAGAAAACACGTAAATCCCACGATAACCAATAATTAAAGAAAACCAAAACCGGTTTAGAGATGAGGGTCCTTACACTTTACGCCTGGAGGCAATGGACAAAACCTCTCCTTTCTGGTAGATGCATCACTATTTACAAGCTAGAAGGCGTCAGACAGAACCTTCCCTTACTCAAGGTGTTTCTTGCTCTATGTGCCCTAAGGTGTCAGACGGAACCTTGCCTTTCCTGGGGACTCTCACTGTTTGGCCTATCTATGAAGGACAGAGCCACCCCTTACTCCAAACCACTTCTCTCGGTGTGGATCAACAATGGAGGATGGACCCTCCTCTCACATCGGGCCACTTCTCTCTCTCTCTCTCAGCCCGAGGGAGTCATATTGAGCCTCCTCTTTCCCCAGGTTGTTTTCCTTCTATAGAATTGCCAACTAGAGGAGTTAACACTTCTATTGCATAGAACACTCTTGAATTAATTAAGAATGCCTCTTGAACGGGTGAAATAAGACTAAGAATGAGCCAGAAAACTCCCCTATAAAATTACATAGGTCTACTATTTATAGTGGAAAGCTGTAATGACCGTCCATAATATAAAATAATATTTAGTATGTAATCGTGCATAATGGCCGTTAACGAGAATTAGCCAAAATTTTGTATATAAAAAAATATCGGAGTAAGTGCACAACGAAAAATTTTATAATATATTAACTAAAGTTTATACCATAAATATAATGTACATACCAAAGTTTACTGTACATAGAGCCAGTAGTTATACAAAATAATTATCCAGGCATATTGTGCCTTTACATATCGGTCATATATTTTTACATTGACATAACAAACATACAACTATTTAAAAGATATTCTCTTCATTCACTTCTCCATTGTTGCATCACCTGCAAAGTCTGGAGGGGGTGTGAGTATATTTATACTCAGTAGGATTATTTAAAATCTACAACAATGCTAAACAAAATATTTTTAAAATTGATTAAAACAAATTCACAAATTCGATGATATCCACAAGCAGCGATACCCAACGGCCTACCTCCGCTCTCGTGGGACAATGGAGACCACTAAGGGAAGGAGTTTCCCCATGATGCTCCACCTTGTGTGCGCCACTAGCCAATTATTTCCTCGGCGGGCATCAAAACAGTGTACAAACCACAACACTATGTGGTGCGTACAAAATCAATTCACATCGATATACATAGCAAAATTGTCACATAATTCAAGAGAAAATCCATTCATCAGTTAAAACAAGTATCATACTCATATTTGAATCAAATACTTCAAGAAAGATTGACTCAAATAAGCGAAGCAGTTATTTAGAGTTTAAAACACCCTACCTTAACCTTGGGTAAAGGATGTGTAAATATAGAGGTCTCAGATGATGAAAATAACTCCACCATAGCATTCAGCACATGGAGAACGCCTTTTGAATGAGTAGAATCGGACTTGAAATGACCAGAAATAGTATAAATAGGATGTGGAGAAAATGAGAAGGAAGATAAGATTTTCACGATCTTAGAGAGGTCGGTTTAAGAAAATAACCCTTCCATTGTAAAGAACACTATCGATTTAGTAGGAAACGGTTTTTGAACGGGTTAAAATGGACGTAAAATGGCTCCGGGGTGAAGAAAACTAGAAAGGGATGAAGAATTGGGGGTGAAAATCAATTTTCACCCCCCGGCCTATTTATAGGCAGCGGCACCGCCCTCCGGGCGGTGCCACGCCGCCATTTTTGGCAGCGCCGCCAAAATTGATGGCATGAACGCGCGTCAGTGTGTTCATCACACGGTGAATGCACGTCTACTCATTCGTTTCGCGCCGCATGCACGCGATCGCGCGTGCGTGTGAATTTTTAATTTTTAATTTTTTTTTACTTCACAACTTAAAACTGACGTAACTATTTACCCCAATTTCCGTTTTGCGCATTCTTGGTGCCGTTGGACTCGTATTGACGAGCCCTACAACACTATGATACTTATTAATATATTTACTTATATTTTACAAGTGAGTCCGTTAATTATGTCATGCTTCTCGAGGTCATATTTTCACTCCCGACCTCCAATTTACACGATTTTTGACTTGTTATGTTCGTTTCTTCGAGCTCTACCAAAGTATTACAAAGTACTACCACATAAAAATTCTTAAACTAATAAAAATAAATATTAAAGATTCTAAGACTATTTTTATTAAGGACTAAAATTTTTACCGTGAATTTTTGAGTCATTACAATCTACCCTCCTTAGAAAATTTCGTCCTCGAAATTGAACTTTTCAATCCTCATAAAGTTCTGGGTATTTCTTCTGTATTTCACTTTCTAGTTCCCATGTTGCCTCTTCAGATGAGTGGTGTTGCCATAGTACCTTAACTAATGGGATCCTCTTTGTTTGAAGGATTTGTTCCTTACGATCCAAAATTTTGATTGGCTTTTCTTCAAAGGATAGATCGGGTTCAAGAGTAACAACTAATTGGTCGATGATATGAGAAGGGTCTTGTACATATTTCCAGAGCATAGATATATGAAACACATTATGAATGTTGGCGAGGTGAGGAGGCATGGCTAATCTATAAGCCACTGGCCCTACTTTATCCAAGATCTCAAAGGGTCCTATGAAACGAGGACTTAATTTTCCCTTGATTCCAAACCTCATCACCCCTCGTGTTGGTGAAACTTTTAAGAGTACTCAATCGCCTACACAGAAGTTAAGATCTTTCCTTCTTAAATCGGCATAGTTCTTTTGACGACTTTGTGTTGTAATAAGTCGATTTCTAATGAGCTTCACTTTATCAGCATATTGTTGTACGAATTCCGATTTTACCAGTTTACATTCTCCTACTTTACTCCAACTAGTTGGAGATCTACAAGGTCGGCCATAAAGAGCTTTATAGGGTGCCATACCTATGTTGGAATGATAACTATTATTATAAGCGAACTCAATCAGTGGCAAATACTCATCCCAATTGCCCTTCCAATCCATAGCACAGGCTCATAACATATCTTCCAAAGTTTGAATGGTCCTTTTAGACTAGCCATCTGTTTGTGGGTGGAAGGCTGTACTAAATCTTAAATTTGTACCTAGCTCTTCCTGGAGTCCAATCCAAAATCGAGAAGTAAATCGACTATCCCGATTTGAGATTATCGACAACGGAACTCCATGTTGACTCACTATTTCCTTTACATACATTTTTGCCAAAACATTTAAGGTTTGTGTTTTCCTTAGAGGTAGGAAATGTGCACTTTTAGTGAGTCGATCAACGATTACCCATATAGTTTCATGACCTTGTGATGTTCTGGGTAATCCAGAAACAAAATCCATCAAAATGTGCTCCCATTTCCACTTAGGAATTTCAATTGGCTGTAATGTACCAGAGGGTTTTTGATGTTCTGCTTTTACCTGTTGGCAGGTTAGACACTTAGAGACATATTCTCCTATGTCCTTTTTCATTCTATTCCACCAAAAATTTCTTTTTAGATCTTGGTACATTTTTGTTCCTCCTGGGTGAATGGTATACTGAGATTTATGTGCTCCATTCAACAGGTCTTGCCTTAAGTCAAGTATTGCTGGAAGCACTAGTCTGTCTCAAAATCTTACTCCTCCATCAGAGCCTAGATTAAAGTCAGGCCGTCCTAGTGAAGCTTGTACTTCTTTGTCTTTCTTTTGAGCTTCCAAAATACGTTCAACAAATTTTGATTTTACCCCTAGATTGGCCATAAAAGAGCTTTTGTTCTCTGATGGTAACCCAGGTTGGAAATTTATCATCTCTTCCATCAATTTCCATTTTTGTGCTAGTATTAGAGCAATTCTTCCTTCAGCCTTGCGACTCAAAGTGTCAACTACCACATTTGCTTTTCCTGGGTGGTAATGAATAGAAAAGTCATAGTCTTTAATATACTCGATCCATCGCCTTAGCTCATATTGAGCTCACTTTGAGAAAATATATACTTTAGGCTTTGATGGTCTATAAAAACTTCAAATTTTTCTCCATACAAATAATGCCTCCAGATTTTTAGTGCAAACACTACTGCCGCCAGTTCCAAATCATGAGTGGAGTAATTCTCTTCGTGCTTCTTTAGTTGTCTTGAAGCGTAAGCTATTACTTTTCCATGTTGCATTAGTACGCATCCAAGACCAATTTTTGAAGCGTCACTATATATGACAAATCCTCCATTGCCAGAAGGTAAAGCTAGAACTGGGGCTGTAGTCAGTTTTTCTTTTAATTCTTAAAATCCATTCTCACATTCTTCACTCCTTATAAACTTTATCCCTTTTTTGGTTAACTTTGTTAAGGGCAAAGCTATACTTGAAAATCCTTGAATGAATCTTCGGTAGTAACCAGCAAGACCTAAGAAACTTCTAATCTCTGTAACTGTCTTGGGTCTATCCCATTTCATTATTGCTTCAATCTTGGTTGGGTTTACCGACACTCCATCTTTTGAAATAATGTGACCCAGAAAAGCAATCTTTTCTAGCCAAAACTCGCACTTACTCAGCTTAGCATATAACTGATGATTTCTTAAAGCTTGTAGAATTATTCGTAAGTGCTCTCGGTGCTCTTCTTGACTAGTAGAATAGACTAAAATGTCATCAACAAAAACAATGACAAATTTATCCAAATATGCTCGAAAAACTCGATTCATTAAATCCATAAAAGCTGCAGGAGCATTTGTCAATCCAAATGGCATCACTAGGAATTCATAGTGACCATAACGAGTATGAAACACTGTCTTTAAAATATCCCCGTCTCGTATTCTCAGCTGATGATACCCTAATCTTAAATCTATTTTTTGAAAATACTTTAGCTTCTTGTAACTGATCGAAAAGATCATCAATTCGGGGTAGCAGATATTTATTCTTTATGGTTACAGCGTTAAGCATTCAGTAGTCTATACATAATCTCATAGAGCCATCCTTCTTTCTCACGAACAAAACTGGAGCTCCCCAAGGTGAAACACTTGGTCAAATAAATCCTTTATCAAGTAACTCCTGTAATTGACTTTTTAATTTCTTTAATTCTGCAGGGGCCATATGGTAGGGTGCCTTAGAGATAGGGCCCGTTCCAGATAATAAGTAAATGTTAAAGTCTATTTCCCTTTTTGGTGGTAACCCAGGAAGATCAACAGGGAACATGTTAGGAAAATCCTTCACCACATCAATATCTTCTAACTTAGAGGCTAGAGGTTCCTCAGATATCATACTGACAAGATATGCCTGACATCCTTTAGATATTAATCGTTGAGCCTTAATAGCAAAGATAACAGGTGTCCCAGTAGATTCTTGCTTTCCGTAGAAAGTAACGTCTCTCTCTCCTTCCTTATGAAACATACTACTAAGGCCTCGTTTTCAGCTAGCCAATCCATTCCCAGAATGACATCAAAATCTGTCATACTTAGAAGGATAAGGTTAACTTCCCATTTTTTGTTATCTAAGGACACAGATACATTTTGTAAAAACTCTTGCGCTAGAAGAGTTTTTCCCATAGGAGTTGATACTTCTAGTGTATATCCTAATTCCAAAATTTGACAGCTAGTTCTTAGCGCAAAATCATAAGATAAAAAAGAATGTGTTGATCCTGGATCTATCAAAACTTTAGCAAACTTATCCAAGATCAAAAGTGTACCTTGTATAACTCCATTTGATGTTTGTGCTTCTTTTGCTGAAATGGCGAAAACTCGTCCTTAGGCCTTGGGTTTCTGCTCGGTCTTGATCTCTTCTTGGTTTTTCCTTTTCGAGCATTCCTTAATCTTGTGTCCTAATTCGCTATAGGAAAAGCATCGTCCTTCAGCCTCATGATTCTTCATTTTTGGGCAATTATTTATCCGATGCCCTAACTCACCACAAGCAAAGCAGCGTCCTTCAACATAGAAACAAACTCCAGGTGGATGGATCCGGTAACATTTAGAATACTTTTCCAATTTCTTCTCTTTCAGAATTTGTGTTTGCATTCCAGGAGGCTTTTGAAATTTAGCATTACTATTCTAGGTGGGAGACATAAATTTCCTCTTCCTGTCATCAGTCTTGGAGTTACTATTTTGCCCACGATCTTTACGTTTTACTAGGAATTCTTGGTATTCTCATTCCATTAAAGAAGCCAATTCCACTGCCCTTGCAAAAGTAGTAGGTTGAAAACCTACTATTCTACAACGGAGTCCACTATTTAATCCCCTAACAAACTTTCGAGCTTTCTTTAACTCCGTAAGACAGAAATCAGGAGCAAAACGTTGTAACTGCACAAACTTGTTTTCGTATTGAATGACTGCCATATTCCCTTGCTGAAGATCCAAAAACTCTTTTTCCTTCTTTTCCTGAATATGAGGAGGGAAATACTTGTCATATAATACCTTTTTAAATTCTTCCCACTTAATATTTTCCTTATTAGGAAAGAAGTTTCTCTCTGTTGTAGGCCACTAGAAGGCCGCTTCTCCCATCAAAGAGAAAGTGGCCACATCCACTTTCCTGTCTTCTGGCACTTTCATAGCTTTAAAGATTCTTTCTACTTCAAAAATCCATTTCTCAGCTGCCTCTGGACCTTCCTCTCCTGTGAACATTGGAGCAATCTTCTTAAACTGTTCTAAGAAATTATCCTTTTCACTCCGACCATTCTCAACCGGTTCTAAAGAGTTCCTCCCATGGTTAGGACTAGGCTGAAATCCTTGAGTTTGCATGTGCTGGGTCATCCTTTGAATCATTAAATCGAAGAAATTTTTTCATATGGTTGTCTGGTATTGCTGTATCATGGTTTGCAGTTTCCGCTTGGGAAGAATCATCAGATAGATGAACTTTAGAAGTCATTTTTGATTGCTAGTAGATTGTAATAACCTTGGATTCACGAAAAGATGATTTAAAAGACAAAGGTTACTTATAAATATTTTCTAGCACAGATGTATAAACATGTATATAATAGAAGTACTTCAGCTCAAAATACATGACTACATCATCACAAAATACTTAGTTACATAATTTAAAGTAAAAGCGAAAACCATCATAAAACAACTTATTGGATGAAAAACACATACTTTTTACAAAACGTAATATCAATTAAATCACAGAAAAAAAATATTAATTGTCTCTATGATCGATTCAAACTACTGCTCTAGGACAGAGAAACCTTGGGCTCCGATACCAAATGTAACAACCGTCCATAATATAAAATAATATTTAGTATGTAATCGTACATAATGGCCGTTAACGAGAATTAGCCAAAATTTTGTATATAAAAAAATGTCGGAGTAAGTGCACAACGAAAAATTTTATAATATATTAACTAAAGTTTATACCATAAATATAATGTACATACCAAAGTTTACTGTACATAGAGCCAGTAGTTATACAAAATAATTATCCAGGCATATTGTGCCTTTACATATCAGTCATATATTTTTACATTGACATAACAAACATACAACTATTTAAAAGATATTCTCTTCATTCACTTCTCCATTGTTGCATCACCTGCAAAGTCTGGAGGGGGTGTGAGTATATTTATACTCAGTAGGATTATTTAAAATCTAAAAAAATGCTAAACAAAATATTTTTAAAATCAATTAAAACAAATTCACAAATTCAATGATATCTACAAGCCGCGATACCCAACGGCCTACCTCCGCGCTCATGGGACAACAGAGGCCACTAAGGGAAGGGGTTTCCCCATGATGCTCCACCTTGTGCGCGCCACTAGCCGATTATTTCCTTGGCGGGCATCAAAACAGTGTACAAACCACAACACTATGTCGTGCGTACGAAATCAATTCACATCGATATACGTAGTAAAATTGTCACATAATTCAAGAGAAAATCCATTCATTGGTTAAAACAAGTATCATACTCATATTTGAATCAAATACTTCAAGAAAGATTGACTCAAATCAGCAAAGCAATTATTTAGAGTTTAAAACACCCTACCTTAACCTTGGGTAAAGGATGCATAAATATAGAGGTCTCAAATGATGAAAATAACTCCACCACAACATTCAGCACGATCACTTTAGTGGAGAATGCCTTTTGAACGTGTAGAATCAGACTTGAAACGACAAGAAATAGTATAAATAGGATGTGGAGAAAATGAGAAGGAAGATAAGGTTTTCACGATCTTAGAGAGGTCGGTTTAAGAAAATAACCCTTCCATTGTAAAGAACACTCTCGATTTAGTAGGAAACGGTTTTTGAACGGGTTAAAACGGACGTAAAATGGCTCCGGGGTGAAGAAAACTGGAAAGGGATGAAGAATTGGGGGTGAAAATCAATTTTCACCCCCGGCCTATTTATAGGCAGCGGCACCGCCCGGAGGGCGGTGCCGCGCCGCCATTTTTGGCGGTGCGAACATGCGTCAGCATGTTCGTCATGCGACCGAACATGTGTCTGCGCGTTCATTTCGCGCCGCACGCGCGCGATCGTGCGTGCGCGCAAATTTTTAATTTTTAATTTTTTTTTACTTCACAACTTAAAACTGACGTAACTATTTACCCCAATTTCCATTTTGCGCGTTCTTGGTGCCGTTGGACTCGTATTGACGAGCCCTACAACACTACGATACTTATTAATACATTTACTTATATTTTACAAGTGAGTCCGTTAATTATGTCACACTTTTCAAGGTCGTATTTTCACTCCCGACCTCCTATTTACACGATTTTTGACTTGTTATGTTCGTTTCTTCGAGCTCTACCAAAGTATTACAAAGTATTACCACATAAAAAATTTTAAACTAATAAAAATAAATATTAAAAACTCTAAGACTATTTTTATTAAAGACTAAAATTTTTATTGTGAATTTTTGAGTCATTACAAAAGCCCACGAACCAAAGTAGAGTTGCACACACGTGTGCATGACACGAGTTGCATGCACGTGTGCATAACATGAGTTGCATGCACGTGTGCATAACATGAGTTACACTCTCCTATTGAGGCAATGTGGCGGGCTAGCACTGTGCGTGTGCATCGGAGTGCTAAGTGCAGAGCGGCTCACATGCTAGCTCGTGTGTCATGGCTTGTGCACCGGCTTACGTCGCGTAGCTCACCAGTTGCTTGCATCATCGATGATGCTTTCAATTTCATTTTTTTTCTCCATTTTGAATTATTATTTTATTCAAATATAATCCCAACTTCAAAATGAGATATCTTCTTAACTAAAGTTAAAATCGTGCGTTCTTAGTACCGATGGACTCGTATAATCGAGCACTTTGAAATAGAATAAATGGGTGAGTTATATCACACTTTTTAAGTAGGTCCCACCCATGTGGTACACAACCCGAGGTCGTAACTTTAGGTCCTGACCTCTATTTCACACGTTCTTTGATTTGTTATGCCCATTACTTTGAGCTCTACCCATGTATGAGGATTTTATTCCTTAAAACCCCTCTAAAGTATTGTCCAAAATTATTTAATTACCCCTAACCCCTTGAGTTAGTCATAATCAGAAAACGGGGCGTTATAGTTTTAATATAGCTTTGATAAGTTCATGTTTACAGTTTGCTTTCTTGGGTTCATTAAAGCTTTAAATTGTTGCTTTGATAGTTTAATTTGCTCTTTTATTATCAATTGCTTCAATTTGTTTTTAGAGTAGGCAATTGTTATATATTTGTTAACTAAATTAGGTTTTAATTTAAATAGATCAAATTTAGTTTTTTGATTTCAAATCTCTATGGGATCGATCTCGTTAAGCAACTTTTCTACCTTTGATTCGTGCCATTGCGAGTAAACAATTAAAATTCTACAACATCACATATTGTACAACATTCCAATGCCTACATAATCTGTTACAAAAATCATTCTTGATTTGATGAAATGTCGTCAGCAATGGATGCAATAAGGATTTCAATTGATAACTATGATCCCCCATATAACCTTGGAAATTAGGACGACTAGAATTATAAGAAGTGTGGGGTGATGACCAATGGAAAGTATGTTTGGCGATGAAGAATTCAGACACAATAGGGTACCCAATAATATTGACATTGAGGCCAAGGTAGAGTGGGAGATAGTCAGTGATCTCAACTTGTTGGAACTAAATATCTAAAATGGCAAGGTGATGAATGGTAGTTCGCAAGGAAAGGACTACAATATCTACAATTGGGTGCACATTTCCAACGATTGGTACATTTCAAGAGGGTTTTAATTGACTTTGCAGTAAAGGTGAATTTCCCATATTGGGTTATGGATGAGAAAAAGAACACTTATGCAGCAAAGTGCTCTAACCAATTTTGCAAGTTGTACATAAGGGCATAAAACATAGGAGACCATGTGTCTGTGACATGGTTAGTTCTTGACCATGCATATGGAACACAAAGGTAGTCAATTAACCACCCTTTAGCATCACACCTTTGGATTGTGAGAAAATGTTATGGGCTATTTAAAGATTCAACAAACATTACATTGAAAAGAATAACAAGATATATTTCGAGGCACTGGGGTATAACTCTGAACTACAAGAAATGCTAGTGTGCAGGTAAGGCGCACTTATGATATTTGCAGAGTCGTGTTTACGAAAATATGACTTGTTAAATATAACATATATTGGCAACACGAGGATTATAAAGTTGCATTTTTCTCAAACAGACTTGTTAACCTGCTGTGTTACCATGAACATGTTGCTTATAAAGTCCAGTTTTATGAAAACATGACTAGTAATCTTTTTGTGTTCTTGGAAACATGAATTGTTCACCTATCGTGTAAGCAGTTTTAATGTCAACTACATAAAATCCTGTCGTACAGGTAACACACTATGTGATTTAATCAATGGAGACCAGACAGATCCCATCACATACTTCATGCATACGGAATTCAGATAGAAAGATATAATCAGGGTAGTGTAGCAGTTCCAATCAGATGATGTGAAATTCCTAGACCTATTGAGGTATACGATTTTAAAAGAATATTTTGGATGTTTGGACGAGTTGCAATAGCTTTTAGAATAACACATAGGCCATTGATAACTATAGATTGACTTTCTTGAAGGGAAATATCCCGGTCAACTATTAATAGCAAGTGCACTAGATGGGAAGAATAATATGTTATCCATCACATTTACAGTGGCTGAGAATGAGTGTGAGAAAAGTTAGAGCTAGTTTCTTGAATTGCTTAGAAATTATCTCTTTTCTGATCCTCTATCAAAGTTAGATATAATTGTTTCTTATAGAATAAAAGACTTGGCAAAAGATGTTAAGCACCACAGATATTGCATTTGTCACATGGCGGAAAATATGTTTGATAGATTTAAAGACAACTACCGAAAGAACCAGCTCCATGTGGCTGCTAAAACTTTTAGGCAAAACGTGTATGAGGACACAATGTACAACATTAAAGAACATAACTTGAGGCACTGGATAAGATAGGTGTAGAGCACTAACTCAATGTTGCATTTTTAGGCAAAAGATATGGAACACTCAGCTCAAATTGGTTTGTAAGTGGTAATGTGATATTCAAAAAAGGCAGGTTGATGCCTATTAGTTAGTTTATTGAGTAAAGAAGGGAACACACAACTGTACTCTTTGAGAAACATCAGACAATTGGCCAAAATATGACTGAAGAGTTAACCTCATTTGCTCATAAACACATTGAAAGTAGAAGAGAAGAAGCAATGCATGTGCATGTATTGTCGGTATCAATGTATGAATTCCATATTAACTTGCTGTGTCACCAGATGGAATTTAAATAATGTCATGTGTAAGGCTATATGTTATCCACAATAATATGTATGTTCATGTGTTTAAATAACACGATAGTTGCGAGCATACGTCATGTGTTGATGGATCGTGTTTTCGATAACAATATAATGTCACTTATTGTGTACTCATTAACACTATATTCCTTCAACATGATGTAGTGAATTTGGTCGAACGTAGATGCACATGTGAAAATTTTAGCATATGGGGCTATCATGTAAACATGCAATTGCGACAATTGATCAAAGACACTTCTATGTGTCTGATTACTACGAAAGATGGTACTATACATACACATATAAAATGACATATCGAGAGCCATTATTCCCAATGGCGGGCAAACACTAGTGGGCACCAACTGAAGTTCTTCTTACAATTAACCCACCAATCCCACTGAAGAACATGGGCTTCCAAGGAAAAAGCGAATAGAGTCACAATCCAAGGTCAAAACCCCAATCAAATGTGGAGCATGAGGGCAGTTGAGTCACAATTGCAAACACTGCTCCAGCACACAAGATGACCCTCAAAATGTGGCTGCTAGTCCAAGTATAAGCCAAAGGAGGGCAAATAAAAGAGTAGGAAAACGACTAAGGATGGGGAACATCGATCGGGGTTACCTTATCCACCTCCGTTATTTACCTGAATGGAAGAAATATCATTCCCATAATTTTGTAGTCGTGTTCTTACAAACACACTATTTGATGAATGTTGTGTTTTGATATATGGTAGTATATGGATATTGTGTTATTGATAACATGACCTAACTAGAGTTTATGTTGTTGAAAACACGATATGGTGAGCCCGACATATTATTTATATTGTGATGTATACATATATTATAGTTGAAAACAAGATTAAAGGGATTACGTGTTACCAATTAAATGATAAAGACACTACTTACAATGAATGTAACGGAAATTTTTTATAACTACTTGTACAATGTAAGAGAGAAATGCCGTGGAGAAGCACTGCAAAAAAATTGTCATACTGCATGATACAAATATAAATAAAAAATTGTCATATTACATGCTAAAAAAAATCATAACTCATTCAAAGAAGCATTGAACTCCTAGTCAATTTTCCCATGCAAAATACATGCACATATTTGCGGCCTAACAAAAATGGTGATCTTTGCTTTTGTGAAATCTGGTTGAAGGTTCCTGTCGCAAGCTTCACAACATAATACATCTAGAAGACTCTGCAATCTTCATTCATCTTTTGATATGGATATTTTGAGATCTTCAAAAGTGGCCAATTTGTCACACTCTTTATCTTCAAGGTCCTCTCCATGCTCGTGGCAACATGGAGTCTAATCTTATCGACCTCGGCGAAGTGGTGAGTGTGGTCTCCCTTTAGTGGATTATACCACATGGACCTCTTCTCCTTGCATTGGGCAATGAGAAGACAAAAATAGCCAGTGGCATAGATAGGAATGAAGGACTCTCGGTGTTTGTATTCAAATGCCTCATGAGGTTGTTGATGATTTTGAGACGAACCTATACCTTGTCATGATGCATCCCTAAGTTGTAGTAGTGTTGTATGAAAACTTTTCTAAAGAAGTAGTTCGGATACACTCTGGAAGACCTCAGGCTACGTTCATTAAGTAGTGTGCAAAACACGCCTATTACCTAATATAATAAAAAAAGATTATTATGTTAGTGATAACACGACAACCTATAAGTCGTGTAAATGAAAACATGATACTCTAATCCATCATTTGAATTCACATATAGTGTTATTGACAACACGATAATTGTATATCGTGTTTTTGATAACACGACCGATAACATGAACTTATTCATACAAACATACCTAATTTGTTATGCACTCCTGAAGAAGCAGAGACACATAGTCTGTATGAAGAAGCATCTCCATAGGCAATTGCTGGTGTGGGTTGACCATAAACTCCCATATAATCTCTTGATCTTTAGCACGTATGACCTCCATGTAGAACTTGTGTTGGAGCTCAAGGTAGTTCTTCGGCTCCACGTTAACCTTCTACTTTTCCTTTTGCTTATGCTCATGCTTCTATGCATGCTCCTCAATGTCTATAATGCTTTTTATATTTTGTAGTAGCTCCTCATCAACTAGATTAAGAATATTTGATATGGTGGCCGAGCTAGAACTCACTTTTAATTGCTCAATGAGTAGGGTAGGAGACTTTGCAGCATTCTCCTCATATGGAGCCGAAACAACTTACATGGAAGGGACAACTTCCAATGGAACTTCATTTCTTGTCCTCACCTCCTGCCGCTCCTTTGTCGTACTGAGCTTCATGGCTAGGTAGTTGTTGTGTAGCTTTGGACGAGCCAGGTAACCCCCTTTGCTACCTCCTCCTTGGCTATCTTCACTGATGGATTAGCCACTGTGTACCTCGTCCATCTAGATACGAGTGGTAGAACGGATGCGATGGGGACAACATCAAAAGCTTTTCTTTTTTTAATCTTCAGGCTTAGTTGCTTCGGTGGCTCCTACTGGGCTTGCACCACTTCCTCAATAATTTTCTTTAGATATCTGGTAATAATGGTGCATTTGACCTTAGGATCCCTTTTATTTTTTGTTGGGGAGTTAGCTTTGGGTTCCCTTTGTAAGGACATATGAGTCATATATTTAGTTTATTGACTAATTTCTTTATCAAAATTATGTCATAAAATCATATGTATGTTAGAAGGCTTAGAGTCTGATTTGAGGTTGTTACGGTCAAGTCATATTTGGAATTGATAGACTTGAAAAATAGGAGCAAACATGTTTTTGTTGATCAAGGTGAAATACTAAAGAATGTAAAGGGTTTTGAAGCATATCCAGATCACATTGGCATGCATAAATAACTTGGAAAAGGTTAAGAACTGATTACAGAGGTTGCAGAAGGGTTTTAGGTAAAAAGGATAAAATTGTAAATTATCAGGCAGAATGATCGATCGCTACACATAACTGTTGAATAGAACGATCGATTGCTGGAACATAATTTCTAAAGGCTGATGAATCAATTGATCGCCCTAATAAATAAATCATCACCACATGTTACAACCCTGTGCAAAATGAAGCCGAGAGTTATTGATTGAATACTCTTGTAATCAATAGATCGCTTGAAGAATCGTGCACATTGAAAATAGTGACCGATTGATCGCTGTTTTAAACGATTGATCGTTTCAAGGACTGCTTACCTAATTTACGACATTCTGATTTCTAGTTCATTCCTTATTCAAGTACAAGCCCTAAACCACCTTATTGGGCTTTATAAGGGTTATGAAATGATGACATTGAAGAGAGAAAAACCTAGAAGAGGAAAGAAGGTTTACCACGTATTATTTGAGATTCCTTTGAAATTGCCATGGTATTTTACCTTCTGTTTGGGGTTTTTCACATAAATTGTTGTATATGTGTGTATTGATTGATTGATAATTCTTGAGTGAGTTTGAGTGAACAATTAGGTTTTAATCGTTTTATCTTAGTAACAAAATTTTATGCATAGAGGCTAGAACTATTAATTGTTACTTGTTGAAAGTACTAATTTTAAGAGCAATCTAGTGATTCGCTAAGTCAATTAGATAAATATTAAACTCTCAATTGGTACTTAGGATCAAGTTTTAAATTAACTTACATGTGCTATGATGAGTAGACTTTTTTTTATGGAAGGTCTGACAATATTTTGAATTACTCGTAAAGTATGAATTGTTTATATTTTTGGATAACTTTACCCTCTTATTCTCTCCTTATTCTTTACTTCTCCTCTTTTTTTTCTTCATCCACATTGCTGCTGCTACTTGTCTTTTAATTGTCGACAACTCCATCAATGCCTCCACTCGCACCTGCATCACCCCCACCTCCTTCTCTTTCATCGGATTAACCCCTCGATGGGCCACTCACTTTTGCCGCAAAATCACTTCTTCCGGGAGTGCATAAGTATGACCTTGGGCTGAACCTCACTTTATAGCCTCGCTTTTGACATGTCAGATTTTGGAAATATAGGGTTGAAAATCAGACCTGTCAGTGCATTTTTGCTTCTCATTGATCATACAATAGAAATTGCCAGTTGAAAATTGAAACTCGCACTCTACAGTCAGTCATTTCTGGGTATTTGTGGCATTGTGACTGGATAATAGTATATAAAACCCTAAACCCTCACTTAGGGATATTTTAGTTCAAGTTTCCTTAAATATTGTGTAAATCCAAGTTTTGTAACATTTAATATTTAAAATTAAGTAATATAAAATATTTGCCTATTATGTGATATTTAATGTTTAAAACTAGGTAATATAAGAATATTTGTCTCTTCAGCTAAGTAATATAAAAAAAATGTATATAAAAACTTAGCACCCTAATAATCCCTACCCCAATAACCTTAAATAAGTAAACCCCTTTCGGGAAAATTTGGATGAAATGAGATAGTGAGGGGAAGGGGATTATTGAGGTGATACGTACACGTCTTTTAAAAAGCGCGCCGGGAATGGGCCGTGTGAGTGTCACGGTGGTTCCCCGCCGATGATTTTTGTTGGTCCAGGAAGACCAAGTGCGAGGGTTCGTTTTCAATTTGAAGCAGAAACATGGCTGAGGAATTGCCCGCCGATGCAGCCCCCGTGAGGTTGATGCAATTCGTAACCGAGAACCAGGTTTCCTCCTTTCCCTTAAACCCTAATTCCTTCTCGTTCTATTCTTCTTCTTCTTCTTCTTCTTCTCTCTCTCTTTCTCTCCAATTCATACTATCTCAAGCTCAATATCTCGGAATCCCGGTCGGTTCCCCCTCCCTTGTGCGATCGTCGGTTGCCAGTTGGACGAGGCCAAGAAGACCAGAGGGGAGCGAGTCGAAGATGGCACGGCTCAGGTTGACAGGCCCTTATTCGAGGTGATTCTTCTTTCTGTCATGTAACAATCCACATTTTTCAAAAAATAAGAAGTTATTAGTGTTTCTTCTTCGCTGCTTGCTGTCTGTTAATTGTTCTGAGATGCTACAGATATTGAAAGAGAACAAGGATAAGCAGGATGCGGAATTTAACGAACGGTTCAAACACAGTGAGTTCCTCATTCGAATGAAATTAATCTAGTACGTAGGATTACTCTTTTTGTGTTTTTTTCTTTCTCTTTCTCTTTTGATTTTAATTTCTTTTTGCCACTGCTCCCCAGGACCTCCAAAAGCTCTGGATGAGGATGAGACAGAGTTCTTAGACAACTTGGAGATGGTGAGCATGAAAGCACTGGGTATGCAAGTACCATAGGAATAGGACTTAAGTTGCTCTTAAGGGATGTCATGTTTGCATCTTGGAGAAGGTTTTGCATTCATTTTAATGATACATGCAGTCTTTTCACTCACCAAGTAGACGCAGGTTCCTTCAAATAAAAGCTTGAATAGAATATCTGGTTATCTTCCTGACTTTCCTGCTGTGTTTTTAGTTATACTCATATTTTAATAAATCCCCAACCATCTTTATATTTTTCCATTTCTTAATGACAAATTTCAGGGTACTTGAATTGCCCCTTGTGCCTTCAAATAATGCCACAAGGCATTTTGATAAATTTTATTTCTTGAGTTAGATGGCTCCTCTGTGTCGCCATCCCTTTTCTAAGGTTCTATCACTTTTCTGCAGTCAAGAAAAATATATGAGCGTCAAATGGCAGATGAAGAGGCGCAACAGCTCAGGAGTTTCCAAGTATGTTTTTTGGTTCTGTCTTATGCTTGAAGTTAGTTTAGACTTTGAGAGCCTTGTTAGCTTTCCTCTTTCTATTTTTCTAGTTTTGTTTTCACATTTCAGCCATAAATGCAGACTTAAATTTATTCTGGTTAAGATGCTTTATTTCTTTGGGAAAGGTGCTGGTCACATACTTAAAGGAGCTGGGTTTGGGTTTGATTAAGTCTTAAGATAAATTGCCCTTCAGGCCTTCACCATTAGGATCCATGTCAGTCTCTACTTTCCTAAATATTTGTCACTTACCATTTAGAATCAATGAAAATGGCTGAACTCTGAGTATTTCCCTTACCATAATATCATTTTGTAGTTCTGGGACAAATTACAGAAAGTATAATTGCAAAGTGTATAATCCCTGGGGTTTTGGAATTATATATTTCTTACAGATATCTGATTAGCTTTGGGTTGAAGGATATTTTGAAAAAGAAATAAGAAAAGAAAAGGCTAAAAAAACTAGTATATTTGTGATTAGGTTGCTTGTTCTGATTTATCTATTGAAGAATTAACAATATATGCGAAAAAGGAATACAAATTTGCCAAGCTCCTTCAGCTTTCTTTGGTAGCGGAAGAGCGAGGTAAAGGGAGGGAAACCTACACTTCTTACTATTTGGTGCAACTTGTGGGAAAAGTGCTATAGATTTTGGACTGGCAAAGTTGCATGTCAAACTTCTCCCATCCCAACCTTGTGGAGAGTGAAGGAAAGTGACAAACAATACGTAGGTGACAAACCCGGACCATTGTCTGACACTCCTTCCTCCCTCTATCTAACTCTCTCATGCTTAATTAGTCCTACATCTTTCCCTATGAAGTGATTACCACTTTTTTCCGTATCAAAAACAGGATTACTTCTTTTTGATATACGTTCTTTAGATTAACAAATGGCTGATACTCGTTTTTTTAACATTCTAACAAGGAAAAGTCTGTCCAAACAAAGCCTTAATGCATGTAGTTGGGATTTGATTTAACTCGACTGCAAAGATTTTGTGATCCTACCTTTTCAGTTCCACATGCACAAACAACAATAAGAACTGTGGAAATAAAACATAACCATTAGGAATTTGCTAGTTCAAGCAGGCTTGTCATGACCTTAAATGGAAAGATAATGTTTATTGCTGTATCATAGGTTTAGCAAAAGAAAAAGTGCATCATAAAGGGCATTGGGTCCAAATTCTTGTCAATCTGAAAGAGATCTTTTCAAAATGGATTATGTTACACTCAAGCTAGAATTTGTGTTTGAAAAGTAAATGTGATAGATTGAAGACTTACGAAAAGTGATGGCATTGGTAAAATATGGCATTGGGTTATTGGTTTGAAGTGTGGAGGTACAAGAAATGTTTGTCTCTTTAGTGGGGGAAAGGTGTAGATAAGTGTTCTGTGCATCATTTTAGCTCGGAATCGAAGTTTTATAAATGTCAATCACTGCCTCCATTTTTTTGTAGTCATGTTCATTTGTTTGTTTTTAATGATCGATTTGCAGGAAGCTGTGGCAGCTCGTACTTCAGTTGTGTACCAGGTGAATGAGGTACCATCTGCTTCTAAGGCCGAGGTCTGTTATATTTGAACTTATATGTTCCTATGCAACCTCAATGCATATGACAGCTAGTTGCAGATAATTAATTATTCTTGTCTTTCTATGTTTTCAGAGGAAATTTGTCGAGAATACTGTAATGCTTTTCATTTTTTGTCCAACCAGGAACCACAGCGGACTGGGAAAAAAAGCCAATTAGCCCGCCCGTTGGGAAGCATGCTTGTAACAGTAAAGCGGCAAGCCAAGAAGGCAAAGACGGAGAACTCAGAGGTAAAAGATTCTAGTGCGGAGAAATACTCCAACGGTGATGGTTACAAGCTACCTGTTGCCACCGAGGGTGCAGCTCTGAGTCTTGTATCGTATAGCGACGAGAGTGAAGGTGAGAGTTGATATGCATATTATGTGTACTTAGATGAAGACGTTGGGATTTTTGCATCTGTGATAAGTTGTGGAATTGGTATAATTTTAGGACCATATGTATATTCGACATTCATCGCCCCTTAATTATAAGAAAAAAATTAGCCCGAGCTACTGCACAACTCGGGCTAGTGGGCTGTAGTAAGCCTCTGGCCATGGGATCACAATGTGACGGCCTGGGGTTTTCACTAATCCCTTGCTCCCGCCCTTTCATGGCCATGGCAACAACTTATCTTGCTCTTGGCTGGCCACATTCCTGACTGCCCACGCGCACTCAGCCTCGCTGCGGCTAAGAAAATTTGAGCTACTCAAGGAAGATATAGTATACTACAAAGAATGAACTCGCATTTTCATATGTAAATACGTATTGTATTAAGAAAAACTAAAATAAATTGAAAAATAAAATGTAAATCAAATAAAGGTCTCTATTGCATATTATAATTACAAAATATGCCTTTACGTATCATAATAATTATAAATTATATGTACATATAATTATAAGCACTATATTAACCTATATATATTTGTAGTCAAGTGTGAATCCAAATTATAGAGGTTTAATATTAGGTCATAGGTTGACAAAGTCAATAGTGCTGAAAGACTTCACACCGTGTAGCGCTATTTGTATTTAGAACCAGTTTGGTAGTATGTCTCATTTGGTGGAGCTCGTTGGGAATCTTTCAATGGCAAAACAAATACTTGAATCTAAACATACGTAATATAAGTAAAAATATAAAAAAGTTATTATCGAGAAATATGTTATATATGAGGACCCACAAAAAAGTTAAAAAAAACGTACTTATGTGAGATCTCATATGATGGAGTTTGTCGAGAGAATTTTAGAGATACTAAGAATACACAAATTTGAGTTCGAGAGTGCAAAATAGAACCTTACAAAGTTAAAAATAACATAACAAAAAAGTAGGGCCCACATCCTATTACCAACCGGCATTAGGTCAACACGTAGGAACCATCTCATACAATCTAAGTAAATGATTTTACTAAGATACCCTCATAATACATACTAATTCAATCTACTTAAAAACCCAAAGTATTAGATTGTTTAAAATATGAGTAGAGTAGGAATTAAGGGTGAATAGCAAGGGTAAAATACATAGAAAATTAAAATTTTATCACTCCTCAACTTGCTTTATATAGTAGTCTGATATCATTAATATAAGTAGATATATTATAGGATGCAATTTTTAATTGAATAAGAAAACTTAATCTCGTCCACTTCAAAACACAACCTAACCTGACCCAAAATGAGTTTGTTTAATATATGAACTAAGGTTTTGTAAATGGTAATGAGTTTGGGTTTACAAATCTCGCTTCGGTGGCAACACTAACTACATCAGCACACCCCCTTAAAGTTTTCAGCTATAGTAGAGAGGATATGAATAATATATAGCAAACACTGCCTGCTTGTCTTTGTCTGCTACAGAAGAAAGAGAAATTTTATTTTCCACCTTTGCGGGAAAGTTAAAGGAACAAAGGGCAATAACTTTAGTTTAATTTATTTAATTACAATAAAACAACATCAGTTAACACACAAGAGGAAAAAATGTCTTTAATAAAAAAAGAAAAAAAATAAAGAAGGAAAAAAATAAATTCATGTAATTTTATACCCCCTCTGTCCCACATTTATGTCTTCATCATTTGATTTTTCTAAGATAAAAATTAATTCATTTGGGAGAGGGAGTATGTAAAAATGCAATGGGTGGGATTAGAAAAAAAAATAAAATATATTTTTAATTTTCCCTAATAAAGACTCAGTTGTAACCCCTAAAGAAGGTTAAATGAGAAGTGAACAATAGGGGTATACACTGAGTCATTATTTGGGGGACAAATCATTCAATTAAAAAAATGACGTCATAAGCTCACGGGAGAAGTTTGGTACGTGCAGGGCTTGAACGCACCAAGTCATCAACCTGAGTCCGGTCTTCGGTGGAGGCGGGCTGCATAGGATGCACCCCGGGATGACGTTCGAGTACTGGATCGGCATTATGTGCACAGGCGGGCCCCACCCGTAATCGATGCTGCCGAAGCCCAGCCGGGACCACTCCGAAACGAACAGAGTGTTGTACGTGAGAGGAGGGTCGAAGGGCCGCGAGGCGACGCCCCCGGCCATCCACTCGGCCCACTCGCTGCCGACCCTGGCCTTGGCCTCTTGGATCAGTTCCACCACGTCGACCACGGATCCCTCCAGGAGTCGCCCCGCCGGAGCTGTGACGTTCACTGGGAAGAAGCAGTTGCCGTAGAATCCCCTGGGCAGGGGCGGGACCACCATTGGCCGGGCATTCGTGAAGAACACGAGTCTCATCTCCGCTTGAGAGTCGAAATTTATGGCCCGCGTCCGACTCCGCCATATGGCCGCGGTAATGGCCTCGAAGGCCGAGCACGTCCGGCCCGTCCGGCCGAAGAATTCCTGCTTGAGGTGGGCGACTTGATCCAGAGAAACATCGACCGTGGTCCGCTCCAGCTGGTGGTGGTATAAGCTGCTCTCCATTGCCGTTGCCGTCTCTGGTGGCCGTGGCAAGAGCCGGCTCTCTGCTTGTTGTTCTGCTTTCTGAGCAGTGGGAAGCACTCCCACAACGAGGGCGTCCCTGGCCCACGCGGGGGAAAGGGAAGGGAGTGGGAGGCCCCGAGCCAACTCGGCCACCGCATTCAGAAACTGGGCGGCGCCTAAGCCGTCGCAGACGCAGTGGGAGAATTCAACCCCCACCGTGAAGCCGTTGCATGCAAAGCTCGTCACCTGCTTTTTATTTTCCCACACAATGCATACGTTTAAGAATTCGATCGATTCATGTGCATATGTTTATTAGATGAAATTTTTTATTCAGACTTCACCTGTATTAGAACAAGGGGATCATGATTATCAAACGCATTCTGATCGTTATCAACATCCTTGTCACCTGATGCTGCAGCAGTGGCCGCAGCAGCAGAGCATGTACTGGCCGGAGGAGGGCCTGCGAGGAGCTCGAAGTGTGTGTCCGTAGGGTGGCCATCGAGGTATTGGAGGGCGTCGAGTCTACGATCGGCAGAGGCTTGCATGAACCAGACCCCTTCTCCAGTGCAGTTCACCTGGAGGAGGCCGCCGTCGTCCTCAAAGAGGCGGCCGGCCAGAGGGTAGTAGTGCACAAGCGCCTTACTCAGGCCCAACTTGATCATCTCCGCAGCGTTGGCGTCGCCATGCCTAAAGACATGCAGTGTTTGAACCTTGCGCCGAAGGGCCGGGAGCTGGTCTATTGTCGACAATGGGAGCCTTTCTGAGGGCGTCGGTTTGCATGGCCTCACCATGGCTCCTTCTGACTTGATCACCGGAAACTTCATCATCTCCATCAAGTCTGAACGTGGCACGTACCGAAGGTCCGGGACTGCGACGCAAGCGAATTCCAACCAACAGTGACAACACTCGTTTCGTATGTAATACAGCATGACCTATTCGGCTATATATACATGGCCATACAAATTCGAAAACAGCCTGCGGAATCACTAGCTAAGTTACCTGAGATGGCGTGGCTGAAAATGAACAACAAAAAGAAATGCTTACTTTGGGAATGGGCTTGGCTTTGCTTAGCTTGTAAGGAGGCACTCCACCCCTGTCTTTAAAGTTTAGAAAACGATTTTAATGGCAGTCCTTTTATTAGACCGACCAATCTTGTTGGTTGGGTGATTAAGAAATTCAGAAAAAGTGTTGGACTATGGTATGAGCTCGGGCTCATATCGGTCCACATTGATCGCGGTCCGGGTGAGCTGATACAGGCCACGAGTCTAAAGGTAGTAGGGGCAGTCGTGCTGACCCCACATGAGCCATCGTGATATTAATTTAATTGGAACCCGCCTACGTCACATATGCACATTAGGCATGTGACTAGGATATTTATTAACACATTGTGGGGCCATACGCATGAATGAGTGTCGATGGTATAGGACCCGTGGTTAACGAGAGGTCTAGGCCTCTACGGGCTCTAAGAGATAGTACTCGCTCCCGTTGTGTATGACACTCTTAATTTAAGATAGAAGTTTTAACACGAAAGTCCATCACATGAATCCCAATTAGATAGCCCATTTAAGAGGGGATTAGGAAAGGTATTTAAGGGAGGACAAGAAAGGAAAAAACCCTAAGCAATGGCCACTCCACTCATTCTCTCCTCTCTCCCAATTCCGCCCCCTCTCTCTCCCATTTAGTGTGGTCTCTCCTTGGTCTAGGGCTGGCCGTCCCCTCCTCCTTCTTTCTATCCTCTCCTCCAGTGCGTGGTGCAAGGTTGGAAGGATGTCTCACTAATTTGGGGTTTCAAGAACATGATTAGAGGCTTTGATTGCTGAGATTTGCATCCAAGATCAAGGCGGTTGAGGCGTCAACACATACGAAAGGTAATCCCCTTCTCTACTTTCGTTTCTTGTGCTTTTGGAGGGCGGGCTGATTGAATCAAGGGCGTGCAAGGGGCTAGACAGCCCAAGGTTAGTATGTCCTTGCTCCTCAATGCCGTTTTGGCCTCTTGAATGTTCTTTGGTGAATTGTTCATTGCTTATATATGTGCATACATATGTTTGTTTGTGTAGATTGAGATTAAAAATTTAATTTTTAATCGGTGTGCCACCCCCACGAGTTAGTGACCACCATGCTTCCCCCGGCCAGCCACTCTACAGTGGTATCAGAGCCTAGGATTAGGGGCTTGGTCGCTAATTTGATTGAAAATCAAATTAATTTATCTACTTTAGGGTTTTGTATGCTAGAAAGGGGGAAACCCTAAAATTTGTCAATCTACATATGCTATCCATATGGCTTTCATGATTAAGTTGAAATTAAATGTTTACGGGACTGATATGAATGATTTGCTTATTGAAATGTGTACTAACACATTGTGAGGCCCAGACGTACGAATTATGTGTTGATGGTGGGACCCATAATTAGCGAGCAATCAACCATGTTGTAGACTTAGCTGTGTGCAGGGGGTCCCGGCCTCCACAGGCTTTGAGAGACAGAGCCTGCTCCCGTTGTGTATGACTCTCTTAATCTAAGCCAGAAGTTTCAGCATGAAAGCCCAATTAGAGAGCCCATGTAAGAGGGGATTAGGATGAGTGTTTAAGGGAGGACAAAAGAGGAGAAACCCAAAGCAAGGATCGCCCCTCCTCTCTCTCCCATTTGGTGCGGCCTCTCCTTGGTCTAGGGCTGGCCGCCTCCTCCTCCTTCTTCCTATCCTCTCTCCGGTGCGTGGTGCAAGGTTGGAATTAGAGGCTTTGATTGCTGAGATTTACATCCAAGATCAAGGCGGTTGAGGGATCAACACATACGAAAGGTAATGCCCTTCTCTACTTTCGTTTCTTGTGCTTTTGGAGGGCGGGCTGATTGAATCAAGGGCGTGCAAGGGGCTAGACAGCCCAAGGTTAGTATGTCCTTGCTCCTCAATGTCGTTTTGGCCTCTTGAATGCTCTTTGGTGAATTGTTTATTGCTTATATATGAGCATACATATGTTTGTTTGTGTAGATTGAGATTAAAAATTTAATTTTTAATCGGTGTGCCACCCCCATGAGTTCGTGACCACCACGCTTCCGCCGGCCAGTCACTTTACAAAAAGAAGGAGAATGAATAAAGTTTTATGTAAATTCATTGACTCTTCCCTCTCAATCATTGTCACTCATGTTTTCTTACTTCTTTGATCTTCCATACAATGTTTTTAATAAGCCTTGGTATAAAGTAAATGTTAACATTTTTCTGCCCCAAAATGAAGTTGTTGTTTCTATCAAAATTTTAAAATTTAAATTTATTAAACCCCTTTGATGCCACTATGGATTAAAAAAAAAGAATTGCCATGATCTTGGCCCCAACTATCACTTTGTAGAAATTTAGCAATGGCATAACCCAATGGAAAACACAAATATAAAGCAAAAGAATATAGAAAATCAAACAAAGTAAGAAACACAAAAAACTACATGGCTTGGCCAGGTGCCTACATTCATGGTTGGGGAGAAGCCCTCCACTATACTTGAGAAATAACTGGCTAGGTTATAAGCCTCTCAATACTATGAGAGAATTCCCTTTGATGAAAGCCCACTTCTTCTCACGCTCAAAGAAAGAAGAATAAAAAAAACTGAAGGACACTTAATGAACTGATGTAGGAAAAAGTTCACCCCTCTTTAGTTGTTATCAGATATAAGTTTATATCACAACAAACCAACATAGGATTATATCTCTCCCCATAACTAGCTTTCCATTCAATGATAACTACCCATTATGTGGGCCCTAAGTCTAAGTTGAACTCAAACTCTATCTATGGTAGAGTACAAGGCACATATAACAACAAAAGCCCCAAGCCTAGTATGCTTTTGAAAGAATTTTTACTATACTATTAAAAAATAATAATAATAATAAAAATATATAAATAAAAGAGTGGAAAGACCAAGTAAAAGCCCCTCAAGGCTGTTGGTGCCCTACTTTAAAAAACATGAAGTCATCATTTAAAAATTAAAATAAAAATAAAAAAAAGAAAGAAAAAAGGAAAGAGAGATGAGAGATACGTAAGAGAGTGTGAGGGAGTGGGAAGTGCATTATTAGACTACCTCAGTTTTTGGATAAATAGATTCTTGTTTACCAAAGACAAAAAAAGAAAAGAAAGAAATATCTTATGGGAATATCGCTATGCACTCAATCAGGTCGATGTAGCTAGAAAAGTTGCATAAAAAAAAAGAGCTTGGAATCTTGCAAACAAAACTCTATCTGCCAACAAGTTTAAACAAAATAGATAGTACCCATGATTCGCAAGGCCAAGTTTATTAACATTTACACCCGCTGGATTACTGTGAAAATGCATATAATACCTCTTGTGCTATAATCCTAGTGCAGATTTTTTTTTCATAAATTCCTCTTCCATCCTTCTCCTTTATCATTCTCTTCTTCGTCACTAGTTTCGGACTTAGAATCATGTGAATGAATCCTCTTATCTATTTCGTAGCAATTCCATGGTGGTCTTTTTTTTCTTTTAGAGAGAAAAAAAGAAAAGAAAATGTATCATACATATGGAACTTGAAATTTTATTTCAGCTTACTCAAATTCCTATAGAACGGAGTACATGCCCCAAAGTCGTAGCAGTTTCATGCAGCGGGATAGAAGATGCTCTTTTGTGGGTTGGTTCTTCAGAGAGATGTAGTTGGACTGGAGGAAGAAAGCCGGCCGAGATGGTGAGAAGCAGCAAGATGGGCCAATTTTTTTCTTGTGTTTTTTTGTATTTAAATTTGAGAAACATGTGGGTAATAATCAACATTTTAAACGACAAAAACCTGCATATTTTCAGGTATTTGCATGTTTATCCCCCATTTAAAGAGGCCAACATTTATTTACCAGGAAAAGAAGAGAAAAATAAATTATACCAAAAAAGGAGGAAAAGAAAGAGACACGAGCATGGGGATAATGGGCCCACAAATTACCCTCTCAGGCATTTGCCCTATTCACCAAGCCCTTTAATTTTTCAGCTTTAATTCAGTTATCAATTCATTTTAACAACCTAAGGATCTACTAACCTAAAATTAGGAAATTGGCCAGATTTTGTAAGGCCTGCTTAGTATTCTCTTTTCAAAACTGGCCCTAGAGAGTCAAGGCCTTACCCCAAATTCATAATCATAATACATTAGCCTCTTTTGTGAAATATAAATATCTTACAGAACTTACCATTAAATCTATTCGGAATGAACTATCACACAGGACTCTTGACATTGGCCTCTATTTTGGTCGCCTCACATTCATCATTAGTACTACATTGCTATTAATATATCCTTTTTTTATGGATAATAAAATCTAAATATTAAAATTATTTACATCTTAGCACTTCTTGCCTATCTATTTTGTTTAAGGCTACCTATAAACTCTTACATCCTTAAAGTTAAATGACATATACTTGAATTCTAATTTGAGATTTAATGTTGTTATAGTCTCATTTGCAAAAAATAAGCACTAAAGTATCCTATGTCAAAACGATTGATATATCTCATATGAACGTCATGTCCATATACACCCCAATATGGGTACCAAAGGGATTATTGAGGTGCATATTGACACATTCATCTTAGATAACTCCTCAGTGTCTCTTCCTTACGTGAATCCTATTTGGCCAAATTTGGTCTGTTCTTTCATCTTGAAAAGTAAAATACTTTTAAATACTAATTAATGAAGGAAGACAAATAGAGTTGTTTTGATTAAAAAAAAGAAAGAAAAATACATAGAAGGATTTACCAAGAGGATTCACACCATAAACCTTCTTTTTGTAGATAGTAGATACCAAAACTAAAGTCCTGTTGAAATTTTTTTTCTTCAGCATAATCTTGGAGAGATCAGGGGATAAGGGAGACACCGCTCTGAACCCTTGGAGTCTATTTCAGCCCCAAATATCAACCCAAATGGACTTTGCTTGTAATAGTACTTTCGAATTTGTTTAAACTTGTTCGCATACAGAGTTTTGTTATCAAGATACCTGATTGTTTTTCCGATAATGCAAGTTGTCTAGCTACAAGTAGGAAATTACGCATGTCTACCTGAATGAGTGCATTGTCTATTTGATACTGCAATTAAGTTGTTGCAAGACTCTTTTTGCTTTATGTTTTGTTGTTAGTAAACATGAATCTATCTCTCCAAAATCCTAGACAGTCCAAAACTACATTTTCCCTATTTAACAAACAAAAGCCTATCATTCCTAATAATTGTAACAATAGCCTCCAAGGTTGAGGCAGTCCATTCCTTCCTTCTTTCCGGTCCTTAGAGTTGCAGCTAATGGCATAATAACTTGGTTCCCCTCCCATTGTTGTTGATATGAAACTTTTTACCTTCTGCAACTGCAAGAATAGTTCGGTAAGCCTGTGATAGGAACATTTTTCTTAGATTTTCCTATCTTGTCTGATATCAAGATGAGAAAATTATTTGGAGGATTAAAGAAGATTTAATGGTGAAACACCAATTTTCTTAGAAATTCATCATACTGCTTTTCGTTTAAGTTCTGCGGTTTTTTATAGAGACTCTACATTCAAAATTCTGGTTACACAAACTCTCTAATCAAAATTATATTGAAATTCTATTGGATACACAACTGCTATAAGAGAATAGGCAATCACTCCATTAGCCAAAGAGGTAGATACGTATATGTAGTGGGCTGTTATAATAGAGACAAACAATAATTATACACATTTGCAATCATACCACACATATCAAATATAATACTCTCTCCGTCCCACATTAATAGATTCATTTGGCAAAAAAATTTATTTCATATTAATAGCTCCAATTTGTTCAAATTATATACTTAAAAAAGAGTATCATTAGCATATTTTCCTTTAGATGTGAGTTTTACCACTTAATAAAAACCACTGGTTGTTCAAATGTAGCTATTAATATAATCACTATAGCTACTTAATATACAATGGAGGGAGTACTTAAGAACATTCCTATTACTCCCCCATGAATATTCTCAGTGCCCCAAGGAAAAAAATAAAGATTTTTTTTTGCTTAGGCCCCCATGCTTCACTATCATTTCTCCAACTAAGAAAAAACCTTCAACTTCCTTTTTCCTGTCTCCTTCACTCACTCCTCCTTATCTTTAGCTTCCTACAATATGCACAGGGTATTGTAGCCACCGGAGACTCCACTGGATATGCCACTGCATCACCATTGAAGCCGGAACATTGTTGTATTCACTGGAGAGATCTCCTGCAACAAGTAGAGGGCCTCATCTCCCATCCAGCACATTCTAACAAAACATTCATGGGTTAACATTGAAAGAAGATATATATCATTGTTTTGGTCAAACCAATGACGGACAAGTGCTTTAATATATCAGCTGGATACCACGTAAAAATATGAGAAAGGCAATTTCATTACACTTTTTGGCGATGAAAGATGAAAAAAATTGAGAAATATTAGTTCATTCAGCGAGAATGGAGAGCACACATAAGAGGGAGTGACTGATGACATTTAGGCATTGGGTTGGAGCCTAGATTGGACATGAAGGAGGCCCGCTATATGATAATTGAAGAATAATCGCATCGGCAATTTGAAGTAGTTTAAACATAATCAGGGTCATAAATAATCACTAAAATGTTGGGCACATTATATGTTGGGCACATTATATATATATATATATATATATATATATATATATATATATATACACTCGATTTTTGCCTTGAAGTCCGAGAGAGAGAGAGAGTACGCGGGGTGGGTGACAAGTACAAAAACGAGCAAGTGCAGTACCGTTGGGGTACTGCAAGGTGGATGGTGAAATTATATGATTTTGAAGGTAATCATGGTGGGGTGAAGGTTGGTCCAAATGGGATAAAGGCCTCCTAACTAGGTTAACAGGGGACAAATACATAGAAGAGTTAATGGGCCTAACTATCTACTAATAGAAGCCCATTTATCACAGTTAATAAAACTTACAGTCCCTAATGGGGGGATTGGACCATTAAGAGGCAACAATTTACACACAATTTTAGGCTAAAGCTAAGCAATTGATCGCCAAATATGTGCGAATAATCAGCACCCCTTGGAAAGTCGGTTTTCCTTGCGATCGATGACAAGTTGACAGCAATCAATCGCCTGTCGTAGACCTTAATCACTCTAGATCGTGGGTTTAGTGATTCTTATATACAAAAAGATGTTCTAACCCTTCTTTTTTATGAGAAAATTTTTTTTCTATCAAAATTGCTCTTATCTTCCTTCAAAAATGACTTTCTTCTCAAAAGGGTCAACTTTATGCTATCTCTCCTCTAAAGTTTTTTTGTCTTCGGAGTCTACCAAAGATTTATTCGAGAGGTCTATTGTATCTTAGAAGTGAGTTGCTTGAGAACCTTGCACAATGTGCGGCAAATCTCGTTACAAACTCGGTCTTTTGAAGCAGTCTTAGACTTTGAATTTTGCTCATATTTATTTATTGATGATTTTTTGTGATAACTTCTTGCATCGCGATAATTGTAACTATACTCACCCACTATTTTGAAACGAGATTCTTTTGCTATTTTTTATCGTTATGGGTATTGACAAAAATCTCAAACCAGATTGGTTAGAATGCAAGGATTTAGGAGGTGGTAAAATTGGATGAAATTCTAGTTTACCACCCTTAAGATTTTTTATGTTGTAATCATTTTAATAGATAGAAATTTTGAAAAATGTTAACTGGCAAAATCAGCCTCTGATAAAATGTTCAAGAGGGATGATGATCTTGGCCATAATTATATCTTGAGTTTCATCAATGATGAATTACATGATCTCTCTTTTAAACTGTCTACTGCTAAAGAAACTTGGCCAAGAGCATATTGGAGAGACGAGAAATATGTGATACCGGAATATTTTGATCAAAAAATAGTGGACAATAAACCGGACTGAGAACAAGTAATTGAAAGTCTGGAATATTGTGGCCAAAATGGTTGGATAAGGCATTCCAAGTGATGAGAGGCTATAAGTTTTGACTTTAATAGTATTTTGACGTGACTTGAAAACACAAGAGGGAGGCAATGCCTTTATATTCTCTAATTGTTTTCATTCAAATTGAGGAAAACATAGGGATAAGAAGAAGCTAACTAAGTACTCTCCTATTTAAGTAAACGATCAATGTAATAAATATGTAAATGTGTGACAGAGAATTGTCTTAAACATTTTGACAACAAAAAAACATTAACAACTCCAACAAGAAGAACAACTAGAACTCTACCAAGCCCAAAGGAAAAATCCATAAAAACAAGAAGAAGAAACCTTGTTTTGTATGTGGTCAAGTTGGATACTTTGCTAGGTAATGAAGAGAATTGACAATGAAGGTCAAAACCCTCAAGTCAACATAATGATCATAGGGGACAACTCAACTAGACCTAATGACAGGTTTGAAAGTACTTTGTATTAAATTTGTCTGGTCAACCTATTGAATGATTAGTAGACACAAAACCTATTGTCCACATTTGTTCTAATCTATCTTACTTTTCTTCGTATTAGGAGTTAAAGAGAGAGTAGTAATAATGGGGAATGACTCTACAATACGAGTGGTTGGAGATGGAAAGGTAGATATGAAATTCACACCCGGAAACATGTTACTCTCCATAAAGTGTAGTGTGTCCAAGATATTAGGAAGAACTTAGTTAGTGAAACACTTCTTAGTCAAGAGGGTATAAAATAATGTTTGAGTTAAATAAAGTTGTAATTTCTAAACTTAGAGCCTTTGTAAGAAAATAATATCCTTACAATGGTTTGTTTAAGTTAAATGTTGTTAGTTGCAATGACACTTCTTTTAATGTTAAGAGTCAATTTTTCTTCCAATATTGATGTTTGTGATATGTCACATGTGAATATTCACACTTTAAAGAGAATGATTAGTCTTGATTTAATTCCTAAATTTAATGTTAGGACTCATTCTAAGTGTGAAATATATGTTCAATCTAAATTACCCAAAAAACCTTATAAATCTAATGATCATGTTTCTTCTCTTCTTGAGCTTATTCATAGTGACATTTGTGAATTGAATTGAATAATTCTCGTGGAGATATGTACTTCATTACTTTTATTGATGATTATTTTGAATATTGCCATGTATTCTTACTTAAATCAAAAGATGATACTTCTAAAAAGTTCAAGATTTTCAAGAATAAGGTTGAGAACAAAACTTATTAAATAATCAAAAGGTTAAGATCATATTGTAGTGAAAAATATTGTTCACACGAGTTTAGCAAGTTTAGCGAAGTCCATAGGATAATTTATAAAACCACGATCCCATCCTCTCCTTAATCTAATGACCTGACTAAACTGAAAAATGGAACCTTTATAGATGTGAAGAACTCCATGTTATCCTCTTTAGGATTACCCAAAAACATGTGGGGAGAAACAATTATTTCTGCTTGCTTTATTTTTAATAGAGTTTCATACAAAGGTCAAAATAAAACTCATTTTGAATTAATGAAAAGAAGAAAGCCTATTTTGAGATTTCTCAATGTGTGGGGATGCTTTGATAAAGTTAAAATTCTTAATATAAAGATAAACAAATTAGGACCTAAAGTCTTATGATGGAGTATTCATTGGTTATGCTCATAATAGTAATGCATATAGATTTTTTGGTAATAAAGTCTAATCATTCATATTATGCACCTAATACCATCAAGGAATCTGATGATGTAGTATTATTTGAACACATCTTCCCTCTTAAGGAAAAAAGTAAAGTGGTTGTGCATAAGCAAAAAATATTGTCATCAAGTCCTAGGTTAGAAAATGATGAGGTCGAACTTAGGAGAAATAAAAGGCCAAGAATTGAGAAGGCTTTCGGGGGATGATACCTTCTTAGTGTGAGATGACCATATGTGTAAGATCTTGTAATTCTTATATTTCAATTGTCTTATTTGTGGCTGACTTACAAAAATTTAAGGAGTTTGATTATTTATCCTTATTAGTTAGATAACTTTATAAATATATTTAATTTAGTGTTGATCCTAGTATGGTTAGAAACTAGATAGAAATAACTTTAAAATGCCACTAAGAATGTGAAATCAAAGTTTGGATAAGTGAGATATGGTTGATCGAAGTTGTACTAGATGCACCGTACCCAACCCGATTTATACCTAAACTTAGGCCTTTTGCTTAGCCTTTTGAGCTCATTTAAAGTGAATTATGGGAATAGTAGTTTAAGGGAAATTTTACATGCTTTTGCATGGTTATTCTCACTTAATGGGGAATTGAAGGTTCTTCTCACTTAATTATAATTTCTATGTCTTCTTCTATCAAAACTCCCTAAATTTTTCTTATTTCATGAACACTAGAACCCTTGTTTTGATGCAAAACATTATGTTTCATGGTTATGAGTCATTAAACTCAAGGAAACACGTGAAATTACATGGTGAATGTAGTTGCAAGCCTTTCAATCATATAGATTATGTTTCATGTCTAGATCTAATGAAAAACCCTAATTTTACTGAATATAGACCTTTTAATTTAGGACAATTTGAGGAGTTTCTCTGCTCTAGAGGTAAGGGGTTTTGGTTTTGAAGTTGATTTGTTACAGTAGCACTATCTTTGATGGTTGTAAATCATTCTTTTGATGAATAATAACTATATGATTTTATTCTTCATTTTTAGGATTTTTTATGTTAAATTTACATGCTTTTGCATGGGTTTGATGGGGTTTTTCGTAATTTAGGGTTTGGAATTGATTCCATAGAAAATTATAATGGCTTGATGATTGTTTGCAATAATTTTTGGCTAAAAATCTATGTTTTTTGTGATTTTATTTGCAGCGACCAATTGCCCAACTAGGCCGATTGATTGCCAATATTATTGTCTTCAACTTTTTCGCAAATGACAGGATCAATCGATTGACTAAATGATTGTTTACTAGTTTTTAGCAACTGATCGATCGGTGGAGCGCCCGATCAATTGCTTATGTTACTATTCTGACTATTTTCCTCGACCAATCGATCAACCAAGTGATTAATCGATCGGTTTAGCTTCTATGATCGGCACAACGTTGCTGGTTGATCACCCAACTTGGCCAATTGATCGCCAATACAGTAGAACCAAGTTATTTTTTATGTTTTTGTTTATTTTGAGGTAATTGATTGGTCTAGGGGACTTGATCAATGGGCACTCTTAGGAATAGATTATATATATGTTTTACATATTCATCCTCATGTTCTTGACATTATTTTCTATATAATAGACTAAGGCTTGATGATGCATATTTGGGTTCCTTAGGTATACACATGTCTCAAATTAATTTAATAAATATAAGTTACATACATGACTTGGTATGTATGATCTTGATTACTGAAAATATGCCTTACATGATGGTTATTTAGAGTTACACATGTGCCATGTTTTTAATTCACTGCATCATAAAAAAATAATTTATAAACTATAGATTAATTGTGGTTAGTTGAGGTTTTTATAGTTGATGGATTAATCACATCGGAGGTTTATTGAATCTATTTTACGTCTGATAGGGTAGGGCTTTACATCCAATGGACAGGGTTTTATATTGGAAATGACACATTTATTCCTCCCCCTGACTAAGATGATTTAGATTACATAATTATTGAGACTTCTACAGTTTGCACCAGGCTAGTCATGGTCGTTGTGCACATGCATGACTAGGGATTTCTGATATTTTTCAATAATTAGGACGTCAAGTGATAGGCAACATGCAACAGGTGATAGGTAGCAAATTTGGATTGGTTGCACTGTTTTATTAGCGTGTGATGAGTTTTGATATTCATTTACATTGGATTATCATGTAAGACTTTTGTGATAGAAATGCTGAGATTTATTTGCATAGGTTTTTGTGTAAAGACTTTGCTTTGATTGGACTCATGTATTAGGGTATTAATGCAAGTGTTCTCAAAGCCTTGTTGAGTTTATATTCACCCTTTCTTATTTTTTGGAGTCCTTCGGGATTTCCTATATGATGGTGTCTCATAGGTGCTCAGGATAGCTTGTTTTGCAAGCAAAATGATAATTGATGAGCAACTGAGTGGGGGATTATGATTTACTAAAGGATAATTAGTAGGAAAAAAATGAAGATACATTATAAACCTTCATATCACTTGATAGTGTTTCATTTCTACTTAGTAGTTTCATTTCTTTAGTGTAGGCATATGTTTATGCCATTGCATTGTAACTCTAGTAATGAATGTTTAATCATAGTTATAATAAAAGTACTTAAATTTCAATTTTTATAATATTTTTCAGGTTATTTTTAAGCAAAATGATGGCTCAACTATGCAATTTCGATTTAATCCAAAGTTAGGTTGGGGATTGTTATGTCCTCTAGCCGGTTTTGGGTCAAGGGCTTGACAATATGATTTATAGCAAGGCTATGGTAGCTAGTGATGCTCCTCTTTGGAAAGCGACTATATAAAGTGAGATGGACTTTATACTTACACATGAGACATTGATCTTAACTAATCTACCACCTAGGTGCAAGTGGATCTTTAAAAAGAAATTAAAACCGCATAGGTCTATTGAAAAGTACAAAGCAACGCTAGTAGAAAAAAACTATAGTAAAAAGGAAGGTATATATTACTTTGACACTTATTCTCCTATGACAAGAATCAGCGCTATCAGAGTGATTTTAGCACTGGTTTCTCATTACGACCTTTTGATTCACCAAATAGATATCAAGTGTCACATGCACAATTTTGTGCTACTATTTTATGAAAAATATTTATCTCCAATTGTGAGAAAATATTTAAAAATTCATTCCACCTTGATACAAGGAGTGAAATACTACTCATTTAACACCAAGAAACAAAATATTTAAAACAAAAATTAAGGAGATGAAGACTATCACTTTCACAAACATTTGTTGTGGTAAATAAAATTTATTTAATAAATATCTACCATACTAAAATATTCACACGATCCATAATCGAATACTCGTCTATTACAAATGTCCAAGCTAATAAATAAAAAATGACACTATCTCATGCCTATAGCAAACTAGGGATGGGAATCGGGTTGGGTCGGGTCAAATCGGGTTGGGTTGGCCTTGACCCACATTGAAATTGGGCCGGGTCATGACCCAACCATATTTTTAAAATGGGTTAAAAATCCAAACCCTAACCCTACTTGAGTTGGGTCAAGTCTGGTATGCGGGTAACCCTAATTTTTTTCCTCAATTTTTTTTGTTTGACTCTATTTTATACATTCTCTTTGCAATGGCCAAACTAAAAAAAAATTAAATACATTACAACATTAATTTATAATGTTTTGTTCTTTAGTTGATTTGTGGGTAACACATTTTTGTAGTAGCCATCAATGAAGACCTTAGAGGAGTAGTGTTGCCTTTCTTCCATTCTAAGAGTAGGATAACAAAACAGACCTTCAACATTTGTTTACTCAAGGTCAGCCCAGTTGGCTTTCGATAACTCACATACAAATGCAAAACAGATTAAACATCATTTCCTTGATGGCTAGAGAGGATCATACAATTTAGCATGTCTTAATTAAAAAATTATTGTGACTGCTTCTCTATGGTTGCTCCTAGCCCTACCCTCCTTAGAAGGAAATGACACTTGTTTACAATTTTTGTCCTCCAAAAACTATCCCTCATCGAGCTTGTCATCCGCTCATCTGGTTGCATGTTCTTAACTTGCCCCTTATTATGACTATCAAGCCTTTCACACATAGCTAAGTCTAGTGTGTGATGTGTCCTACCGAATGAGAGAGGATGGGTAATGAATACAACAAAATATGGCATATTTTCATTCCAATCACCACACCCAAAAGAATAACAAAAAAAAATTAAACTATATAAAAATTAACCACACCTTGAAGATTCCATCCTTTGTTATCCCATAATAGATGCCTACCATAAAGCAAAATATATGTGATCAGACCTATGCTCCAAATATCTTATTCATGACCAAATTTGTGTTTAAGCACCTCTGGTTCAATATAGTATGCACTAAACAAACACCATAATAATAGTATAAATAAGCCCAATAGACCAACAACATAATAATCTCACAAAAGTTATTAATTATCAAATAAAATAAAATCTAAGAGCACTAGGGTTTGTAGCTGGGTAAAAGTCGGATTGGCAGGGTTGTATGGGTTGGGTTCGACCCTACCCTAAATCTAAAACGGGTCAAGAGCCTAAACCCGCACCCTAACCCTACCTATAGTCAAGCTGGGTGTAAGGTTAGGTGGGTCGGGTTTGGCTTGGATAAATGGGTTGGGTTGGATTTTCCTAGCCCTATAGTAAACCTAATAGGTGTAAGTTGTAAATTTGGAAGTAGACTTGGAGTTATAGGTATGGCCTTCCTATTACCTCTAAGTCTTGTCCCTGAGCACCTACACCACAAAGTATGCTGAATTTATGGTATACCTAGTAGAATTGCAATCAAAAGAAAAACAAGGAAATCTAATTAACATACCAAAGAAAAGCTTGTTGGCAAAATAGAGAGGAATAATACAAAATCATAATTAAACATACCTTTCATTATCAAGAGTATAAAAACCCAAGAATAATCCCTTTCGGGGGTTCTCTAGACATGATAGCCTCATCTAGGAACTCCATTCGACTAGATATTGGATCATCACAATCTGACCTCAGTCTTTTCATAAAACGTGCCCCACCTCATCCACATCATGAAGTAAAGGCTCACAAGGGCTCAAAGACCCTAGTGCCTAGATTACAACAGTCATTATCATCAAAACCTCATGTATCGTGCTACACTAGACTAGTCATTTTTTAATGCTTTAGTCTATTTAAACCTAACTCCCAGGCCAAGGAAGTGGCTCTACTTAACTCCCACTCTTGAGAGCCAGAAGGCTTTAATTCTATTTCATACCAAACCCTTTCGTTACATGTATAATGACTCACTTGGTGAGCCTAGGGACTAAGGAATCTCAAATGTTATATGTTGATGCATAATTCCATGGTGTCTCATCCCTCACATAACATGGTCTCATACACATCCATTATGGTTTACTATTTTTTTATATAAGAAGAAATAATACAGAGACTAAGAATGTAACATCTGTAAGTTTTTAAATATTTTTTTATAAAGTATATAAAATAGAGCTAGGTAAGACGAGCATAACAAACCCAAGAACATGTGAAACGGAGGTCAGGACGAAAGGTTATGAACTCGGGAAACATGTTGTATGGGCGGGACCTAATTTAAAAATATGAGATAACCTATCCAACTTTGGTCTAGTTTCAAAGGGCTCATTAATACGAGTCCATCGGTACAAAGAACGCATAATTCCGATATCGGGATAAAAAGATATAAGAGTTTTAATTTTTTTAATAAAATGAGCGTCAGAAATTTGACGTGCGTCATAGGCATGCGTCAGAAATTTGATGCGCATCAGCAGAAATCTAATGCGCGTTAGACGAGTGACGCGTGTATGCATTAGACGCGCATTACTGTTCCTTTCCTATAAATAGCGCCAGTTTGTTTCATTTAGTTCATTCCAAACTTCTTTCCTTCATTTATTCTTCGTTGTAAGTCCGATTTAAGTAATTTAAGAGGCGTTTCTACCAAAATCGAGCGTGTTGAACATTATGGAGGAGTTATTTTTCTATTTTGAGATCTCTATAGCCCTGAAATCTGCTATTTAATTTTGGACTACTCAGAGTATCATTTATTTTCTCACTCGAAAATTAAGGTAGGTGCTTTTATCCTCTTTTATGACATAAATACGTACATTGGTTGTCTTTAAAAGTTTATATGAATAATTCTAGTTACTTTCCTTGTATGTTTTAGAATTGCCTCTTATACTTGATTTATTAAGTGTTTATCTTTTGAATTTAATTAGGAATTATGCTTTATGTTATATGTGATATAAAGAAAATCTAGCTTCGCCATTATTTTAAAGTGTGGTAAGATTGAAAGACGATTTTTATGAAATTGTTGCTCTATCAAAATGATTTTAGAAAATATGTACAGTCATGACCACCGAGTTGCTGAGATGAGATAGAGAAGGGGTGACTGTCTCGTTGGAACGAGTGACCAACCCTACCTTTATAATCGTTGTCAGTAACACGACTATAACTTGAAAAGGCGAGGCTAGGATTTTGAAAAGTTGATTTTTGTAGAAGAAGAAAAAAAGAAGGAAATTCTCGTTTGAGGCAGGCATATAAGAGATTTAATTGTTTAAAACTCAAATTGGTAGATGTACCGATAGAGTTTTGTAATTGAGAGTACACAGGTAAATCCGGTTTGGAATCGGATATACGGTACGCACATTAGCCTGGTGAGCCACTAACGAAGGGCAAGATCTTTGATTCGTCCCTAACGAAGGGCAACTATCAAGGCTACATGAGCTAGGGTAGAGAGTATCATGGGAAAACTCTTTGCTCTCTAGATCCCAGTGCCCCATGAGCATGGGTGGCTCTTCCCTCTACAAGCACGAAGTGTTTTACGAAAAATATGTAGAGGTATAAGAGGCCGCTACTTTGTACCCACAATAAATTCTTTATATAATAATACAAACCCTAGAAACATCTTCGATATGTAGGGAGAAGCCCTAGGGAAGTTTTTGGGTGAGAGGTACACCCTTATAGCTTTTTCAAAAAGTATTGTCTATTTATCTTGTGATTTACAAACTGCCAGATGTTATATTTATGTCTAATAGGATAAGTACCCCTACTGAGTAGTTTAAAATACTCACCACCCCCTAGACCTTGCAGGGCCTGGTGTGGAATAGACGGGTGTAGAAGAAAGCAGTAAAAGATACTTTTTGGGAGCTTCAGCTGGTGACCACAGAGTCTACGATCACACCAATAGTTTTCTAAGTATATTTTTATGTTTTTGGCTTGAGAAGACTTGTTTATATCTTTACTTATGTGTTTGTACACAGACAGTATATTTCCTAGGGAATAAAAAAATTCTTGGTTATATGTGTATGGTTGCGACCCGAGTAAGCTCTGATTTTACTTTTTAACTATTTATATATTTGATAAAATCTTGGGTCATGACAAAGAAGGCCGTAATTGAGAGAAGAAACATCTAGAGAAGTATTCGACATAATCCTTGTGGAGGCCTTAAGAACTAATATGCCAAAGTATGATCTATAGAAAAAATTTTGATGTAATTTGTGGTCTAATTTTGTTCCCAAAACATATGATGAAAAACACAAGATTTGAAAGTAGATGTTAGTGTATGTATATTTTGTAGGATTCCCTTGAGCCACCAACTCATATTGATAATAGAAGAATTGAGATGGGTGATTAAGCTTAAGGAATCACCTTGGATAATAACCTTGGGAAGGTTTAGATATTGGAAAAGTCTCACTCCAAGGAGGCAAGCATACCCTTCTACTAATATCGCTGAATGGAATGGAAGTAGAATAGCAAAAGTAGCAACACAATGCACATAAGGATATCTCACAATAGCACCTGCTAAGCATAACTATGTGGAGTATGGAATGCCCCATCAAAATTAAATCAAATGGTATCCATCAGTGGAGGATTCCATCGGAGGAAGAACATCTCCATCTTTTTCTACTTGTGTTGTTTCATATGTATGATGTATAGATGACCAAGCATTGGATTCCATTTATTCCATACCACCTACATATTTGGTTCTTACTAATGATATATATATATATATATATATATATATATATATATATATATATATATATATATATATATATATATATATATATATATATATATATATATATATATATATATATATATATATATATTCATTCCTTGCCTTCCAAACCATCCAACATAAGATCATAAATGACTCTCTCTTTGCTATTGTTATAAATCCCATTAAAAATTTATAACATGAGGTGCCATCGGTGGTCTCAACTACAGGTCGGTCACCTTACTAATGGCCATCAGTGAGATCATTGATGTGTCGAACCCTGCTGACAGTAGGCTGCCTAGGTATGTCCTACCTCGCAGACACCTAATCGATGTGTCAACTTTATTGCTAATGACAAAAAATAACATGCATGCAAGAGCACTATTCATCCTCTTCGATTTGCCAGTGTTGTCACTGACTATCGGTGACCTTACCGATGATCAAAAAATTACAAACAAATACTCAATCTTCACTCTAAATATTTTCTTCTTGAATAGAAATCCAATAGAAGTATTTTAAAAGTGGAATTAGGCTACTTGAAACACAAATTCCATGTTGAAGCACTACATGTTCAATTTTACCATGAAAGCACTACCTGTCACAATCTACATGAAAATAACATCATTCACAAGTTCATGATTAAGAAGAACTTGAAGAAAATAAGAGATAAATTATTTTTCTTTGTGAAACAAGTAAAGATTGCAATCCGACCTCTCAGATGTGTTCTTCTTCTTCCTCTCTAGTGCACCTTTTCCCTGGGTTGGCTTTAGATGATTCCCACAAGCAATATCTTTCTCTCTAGGCTCTAATCTCCCTTATGAATTAGTTAACACTCCCATGTATACTGACCAGAGTCTAAAACAATCAAAGCCTCCTTATTTTTTGAAACAACCAATGCATATAGTTATCACTGGTTGAGGCATCAACGTGTCGATGTCTATCAACAATGCAAGTATGCTAGTATGTTGGTAGCTTCATTGAAGTGTCAATGTCACCTATGACTAAAATTAAAATTTTAATTCATTAAAAATGATGAATTTTTCTCTTGAAAACACAGGGTGTCACATCAAGACAACATTTTTATATGGTAAATTAGAGGAAGAGGTATATATGGATTAGCAAGAGGGATTTGTAGTGCCTCCTCAAAAGAACAAATTGTCTAGATTAATTAGATCTTTACATTATCTAAACAAGTTCCTAAACAATGGCATGAAAAATTCAACTCAATTATTCTTTCTGATGGTTTAGTTACATGTGTATCTAACAAATGTCTTTATTAAAAAAACTGTTAGTAATGGTTATATTATCTTCTATCTATATGTTAATGACATTCTTATTTTTGGGAATGATAATTGGAAAATTATGGATGACAAAAGAGTTTTAAATAAGTATTTTTTTCATGACCCAATTTTTTAAAAGCCTTTTTAAATAGCATAATCAGTAAGTCACGAGAATTTTTTTCCCCTTAAGTACAAAATAAACCATTTGATTAAATATCGAGGTCATGATAACTGGGGTTCACAAATATGAATATCAAATCATATGATATTATTACATATTTCAAAAATACATAAAGAATAACCTATTCATCTAAGTACAAGTTCATCATCCGTTTAAAAAAAAAAACTAAGTTGATTCTTACGCCAAAGATATACTTACCAAAATTGCATACATGAAGAATTACATCTCGTGCTTGTTAATCCGGGTCTCACTTGACGTCGCCTGGAAAAGCTGCAACCAACCAACCCAAACAACCAAAAACCATGACAATGGAACCTCTCCACCCTCAGAAGAAGAGTTTGCAAAAGAACAAAAGGTTTTATTAATATTTTTCGGATTGGGCCAACATCATCTGATGTTAGGTTCCTATGTACTTGTCAGATAACATCTCCAATGCTTCTAACAAGATCGAATCCAAATGTAGTTCTGCCTACAAACTATAGTATCTCAAGAAGCATAGCATCAACCATGTAATGCTTCAGTATTTTCAATCAATATACATTTTATGTAAGTCCTTTAATAGCTCTACTTGTGCTAGTTATGTCACGCCCAAGGTTTTTCCTTACATTTAATTGAAAATCTTACAAATATTTTATTTCAAAATACAGATGTAAATCAAATGAACCAACAAAACTCAAAATGTCTGAAAACAGTTTTCATAAATGAATTCAACATACGACAAAACTAAAATTCTCAGGCATGACCCGAAATGAAAAACATATAAGGAAAACTCGCCATGGCCATGGTCTTTAAAAGCAAATACATCCCAGGCCTTTCTGAGTACAAGTTCTTGAACAGTCAAAGTTCTATTTCATACATATATGCACAAGTCCAGAATATAATACATTTATCTCACCTTAAATAATACAAGAAAGCATGGCACCAAAATCCACATAACCTCACTACGATTTCGCTGCACTCCAAGTCGAGGAAGAATTGTCCACCACGGGGAAAAAACTAGTCTCAACAGCTATCGATCGACCTGCAAAAGCTCTGGATGAAGAGGCTAAAAAGATAGGGTGAGTATTTTCATACTCAGTAGGAAAATACGCAGTAGGGGAAATATAAATCAATGAACTCCACAAGTTCATATATAGATGCTTCCATGCAATCACACATGAAGCAAAAAGAATAAGAAATATAAATATGGTCATGCATACAAATCATCGTACAAGCTAAACTTACACTTACTCATAAATCATGCTCTTACACTTACACTCTGAATCAGTCTTATTAGCTTACTCATACAAACATATGCTTACACTTACAACATACACATACTCATACGACCTTATTCGTATGAACTCACTTGTACAACCTTACTCATACAACTTACTCATACCCTTCCAAAGAAACTCACACTTACTCTAAATCTTACACGTACAACTTACTCAAAATCTGAAACATATAACTTACTCTTACTATCGTACACATACTACCGACAACTAAAGCTCATTACAATTAATAAGCTCTAGCGTTGGAAAGGAAGGGAATGCCATTGGGGCGTCACCTTAACCTTCGGGGAACAACTAGACACCATGGACTTTTCCGAAGGCAAGGCACACCTATGCTCATGGAGCACATGATCAAACAGGTAAGAGCAGATCCATGATACTACTTACCTGAGCATGCAAATGCCCACTCTCTGGGGCCATACAGTGCCAACTAAGGGCAAAAAAACATACAGTGCCACTCTTGGGCAGGAATCTCATAGTGCCACTCTTGGGCAGAACATACAATGTCATATGTAGGCAGAAAACATATAGAGCTCATGAAGGGCAGAAACTTACAACGCTCTCAACAGAGCATCACACGTTTGGGCCGAAAAACAGCACCAAGACTAAATCCCGTAGGAAAACACCATGGCTAGACTAGAAAGGACACTCAATCGATTACTTATCGACTGGCACAAAATGGAACTTAATCCGTCGGAACCCTCAGTCTCAACCTCACAACGTTATCAAATTAAGGTTACTTACCATTCAAGTTTATATTAGGAAACTTATGCATGTACAATTATGCTCGGAACGACTTCCGTCTTACATTCTTCAAGACAAGAAATACGCCCGTTCAGAAGTTCCAATCTAGAAAGGTATCATTCTTTCCTTAACTCATCCCCCACCCTTACACTTACAAATCTCAGCACAACCTTACATAAACTCGAATTTCATACTAATAATTTTACCATCATACACTTACGGCCTTACATCTTACACCAACCGCCTTAAAACTAAATCATCTTACTCAAACTCCTCAAATGACACCCTTTAGACCTAAGTCTCGTCATCAAACCCTTACTAATTCCTTACTCATGATTCTTTTGTTACAATTCATATTACGTACATTATGCATGTACAATTATGTCGTTAACTCTTACTAACTCACAATCCCTCAAAGCGCTCCGAATGTTAAGTCTTCAATTCCTTGCATCCCCACGTCTCCTACTCATCGCTCCAACGTGCATCTGACTCAAACTGAACAAATTCTCCAATCTCATCAAATCCAACATTCGTCTTTCAATCTTGTCTTTCTTCACCCGACATACAATCACAGTTTCCACATCATAGCTTGCGAAGTACTCCTTTACCAAACTCACAATCAAACACTTCTACTCGTGCCCATGGATCACATACCACCCATCCACAACAAAGATCACCCGCTCTGGTCACATACATATGATTCATAGCAACTTACTACGTACCCTTAGTCTTCACTAATATATGCACACAATTCACATACATACAACATGCTTTTATAATTAGCATAATCATGCAAACATTAAATTATAAACCCCTAGCATACTACTACACAATCAAAACATGCTATAATGAAATTACGAGTTCAAGGTCCCCTACCTCGTAATCCACAGGAGTTTGATGGCGAACAAACGATGGTGTCGGCATTGATAGCGGAATAGGCGGACAAAAGCATCGCACTGAGAGAATTGTTATGTCCCGAGGATTTTCAGATATGCTGGAATTAATCTCGATAAAGTTAGATTAATTTCACTCGAAGCCAAAGGTTTGGATGCACTAAGGCGGCTGGACACAAGGTCGTGCCACTAGAAATGGCAAAAGCGACCACAGAATGGGGGCTGACTGATTGGAGGTCAGCCAACAGTTTAAAACACTTTGTTGGCCACAAAACATTAAAATGGACCGCAGACTACAACCAGCGGTAACAATTCCGCATTATCGAAGCCTCACAACATGGCGGAGGACTTGGTTGTGTACTCACGGACATAAGGGAGACAGAGGAGGGCTTTAACGACCATATTGCCTAGTGATGGAGTCGTTTCATAAACACAAGTTGAGGCACTAAGGCTTGGTGCAGGTGGCCGGCAAGGGTGGCGCCATTTCTAAATGCTACTCACAACCAATCCATTGTACAAATAATTGTACATCAAGCACGGCTTACAGTGGAGGATATTGGTACGACATCGGTCGAGCCTTCGATGGGATGAGTTTAATGGCTTACAATAATACATCCCTTTGGAAGAATCAGAATTTGGGAACTCTTTCCCAAAGGTTTTGCGCCATGTGTATCAAAAGTTGGGTCCAGAGCTAGAATCGGGTCAGAATTATTGGCCCTTGATGTCACTGGGCTGGGGCAAAGCCCACATTGGTCGGACATACGGCCCAAGTCCACGCAACGTCAGGCAGGACACAAGGTTGGCCTTAGGTTGGGGTGGGTCACTCGACAGCGGTCAGAGGTGTACCCCAAAGTTTAGGGGCGTCAGGTGTGTGTAGAAGACGTGCAGAGGAGGTGCGGCCCCTTGCCGATATTGGGTCAAGCCAACGTCCACAACTGAACGCTAGCCGATGCTGGGCAATAGAACAACCGGTTAAAGAATTGAAGAGACCCAATTTAGTTGGGGCAACGGAGTACCAGGCTAGGGCGGTGGTCACGCTATCATCGGCCACAATTGGTCGAACGGGGGTCGAGGGACAAACCTGGAACACGGTGGTGATTCAACAATCGTTGGACCACGATGATTCGAATAGACATCCACCTGATGTCATGCAACGTCAGTCAATGGAGAATGGACACTACCGGAGAAGAAGAAAAACAAAACTAGAGCAAAGATTTGTCTGGAATCGAACTGGAGGAAGAAGGGGTAATGGACCGGGGAAGGCAGCGATTCAGTCAGAGGCAGCGGCCTTGCCGTCGCCAATTCAGGAGAAGGCCAACAGCTAGATACCACTGGAACAGTCGTGGTTCACAAAGCAGAGAAACGGGAAAAGGAGAGATTTTTGATCCCGTTTGGAATAGGGCGGAGGGGGCGGAGGGAGACGGTGGCCGGGGTGGCAGTCTTGCCATCGTCGGGTTGGAGGAAGGCCCAAGGCCGGACCACTGTGGCCGGCGACCGGCGGCATAGCCGCAGGTCAAATACGAATAGAAAACAAAAAAAAGGAGGCAGAATTGTTTTTACCTCACGCCGACAACAAAGGGGTGGGGAGCCCGAGACGAAGGTGGCTGGAGTTCACACTGGCCGGGGCAGAGGTTTGGCAGCCATGCAAGCAGAGGCGGTGGTGGCGAATCTAGCAAAAGCTTGTTCACAGACCAAAATGGGGCGGAAGCAAATGAGCGTCGATGAATGGTGGGGAGGCCGGGACGGCTGTGGATGGAGGTTGCTTTGGCCGGGGTGGAAACTATGGCGGCGAGTTGGCGGCCATGTAGCTAGCGGTGGTGGCGATTCGGGGCAAAAATCAATATTCGGCGTCTGTTGTGCTAAAACGGAAAAGTGGAAATGGGGTGATGGCGACCGGCGGGGCCAGGCCAGGGAGGATGTGGCGGCGTCGCTAGGCCAAGGCCGACTGGGTGGAAGCTGGCGACTACCGACGGTGCCGCCTTTTGCCTCACACAGTGAAGGGGGGACTTCCCCCTTTCACTGTTCACAAATGGTCGGGCGCGCTAAGACGCACCCGATCGGTTCTGAATATATATATATATATATATATATATATATATATATTATTTTTAATTCTTTGAGCTTCTGTTCTCACATGACCCGTCCGATTTTTGCACCAAAAATTTTTGGTGCGCATCGAGGCCCATGACCTACTACTACACATTACTCCCGACTCTTACAGTCACAAATATTACAAATATGGATACGCCGAAGTGTAAAATTTATTTAAAAAAAATATACCAGAAACTGTAGAACATTGCAGAAATTGCAGAAAATAGCAAAAAATAGCAAAAAAATGCAAAACAATTACAAAAAATTAGGGAATTTACAAGTTAACAATCAACAATAATCAATGTTATTAATTATCTCACAACCCTTGTTCAATAATTAATACCCCTGTCCAATCTCTTGGACAAACAGATACATCATATGAAAATTAAAATGACATGTGACACTAATCACTCTTCATTGTTTTAACCCAACTCTAGGTTTAACATCATACAAAAAGGTGTTTACTAAAAGATAACTCGACTCTCGAAGAAATCCCCATACATAGGACTCCAACATTGGAGTAGATTGTTTAACAACAGCTTGACCCAAATCCCTAGGGCTCTCAATAGCCTGCCACAAATATGGAGAAGAGGATCTCAACTGTGCTCATGGATAAAGATTGGCGAGAAGCACAAGCCTTCCATGATGATCATGCAACTCCGCTTTTCGTATGCACTATATGGTCTTGTGAAGATTTACGGGAGACCTGTGATAAAGACCTCACTAGCCAATACCCAAACCATCATGGCAGTGAAGAAAGTGTATCACAATCTCTGCCATCCCAACTCAAGGAGAAAATATCTTCTAAGACATTACTAATGTAACAATAGAAGCCTACGGTCATTATGACCATTAACTCCCAAAATATTTGGAACTTAAACTAGATTATTTTCATCTAGTTAAGTATTCACCCAACTATTTTGGTCATCTTCACATTGTGAATCGGCCTAATAAATAGTTCATCCAACGAGCTATGACTCAGAGAACATCCCAAACCCTAATAGTCTCCACGAGACTAGGGTAAACTCCCATAACTACCTTTGATTCATTAACCAAGGTTGAATTATATGTTAGGGCCCCGTTCACTCCATGAACCGGTCCCAAACACTATTGAGGGTATTTTACTCTTTATCTTAATTAGATTTTCTCCCCCCAATCTAACGGGAACCAATATCTCTTGATTAATTTTCATTAATCTCAAGTTACCATCATAAATTAATGTATCAATAATAAAAATATGCATCAAAGTAAGCAACATAAATAACATAAAGTCACACAAGTCCATTAATAATAAATGGAGGCCCATTGCACTCATTTGCAGGGCTAGCGCTCAACAAATTCAAGCCCAAAAATATAAATAACTAACACATAATCCGAGTTACGTATCTAATACCCTTGTAGATCGATATACTAAATTGCAGACACATGTGGTATGTTTTCTTAAACCCTGATAATTATGGTTTTTCCCCTTGTTTCCTATGACACTATGACCTGTAAAGGTCTTCGTGTCACCTATTGGTCACACCCCTTTCTTTTGCAGACATTTAATATCATTAATAGGGTACCCTAACTCTTGGTTAGCAAGGTCAGCCGTTTTGGCTAAAACAATATATACTGCCCCTAAGCACATTAGGGTAATTCTACTACCTAAGGTATGATACTCTTACTTAGGTCATTCTGGTCATTTTATTGCCCTTATATTGATTTTAAGTCATTAACCTCTCCCAATGCTTCTCTATCAAATCGACTTGCTCTTCCATTCATATGAATGTGGGCAGTCTGGTCATAAGGGCATTTCTGTCATTGGGCTCAAGTCATTATTGACATCCAATGGGTCCAAAATTGGGCTCAAGGGTACTACTTGACGTCATGACTAGGGGTAATTTTTCTAGCATTTACTAGAGTCGCGTGCCCCTTGAACCGACCTTGGTTGACTTAACAGTTTACACTTAACCCTATTGGAAAAATGGTCAGTTATCTACTCAGTGAGAATTTTTTTCTCACTATGCGGTTTGGTCAATATTTAGGGTACACGTTAAACTCTCACTAAAATTTTTAGTAATTTTTAAATCCACTCATAGTCCCCTGAATCAAAGACCCTAAGTCGGGTAAGTGAACTGTAACTTGATGATGGAACTTGGTCAAGTCACTCTTCATGCTCCTCCAATTGTTAGGTATTTTTTTTCAAAATTTTCTAACATCTAAACCACCCTTAACCAGAGCCTGAGACAAGTAATTAAATATTACTACAGTTCACTTCTAAGGGTAAAATAGTCATTTTATACACTTTGGAACTTTTCTCCAGTCTAAAACTTTGTCAAGAGACTCTACATGCTCTTCTCGTCATTTGATAAATTTTACAAAATTTTCCCAATTCAATAACCCACTAAATCGGGATCGGTTCAAGGGTTGTTTTCTTTTTTTTAAACAGGGCCGAACAGGTCGGGTCACCCATCCCGCCCCAAAACCGAACTTGACAACCCGCTATGCAGATCATCTTCTCCACAGCCCACTAGAGTCTGGCTAGCGTATGGCAGTGCCACCCCTGGCCGCAGCTGTGGGGTGAGGACTTAACGCAATTAGATCGTCACCTGGCGGCAATTCCAACTAGCCTGGCCTCGCCACCATTTGGTGGCTGGCCAAGGCCAAAAAGGGAAACCTTTTTTTTACTGTAACTACCCGGTAGTGGCTAGTGGGGCCGCTGTTGGTCTGCCAGGGAGGGGGATAGCTCGGCCACTAGTGTCAGGCCACCTACGGCTAGGCAACTACTCCTTTGGCTTCTCCAGTGTTTCTACACTGATTAATTTCTTTAGCGGCCACAAGGTGGTGCTTGATTTCGATCCAACCCTCCGTAGGCCTTCCTCTTTTCCAACCTGATCTGAGTGTGCAGATCTGCCTCTAGTGGAAGGAGCCGGTGAAAAAATGTTGGGATCGAACCACTACCAGCGGATTTTGAGAATAACGATCATTCACCTCCAGTGGTGGTTCGCCAAAACTCCACCAGGGCCAACTGGCCCTTCCCTGTTTCCCCTTGGACTGCTGAAACAGCTGCCACACCCAATTGATAGCTGATTGTTGGCCGTAGCCCCATGTTTGTATGGGTTTTTTTATCATAATCATATGATCAAGCATATATATTAAATAATTAACTCTAGCACATAGAAAAATTGGTATCGACGAATGATCCTACCTCATCAACGCTCCAATCTTTATGCATGCTTCTCTTTGCCTCTATTTTGTTGGCCGCCTTCACCGAAAAACCATCTTCTTCTCTTCCCTCTCTAGCCAAAAGCCAAAGCCCCCTAAAATAAGTCTTCCATAACTATTTATAAGCATGGGGATTAAGAACCCTAATCCCCTTAGAAGTTGGGCCAACCCCCCTACTTAGATAACCTAATTGGACCTCTAAAAATTAATTTAGTCACTTTAATTAATCGGGCCCGTATAGTGACTTAAACAGACAATTCGTATGTCCAATTCGGGTAAACAAGCCATGCGCGTTATATTCACATTGGGTGGTGGAATGGTCACTTGGAAGTCACCCAAGCAGATTGTGATCACCAAGTATATTGTCACATGCGCAAAGCTTTATCTAGCATTCATCCACATGATGGCCTAGCTGCACTATGCAACCAGTAGCCAATTCCACCCTTCCCTCTCATATGCACAGAAAGAAGATGAACTCAACAGCACAAATATGGCACTGTGCAAAGGGGCTCTGCCCTAAGCTTTATTGCTATTGTCCGTCATAGCAATGACATGGAGAGGCAATCTGAAATCCAATGCTAGAACATGTCCTACACCCCTCCCTTAATAGACTCAGCCCATGATGAATCTTAGTATAACTAGGAAACTATAGAACAAGAGGTTTGCTCCCTCTCCAACTCTGACCCCTAAAGCAATCCAACCCAGCCAACTAAGGAAGGTCCCCAGGCTACTAGTTCCTCTAGGGGTCCTCTACTTACTTGCCCAAGGGAATCATGAAGCTGATGGGAAGCTAATTCCCCCTCTCCTACTCGAGGTAGGAGATTGCCAAATCTGATTGGATGAGTCCCGACCAATATAGGAGTCTGCCCTACGTAGTAGTGGAGCTCTGCCCGCCACCAAGTCCTACCTGCACTAGGACTTGTCTTAGCATGCTCAGTAATGTTGTGCCAATGCCACTCCAACATTACGACACTACTAACCTGCATGTGCACTCGCCCTAGGTGCATTGTGGGCATGCCTTGGTTGTCCGCTGCCAAGGCATAGGGGCTGTCGACCCCTTTGGCTATGCCATGGGTTAAGGGACTAACATCTACCATGGAATTAGACATAGTAGCTCTCAATTTGGCTAAAGGATAAGCTAAATGTCTTAGGGATTTCTTTATAGAGTTACCCTTGTTGAACAAACTCATTCAAGATATTCAAATTCATTGTGACAACCAACCCACTCTTTCAAAGCTATACAATAAGAATCATAATGGGAAATCATCTAGATATTTAGAACTTAGATATAAAATTTAGTGCAAGTTAAACTCCAATGGAATTATTACATAGAAGTATATTAAGCTGGGTGATGTAGCATCCATATTTTCTATGATGAATTCATATGCATTTATTTATGAGTTATACTCACATATTTTCTCGTGATTCTTGTATTGGAGGGTTTTGTATTCTTTGAATCGAAAAACCCCTTTAATAAATATAATATTATTGAGTAATAAACTAAAGAAAGTAGCAATGATTATAAGCACACAGTTTATTTTATTTTATTTAAAGTAATAAGTTATGTCAACAGGTAACGACATGTCGGTGGACGTATTGATGAAATTGTGACTTCACTATCTATAAGATTCACGCGTTGGTAAATTCACTAATGAAGTGTAAAAAGCATTATTGACAACCTTTGACTCTTCGATGATTTTAGAACAATCTTACCGATGGATTCAGAATTGCACTTGAAAGTGTTTTCATGTAGTGGTTATGCACTAGAATTTTTGTTATTTAATTATCACATAAATATCTTTTACAAACTTTGACTCAAATCCTACGAATTCTCAAACTTCAGAAGGAGACTATGGATTAGGGCATGTCAAAGTTCAGTAAAAGAGGGAAGAAGGATCAAATTCAGAGAGACCTTGATTTTTATTGGCATATAAGAGGTCAATTTTCTAACCTTGTTAATGTGATTTAACATGGAATATGTGCATGATTGAAAATTCAAAATCATTAGATATGAAAGCATTACATATGAATCTTTGAGATGTTTCGGTTAGATGAAGATGATGAATCACGAGTTTTATGTATATTGAGTATTTAACTCCATGAAATTGCATTATAGCATTGTTAAAAAGTAGTTTAGATGATGAAATATGCTTCAACATGCTTTTAGGAGAATTTTAGATAATTTGTGATAATTTTTTCTTTTTTTCCTTACCATTGGAACTACCACCGACACATTAGTGATATTGCCGATGTAACGGAGAAGATGACAGTATTAGCACTAATGAACATCAACACGTCGGTGTGCTACTGGTGGGTCTCTAGCAATGAGGTTGATGTGTCGGTGAGGCGACGATGAGGAAGGCTTCTCTTTTCATTCCAATTATCAGCGAGGGCCCGACATTTCGGTAGGTTATCAATGGTATCGGTGACTTAGCTAACATGTCGATGAGTCTAGCAACAACAATTTGACTTCGGGTAATTTTTAGCAATGAATGCTATATATGGTAAGATATTATTATAAGACATAATAGCATAATATTAAATTCATGAAATGCAATTATAGGTGATGTTGTGATTGATGATGTTTGGGTATATGTACCCTTGTGTGTGAAAATCTATATAATAATGGATGACACCCCAAACTCTTTGATTAAGGCAATTAAGGGTAGATGATCCTTATATCTAAATAAGTCCTCAAGTGAGTCTTTAGTTATGTAGACAAAAAGGGTTTGGTATGAAATATGACTAAGATCTTCTAGCTCTCTTAAGGATTGATGTTATGTAAAACCAATTCATCGGCCCAAGAAATGACTTCAAATGGACTAGAGCATTAAAAGATGACTAGTCTCATGCAGTACAATACAAGAGATTTTTATGATCGTGGAAGTCAGAATCTCAACCACATGGGTCTATGAACCCCTGTGGGTCTTAACTTCATGGCCCAAATAGAGCCAACATGGTTAAGAATAACTGAGACCCGATTGTGAATAGTGAATGGTCATGTTATGGATTTAAAATCATATAAAAGCATTTGTTAATGTTATACTTATTTCATTAATGTTTGATTATGGTGATGTATATTATCAAATATAATAGTTACTTACCTTGTGATGATGTGGTGTAATAATATAAATTGTTATTACATAGTACTTGCTTATCTATCACATTAGATATATTCGTATAATCAACATCCTCTTTATGCAGGTTCACCAAAAGAGTAGTCGGGTTGAAGTCATTGAGCAAGGAAATGATGTCAAGTTCTTAAAAATAATGTAAGATTTCGTATCTTTGGTAGCAAACATTTAGTAAGTGTGAATTACTAATTATTATGTGTTATAGATCTTTGTATATACTCAGGCCAGACCTTGTGTAATTTATATGTGATTTGACCTTATCGTATATAAAGATATGATGACTTGAATATTGTTATATTTGAAAATGAGTGAATCACTATAAAGATAATTTTGTAAAATGATTGACAAAAGGATTTTCAAAAAAAACTTTTATTTTTTGCACATTTTATTATGATAAAAGAGTTTTCAAAATTCAGGGACATGGCAGGTGATAACCTAGATAATCAGTCAAACGATTGGCAAGGGGACAAGTCCAATTTAAATCATATAGAATGACATTAAAGCTCATACCATGAGTTGCGGGCAGCAACAACCCAATCTCCATGATTAGAGTTCCCAAAAAGCAGATTTAATATAAAAAAAGTTAAGTATTAACTATAAGTAACACTTATTTTGGTTTTAACATTTCCATGGTGTATGGTGTATGTGCTCTATTGTAAATAAAAAAATTTAAGAATGCTCACTTATAAGGTAACAAGATGGACATATATCAACTAAGTGACAATTCAAGCACAGAAGACACTTTTCATCAAAAATATAGTGTATTGTTGCTAATCTTGTCAAAAGTTTTTAAATCACATTTCCTTTTCAATGGATTTATGGGGATGTTGAAATGTGACATTTAAACCGGTGGAGTGATCGATCAACACCAATTTCTGTTACACACGATCCTTAATAAAAAAACATAGCAATCACTTGTCAAAGATTGATTGACAACCCCTTAGGAAGTTGGTTTTCCCTTAGAGCAATTGATCGCATATTCATAGTGCCATCGCCCGCTGTGGATTTTGTTACGAAACCAATCAAATTGAATCGTTATATGTTTCTCTCGACCTTAACACACTAGATAGTGGGTTTAATGACTTTTATATACAAAAGGGATGTCTTAACCCATTCTTCCTCATGAGAAAAAAATTTCTATATTTCAAAAAATATTTGCCTTTTAAAAACAACTTTATGCATTTCTTATTTGGACAACAAGATTCTCCTTTGCAATTCATTTTGAATCTTTAGAGTGAACCAAATATTAATTTCATTGTATCTTGGGAATGAGGTCCACACAGAGCCTTACACAATAGGCCATGACTTTCGTTTTAAAGTCAAATCTTTTAAAGGTGCCTCGGACTCTGGATTTTACTCAAATTTATTTGTTGCAGATTTTTTTGTGGTAACATCAAGCATCACCGCAATAATAATTCTACTCAGCCAACATGTTCCGCCCCTGAGCTGAGACACATTGCTTACAAAGCCTTGTCTTCACTTAATAAGCTAGAAATTGAGAAAAAGTGACAAAAAAGGCAAAAAAGTTTACATTGGGTAGGCCAAACATGTATAATTAGATTTTAAAAATAACTTAAATCGTAAAATATGTAATTAGATTGAAAAAATTGACTTTAAATATGCACTTAAATTGGGAAGATACATATTTCGATTGTGAATAACAATTTAATATGAATTGTTTTTGTGAAAATACATATATATTTAATTTGATTGTAAAAATACAAATACTCACTTCATAAATCTTGTTAGAATAAATATATTTTCTTAATCTTGTGTATGTTGGAAATTAATATTAGTACTTCTAGATAATATATACTTAGTTTGTGAAATATTTATTAAAAAATAAAACTCTTTTTTAGACTACCAAGATCATTTTGCATTTCAGCCCGATTGATGTTTCTCGGATAATTGACATGACTTCTTTTATTTTAAAAAGCAAGATACTCCAACTAAGTAATGAAGGAAGACAAATACACAAAAAAATAAAAAGACGCATAGAAGGATTCACCAAGAGGATCCGCTTCATAATCCTTCATTTTGTAGCTACCAAAATGAAAGTTCTATTGATTTTTTCCCCCTTCAACACAACCTTGGGGAGAACAGGGGATAAGGGAGCACCGCCCTTTTCAACCCCAAATATCTCAACCTGGTAAGTTATGCTCAAATGGCCTTGTTTTTATTACATTTCACTTTGCTTATTATAAGTACTTTCGAATTTTGTTTAAACTTGTTGCATATAGAATTTTATTATCAAGATGAAAAATAATATTCCTACTCTAGACCAAAAGCCTAAGACAGGAAAAAATAAATCTCTCTTCATACTCTAGTTTCTATAGACCAAAGCCTAAGTCTAGCCAATGATTAGATAAAGGAAAAATAAATCCCCCTTACGTCAGTGCGACTCACTATGACTGGAGCTCTTTATCTAAATGTGTAGAATATAGAAAAAAATGAAGTACAAATATCAGCTTCCTATCAAGATCCTTTATTTTTATTTTTTTCTTCTAATAATGCAAGTTTTCTAGCTACAAGTAGGGAATTGCGCACGTCTGCCTGATTGAATGCATTGTTCTATTTGATACTGCAATCAAGTTGTCGCAAGAGACTTGTTTTCCTTTTTTGTTTAGTTCTTGGTAAACATGAATCTCTCTCTCTCTCCAAATACGTAGGCAGTCTAATAATACATGTTCCCAAATCAACAAACAAAAGCTTACCATTCCTAATAATTGTAACAATAGCCTCCAAGGTTGAGGCAGTCCATTCCTTCTTTCTTTAACTTTCCGTTGCATAGAGGGGGCGGCATAGGAACTTGGTTCCCCTCCCATTGTTGTTAGTATGAAACCTTTTACCTTCTGCAAGAATAGTTGGGTAAGCTTGTGATAGGAACCTTAGATATTCCTATCTTGTCTGATTTCAAAATGAGAAGTTATTTTGGAAGATTAGAGAGTAAGTAATGGTTAAACACCAATTTTCTTATAAATTCATCATACTGCTTTTCATTTACGTTCTGCGTTTTTTCAGAGACTCTACATTCAGAATTCTAGTGGTTACACAAACTCTCCAGTCAAAATTATATTGAAATTGTATTGGACACACAACTGCTACAAGAGAATTCGCAATCATACCACACATATCAGACATATTACTTAAAAACACTGCTATTACTCCCCAATAAAGTTCTGTTTTTTTCATTTTTTTTTTACTTAGCCCCCATGCTTCACCACTATTTTTCTCTCAGGATCCCCAATAAATAAATGAACTTCGACTTCCCTTTTCCACGGGAGACTCCACTGGAATATGCCACTACACTACATCACCATTGAAGCCAGAACATTGTTGTATTCACTGGAGAGTGGAGACATCCCCTGCAACGTGTAGAGCGCCTCATCTCCCATCCAACACATTCTAACAAAACATTGATGGGTTGATATCCGAAGAAGATATCATTGCTTTGGGCAAAGCAATGACGGGCAAGTGCTTTAATATACCAGCTGCATACAGAAGAGGGAGTGACTGTTGACATTTAGGCATTGGGTTTGAGCCCAGATTGGACATGAAGGAGGTCCGCTATATGATTCTCGAAGAATAATCGCATCGGCAATGTGAAGCAATTTAAACACAAACAGGGTCATAAATAATCACTAAAATTAATGTTGGGCAGCATTATATCATTGCAGTGTAATAAGTAAGTAGCATGAAGAACAAAGAAAGGAAGGAAAAAAAAAGGGGAGAGCCAGGGAAGAGGCAGTGCATGGGAAGGGCAACAAGAGAGGGGAATATCTGTCGGTGACCTATCCCATGCTCAGCCTTTTCCCTGCCTCTTGCGCCTCCCCTTCTTTTACCTGATACCTCCTTCCCTCCTCAAGCCGCCCTTGCCACTTGCACCAGAGGGAGCCCATGCACATCCTACCCGAAACCGCGAGGTTAACTGGCTGGCACCATGTACTTATATACACACTCTGTTTCTGCTACAACTTCTACTACTTCTGCTTTGAAATCCGAGAGAGTGAGAGAGAGAGCGAGGTGGGTGACAAGTACAAAAACGACCGAGTGCAGTACTCGTTTGGTTGGTACTTGCCAGCAGTCGGCGCGGCACCAGTACTCGTAACACACCCAAGGGAGTACATTTACGCGCTTCAAGTGTGTACTACTACTTACTAGTCGCAACTTGGAAAAGTGGCCTCCTTGCCCGGTTGTCTTTGCGCGTGGCTGTTTTTGTGGACTTGTCCCACACTCAGGATCGAGTTGGGCCTTAATTAGTCTGTCCATTATTTTGTTTTTAGACTTGGCCTCGTTCTTTTGCCCCATGTGGGCCTTAATAAGTTTGGCTTTGATCCGGTTTTACGTAGGCTCGGGCCAAGCTGTTTTTTTGTTTGGCCTATAATTTTTTTATTAAAATTGCCCCCCAACTCTATTTAAGGTAGGCTAAATTTTTTAGGCAATCATGAGCTCACCGCATGACTTCGGGCTTTGCAAGCGGTTAGATTTTGGATCGATTGTGCATATTATTCATGGGGCAGGCAATTCTTGAGTAATGTATATTAATCTAATGGATAATTTTTCTATAAACAAAGTTGTGATAGGGAGTAATTGTAATGGTAATAGATGGGTCTTGCAGAATACAAACTATGGTGGGGTCGGGCTGCCCTAATAGTGGTTAAAAAATTCCTCATTTGCTTTAAAACCTCAAAGGCAGTAAAATATTTTTTTAGGGAACATTACCATAAATACTTAAAAAACACTTCAATGACTTGAAAATCCCATTTCATCTTTCAAACACCATTGAGTAGGGTTCACTTTTTTAGACCCTATTAATCAATAAATTTTAAATAATGAAGTAAGTTTTTTATGTATGAAACCTCAACATGAGTGTAGTATTTCTCTAATTTAAGAAAAAAAGTTTTTTTCATATTGCCTAGCCAAAGAATAAAAATTTTCATATTCCCTAGATTTTAAACAGATATGCTATAAAACCTAGAATAATACGATATAAGGTGAATTTTGGATTAAAATGCCCTTGACCGGAGGTAGGATTTTATATCGTGAAAAACCCTCACAAAGTCACATTTATTAGCATACGACTTCAGACACTAGCAATTCCTCCGATTGAAAACTATGTTCTAATTGAAAACTCTGTTCCGATTGGAAATTTCTCTAATTGAGCACTGTTCACGCGGCGTAGGAGAAGATTTTGCGACCTATCCGACTAGACATAGAAGATTAGAGTTTTTTTGTTATGGAACGAGTTTGCGAAGAATGAGTTTTAGAACGAGTTTTGGAACGATTTTTCTCGTAAGTTGTGTTTTGAAATTGTACGCCCCAAAGGTGGTTCTTCTTTGTAGCGCAGGTTTGGGTTTTTGGCGATCTCAGTAAAGGAGTAAACTTTGTAGAAAAGTAATGGCCGAATGAGTGGTTAATCTAGCTCGGAGAACAACAATGACGGTTTTGTGGTAAGTCATTTCAGATATTTGTATGCACGATTTTTTATTCAGCGTGTTTGAGAGTACACGACATAGGCAGTCGAAGCATACTATCATTGGGTAAGAAAGATGATGAGTCATATATCGTGTGCTCCATAAGACGCTGGGAACACGATGTTCAACCATTATGATATCGCGTATGAGAGTTCCTCGTAGCGTATGTTCGATCACACGATAAATATACTTATCGTAGAAATAGAAGTTAGTTAGATAATGTGAATCGACGTGGCTATTGATTATAGTCATGACCTATTGTTGATTGACATATATTTATCTAATTTTACAGACGTAAAGTTAAAGTATTACATCAAATGGCAGAGTCAGTGAAGGTTGTAGAAGAGAAGAAGAAGAGAATATACGGGAGAAGACCGGGTCTGGGAATGAATAGTTTCCCCATTGGACTGCGTCTATCAAAAGACCTTGTAGATTCACGTCTGGGATGCAAGGCCATACTGGTGGAGACTAGGTTCTACCCAGTATATGATTGTGAGCCCATCATCATCTCCAGGCCGCTGTTGGATGTACTCATTGGTGATTGTTGGGACGAATCACTGGAGGTCTTCAACATATGGGGCAAAAGACTACCCATTACTATGGCTGAAGTGGCTATGATCACGGGTTTGAGTGGAAAAGGAAACCCTTGCAAATTGGAAAGTAGCGAGGGGAAGGCTGGCTAAGGCAAGGGGCAATTATAAAAGAAGTTCTTCCAAGGGAAGCTGCTGGAGAAGACAAAACTTGAAGAAATGTTGAAGTGGCTGCCGAAACAAGCATTGTTTCAGACGAGAACTTAGCACGGTTGGCGATTGTGCACATGGGTGTCCTTGTGTTATTCACACAGAGCAACAAAATCATATCCCCAGTTCTGTGTGATTGCTTAGATGGCATTTCGATCACGAGGAGCTACAATTGGGATGGTGTCATACATGATATGCTGATGAGAGGCATATCAGCAGCCCACTGGAACATCATGAGCAGACAGGATGAGCGTTCCGCCACGGCCGAAATTCTCGTTGGGGCTTCATTAGTGCTCCAGGTAACGCTCATATGTTTTATACCACACGAAGTCTAATATCATCTCACTAATGCCACAATATGTTTACAAACAAATAAACATAGCCGTATCGGTCACACGATACAAACTCAATCGTGTCATCGGACATACGACATATAACATGCACATAGACATATCATGTTCTCGGTAACATGACTAAGTATAATATCGTGGATAGGACATTAGACTATCGGTACATATCGTGTTACTGGACACAGGATGTGGCTCAAAGCGTGTTATCAGTAACACGACTAATTTTTCATACTGAAGATACTAACCATTTACACTAATGACTATATTCTTTTGTATTGTCTGTCAGGTATGGTTTTATGAGTATATGTCCATATGGGCTCCCAGTGGTCCTCCATGCAGCCCGAGGTACAAGAGGTGGCCCGGATTTACCCAACTTTTCAGTGATGTAGAGAAGGTAGATAAACTTGACCCAACGGACAAAAGGGGGAGGAAGAAGATTCTAGCTCATCACCGGATGAGGAAGTGGTATGAGGATGTCTTCATAAGGCTAAAACCAGACTCGCAAATTATTATGCGCATCACACCAATTGCCGAAGAGGCGCACTTGATGGATGGCCAAAGGACAACCCCAAAAGCTAAGAAGGCGGGTACGCATACTTTCCGGCCAATGAGACCCGCCCACGCCCTCCACGGCGAGATGTCAGGGCATATACATTTTGGCAATAACATCATTGAATCATTCGTCATGCCAGTTGATGTCATGATGGGAATTTGTGAAGTTGTTTTGGAGAAGGTTGTTCTCTACGGTGAGTGGGGATGGAACACGGAGCGAGTTGAAGCTGCACTCTAGCGTGTTAAGAACGATCTCGAGGTGGCAACTAGCCTCATAGAACATATGCAACCCCCTAATGAACGGGAGATAGAACAGCCGCCTAAACCCCCTCTGCTGGAAGTCGCCCAAGTATCAACCCCTCCTCCAAGAACCGAAGGATCACCATCGGTTTGTTTAAAGGCAAGAGCTTCAAAATCCAGAGAAGCTCGCCAACCATCTGCCCCTGAAGATCAACCAGTAAATGTCCCTCAACCGGTGGATGAGGGATTCATTTTGAGTAAGTACGACATTGTAATGTATCATGTTTCGAAAAGGGATAATTGTGTAATCGAGGCCACGACAAGCTACCTAGTCATGCATTAAGAACGACGATTCCATTATGGTTGTGTCATCGATCACACAAGCATTGAAGCAGACGTCATTGAAGAAAACAAATTGCTTATGGTCCTATGATCGTTGGCATGATTATTCCTTTTTTTCATTTTCCATCAATATGATATGCAGTTTTACTGTGTAAGGTAAAAGATGATACAATCGTTTATCGTGTATTTACTGCTTACTTTTGAAATACAAAGAAACGACAACTGAAAGCTGTCTCCAAACTGAAGAAGAAGACTGGTCCGAAGTTACGAAGGACCCTAATAACTAGATTTTTATCGAAAATAAATACAAAATACCTGGAACAGCCCTGGGAGATCGAATATCACCCTCCAAAGGTAGTCGAACAACCCCAAGATGTTGAAGAACAACCCTAACAAGTCATGGAACCGGAACAACCCTAAGAGGGACCAACAGAACACCTTGATGTACTAGAACAACCCCGGGAGATCATGAAACCAGAACAACCCCGAGAGGGACTGACAAAACATCTGGAGGTTTCAGAACAAGCTCGAGAGGTCGAAGAACAACCCCGGGAGGTCGTGGAACCAGAACACCACCGGAAGGAACTTAAAGCACCCCAAGAAGCAAATAAAGGAGTAGTTCCGAAAAAAACAATAAAACTAAGAGTGAAGCGAAAAGTTGCTCCTAGCGCTAAGGGATCGAAGAAGCTGAAGTTTACCAATAGTTGTGTTGAGGAGAAGTTAGCCAAGTTTGGACACATTTCCCATATTGCCAAGCCTAGAGACAAAGATCTTCTAGCATCGGTCCCTGGCCCATACATTGTCCATCCGGCACATCCAAAGTCTCCTACATTGGAACCAGTGGTCTCAATCGCTCACTTCAGTGAGAGGACTTTATCGGATACTCCTCCAGTTGATGCAGAAGTAATGGAGAGTATCCAAAATGTGATTGATGTCGAAGATGATACTGCGAATAAGATGAATAAAGAGGATACTGCAAATAAGGAGGAGCTCAGTTTGCGGGCGAAGGACTATCTTGACACACAGTTGGTGTTCCACATGGAGCTTCAGAAGGAGGCAAATAAGGACATTATCACGGAATTTTTGTCGAACCCATACAAGTCATGGCCCACAGAAACACTCATCTACACCGACTACCTATCTTTGTTAAAGTAGGAGTGCATAACGAATGAGGTAATATCGTTTCATTGCTCATATGTTTTAACCTCTATTGTGTTATAAATCAAACAATTGAATAATTGACAAAGATGTTCAATTAATTATCGTTTTATCGATTACACGACCTTTTCTCATATCATTGTTTTCATAATACGCTAAGTTTCGACTATAATGGCTGAAGTAAAACTACTGTGTTAATTAATACATGACTTGTAAATTTGTCATGTGATCGGTAATACAATATAGTCGTTTATCATATAGCCGAATGCACGATCCGTCAACTAATGTGTCATTACTAACACGTTTGGTTTGATGTAGGTCATAGATGTGTTCATCCAACTTCTTGATGAACGCAATTCGAGAAATCCAAGCAAGTACCCCAACTATTTTTTTGGTAGGTTCGCCATTCAACACTATTTTAATGTTGGCACGGCAGAAGGGCATGCGGAGAAGGAGGGCAAACTCTCTGGCATATTGTTGAGAGGCATGAATGTTAACAAGGAGAGCGGTTTCATTCCTGTCTACGTCAAGGGCCACTTTCTCTTACTTAATGTCCGCTGCAGGGTGAAACAATTTAGATGGTACAATCCTCTAAAGTGTGAACAAGGGTCACCACTTTGCCGAGGTGGATAGTGTCAGGAAACATGTTGCTAATAGAATGGATAAGACACTTAAGATAAAGGGTGCTCGGCACTGGCCAATGACTAAGATCAACAAATGCCCATACCAGGAAACAAATGAAGTTGTGGTTTGTTCGTTATGTACTACGTAGCGAAACTGGCAGGGGGGTCATTCAGTTAGATTTTAGACAACTCGAGATAACAGGCTTGGTCACACTAATGATCTGCATTGCTATACTTTGGGCCTAAATCGACGAGGAATTTTATCCGGGGACAACTGAATTGTAAAAAGAAAATAGACTTCTTTCACGCTTCTAGTAACTGACAAATTTAATATTCGACTAATTATTTTGTAATTAACTACTAGAATATAAATACATGTACCAATGTCAGATGGCATATATTCGATCAAACAATTTGTACCAATGTCGTGTCTTCGATAATGCGAAACGGAAGTTCATGTATATTCGAGCAAATGATTTGTACCAATGTAGTTCTCATGATCACCTATTAGGTTGTGTTATCGTATACACGCCACCTCGTATTAGGTCGTGCTATCGTTTACAAGACATCTCCTATTAGGACATCTTTGATGCCGTGTAATCAAACAAATGATATCGATGCATGTCATTGATCATAATCGACGACCAAACGTTCTCACGAACGAGGATGGTCATAGGAAAGTTTCAAATATAGTTCTGGACAACCACTTTAGAGGATGTTGATGACCCATATATTCGATCAAACGAATTGTACCACTATCTTGTCCTAGAAAATGTGATAACAAACAAAAATTCATCCTATTGTAATATACGGGTAGACAACTGTAAGACCCGAGATTTTTCACACATTTTTCTTAAAATTCATGGAAAATTTTTGCAATATAATGTCTGTAAATCAGAGGAAAAATGACAAAATCAAAACCTGATAAAATAGTTTATAATTGTAAACACTAAACATCCATTTTCCATCTAAATATTTTCATCATACGGTCAAACATCGTACGACCAAAGCAAATATTATCAGGCGCTACTCGAAAACACACGTACGAATAAATTGCTATGATCATAGACTTTAAATACAAATCCCTCCCAAGCATCCCTGAGTGCAAGTCCCATAACAGTCCACTGTCTAATCCAACCAAAAGTCCAGAATAATAAACATCTAATTTCTCATCTCACCCAATACAAGAGATCGTGACACAAAAATACTCGCAGTGAGTAAAGCATATACCTGAGTCAACAGGAATCAATCCATCGCTGAAATGAGCGTCCCTCCCCAAGAGCTCTTCGCACAACCTGCAAAACCTCCCGTACAACGGGGCTAAAAAGTAGGGTAATGAGTATTTTCATACTCGGTAGGAAAATACCCATTAGGGGAAATCCCAAACGGTGAACTCAATAAGTTCATAAATACATGCGTTCAAGCAATGCAAAGATGAACAACAGGCATATCATAATCATGCTCATACGCATACAATCATACCAAATGCACCATCGTGCCCAAGACATACCAAATGCACTATCGTGCCAAAGTCATACCAAATGCACTATCGTGCCAACATCATACCAAATGCACCATCGTGCCAAAATCATACCAAAGGCACCATCGTACGCGTACTCATACAACATACACATACTTGTACGACCTTACTCGTACAATCAGATGCTTATTCATATAGCTTACACATACCTGTACGACCTTACTCGTACAATCATACTCGTATGACCTTGCTCGTACATCTTATACAAAATCACACTTACTGTCTTACTCATACTCATACTCTTACAATCATACTCATACACAAATTCTTACAGTCGTGCTCATACTCATACGCTTACAGTCGTGCTCATACTCATACGCTTACAGTCGTGCTCATACACATATAGTAGTACTCATAATCGTACACATATCAACGACCATTGAAGCTCATTACAACTAATAAGCTCCAACGTCGAAATGGAAAAGAATGTCACTGGGGCAACGCCTTAACCTCCGGGGAGTGACTAGATGCCATGGACTTTTCCAAAGGTAAGGCACACCAATGCCCATGGGGCACTGGATCAAACAGGTAAGAGTAGATCCATGATACTACTTACCTGAGCACGCAAACATAGACACCCACACATAAGGGGTCATACAGTTGCCCACCATAATGGGTCTTATAGTGCCAGAGAATTGCCCACCATAATGGGTCTTATAGTGCCATTGCCACTCTTGGGCAGAAAACATACAGTGGCACTCTTGGGCGGAATCATACAACACTCTCAACAGAGCATCAGATGTCTGGGCCTCATATAGCACACAGACAAAGTCAGAAACATACATCGCTCTCAACAGAGCATCAAACGTCTGGGCTTATACAGCATGCAGACCAAATCAGAAACATATGTTGCTCTCAGCAGAGCATCAGACATCCGGTGCTCTATACAGCACACAGACAACATCCCGCGGGATAAACACCATGACAAGACATGAGAAAAGCTCAGCCGACTCTATCGGCTAGCCCAAACACGGAACTTAATCAGTCGAACCCTCAGGTCTCAAACTCACTACGCTATCATTAGCTATGCTTATAATTCAAGTTTGAATTAAGTAAATTATGTGGTACAATTATGCCACACTAACTCACAGTCCTCGACTGAACAAACCAAAGCTGAGCCCGATCCGAAACCTTAGTTCGTCAAGGCAGTAGACTTCACTTAACCTGTCCACATCATGGACAAAACTCATCGTACATCAAACCCTTACAGTCTTACATACTTCGCCATCCATCTTATGGCCAAATCATCTTACACTGACATCCTCAAATGAAGCTCCTCAGAGTCAACCTAGTTGTCGCCCTCTTACTTATATCTCATTGATTATGCTTACTTTTCACTTCATAATCTGTACGTTATACTTGTACAATTATGAACACTTACTGTCTGACCAACCTCACCCATCATACCCATAACCTCTGTCATCCGTCATACGCTTACACATTCATACCCAATCCATACCAAATGTTGTCACTTCATACCATCCATAGCCATACCTCTGCCCACATACACTTACACATATCCATAGCATAGTCAAATAGTCATCATACGTACGTATGTCTATCACACATACGTATAACATATACATAGGGTCATACATACGCAGCTTACAAACATGCTCACTAGTCATCACTAATGCATACATACACAGTTATACATACGTCAAACATACACGCTAGCCATCACTAGCACATGCATACATATGTCAAACATACACGCTAGCCATCACTAGCACATGCATACATATATCAAACATACACGCTAGCCATCACTAGCACATGCATAATCGATACATACTCCAAACATGCACGCTAGCCATCACTAGCACATGCATAATCCAAACATACTTCAAACATGCACGCTAGCCATCACTAGCACATGCATAATCCAAACATACTTCAAACATGCACGCCAGCCATCACTAGCACATGCATACATATGTCAAACATACACGCTAGCCATCACTAGCTCATACTCAATCAACATACAAAACTTACCAACAAACACGCTAGTCATCACTAGCACATACATACATCCAACGTACTGACAGCCAACACGCATGTCATATGCATTTCAACATACCATATAATCATGCTAACATGCATATCATGTAATCGGATCGTTACTTAACATCCAAAGCTTGAAATCATACAATCCTAGTATGCTGCTACTCATTCAAAGCATGCTATCATGAAATTACGAGTTCAAAGCTCCCCTACCTTGTAATCATGACGTTTGATGGCGAGCACATGACGGTGGTGGCGTCGACGGTGGAGTGGGCGGTCAAAACCTTTGCCAAGTGGAGAGAGCTGCTGTCCCGAGGATTTTAGGAAGTGCCGGAAACAATCATGGCCAAACAGGGTGTCAGAAATCAATGTGGCAAAACCCGCAATCCACGGCAGCACACTAGGGCAGCCGAGAGAAATATCATGCCAATATATGTGGCGGAGCAGCCAAAAGTCGATGGTGTACTCACTAAAGGTCGGTGGCTAAGATGTACTCAGCCGGCCACAAGACGTTGAAATCGACCGTGGACAGCACCCAACGGCGACGATTTTGGTCAACAAAGGCCCACATATGGGTGGAGAGCGTGGGGCAATGCTCGAGAACAAAGGAGAGGTGGAGGAGGCTCTAGTGGTCAACTCCACTCGGTGGCAAAGCCATCCGATGGTCAGGCAGTGCGAATGCGGTGCCTAAACCCAAAAGCACCACGTGTGGCCACATGCGCACGTGACCCAAAGGGGCGGGGGAGAGGGCTGAAAGGAGGCAACCCAAGGCCCACAAAAGCCAACAGGGCCAAGGCCCTAGCTGTGGCTAATCAAAGCGGCGACATCGCCGATTGCCACCTACAACCAATACCCATGGTGCGGGCGGTTGTGCATCTCGCAAGGTATAGTGCAATGACAAGCGGCCCATTCCGAGCAGAAGAATAATCGGGCAAAGTGGGGCTGACCCTCACTATCGCCGAGCCGGGGTAGAGCCCATAATGGCCAAATGGCCCACAACTCGCCGATGGCAATGACCCGAGACGCACCCAAAATGTCTAATCGGGCAGAGCAAGGCAATAGGGGCGAGGCGGGGTTGGAAATGACAAACCCCTACCGACACTGGGTTGAGGTAGGCTGGACAGAGTCCTACCGGTAGCTAGACAACAACCGGAAACCCACCGACGTCAAAATAATGCAACGGACAGTGAGATGGAATAGTAGAAACAAAACCTGACCAAAGTGCCGGTAGCTCACCACGAAGCGAAGAAAGCATGGCGGTGGCTCTAGCCAGCGCCAATGGGTTCCTAGTGGCCAACTAAATATAAGTCTAGTTGAGAGCGGCCGCAAACGACATCAAAATCGTACACCCATAGTTCAAAAATGGGATTGAAGGAGAGAAAAACCCGAAGAAAAGTTTGGTACCTTGTGGAGGAGCGAAGACGCTGTGGCGGTGGTCATAGCCGGTACCTACGGACTCATGGCGGTGAGGCAAAGTAGATCCTGACAAGAACCGTTGGAATCCGATGACGGAGGAGGGAGAACGGAGCAACCGGAAATGGGCTCTGGTTTCTCCGAAAACTACTGGACGTCGTTTCTATTTTCTGGATGTCGGTTCTGTGAAAACCGATGAATGATTTATATATATATATATATAGTTAATCTTTTAAATTTTTGCATCTACATCCCTAACACGCGTTCACCCACTAGTTACGCCTTATAGCTCCAAAATTTGTGTCGTAAGCGCGCAGCGAGGCCCGCGGCTTGCAACTAAGCCCCACACCCGACTCTATGGGTATAAATATGGGGTATGTATACATAAATACAAATATGCCGAAGCACCACATTTTTCTGCAGAAAATGACCATAAAAATAGCAGGAAAATAACAGAAAATCGTAGAAAAATCAGGGACCTTACAACAACTTTCAATGGGAAAAAATATATAACTATTATTAATATTTTCCTTTGCATATCATTAATTCATTACATCCAAAAAACAATATGAAGACTACTTCAGATCCGGCACTATAGCAATGTCCCAAAGGCTCCATCTCGGCGCCAACGATCAGTGGGAGTGTGATCTCCTTGCAGACTCTTGGACCCATCAGTTCAATTGTGACGGAACATTCGCGACATTCATATAATGCCAAGTAGTAAATTGGCCCCCTTCATAGGCTGGTGATGACCACGTCTGAAGAGGGGACGAATTACCACTCGCGCTATATGACTATCCCGAAGGCTCCGTCTCGCCCTCCTCGCGAATTTGGTACGCTCAGAGGTCACCATTATATGTATAGGCAGGATGCAAGGGATACGAACCGTCGGGATCGGCAGACCGAACTAGAAGGTTTGGAGTGTAGGTCCAGGTTTCCATATATTGTGTGAGTCTGGGTTTGGAATTGGAAATGACTCCTCGCGAATTGGTGATTCTAATTTAATTGAAATGCCAAAAATTGTGGTGATTCTTCGGGAATTGGGTGGTTAAATTAATGCAATTGTTGTGTGTTTGATCGCACGACATGACCAATATCGTGTAATTGATTACATGTCTAGCAAAAATATTCATTATCGTAGTCATGAGATCATAAAATGGGACTGATAACTCATCATGTTCATGTTAACACAATATTTACGAAAGTCGTGTGAAAACAAAATGCAAGTGTATTATTAGTGTGGTCAATAACATGATATACGAACATATCGTGTTACGACATACACGCTTCAAAAAGTATCATAAAATTATAACCTACACGCCATCTTTTCTTGTACTTCACAGTTATGCCCACCATTGCCGCCATTGATATATCATCGTCTAGCGAATAGGGCGCGAAAGTGACGGATCATTCGAGGCATTGATATATCACCATCTAGTGAGTCAGGCCCACTGTCATATATAGATGAATATCGTATCCGATGGAGGGCCGATTCACCAACCACCGCTATAGCAAACCCTCGTATGATCCATCTTTGCGAAGAACATCCTTGTGCGAGCGATCTCCCAGAAAATTCCTCAGATATACTACAACAGGATATCACTGTGTTTCAGTCAGATGCAATGGGACGGACCATTCGAGACATTACAATAACGCCTGGTTGCGTTCTTCCCCCTAGATGCAGGTGAGCCCAGTATCTGACAAGAGAAGATACACCATCATGCGCAAAAGCAATCTCCAGAATAATCCGTCTCGGTGCCGGCCATCAGTGGGTGAGCATTATGCAAACCCTAACCCTAATATATATATATAGGCAGGGTGAGACAGTTATGAACCGCCGGGTTATGGATGGTATTGATGCAGCAGACATTACGGTGCTGCTTCGGGAATAATGCCTCGGGAATTAGATCATTATGATCATGGAATTTGCCTAGGTTCGAACACACGATATGACCAATATTGTGTAAGCATAGGACCCTCTTGACAAAAGAATTAATAATCGATTGATATTATTGTGTAATTCGTAACACTTAACCCCTTTTGGTCGTGTTGTCGATTACCCAATACAAAATATATAGTATACCCTATGTACAACGTTTCATATTTTTAGGAACACGTTAATTACATATTACGTGTTGCTGATTACACGATGCATATACAAAACTTTCAGCTGAAGAACGGGGGTAGAAAAGGTAAGCCTGATCGATGCTCCCCTTCCTTACGCCATTTGCGTACACTATTATTTGACCTCCTTCGGCTTGTCGTTGGGTTATCTACCACATTGGGAGGCCCCCCTTGTGCGCTGGTACATCATTTGCGGTTGTGACCCAACTGACCGCATGATCCACATTTTTTGTGGGGCTTTGAGAGGTGGTTGTAACTCTATCCGAATTTTTCGTGGGGCTTTGAGAGGTGGTTGTGACTCTATCCGAATTTTTTGTGGATGCCCCCACTGCTTTTGAGGGATAGGTGGGCTGAATGTAGCCATAACTCCAGCCGGTGCCCACTAGTGTCGATCCTTCGTTGGGTGTAAGGGCTCTCGATAGGTCATTTTATACATTTCAGTAGAGTACCATCTTTCACAATACTCAAACACATAGAAGTGTCTATTATCGATTGTTGTGATTGCATGCTTACATGGTAGACCCAGATGTTGAAACTTTTCACACATGCAGGTACGATTAACCAGGTTTACCACATCTTGTGAAGAAAATATCGTGAGTATGAGCGCACGATAAATGACTTTCTTGTGTTCTCGATTACACGATGTGTCATACGATCATTATGTAAAATCGTATCTACTTACATGATGAATGAAAGTAACGTGTTTAAACTAACAAGATATGAAGCCCTCACGCATAAATGAACACACGTTATGTACATGGCCGTATGAATGCAATGTACCTAATGATATAGTGAGTTAACCTGGAATTCATACATTAACACAGGCAATACAATCACATTCCTTGCTTCTTCACACCTGTTTTTGATGTGTTTTCTGGCAAATGGGGTTAACTCTTCCATCATATTCTGTTCGTCTGTCCGATGTTTTTCAAATAATGTTGTTGTGTGCTCCCTCATGTGTTCAATTAAATGAGTTATAAGCATCAATCTGGCTTTTTTGAACAATGTATTTTCACTTTCAAACCTATTTGAGCTTAGGGTCCCATATCTTTCCCCTGAAAATGATACATTGGCCCAGTGCTTCGAACCTATCTTATTTAGCTAAGCATATGCTTCTGGATTATGTTCTTCAATGTTGTTCATTGTTTCATCATACACATTCTATCCAAATGTTTCGGCTGCAAGATGGAGGTGATTCTTTAGGTAGTTGTCCTTGAATTTGTCCAGCATATTTGCTACCATGTGACGGATGCAATATCTGTAGTGTGTAGATGGGAAAAACTTCTTCATAGCATTTGCCAATCCCTTTTTCTCTATCGAAAATGATTGTATCCAACTCGGATGGAGGATTAGAGAATAGATTATTTCTAAGCAACTTAAGAAACCAGCACCAATTTTTCTCGCACTCATTCTCAACCACTACAAATGCAACGCATAACATATTATTGTTCCCATCCAGTGCAGTTGCTATCAATAGCTGTCCAGGATACTTTCCTTTCAAGAAAGTTGCATCAACCATTAGCAACGGCCTCAGGGTTGTTCTGAAAGCTCTTACAACGGGGCCAAACATCCAAAATACTCTTTTGAAATCGTACCCACCCATAGGTCCAGGAATATCACATGATCTCACTGGCACAACTACACTTCCCGGATTTATATATTCTATCTGCCTGCCATAAGCAGGAAGTAAGTGGTAGGATTCATCTGGGTCACCATCTATTAAATCAGTCAGAGCTTTATCTGCACTACCGAATATTATTTATTAAAGGTTATACGACAGCAGCTTACATCATGTTCCCAATCACATGACATTCTAACTATAGTTTAAGCATGTAAATGATAACACGCAAGACTAACATATCATGACACAAAATCAACACTTCGATTATTCTCATGCATTACATGTGTGCCAGCATTTCTTGTAGTTTGCAGTTATGCCCCAGTGCTTCAAAATATAACTTGTTATGCTCTTAGGTGTAATGTCCACCGAGTCTTTAAACAAGTCATAACATTTCTCGCTATCCAAAGGTGTGATGCTAGGGGATGGTCAGTTGACTTCCTTTGGGTTCCACATGAATGAGTAGGCACTAACCTTGTGACAGTCACATGATCTCATATATTTGAAGCCCTTATGTACCAGTTACAAGAATCATTGGAGCACCTTGCTGCGTACGTATTCTGGTTTTCATCCACAACACGATATGTAAAATTTGCCTTTATTGTTAAGTCAATCAAGACCATCTTGAAATGCAACAAGCTTAGAAAATGTGCACCCAATTCGAGGAGCTTCTGGTAATCCTTAGCTTGCAAACTGCCCTTCATTAGCTGCCTTCACCAATATTCGGTTCAAACATGTTCAAATCATCGATTGTATCCCAATCTGCCTCTGCCTCAACGTATCCCAATCTGCCTCCGCCTCAACATCGACATTACTGGGAACCTCATTGTTTCCAAATTCTTCGTGGTCGGACATACTTTCCATGTAAACTATATCAGTATCGTACCATAGATCCTCACCCTGCATATTTTTAACTTCTTCGCCTTCTCCACCGTCATACTTACAAGGGTTGTATGGAGGTTCGTAGTTATCTAATGAAGTCCTTGTCCCACCCATTATTGGTGACAATTCTTCTGATCTATTCCAATTGACTTCTATTTCAGGTTCTATACTAGTTGGATTGGTGAAAGAAGATTGACATGGATTTGTTGAGGGCAAGTTTCCCAGTTCTCCCAATCTGCATTGCACATTATCGTGTTAAAAAAATGTGACATCAATCGACATCGTGTATTCTATTAACACACTTACATTTCAAAACTTGTTATTGAAACCATGACATGAATGCATGTCGTGTTATTATATCTACGTTGCAACTCATAATTGCTATATCACATGTGTATATCGTGTAATTACTAATGTGATATATTACATGTCATATTTATTACTTCACACGATATGATTTACCCTTAACACGATATGTTCAATATCGTGGTCTTGAGTACATGAAATATTCCAATTGCATATAATCTAAAGATTAATTGTTACCTGACAGTTTCAAAGGTGAATTGAGTTTCATTGAATTCGGTATGAAATCCGACATTAGAGCTGAGATGAGCCATTACAATGGATGGTTCAGATCGGTTAATTGTCTGGTTCCTTTCTACAGAGGGTGATGGTGATTTATCACCGTTGTCGGGTTGTTTTGTCTCGGCATACAATGATAGCACCTCCTTATTCGCCTTCTTATGAATGGAGAACACTAATTGGAGGTCATCATCGTCTTGTAATTCATATATCATAGATGATTGGGGGATGGAATTAAATACTTCAGACTGACATTACCATTGACGGAAAGTCGTGCTTTGACTTGCACCAGTAGCTTGCCGAAGCTCACCGACAGATGAATGTTCATCAATTGTGTCATTCCACCAATATACACGTCGTCATTGCCTACTTCTCTATTATAATTGATGCAAATACTGATCCTATCCATGATCAGTGTAAAAGAATGATCGTTCCTATGAAATACAGCCCTTTGAACACTCACACAATGTCTACGGTGTCAAAAATGATTTTTTCTTGTTCATCAACACTCGCCGATGATTCACCACCAGTCAGCTCCCGCTGGTGAGTTCAGTTCACCACCGATGACTCCCAGCACACCGGAACGACGCAACACTGTTCTGGTGTTCATTTATTACTCTTTACATTAAAACATGAAATAGTGGAAACTTAAGGGCAGTTTAGTCCATAAATAGGTCATATTGCATTTTCATTTCAAATTCAGGAAATATAGAATTTTTCATTCTTTGGCCAGACAATATGAAAAAAACTCTAGAAAAAATTGGTTAACTACCACTGTTTCTTTCTATACTATGCTTATGCAGCATACAGGAGAGAAAGTATTACCACTAGTTATATTCTATTATTTTATTTTTTTATATTTCTAATTAGGTACTCTTGCTAGGTTCACTAGTAGGTTACTTGTTTCTAATACACCATTAGTCAACACCCAAGTGAACCGGGCAGTCTTCTCAAAAGCAAAAAAAAAACTGGCACTTTGCTACTCCTTTGTATTCTTTATTGTTTTCACTGATGGGATATTGATTCACTCCTGCCTTTTCATTTAGAATAATTCTATTGCCCCCCCAATAAAAACTCTCTACACCTCATTATTCACTTCTCGTTTAATTTTTGTTTTAAAAACACTAATTCTTTATTGGGGTGACAATAGAATCATTCTTTAAGTTAATAAAAATTTAAAAAAGCTGTAAGCTGCAGAACTATACCACCCAATCTCACAACATTCGAGAAACCAAAACTTTTACAATATGAGTTATTTCCTTATTACCTAGCCGAAGATTCAAAAATTCTATATTACATGTTTTGAACCTTAAATGCCATAGAACTTGGACTAACATGATGTTTAAGAAAAATTAGAACAAAATACCCCAAATTGTGGGTTTAGGGTTTCATATCATGTTATCCGGTTAGAATGTCGCAAATACCCATAAATGATCGAGCGTAGACCGCAAGTTCCAATTTCTGACCAGCAATTTCTAAATTCCAACAAGTGAGAAGTGAAAACGCAGTGGGAGGTCTAATTTCCAACCCCACATTTCCAAAATCCGACCTATCAAAAGCGAGTTCCAACCGTGAAGTGAGGTTCGGCTCTAGGTTCTACTCACACGCTGCCAGTAAAGAAGTAATTTTATGGTGAAGGTCAGCGGCCCATCGAGGGGTTGAGAACAAAGAGCATAGAAGGCGATGACACTTTGACTCATGACTTGTGTAAGATCTTTGATCTTAAACCGGTTTTCGTTTCACTTTAATTATCGGTTATCGTGAGGTTAACACGTAATCTGATTTATTCAGTGGTTTCAAAGATATATGGTTTTAATCAAAATCAACTTTACGATTAGTGGTTTTAAGTGATTTTGAATCAAATGTGAATTTTTGAGATTTTTCTGAATTTTTACTAATTTTCCAAAAATTAGGGTTTGGCGGGACCCCCTATGGGCCCACTGTCAAAATTTGGGTTTTTGAACCAAATGAACCCAGACATCAACATGAGACTTTACAAAAAATTTCAGAATTTTTCCAGGTTTTATTAGTGCTCAAATAACTAAATTACCCATTTTTAACTTATTTTTCTATTTATACCCTACAACTTACCCATACATACCCCAAAATCTTACTATAAAAGGCCAGACCTGAGCCATTCCCATTTTGGGAATAGGCTGAGAAGGAGAGGTCAGGCCTAATCCCCAATTAGGCCCGGATTAGAAGGTATTTAAGGTAAGTCCATTCTAATTAAGCACCAAATCCTAGTTTTTCTCTTAATCTCTTCTAAATCTACTATTTCTCCTTTGTTTTAATTCGTTTTTAAACATCAAAACTACTGATTTGCATCTTTACTTCAAACCCTAGCTCTAAAATTTTGATTTTTATGTTCAACAAGCCCTAGATCTAAGTTTTTAATTAGGGTTTTCTATGTTAAATCGGTTTTAATGGAGTTTATTTCAAACTCTATGTCTTTGTAAGGTTTTCAAGAAGGGTGACCATCAAATCCAAGCCTAATCAAGGGATAAGGTAATGGACTTTCGAAATTTCAGTCTTCTTATGGTAAAACTCTTGATTTTGTGGTTATTTTGAATGGATTTACTTGATTTAATGCTTTAATGGCATGATTAGAAAATGGTAATCTTTAATCCTGATTTCATAGGGTTTATCTTGTTATGATGTGATTTAGCATTCTGGAAGTCATGGTGGACTTTTAATGGCATTTAGGTTGTTAGATGGTGATTTTAAGTTTTATCAATGGAGTTTCGGTTTGAAAATGCTAAAGGAAGAAGACGGTCAAATCTGCCTTGTTAGCGTTCGAACGGCCTTGTAGGGCGTTTGAACGACAACATTGCAATTTTGGCATTTTTCCTATTTAGTCGATCGAACGGCCCTGCAGGGTGTTCGAACAGCTACACTATAGAAATTGACAATTTTATGTGTGATGCTTATTTCGACATATCTACTTCAAAATATCATTTTTATGTTTATGTGGAGTGTTTTGATCTATAATAAGCTACTTGAAGAGTTATTGATGTTAGAAGTTGTGGTACATATATTTAAAGTTATGTGGAATGGCTTGTGGTTGGTTATATGATGTTGGAATTACCATCTTAAAGTTATGAATGGTTGATTCTCTATAGTTAAGTATATTTTCAGTAGGGCTAAGTATACTAATGGGCTGATATGTTATGTTAAGATGTAGTTAATTGATGTGTGAATACTAGTGTTATGTCTTGACTCAAGTATGAAGTGAATGATCTTATATGTGGTTAGCTTGTGGTTAAGCTTTGATTTGAGTTACGATTTTAATGATTCTTCTCCTATGATTTCTGCTGGAATTCACGATTAGATGTTAATTCACATGTGCAGTGTAGTAGTGAGTTAATTTCAAGCATGTTGATATACATTGAGTGAAGTGCTTCTACTAGGTACACACACATATGTGGGGTTTAATAATGATGTTGAAGTTTGATATTATAATTATGAATGATGCATTAGGGGCTGACGAGAGCACTTATCATGAATTAGGATTCATGTATGCCTTGCCCACGTATGTACCATGTTGCATGCATAATGAAAATGGATTTTTAATTGAGGCTTTATCGAGGTTAATCGAATTTGATCAATTGGATGCAATGTGGTGAAATTGCGTGCCAGATTGATTGGTCGTGGCTTAATCGAAACTTGATTGGTCCAAAAGGACATGATTTGATTTGAGTTCCTATGTGGAATGAGTGCACTCCCCGAGTTGAGTCTAGAGAAATAGAATTATGTGGGGACGAGTTGTGTACTTGTCTTGCGGATGTGAAATTGCTATTATGAGTGTCATCTGGACCCTGAGAATCTAGTGTGGTATGCCGTGTGCACCCACTACCACGTGTTCTAGGGTTCCCTATGTGGGAACTCGGGCTCTCCCTTTAGCAGGAGATGTCCCTGGGCAAATACCCCTGCTCTAGATTCTCTGTGTGAGAATGAGACATCCTTGGCCAAGATCGTCCAGGGCGAGCAGCTTAGGGATTGACAACCCCGACCCTTTTTCATTTCCTGTGTGGAAATTTGACCATGTTATCGCCTTCGTGGCTATGACCGTGTTCTTGCCTGTGTGGCAATGCTTGTGTTTACTCCTTGATGGAGGCATTCACCATTTGTATTGATGCATGTCTATATATGATGTGATGCATGATTGGATATGTATGTTAGAGACACATTTCATGCAGGTTGATATGATGTGATGCATGATTGGATATGTATGTTAGATATACATTTCATGTAGGTTAGTATGATGTGAGGCATGATTTAATATGTATGTTAGAGATACATTCATGCAGGTTGATATGATGTGAGACATGATTTGATATGTATGTTAGAGATACATTCATGCAGGTTGATATGATGTTGAGGCATGATTGGATATGTATGTTAGAAATACATTTCATGCAGGTTGATATGATGTTGAAGCATGATTTGATATGATGTTGAAGCATGATTTGATATGTATGTTAGATATACATTTCATGCAGGTTGATATGATGTAATGCATGATTAGATATGTATGTTAGAGATACATTTCATGCATGTTGATATGATGTGATGTATGATTAGATGTGTATGTTAGAGATATATTTCATACAGGTTAGTATGATGTGAGGCATGATTTAATATGTACGTTAGAGATACATTCATGCAGGTTGATATTATGTGAGGCATGATTTGATATGTATGTTAGAGATACATTCATGCAGGTTGATATGATGTTGAGGCATGATTTGATATGTATGTTAGAGATACATTTCATGCAAGTTGATATGATGTGAATAGCACTATGTGGATTATACACTATGATGCAGGTTTAGGTGATGTGTATGTGTGATCAGGAAATGATACATCTTGTCAATCTTTGATCTGAATGATTATATTGCTATGCTATCGTGTTTTCGATGATGACAGTTATATTAAAAACCACTGTTGAGTTTGTTAAACTCACCCCTCTTTCTTGTGTTTTTGCTTTGGGGCTGCGTGGTGCGATACGCAGACGGACAGGATCTCCTCTTTGAGGAAAGATCAGAGATGACTTGGATGTGATCGTGGAGACTCTTATGTGACTTATTTTCCTTGGTTTATGCTTTATGTTTAGAACCTTTGTGTATGGTTCTCTATTGGATTTTTATGTTACTTTATACAGTTGTGTTGCTTAAGACCTATTTTGAGCCAGTGTGGGCTATGGTTGACTAAGTATGTGGGTTTGAGACTAGTCCTTTATTTTGAGTTAAGTGACTCTCTTTCTTTTCTACTTATTTACTCTTGCTCAAAGGAATGTGCGTACTCCATAATTCTGTTAGATCGCCCGTATTTAGGGTTAAGTCTTCCGCTAAACTGTTTCTCAATTTCCCCTCGTCGCCCCCACGCACTTGACTAGCTCTTGGACTGGGTTCGGCTTGGGTTGGGCAATGCCAGTGCATGACAACTTGGCTGCATGCTATTTTTACGTCTAAACTAAGACTATGAAGAAGTCAAATTCAGATTTATTTTACTCGCCAATTGTAGCAGACAAAGTCGATCCACAGCAAAAACCTTGTGCAACAAAGAAAATGATTATGAAAAATAGAGGAAAGAAAATTTAAGAGAGAAAGAATAGAAGAGTATTGAGGCAATAAAGAGTTAAAAAATTAATAAGAGAAAACATTAAGGCATTGAGGGTCAATGTAACATCTAGTGATGTTCTTCATATGTCTATGTTATCTCAGTTAGAATGGAATGAATATTATATCTAACTGGAAGATATGAACATTAAAATGAAAAATAAAGATAAGAAATACTTCATATAGATGAAGGATAAAAAAATTGTTTCTTCAAAAGTTCTATGTATCAAAACAACAAAAGATCAATAAGGAGAGCCTTCAAACATCTAAACTGTCAAAATCACAAAGAAACAATAAGATAAATAATATTAAATAAATATTACTTCAAATAACCGATACTTACTTGAAACCATTGATTAACATGAATAGGGCTTCATTAGATTGTTACAAATCACATATAGCTTTAGCTAGAGATCCTAGAAAGCCATTACAATAAAACTAAAAATAAAAATACAAAAGAAGAGAAGAAAAATAGGAGAAGAGAACTCAAAAGATGAGGGGATGATGTCTTTACCACGTCCACCCCTCTATTTATAGGAGTATAAGGGGTTGCTTCAAAGGGGAAGGTCCAATCATATCCCCTGATTGCATTCTGATTGATTGCTTAATTGGTTACTTCTTTGACAATTATTAAATTCTAAATTAATTAAATAAATCAATAATTTATTCAAAAAATAAGTATCTTTTAGTCTTCCTTTAGTTATCCAATCAGCCTCATTATATTTCCTTATGTATATCAATCACAACTAGTTAAAAGATGTTTCATGTGTTAACCTCGGGTTAGTTAACTAGTTCTCCCTTTGCATATCAGATTTGACCCATATATCTTCAAAATTATGAATTTCCTTTTGAAATAGTGCTTATAGCCACCAAAGTCTTCCTTCTAATGTTATATGAATCATATCAATCTGAATTTTACATAGAAAGATATGTCCAAAATACTAAGTCTGTATCAATCAGTTCAAATTAGCTTCTTCCCGAATTTGGTTCTCTTGATGCAAATCTAAAATCCAATAAATTCACAAGGCTGTGTTTGACCATTAAATACATTCTTAGACCATTAAGAGGACATTTTTCACCTTTGAATAGCTATAAGTAGTTGAGCTTCACTTTCTCTTCCACTTGGATCATATTGAAGCCCATTTTAACATATAAACACTACAGAGGCCCAACTCACCTATTCAAGATATAAATAGCACATATAAGCAATGAATTAACACAAAATAGGCTTACAATTCAAGATTTTAAAATATTTAAGTGAACATTATTTCAGTGCATCACTTGCACAGCCGGTCACTGCCTCTATTTTGCCGGAAGGAAGGAAGAAACAAGCAAAAGTCAATTGTGGCCACTCTCTTACTGCTGGCCCTCCTGAGTTGCTAGTGACAATGGCCTGAGCACCACCAGTAGAAATGGCATGTTCATCATTTTATGATGCTTGCCAGCCAATTTTGCTATCGGTATCTTGCCAAATCCCGTTGGCAGACTGGCGAGGATAGTGCTTATCGTTTAATTAAAATACAAGTTTATAATATTCAATTTATTACTTGTGCATCTCTACAACGATACTGTGATGGTACCTTAATCACTGGTTTGCCGTCGATGCATCACCATCAGAACTTTGAGCTCGCTCCTCATCATCGTCGGTCGCCTTCGCTGAAAGACCATCTTCTTCTCTCCCCTTCTCTAATAGCCAAAAACCAAGAGCCCCCCTAAAAGCCCTAATCAACCCCTTTTATAATAAGGGAATTAGGGTTCCTAATCCCCAAAGAGGTTTGGGCAAATAAATCCCCTCTTAGCAACCTAATTGGGCCTCTAAAAATTAATTTTATCACTTTAATTACTCGGACCCGCAAAGTGACTTAAACGGTCAATTTACGCGTCAAATTTGGGTAAATGGGCCCTGGGCGCTATATTCAAATTCGAATAATCATAACTACCTCATACGAACTCCGATTCTCGCGTTCTTGGTGGCATTTCGAAGCTCTTTCTGTCTACTTTCCATCCATATAAGTTTCAGCTACCAATTCTAATCGATGATCAAGTTCTTTCTATGAGGAATTGAAGGGGTCAAATACCCTAATTTCCATGTGGTCAACTTCGGGAATTTAGAAAATTTCCGGATGTAACAGCCAGAGCCTTGCCGTCCACCACCTTTTCCCTCCCTTAAGGGCCAAAAAGCTAAGAGCCCCCTTCCATAAGCCCTAATTAACCTTTTTATAAGCATAGGGATTACGAACCCTAATCCCCTTAGAAGTTGGACCAAACCTCCCCACTTAGGCAACCTAATTAGGCCTCTAAAAATTAATTTTTGTCACTTTAATTAATTGGGCCCATAAAACGACTTAAATAGCCCAAATACACGTCTAAATCGGGTAAATGGGCCCTATGCATTATATTCAATTTTGAACGGTCATAACTCCCTCATTTGAACTTTGATTTATGCATTCTTGGTGGCCAAACAACATTGATCTCAACCATAAATTCTATCTATTGAGGAAGTTATTCTACTAAGAAGGTCAATGGGTCAAACACCCAATTTTTCATGTATTTAATTTTTGAAACCTAGGAAAATCTAGGATACTACACATGGTGGCTAATCCACCAGCGAAGGCAAGCAAGGAGGAGGCAGACAAGGGGGTTGCCCTAGATCATCCTACAAAGTACACAATAGCGAGCGGCAAAATGGCCAAGAAAGGGGGGAAGGGCAGCATAGCCTCCAGGAAGTTGGGAGAGATAGGGATGGAGGAGATAGACACAAAGACTAATTAATTCATTCACTAATTAGATGAGGGCATAGCCCTCACACTTAAATAGATGAACTCGTGGGCTCACTAATAGGCGCCTAAGGCCTAATAAGTTAATAAAAAAAAGTACTAATCATTCTAATTAACCTAATGACCTAAATACCCATATTACACAATAATATAATTAAACCTTAAGTAACCTTGTGGCCTAAACCCCCTTAAGCGGTGCAATGTCCCTGATTTTTTAAAATTTTCTATGACCTTTCTGGTAATTTTTTGCTTTTTTTCAGTAGGAAAATATGACACTTTGGCATATTTATTTTTGCTTATTTGACCCCAATATTACTACCTATAGAATCGAGCATGGGGCTCAATTGTGGTCATTGGGCCTCAGTGTGCCACACTTATTTATGACACAAAAAAGAAAGAGAATGGATGAGAAAGCAAAAATTGAGAGGAGAAAAGGATTTTGAGAAGAAGAAAAGAAACCTTAAGTTAGATCGGGCTCATTCAAGCCCGTTCCAAAAGAAAATGGGAAACCAGTACCCCCCCTTCATGTCTGGTCCACCTACCGTCTGCCACAATCGATGACCCGGTTGAACTCTGTCTAGCTCGCCTCAGCCTGGTGATAGCATGAGGGACCTTACCCCAACCAGTACGACCGTTTTGTACCCTCCGCCAGACCATCATCGTTTTGCCCCTTCTCTTTATTTCTCTTTTTTGCTGCCACCGTTGTCTGGATAGGACGCTCCACCTCCCTTATTTTCAGCTTGATAGCCCCTACTCTCTATTGTGGACTATGTCGCTTTCGATGCTAGCTGGCAGTGGTGGGCAGGTCACCATGGATTCCTCCCCATCTTGGCGACGACCAAGGACCGCCCCACTTAGCCTAGTACCACCTCTTTCGGCCCTCCCTCTGCATCCACTAGATATGTTCCCCTTCCTTCTATTTTTGACTGAGGTGGTACCGGCACTAGCTGGTAGCTTCCCGCCTGCCTCTGTCATGCCAAATTTGGACTGGCAATGGCCTTGTCATTACCTGAGCATGGCGAGGCTGCCTCAGCCCAGGCCCACCGCCTCTTGGCCTATCTGCTCTTCCGCCCACCATACAGTAAACTGCCTCCCCTATGTTTGTGTTATTTGTCGTTTTGGGCCACTGTAGTGTCGTTGAACGCCTAACGGCCTATGACCATATTTGGTTCAGTTTGCCTCGACTCGGTGATAGTTAGGGTTACCTCTATCAGCCTTGGCATGGCAACGGCCATATGGCATTCACTCCACCTCAACTCGACTTCGAGACACCCCTAAGCTATCTATCGTGGTAGATGCACAACCGCCCATACCAATTATTTTGGTTGTATGTGGCGATTGGTGATGTTGCTGCTTCGATTGGCCTACACATCCTGGCCCTAGCTCTGTCGCCCTTTTGGGGCATTGGGCCACCACCGTTGAGCCCCTCTCCTCCTCGTGCAACCTTGTTGTCGCTTATGCATGTGGCCACGCAAGTGATTTGGGTTTTAGGCTCTATTTTTTTGCCACCTAACAAATAGATGTCTCCACCATCATCAGGATTTGTCCACCAGAGCCCTCCTCCACCTCTCCTCTGTCCTCGAGCCCATACCCATGCCTAGGGGTGTTAACGAGCCGAGCTGAGCTGAGTATTAGGCTGTTTCGGCTCAAGCTCGAGTTGCTGAAGCTCGGCTCGAAGCTCGAATAAACTCGAACCTTTCAGCTTGAGCTCGGCTCGATTTAGAAATCCAAAGCTTGGCTCGAGCTTGAGCTTGAACTTGAATAAGTGAATCATAAGCCTTGGCTCGAACTGGGCTCGAATTAAAAAAATAAAAATAATCTATATATAAATATAAAGTATATGAAGTATCACATATATTAATATACTTTTAGTATTAAATATTAATTAATATACTTCAACAAATATTACGACTACACCGTGAATATTTGATTATAGTCACTATGAAAGAAGAAAACTATGACAAATAAGTTTTAGTTACATATGCTAAAAAAAATGCAACATTATTATTTTTCTCTCTTTATGTACATATAATCACTAAAAAAGATGTAAAAAATAAAAAATTATTTAGGCAAGATTGAGATCCAAATGCGCAAGAAGACATAAACTAATCTACCTCCCGAGTTATGTGTGTTCTTATATCGTAATATGATGATGTATGACATCTATACTCACATAGTCGTGAGTGAGCCTTGACTCATATAAACGGTTCTCATATATCAATACGATACATAGTATTAGTATATAAATATGTGATTATATGTCATTTTATATAATTCATTTGTCTTAGATTAATAACTCAATTAAAATTTTCAAAATGAACTAATCAAATAGAGCTATTAATCTAAGAATAGAGGGAGTATGTTATAAATATGTATTTAAATTAACAATTATGTTTATATAAAATATACATATATACATTATTTATATATAATTTTAAAATTATATTCAAGTTTGAACTCGAGGTCGAGTCGAGTAGCATCGAGTTCGAGTTTTATTCGAGCCAAGCCGAGTCGAGTAGGGGTCGGCTCAAACTCGGCTCAAACTTATTCGAGCTCGAATCGAGTTTGAGTCGAGCCTGATTCGAGTCGAGTTTAACTCGAGCCGAGCCTAACCGAGCCGAGTTTGCTCATGAGCTAGCTCGGCTCATTTACAGCCCTACCCATGCCCTTCACCCCTTATGTGAGCCATAGTCAACACGAAATTTTTGCCATGGGGTGTTGTTCGGAACCGATTTTGATGTATTGTGGCCAACCGAGTACTTCTCAGCCGCCGGCCAACCTTCAGTTAGTCTATCTTTGTTTCCAGTCGCACTTGCCACTACTTTCGGTATCCTTTCTCTCGGCCTCCCCTAGTGTGCCGCCGTGGATCACAAATTTTGTTGTACATACTTCTGTCACCCCGTCTTTGGCTGCCAATTTTGCCCCCGATGTCACCACCGTCATGTGCTCGCCATCAAATGACATGTATTATGAGGTAGGGGGCTTTGAACTCGTAATTTCATGATATCATATTTAAATGTTTAGCAGCATGCTAGGATTGTATGATTAAATGCTTTGGATGCAAAATAATAATCCGATTACATGATGTATGATGGCAAGATAATAAAATATGGTAGGTTTGCTAATGAATATGGTGCACATATAAGCATGAATATGTTCACATCGTGCATGAATCAAGTATCAATATTCTCATCCACCCAACATAATCAAGTGTATCAAACCACATTCTATCCTATATATTCAAGTGTAATCATTCTATATGCATCCCGTGTAAACATTAACATCATTGTTCTTATATAACCTGAGCATTATAATTCATTTGCATGCATAAATAATGTGGTGAATGTCTCACAATAGAGAAATCAATCCTACTTTTCTTGACCGAAATACAAGCAGACCTGCTCACCCTAGAAATCCTAAAACAAAGTATAAATTTCTAAAAAGTAAAACTAGAGCGGTTTGGGTAAATCCCTAACAAGGAAATTACCCCTTGGTAAGCAGGTGCACAAGGATATACCAGTTTGGATTCTCAAGTCCAGAAGGTCACAATAGTTATCACATTATAGTACATTCGCTCTTCTTACCCGGGGAGGAAACTCGTCCTCAAAGGGACGTAAAGCCCCGTCCTTTTAGACGTAAGATTGATTTGATAAACCTTCTATGCGGCTTATTTGGAAAACTATGGCACCCAATCGATTAATCACTGTTAAAAATGAGTAATCTTTGTTTACAAGTCATTCTTATGATGCATACGACATGATACATATGTAAGCATTGTTTAATAGATGCAAGCATAGGTAAACATACCCTAATCAGTCTTAAATATATGAAACATGGTCTATTTGTGACAAATAAAAACCATATAAGCATGGGTAACATATACATTCATGGATATATTCTTAATTAAGCTAAAACATGTGAAATATGGCTCTTTTGTAATTAAATTGACTTGTGCAATCATTTATATCCTCTCATGATTATATGTTGCTAATGTCATGAAGTAAAGAAGAATAAATAAGTGAAATACATATTTAAATCAAGTAGAGCATCGCATTAAGCCTAAACATATATAGTCATCTACATACCTAGGCTAAAATACATTCAAAGAAAGTTCCTATGCAATTAAAGTGACATGTATAAGTATTTCTAGCTCAGCATGATCATAAGAACCAGTTCATCTTCCTCTCGAAAACCGAATCAAAATCATTATAAAATTTCATATAAATTCCCAAAGCATCATATAATTAATACCTAAGCATAAAACATGATGGATCTAACATTTTTCATACTTAAACATACAAAAATAATAATAAATTATATATTTTTAAGAAATCACCATTACCCATCAAGATGCTTCAAAAGTTTAAATAAACCCACAATCATGGCAGACAAGCAAGAAAATCACTCTAGGTGAAAACCCCTTACCTCTATTCAGCATTTGAATCCCTTAAGCAAACTCCAACCTCAATAAATCTTACCCAAAAACTAGAGCTTTTGGTTAGCCCTAATCAAAACCTAGCTAATAGATTCAAATCAACATAAGAATGATAAATTCAAGACCTCATTCAATTAAAAACAAAAATGACATACATTAGAGTTCTAAATCAGAATTAAAAAGATAATCTTAATGAAAAAACTAAGAATCCAAATAGAAGAAGTAAAAGATGAGATGATTAAGATAAAAATTAAAAGGATTAAGTAGTAATTAAGGAAAATCTTACCTTGAGAAGGTTTCTCCTTTGAGAAATAGGGGTTGAGCTTAACCTCCCTAATAATATCAGCCCTCCCCCATTTGGGAAATGGTCTTTTATAGTAAGTGGTTTGTGAGCTAAGAATTAAATTGTTAGGCTGAAAAATATATAAATAGACCCTAAGTGACCATTTAAGTACATATTTGACTCTAAAGCGCATTTAAACACACCGATGCCTATTTAGACAAATCAATAGAAGGTTAGCAGCCAAAAATGGTAGCACGTCATCCAATACATACTTGGATCCCACAGTGGGGCTTGCTTATTTGATAAATGAAAATAGAAAAATAAAAGCCCTTAAATAGGTAAAAATTTGGTGAATCAAACTTGACACTGATATTCTAAACTAAAATAAAATTAAACCTTAAGAAATTTATAACTAAACTAACTTATTAACCTAAGAAAAGTAAATCAAACCGAAACAAACAATTTTACACAAATCAAAAGATAATAAATGAGAATATCTTACAACTATAGTATGTAAGGGAGGAAGCATTTTTCATGCTCTGCTATGACAATGAGCCGAGCATAAGGAATACATGTGAAACATTTATTTTTTAGTTTGATGGTACACACGCTAACGCATATTATTATAAGTACCATTTGCACTAATATGTGCTAACGTGTGCACCATCGATCTCAAAAATAAATGTTTCACATGCGTTCCTTATGCTCGGCTCACGGTGAGTAGGGAGCATAAATAATGCTTCCATAAGGGAGACTTTTGTTTAATACATATTTTATTTATATTTTATTTTATCTTATATAATATGTATTATACATATAATGCATGTACATTCTTACTAGTTTGTAATTATTATAATCCTAAAGGCATGTATTGCAATTATAACATATAAGGGAGAACTTTGTTTAATACATATCTTAATTTTAATTTAATTTATTTTATCTTATTTAATTTATATTTATACACATTATATATATGCATTCTTATTTCTTACCGGTAATAATAAAAAGAATACAATTATTATGAATTTGAGCTAATGCTTTTATTTTCCGTCAAAATTTGAACTAAGAGTGGATATTACTTAGGAGGCATATAAGTTTTCTATCTCCTTGTACTGTTAGATCCTAATCTGATGGCTAGCAATGCCAAACTTATACTAAATTATATAAAAAAAAATTATAAACAAAAGAGAGGAGTCCCGATGACCGATGACGAGAGGGGAAGTTTCTCAAAGTATTTTTTATTGATAGTGAGCCTAGCTTAGTAAATATATAAAAATAATTAATACTTCAAATTAATTTTAAAATCGATGTATAACATATGTCAGTAAGAAGAAGGGGTGCGGAGGAGGTAAAACAGCGGCTGGGGCTGGGCGTGTGTCTGGCCAAAGAAACTCACGCTTACGTTCTCTGTTCTCCCGAGTCTCGGTTTGGACCCTCCCTGGTTTGGACCCTCCCTCAGGACTCGATCCACGATCGATTGATGGTTGATTGGATTCCTCCGTCTCCCCCTCCCCACCCAAATTCCTTCTCCTCAACCATTCTCCCTCTCTCTCTGTAGCCGGCACTGCACCCCCTTCCCCCCCTCCTCTTCTTCTTCTTCTTCTTCTTCTTCATTCCAATTTTAGTGCTAGCAAAGGCCACCAACACAAGTCTCTCTCTCTCTCTCCCACTGTTCAGGTACCAACGTTTCAGTCCCTCATCTGCATTATTATCAGTTTTGTCATTCAGAGGCCTCAGCAATTGTACCCCCCCCCCCTCCCCTCTCTATCTCGTCTTCACCTTCTTTCCAACCGGCTTCTCGAAAACCCTAGATTCATGCATACCTTCCTTTCTTGTCCTCAGACTGACAGAAAGTAGCAATCTTGAGAAATTTTGTCTTTAGGGTTTTTGGCGGCCGTGTGGAAGAGAAGCCGTTTGTTGCCTGCTGCCATCCTTTTGGGCTTAAGCGTATTTTTGGATTGATTGATTGATTGATGAGGCGATGAAGCGGGGGGGCGAGCAGACCTCCTCCGAGTGCTCCGGCTGCTGGGCCAAGCAGAGCTGGCTCCTCCACCACGTCCGGCACCGGGGCGGCTATCAGCGCTACTGCACCTCCTGCGTCCTCAAGTTCCACCCGGGCTCCTTCTGCTCCAACTGCTTCGACGTCTTCGAGGGCCCTCCCCCCGCCGACTCCCTCAAGTGCTCCAAGTGCCCCTCCGTCTCCCACTCCGCCTGCGTCGGCTCCGATCCCCTCCCCTCCCGCTACCTCTGCCCCACCTGTTCCAGCCCTTCCTTCTCCTTCTTCAACCCCCTCCTCCCCCCTCCCTCCTCCTCCTCCGCCCCTGCTGCCTCTGCCTCCCGCCCCGTCATTGACCTCACCTCCGCCAAGGTGCTCCTCGCCGCCGCCATGATCGCCGCCCAGTCCATGCGAAAGGCCGCCGCCACCGCTAGGCTGGAAGCCGACCGCAAAGTCAGGGAGGCTGCTTTTGCGAGGAAGCGCGCCCGGGAAGCTCTCGAGAAGGCCGCGGTCGTGTTGCTCCCCCCTGCGAAGGACAAGCAGTCGTCTCATGTGGTTTTGAGTTCGGGCACGGCTGGGTTGAACCTGCGGAAAAATGCTGTTGCCAACGCATCCGTCGTCACTCCTGCCGTGGCTGCACAGAAGCGAGTCCAGAGCGGTGCGAGGCCCGGAAACAATAATAATGTGGCTCCTGCTGAGAAGGACAAGTCGTCATTGGGGTCGGGGACAGTTCAGATTCAGAGACTGCCCCGCAAGAACATTGAAGCGAAAGGGTCATATGGACCCGCTTCTGAGCTCTATGTAGATGAAAATGGAAGAGAGAAGGGATTTCCTGATTCAAGTGCCACAAAGCCCAAGTTAAACCAAGGTATGTTGTTCTCTCTGATGATCAATATTTTGGATGGTTAACTAACAAAAACCTTTAGAGCAGCAGTTGACTAATTTTTTCTTGTATAGAAGTTTTTATGAGGTTGATGTGGAATGAGAAAAAACTATTGTTTGGTAGTCTTATTGTCATTTTTTCCCTGATTAAAATTTTATATGCTGTTGAAGCTAACAAGTGTTTAAAATTTTCATCATTGCAGATGCATCAGCATCCAAAGCCAATTCTGGAATAATGTTGATGGGCTCACAGAGTAGAGCAAGTCTTCTTTCATGACGCAGATTGAACATCTATTTTGTGGTACTCTTCATTTTTTTTTCTGAAGAATAGCTGGAGTTGCTTCGATATGATCTTGTAACATGTTTTATGTGCTCCATATTTTCATAATGATATCAAAGAATGTCTCTGGCCTTTAATGCATTGCCCCCATGAAGGCATATATCTTTTTCCTACTGTCATCTGCATGCATTTTTTTGCTATTCGGTTCAAGGAGGCTTTTTCATCTGTATTGACACTTATTCCTAAAAAAATGACAGTTTAGGTGATGAAATTATGTTTCCAGAGTTCCTCTTCGTAGTGTAGGAACAACTAATTCTTATTCTGTTTTTCCTTCAACAAATTGTGAGGACTTTATCTTATCTTTGACCTTTACGGATAGAATATTCTAAGGTAGTATTATTGTTTTATGCCTTCTTTTGCACTTTTTACCCTTTTTTCTAGTCTACTAGTGGTTGGAATTTTGTGGCTTCTATGCTAATTATAATTTTATTTTCTTTGTTCCCCCTTTCCAACCATTGTTTGTAGTCATTTTGTGTTTTTTGCCAAGACTAGTTGTTTGCTTAATATCAAGAGATGAAACTGTTTGTATGTGAACGTGATTGCATTGGAGCTCTCACGTAATAATGCTCTATGAGAACTCTATTTGCGTGGCACAGAAAATGCATGGAAGCGGTCTTAATGGAAATTGAAGAGGAACCTTGAGACTGGGGGGCCTTGAAATTTTGGCGCATCCCCCTTTGACTGATCCTCTAAATCTTTTGTGCATGTGATAGCCCACACATTAGGGACTGCTGCTAGATTTTGTGGGTTTCTCAATCATGATATTCATATTCAGATCTCTCTTTGCTACCAGCTACCATTGTGCCCACAAAGAGGGGTGCTTTGAAGTGAATTGTCTGTCTTTTATTCTCAAGTAAAAAAGGAAATTTTGGGACAGAAAAATTTTGCGAAATTGTCTGTAAGGATTTTTTGGATATTGAACATTGTGTTTTCGGCTGCTCAACAAACTTGTGATTGAATTAACTACTATAAGGAAGATGCTTCCTTTTTTTCTTTCAAATGGCTTCAAGGTTAATGAGAACGCATTTGACTCTTGCGTACCATGTCATGTTCCAAGATTACTTATTGGTGAATGCCGACAGTTCTTCTAGTGTTTGAAATTACTGTATGAGTGTACATACATTGAGCTGGGGAATTGTTCAAGAAATTGAGTGGTATTTGACTGACAAAATTCTGGCTTGTTGCTACTCCAGATGCAATTTGGACCCCGTTCATGGATTTGTTTTCAAGGATGAATATATTTTCTGCGTTGATGGGGATAGCTATAGCTTCTTGGCTTGGAAAGCAAACTTCATGGTTTAAATTGTTTGCGCACTGAGATACAAGTTTTGCTGCGGCAAGGCATTTCTCCCTTCATCTATTCTCCTCTCTACTCTTGGAAGTCATTTCTATTAATGCCTGTTTGGATGCAAGATTAGTAGAGAATCTTCGCGTATGATTTGACTGACAATTCATTGAACCTGTTTGGGTTGAAAAGGGTTAAAAACGGGGGAAAGGATTAAACAAAGCTGTTAGAATGGATTGTCGGAAAAGCTAGGTAGAATGGGTCGGGCACTGTTAAGAAGCTTGGTCCATAATTGCCCCAAATGTCTTCTTTGGGACAGTCTTGCTTTAATTGTTCAAGCATTTTTTATCGAAACAGGCCTTAAGTTGGGTTATTGAATGAAATCCCTTAAATTACCAGTAATAATGGCAGCGAATATGTTGTTTGTCTTTTTTGCCGCACTTTTTGCCACATATCATGGAACACGAGTTTATATTCCCTTTTGAAGGTGTTGATGTAAATTTGATGTACTTGGTGAATAGTTTCAGCGATGGCCAATTGGGGTTTATGGCGCTATAGACGTGAGCTTTATACCCTCGGGCCGGATAATCTTCTATCCTTTCGGATTTGGTATGTAACTATGTATCGTTAAATCGTGGGAAAATCTTGAAGGGAAAAAATATTCATGGACAAGTTTGAGGTGAGCTTTATATAGAGTTACAAACTTTATGCGGTAGCACACACACTTCGCTTTTATATTCTGCTGCCCTTTGAATTCTTTCGCTGTTCCCTTTATTTATGCTTCCTCCCGTAATGAATGTCAGAACTAAAATCAATCAGTTTATTCAGTTTTCTAATCTAGACACTTATTTATATAGACATTTATTTATATATATATATATATATATATATGTGTGTGTGTGTGTGTGTGTGTGTGTGTGTGTGTGTGTGTGTGTGTGTGTGTGTGTGTGTGTGTGTGTGTGTGTGTGTGCGTGCGTGCGTGCGTGCGCGCGCGCGCACGTAATTGTGTAAGAAGGGGCATTGCAAACCGTTTGATTGAGATTTGATGGTGTGTTACTCAAAAGCTACTTACCTCCTGTGTAACATGTGTTTGGGGCGTATTTCAATTGCGCTCAAATTAATATACATTTATAGCATATTGAAAAATATGTGCCCAACCTGGTTGGACAGCTCATGCTAACCCTACGCCAAGTAATATGACCCATTGACGAAAATTGCACAGCTCAAAGGTGTCCAGCACATGTCATGCACACATAAATAAAACTATATATAGGGGGGCATTTTATATGAAAATGTTTTTAAATCCGTCCACTTGCAATCAACCCAAAATGAGCCCACTAGGTGACCGCATGGCCATCACGCCTTTGACGTAACCAATTACCAGTTGTAGCCAATTTTCACTATCGCGGCCACTTTATATCTCGGAGCCCCGCAGTGGTCCTTTTAGTGTCGTACACCTATTCTTCAATCTTCACCTGTTTCTCCTGGCTAAGGGGCCGACAGGAAAAGACCTCCTTAATATCCTACCAGCGGAGGTGTTGACGAAGATGTGGGAAGTGCTACCAGCGGAGGTAAGGATGAAAGACTTGGCAACAAAGTACAACCAAATGGCAATGCTGGTGAAGGCGATCACTGGACGTAATGGTGGAACTAAAGTGGATTGGACCAATCCCAGGGATAGAGGCAGTGAAGGCAGCAGCTTTGGGGGCTAAGGTATTCGGGTGCACCATCAGTGGGGCCAAGCCGACAGCTATGGCAGTGATGGACAACAAGGGGAAGGGGAACTTATTGGCGACAGGATGGTGGAGGCATTTGTGGCCGCCAAGGCTAGACCAGGTCAAGCCCCACCCTCTCTTCTAGTCCTTCCCCTCCCTCCTATTCTCCTGGTCCTTCCCCTCCCTCCTATTCTCCTGGTCCTTCCCCTTCCCACTTCTCTGCACCTTGTAAAAAAAAAATTTTCAACCCAGATCGGCCCGATCGCCCAGGTCACTGGTTCGACCGGTCAGGTTTGAGTAACTCACCCAAGTTTAACTATGCCCCAAAATTTTGACCAGGCACAGTTACACCAGCCTAGCCTGTCCGGGTTTTAAAAAACTGCTTGGCACTGTAAAAAAATAATGAAGGGCAAATTCAGACCCAGGCGGTGAAGAAATTTTGTTCAGATATGTAATTGGAATTGCCATCTCACACTTTGCTTAGAAGAGACTATTAAATCGGATTAGTTCTTACATTACGCTGTAAAGCGCCCACAAGAACAAGTGCTCCCTGTCATTTTTGGGCACAGAAATGAACACAACGTTTTCTTGAGCTCAAAGACCGATAGCTTTTCATAGCTTTTTCTTCCATGGTGAAACATAATGACTCTAATCCTTAATATCCTAGTCAGCTGAGTTGCTAAATGATGCTATGGCATCCATCTCCTCCTGCAATAGGAGAGCCTCAACGAAAATATCCAAGCTCTCTCCCTGCAACACATCATCTATGGAATGGTGAGTGACACCGACCCTATGATCAGTAACACGGCCCTGTGGAAAATTGTAAGTCCTTATGCGCTCAGACCGGTCCCCAGTGCCAACCTGTTTAAAGAAGAGGCATGGTTCAGATAATTTGGAGCTCAACTGAGTGACTTGCTTATAGTTATAGCGAGAACTCACCTGCTCCATTCGAAGTTTGGATCTGCTCATTTGAATTTTAATCCTTTCCATTTCATACAACCTAGCACACAACACTTTCAGCGCTTTAGCCTTGTTCTGCACAAGACAAGACGTGGGGATTAAACAGTTACACAAGTCATCTACACTGGCCAACCACTACTGTGAACTACTGAAGTGGGAATAAACAGAGAAACGAGTGAGGATGAATACACCGGCTCACTTAATGGCCAAAACCCCAATCATGTCCGGCAAACGGTCTTCAGCATTAGGCCAATGAATATAACATAATTGGCCCATGTAAGTTAATAATTAAACATACATTTTTAAAAAGAGCAATATACAGAACTGACATCTTCGTTTTACTGATCTCCCAGGTGAAGATCGGTATTTGAATAAAAAAAATGTAATCAAATAAAAGAAAAAGAAACACGTTATTGATCAATATCTTTACCATATGTTGAGATCTTTCATCCTGTATTGTCACTACCATCCCAGTAGGAATATGAGTAATCCTAACAGCACTGTTTGTCGTATTTGCATGTTGACCACCAGATCCACCAGATCTGTAAGTATCAATCCTCAAGTCCTCATTTCGCAGTTGCACATCAACCTGAAATAGGTATAATACTCGTAAAGTACATAGAAACTTTCATTAGCTTTATCTATAAAAACATATGTATGAGGGTTAACTATATTTTGATGAACAGAACAATGTCCATTAGAGTATGGAATTAAGTGTTGTAAAGTCTGATTAGATTGGTGATGTATCGGGTCAGGTTTGGAATCAAATGACTTAAATAATTAGAGCATACATGCTTTGAATATTCAAAACGGAAGAATTATTCAATCTGACTTGGTATATATCACATACACATTGTCACAATCACTCTAAGGTTGGATGAGGAGTCTGCCACCCTATATTTTATCCAGCCCACACCCTTAACAGAGTCACTAGATATCTACCGTCTTTGTATATCAGGCAGGTGGATATCTACTGACCCTAAAAATATAGGGTGGGCTGGAGAACTTCTCATCCTTTAAGGTTTAAAAAAAAATACTTTATGTGGGAATTGGAAAAATATGGACCTATGTATGAGGGTTAACTATATTTTGATGAACAAAACTATGTCCATTAAAGTATGTAATTAAGTCTCGTGATATCCAATTAGATTGGTTATGTATCGAATTAGGTTTTGAATCGAATGACTTGAATAATTAGAGATTCAAAACTGAAGAATTATTCAATGTGATTAAAATTTAGAAGAAAAAGAGGTAAATATAGTGTTCACATTGTCACAAATCACTTTTAAGGTTTTAATATAAATACTTTATGTGGGAGTTAGGAAAAAATGGATGAAAAATCACAAAATAGTTTATATGCAATTGATCATCCATAAACAACAATTGATCGAATTTGAATGAAGGTTAAGTTTTTTTCCGAAACATTGAACAATTGATCGTCCAATAGAAAAGATCGATCGAAATAAGTTTCAACAGGTCTACTAGAGTGAATGATCAATTGCACTGTCAAAACAATTAATTGCAGCTAAGGTTGTGATCCGTCAGTCTCCCTCAACAGGTTGTGATAACATTGTGTCATGTATGTTTTTAAGCTTCATAGTGCATTGGTTAATCGACCAGGGTTGGTCATGTAATTTTTTTCCCGTTAGCTTTCCACATCGAAAAACTCTTATGTAATTTTTGTGTGATTGTTTAACATGATTTTCCGTACTAGTAGAATATCAATTCCCAAGATAGGAGACCACATCTTCTAGTTCTCTACACAATGGTGTTTTGGACTTAAGGCACCCTAGTGACCCACAGAGATTTAAAGGGTATTAAATCCACATTTTCTTGCAAAAAACCAAAAGGAATAGCATATAACAAATTGTCGAAACATATATTTATCACATCTTCAATAAACAAAAACAGTAATCTACATTACTGTCTGAATTAGGCCATGTAAAAAATTGGTTAAGTCTGACGAGTGAAATAAGAATATAGTAGAGCATGTGTGTATGTAAATAAAAATGATAAAAAAAAGAAGGCAGGTTTCAGGAACTACGGCCTATAATCTGGATGCTCTTATTTTAGACCCTCATAATCCACTCACATTAATGAGTACCTACACAATGTTGATTTTTTTAGTAGTAACTTGAACAATAAGTTTGCGCAACTGCCTCTAATTTCAACTAACCAGTGACAAGATGGGATAAAGCACATCTCAATTGCCCCTTCATCCGCCCTTGACAAGTCTTCGATGCACTCCGAGATTTCTTCTATTTCACCACTATTCATGCACCCTCAAATTTTTTAGGACACTTTAGAAAAAAGGGCTTGTGCCTTACAGTGTTCGAGTTCTAAGGCCTGCAGTCATGAACTGATTATACTCGTTTGTTTTTAAATCCCCCTTCCCTGCTAGGATTTCCCAGATATCCAGGTTCAATCTCCCAAATTAAAGAGAACTGAGAAAGTTGTTATTAAAGATACGGTATACATACTTATAATCTTTCAGATAATAACTTCGAGTACAAGTACCTCATCAGCTTGAGGGAGGATAGCAACAGACACAGCACTGGTATGGATGCGACCAGACTTTTCTGTCACAGGCACTCTCTGGGAACAAATATAAAATAATTAAACTACTGAAGGCGCCAAAAGCAAGGGTTTTAAGGAGAAATTTTGAAGCACCTGGACCCTATGAATTCCACTCTCAAATTTTAGCTTCCCATATACTCCAGGTCCTGAAATTGCTCCGCTTGCTTCCTGAAGCAATATTTAGAAGTAGAAAAAAAATAAAGCTAGTTCAATTTCACTGCTAATCCACATACAATATTAAATTACTTCCACTAGTTTACTAAGCAACATAGTCATACCTTGTATCCTTTAAGATCAGATTCCGTGACTTCAACAACTTCAAACTTCCATCCATTTTGTTGCGAGTATTTTTCATACCTGATATATAGCAGCAGCATCTGTAAATGGATGGCTCAAATAATTATTTTAGAGTCCAGCCACATCCACCCAAAAAACGCGGACACAGGTCATATTTTCTCTGTCTACTCCAACTTCATCTGTTTGTTGTCTAGTATCCACCCAAAATACAGAATTTTCACTTCAATTCTTTTGTATCACAATTTTGTGAATTTTTGCACCTACGCACACTTTTTTTACTATTTTCCAAGCATAATTTTATATTAAGATATTGTTACCCAATTTTATGTTCTTTATCTTTATACCTTCTTCACCTCTTAAATTCATTATACATCTGACATCCGCTAATATCTGCATTTATTGTGTCACCGAAATAATTCTAGTGTGTCATCCTTCAAGTGACGAACACAGGCATAGCTGTCTATGCTTGTTTCTGTCCATTTACATTTCGAATTACAGTTTACATACATCATTACATTAAAAAAATTTAGTTACCATAACATACATTTTGAATAAGTCCATGGCAAATAGAGATGCCTCTTCACCCCCAGTTCCTGTAGCAAAGCATTTAAAACCATTATGATTATGATTTTCAAGATAGCGTGTGTTCTTTGTAGAATCACAGTCAACAATCTGACTAACTACAAGGCGAGGTAAGAATGCAGTTATTGCCAAAGATGCAGTTATCGTTACCTGCTCTCACCTCCAATATGCAGTCTCTTTCATCTGCATCATCCTTTGGGAGCAATGACTTGAGAAGTAGATGTTGTAACTTATTTTCCTCCTCCAAGGCTTCCACTAGTTCCTTGGAGATCATCTCACGCATTTCTTTATCTTCAGCACACTCAACCATGAAAGACTTCAAACCATCAATTTCCTACATACAAACAAAAACATTTCCTTCAAGACAGCAAATAACAAAATGCCACAGAAATGTCAAAGCGTCTAATCAATAGACACAAACATCCAATCCTCTTGACTGTTTCAGAACTTTTTTCTTCATCTCCATGCTCAAGTGTAAGGACAGATCGAATTGAACATATTGGCACAAACAGTTTAAGGAATAACTGTACTTCATACCATGTTCACAATACGTTCAAGTTGAACATATTGCATAGTATATAACAATCTTGTATGCTAGTTGGAGGAGCTTTACACAAACTTATAAGTATTATTGGCAAAAACCACGAATTATATATGATGGGATACCTTTTGTTTGGCTCTCAACTCCTTAATAAGATCCATCGAACTCCCAAGTCTCCTGAGCTCTTTATTGACACTAGAGTACTCTGCCGCTGTGACTGCAGGCTGTCTTCAATCAACATCACAAATTTAGTTAGACATGTATACTTATCTATTCTAATAGTACACGTCTTTTCCCCTTCCTAATGTTTCTGAATAACATTAACATAAAGTCGTAAGGAACACATTTATCATTCCAGATGTGCAAGTACAAGAGAACAATTGATTCAATAAAACCTAACTTACATTCATGAAATGCTTGTGGCCTCATTCACTAAACAGCTGGTGCATAAGACCTACCTACTCCATAAGTAAATGTAGATCACCTACTATAGCTAAAATTGCCCAATCTATACATAAATTGTGAAGCAGACATATAGGACCTACCTGGTTGATTCTATCTTTAAGATAAGCACTCCTGTGTTCAATTGCAGAAAGCCTCTGTTCCATGATCCTGACAAGGTCTGTTGACAGTTGAGGATGTGATTCTGAAAAAAAGAAAAGAATCATGGTCAGATAGGGTGTAATAACCCAAAATTTTTAACATGATCTTCTTATATATTTTGTTATTTATAAATTTTCTAAGTGTTGGTTAGAGCTCGTGGAGACGAGCGTAACAAGTCATAAAACGCGAAAATCAGAGGTCGGGAACGAAAGTTACGACCTCGGGAAACATGTTCAACCATCTTTCTTGAAGTATTTGATTCAAGTATAAGTATGATACTTATTTTAACCGATGAATGGATTTTCTCTTGAATTATGTGACAATTTTGCTACGTATATCGATTGATTTAGTACGTACCACATAGTGTTGTGGTTTTGTACACTGTTTTGATACCCGCCGAGAAAAATGATCGGCTAGTGGCACGCACAGGGTGGAGCATCATGGGGAAACTCTTTCCCTTAGTGGCCTCCGTTGTCCCATGAGCGCGGAGGTAGGCCGTTGGGTATCGCGGCTTGTGGATTTGATTGGATTCGTGAATTTGTTTGATTTGATGTTTTGCTTAGCATTTCTTTTAGATTTTAAACAAACCTACTGAGTATAAATATACTCACGCACCCCCAACGATGGAAGAAGGGAAAGAAGAAAAGTTTTTTAAATAGTTGTGTGTTTACTACGTTAGAAAAATAATGTAATATATGACTGATGTGTAAAGGTACGATGTGCCAGGATAATCATGTTTTTGTATAACTACTGGCTCTATGAACAGTAAATTTTGGTATGTATATTAAGCTTATGTTATAAACTTTTTGTCAATATGTTTTTATTATTCTTGGCTGTGTAATTACTCCGACATATTCTACAATAAGCATACAATCATTTTACGTTAACGCTCGTCTGTCAAGTTCGTCTGTACTATTGACGCATGTTCGGACATGATCATTAATATTATATTGTCCGATAATGGGTGGGCGTTACATAGGGTGATTGATATCTTGACTTTAGAAGCACCTTGTGTGGTCAGCAATTACATGATTTTATTTCTCCTAAATTGCCAAGCCTCTCATCAAGCCCGGATTCTATTGCTTGGGCAGGACCTCCTTCGGGTAATTTTTCCATAACATCAGCTTATGACCTCATAGAGTCCCATCATCCTCATCTTGTCAGGGCCGATTACGTTTGGTTCACGCACAATCTCCGTAGGCATTCTTTTATTTCTTGGCTGATGTTTCATGGAGCTCTCCTCACTTTAGACCATCTTCAACAAAGAGGCATTGCTTCGCTGAAAATATGTGTTTTAGTGAATCTCACAACCATCTATTCTTCCATTGTTCATATTCAAAATAGATCCTCTCTTCCATTTTGGAATGCTTCTGTATTCACTAACACCTACTTTATTCAGTATTTGTTTGATTTCTCTAAGTCTAACAAGAAAGCAGCCTGCACATTGAAGATCTTTATAAATGCTTTCCTCTATTTTATTTGACAGGAAAGGAACTATAGAATTTTTTCAAGCACCAAGGTGCATAATTGTATTTTACTTACATTGAGAATGAGATCAAGTCTTATAGTCATTCTTCTTCCCATTTGCTTCCTTCTCTCAGTGTTTTTCCTTTTTTGAACAACAGATGGAAGATTTAATATGAAATCTCTAAATACTCTTTCCCCCTTATGTTCAATGGATGATTTTGAGGCTATTCCCCATCTTACCGAGGTAAAAAAAACAGAATCATGGTTGTCGGAGATAACTACTATATCTACACATATAAACTATCCCATGGGGAAACTGACACCAATTTTATTTCTTCGAACAACAACTTATAAAAGGTGTTGTCAGAATACTAATATAACAATGATTCTCTTTTGGCATCTCAACAAATAAAGAAAAGTACAATACATATTTTCTACATCACAAGGTCCCAACACAAGTAGTTTGTGGCTATATTGCAAAAGAGATATTTTCAAATAAAATTCAAACACACACCAGCTGCTTTTTATTTGGGTAAGGAGGACATACCAGTGTGGACACAGCGAAAAGCATGCCAGGATATCTTTGGTAATGAAGACCCAGATATTGATATGGGTACTGAAAGAGGTTGAGATTTGGCTTGTGAGAATTCCTGAAGAAATGCTCTCCACAAAATTCTTTGAAACTTCATTTTTGCTGCTGTAAAGGGAAGAAAGAGGGAGAGTAACTATCAAAACTCAATTTGTTTAGAAAAACAAGAATCAAAGCAAATAAAAAACCATGACAATCAGGAGCAGTTTCAAGTGGGGGGCTTCATATTTGAAGAATGTCTTATAAGACTTTTGTCTTCGAGCTCAATATCACCAGTGATTTTCAACCAGCGTTTCAATTAGATGAATATTACCTCAAATGTACGTGGAACTAGGGGTATCAAACAGGTCAGCTCCCAGACTGCCCAAGAAACAAACCAAGCCCAAGTCCATGGCCAATCAACCCAATTATGCATGACTGACTAGGGCCCTCAATAATCAGTCCCAGGTTACACACAGCCAGTTCATTTTCACAATGGTCCTCGAGTTGATTGAACATTAAAAGAACCAACCCAAAGCCCATCCATTCACAAAAAGAATGAACAAATAAATACTCATATTATGATCAACACTTTGGGTTGGTGACATAAATTTGTCACGGCCCTTACCTTGCCACCACAACACTGTTGACTCATTCATCTTAATTAGGAGAATACTTATTTTAGTCAGCATTAATTTGAGAAGGACTTAATTTAGACTTAGTTTGTTTCTTAGCTTGATTAGGGGTAAGTTACTATAAGTGGGAAGTCTAAAACTATAAAAAGGGCTTACAGCCCCATGAGTTTGTTGTAACTCTGAAGAGTCACAAGTGGCTACGAACCACTGCAGCTGCGCTGTCCTGGAGGTGGCAATGGCAGACACCAAGGATGGAGCATGGTTCGCATTATCTTTTATCGGAGATATATCAATGACCTAAAGATAGGATATATTAAAATCTATAAAAAAGGGCTTATATCTAAAACTCCTCATTTGATTCAGAAGTTATTGTAAGTGGGAAGTCTAAAACTATAAAAAGGGCTTATTGCCAAATAAGTTGGACGTGAATTCAGAAGTTATTAAGTTGCAGTTTGCAGTTCTTCTTTGACTCTCCTTCCCCTCTTCAACTGGCATCTCCCCTTTCACACAATTCCCTTACCTTGTGCAGCTCATTGGGCAAAACCAAGATTTCGATCCACCATTTGGCCCTATCATAGAACTTTTCCATATCCAATTCATAAGTAGCCAAATCTTTTCTCACTAGATACTAACTGCTAGTAGAAAATGTGATGCAAGACAGCATGTCCTTGTAGCGAGGGAAGCATGGGAAGGGTGAATTCCCCTTTCTGCTTATAGTAATAAATATGTACAATAATATTGATAGAAGATATCAGGCCAAAAACTACCAGGAACATAGCTGCTTTTGTACTGGGATAGCAGCTCCTTCAAGCTCTTAACTTCCTGCTGCTTCTCTTCATATTTTGTCTGCCTCTCAAGTTAGCACAACCTGCCCCACATCTCCACCTTTATGTGCACAAAAACTTAGAAGCTCAAGAATGTTTCTTTGATTATTAAAATCTTCTTATTCATCCCGACCACGAAAAGGTAAGCCTTGATTTAAAAGAAATTGAGTGTACTCAATTGATGCCTCCAACTGAGTCAGATATTCGAGTTTACTTTGCTCTTCCATCTTCTTCAAAATTATCTAAATGTGTTGCTCTTGATTTAATAAGTCTTGACCCATGTTGTAAGCCTTATTATGAGAGCTATCCACTCCAACATGTGCATCGATCTTTTCATACTTCTTCCAATTTCTAAAACCTTTTAGTGCAAATGCATCCTTAACACCCCCACCCCCCGAACTCTCCAAAATTATAACAGGATAAGCAAAATGTTGCATCTTTGTCTATACTATATTCCAGCCAAGTGGGATGCTTATCAAACAACTTAAGATTAAAGTGGCATGGAAGTCCTGAAAAATCACTTTGAGGGGAAGGGTGACTCTGAGGTTGACAAGTACCCTTATGCAAGTAATACCTCCTACCTATCTCTTGGTTATAAGGATGACATTTTGAAATTGGAGTGTGTAACCCACGATTTTCTTTTAGTTCTTCCACATTGACCCTTGACACACGGATTTTATTTTTTTCAGTTTGATCCCTGGCACCACTAGAAGTTTGTCCATTACTTAAGCAACAAGACCTGCTAAGTATAAAAACTTGTGATTTAATTATTATAGAACAAAACATGCTACTCGAAAGCCTTTAGTAAACAAGCCCATAATAATTACAAAAATCAACTATATGAAGAAAAAATCCAAATTAAGCAATATTGCAATATGTTGTTATAAAATACCAAAGTTACCAACATAGCCTGACCAACAAAAATTGAAGACCATTATTAACAAGCTGAATGAGTTATTAATTTTCATTTAATTGCACTTATTGAGAGAATAAATTTGGAAAAATATTGACCACAGAATAATTTTTTTTATAACCAAAGCAAAATCAATTAGGAAACTAGCATAAATAATAAACATATTAAATATGCATCCAAGTGTTCATAGTCATGGGCTGACTACCTGCAAACCAAAGCCCCAACTATGGTAGGAGGAGCGTCACCAGCTTGCCGCAGCACGGAGGCCAGGAGCAGGGGAGGACGCCTGTTGCGGACTCGGAACGGAGAAGCGTCGCCGCTGGTTAGCCGAGCATCGCCGCAAAGGCACAACTGGAGGGAAGCAGGGAGCAGCCAAACAGGTACGGACGGCGGTCAAGTATCGGGACGGAGGAGGTTAGAGCGACTCACCGCGGCCGGAGGACGGACGCCAGGAGCAGGGGCGGATGCGGGACGCCGGTCAGGAAGGAGGATGCGGGAACGTCGGCCGTCTCCTCAGGCGGAGGCCGGAGACCGGGAGCAGAGGCGGGCCGGTTGGAAGGGAGGAGGGTGGAGCGTGGCCGCGGGCCGCAGCCGGAGAACCAAGGCCGGGAGCAGACGAGGTCGGCGGTCAGTCCTCGGGAGGGAGGACTGAGAAGCACCAAAAAATAGTCTTCTCTTCTCACTCTAGCGACGGCGATGGCGACCTCTTCCCTCCTATTGCTTTGCCAAAGGCCAGATCGATCTGGCCTTGCGCTCTAGGGCTGGTTGGCTTAGGTGGAGGAGGCCGAGCTCAGCCTGACCTCCGAGTTAACGCCCAGACCCCAAGCTTTGGTGGCCGCAGCGGCCTAGCGTTAGCCAAAGCCCGCCGCATAGCTAGGGTTTTGGTTGCGTCAGCCAATGCCTACTTAATACGTAACAGAGTAGTGTCTTAATTTTTTTTTTATTGGTGAGAGGCATGCCACCTTGGTACCCAATCCGTGCTTATTTTTAGTTAAGTTGCAGTCACCTAAGTTAGATCTAGCCTTGGCTATGGCTTGGTCATAGCCCCAACAAGGAGGGAGATGTGACAGGAAGTTTCGGCTGGAGCAAGAGAATAAAGGGAGGGGAAGATAGGGTAAAGAGGGAGGGGAAGATAGGGTAAAAAGATAAGGAGAAGATTTTTTAGTGTGAAAAATAAATAAGACATTTGAATAACTAGGGCAACGGTATATAGAAACTATGGTTTTAGTCCCGTGTATATAAATACATTTTTGGATTTTTATTAAAAGGGTATAGCCTCTTTAGTAGGGGTGTAATTGGATGGAGACACACTAACTTAGACAAGGTATGTCTAGAGTGATGTATTTTTATGCAAATCATGTATTTGTTTGTCTACATATGACGAATAAACATGGACAAGATAAAGGTAAAAATTTGACATATACTACTTTGTTCTCTAATTAATGGTGGTTAGCAAAAAATTGATTAAAAAATAAGTTATAACAATATTAAGATGGTCTTATCTAAAAAATAAATAAATAATAATGTTATAGAAGTCATGTAAAAGTATGACTTGTATTTTTTATGATCTTTTTGCAAAGACTAATAACGTGATGTAAACTAGTAATTTAGCATAAATTAAAAATAATAAAAATTTATATAGTTGGCAACCGCGGACAAATGTGGTCACGGATAACCCTTATCCATTGTCATCCTCATTAGGGGCAGATAATAAACAATAGTGTCCACTTTAGTGCAGACGGATGCAAACACGAATGAACATCGGACTTATAGCTAACCCAAATTATAAATTACAAGGTAACTGCTCTCATAGTCATGTTTAAAAGAACACGGCTATTTGTAATTTGGAGAAAGTTAACGTGTGCAGCCTTCAAGAGTATCCGATAGTGTAAAGGGGCTTGTGACCTATTTGCCTCGTGAGTTATGTGCCATTAGAAACACTAAAAAAACATGATTTTTATATTTTCTTGAAACATTAAAAAACAAGACTTTTATATATTCTAACATAACAAATTATTGTAAATGAATTACTTACATTGCTTTTGATATCATTTCTATTATACAAATCAACAATGTCTTCAATGCATATAAAATATTATATGCTTTCAAACATAAAAAGAACATGTAATTTTTATTTAACTTACTTCTCAAGTACTTCTGTCTGCCCCGACACACCCTCCCCTTACCCAAACCCAATTTAAGATGAAAGCGGTATGCGGTGCGACAAAGTAAAGTGGAAATGCGGAAGACTTAACCCATCTTTAGGTGAAACACACATCATGTGCCCTTTATGCAAAAGCAAATAGGAGAATATAAAAGAGGCTGGTTAACAATCTTAGTCTACACAGACCTACAACATCTAAATAAGAATATAATAGCAAATCTCAAGGGCTACAAAAGTCTAAAGTTGACACCGACTAATCATAGTATGAAGTAAAGTCAAATATAAGTTCAACATCACATAGGACAAATATAGCATAGCCCATACAACTCTAGCCCCTCTCATAGAGTGTATTTATCCTCATGTTCAACATAGAGCCCATCCAAAGCACCTACATGGCACAACATACAACCCCAAAACAAAAACTATAAACAAAGAGGGGTGAGCATAGCTTAGTAAGGTTTTTGAAATGGAATATAAACTCATAAAACACTGCATACATTCTTAATCTAAACATGTAGCACATTTCTATTCTCTATGCTTGTGCATCACAAGATAAATCATGTTCCTACATATTCATGTCACGTGTATCGTAGGTCCATTAATAGTTCATAACACATATAGTCATCATCATGGAAGGTTGTATCAATCAATATGGCCCCGTATCGATCGATACATACCCGTATCGATCGATACATACTCGTATCAGTTGAGATTGATACAGGTAAGGGGTGGTACACCCCCCACACCAAAAGTCTATATGTATCTGTTGTACCATATCTATATGGCCAATACATATCAATATAGTATTAAAAAATTATTTTTAAATTTTTAAAAATATTTTTTAAAAAAATATTTTTATTTTAAAAAAAAATTAAAATCCTTAAAAACAAAAACACAATTCAAACCCATAAAGTTATATGAGATCAATATGGGTAGGTCCATACCATTCACATAATTGTTTTTTTACACATTGTGCTCCACAATTATGCATTTATTTTAACATATAATTGTGACTCATATTAAGCATATTATTTAGTTTTAAAATAAACTAATTTTAGAGCACTTAATATGGGAAAGAGGGAGCAATAATTTGTATGTGACTGAGAGCATAATAATGTATGGTTCCAAATGAACTAATTTTAAAATACTCATATTAGTTGATATGACATTTTATGGTCTTATTATGCTCTAAAAAAGTATTATAATGATATATTATTAATTATAATTTTTTTTATGTTTATAAAAGTGTTTATGCCCGTTTTGGCACCTACCAAGCGTATCATCGATGCGTATTCATATCCATAGCAATCGATATTGTTATTCGTATTGATACGGCTTTCCATGCTCATTATGCATAATTATATAGTTCTCATTATATCATTCACATCCTGCATGAATCAAGTATCAATATTCACATTCTGCATAAGCATGTCTCAATATCCACATTCACCTTGTATAATCGTGTATCAAACACATCTCATCCTGCATGTTTTTAAGCATTATCATTTCATAAGCACCATGTATAACATAAGCATTATTGTTCTTACACAACCTATGTCAATGAGCATTATATACCATACACATGCATAAATCAACCGATGAATGTCTCACAATTGAGAAAATAATCCTGCTTAATTAGCCAAAGCATAAGCAGACCTGCTCATCTGGGACAGTCTATAACATGAAGGTCCAATTTCAAAAAAGGAAAAGTAGAGCAGTTTGGGTAAGTGCCCTAACGGGGAAAATACCCTAGGTAAGACAGTGCACATGGACAAACTAGCCTGGATTCTCAAGTTCAAAATACACAACAAATTAACTCATTATAACATTTTGCTCTTCTCACCCAAAGAGAAACCATTCACAAGGGATGAAAACCTCGTCCATTGGACGGAAACCCTGTACACAAGGGATGTAAAACCGATTTGATAAACCTCTGAGCAATTGATCCAGAAAACAATGACATCCAATCACATCTAGTTGATTAATCATGGCTAATCGTGATTAATCTTTGTTTATATATCATTCGTATGATGCTTGAAACATGATACATAAGTGAGCAAATGTTAAATGAGTGCAAGCATGGATAAACATACTCTAATTAGTCTGTGCATGAAACATGGTCCATTCATGATAAATAAAATTATATAGGCACATGCAAGAATGTACATACACAACAATGTTCATACTTAAATTAAAATATGTGGAACGTGAATCACTTATAATTAATGTGATATGTGCAAACATCCATAATTTAACATGGTCATATCTTACTAGAATCATAGAGTAAATGCGAAGAAGTCATCAAAATACAGATTTAAAACAAATAGAACATCATGCTAAATAGAGACAAGTATAGACATCATCGTGCTTAAGCTAAATCATAACTCAAAGAAAGTTCATATTCAATTAAGGTGACATTTGTAGATCATAACTCATCATAGTCATAAAGAATTAGAAATATGAGAAAAGAATAAGAAATGACCAAAAAATCTACAAAATAGTTGTTTGCACCATTTCATCGTATAGTCATTCAAACGCCTAGCCGTTCAAATGGCCAGATGGCTCATTCGAACAATTAGTCAGAACAGTTCACTTTTTTGGTTTATCTTCAACATATCAAAATTTAAACCAAAAATATTTTAAAATTCCATATAAATTCCAAAATTATTATAGAACATTGTATAATCAAAATATAAGCCTAGAACGTGATGAATCTAATCATTTTCATGCTTAATCATACAAAAATAATCATAAATCACAATTATACATCAAAATGAAGCAAGAACTCAAATAAACCTATAATCATGCATTATAACTTATATTCTTTTTCTTCTTTGTTTTGTCTGGCTAAAGACATAATACTTAGCGCTACTTGGGAGGTAACCCATGAGTTTTTTTTTTTTTTTGTGGGTATATTCCTACAAACCCTCACGAGACATAACTCGTCCACCAGCACAAGTTAGGGGTTTAATGGCTTACTATATGTGCTAAATGTAGTCGTGATGGCCTGCGAAAGTGACATATTTTCTTATTTTCTTTTTAATTATTTTTGCATAAATTGCTAGGGACTAGCAATATGCTAGTTGGGGGGAATTTGATGCACTAAAATAATGTTCAATTAAATATTTTTAAATTTTGAATTGCAATCCTATTTTGTGTTAATTCATTACTTATTTGGGTTATTTATGTTTTGAATATGTTAGTTGGACCTTAGTTGTGTTTATATGTTTAAATGGGCTTCAATAAGGTCCAAGTAGAAAAAGAAGTGAAACCCAACTACCCAAAGATATTTAAAAGTGAAGAATGGGCTCTTAATGGTCTAAACATGCATGGAATGGTCAAACACAACCTTTTGGACCCGTTAGATTTGATATTTGCATCAAGAGAACTAAATTCGGAAAGAAACTGATTTGGACAGATTGATACAACTTTAGTATTTGGCCATATCTTCCTATGTATAATTTGGATTGATATGATTCTGGTGGAATTGGAAAGAAGACTATTGTGGCTACAATTGCTATTTCAGGAAGAAATTCGTAATTCTAAAATTTATGGGTCAAATCTGACATGCAAATGGACAACTAGTTAACTAACCCGAGGCCAACACATGGATAATATTTTCATTGGTTGTGATTGGTACACATAAGGAAAGATAATGAGGCTAATTAGTTAACTAAATGAAGACTCAAAAATACTTATTTACTAAATAAATTATTGATTTATTTAATTGATTTAGAATCGAATCATTGTTAAAGAAGCAACCAATCAAGCAATCAATCAAGATGCAATCAAGGGATATGATTAGACCTTCCCCTTTGAATCAACCTCTTTTACTCCTATAAATAGAGGTGTGGACATGGAAGAGGCATCATTCCTTCATCTTTAGAGCTATCTTCTCCTATTTTTCTTTTCTTATTTTATATTTTTTTAGTTTTATTGTACTGACTTTCTTAGCTCTCAAGCTAAGGCTAAGGATAAAGCTTATACTTGATGTTTAATGGCTATTTTGATTTAAGTAAGTTCTTTATCATTTTAAATTAATATTTTATATTTAAGGAGTTTATAATATATATAATTATTTGATTCAGCGTTAATTAAAGATATGCCGAATGCTTATAATTCCCTGTAATTATATACTTAATGATTTCACGTACTAAACAATCAATTACCATTATTCTATTTCAAAGTTCTTTAAGAGATAAATTTTTCAATTGAAACAAATTTTTATTTGATCTTAATTGAGTTATCATTTGAATCAAATATACATTTGAGATTTATTACAAGTGAATTTCTGATGCCTTAACATTTTCTCTTTGATTGTATCTTATTCTCTATTTTACCTTCCTTCTCTATTCTATTTTCTTCATAATAATTTTCTTTGTCACACAAGGTTTTCCCTATAGATCGACCTTGTTTACTATAGTTGACAAATAAAAAAATAAATCCGAATTAGACTTCTTCATAGTCTTCGTTTGGATGTAACAATAGTATAATAAGGGTAAAACACCCTAAGTGGCTAATTAAGGGTATCTTTGGCTAAAAAATAAATTTAGCTACACACAAACCCACTTAAATAAAATACTAGAAGGTTAGAGGTTCAAATAGGTTGCACCCCATCTAACACAGACGTGGGGCCCATGGTGGGGTATATGCCCTTAATTAAGGAAAATTTAAGAGAAAATATCATTAAATCACTAAAAATTGGGTAAATAAAGCTTGACACTAAAACTCTTAAAAATGAAATTAATCCTTAATAAAGTCATGATTAACTAACCCATAACCCCAAAATAAAATCAAACTGGCAAACAAGCAAAATCACACAATGAAAAGGAAATAAAAAAATAAAAAAAATTAGAGATCTTACATTTTCTTTCTCCTTATCTTTAACCTTCTTCTTGGTGTTTTTTGACAAGTGTTTCCAAATATTTCCCCTTTTTCACTCTTTGTTTTTCATAGCTTTGTCATATACATGAGTTGAATCATGTTTTTCATATCTTGGAATGTCTATTTTATCACAAGACTGTTTTTTTACATACAAAGAAACTTAAAATTAAAATCAAAGCTTGCCCGGGCCATGACCAGGAGGAATTTTGCCATAAGCATAACATAAAATTCATTTCCCATGAAATATATAGTATGTGTACAAATACAATGAAATACAAACAAGGCTTCTTGAGCCCAAACAAAATAATAAAATGACTAAAGACCTATGGTGTGGTTGTAGGTCCTCAGACTCTCTTGAAAAACTCCCAAAAACTTCCTTTCTATTTGTACATTATGCCTTGTCAAATCCTAGAATGTCTCGGGGTGGTGAATATTTTGAAATACTCAGTAGGAAATTTTATACTCAAACATAATTGTAACATATGGCGATTTTCAAAAAACATAATTATATAAATAAATTGTACTTTTAAAAAAATAAGGTGTGTCTCTCACCCAAAAAATTTCCCTAGAGCTCTTCCCTATGTATTGCAGATGCTACTATAGTTTACAAGCTCTCATAGATTACTACTAGTATCCGAGATACCTACTCCATCATAAGGAGTCTATTATAGGCAACCCCCTACTTCTCTACAAAACATCAATAAATCACCTCGGAGATAAGAGACACTTGAGCTTATGGGGCCCCGGGATCAAGAAAGCAGAGAATCTTCCTATGATACTGTCTACCCTAGCACGCGTAACCTTCGTAAAGGTTTTTGCCCTTCATTAGGGACTAACCAGGCTAATATGTGTATCATGAATATGATTTTCAATCAAAATATAGATGTAACTTTTTTACCTATTGAGCTCTGTCGGTATGTCTACCAAGTTAATGCTTCGAACAACCGAATCAATTTTGAATTCCCTAACTCAAAACAAAAATTTTCTTTTCAAAATACCTTCCAATGTTTAGTCTTTCAAAAATCTTAGCCTCACCTTTACAAGTGATGAACGTGTTACCTAATAACAATTATAAAGATAGGGTTGGTTGCTTGCTACAACAAGATAGTTACCCCTTCTCTATCTCATCCCAGTAACTCAGACGACATGATTTTACGTAATTTTAAAATTATTTTGATAGGGAAATAATTCTCTAAAATCGCTTTTCGTCATATCATACTTATTTATAATAAAAACATTGGTGAAGCTAGATTTTATCTACATCAAATATATCATAGTGCATAATTGATAATTTACTTATGAAGATAATCATTCAATGAAGATGGGGCAATCATAAAACAAGTATTTAAAAATAACTTATGTACTTATTATACTAAAGTCATATATATTAGCTTCAAAAGACAACCAATGAAAACATTTATGGCTTAAGAAAGGATAAAATCCCAACCTAATTCTCCGTGTGAGTTCGAAGACAATGAACAAAACTTTCCTTGCTTAGACAATGATTTTCAGCTTCTAAAGTCTTCAAATCTTTAAAATGATCCTTCCACCGCATATAACACACTTGAATTATGTAGAAACGCCTCTTGAACAAATTGAATCGGGCTTAGAATGGTTTATAAACATAGAAATGAAGTTTGAGGAGTATGGGAGGGGAAAAATTGGAACCCCCCCCCCCCCCCCAAACTATTTATAGGCGTGCCACTTTGTGGCAATGTGCCACATGGTGCTGACATGCCATGCGTCCTTCACATTGTGCGTCCTGCCATGCATTGCGTCTATTTTTTTTATTTTTTTTTCTAAAATATTCAAAATTTTGAAACCCCGAAGTTTGATTAGTATATTCTTGGTACAGTTGATCTCCTATCGACAAGCCCTATAAAATCAAATCCCACATGGGTAGGTTATCTTACACTTTTCAAGTGGGTCCTACCCATGTGGCATGATTCTCAAGTTTATAATTTACGACCTTGATGCCCAATTTGCACAATTAAAGACTCGTTATGCTTGTTTTCATAGTTCTATCATATACACAAGGAGGCACTGAATAACAAAATCTAAATAATCAAGATTTTGTAAAAAAAAACTCTATTATTAACCCTTTTAGAGGCAAGAAATTGTATCAAAATTTTGGGGTCATTACATATTTTCCTACTTTTTACATTCTTTATCATTGATGTATCTTTGGCATTGACTTTCTCTTTGCCCTTCTTTACTTTTTTTGATGGAGTTGTCCTCAAGACTGGCAGTTCAGTAAAAGTTGTTAAAATCTCTCTTTCAACCTCTTTTTGGAGTATGCTTACTTGTCATTTTTTTATTATTTTCATCTGTTTCTTATTTATCATCATAAATATATGCCAAAATATTTTTCTCCAAAATAGCTTTTTTTTTTCAACTTCATTGGTTTCCTTTCTCAACTTGAGAATTTCTTCATATTTTCTTTCTATTTCAAGTGTCATTCTATTCTCTCATTCCATCTTTTCTTCTTCTAACACTTGTCTTGACTTTTTTTCTTTTTCCAATTCTTTTTTCAATTTTTGAACTTCATTTTCCAAAATGGTAATGTAAACATCTCTACCATCAACCTCTTCACTTTCATCAAGAACAAATTTAATGATTACTATAAGCTTTGAAATTATATCAACATGCAATAAATCAATTCTACAATGAAATTCTAAAAAATATTACAAAAGATAGTAGAAATAGTTTTTTTTATATAAAATAGAATAATATTTAATCTTAATGTTGTTAGACAACAAGTAGTTTTTTATTTAAGTCATATATTTATGTAAATAGAATATATATTTATAGTTTATTTACAGTTGAACTACTTAATTTAAGTATTGACTTACCAAATTGATTGAAGTTATCTTCTTCAAGGCCAAAATTTTCATCACGAGCATAATCATGCAGTTGATCTTTCCCATTTTATAACCCTTCATCATTCATGTGTTGAGGGTATTGACATTCATTATGGTTTTTCTCTTAAGCTTGGTCATCTATTTGATTTTCCTCATTTCTTAACCCTTCCACATTCATGTCTTGAGGATCTTGACATTCATTGTCACAATCATCTTGAGGTTGATCTTCTAGTTGTTCTTCCCCTCCAAGTCTTATGTTCTCTTCATTTTCAATCTTACCCTTTCTTATTCTCAGGTAGAGGGATTGCACATTCTTGTTCGCTTTCTTCCTTGAAAATTACTAATTTCGGCCTCTTGCTCTTAACCTTAATTTTTATTAAAGAAGATGACTTCTTCAACTTGTTTTCTTCTTTATTTTTTTTCCATTGAACAATTTCTTTTTATTAGTTCTTTCAAGGGGTCCATGCAAGACCTACATGTAAAAGATCATAATTAATACTTAATATATAAAACAAGTAAATTAGTATGTAGCTAGTGTCTTTTAGAATATTACCTTATCATCTTGCAGCTCATCAAGATCAACTAAGATCATTTTCACTAAAAAAATCAGCAAGACTCCACTTGTTACGTCTTGGAATTTTTAGATTTGTTGTTCTTTCCTTGAAAATGATCGTGTGCTCACATAGCCAATACTGCAAAGAAATATAAAACTGCTAGAATCATAGTATTACATTTATATAAGATGTAAACATTATTACCAACAATGTGATCACACATCTAATGACTTTTTGGGATTCTTTATATTCCTCCTTAACATTATAACATATCCCCAACTCAATTCACACCCTTGTATTGGAAAGAAAAGTGTTGCAAATATATGCAGAGATAATAGTCTAAAAGTCTTTAATATCCTATGTTCTTTGCCCCTTGATGGCTACTTCTAATGTTTTTTGTATATGCATTTTACTTGGTTTTTCCCTTTGGAAACAATTTTTCTATAAAATCATATGTAGACTTCTACAAAATTTATGTTTCACTATTTCTTTCTTGTCGACTAGGATGCCAAGTATAAGGGAAATACAATTGCTTGTAAATTCTATTGTCTTGTTTCCTATCTTAAAGGTGTTTATACTTGAATCATATTTATTTACAATTGTAAGATAGCCATCATTTGTTTTTGTGCAATTGTTGATGTTCAACTCTCCTTCAATAATTGCCTGGTACAAATACCAAAACTATGTTTTTTCTAAGATTTCAATCCTCTTTCATTTCATTTGTTTCTTCATTTTTGTGATAAGTTTGATTAGAGAAACTAAATTAGATTTGAACTCTCCTATACGTACAATCAATATAAACACACATTAGTTGCTCGTAATATGAAAAAATAATAAACATTTAATTGAAGTACATAACTACTCTCAGTCTAATTATATAGAAACATATATTTATAAATTATAATTCCACAAAAAAATGTTATTGAACAATGAAGTAATATCTACTTGTAGTAAGTATATTTATAAGATCACTCATCATAATTTTTTATGGAATGTAATTTAACTATAATTTACACTCACTATAATTCAACAAAGCATGTTTTATTACAACAGTTAAAATTCAATATAATGTCACAAATAAAATAATTTTAATAAATGTGCAAAATATTATAAGTACTTATGAAATTCAATCCTTAAAAAATAATGATAATATAATTTTAAAAAACAAATTTTAAAATTAATAATTTTAAACAACCATAAATATAGAGAAGAAAACAACCTATAATTACTTTCACCAATCCATAAAACAATGTCTAGAGCTAAACTTAACAATGCAATATCTACTATTAAACTATAAAATAGAATACAACATTCAAGTTATTCATAATACAAAACTATAGAATACCACTAGCAAACCCTAACCAAAAAATTCATACATCCAACTCAAATGAAATTCACAATCTCTGCACCAAAAATAGCTATTTACAATTAATGTCTCCAAAGTGTCTAATAGACAATGATAAGTAACATATTATTGCTTTCACAACCTATAAAATACAACATAGAGTAAAAGTGCACAATTGCATAAACTACATACATATGATTAAACTAATTTTTATGAGCTACATAGATGTTCGGAGAGTGAATGTCCTAATATGAAATAAACTATTACGTGCACAATTTGTTTCTGTATCATATTCTACGGTTATTACTAAATCAAAATACAATATTTTTCTTATTTATAATAAACAATCACAACAATATAAGCTCTAGTTTTCTAACATTAATACTAGAGTGTAAAGCTTGTGCTTGATGGTAGTTATAAAACAACTTCAACATGCACATGTAGCCTATGAGTGCAAGTCTAAGAAAAAAATACTAATTAGAAGAATATGTTCAAAATCACTTTGCATAACTCACATTTGCTAAAAATAACTTGACACAATAAAACATAAATTATAGAATACTACTGGAAAAACCTAACTAAAAAATTTCATACATCTAGCTAAAATGAAGTTTAGAAAAAGTACTAATTACTGATCACAATATAACACAATATGATGAGATCATCCTCTAAAGTTTTTAAAAGGAAAACATCACCTTGATATTTCAAAATTCCAATAAAATAACTATAAAAAAGGTTAAAAATCTAATTTATATCTACTGACACAACTAGAATATTTACTTTCAGCAAGTGACACAAAATAATCAAAACTATTTTCAACCAGTGTATATACTTAATAAGTAGATATACTACTTTTAGTCACTTGGGGAAAGAATTTTCTCTCAACGATGAAGGTGGAGAAATGAAAATAGTGAAAGAATAATCTCCGATGGATGAGGAAAAAATAATAATTTCCCCAACATAGGAGGAGGAATATATGTGATAATAAATAGATTGCTTATAGCTTTGGAGTGGGTGTCAAAAGATTATCAATAGCTGGTGGCTAAGGAGATGAGGAAGAGATTAGGGCATAGAGCCTATATGGGTTTTAATATATATAATGGTATATTAGTTTTTTTCTAAACAATGTAACTAATATTAATAATCAATTAATAATAAAAATAATAATAATAATAATAATATTATTATTATTATTATTAATTTTTAACTTAACACCCAAAAACCCAACAAAAATCTGCAACCGATCCCCCCGTGGACGGTGGTAAGTATTTGCAAGCTGAGTCGAAATGAGCAGGAAAGGAATCGGGCGGGGCCAAAAGTCAACCCGCAGGTGGCAACCCAACCGAGCAACCCCATCTTCCCCAGTCCCTGCCTTCGCCTTTCCCAGACCAGTTATCTGTTGCCGCGGGTTAGGTTATTATCCCCGCCCCCGCCGAAGACGGTCGACTGATTAGACAGGCGAGGAGTGATTGAGCTTTTTTTTTATTTATCAGGTGCTGGTGTCCTTCCAACTCCCAAATTCTTTGGCCGAGTCCGAGTCTGAAACTGTGGCTGAGTCGTCTCGTCTCTCTTCTCTCTCTCTCTCTCTCAGCTCGGACGATCCGGCGCATCGCCCTGCCTGACAGATTTCGTTCCTCGGCAGAGTCGGGAGGGCGAGCTCCCTCCTTTTTTGCTCATTGGAATGAGGGTGGCCGAGTCGCCTCCCAAGGACAAATCTCAGAGGGCAAAATGCAGCCCCATGCCGCCAAGCTGCTCCTAGGCTTTCCTCCTCATTCTCACCCCCCTCTCTCCCAGGTACCTTCTTACTCTAATTCACGTTCTTGTTTCCTTTCTTGATTCATTTGCTCTATTCATTCCACTCATCTTCTTTCTTGTCTATTCTTCTGAAATTGTGTGTGTTTGACGCGTTCTTGCTGAATTTTTCCCTGTTGCTTGCCACTTCCGATACCCGGGCTATTCATTCTGATTTCCGCAAGAAAGGTTCTTTGTAGGGAAGGTACATCGGGGGCCATCATTGCCATTGGAGTAGGCTATTTATTGCGATTCTTTATAATACGGTGTACTTAACTAGATAAAAGTTTTGGGTTGACTTGTGCTGAATTCTGCTAATTTGAGTTGAGAAGAGATAAATTGCCGGGCATGCATCAGATTATCCATATCTATAAAGAGTTAGCTCCTTGTTATTTCTCCTATTCATCAATGGCAGTTTTAATGAGAAGCTTCAAGCTTGATTTGTACAACATGTAGAGTATTAAACAATCTATAACTCTTTGGAACATGTAGAATTTCAAACAATCTATTTTGAATGGGGGAGATTATACCTGTCTGTAGGTGAATTTATATCCCTGACTAATATTATATGATAAATTAGTTTAAAAATAATTATATAATTATGAATTTTTACAGCTTATGAGCTGGCATTTTTCGCATATACTGAATGCTCCCTAGGTCCCATATTAATAGCTCCATTTGGAAAAATAGTGATTGTTATTCATTAGTGGGATCCGTAACTAAGAGAATGAAAAAGAAGGTTCTGAGATGCATTTTTAAGTACTGTCCCATTTCGATTGAACCAAATTGAGCTATTAATGTAGGACAAACTTTTTTCCAAATAGAACAATTAATATGGGACAAAGGGAGTATTTTGTTTCCCTCTCTCTCTCGATCTCGATATATATATATATATATATTCCTCTTTATATAAATTTATGACTTCACGGACTGCTAATTGTTTGAACTATAATTACTCCAGATTAAAGCAGCATACAGGCGAAAAGCTTTGGAATGCCACCCTGATCGGTTTCCGGACCAGGAAAAGGCATACGCAGAATCCAATTTTAAACTGGTATGCTATATGTTGATCAAAGTTATATTGTCACCATCATGGTCACCATGGCCACCACTCTGTCCTGTCTGTTTCTTGTCCTTGCGAAGAATGCACATAAATTTTTTGGTTTCACTTAAACTCTCTTGACGAAGTAGTCCATTGCTTTTTCTGCTGCAGATTTCAGAAGCATACACATGCCTTCAGGCAGGTACTTCTTTTTTTTGCTCTTGTCAGATATAGTCTTCAGGATGTCATGGTTTGCAAACTCTGGGTCACTTAATTGCTTGATAATAACAACTATTTGACATTCATGATGTGCTCCTTTATTTATAATCCTCAATTTATTGCTGCCATTTGGAAATATGAATTACATTTGAGTTGGGACTCACTTTAGTATTCACATCACTAGATGATGAATTGAATATTTTTTCTTGCAGTTTCTAAAAGCATATCTTTTCTGTTATAGTTGGGTCGGGAAAGAAGTTAGTGTTTCACCGAAGGATGGTATTTGTGATTCACAAGAGGCAAATGGTGGGACCATGTAATTCATTGGCTATAATTAGTAAAAAAATTCATCTAGTTTATTAGTTTTTAAGTAAGGAAAAACTACTCTGTTTCAGTTTTTTTTACCTCATTTTTATATAAGAGATTCTGCAAAACAGTTTGCAGAATTGTTTTTTTTCCTGAATTCTTGACAAATATTGCTTTTACATTTATTATATCTTCTTTATAGTATTCTTGCAAGTTTTTGTACTTTTGGCACATAATCCTGTAGATCCTTTTGAACTTTTGCTGTCTGAATTTAAAAGCCATATAAATTTTATGAGCTTTCTGCACCAAATAGATGTTTTCTGTGTGGGTTTGAATATGTATGGATTCACATTTATTGATAATTTGTCATTTATGAAAGAGATTCCTTGCCGTGTGTTATTGCCTTGCATACCATGTGATCATTCCGATCTTTTGGGCATCCAGATTGTCATAATCGGTACTTTTCCTTTAACTGACATCAGTTAAGATACAAGGCTGCTGACAGAGATCATTTGGTTGGTCTTGGATGGCTCCATCTCGCACTGCTGGATTTGTTGATCCTGGATGGGAACATGCTGTACCTCAAGATGATAAGAAAAAGAAAGTCAAGTGCAATTATTGTGGGAAAATTGTCAGCGGAGGTATATACAGATTAAAGCAACATCTGGCACGAGTTTCTGGGGAAGTTACATATTGCAAAAAAGCTCCTGAAGAAGTATTTTTGAGTATGAAAGAACATTTGGAAGGGCAGCGTGGGGGCAAGAAGTTACGACAATCTGAAGATGAAGAACAAGCATCTCTCGATTTGCACTCCAATTATGATTTTGATGAGGATGAGGAACCTGTAGGAGGATCCAAGAGCAAGGGTAAACAAGTGGCTGGTGATAGGAGCATGGTCTTAAGTTTACCCCCTCTTCGTTCCTTGGGATTCGTGGATCCTGGATGGGAACATGGAGTGGCTCAAGATGAGAGGAAGAAAAAAGTTAAATGCAATTACTGTGAAAAAATAGTCAGTGGCGGTATAAACCGATTTAAGCAACATCTAGCTCGGATTCCTGGAGAAGTTGCATCTTGTATAAAAGCTCCAGAGGATGTATATCTCAAAATGAAAGAAAATATGAAATGGCACCGGACAGGCCGCAGGCAAAGGAGACGTGGTGCAAAAGAGATTGCAGGTTTCTTTATGCCGTCTGATAATGATGAAGATGAAGACCAAGATGATGAGGATGAGGAACTTGAGAATTTCAGAAGCCAGGAAAAAATACATGTTGACCAGAGTCTGATCACTAGTAAAGGTCAACGATTACGAGGAAGGTCACCAGGTAGTGGCACTAGTGGAACAGAGCAGCAAATAAAGAAATCAAAGCTAGATTTTTCACTTTCAAAAGCAGCTACCGGTAGGGGGTCAAAAGCATTTAAATATGGTAAATCGAATGCAAGTTCTGATAAAAAGGGTTGCAGGGAAGCAATTTCTGCTATCTGCAAATTTTTTTATTATGCAGCAATCCCATATAATGTGGCTAATTCCTCGTACTTCCAGAAGATGTTGGATTTGGTTGGTCAATATGGACAAGCTTTGAAAGGCCCGACTAGTAGAATGATTTCTGGTCCTTTTTTACAGGACGAAGTTACGACCATTAAAGAATATCTAATTGAATTTAAGGCTTCTTGGGCAGTCACTGGCTGTACCATTATGGCAGACAGCTGGAAAGATGTGCAGGGCAGGACAGTCATTAACTTTCTGGTATCTTGCCCACGAGGAATGAATTTTATATCGTCAATTGATGCTACAGACATAGTTGAAGATCCTTTGAGTCTTTATACATTGTTGGACAAAGTTGTAGAAGAGGTTGGTGAGGAAAATGTGGTGCAGGTAATCAAGTAGTCTCCTCCCCATATGTCTGGATACCGCATTTATTCATCCTTGCTAACTGTATTTAGTTTATTTTCATTTTCAGTGGTTTTCCCATACCGATGATATATATTTTTCCTGATTGTAGGTGATTACTGAGAACACTGCAAGCTACAGAGCTGCTGGAAAACTTCTTGAGGAGAAAAGGAAAAGCTTGTTTTGGACACCCTGTGCAGCGTACTGCATTGATAGGATGCTTGAAGATTTTATGAAGATTAAAATGGTAGGAGAGTGCATAGAAAAGGGCAAGAAAATAACCAGGTTCATCTATAACCGCCCTTGGTTGCTGAATCTTATGAAGAAAGAATTTACAGGTGGAAGGGATCTTGTTCAACCTGCCATCAGTAGATTCGCCACATGTTTTTTTACTCTGCAAAACCTGTTAGACTATAGAATAAATCTTAGAAAATTGTTCCAATCGGATAAGTGGGTTTCATCAGGCTGTGTGAAACTGGATGAGGGAAGGGAAGTTGAAAAATTTGTAGTGAACTCCCCTAATCTCTGGAAAAAGATGCAGTTTGTGAAAAAATCTGTGGACCCTATAGTTCAAGTGCTTCAAAGGGTGGAAACTGAAGACGGTCTCTCAATGCCTTCTATTTATAATGACATGTATAGGGCGAAATTTGCTATTAAAGCTATACATGGAGATGACTCCAAAAAGTATGGACCTTACTGGAATGTGGTTGACAATCATTGGAACTCATTGTTTACCCATCCTCTATATGTTGGAGCATATTATCTTAATCCAGCTTACCATTATTGCTCCAATTTTATAAAGGTATATAATATAATTTGTTCTACCACGCTTAATACGTTTACTATCACATTCACTTATATAAAAGTTTTTTTATTCCACTTCATGCAGAATTCTGAGGTAATGCGGGGTATGAATGAATGTATTGCTCGATTGGAGCCTGATAATCGAAGAAGAGTTGCTGCTTCCATGCAGGTACATATGCATGCAAATTTTTTCACTACAGATTATAAATACAAAATTCACATTCATGTTTGTTTTCATAATTGATTGTGATCATTATCTCCTTGGATGTCTATCCCATTTAGATGTCTGAGTTCAATTCGTCTAAGGCTGATTTTGGAACAGAATTGGCTATCAGTACAAGGACAGAGCTGAATCCGGGTATATAGATAGGCATTTAACTTTTCAACACAGCAATATCTTGTTTCTGCTCTTTCCTCAAATTATATTACTATGAAGGAATAAATACTTACCAACTGTTACTGACAATGATATGTCTCCGTCTGTTTTTGGTATATATCAGCTGCATGGTGGCAACAGCATGGGATAAACTGCTTAGAGCTACAACGGATTGCTGTACGAATATTAAGCCAAACTTGCTCATCTTTTGGTTGTGAGCATACCTGGAGTGCATTTGATCAGAGTTTTTGTAAAAGGAGGAATCGTCTGTCTCAGAAGAGGTTGAATGACCTTATCTATGTACATTACAATTTGCGCCTTAGAGAGCAACAGTTGAGAAAGAAACCTGAGGATTTTGCATCTGTTGATAGTGTTATACTTGAGAACTTATTAGATGATTGGGTTGTAGAGTCTGAGAAATCAACCCTCTTGGAAGACGAGGTATGTACATGTATATTTCAGATATACAGTCTTTTGTTGTTTTAATTTGTAACACTTCTAACATGGAAACTTGGATTGAAGGCTTCTTTATCTTTCTATATAGGAGGTCCTTTATAGTGAGATGGAGCAAGCAGAAGGAGTTGAGATTGAGGGAATTGAGATAGAAGATATAGATGCAGAAGCGAGGAAAGAAGTTATGGAGACTGGTTCATTCACAATAGTTGCACCACTGGAGGCTCATCCTTCGACAATGGATGCTGTTGTGGATGATGATGATAATCTTGATTTTCTTGATGATGATTTGACGGATAGTTGACCTATTGCTTCTGCTTTTGTACATGAACAAGCTTTAAAAATAAAAATAAAGGAAATTTTCTTAATTTATATGTTGATGAAGAGCATACAAAAAATGTGTCATAACTTGTAAATTTAGCAGTTGAATGCACTGGATACTTGGTTTAATCTGTGTTATCTTGTTGTGCTGTATCATGTCTTCATAACTGAAACCCTGTAACAATGTTTGTCAGAAAATTGCTGTTCGTTCAGTTACTTTCTATTATTGTTATAGTGAATTTTTCATTTTACCTGTCCCAAGTGTTTGATGCAGTTTTTTTTTATTGGTATTGACTCAGAAGTTTGCAGACCATGATAATTATGCATGAGTTCATAATAATAGTCTTGAAGTAAATCTGATCTAATGTTTTTTGTTCTATCAAAATTCCAGGTTCAAAGCAGCAGCTTTTGGCACAAGGTAACCTCATCCTATTATCGATCTTTTGTGATTTTCTATGTCAAATTTTAATTAATATTTAGTATAATATGTGATATTTATGGAGTAGCTAAATATGCACGAGTTGTGAATTCGGGTGTTCCAAAGGCCTGTGGTGAGAGAAGCAATCATCTCTTAGTCAAGCTTCCTTTTTTGCTTTTGGTTTTTGGAACAGTTTCACTTGGGTGTTTATGTGCTGCAAGGTAGGTTACAAGCTAAATCATCCAACTCATTTTCCTTCTGGAATTTATTGGTCTTTGTGCACTTCATATGTCCTGATTCAAATGGTGCATTTAGGGCATATAAACGGCAAAAGCAGGCATCTCCTTCAAACCACCCTTTTCTTCCTTAATTGGAAACTTGTTCAGGCAAGTTGTTAAAATATCGCATTTTTAATTGCTGACCTTGTTTTTTGACAAACATTTGCTGACCTTACCACGATATTTGAGAAGTAAATCATGCATCTGCCAATTATATTCCTTGTATAGGATAAGTTGTTTTATGCATATAATGTCATTGATGCTGTGTTGCTGAGTGCTTGTTTTTATCGTTCTTCAAAAGATGCTTGCATTATACCCGAGGGAGTTGAAGAAAGTTTCACCAGGTAGCTGAGGCCCTGCTATTTTGGTGATGGCAGTTTATTGTGGAGAAGTTTATTGAGCTTGGTCTTTGGCAAGTGGCTGATAAATATGAGTTGATTCCTGAAGTCTAGAAAGATTAGTGTATTGCTGCCGGTCTCCTATACCATGCGTCATTTTCACACAAAAAAAAGTGTGCATATCTAAGCTTAAGTGTAAAAATTCGAAATTATTTAACAAAGACATGTTCCAGTACAACTTGCATCTTACAGACACCTTCAATAATGTTCATTTTTATTTTTCCATTATCCCATATGTAGTAGTATTTCATTTTTTGCTTTTTCCTGTGAGGTTTTTGTCAGTGCCTCTTTATCAATTAGCAAGAAGGGACTTAAGATTAAAACTAATTTTAACTTGGCAATTTGCACTTGTTCCCCGATGCGACCTCTGTTATTTTTTCTTTTGTTTTGTTTGGATTGCGACCTCTCTTTAAATTTCTCTCCCTTATTCCCTCCTTCCCTCCTGCCGCTACGGTCATAAATTGAGTTTTTCATCAATTTGCTGTACACTTTACACTTAAGCTTCAATAAACTGTTGCCTCGTAAACAAATAGGCCATCAGGACGCGTACTGGCCCATTTTATGTCGGATTGCATATAAACCTTTTCTAATCCTTTACCAGCTAGTCACTTTTGGATAGCTTACGAATAGTCGTGGATAGCTTACGAATGGTCGACACCGAGATGTCAAATCACAGCAAATATTATGCACTTCATGAATAATGGCTGATATGTTTCTCATCTTCATGTAGACACAAATAATAGCATGGCGTCGCTGAGTTGCGCAGGCCTGTGTGCCAAGTAGTATCTCTTTCTCACCCTGAGCTGCTTTGGCCCGGGCGCCACCATAGACGGGCCGGGCTTGGCTTGTATAAGCAAAAAAGTCCGGTAATGCTCATGGGCTTGTGTTAGGCCTCAAAATTTTAAAACAATTTTTTTGAGAAATATAAAAAATCTTGAGCTGAAAAAATATCAAAATTATATATTAAAAAAATATTTTATAAATTTTAAGGAGGTGGAAATTGCGTCACTAAGTAAATCCTAACTAGGTTAACACTTAGTTATTCATCATTTATAATTTAATGTTAATACACCTTTAAGATAAAAAATATATATTTAAACTATCTAATGACTTAAAATTTCACTGAAGTCTTTTTTAACTTTGGAGCTTGTTTGGTGTCTTCTACATCTAGCCAATTCTTCAAGGTGATAGTAACACTCCATTGTCATTAGATATGAACGACTCCTCCAATTTTTCAGTCATCTTGAACTTTATTTCTTGTGCTAAAAGTAAACTCTAAAGCTCTTGTAGATAATGGAGGAGTTGGGAAATCACGTGCTAAGGCAACAAGCACATGATAACTTCTTTTATATGTTCGCCACTAAATTAAAACATCAAAGCTATTTATTTCTTCTTCAGTTAGAAAATTAATAAAATTATTTTATAAATACATAAGTAATTCATTATTAGAAGTATTACTATATTTTTATTTATTTGTACTAAATAATGACTAAGAAGGGTTATTTGTATTTAAATGACTTGGATAGATTTATATGTATCATATAAAGAATATAAATTATTTTTAATGTCTATAATGATATTTTTATATTCAATATACATATTAGTATATACTCCTTCCATCCTATATTAATTAACTACATTTAAAAAAATATTAATTTTTATTAAATACTAAAACCCAATTCTATAAGAAAGGAAAATAAGCTTATGTTACTCCTTTTTAGGTACCAATCACTTAAATTGAATAAAAAAGAGCTATTAATATGGAAACAAACCTTTTTTTTGACATGGAGCTATTAATTTAGGATAGAGGGAGTTTACTCTATTAATACTTGTACACCATTTAACTTAATCCTACTATCCTAGGATCCATAATTGTACCTAGGCAAAAAAATATAGGAATTTCATGCTGATAACTATTATATTTTATTTTCATTGGCCCCATAATTATATTAAATATACGATTATTTCAATATTAAGCAAACATAAAGAGTAATATTTTAGAGTTGATTAAGAACTAAAGAAGGAATAGGATGTTACACCTAAACTATTAATTTATTAACTAAAGCTTAGGGTCATATTACTTGCAAGTGCCAAGTGGATGTAGCATTAAAAGGTTGAAACTATAAAGATTGCCTTTGTAAAACTCTAGAAGTGATTACAAAATAGAAGAAAGAAAATGAGAAAATAAGGATGACAATAAAGTTAGAGTAAAGAAAATATGATAAGAATCAATGGGAGAAAACACTAATGTGTCAATGTTACTTGTAATATCTTTAAGGTGTTCTTCATGTATCAACTTGTCTCAATTAGAGTCGAATAAAGATTCTCTCTAATTGGATGATTTGAACAATATAAAAATTAAATTAAACTAGGTAAAAATTAAATAGTTAAAGGGTTAAAAATATATACCTCTTTATTTTGAAGAACTCTATGTATTAAAATCACAAAAAAATCAAGGAGAGCCTTCAAACATTATATGTATTAAAATAACAAAGATTAAAGAAAAAAAGAGTGAAAATATATCCATATAACTTATACTATCCAATATTTGAATTAAAATCCACTATATAAAATGAAAGTAACACCATTAAAAATATTACAAAGTTCTCTCTAACCTTGGCTAGAAGCTTAGCAAACCATTATAATAAATAAAACAAAGAAATATACACTAGAAGAAAGAAGAGATGAAAGAGAGGATAAGAGAGATCCAAGGAGGATGGGATGATGTTTCTCCCATGTTTTCCTCTCTTTTTATGAGTAGAGGGGGATGCTGCAAAGGGGAAGGTTCAATTACATCCCTTAATTACTTCTTGATTGGTTGTTTATTTGACAATGATTAGATTATAGATCAATCAAATAAATCAAATATTTTTTCATCAAATAAATAATTTTACTTTTTCTCTAATCATCCAAGCAACCTCATCATCTTTTCTTTTATGTCGCAATGACAACGATCAAATAGATTGTCTATATGCTGGCCTTAGGTTGATTGACTAGTTATCTCTTTGCATGTCTGTTTTGACCATCAATATTTAGAATTATGAATTTCTTCCTCAAATAATATACATAGAAGGCTTCTTTACAATGCCACTGAAATAATGTCAATCCGAATTTTTTATAAAAAAATATGACCAAAATACTAAGGTTGTGTTAATATGTTCAAATCAGCTCTAAATTTTGTTTTCTTGATGCAAATCTAAAATCCAGTGGATTCATATGGATGTGTTCGACCCTTCCATACCTGTTTAAACCATTAAGATCTCATTCTTGACCCTCGAATAGTTTTAGGTATTTGAGTTTAATTTCATCTTTAAGTTCAATCTTATCAAAGCTCGTTTAAACATGTAAATATAACGGAGGTCTAACTCACCTATTCAAAATATAAACAACCTAAATAAGTAATAAATTAACACGAATTAGGATTAAAATTAAAGATTCAAAGACATTTAATTCAACATTGTTTAAGTGCATCATAGGATAATATATATGAGATAATTGTTTAGTGGCTTCATAAAAATATTTAAAATATTTATAATAATCGTTGAAATTTCAAAATCCTTATTAAATAATAAACATTTGGGCATTTTACCAGCACAATATAATAAAATTATTGCTTTTAATTCATAACAAGATTCTAACATTAAATAAGTACTATTCTATTTATGTTTAACATCTAAGACAAACTTTTTATATTTTTTTACCATATTGGTTAAATAACTCTCTAAATTCTTAAGATCTAGATGTGGAAGAATCAATGTATACTAGTGTTTCTATAATATTATTTACATATTCTTTAATAACATGTAAACCATCTTGAAAAATAAATTAATAATATGACAACATCTTATATGGAAAAGTTTTCCATTTAATACAAAGCGCAAATGTGTTTTAAGATAGTCCACAACACTTTTATTATTTGAAACATTATCTAAGGTAACTAAAATAGTTTTATCAATAATATAACAATCATGTAAAGCTGCCATTGTAGACTTTCTAATTATGGTTCCTGTGTGAGGAAATTTTAATAAATTAAAATTAATAATTATTTTATTTAAAACCCAATCATGATCAATGGAATGCATTGTAATACAAATATCTCCTTATTGATGGATCAACCAACCAGTATTTGCCTTTTTGGAGTTTCCAAGAATATCTCCTCATTGATGGAATCATATAAGTGAGAGTAGTAGGTCATGTACCTAAAAAAAGAAAGATGAAGAGAAAATTAGAAAAAAAAAGAACGAAAAAATGAAGAATTTAAATAAAATATTAAATTTTAAAAAATCAATTACATCGAATTTGTGTAGGTAGTTGAAGAATTCCCCTTGGAGTGAGAGAATTGGAGAATGAAGATTGCTTTTGTAGAGAGCATGAAGAACTTGAAGATTGCTTCTTGAAGAATTTTTGAAGAGCTTGAGCCTTCTTGAAGAATTTGAGAGATTGCGGAGAGTGAGGTGTAAATAATCCTCCCACTCCCTCCTATTTATAATGGAGCTTTTCCTTGTGAAATATCCAAGATATCCCCCATAACTAAAACATAGCTATCTATTGGGGGGTATTTTAGAGATTCAACTCATTAAATCTGTTGGGGGCATTGCAGCAACCCCTAATAGCTCTAAACAAATGACTCCAAAAGGAGCCATTGGTGCCTGGTTAAGGCCGGGCCTAGTCCTCTTGCGGGTTGGGCCTGTTCGCTTTCAGGTTGTGAGCCGCAAAGCAAGGCTTGACACAACCCGGGCCTCATATAGGTCTAGGTCGTGTCCGGGCCCGTTCATGGGCAGACCGGGCTTAAGCCTAGCCTGTGCGCAGTGGGTCGGGCCGGCCCTACCCAGTGCTGCCTCTAGTTTCAAACGACCAACTAGCCTGCATGTTTGTTTTTTTAGTAACTTCATTCGTCCAATATTAATTACTTAGATTTAACAAAATTTGTCCCATATTAATCATCTTATTCTTATTTCACGTAATCTTTCTTGTAATAATCAGTGGATGAAATAATAAATATTAGTAGATGCACTAAAAAGGTTAATAAATTATTTTTTTAAATATTACATTTGTTTAAATGTGGACAATTAATATTGGACAAAAGAAGTAATTATCAATAAGCGAAAAGGAAGAATACTATTATAAATATAAAAATATATCAAATGAACCCATTTCATTTTTAATGGTTATACTAGCAAGAAAGCATGTGCATTGTAGGTGTAAATATAAATTTATTAAAAAATAATATAAATTAGAGATAAATTGTTTATCAAACTACAAGTACAATAATGAACATAATTTATATGCACAGATAATTATAAATATTATACCAACCTAAGTATTCTCCCAATAGATAGGTGTGAGTTCAAATCCACTGAGCATAATATTAGGCTCTAGGTTGAAGATGACGACGATGCAAGGGTGTGACATCCTCAAAATTAACAAGCAATTTCTAAAGTTGGTGGAAAAGGAGAAACAATGATTTTTTTATCATTAGGGTATCTGTCACACCCAATATTTTTTCACACATTTCCTAAAAAGTTTTGAACTTTTTTGCAATATAAAGACTATAATTTGTGAAAATTAATAAAATATGAAACCTATAAAAAATATTTTTATAAATTTAATCATCATTCCAACATTAACTTTTTAAAAACATTATACGTCCAAACCAAACAACTTCAGGCATGAATCGAAAACAAAAAGCCTACAAAGTTAAATGTCATGGTTATGGGCTTAAACAAAAATATATCCTAGACATCACTGAGTACAAATTCCATAACAGTCCAGTGTAATCTGTCACACCCCGGCGATGCCCGAGCTGAACCCGGTCCAAGGGCCGGTCAAGCATGCGGGGTGACAAAGGGAAAATTGAGAAACGATTTAGCGGAAGACTTAACCCTAACCACGAGCGATTAACAGAATTACGGAGTACGCACAATCCTTTGAGCAAGAGTAAATAAAAAGGAAAGAAAGAAAGTTGTTTATCACAAAGTAAACAGCTAATCTCAAACTCACATGCTTAGTTAACTATAGCCCACACTGACTCAAAATAAATCTTAAGCAAACACAATTGTAAAATATGACATAAATCCAAAACAAAGAACCCTACACAAAGGTTATAAACATAAAGCATAAACCAAAGGAAAATAAGTCACACAACGATCTCCACGATCACATCCAAGTCACCTCTGACCTTTCCTCAAAGAGGAGATCCTGTCCGTTTGCGTGTCGCACCACGCAGCCCCAAAACAAAACACAAGAAAGAGGGGTGAGTTTAACAAACTCAGCAATGGTTTTAATATCACTATCAACATCGATAAATATGATAGCATAGCAATATAATCATTCAGTTCAAAGATTGGCAAAGAGCATCATTTTCTAATCACACATCCCCTAAAACTGTATCATAGTGTATAATCCACAAAATGTCATTCATATCATAACAACCTGCATGAAAGTATCTCTAATCATACATATTCCATCATGCATCACATCATAACAACCTGCATGAATGTATCTCTAACATACATATTCCCTCATGCATCACATCATAACAACCTGCATGAATGTATCTCTAACATACATATTCCCTCATGCATCAACATTCTCATTCATCATGCATGTATAAGTGTCACACACGCACACTAGTCCAACATGCAAGTCCATACCCATAGAGAATAAACCTACTCTTCAAGACCGGAGCCCTCGAGCAAACACTTATCAAATAGACATGCTCCTCAAGGCCAACGCCTACGAGCAACTCCTGCTCCTCAAGGCCAACGCCTTCGAGCAACTCCTGCTCCTCAAGGCCAACGCCTTCAAGCAACTTTTGCTCCTCAAGGCCAATGCCTTCGAGCAACGCCTACCCATCAAGTCTGAACTCCCGAGCAACCCTGCTTGTCAAGACTAAAGTCCCAAGCAACAACACCTAGCAAGCCGGTGCACTCGGACAAACCAGCTGGATTCTCAGGGTCCAGCGAATCATAAATAATCTCAATCCGCAAGACAAGTACACCACTCATCCCTACTTAACTCCATTTAACTAGACTCAACCCGGGGAGTGCACTCATTCCACATAGGAACACAAATCAAAACATGTCCTTTCGGACCAATCAACTTACAATTAATCCACGACCGATCAATCCGGCACACAATTTCACCACATTGCATCCAATCGGTCAAGTTCGATTAACCTCGATGAAGCCTCAATTGGAAATCCATTTTCATGATGCATGCAGCATGGTACATACGTGGGCAAGGCATACATGAATCCTAATCCATGATAAGTGCTCCAATTAGCCCCTAATGCATCATTTATAATCACAATATTAAGCTTCAAACATCATCATTTAACCCCCCACATGTGTGTGTACCTAGTAGAAGTACTTCACTCAATGCATATCAACATGCTTGAAATTAACTCACTACCACACTACAATGTGAATTTCCATCTAAACATGAATTCTAGCGGAAATCATAGGAGAAGAAACGTTGAACTCATAACTCAAATCAAAACTCAACCACAAAGGCTACACGCATATAAGATCATTCATTTCATCCTGGAGTCATGACATTCACCAATATCCACACATCAACTAACTACATTCTATCATGACAAATCAGTCCATTAATAGGTTGTAGTCCTACTGAAAATATGCTTACCCAAAAGGGATCAACCATTCACAATTTCAAGATCACAATTTCAAGATCACAATTTCAACATCATGCCACAAAACATAAGTCATTCTACAAATCTCTAATCCTATATTCCAACTTTATAACCTCAATAGCATGCCTTTCCAATAGCATAATATAGCTTAAAACACTCCACATTCATATAAGATTGGCAAGTTAAAGTGGAATCATCGAAATAAACATCATGTAAACAACATAAAATTCTGTTGTGTAGCCATTCAAACACCCAGAAGGCCATTCGATCGGCTAAATGGGAAAAATTCAAATTCACAGTTTGGCCGTTCGAACGCCCAACAGGCCGTTCGATCGGCTGAACTGAAAAACTGTCGATCTGACAGTGTTGCCGTTCGAACGCCCAGAAGGGCCATTCAAACGCCAACAAGGCAGAATAGACCATCTTCTTCTTTTCATAATTTTAAATCGATACATCATTGATAATACTTCAAATCAACATCTAACACCCTAATTATCATCAAAAGTCCTTCATGACTTCTAGAATGTTAAACCATATCATAATAATACAAAACCCTAAGAAATCGGGATTAAATATTTCCATTTTCTAATCATGCCATTAACACACCAAATCAAGTAACTCCATTCGAAATAAGCCAAAAATCAAGAATTTTACCATGGATAAACTGAAATCTCTTAAGTCCATTACCTTATCACTTGATTAAGCTCGGATTTGAGGGTCACCCTTCTTTAAAACCTTACAAAAACATAGAGTTTGAATTAAACTCCATTAAAAATCGATTTACCAAAGAAATCCTTAATTAAAACTTAGATCTAGGGCTTGTTGATCATAAAAATCAAAATTTGAAAGCTAGGGTTTGTAGTAAAATCCAAATCAGTAGTTTTTGATGTCCAAAAATGAATTGAAATAAAAGGGAAATGGTAGATTTAGAAGAGATTAAGAAGAAAGTTAGGGTTTAGTGCTTAATTAGAGTATGTTTACCTTAAACACCTTCTAATTCGGGCCTAATTGGGGATTAGGCCTGACCTCTCCTCAGCCTATTCCTAAAATGGAAATGGCTCAGGTTTGGCCTTTTATAGTAAGGGTTGGGGTATGTATGGGTAAGTTATGATGTGTAAATAGAAAAAGTAGGCTAAAAATAGGTATTTTACAAATTTGAGCACTAATTAAGTCTAAGAAAATTCTAAATTTTTTTGTATAACCTTAAGTAGATGTCTGGGTTCATTGGACCCAAAAACCAAAATTTTTGATGGTGGGGCCCACAGGGGTCCTGCTAAACCCTAATTTTCAAAAAAATAGTAAAAATTCTAAAAAATCCCAAAAATTCACATTTGATTTAAATTCACTTAAAACCACTAATCTTAAAGTTAATTTTGGTTAAAACCATCATAAACACTATTTATTCATGAAACCACCGAATAAATCAGAAAACACGTTCATCTCGCGATAAACAATAATTAAAGGAAACCAAAAACCGGTTTAGATATGAGGGTCCTTACATAATCGGCCCTTGAGGGCCGGCTGGCCTCCGCATGACTCTGTCTTGACCCGGCAATGGTGATGGGCCTCCACCCTTGTGTTGCTTCCCTAACTTCACCCTAGAATAGACCGGCTCCCCTTTTCCCATTCCCCCTTCCGTGTTTTAGGTAGCTGAAGGGCCACCACCATTAGGGTTGCAAATGGGCCAAGCCCTAACAAGCCAAGGTAGGGCCAGGCCCAGCCCAAAAAAATAAATTTTTTTAAGGCGCAAGCCCGTAGCTAATGCTAAAAATTTGGCCTAACCCAAACTTTAGATGGCCCGGCTGCCGAAAGAGATGTAATATAATTTTTTTAAACTTCAAACATTTTACTATCCAAGATGATAAATCTATATCATGAGCAAAGATATAAATATAAGAGAAGTTTAAAAACTAACTAATTATATAAAAACTTTATTGCATTCTATTTGGTTAATAAAAATCATTGCATTTCATTTGGTATGAAGTACCTAAAAGTCCATATATTTTAACTCGACAATATTAGGGTTTTCTGTTTTCATATGAAGGGGGATTAGTATAACAGTGTTGGGCCAGCCCAGAGAGGTGGGTTAATAGCCGGGCCTCACTTATTGTTGGCCGGGCTTTTACTATGTTTTTGCCCATGGGTAGGCCCGGCCCGAAAATTGTCAGGATTTTACATTTAAAGCCCATAACCTATTTTTTAAGGCCCAAGCCCACTTATTTTTGGGCTGGGTGGGGATGGGCTTGTGGGTCGACCATATTATTTGTAGTCCTATCCACCATTTTCCACCGGTTGTGGTTACGCCCAGCTGCCACAAACATGGTGGCACCAACTAGAGTCACCACCACCACCTCCCAGCCTCTTGTGCGTCCACCGGGTACTTTCCCTGTTATTTTTCTTTGTTCACAATGTGAATTTGCCATCAAAAGGATGTGCGCCACTACAACTACCTCTAGCCGCCAACCTTTTTCCATCCATCACCCCTCGCAGGCCTTGGGCCCTTACCACTTGGCCTACCTATCTCACATTTAGTCGTTTTTCACCATGTATGGTCTGCCCTTATGTTTTCCCCTTATTTGTCTCCTTGTTGAGAGACCTAGGCGCCGAAGGGCCAAACTAGACCCATTGTGGGCTACTTTCAGTTGGACTAGCTTCTCTCGGTCCTGTCTAGCCCTCCTCCTCCCTTGTTTGACCATTTTGCCACCCAAATGCCCAGTTTTTGTTAGATGTGATTTAGACATCACGTGGATGTGTTGTCCTACAACCGATCCACCCTACTAGTGGCCAGATCTAGCCACCACCAGTCTGAGCAACATCTAGACACATGAAAAGCCCCTCTCCCCCTAGTGTTACCACTTTGGCTCCATGTGCAAGTGGCCACACATACATTTCAAGGTTTAGGCGCCTCCTGATAGTAGTCTGCCATCGACTAGATTTGACCACTAGAACCCTCCCCCACCTCTCCTCTATCCTCAAGCACATAACAATGTCTTTGCCCTTCTTGTGGGTCATCAATGATGCAAAATTATGGTGGTTGGGTGCTATCTGTCACGCCCCAGCACCATGTCATCCCTCATATAGGGAATTATTGTGAACGTCCTAGGGGCTGCCAGGGGGGTGCCACTGGGGCCACGTATTAGGGTAAATAAGGTTTTTATGTAATAAGGGCATTTAAGTAATTTAGGTTAATTAAGTAATTAGTGTTTTATTTTAATTAGGGAAAATTATTTAAATAATAATTAAAAAATTATTTACCAATTCGGACCATATTTCCCAAAGTGGTATTCCTTTTTGCCACGTAGGCGCCAGCCAAGCAGCTAGCGTCTGCGTGGCTTTTTTAAAAAAAAAATTTAATGATTTTGTCCTTTAGAAGGACGAAATCAGGTTTAAGTTGATTTCGTCCTTCTAAACCACAAAATCACCGTCAAACCGACATCGTCTCAACTTGACTTTGATGTTTTCCATGCAGAAGCTTTTATTAATGCATGCAATCGTCTTACTCATAAAACCAACAGAGGAAATATGATTTTGAGCAAATACAATATATACCGTCTGCCATCAACGGGTTGCGAAACATTGCGAGTGGATTTAATCAATTTGGAGGAAAATTTGACAACGGAGCTCAACATGGACGGAGGACCACCGTTTAGAGCCCTTTATAGAAGAGCGAAGCAAAACCCGGTCATCAATTTGACGGCGGAAGAGAATGAGAGACAAGGAAAGAAATATGGAAAAGAGTTCTTCAAACTGGAGGAAATATGTGGACGACAACCTCAAGAGGCTCCACTCCCTCCTCTTCAGGGCCGACATCGCCCTCCAAAAGGGTGACTTTTCCTCCCCCCCCAAACCTCAGCCTCCGCCTCCTCGGCTTTCTCGACACCCGCTCCCAAACCGACGTCGATGTTGCCTACGTTCAACCCATTCGCGCGCAAGTCCTCAGCGCTGGCTGGCCAACGACGTCTTCATCAAGCACGACAGCCAGCCCTTCCTTGCCCAGATTTTTTCCCTGCTGATAGCTTGTGCTTCTCTCACTCCCAAGCCCGGACAGAAGGGGGGAGGAAGAATTTTTGTTTTGCAAGTTTTTGGCGCCCTCGAGCATCAAGTCGGTGACGGGGTCACTAGAAAGCGACGTATACGATGAGGAACTGGCAAGGGCCGTTTTCCCGGAGGGGAGTAGACAAGGACTCGTTGATCATCTTTTTGAGCGACGATGAGGAACTGGCTAGTGGCAGTCGGGAGCTTGCATGGCGCAATGAACAGGTCTTAAGAGGAAAGCACCTGCTTGTAGAGGGAAGAGCGGCTGAGCTCCTCAGACCCACCCCATCATTTAATAGCTTCATCCTTCCAATGGCATGCCAACACCAGCCATGTGCCAGCAACCAGCTCAGGCTCAGCCATGGCCGTCCCCCCACCTCCTTTCTTTATTGCTCGTCGTCCCTACCACGTTTGTTGCTGTTATGGGCTTACAACCAGCTTTTGCCCCCCCAAAAGGAATGAAAACGAGAAAAAGGGTGGCAGACGTTTCAACCTTGCTCGTTTGTTCCCACTCAATACTCCTTCATTGCCATCCAGCTCTCTATTAAACAATCACGGTTGCAGATCTCCTTCCCCCAGCCTTGGAGGAAGATTGGCCCACCTTCATGCATTTGGACTTCCGCCCAGCGCCAGCGAGGCGCTTCATCGAGTGCGGACCAACCTTGCTTACTTCTGGATGAACTATGCTATCGTTGTCCTGGTCGTCATCTTCCTCAGCCTGTTGTGGCACCCCATCTCCAGTACAATGGAGGTGTACTGCTCCATGGAACCAGTGGCACCCCCCATACCCTCGCCTTCCTCTGCTCCGACAGTAGTGCAATCCCTAGAGTGCCAATGAACCACAGTCCGTTGGATAGCACATCCATGCTGGTGAAGAAGGCAATGAAGCAGCTGCAGATGGTGATGAGCAGTGTGGCATTCACGGGCGTGCCGGTCTTGGGTTGCACCAGGGCGAACACCGGCGGGATCATGTGGGCGCCGTGCGATCTGGGTTGTGTACCTGGCCTGACCCAGCGCCCCGACCAGCATGCCGGTAGTCATGCCCTTGAGCGAGGGATTTGCGCAAAACGGTCAATCTTCATGGCTGCATGCCTTACAATGAAGAGGATGGTGATTAACATATGAGGAGTTAGCAGCTGAAGTAGCTGGGGCAGGGGTGCGCATCTTCGCTCTGGAAACACAGAATAGAACAGCCAGTTAAACTGATTGCATCAAGGCAGCAATCCCATGGGTTCCCAGTGCCGGGGCAGGGGTGGTCGGTAGGGAGCTAGCATTTACCAGTGCAGAAATTGGAGACCTTGTTCATGTCGATCCAAAGACCGTCGACATGGATGAACCCATGAAAGCGCTTGATCTCGTCGGTCCACCAGGAGACGGTGCGTGGGTTGAGGCAGTCTGGGAAGTAGACAGTTCCTGGCCAGACCTGGGTAGGAAGGGCTGGCCGTAGTACTTGATGAAGACATCGTTGGCCAGCTCGCGCTGAGGACTTTCGCGCTAATGGGTTGGACGTAGGCGACATCGACGTCAGTTTGGGAGCAAGAGTCGAGAAAGCCGAGGAGGCGGAGGCTGAGGTTTTGGGGGGAGGAGAAGTCACCCTTCTGGAGGGCGATGTCGGCCCAGAAGAGGAGGGAGTGGAGCCTCTTGAGGTTGTCGTCCACGGATTTCCTCCAGTTTGAAGAAATCTCCTCCATATTTCTTTCCCTGTCTCTCGTTCTCTTCCGCCGTCAAATTAATGACCGGGTTTTGCTTTGCCCTTCTGGGCTCCAAACGGTGATCCTCCGTCCATGTCTAGCTCTGTCGTCAAATTTTCCTCCAAAATGATTAAATCCACTCGCGATGTTACGCAACCCATTGATGGCGGACGGTATATATTATATTTGCTCAATATCATATTCCCTCCGTTGGTTTTACGAGTAAGACGATTGTATGCATCGATAAAAGCTTCTGTATGGAAAGCATCAAAGTCAAGTTGAGATGACGTCTGTGGAAAGCATTAAAGTCAAGTTGAGACGACGTCTGTTTGAGGGTGATTTTGTCGTTTAGAAAGACGAAATCGCTAAATGATAAAATCGGGTTAAGTTTTATAAGGTTAACCCGATTTCGTCATTTAGAAGGACGAAACCAACTTAAACCTAATTTCGACGAAATCATCTAAAAGATTAAAAAAAAGCCACGCAGGTGCCAGCTGCTTGGTTGATGCCTGCATGGCAAAAAGGAACATCACTTTGGGAAATATGGTTCAAATTGGTAAATAAAATTGTTTAATTATTATTTAAATAATTTTCCCTTTTAATTATGTTATTGGGCCTTAGGTGCCTATTAGTGAGCCCACGTAGTTCTTCTATTTAAATGTAATGGTTGTGCCCTAATGGAGATTATAGAATGAATTATCTCTTGTCTAATTGTCTCTCCTTCTCCCCGGCCTCTCCTCCCTGTCCGGAGGCCATGTCGCTACCTCTCCCCTTTCCCAGCCTCCCTGTGCTGCTCCCGTCCCGTTATGGGCTAGCCAGGCCGTTGTGCTACCTCGGGCACAACATTGGTATTGGAGCCATTGATCCCTGCGAGCTGCCATTGTTAATTGATTGGATCGCCCTGCCCAAGCCGCCTCATATTGCAATGCCTCTGCCGGACCACCTTGCAAGGAATTTTGTGCGTTTTCAACGTCGGCTTTTCCCACCACCACTCTTGCCGGTTCCGCCCAACCCAACTGCTCACCCACCGGACGGGATGAGTGTTGGAGCAATCGGCAGAAAGGATTTGAAGGCTGTTGTGCTCGCATGGGCAACATCACAGCCGGTCATGAGGAACAGAACAAGGGGCATACAACCTTCGTGATGTTCTAGCCTTGCATATCCCCTTCCTGGCCGGCCTGTGCTCCTCCGCTGAAGAGGCCGCCGCCGAGTGCCACCGCCGCAAGCGCCAGCTCCGCATCGAACCTTCACTCCATTTACTCATCCGGACAGGCAACCTTGACGATGCCTCCACTACTACCCGCAAGGCCGTCTTGTTGAGCCCCTGGTCCATCGTCTTCACTTGCAACCATGGAAGTCCGTATCGGCCGATACATACCTGTATCGGCCGAGACCGATACAGTATGGGGGGCAATACGCCCCCCACACGTATCACTGATGCGTATCGGCCGTATCGGCCGTACTGTATCGATACGGCCGATACATATCAATACACTATTTAAAAATTAATTATTTTATTTAAAAAATTATTTTTTTAAAAAAAAATTTCCTTAAAAACAAAAACACAATTCAAACCCAACTTTTTTAAAAATTTAAGTTTTTATTATATTAAAAATAATATTTTTAAAGTTATATGAGATCAATCTAGGTAGGTTTATGCAATTTATATAATTATTTTTTTACATATAGTGTTCCACAAATATATATTTATTTAAACATGTAATTTAGACTTATATTAAGTATATTATTTATTTTTAAAATAAACTAATTTTAAAGTATTTAATATGGGAAAGAATGACCAATATTAATATGGGACAGAGAGCGTAATAGTATATGGTTCTAAATGAACTAATTTTAGAATACACATATCGGTTGATATGGTATTATATGGTCTTATTATGCTATAAAAGAAGTATTATAATGATATATTATTAGTTATAATATTTTTTATATTTATAAAAGGGTTTATGCCCGTTTCGGCGCGCACTAAGCATATCATCGGCGCGTATCCGTATCCATGATCATCGATACTCTCATGCGTATCGATACAGCCTTCCATGCTTGCAACGTAGTTCTCTCGACCATGTTGCGCGTTCGCCTCATCTCCAATTGCAACAAGGAGATCTCCACCTTCCGCCAGAATGTCGGATGCATCCTTTTGTGCTCTGCCTTCTGATAGAACATCTGTAGCCAGAAGCCTAGTCTTCTACTTTCCCTCCGGCCGATCAGGCCTTTCCTCCTTCAAGCCTTTTCCACTCTCTGGTTCTTCGGATTGGCACCCCGGCTTAGATTGGAAGACGCCACTTAGTCTTAGCGCTCAGATCAGGAACACGACCTCTATCATGGAACGATTCACCCAAAAAATTGCCACCCGAAGAAACTCGTCCTCTCACTCGGCGCTGGAGCAGCCCCGCTAGCATCTGGTCAGATTGGCTTCCCTCCTGGGTAGCTTTTGACTGCAGAACTGTCATGGGTGAGCGATGGGTACGTGCCTCCCTCTGTTTTGATGGCCTACTCCACAACAATCCGCCCATGGCCTCCAGCGCTCCTATCAACAACCTGAGCCGCCCCTCCAATGACCTGCTTTTGGAGATCGAGAAAGCATGCCGGGAGTGGCAGGCATTCCAAATCGTTAAACAGGGGATTCCAAACAAGCTTCTCGAGGTTCCCTCTGTCCGATGGTTTGATCAAGTCTACAATAGCAGCAATGAATTCTCAGGGTTCAGATGATTATCTCAAGAAATCTCAACCGCAAGACAAGTACACAACTCGTCCCCATTCATCTCAACTCAGTTCAGATTGACTCAACCTAGGAAGTATTCATGTTCCACACAGGAACTCAAATCGAAATCATGTCCTTTCGGACCAGCCAAGTTCCAATTAAGCCAACGATCAACTAATCTGGCACACAATCTCACATCATTGCATTCAATCGATCAAGTACAACTAAACATTGATAATGTCTCATTCATTAAATATGTTTCATGATGCATATAACATGATACATACATGAGCAATCTCTACGTGAATTCTAACACATGGAATGTGCTCCCATCAGTCCCCACATGCATCATATTCAAGTCATAAACAACTATGATTTCATAATTAATTCCCCCACATGTGTATGTTTAAAATACAACATACATTCCTAAGCATATGACCATGCTTTGACAATAGCTCACGAGGCACTACACACATGTTTTTTTTTTAACATCTAATCATGGATCAAGACTAGAATTCATGAGTGAAAACCATAGGAAATCGTCATTCAAATCATGGATTCAAGTTAACAAATCTAACATATTTAACCAACATCATGTAATTCCACATAGTACCCAATTATTCTTCATACATCCCAACATCACTAGCATACCCTTCCAGTAGCATAATCTAACTCAATTCATCCCACATGAACATGAGAAAAGATATTTGGGCATAAAAATATCAAAATAAACAAAGGAATTAAAATGACCAAAATCTACTATATTGTTGATCGATCGGCCTGTAAGCCCCATCGATCGCCATAACGACATATATGGTTTATATTCTCCATTTTGAAAACCAAACTAACACTCCATCAATCAAACTTAAAACCTCCAATCAAAGCTCTAAAATTCATAAAAATCTAATTAAAACTTCTAGAATGCTAAATCTACTCATTTTCAATCAAAGCCCTAAGAAATTAATATAAAAGAATAAGTTTTTACTAATATACCATTAGAGCACTAAACATGGAATCCATTGAAGAAAACACACCAAAACCAAGATTTGAAAACATAGCAAGATTGAAGCTTTACCCATTACCTTTCACCACTCTTTGGGTTGGAATAGCTCCTTAATCTCCTCCAAAACCTACCCAAAAAAATTATTTTCATTAATACTTCTCAAATCCGATTTTGGAGCACTAAAGACCTTCAAGAACAAGCAGAGCTAGGGTTATAGAGACCCAAAAACAAAATTTCAAACATTAGGTTTTGAAAAAGAAACCCAAATCAATAGTTTTTTAGTAAAAACTGAGATTGATTAAAAGCAAAGGAAGAAATTTGAAAGATTAAGGCAAACCCTAATGGATTAAGGAAAGATTAAGAAAATCAAACCTTAGTCTCTTTCCTTTTTAGGAAAATGGGGGATTAGGCCTCTTGATCCCATGCTTAGTCCTTTCCCAAATAGGAAAGTGGTTGCCCCTTTCCTTACACAGTAAGGAAGGGGTTAGACCTAATCAAATTTGAGGGTACAAATAGAATTCATAATTAAAAATGGGTAATTTAGCTATTTAAACCCTAATTAAGATCAAAAAATTCTGAAATAATTTTTTAATGTCTTAGTTTAATGTTAGGGATGTTTTGGGTTAAAATTCTCAATTTTGACCGTAAGGCCCATAGTGGGTCCCGCCAACCCTAATTTTTGGAAAAATAGTAAAAATTCTAAAAAATTCACAAACGGCTTAAATTCACTTAAAACTCATAAATGTGAAGATAATTTTGTTTAAATTCTTTGGTAAATACTTTAAATTTTTAAAAATCATCAAAATCGACCAGAAATGGCTTAAACTACATAATGACAATTAAATAATAAATAAAAATGAAAGTAAACCGGTTTAAGATAAGAGTTCTTACATTATCCATGGCCAATTTTGGCATCTTACAGTTGACCTCCATTTAGTCTACCTTAATTTCTGGTCGCAACTGCCATTTCTCTTTGGCACAACCTTCGTCCCAATTGCCCTAGTGCGCTACCGTGGACCTTAAATTCTCTGCCTGGAGTGCAATCAACCCCCCCCCCCCCCCCCCGCGTCTTGTTGTGATCACTTTCAATATTTTATAAATACTTGAGACAACAACTCTCTCAACTAGGTGACACTGACTCCACTGCCAACGCCACTGCCATCATGTGTTCGTCATCAAACTCACATGGATTACGAGGTTGGGGACTTTGAACTCATAATTTCATGATAGTATGCTTGAAACATTTAGTGGCATGCTAGGATTATGTGATTTAATACTTTGGATGTTAAATGATGATCTAATTTCATGATGTAAGAGAGAAATATGTTGAATTAGGGTATGTTTGATTATGCATATGACATACATGTGAGCTATGAATATGTTTTATATTTGTGAACCATGTGCATGCTAATTATGGCTAGCAACTATGTTGGTAAGCTATGTTTTGAATTGCGGGTATGTGATGTGCAAGTATGATGAAGTATGTGTATGGGATACAGATTTGTGATGGACGTACGGATGTATGATGGGTATATGCATGTGTGAAGGATATATGTATGTGTGTGATGTAGATGTATGTGCGATGAATGATAAGTGGTGATGGAGGGTTTGACATAGATTTCGATGTGATCTTAATCAAGATGATGGATGTTGGAGGGTGTATAAGTGACAGACGAGGGTTGGTTTGGATTGGGTGGAGTTTAGAGCAATGATCAGGGAGTAATCAAACTTAGGGTTTGGAGTTTATATGGGGAATTGTAAGAGAGTAAGATTTTAAAGCATAATTGTAAAAACATAATGTACTTATTATGAACCAGAACATAATAAAAATGAGTAAGTTATTAGTGAGAGTTTGACCGCTTAGGTTAGATCAGAGGGGTTTTGTCATGCCCCGGCGCCCGGCCGACCCAAGCTGAACCTGGTCTAGGGGCCGGTTGAAGCACATGGGGGTGACTAAATTGCATTGCAAAAGTCTTTAACCCCTTAATCGGGTATTTAACACATACACGGAGTCGCGCACCTTAAGTCCTTTGTGAAAGAGAAATAAGGTAAAAAAAATAAAAAGAGGATAATATTTCTGAAATAAAACTTCAAACTTAACCCGCATACTTCATTCTTGAGCCTAAACACATGGCTCAAATAAAAAATTCTTAGAAAAGTCTAAAAACATCGGATATACATGAGTCTGAAACATAATCATTCATACAAAGTGTTCTATGATCATGATAGCATAAATCAGAAGACAAAATAACATCCTAAGGCATCCATGCCCAATCCCACGCATATCCCGATCATCCCCAATGCAAGGATCCTGATTAACTCCATGTCACGCCATGCAGCCCCAAAACAAAACAAAGAAAGAGGGGTGAGTAAAACTCAGTAAGGGTTGAAATACAATAACATTAATCAGAAAACAATCATGATACATCAACATGGTAATTCATATTCATATTTCACATAATATCCCCGATTGTGATTAATTCCATTACCATACCCTATTTACCCATAAGTAATCATCCTGCTTACAAGTATCTCATACATACTAATCATGGCATGAATATTCACATCATGGCATCACATTCATCCTACATAATAAGTAATTCTAACTCAATCACTTTGTCACGCCCCGGTGATGCCTGACCCGAGCCGAACCCGGTCCAAGGGCCGATCAAGCGCGCAGGGGCAACAAAGGAAAAATTGAGAAATGATTTAGCGGAAGACTTAACCCTAACCACGGGCAATTAACAGAATTACAGAGTACGCACAATCCTTTGAGCAAGAGTAAATAAAAAGGAAAGAAAGAGAGTTGTTTATCACAAAGTAAACAACTAATCTCAAACCCACATGCTTAGTTAACTAAAGCCCACACAGGCTCAAAATAAGTCTTAAACAAACACAACTGCAAAATATGATATAAATCCAAAACAAAGAACCCTACACAAAGGTTCTAAACATAAGGCATAAAATCAAAGGAACTAAGTCACACAACGATCTCCACGATTACATCCAAGTCATCCCCTAAAACTGCATCATAGTGTATAATCCACAAAATGTCATTAATATCATAACAACCTGCATAAAAGTATCTCTAATCATACATATTCCATCATGCATCACATCATAACAACCTGCATAAATATATCTCTAACATACATATTCCCTCATTCATCACATCATAACAACCTGCATGAATGTATCTCTAACATACATATTCCCTCATGCATCAACATTCTAAACGTGAATTCCAACGGAAATCATAGGAGAAGGAACATTGAACTCATAACTCGAATCAAAACTTAACCACAAAGGCTACACGCATATAAGATCATTCATTTCATCCTGGAGCCATGACATTCACCAACATTCACACATCAACTAACTACATTCTATCATGACAAATTAGTCCATTAATAGGTTGTAGTCCTGCTGAAAATATGCTTACCCAAAGGGGATCAACCATTCACAATTTCAAGATGACAATTCCAACATCAAGCCACAAAACTTAAGTCATTCCACAAATCTCTAATCCTATATTCCAACTTTATAACCTCAATAGCATGCCTTTTCAGTAGCATAATATAGCTCAAAACACTCTACATTCATATAAAATTGGCAAGTTAAAGTGGAATCATCGAAATAAACATAATGTAAACAACATAAAATTCTACTGTGTAGCCGTTCGAACGCCTAGAAGGCCATTTGATCGGCTAAACGGGAAAAATTCAAATTCACAGTTTGGCCATTCGAATGCCCAACATGCCGTTCAATCGGCTGAAGTGGAAAACTGTCGATCCGATAGTGTTGCCATTCGAACGCCCAGAAGGCCGTTCGAACGCCAACAAGGCAGAACAAACCATCTTCTTCCTTTCCCAATTTCAAACCGAAACACCATTGATAACACTTCAAATCAACATTTAACACCCTAATTATCATCAAAAGTCCTTCATGACTTCCAAAATGTTAAACCATATCATAATAATACAAAACCCTAAGAAATCAGGATTAAATATTTTCATTTTCTAATCATGCCATTAACACACCAAATCAAGTAACTCCATTCGAAATAAGCCAAAAATCAAGAGTTTTGCCATGGATAAACTGAAATGTCGAAGGTCCATTACCTTATCACTTGATTATGCTCGGATTTGAGGGTCACCCTTCTTAAAAACCTTAAAAAAACATAGAGTTTGAATTAAACTCCATTCAAAATTGATTTACCAAAGAAATCCCTAATTAAAACTTAGATTTAGGGCTTATTGATCATAAAGATCGAATTTTGAAAGCTAGGGTTTGTAGTAAAATCCAAATCAGTAGTTTTTGATGTCAAAAAATGAATTGAAACAAAGGGGAAATGGTAGGTTTAGAAGAGATTAAGAAGAAAGCTAGGGTTTAGTGCTTAATTAGAGTAGGCTTACCTTAAAAACCTTCTAATTTGAGCCTAATTGGGCATTAGGCCTGACCTCTCCTCCTCAGCCTATTCCCAAAAATGGAAATGGCTCAGGTTTGGCCTTTTATAGTAAGGGTTGGGGTATGTATGAGTAAGTTATGGGATATAAATAGAAAAAGTAGGCTAAAAATGGGTATTTTATATAACCTTAGGTAGATGTCTGGGTTTATTTGACCCAAAAACTAAAATTTCAACGGTGAGGCCCACAGGGGTCCCGCGAAAACCCTAATTTTTAGAAAAATAGTGAAAATTCCAAAAAATCCTAAAAATTCACATTTGATTTAAATTCACTTAAAACCACTAATCTTAAAGTTGATTTTGGTTAAAACCATCATAAACACTATTTATTCACGAAACCACTGAATAAATCAGAAAACACGTTAATCTCACGATAACTGACAATTAAAGAAAACCAAAAACCAGTTTAAGATCAGGGATCTTACACACATCATGCATAAACATCATATATAACTTGCATGAGCAGTGTCTCTAACACACATTTAGATCATGTATAATAAACTATTCTCCTTCATAACATTCAACCTACATAACACATAATCACATAATGCATATTCATATCATTCATCCATAGATCATTCACCCTGCACGATAAGTGTCTCAATCACATAATACTAAATCAAGCATAATGAATCATATTCACATGTGTCACCTAATCTTAATTATCCCTACACAACCTATGTAACATAGGCATAATATTATCTCATACACATGCATCATCAACAAATGATGATTGTTCCATTATGGACAGAAATACAATCATATCACCCACTCTGGACAATCTAGGAAGAAAAGTCCAATCCCACATAGGGAACCTACAGTGTTAGCCCATTTAGAGTGGTCAAGGTAGTCAGCCCCTATGTCTACTTGCCCTAGACAATCATGGCCAAGGATGTTCGAATCTCACACAGAGAACCTAGAGCAAGTGTGTGCGCCCTTGACATCTCTTGCGGTGGGAAGAGTTTAAATTATCACCTAGAACACGTGGTAGCCGGTGCACGAAGGCATACCACTCTAGATTCTTAGGGTCCAGATGACTATCTCAAAAAATCTCAACCGCAAGACGAGTACACAACATGTCTCCATTCAACTCAACTCATCATATACATAGATCGACTCAACCCGGAGGGGAGTATCTATGTTCCACACTGGAACTCAAATCGAAATCATGTCCTTTCTGACCAACCAATTTTTGATAAATCCATAATTGATTAATCTGGCACGCAATTTCACATCATTGCATCCAATTGATTAACCATGGCTAAACTCAATAAAGTCTCAATCAGAAATTCGTTTCATGATGCATGCAACATGGTACATATGTGGGTAAAACATACATGAAACCTAATTCATGACACGTGCTCCCACTAGCCCCTCAGTTATAATTATAATACCAAGCATCATCATAATCATCCCCCCACATGTGTGTATACATGGTAGAAATATTTAATTCTAAGCATATGGACATGCTTTGTAAACAACTCATCATCATACTACACATATGCTCATTAACATCTAATTATGGTTCCTAACTAAAATCATGAGTGAAAACCATCGAAAATATCAATCAAGTCAAGTATAACCTCATGCTAAACCTATGCAAGCATATTCATACCACAATTGAATCTAGACATGGCACCATTAATCACCCATAATTTAATCACATTATATGAAGACATACCGGTTCATTCTCATGCTATAATCTTGCTGAAATCATGCTTTAAGCATAAAGAATCATTTAATCATGGATTCAAGATAAACAATACTAATATGTGTAGCAACATGCAATTTCACATAATACTTAAATACTCTTTATAATTTCCAACATCAATAACATACCCTTCTAGTAGCTCATTCTAACTCAATTTACTCATTATGAACATAAAAAATGATATTTAAGAGTAAAAGCATAAAAATAAACAAAAGAAACAAAATGGCCAAACTACAATACTGCTATTTGATTGGCCTGCATGGCTGTTCGAACGCCAACATAGTGGCTCTGGTTCAACTTCCTCACTTCAAAATCAAAACCAAAACTTTACATACAAATCTTAAACTACCAAATCACACTCCCAAATATCATAATAATCCAATCCATGCTTAGAAAACATCAAATTTAGCCATAACTAAATAAAACCCTAAGAAATCTCATCAAAGATTACTCCTTTCTCAAATTACCATTAAAGCTCAAAATCATGGAACCCATTTCAAAACCCCATCAAAACATAAATCCAATTCACAACAACGTTTGAGATCAAGGCACTTACCTTCCAAAAACTTCTTCACTTGAAATGGCTCTTCAAACACCTTCAAAACCTACCCAAAACAAGATTTTTATTAATACCTTCACAAAACCGATTTTAAAACACATAAATCCTTCAAAAACTAGTAGATATAGGGTTCAAGAGGCTTAAAATGAAATTCTCATCATTAGGTTTCAAAATAGAAACCTAAATCAGTAGTTTTTTTTTAGTAAAAATTGAGATTAATCCAAAGCAAGGGAGGGATTTAAAAGATTTAAGAAAAAACCTAATGAATTAATGAAACATTAAGCAAATCCATACCTTAATCTCCTTCGCTTTTAGGAAAATGGGGATTAGGCTCCTAAGCTCCAGGTCTCATCCCTTTCCCAATTAGGAAAGTGGTTGGGCTTTTCTTTTTATAGTAAAGGGTGGGACAAACCTAATTAATTTGTGGGGTACAAATAGGATTTACTACTAAAAATGGATAAACTTGCTTATTTAAACCCAAATTGAAGTCTAAAATTTTTAAAATATATATTTTATATCTTAGGTTGGGTCATTTAGGACTAATAACCCTAATTTTGCACGTGGAGCTCATGGTGGGTCCCGCCCCCTAACATTTCGGGAAAAATAGTAAATTTTTTGAGAAATCCAAAAAAATTCTAAATAACTTAAATTAACTTTAAAGCCATAAATGTGAAGAAAATTTTGGGTTAAAACCTTTGTTGGCCACTTTGATTTTAAAAATAGTCAAAACCGATCAAAAATGACATTAAACTACACAAAATCAATTAAATAGAATAAAATAAACTAGTTCAAGTCCAGGGATCTTACAGGTTTAGTTTGATGAATTTTGAGCTTTTTATTCAATAACATATGGTGGATGACGTGAAATGTATAAGTATGTGAAGAGCATGTTAAGTCAATGTGTTGGAATATACGTTAAATTAAGGTTAAGAGATGGATGGATCAAGCAGAGTATGTTACACCGACATGTTAGAATTTCATAATAGATTTAGCCTCAGATTAGTTGCAAAAAATTGTATGATTGAAGGATTTCTTAGCATAATTATACCTACATAATTTATGTAAATCAAACTTTATGAGTTTAAGACCTTAAGGATTTGACGAATACAATTTCATGTTTGTGCCAGCTAACAATTAGTCGGTTGTGCATTTTCCATGTCTAGCCATGGTGTTGTTCTGCGAGATGCTATCTTGGTGTTGTATTTAAGCCCTGATATCTAATGCTCTATTGATAGTGTTATATATTTTGTCAGACTTGTCTTGGTGCTGTATTTAAGCTCATGCATTTGATGCTCTATTAAAAGCGTTGTAAGTTTATGCCCTTAGTTGGCATTCTATGAATTTCTGCCTATAGATGGCATTGTATCATGTTTTTCCTATAGATGACATTATATGATTCCACTCATATGTGACATTGTAAGATTTCTACCCAAAAGAGGCACCATATGATTTTGCCCTTAGTTGGCACTATATGGCCCTTAGTTGGCATTGTATGGACCCCCGAGTGTGGGCATTTGTATGTTTAATAAGTAGTATCATAGATCTACTCTTACTTGTTTGATCTAGTGCCTCATGAACACAAGTGTGCCTTACCTTAGGAAAAGTCCATGGCTTTTAGTTGCTCCCTTGGAGGTTAAGGTTACGCCTCAGTGGCATTTTTTTGCTTCAACTCTAGAGCTAATTAAATTGTAATGTGCTCTAGTTGTTGAGAGTTTGATTGTACGAGTACGCGTAAGACTGTTAGATAAGTTTTTAAGATTTTGAGTAAGAGTAAAATTAGAAGATTCTGAGTAAGATTGTAAATGAGTATTTTAGCACGAGTGTAAGTGTAAGTTTCTGAGTAAAACTTTTGAGCTAGATTGTAAGAGTACGGATTTGAGTATGATGGTGCAAGTAAGTTAGTATGCGTAAAATTGTATAGTAAGATGACCTACTGACTTACTTGTTGAAATTACATGAGTGAATCTATGTTTGGACTTACATAGCAATGATTAGACCTCTTCTAGTGAGCATGAAAATATCCATTTCCCCTTTTTTTAGCCCCGCATGTTTGGGAGGCTTTTGCATGTTTTTCTTAGAGGACTCTTGTTGTCACAACCCGGATTTTCAAAACCCTTTTTAAATAAAGTACAAGTGATAAATCACGATCAAATTTTTTTTCTTTAAATCAAATCAAATCAATAGACTAAAATATCCAGGTTGTGATAACTGGGTTCACAAATACGAATATAAAAACATATGATATTATTACACATGTCGAAATTCAATAAATAACCGGTTAACCCTCTAAATACAAGTATATCATCTATCCAAAAAACAACCAAGTAAAGTTGGCTCTCACGCTAGTACTTATAATTACTTACAAGATTGCAGAAGCAAGTAGCTAGATCCCATTAGTGCAATACCATCCTCAAACGCCCACCAACGTCCTGATCTCGCAATGTCCCCATCTAAAGAACTTGCAAGCAAACAAGACAAAACAAAAACCAAACATCTCCTCCCCTTGGAAGAGCATTTCAAAAGAACAAAAGTAAAATTTAATGTTTTTCGGATCAGGCCAACATCACCTGATGTTAGTTACCTACGTACTCATCAGACAACATCTTCAATGTTTCCAACAAGATCGGATCCAGATGTAGTTCTTCCTAGGACTACACTATACTAAGAAGTATAACATCACACATGCAATGCTTAAGTATTTTAAAGCAACCTAAATTTTATGCAAGTCCTTTAATCGTTCTACTTGTTCTAATTAAACAAGAAATATCCAACAATGTTATTAATTATCTCTCAAACCATTGTTCGATAATTAATATCCCCGTCTAATCCCAAAGATAGACAAACTCATCAAATGTCAACCTAAATGAGAAACTCACCATAAACTACCCTCAAAGGTAAATCCATGACGAAACACCCTGGAATTCCCCAGGCCCCTGGAATCTACCAGGAAGTACCATCAGCCCTCCTAGCCCCCAAAGGACCTAACTGGAGTGGAAGGGCATAACCTACAACTACACCTGAAAAGAAGTGGTCGGAAAAGCCAACCAAGTAGGATGTGAGCTAATCCAAATGTGTGTACACTAAAAGATCCTCAATAAATCTATGGTAAGCCTGGCACACGTAGAGCTCCCTCTAATGGGGTGGTGCAACTACACGGTCAAATCAGCAGCTCCTCAATAGAGCTAAAACTCAAGAAACCATTCTGAACCCTATCTTGCTCATCATTAAGCCAGGATTTTGAATGACTATCCCAAACTCTATTAGTCCCTTCTAGACAAGGGTTTAAAACTTGAAATTGTCATCGGTTCATCAACAAATGAAAATCGTCAAGTCAAAGGCTTTGTTCACTCTATGAACTAGTCCCAGACCCCTCTGAGGTATTTTAGTTTTTATCTTGATTAGGTATTCTCGCCCAATCCAAAGCTATCCACCTCATCAATTAATCATTCAATAATCTTAAGCTAGTGATAAGTTACTATCGCAACATCAATAGCAAATATCGAAACAATGATCAACATAAACAATCAGAACCACACATGTCCAAGCATATCATCATATCAATAACCGAATTCAATAATGATATTAGATTGTTCGAGTTCTCGTGCCCTAACCATCTTTGGGTTAACATATTAAATCTTTATGAAACTGGTCATAATGCACCTAACAGCATTAAAGTAATTATCTAACATTTGATATGGTCCTCTTTGCTCTCGACCAAGTCTTTAACCTCTCAAGAGGTTTCAATATCACACTGGCCTGTTAATTCAATTCACGCAAATGTAGGCCAGTCCACTAATAAGGGTGTTTTTCTTATTTTGTTTAGGATTTCCCTAAACCTTAATTGGTTCAAAACTAATCCAAAGGGTACACCTTGACGTTATGAATCTGAGGTAATTTGATTGCTATTTAACGGGGTTGTAAACCCCTTGAACCAACCCTAGTTTAATTAATCATTTAACCTTGACCCTAAGGGTAAAATAGTCAATCATCTATTTACTGAGATTTTTCCCTAGCTTATGGCTTGGTCCAAATTTTGAATACATATTAAAATATCACTGAGATTTTTATCAATTTTTGAATCCATTCATAGGCTCCTGAATCGGAGCCCCAAAGATTGGTCATTAATTATTATTCTATGCTACAACTCATCAGGGTAAATTAGTCATTTCAAAGCCTTTAGATTTTTCCCCATTTTGGAACTTGGTTAGGGAGCTCTCCAAATTTCTTTGGTCAATTGTAATTGTTTCCAAATTTTTTTGACAATTTTATCCTACTGAACTGGACCCGGTTCTGTGGGTGTACTTTTTTTTTAAAACAATTCAGCCAAACTATACCAAGTCAGGTTATCCAACCCGGTTCGGAGAGCGACAACCATCATTGTGGGTCAACTTCCCTACAACTGGCCAGAGGCCATTTGGCCTCTGGAGGAGCTGCCCCCTACCGCGGCGGAGGGGTGGGCAGCTCTGGTCTTCTGGACCACCTACGTACGATGGAATTGATGCATCCGGTGAGCAGCCGGCTGCCAAAAGGCCGCTTTTTTTTAACAAAGTGGCGAAGCCGCTGAGGCTAGGGCCACCAAAGTCCAGGCCAAGCCCCTCGCTTGACGGGCTGGCAAGGCTAGGGCCAGCGTAGCCATTGCTAGTGCAGTCTCTTTTATTTTTTGGGTAACAGCTAAACCATAACTGCCAAGGCCGCTGCAGCAGCCAACATGGCCAAGATCGCTGCAGCTAGGCCAGGGAGGCCCCTCTCCTATGAAGGTTCCGGCAACCAGCCAATCAAAATTTATTTACTACAAAAATCATTATTCCTCTTATTTACATAAGAGTGACTATAGAGATGTAAATTACAAAATCATAGATTGCAGAAGTAATAGGTTTATTTAACGAAACCTATAATAATCTCAACTGGAAGTCCTACCATAATGGCCGATTTGTTGTTGATCCACCACTGCCAGAACTTTGTCGGATCCTCACCAAAAAATTCCATCAACGGCTCCTCCTTCCCTTAATGGTCAAGCCCCCTTCATTATGCCCTAATAAGGCCTTTTTGTAAGTATGAGGATTTGGTCCTAATCCCCCAAGCAATTGGGACAATCCTCCTCAATTGGCCACCTAATTGGGCCTCTAAAAATTAATTTCGAATTTATGAATAACTAGGCCCGCAAAATGACTTAAACATCCCAATTATATGTTAAAATTAGGTAAATGGACCCTATACGATATGTTCAATTTCGAATTGTCGTATCTCCCTCATTCGGACTCCGATTTGCATATTCTTTGTGGCATTTCAAAGTTTTTTCTGTCTACTTCCTAACAAAATAAGTTTCAAATACAAATTTTATCTAGGGAGGAAGTTATTTTACTAAGAAGGTCAAAGGATCAAACACCATATTTTCCATGTATTTAATTTTAGAAACCTAAGAAAATTCGGGATATTACATTCTTCCCTCCTTAAAAGAATTGTGTCCTCGCAATTTGCCACGACCAATACTTGACAAGCTCAGCCTTTAACTCGAAAGTCATCTACCCTTTCAAACCACATCCACAACAACTTATAATTTAAGTAGCACACATACTTAATATCCCACAAAATTAAGGTTGTTACACTTGTTACCATGGGTGGACTAATCTCTATTGGCTCAAGTATACTTTTGATTCAAGATGAGTTTTTTATTATTTTGCCACAACCTATTGTATTGAGTAAGGAGTGAGTTGGTTACGTTTTTGTTTTTCTGAACTATTATATTAGATTTAGACTATGGATTGTTATGGGACTTGTACTTAGAGATGCCTATGATGTATTTGTTATTAAGTCCATGGCTATGATGAGTTAATTTATGTGTTTTATTTTTTATTCATGCCTGAGAATGTTTAGTTTGGTCATATAATGGTTTACAAAATTTTATAGGGAAAAATGGATGTACGATGATTTAAATTTATCGAAACTATTTTCACATATATGTTATTTTGCTATTTTTTCCCAAATTTATAATTATTATATTGCAAGAAAAATTCATGAATTTTAAAGAAAAAATATGTAAAATCCTTGGGCCACTTATACACTCCCTTGCAACTCGCTAAGGGATTCCAAATCATTCTGACACTAAATGTGGTGGAAAAGTACTCCCCAAGAAGATCCTCGAGTACTCCTTCTAGGTCATAGGCTAACTAATTGGGAAGTGGGTATCTCTAACATATTTTCACTAATCACTTGCGACCTCTATCAAAGCATTAGTGGCATTAACCACTCTCCATTCATTTGGAATTTACATGACCTTAAAAGCTGCTTCATATTCCCAATTCAACAATAGAAACCTTTGTCTCTCTTAACAATCATTAAAAATAAGAGTTAACCTTCAAAAACTATCCTCATATACTATACTTCAACTCAACTCTACCCAAATGTAGAAAGAAATGGGATCAGGGGAAAAATCTTCCCCCAAATTCCTTCAAAACCACACTCAAACTTACTCTTACATGCCACAACTATGGACTTGTGACAGTTATAGACTTGTCGTTAGTTTGCCCAGGCTTTGATGCCAACTATCACACCCGAGATTTTTACACAACTTTTCTTTAAAATTCAAGAATTTTTTTTGTAATATAATGGTTGTAAATTAGAAAATTGCCAAAATTCAAAACCTATGAAAATAATTTATATAAATTTAAATCATCACACATCCATTTTCCCACATGAATTTCTTTTAAATCATTGTACAGCCAAACCAAATATTCTCATGCATGCATCAAAGAAAAAACATATAAATAAACCGCCTTAGCCATGGGCTTAATTACCAATATATCCCAGACATATATGAGTACAAGTCCCACAAACAATTCAAAGTCAAATCTAATATACAAATTCAAAATATAAACATCTCTTATCTTACTCAAAACATCAAATCGTGGCAACTAATAAGGACTCATAATGAGTCAAAGATATAAATGGAATTCATTGAATTAATCTACCAAGGAAAGCAAGAGTCTAGTCCAAGAAGCTCTCGATCAAAGACCTCAAAAAGCCTTAGGAACAAATGGTGCTAAAAAGAGGGAAAACAAGTATTTACGTACTTAGTAGGTGAGTTCTAATTAGTGAACTCAGTAAGTCCATGCATAAATGCGTTCATGAAAACTAATATGAAGCAAAAAGACAAACATAATAATCAAATCTCACTATACAATAAGTTGAGGCTCATACACATACTATCTTACCAAATTTTCTTATACTTAATCTTACCATCTTACTCAAATTTTTATGCTTACCGTCTTGCTCAAAAATATTACTCAAATTCTAATACATACAATCTTACTAAGAAACTTACACTTACAATTCTGCAAAGAAACTTACACTTACAGTCTTACTCAAAATCTTACAAATTTACTCTGAGAGTTTAATATCCATCTAGATGGCGATAGTAGATCACAAGATTGCTCTTAAAACTTTCCTAGAAGTAAGAATTAGGAGTTCTAACCTCTATGCGCATTAATTTCTATTAAGCAACGAAAATGCCAAAACTAAGTTTCTATGCATTCATGATCATTCTCTTATCAATCAAACCATAAATCATGCAAAGCACATGAGCACACATACAAATTTTTACATGGAAAAAACCAACTCGATAAAAAAAACCATGGCAGTCTATCACCGACTAAATCCATGCACTATATGGCAAGACACTACATACACATAAGGAAACCCCCAACCTTTGTTGTTAACTCTAACTCAAAAACCCATTTTGCTTAGATCTCAAACAAAACTAATCTCATTATTTGCATGAAGTATTCTCCTCAAGCTTTAAAACTTTTTCCTTCTATTTGCTTTGACTTGTCTTCTTCTAGCTTCCACAACAAGCTCCTCTTTAGACTTTGACTTTGGACTTGATCCTCTTCAACTCTCCATCGAAGATTACTACAACTACCCTTTGATTTGATGTGTGTAAGACTTTATTTTCGGTTGTGTGTCTCAAGGATTTACCATTAGCATAAACATGAAGGTCAAAGATGATCTCCTTTTGGAATACTAAGGACGAGGATCTCTCCTCTCTTCTCTTTGAATTTCTAGGTTTTGCTCTCTTCAATTTTGTGGTTACCTAGCATTTGAATAGTCCATTAAGTAAGTTTAGGTATCTGACTTCAATTAGGACTTGATTCTCTTCCGAAAAGCTTAAACTAGGCAAGTAACACAGACAATGATCAATCGTTAGACATAACAATCAATCATTCAATGTTCTAATTAAGATAGGACACTACAATTGATCAATCTATTGATATGGCACTCGATTAAAAACTCTCAACTTAAATTTACTTAAGTTGATTCAACTGCCAATCGATCGATTGGTCCAGTATAAATTGCAGCGATCAATTGATGAACAGTAAACTATTTTACCCTAATTCAATCTAAAAGTCCCAAATTCACTTAATTCACTCATTTTAAGCTAATCTATGGTAATTGTGTATATACGTGTGTGCAAATTAACCTCTTACCTTCAACACCCTGCTTAGTCTTGATCGATAAGAACACGCCAACTCTTATTTTTCAACTCAATTAATTCCAATCCAAACTATAACTAAATCTTGTCAAATTCCTAAGACTAAAACATACATGAAGTTTTGATATTTTTTTATCATCGAAATTAGCTAATTATAATACACATATATTTTTAAATTTTAATTGTTTACTTGCAAGTGTACAAATCAAAGGTAGAAAAGCGGCTAAATGAGGTTGATCCCATAAAGACTTAAAAAAAATTAAATTTAATCTAACTCAAGTAAATTCTAATCTAGTTAACAATTTATCAAGCAATCATCTACTTTAAAAAGCATAAAACAAGTACGAATGAAAAGAAAAGTAAATAAAAGAAGTAAAATTATTGAAACTACTAATAACAAGTAATAGAATAAAAAGTTAAATCAATGAACTTCTAAACGAACAAGAATTGAAACTCTGAGAATCAATTTAAAATAAGAAAACAATATCAAATGATTTAATAATCTAAATAACCAAACTACTAAGGCATGGGAATATGCATGCATTAATTTGTGAAGAGTCATGTTCATAATTGTTGATTCAATTTCAAAACTATCTCATAACACATTAGAACTCAATTCAATGTATTATAGAATATTTCATCATTAAGCATACTTTCAAGATATGAATTATGTTCCCATTTACTTAATAAGATTAAGATTAAGTCCTTAATTATATCCATAAGATGCAAATCACAATTAATACCCAACCCTAATTCAAGAGTTAAAAATCTAAGCAACTAACTAATAACAACTACCTCAAATCAAAAGAACATGATTAATCTTATATCTAAGATAGAGTTTATCAAATAAAAATAGGTAGAACAATAAAACATTAAAGCATATGTAAAGGAAATCAATCAACTCTCATGATCATGAATTCATACAAATTAACAAGACCTCATCCTAGCCTTAAATGAAAAATTAGTCACTCATTAAATTAAAAACGAAAATCTTTATTAAATTAAATGAAAGGAAACTTACAAGTTGTGAAGAAAAACAAAAAAATTGAAAAAAAAAACTGATTTCTACATTATTCAATGAACAATAACCTAAGTGATTGGTCATCGTCTTCAACCTTCTGAATGAACAGTGAATTAACAGTAACCTGCATACATAGATTTTTTGTTACTTCTTTGCTTCGTTCTTTTCAATTGGAATTGAATTCTATGGTTCTCAAACTCTTTTATGAACATTTTTGGAGGATGGAATGATTTATCTTCTTCTCTATTTCACTCTACTCTTCCTCTCTCCATTCTGAAATTATGCACTTTATTTTTTAAAATTTTGGACAACCCTTTCTTTCCTTGTTTATGCTTCAATTCCAACCCAGAATAGCTGCTTCTTTCTTTGTTTAATTATTCCTTTCGTAAGCTTTCTTCTTGTTTAATTATTTCCCTCTTAAAGTTGTATTTCCTTTCTTTGAATTTTGCTAGTTCGTATGCTCTATTTTGTTCTGTTATGAATTGAAATATGGACGTGATTGTTGGACAAATTGGATTGGCTTGCCCTGGACATAAACTACTGCCTTTTATTGTTTCTTCTTTCCTTTTCTTTGCTTGGTTTGTCATGCCCTATTTCTAAATTATATTCTCTGTTGCTACAAATTGGCTTCTTCTCTTTTGGAACTTCTTGCTGCAATTTGTTGCTCACTAGACGTGGAATGGTTGTTGGTTACTACTTTCCTTTCCTTTAATGAGCTACTTCTCTTCCTTTCTGTGGCCCATGAATTACATTGGTTGTTCTCTTGTTTCTATTGCACGCTGGCCTGCTCCTATTGTCCCGACGGAGAGCAACTTTCCAAAGCCAAGACTCTTCACTTATTACTTCCTCTGTGCTCTTCTTTTCAACTGAAATCCAATAGCAGATCTGTTCATCTAACAAGATTGATTGCAAACCTCTGTACTTAAATAACTCCCAGGTCCATTTTGTTTCCTCGTCTTGCCAATATTGCTCCTTGTCCCTCTTGTGATTTGTCCATGTGCCTAGAACATATGCAACTGTTAGTATTTGAAATAAAATATGAATAAGTTGCTATATAGCCAAATTCAACATTAATTAATGTAAACTCCTGACTAAACTCAAATAAGCTTTAACTACACTTAAAATAATATGAAACTAAACAAACAAACTAGTTATAAGGGCATTGAATTTATAATATATAGTGTATATCAATATGCCTCATATGTTCTTTCATGGTCTTACTCAAAATCTTATCATCTTAATCTTACTCAGATCTTACAATCTTATTTTTACTCAAAATCTTACACTTACTATCAACAACTGGAACTCATTACAATTTAATCAACTCGAATGTCGAAGGAAAGGAATATCACTGAGGCATCACCTTAACCTCATTGGAGCAACTAGACTCCATGGACTTTTCCGATGGTAAGAAACACTTATGCTCACGGTGCATAGGATTAAACAAGTAAGAGTAGATCCATAATACAACTTACCTAAGTGCGCAAATGCCCACACTTGGGGGGCCATATAGTACTGAGGAAAAAAATCATATAATACCTCTTTTGGGCAAAAATCTTAGTGTCACATATGGGTAAAATCATACAGTGTCATCAATAGGCAAAAAATTATATAGTGCTGACTATGGGTAGAAACTTACAATGCTCTTAATAGAACATCAAACGTCTAGCTTAAATACAACATCAAGACAAGATTGACAAAACATGCATCATTCTCATTAGAGAATTAGACGTATTGGCTTAAATACAATACCAAGATAACATCTCGCATGTTAACACCATGGCTAGACATAAAAAACACATATCCAATTAATTGTTGGCTAGCATGTACACAAAACTGAATCTATCGAACCCCTAAAGTCCCAAAGTCACAAAATTATCATATCAGTTTTGATTACAATTGAAGTTCAATTTAGGTAAATTATGCATGTATAATTATGTCAAGAAATTCTTCAATCTTACAGTCTTCCACTAACCAATTCGAAGATGAGCCTATTCCAAAACTCTAGTCCGTCAGATAGCATACTTCACTTAACCCAGCCTTTTCATGACTATAACTCATTATACATGCCAACTTATTGATTTAGCTTACTTTTCACATACTCATACATTCCACTCCATCCTCCTTATAGGCAAAACACCTTACTTAAAAATTACCAAACAAAATCCCTCTGATTGAACTCCAGTCATCAAACTCTTTCTAATAACTTACTTATTATTCATACATTCTAGTTCGTAATACATACAGTGTATTTATATAGTTATGCTACACACTCTTACTATTTGACAATCCCCCATAAAGGCTCTAAATCCCTAACTCCGCTTATTTATTGAACCCCCAACATACACTTCAATCCAAACCAACCCTCACCTGTCACTTATACATCTCTAACTTTTATCATACTAATGCATATTTACATCAAATTCTATGTAAAGCCCTCGACCACCACTTACTGTCCATCGTGCATACATCTGCCCTACACACATCCATCACACATGCATATAACCATCATGCATACGAATGTCTATCACACATATGTATTAAATACACATAATTTATCATACTTACGCATCACATACCCGTAATTCAACATGTATTATACCAAAATATTCGTGATCAATCACTAGCATATACATATTCCACGTACATAACACATACTCATAGCTAACATGCACATCATAGGAATAAGAAAATGTACCATATTTCATTATCTTGTCCTCATACATCATACATAGGTATCATTGTTTAACATCCAAAGTATTAAATCACATAATCCTAGAATGTTGCTAATCATTCAAAGCATGCTATCATAAAATTACGAGTTTAAAGTCCCCTACCTCGTAATCCATGCAAGTTTGATAGTGAGCAGAAGATGGTGGCAGCAGAGTTGGAGGCCAAAGGCATCTCCTAGTTGAGAGAGCTATTGTCCTAAGAATTTAAGAAACTCCGGAAGTAATCACTACAAGACAAGGGGTTTCTTCACTCAAAAGAGACGTGGCAAGTGTTGTGCATTTGATATCCATCTCCTCAAACTAGTGGATCACCACATTGCCTCGAGTATGATTATCTAACAAAGATAAAAGACAACAAGATATGGTCTCTTTTCGCATAATTTTCTCATAAAGCCAAAACAAGTAAATCTTCTCTCAAAGTACACTTATAATGTATCAATTTATCAAACCAAAAGCATTCAATCCACACTTGCACACAAAACAATTCAATGTGGACAACCCAAACTCGCGTAAAATACCACAGCAATTCCAAATGAATTAAATCAATTCACAACTAGCAAGAAAGACAATTTACATCGACACAAGAAAACCACCAACCTTTTATTTTGACTCTAACATAAACTCCTTGTTATCTCTAATAATGCTTGTCGTTGTTGGCCTTCAAGTCTTCTCCCTCAAACACTTAAAACTTTTCTTCTTCCTTGCTTTATCTTTGTCTTCTTCTAGCCTTCAACAAGCTCCTTTTAGAATCTTTAATCTTAGTCTTACATTTAAGATTTGCTGCAACTCCTTTGAAAATTCTGTGTGAAATCTCTTCTCTTCAGTTGTGGAATAGCTTCATGTATTCACTATTGGTCTTCTCTTCAAAACTTCATGTGAATTCTTTTGGAAAATAATATGAAAAGCTCTCTCTCCTCTTCTCCAATTTTTCTAGGTTTTCCTCTTTCAAATTTTGTCACTTATTGTCCTTTATATAGATCTATGAACTAATTTAGGTATTTGGCTTCAACAAGGAAAAAAATTGAATTTGAAATAACTTATTTAGGGCAATTAGAACTACTAGTGATCGATTGATATATGAAGCGATCGATTAATAACTCTTGGTTGTATTTTATACATGGCTGATTTAAGTGTCGATCGATAATTCTCATTTCCTTTTGTCCAACGATCGATCATTTTGACTGTATAATTATATTTTTTTTTCTTTTTACCCTAAAACCTCTTAAAACCCCTTAAATCACTTCTGAAACTTCTTTAAGTGATTTTGATATGTGAATGTGATTTGAATAAGCTTCAAAGACCATCAACATTCTTCAATCTTCTGTCGTGAGCCATAAGAGCACGTCTGCTCTTATTTTTTAAGTCTATCAATTCCAAATCTGACACGACCACAACTACATCTAATCAGATTTTATGACTAAGTACTTACTCAAGGTTTTTGACATAATTTTGACCAACAAATTAGCCAATTAGTCCGACATATGACACATATGTTCTTACATGTTTGACCTAAAATCAAGGTGGAATAAATAGAAATCAGCCAACGGTTTAGAATCACTAAGCCAAACATAAGATCCCAAAATCGGCCTTAGATAGCACCCAATGGTAGTGATTTTACATCATTGATGGCCCACAAAAAGGGAGAAGGGTGTGGTTTGGTTCTAAAGGATAGAGAAGAGAGGGAGGAGGGCTTTAGAGGTCAAATCCAGTTGGTGGCGAAGACATTCATCGGTTAGGTGATGCAAAAGTGACACCTATAACCTAAAATGCATACACAAGAACATGCATCCACTGCCAAAGGGGTAAAGATAGTGTTGGTGTTGGCCCAAGACCCAAAAAGGGTGGCAAAGCTAGGGATAAGAGGTGGTGGCCAACCAAAGCAACATCTTTGATTGCCACCCACAACCACAATAAATGGTGCAGACAACTATGCATCTAGCATGGATGATGGCAAGGGCTATTTTGGGGTCAAGTACATGCAGAATAAAAGTCACAAAGTCATCACCATACCAAGGCCAATAGAATCATCGTCACGCATATGATATCTAGCTAGAGGTTGGCCACAAGCCAACGGCCGGAGGGTAGCCAAATGGAGGTTGTCCAGTCTACGAACACATGACGAAAGCATTTGGTAGAAGAAAAATGGAACATAGGACAGCAAATGGGTGGAGCGGAGCCGAGAGAGGGACCCCTTTCCATCACCGGCCCGAGACCAGACAAACAAAGGTCTGCCAGAGACTAGTGGCCAATGACACTGCTTCACCCTAGAAGGAAAGAAAACAAGGGCTTTTCCTACCGGGTTTGAGATTAGACAAAGGAGGAGATGAGCAGGAGAGTGAAAAGAAGATGAGAGGACCAATAGGTGGTGCAGCTAGGCTGGGGGCTGCCTTGTCATCCTTGTCGGGCTAGGGTAGAGCCGAACAAACATCAGTCTTCCCTTGCCGACCCACTATAGAGGCGGAAAAAGTGAAACACAAAAAGGCGGCGGAATTATGAATGACGCAGAACCAGGCTAGGTGGCCAATGGGGCTAGTCCGGAGTAGCCCTGTGGTCATCAATGGTCCAAGGCAGAGCCCAGCAAGCTCCGGCCACCCCTTGCCCGGCCACTTTAGTGGCATAAAAGAGAAGTAGAGAGAGGGGAGGTGTTAGCCCCTCAACTTGGCAGATGGGAAAAGGGTAAACTTAGCAGCGGACAGCCAAGTATTCTTGGGCGCCTAGGGAGCACCTTGGGCATAGACGGATGGTGAAGCAACGTTGGAGGTGTTACGGATGGACTACTTGCCTTGCGGAGTAGGCTGAGGAGGAGTCCTTTCATGGGTAGGACTCTAGTAGCGAAGCTGGGCGCTACTTGGACTTAGGGATGGACTCCTAAGGTGGACAAGATTCACTTATGCAGGATTGTTGCGCTCCTAGCTTGAGTAGGAGTCAAGGCAGCAAGGTCCTTGGAAGGATAGGACTCTTAGAGGCAGCAGGGCACTGGATTCCTAGTTGAAGACGGACTCCCTATAGGTTTCCTGATTTGGGCTGGGGCGGACTGCTTATTGGGCTGAGAGTTGGTCAGGGTGAGAACTCTTGTATGGGTGGGTTATGTAATTCCTAGTAGCATAAAGACTGGCCTTTGGGCTGAAGTCCATATAAGAGAGAGAGCAAGGGCGGCCATGGCTAGTAGGTGACTGTTTTGTCGATTCACAGTGAACCAGGGTGCTGAGAGAAAGCTTTCAGCCTAGTGGATCAGCCTTGCCCTCTCCCTGTCATTGTATTTCGATGGACTAAAATATAGCTTGGGCGGAGACCTTTGCACCAGGACGCCTTTGTGTTGGTTTGTTGTTGTTTGCTTGTGTTTTCCCTTGTGCCTATGAGTGGGAAGGGACGAGATAGGCTACTGGTTGCGCGGTGTAGTCAGGCCATCACAAGTACAAACGTTAGACAAAGCTTTGAGCCCGAAACAGGAGGTATGATGATGGTCTAGCAGACAGAGGGCTGAGTGGGGCAGTGCTAGATCAGCCATCTCCAAGATCCAAATGAACACAAGGGGGGTTCCGTTATCGTGGGTTGGGTGCACTAGTTGTGCTCGATCCACATTATAAGTTTATTTTCTCTCTCTCTCTCTCTTCCACTCTTCTTCATTTTTTTCCTCTATTTTCTTTTAGTTTTTAATGTTTTTCATGCTGAAAACTTTTATGACGTGTTGAAAACTTTATGGGTATAAATATCGGGTAAAATACACAAAATCACATATGCAACAACATTAAATTTCCTTGTCAAAAAATAACCAAAAAATATCACAAATGTCACATAAATTTGCTAAAAAATTAGGGACATTACATATATCCTAACACATCTCTAATATTTTTTACAAGTTCTTTAACAATATTTAAACTATTTTGAATAAATAAATTAATAATATAACAATAACATCTTACATGAAAATTTTTTCAATCCAACACAGGGCGCAATTGTGATTGAAGAAAGTCAATAGCACTTTTATTATTTGAAGCATTATCTAAGGCAATAGAAAGAATTTTATTCTTAATATGATAGTCATGTAAAGCCGTCATTATAGACCTACTAATTACAACTCATGTATGAGGAGATTCTACTAAATTAAAAGTAATAATTTTTTATTTTAAGCCCAATCATGATCAATGTAATGTGTTGTAATATAAACATATCCTTAATTTTTGTTACAAATCCATATATATGAAGTAACAGAAATTTTACTTGGAATCATAAAAAGAGTTTCAATGAGCTTACATTTGTACTCATTGAAGAGTTTAATACAATTTGACTTAGCTATATTGCGCAAAAACCTTGTGGATGCATGGGTTGAGGGTGTTATTCGCATACCTTTCAAACTTTTTATTATATGGAAAAGAGAATGGTTATTCGGCTTGCACAATATATTTGGCTAGCTCACTCCGATTTGTACTTTTGGTGTATGTGAAAGTACTCAAACAAGTCGATGAGCTAGCCAAGCTAGCTAACTATGCCGCCGATGGAGATACTGAGTTGTACTTTGTAGTGGTTACAAACTACTCATTGTAGCATATGCCCAAGTTTATTTAGGTCTAGCACTTCCTACTTTGTCAAGTGTTCCCGCACATAAGAAATTTTGTACTTTTTTGGTACACTTGGAATAGTTGTCCATCGCCCACAACCATGAACATTGATTTTCGTCACTTCCAGTTACATTGGTTGTTCTTACTCTTCATTTGTTAAGAATGAAATGCCAAACTCATAATAAGGATGAATCAAATTCCTTTGACTTTCCAGAGTGTTAGACTTATTTATGGAATGAGAGCGAGAGTAGCGAGTTTGTTATCTAAAAAAATAAAGGTTATGATACAATTAGAAAGAAAGTAAGTATGAAAAAAATAAAGAATAAAATAAAATAGTAATATTACAAAAAAATACCTAAATTTTGTGTAGAGAATTACCTCTTGAAAATTTGAGTTTAGAGAATTGCATGAGAGAGCATGAAGAGTTGAAGATGTCTTCTTGAATAATGGAGGAGAGAGCTTGAAAGAATTGGAGTGAGAGATTGTTTGAGCCTTGAGCCTTTAATTACATAATTAATTTGAGACTTGAAGGATTGAGTTAGAGTAAGGAGTAAAAAATCTCTCCCTGCTCCTTCCAATTTATAAGTGAATTCTTTAATAGGGCCTGTTGGAGCTAGGGTATCGATCAAGCTTGGCCAATTTAGGGTCAAGGGCCGAAATGCTCAACAAGGAACAATCGGCCATTTTATGGGGCTAGCACGGGCCCGGTCATGAACGGGTGGGGCTTAAGCCTGACCCTTTGCTTTCCTTTTAACGTTAAGGGTTGATGCTAAAATTAATTTTATTCATGATGTGACATTTTATACTCACAAGAAAAATTACTTTCCCTTTCAACATGGTTGCCAAACTACTATGACCCACCCTAGTGGTTGAGCCCCGCCTTCATAATCCATTAGAATTAGGATTTGTTCTTAAATTAGATTACATTCCTATTTTAGGTTAGATTCAATTCTTATTCTAATTCCTAATAGTTTACTCCTTATTTAGTTAGAACTAGATTAAAGATTGTCTCCTAGTTCTATTAAGATTAGTTTAGATTTTCTATATATATTGTGTACTTTATAGAAGATTAGTAATTCAGAATTCAGATGTTAGAATCAAGTTGTTATTTTATTTTATTGTTCAATTATTTTATTTATGTTTTATCTTTAATGTAGCTTTTGTAGACCATCGGTCTACACCTTTGATAGATGAGGATCATTTCTGCTCCATTTTAGCAAGTTGAGGATCGTTTATTCTCCCTGTTACCAAATGCCCTCCCACCCTCTCTCTACAATTTGATACTAATATGGATTCACCATAGACAATATTCTCATAGTTGAAGCTTATCCTATGTTTTGACCAAGCTAAGAGCAATTGCCATTTTAACGAGATTATGGATGCCTTAGCATCGCTCACACTCGCCATCAACTCATTACAGCTACGTTTGTCTAAGCCTTCGAGTGCCTCTTCATGAGTTACAATTATTGGCCATATTGCTCCTTTTTCACTGAAGGTCATGTCATCACCGCTGCCTATTGCATTCTCTTCGCTGCTAGCCATCTAGCACGGGGATCAGTTTGCTGTTTTGGCCCCGAAACTCTCTGGCACTGACTACAAACCCACTACCATGGAGGACCCATTTGTAGAAGAAGCAAAATCTTTGTCACCATCCATCTTCATGCCTGTCCTCCCTCTGGTTCACAACGAGACTATTGACCCACTCACAGTCTATAGCATGTTTGACCCCATCATGAGTCCATCGTCGGTGCCACAGCTATATCTTCCCCATGACCTAGGTGGTCTCACGATTGCCTCCGCAATTGACAAGCTAGTCTACCACCACAAATTACAGTCATCAACATCTTGCATAACATTTCACCATTATTCTATGAGCCCAAATCTATCTCATTTCTATGTTGAAAAACTTTATTTTTATCAGTTTGTTCTTGGGTTACATTACTAGTATAAGGAGGTGGTGATGGCTTCATGGGACACAGGCAAGAAAGCAAATAAAGAGGGAGAGTGTGTAGAGGAAAGATATGAAGAGTCTGGGTTCATAAGAGAAGAGCTAACACAAGCGGAAACGTGGATGGAGCAGAAAATGAAGGAGGTGAAGATTGATGTCCCCTCTAGATTCAAGTTCAAGCTGACCAACACCAAGCTCATAGTTAACTATGTTCATCCCATGGTCAAAGGCAATAAAAATGGTCCACCACCAAACCTCATCCGTTACATCAACCTCTACACCCACAGCCCTATTGAGCTTGCACAAAAATAAGCACCAGTGGCAAATAAGGTGTGGTACTCCTTCACGCTCAGGGTGAAGAAATATGACAATGGAAGTTGCCCCAAACGGGTGGCTAAAGGCAGCTACTAGAAGCCCACTAGAGCTGACCGTCCTATCTTCTTGCACCCTAAGCAAGGGAATAGGCGTAAAATCCATGTTTTAAAACCCGGAGTGGATTGTCCGGTCAGACCGGGTTCAACCGGACCAGCTGTATAATCCGAGCTGGCCGGTTCGGTCCTGTTAGTATTGTTTGAATAAAAAATATTTTGTAAGATTCATGATTTGAAGTGGACAAGACCCAACAATCTCTACCACATTAATTTTCTGGTATATGTGTTACCAACTAATGTATTTAATACAATTTCATTTAAGATTTTTTATGCAAAAGGCAGAATTTGAAACGGAGCTTTGCCAACGACTTATGGAGGAGAACTAACCATCTCTCTTCACAATTTTTTGGTTATTTTAAGTCACCATTAAATATATTTGATATACTTTTCAAGAATCACTGTTGATGTCATTAACCAGGTCAACCCGAGTTAACTAATAGTTGTACCATATTGCTCTGGACCGGCCAATCATCCAGGTCTAAGGGCCATGCCAAGTTTTAAAACACTACATAAAATTGGAGCACGAAAATCCTTGGACTTCTACACGGGTAAGACAATGAAGGGGAAGAAAACCAATTGGATTATGCACGAATTCACAGCCGAGGAGGAGTCATTGGTGGATGCTCCATCTTATTCTACTAGTAGAAGCAAGACGTTTCACCAATTTGGCCTGTGCAAAATAAGATTGAAGTCTGATAATAAGAAAAGGAATAGGAAGGAAGAAAACCAGGCGATTCACCCAGTTGATGACAATGAAGAACAACCTTCTGAACCAGTAGTTGCATAGAGGGAGACAATGCAAGATAGGGAGAGCATGTTTCCTATCAGTGAGCATGAGCTCCAGATTTGCCGTCGTCTGACCACCAAGGTCGCCCCCATCTTGCACTCATCTACGCCCAAGTCTCTGTCATCTCTGTCTCCGACAGATCATCTATTATCTCCCCCTCCAGAACCACCGCCGACATTCATTCCGCCATAGACGATGCCACCATGGCTCTTCCAACTCCATCTCTTTTTCTTCCCACTGAACAGGACTTTAGTCCCTATTTTCACTAGGATGTTTGTCCCTTTGCCCGTCCTTTCCCATTTATAAGAGCCCCTTTTGGACACAACTCGCGAAAGCCGAATTGGGTTTGGATTCAGTCTATCATAGTTGATGCAACTTCTGTTTCACGATCCCACTTGTGGCCCACATTTTTTACACACCCTCCTACATCACGAAATTCTAGTTATGTTTCCATGTTCCAATCACACTCGTCCTTAACGGGTTTTTGTCTACCAATTGAGTTCTGATAGTGAGTTGTATTTGGTGTCCGTATTTCGCTCAGGATTATGTTCTTTGTTTCAGCCACGGTTCTTTCGTGTTTTGGTTCATTGATGCCTGCATAAAAAGACTTGTACTAATTTGGACTTTACACGGGACCACTTGGGCTCAGTTGCCATGCCATGGTTAACTTCTCTGCCAATTGTCCGCAATGACTCCCCACACTCTTATTCATACATATTTCATGCAGAGCATTGGTGGGCCCAAGTGCATAATTTCATTGGTGTTACAAGCATTAATGACCACCTCGAGGACGAGGTAGAGCGGAAGCAAGGTAGATTGTTATGGCCCGCCCTAGGGGTCAAGTTTCACCTTCATAATCTATTAGAATTAGGATTTGTTCTTAAATTAGATTATATTAGATTCGATTCCTATTCTAATTCCGAATAGTTATGCTCCTTATTTAGTTAGAATTAGATTAAAGATTATCTCTTAGTTCTATTAAGATTAGTTATCTATATATTGTGTACTTTAGATGAGATTAGCAATTAAGAATTCAGATATTAGAATCAAGTTAGTTATATTATTTTATCATTCAGTTCTTTTTTTTATATTTTATCTTTAATTTAGCTTTGTGTAGACCATCGGCCTTCACACAAACGTGACCTAAACAATGTAAAATATCTAATTCTCATCAAATTTATTCCTTGTAGTTCATTTACATGTTAGTCAAAATCCTAATCAAATCGTCCAAGTCAAATCTTTTAGATATGATTATCAAAGATTAAAGAACTGATTTTATGGACCAATCTTAATGTAAACATATATTATTAGAAAGTGTGTCATATATGCAAGACTCACCCAAAAAAATTGAAAAAAATATATGGTCACATTTGATAAAGTTTGTCAAAAAAAACTTATTTGTACCAACAATGTGAGAATCTAATATTGAAATACCAACATATGACCTCGCAAAGTTAGAAACAACACAACGTAAATCCGGGGTCTTTATTAACATAGGATAGCCATGTATGTTTTCCCTTTGGATAATATAAGAATAAATACAAAATTTTATGGGTAATATAAGAAATGTAAAATATGATAAAAAGTCTAGTAGCATAATATGAAGCGAGAGGGTTCTCTTTAGACTGGAAGGTTCCTGTCGCATGTCCATGTAGTTAGGGTTTTACTAACCAAAGACTATATGATGTGTCTTGAACCACTTCAAAGAAAACGAGTCTCCTACAAAATTGAAAGTTGTATCTTTGTTTGTCTAAGCATAGTTTGGATGATGCTTTACAACCGCTTTTTGTCTGTTTTTTATTATTTTGCATATAAATCTTGTTTGGTTAGGCAATTTAGACCAAAAGCCTCGCTTTGTTTCATATATGCCCTTTTTTGACTCGCTTTTTCTTTTCAACCACTTTCTACTTAACTCTCCTCCATATGAGGGTCAGACTAAAAGCGTATAAAAAAGTAAAAATATTACGAATTAACCTTTTTACCCTTCTCTTCTCTCTTGTTATAACAGTTTTACATTTTTTTCCTTTTTACATACACACATTTTCCTATCCAATAAAACCCCCTTCCCCCTTCTCCTCCCACCATGACTGCCCTCACATATTTTTTTTCTCCTCTCCTGTGCTAGCTCCTTTCCCTCTCTCCTCTTCAATAAAGCATTCTTCCCTTTCTCCCACTATGACCACTATCTTCTGCCATTAATGACCACCCTCATCCACCCAACTCCTTTTTCTTCAATTATTTGAGGACAAAATATGTATTTTTCATAGCGAACATGATATGTAATACAATGGCTACCCAAACAAGATTTTTAAAACTTTTTTTGAAAAGCTAATTCTTTATAATATGTATCCAAACATAACCCACTTTTACTTTATTTTTTAAAAAGTGATTTCAACCTAAAGCAACTTTCTAGATGACACAAAGCGTTGTCCAAACGATGCTTAGGGTTGCCAAAAGGGTAAGAATGGGTGGCTACAATTCGGCCTTAACCCCCAACTAATTGGGTCGAATCAAGTTCCAATTAATTAAAAGAGTTGTACTTCATTTATTCTAAATTAATAGCTCTATTTGGCAAAAAAATTATTATATATTAATAACTCCATTTAGTTCAATTTAATTAGTTGGGCACTTTAAAACTAGTATTATAAACTTATTTTTCCTTCTTTCATATGTAAGTTTCACCACTTAATAATAATAATTATTTTTTTAAATATAAATATTAATATAAGACGGAGAGAGTATGCAAATTCCCACCCTACTTAAGTTAGATTATATGCAAGATAATAAAAATTTAATTATCACGTATGGTTCACATTTCAACAGATATGCAGTGCATCTTGTGCATTCTTTCTTCATATTAAGTACATCAACAACCCCAAGCACTAAAACCACACATTCAACAGCATAATAATCCTACAAAAGTTACTAACTAAATATTAAATAAATACAATTTTAATAATAAATTAAATTCTTATAATAAATGGGTTGTGCGCGTTTGGTCGGGTTACACATGTAATTACTTGATCCGACCCATAAGATCTATTTGTCCAAACTCTAACCCTAACCTTTACAATAGTACGGTCAAGTCAAGTTATGCGGATCAGCTTTGCAGGTGGGGTCAAGTTTTGACAGCCCCACTCATGCTAAACCGCTTAAACTAAAAGAATGACATGAAACTCTAATACCTACGATCAATGAACTCCCAATTGTAATTTTTTTATAACTACGGCAACATTAATTCCACATATTCTTGATGACCAGATTAACAATTCCGAATATGTAAACAATCATGGCAAAGGTTCTTGTGAATCTCCCAAACGCGACAGATGGAGGTACGCATCAGTTCCTGCACACGACACACTTCTTCAGTTACTGATCAGCAAAATAAATTTCCTACAGGGTAGCTAGTGTGTGGTGCTGTAAAAGGCTAAAACCGTGACTAGAACACCAAATTTCCTCTACTCAAAATAGAACAGGGAAACTTTACCCAAGTAGCCCAATAAGCACAAAGCAGGAATTGGTATAGAAAAACAAAAACAAAGCAGAAATTGGTATGAATTAAGAAAACACACAAAGGCAGGAATTGAATTCGTGTGATGGTTCAGGGTTACAACTAAATTTGAGAGAACGCTCACCATATCCTTCCATAGAAATAATTTGCAGATCCCCACCAAAATATCGAGCATAAAGTCTACTTATAGGAAGCCCACATCCATACCCAGCCATTGTTACCCCTTCCGGTGCACCGATGTCTATGAGATCATCGAGTGGATTTTTTGCTGTACTGTAAAGATATGTAAAAATCTTGGGAAGACCGCTTCTTGGAATGCCACCCCCTTCATCTGAGATCTGTATGCAGCAAAACCTGAGAGCTTAGCATAACAATGGTCGCAACAAATGACCCATCCCACAAGATAAAAGCCGAGCAGTAAGGCAGAAATTGGCATGAGAAGTCCGCCAGTAGAACATCATGATATTTCAATGGAATTTCAGTCGCCCCACTTGGAATCTTGGAAAAAGTATCCAGTGGAACTGATCCACCGCATGGCTGTTAATAGGTTCATTCACTTTTTGAGACGTAAAGTCGCAAACTTCAGTCAATATGTACAATTACCCACGTTCAGACCCATAGAAAGTGTTAAAATGTGTTTAACAATGAAACTGGATAGTTTCTCCTGGTCTTGATAACCACCATTTGAGGCATATCAACTGCCCTTTGTCCTGCATTCAGTTCTTCCCCAATTTACAAGAAATGTATTCTCCAAAGATATAATTTTATTTGCCTACCTTGATTGTAACATCTTCAATCCCATCAGCTACAATGATTCTAATGGGAGGTGCATCTTTATCTAAATTCAGAAACCGTTCTTGAACAGCACGCAATGAGTTCTTCACTAGCTCGAACACCATAAGTTGCAAGTGGGAAGGGACATAGCTGACAGGGATAAAAGGTGAAAAAACGTCAAAGAAAAAGAAGACAGTACAATTTATATGCAGAGAAAGCATAAAAAGTAAGAACTTGTGAAGAAACCATGAAAACCTACGGGAAGTTGAAATTTGGATCCCCATAAATGTTAACTTCAGGTGCACTTCCATATTCCCTCATACATATAGAGCGTGCATCTTCACTGGCACTTTCTGCGACTTCCACAGGAGACATTTTACAATGTATATGCCCTACACGACCAGGTTGAGGATCGGGGTCGTGCAGAGCCACATGCTGACCTGAATCACATCACCAGAAGAAGGGAAAAAAAGGGAATAAAGAGGGCTTTGATTAGCCTTAGCCTTGAACAAGACAATATCACAAGAATACCAGCTGAAGCAGTTAACTAATAAAGGCCAACACATGCTAAATTTGATAACCAAACCTATGAGCATGCGAATCCCAATTCTTGACATGTAAAATCGATCAAGAAATTCGTGAATTTCCTCTAAGTCTCGAGATATGTCTTTTGAGTTTAGTTCGTTCTTCAGCTGCTGAACACCTAGGGCCATTGCCGGAACCACATTGTTGTGTCTAACTTTTATCATTTTGATCATTTGAGTAAAAGCCACCTCATCTCTTGAATCCTTAATCTCTCGAAATGATCGAAGATCTCGAAAAGAATCCAAGTACCAATCTCGTACCTAAGAAATAAAATGTATTTTGCTTATTTCGTGACCATAATCATTTTATCAAGTAGGGCCTTTTCCCAACATCATCGGAGGTGAAAAATATATTTTGCTTTTCTGAGTATAAAAACAAAAACATAAGGGTTGAAAATTTCAAATATTAGTCAAACACTCCAGAACGCATAAGGGAAATTATCAAAGGTGAAAATTTCTTCTCTCTCTCTGTTTTTCCGGAAAATTTTCCCCAAACAATCATCGGAGGTGAAAATTCCTTTTCTTTCTCTGTTTTTCCTGAAGAAATCATTCTTTTCACTTCCTAATTAGATCGAACAAAGAAGAAGATTTTTACTCCAAACAAGTATGTATACTTATATAACAATTCTCCAGAACACATAAACGAGGTTCACTTCTTTCCTCTTTTCTCTTTTCCACTACATTCTTGATTCATAACGCACAAAAAAGGTTAAGGCTGAAGAATAAATAAATTTAACGATAACGGATTACATACATGTGTCATGAATGATAATTGATCCAAGCTATAGAAGGGAAGGCATTTCAAAAGGCAAAAATGAGATGTCTGACGCAAAAAAGTAAAAGAAAAAATAAAGAGCAGATCAAAAGAACCTTTAGATTGCAGCAGTCAGTCGAGAGAGATACAACACTAGCAACCCCACCCACCTTTTTATTTTACAACCACGGCCAATTACTGGAAGTGATAATCATTACAACAAACAAAGTAAAAAAGATCAAAAATCAAATTAAAACGCCATAGGCGTGAAGTCGGGCTTTGAGAAGATAAGCGTGCCGGGGTTGCACGAATTAATGTAACAGGCAAAGCATACCAGCTACCCAAAGAGGTATCACGGCAGAGACAGATTGACAATCGCTGCCAACGCAAAAGCATTGCAGATTCAGAGAATGCGATGACCACATGAGGTCCATGGTTCAGAAATGAACCCAAAAAAGCCATAATAAGAAGAAGAAAATGGAATATCTAAGGAACATCAGCTTCATGTAAACCAAAAAAAAAGGCAAGGAAACACAGAAATTAGAAATTTGAGAAAGAAAGAAAGAAGAAGGGTTAAAAGGCGAAGAAAATTGTAGAGGAGAGTACCTTCAGAACGGCAGGCTTGTGGGACAAGCCGTAAGGGAGATTCTCGAGTTCGATGGCGCGGCGAGCAATACGGATGGGGAGCTCCTTGTGGAGGAACTGAGCAGAGAGGAGGAGGTTCTTGTCGGTGGGTCTGGACCCGAAGTCCATCATGTACTTGAGGCTGACCCCAGTCTGCTTCATCCCGCCCCATCTCTGCACTTCCTCAATCAGCGCCTTTGAGAAGGACTCCGTCGCCCTCTTCATCTTGGCTGCCATGCCAGCTCAAAACCTCCCGTTCACGAAGAAGAAGAAGAAGAAGTCAGGCGCAACGCGACCACCCTTTTGCCTCGGAAACAAGCTCGCATCACTACTCGGCCAAATCCACTTCCATTATCCAAATCTCTCTTTCCACAGTAGAATGGGTGAGAAGCTGTGATCATATATCAAGGAGAACAGAATGGGCGGTTGGGCAGAGAGATTGAGAGGCGCAGACGGGAAGTATTATTTAGGGGGGCTGAGCAACTCCGTCGATACTCCGACTTCTCCTCCTCACCTGTTATATGTTGGGTGGCTGGATGTAACGGCCATATTCATTATTCAGGTACGAGGAAGAAAGGGAGTGACGGCAAAGGCAGGGCAGGAGAGGCTAGCTAGAGGGAAGAAGATCCTGCCTGAGTCCGCCTCCTGCTCACTTGCTGATTCCTGAGCGCAGTGTTGAGAGCGAGGAGCTGCAGCCGGTCCGGGGCAGGAGCAGGACGGTGAAGTCGCAGACGGGGGTGACCGTGAACGCCTTCCTCCCCAACTCCGAGCTGCAGATCCCAATGCTTCTTCACGCTGTCGCGTCGCTTTAGGCCCGTGAAGGAGTAATGAAGCTGAGGCGGAGGCTTACTACAAAACAAAAGGAAGAGAAAGAAAAGAAAGAAAGGAGAAGATAGCAGGCTAGACGCAAATAGAGATGGATACGCCTACGATAACCCACCTTAGGAACTGATACACAAGCTACGTCGTCTATGGTACATTCATTGCATAACACGTTTTAACTTAACGCGTTTGTTTCCCCATTAATATATACTTATAACCTTTTTAATTATTTTTTATTTTAATAAATTATTTTATTTTTATTTTATAATATTTATAATAAATTATTATCAACCAGTCAATAATGACAACAACTCGAGCATATTAGGCTACATATAACCATGCTAGATCTAGCCATTGGCGGCTCTATAGGTCATAGCAAGTCACTCGCTAACAACTAGCGGCTTAGTAGGTTGTAATTATGAGTTCTACATGCTGCAACTACGACCAAATTTTACACTTACTCAATGAGCCGTGGTCCCTAGCTTTATTGTGTTCCATTGCAAGTTTTATCGAGGTAAGCTAGCTTATGCTATGGAGCAAAAAATAAGAAAGAAGAAGAATAAAGGTAAGGGGGGGGAGGCTTGGGGCGTTAGGGTGCCGCGTAGGAAAATTAAGGGGGAATACAGGTCAAGTAAATAATAAGAAAAATATATATATAGATAGATAATTTCTCCTCCCTAAGAGTCCATATAGAGAGAAAGAGGAAACTCATAGTTGGTATGCACTCACAATCGAAATATGAAATCTACTTCATTAAAGAGCTTATTTTGATGGGAAGAGGAAAGAGTTTCAAGGGACCTTTTACAAGAACACTCTTCACGGTGGGGGAAGGTAACGTTTGGTAACCACTTTGTTCTTCATTTGTGACCTATTTTTACTTTGTTTTGTCTTAATCTTCTTTGGATGCCGCACTTCGTGCTAAATTATTTTCTTAATAAACATTAGTAAATGATTCTTATTTAATAACCCACATTAATTATTTTCTCATAAATTTAAAATATATCACCTCAAAATTCAAATTTGTGTTAAAAAAAATCATAAGTTGCCTTTGTGGAAAAACTCAAAAAAAATATTTTTCTATACTAATGGCTCATAAATCATCGTGATGGCCACTTATAAATTTTGAGGTACATGAAGTAAAATGTCATTTTTCCGTGTCGTCAAACTATAGCTAAAGTGATGTAGTATTTTACAAAGTGATGTGACCTAAATTATTGCTCTATAAAAATTAAAAAGGTAGCTAAAGGGACCCTAATCATGTTTATGGAGAAATATTTTTTCTCTTTTTTGCCCACTAAGTATAGTTGTATATTTTTATGTGTAAAAAATATTGGGTAATTTATAAAGATCATGATAATCACACAATAAAAACTTCTACGTGAGTTTTGACTAGACTTAATGAGTAAGTCTCACACAAAGTTCACTTTGCCCACTTGTTAAATACAACCAAAACTTATGTGAAATTTTTTGTTGTGAACAAATTAATTTCTAATCTCTAAGTACCAACTGAGAATTTTACACACTATACTACTTATTGCTCTTGAAAATTAACACTCATGTATTAACGGATATTAGTACACCACTCTTACTCGTGTTAACAAATATTAAATACTTAGGTTGTTAAATGTTAAGATCGACGGTATATTTTAAAGTGTGAGTGACTCCCAAAAAACACTGTATTAAATAATTGTTTATTTTGGTAGTATAACATAACTAACAAATAGAACTGGAAATGACGGCTAAATAAGGCAGACGACCCTTTTGTATTCCCGTTGTTTTTTTGTGGACTCAATTGCTTCATCTAAAAGCTTGTACAAAAAAAGAATAGTCAAAATGGTAACTTGGCCTCTTTTATCGTTGGGCCTCAAGTTATCTTTTGCATTAAAATGGACAAAACCAAATAATGTATTTTTTGGCAATTAAGAAAATAACTAACGTTAAAGTATTATAATTTACAGATAACTACACATGATTGTCTTTTTTATAGTGAACTACACACTTTTGTCAATGGTGTTAACAACTGCCTACGATAACCCACCTTAGGAACTGATACACAAGCTACGTCGTCTATGGTACATTCATTGCATAACACGTTTTAACTTAACGCGTTTGTTTCCCCATTAATATATACTTATAACCTTTTTAATTATTTTTTATTTTAATGAATTTTTTTATTTTTATTTTATAATATTTATCATAAATTATTATTAACCAATCAATAATAACAACAACTCGAACATATTAGGCTACATATAACCATGCTAGATCTAGCCATTGGCGGCTTTATAGGTCATAGCAAGTCACTCGCTAGTAACTAGCGGCTTAGTAGATTACAACCGTGAGTTCTACATGCCGCAATTATGACCAAAATTTACACTTACTCAGTGAGCCATGGTCCCTAGCTCTGTTGTGTTCCATTGCAAGTTTTATCGAGGTAAGCTAGCCTATGCTACCGATGGAGCAAAAAAAAATGAAAGAAGAAGAAGAAGGGTAAGGGGGGGGAGGCTTGGGGTGTTAGGGTGCCGCGTAGAAAAATAAAGGGGGAATATAGGTCAAATAAATAATAAGAAAAATACATATATATAGATAATTTCTCCTCCCCAAGAGTCCATATAGAGAGAAAGAGGAAACTCATAATTGGTATGCACTCACAATCGAAATATTAAATTTACTTCATTAAAGAGCTTGTTTTGATGGGAAGAGGAAAGAGTTTCACGGGACCTTTTACAAGAACACTCTTCACGGTGGGGGGGAAGGTCATTTTAAGGTGACATTTGGTAACCACTTTGTTCTTCATTTGTAACCTATTTTTACTTTATTTTTCCTTAATCTTCTTTGGATGCCGCACTTCGTGCTAAATTATTTTCTTAATAAACATTAGTAATATTTAATAACCCACATTAATTATTTTCCCATAAATTTAAAATGTATCACCTCAAAATTCAAACTTGTGTTAAAAAAAAATCATAAATTGCCTTTGTGGAAAAACTCAACAAAAATATTTTTCTATACTAATGGCTCATAAATCATCGTGATGGCCACTTATAAATTTTGAGGTACATGAAGTAAAATGTCATTTTTCGGTGTTGTCAAACTATAGCTAAAGTGATGCAATATTTTACAAAGTGATGTGACCTAAATTATTGCTCTATAAAAATTAAAAAGGTAGCTAAAGGACCCTAATCATGTTTATGGAGAAATATTTTTTCTCTTTTTTGCCCACTAAGTGTAGTTGTGTATTTTTATGTGTAAAAAATATTGGGTAATCTATAAAGATCATGATATTCACGCAATAAAAACTTCTACATGAGTTTTGACTAGACTTAATAAATAAGTCTTTACGCAAAGTTCACTTTGGCCTACTTGTTAAATACAACCAAAACTTATGTGAAAATTTTTGTTGTGAACAAATTAATTTCTAATCTCTAAGTACCAACTTAGAGTTTTTCACACTGCACTACTTATTGCTCTTGAAAATTAACACTCATGTATTAAGGGATATTTGTACACAACTCTTACTCGTGTTAACAAATATTAAATACTTAGGTTGTTAAATTTTAAGATCGACGGTGTATTTTAAAGTGTGAGTGACTCCCAAAAAACACTGTATTAAATAATTGTTTATTTTGGTAGTATAACATAAGTAACAAATAGAACTGAAAATGACGGCTAAATAAGGCAGACGACCCTTTTGTATTCCCATTGTTTTTTTGTGGACTCAATTGCTTCATCTAAAAGCTTGAACAAAAAAAGAATATTCAAAATGGTAACTTGGCCTCTTTTCTCGTTGCGCCTCAAGTTATCTTTTGCATTAAAATGGACAAAACCAATTAACGTATTTTTTGGCAACTAAGAAAACAACTAACGTTAAAGTATTATAATTTATAGATAACTACACATGATTGTCTTCTTTATAGTGAACTTCACACTTTTGTCCATGGTGTTAACAACTGCCTTTCTGGCTCAACAAGGGCACACAAATTTATCTCTATTTTAAAGTTTGCTTGCCCAATTTTATCTTAACAATGAAAATAATATATAACAATAAACTCACCCAATAAAAACTTTTAACTAAATTTAGTTGGATAGAATAATCTATGAAGCCCAATTAAACTTTAAAAGGGACTGGCTATTGCTGGTGGGCTACAACAATAGGACAAGTTGGGAAAGAGAAAAGGCGTCCCGCAAATTGCAAGAAGAAACAGTTATTTCCTTCAAACTTGAACGTTTCGTACTGTGTCTTTTATATTTTATTACGAAATATCTTTTGTTTTTGTGGCGCATTTATCGACTTGAGAAGTATAAGGTGGCAACTGGCCAGTTGCAGTTGGGGAATGATGTTGACTGAAACTCAATTATTGAGGGCAAAGATTCATGCTCCACGGTTGCCAGTCTCTATTTGATTGGCTTTCCACATTTGAGAAATCTAGCCAGCAGCGTTGTAGTTTTAACACTTATTAGCGAGTTCGCTTATGTTCCCTTCTCATAGTGGGGGAAGTGTTTTTAGGGTTCCTTTGATTCTTATGAGCCATAAAAAATATTTGTGAAGTAATTATTTTTAAGATTATAATATATCCGTCAATCTAAAAAATAGATGTTTTATACACATTCTTTAAACTCAGTTTATTGTTAAAGTATAGTATAAAAAATACTTCTTTCTTAATGAGCCCAATATAAAAAATCTATGCGTACTTAATATTTTATTAGAAGTAGGCTTACATTAAATAGGTTAAGCCCATATTATTTAATGACATGATAATATTTATATGGGTCAAGTCTATATTACTCAAGTGGGTCAAACTTATATGTTAAAAGAGCTCAAGCCCACTTTGTGTTAAATAAGAATCACATATGTGAATTGGTTGAAGAAGTAAATAGTCTCACATCCTTAGTAGAAGGTGATTTGTGTTAGTATATAAGGCACTAATTTGGCCTTTAAAGTTAGGCCCTTAGGCCAACTCACTTTTATGGGGGAGAGAGATATTGAACCAATGTACCTAGGTGGGCTAACCTACACACGCCGCCGTCAGGCCGGCTCAGTAGTTCGGTTCGGTTCACACGCGCGGCCGGGTCGGGTCGGGTTGGTTCAACAAGATAATATTTTTAGGACAAATTCATTTGGTGTGGTTTTTTATTAACCAAAATGGGTCCGGTTTATTTTCACTAAAGAATGTGCCCATTAACGAATGAACGCATCCGTTTGAAAAGAAAAGGTCGTTTTCAACGGGATTTTCTATAAAATCATAAAAAACGCTTTCTACACTAATCCAATTTGGGATTTTCCATTTGTTTCCATTTCTATAAGAGTAAACAGAATGTGGTTCGCTACATGTACTGTGTTGGAGGTGCTCCTACAGTACGTGGTTGATCGTCTTATCTTAAGAGGCAGACGTCTAAGAGTCCTAAACACCATTAAAAAGGGTAAATTTTGTTTTAAGAACAGAGTAACTTGCTTGATTCAATCATAATCTTTTTAGTAAAAAATTTTATCATCATATATACTAAGGTACGAAAATAACATATTTAAGATAGAAGGTATACATATTAATATACATTACTATCAATATTATTATATATTAATATATATAATATTAACTTCATAAATAAAAAGCTCTTATGTGCTACTTACGTTGAGTGAAACATTAAAAAACTTCCCTTAGCAGGATGAGCTAACCATCTCATTGGAATTGTCAGGCCCGTGCACCTATGCCCAACTTTGACGCTATGGACTCTCTTTTTTAAAATTAAAAAAAAAATGGTTATAAAAAATGGGTTTGAGCCCGTATGATGATGTGCTAAGTGAATTAAATTTATTTAAGCCAAAAGTTATAAGTAGTGAAGGACTGGTCAATATCATTATGCCAATTGGAGCCTATTTTGATCCTTCCATATGTACATGAAGGGACGTATCTTATCTTCCCATGGTTTTCTTCTATAATGCGATACTCGTTATTTTGATACGCGGATCAAGAGCAAATATTTAAAAGATGTGAATCAAGCCCAAGCTGGGGAAACCACTTCGTCATAGAGCTCTTCTGCCTCCAAGTTGGGACTATAAACTCTTGTTTGTCTGTCATTGCAGTGCCATGCTCTGCCTAGGACCCAGCAACTCTCCCCTTTTAGAACATGGGGCCGGCATTCCAACTTCTCTAGCTCTGCACTTGCATTACATGGGGCAGGTGTTCCAGCTTCTTCTACAACCCCAACTCCCATTCGACTTCGTACCACCCGGACACCCTAGTTCTGACATTCGCTGTCCGATCCCACCTTCACCTTCACCGCTCCCGCCCCTGTTCAACTTTATCCACTAGCTGCACCGACAACTTGCTCTGTCCCTGGCCTTGGTATCCCAACCCCTTGAAATAAAAAAAGAGTGCTTGAACAAGGAAGCTCATGTGTTTTTTCCCTAAAGGATCTTCCTCCGAGCCTATAGGTTATAACATTGGCAACATCCTAATTAAGATGCCCCTTTGCTTAATGGTATGTGTTGAAGCCTTCTCAAAAGGTGCCTCCTTACCATGGAAGGCTGTATCGGTTGATACAAATATGTATCGGTTAATACAAATATGTATCGGTTGATATGTAGTTGTATCAGTCGATATCAGTATGATATAGAGGGTGATATACTTCTACAAGAAATATTGATATATACCGGCCATATTGGCTATATTGTATCGATACGGCCGATATGTATCAAAATTGTATTTTAAAAAATATTTTTTTATTTAAAAAATTATTTTTTAATTAAAAAAATTAATTTTTTTTGAAAAAAAATTTCAAATTTTTTTCTTAAAAATAAATACACATTTCAAACCTAATTTCTTTGAAAGTTTAAGTTTTAGTTATTTTAAAAAAATTATTTTTAAAGTTATATGAGATCAATATGGGTAGGTCTATACAATTTACACAAATTTTTGTTTTATATATAGTGCTCAACAAATATACATTTATTTAAACATATAACTTAAACTCATATTAAATATATTATTTATTTTTAAAATAAATTAATTTTAAAGTACTTAATATGGGAAAAAATGACCAATAATTTATATGGGATGGAGAGCATAATAGTATATGATTATGAATGAACTAATTTTAAAATACCCGTGTCGGTTGATACGACATTATATGGTTTTATTATGCTCTAAAAGAAGTATTATAATAATATATTATTAGTTATAATAATTTTTTATATTTATAAAAGGGTTTATACCCGTTTCGGCACATACCAAGCGTATCATCAGCGCGTACCCGTATCCATGATCATCGATACTCTCATGCGTATCGATACGACCTTCCATGCTCATTACCCATTAAAAAATATAAAAAAACAAAAGGTGCCCCTTAAAAAATAAAACATTAATTTATTTATAAATTTGTAAAAAAAAAGTGAATACTCGAAGACCTACAAAATACCAGGGTGTTTAGATAAACAGCCATTCACCTAAAAATGAGGAGGTGCTTTATCTAGCCCACCCCCTTAACATAGTCATGAAATATTTATCTACTATATATAATATCGGGCGATGCATATATACTAACTCTATAAAAGTGATTGAATAAAATAAGGGGTAAGGGGTGATAGACTTATCATCTTCGTTAACCCCTACCTATTATTTCGCACCTAATTTAAAATTATCTTTCCTGATTTCTAACTCTAATGTTGTGCTTTTGCAGTTTTGGGCTAGACTGGATTATGGTTGTCAGTGTTGGGTTGTGAGCGTCATAAACCGGGAGAGAAGAGTATGGTTCCAGTTTGAGAGTTAAGTGAGAGGATGAATTTAAGTGGGCCCAAATTCTATTTTAATTAGGATAAGAACGTGGGGCAGTTATAAATATGAGAAGTCATCTATTCATGAAAGAAGATACGAGGCAAGAAATAGCGAGATGCAAAAACAGAAAAAATGACTCAGCTTCTTTTTCTCTTAGAGACGCAAAACAAAAAAGTGGTTGGGCTACTCTTTTCTCTCCCAGGTTGAAAAACAGAAAGGAGGTCTAGGTTTCGTTCTTCTCTCCTAGATGGAAAACACATAAGTTTTCTTTCTCTGTGTGTGCTTGACAAATCAAAGAACAAGGGTTCAATTATCTCCTCTCTCTCTCTCACGGGTTCATTGAATTACATAAGGCAGAATCAGGAAAATCCTTATTTAAGCTAATAATTCCCAACAAATTAACAAAAGGAGGAAGAGCTTTCTCTCTTAATTTTTAAGAGAATGATTCATCACAAAAAGTGATTCTAATTTCTCATTATTATACTTGATATAACAAAGAAGTTGTACATGGTGTTTAGCTACGTCCTTGAGGCTTAGCCCCTAAGGGTCAATAGCATTTAATCCTTACTTTAATTTATATTAATTTAAAGTAATTTAAATTTATTATTACTTATTTGTGTTTATATATATATATATATGCATGTAATTTACTTGAGAGAAACATAAAGGTTATATTTTTATACATACACAAAGCCGGGCTCACCACCAAGCTTGTGGTGTGCCACCCAACAGTCAATCCAATCACCAATATTGTCTCTGGTGAATATTTTCAATGCATGTTTCTCTACTACAGTTGCTTACGCAGCCATCAACTATGATATCTACAAGATCAAATATACATTGGTTACCTCACCAAATACTATTTGTTGCCAAAAGGTGTTGGAAATCTTACTTATTTACCTTTGTGAATGACGAACTTAGTGTAAGACGAAAATAATAAGGTTAGTAGAGTGTCATGAAGACAAATTTTTGCCATCCCCTTTGTGCTTGGGACACATTAGAAGATACAATGATCATTGCAAACCATGCGCCTAGTAAACAAAAAAATTATGCTTTTACTCTCCTTGATGAAGACATAAATGTGTAAAAACTCTCATATAAAATATGTAAGATATATACAAAAAATACTAATTATAGTATTTAAAGATGATATGTAGGAAATATGGCCACCATACGCATACAAAGGGGTATGACAACAATAATACAAGGTTGCACCCTATAGTGTACAAAGAGATACAAAATAAATGTACACAACATTTTTAGTTAGTAAAAAATTAATTAGAATATTTTAATTACAAATAAGTGAGTCTAAAAAAGAGGGGCTTTATTTTTCTAATGAACCCAACTTAACATGACCGACCGCACTTGTGGCCAAAAGATACATAGGGGTTTAACATATCTTTCCCCCATAAAAAAAATAAATAGACCAAATACCTATATCCTATGGTTAAACGACACTTATATACCCATATAATATGTTCTCACTTCGAATATAGGATACCTCCAGAGTATTTTAATTCACTTCTACAATAAGCTTAGGCTCAATCTCATAGACGCACTAAAGCCCATAAATGGTAGGCTTGTTAACTTAAATTTTTTTTTTGGTTGGGCTATTGAGTTCTAACAATTCTAATTGAATCTTCACAAGAGTTGGGTCCTTCTGTGAAACTTCATCCGCCATGACTATAATTAATTGCACATACATTACCACCTGTTAGCAGCCGCTGCACGTGGCATCATGCATTGGCACGTGTACCATCAAAGATTAACAGCAGGTGAAAACCAGTGAACCCGATGGTGAAGCTTAACGAGCGTATTTGGCTTCTTCATTACACCTTACAACCAATTGCCTTTTGTTTAACAGCCAAGTAATTCCCCACAAATCTGCATTAAATTTATACCCAAATGTTACGGTTCAATAGTGCTGTGCTAGCTAGGAGTACATCGAGCACGAGCAGAAACCCTCAAACATGCGAGGCCACAACAAAAGCCAAGTTGAAACAGAACAGCTGACCAGCACAATTCTGCTTATGGACCAACATGATCTCCATGATAGGACAAGTTGGGAAAGTGAAAAGGTACCCTGCAAATTGCAAGAAGAAACGGTTATATCCTTCAAATTTGAACGTTTCTTGCTTTTGTCTTTTGTTTATGAAATATTTTTTGTTATTGTGGCGCATGTTTCGTACTTAGAGAAGTAAAAGGAGGTGGCAAAGTTGGAGGTGCGGAATGATGTTGACCGAAACTCAATTATTGAGGGCAAAAATGCATGGTCCCCGACTGCCACTATGTATTTGATTGGCTGTCAGCGTTGGCGAAATCTACCCAGTGTTTTAGCTCTATGATCTTATGATTAGAGAAGCTTTGTTTCTTTATGTTTGGGCCTTCGTGCAAGTAAAGGCGTTGGGTTTCAAGATCCACGGTATATAAGGTAGCTCATATTAATGTAAATAAATATTTATATTAATATATATTATTATATACGTTATTATTTATATTAATATGTATTATTTATATACACCATTAATCTTAAAAATTAATATCCTCATGGGCTCACACCTTTTTAAGGAGATAAAAAACTTTTTCCACGGCTTAGAGGGTTCGCCCGCGCTGGCTAAATATCTTCTTTTAACTTTGTGACTCATGGCTATTGGGTTTTTTTAATAAAATATATTATTATAAAAAATGGGTTTGAGCCTTATGATGATGTCTTGCGTGAATTAAATTTATTTAAGCTAAAAATTATAAGTATTGTTATAATAGTTAATATCATTCGTGTCCTGGAGCTTATCTTTATCTGACTTGAGAGAAAGGACATGTCTTATCTTCCTACGGTGCCTCTTTATAATGTGCACATGTCACTTTCTAGCTTGTACTTGCATCTTTTCAATCTATATATACATGTCTTCTATATGCATTCCATACAAAAGTTTAATCATATAGTATTCATTGAGGATTCAGTCCAGAGAATAAGAACGAAGTTTGTATTTCACCATGGTTGTAGATTGTAAGTGATTTTTTATGCAACAACATATTGCTTCATCCTAGGAGATAGACATCTAGGAATCCTAGAGCATTGTTGTCGAAGACAATTTTAACGAGAGATACTTGCTAAGCTCGATCTCATTTCTTTGGTTTTTTGCTTTGTTTTGCAGCATACATATACATAACCAAAACTTTACAAGGCAATGGGGAGAACAGGTTATCTAACAATCTTAAGACATTTATTTTCTTATTCTCAGTCTCTTTTTTTTTTGCACTAATTTTTTCATACAAAAGTAATAGTTGAGAACAATGAAAGTATGAACAACAACATTATAATCTCGGTCATAGTCCCTATGCATTTGCCCCATGTTTAAGTGAAACATGGGGAAAAACAAGAGAAGTTTAATAAGATAATTTTTCAACAATGACAATAGGGGTGAAACTTTTAGGGACTGGCCCGTAAAAATACTGGTTAGGGCTAAAAAGTTTTAAGGCTTGGTATTAAGTTTGGGCCATAGATGAGGGTCATAGATATGGGTGAGTGACAATTTTACTGTCGGCAAACAACTACACATCAATGAAAACACTAGTAAATTTCTTGAAAGGGTCAGTGCTCCTTCAATACCAGAGACAACTGTATGAAATAAACAATTACATACCATATTCAATTTTCTCTTCCTCATACAAATACCCCTTGATGTTGTAAGACCGAAAAATAACTTTTAGCCAAGAAAGGAGATGTAGGACGTGTCAAAAACCATAGACCCAGGGAGAAAAAGGCCAAATTTTGAGAACCCGAAGTACAACTTGTGGAGGAGAAATGTTGGGTTGCTAATATCGAATCAATTGTATTTTTTAGTTTAAATAAGGAGCTTATTTTAAGAAGTATGAATTACTACTGGCGTTTGAACCATGATTTTGTATAGAAATGTGCTTTATGGGATGGTGTTATGAACAATAGATAATGTCACTATTATTGTTGTCAAATTTTATGCATACAAATGTGAATTTACATGTTTTTCAAAGGGGAAAGTGATACCTCATTTGTCAATTTTGTTAAACGTGAGGGTTTAAAAATAATTAGTAATTTATAAAAAGAGACCAATTAAAATAAAGGAGTGAAACTACCCTATGTAGATAGAGCTCGAAGAAATGAGCATAACGAGTAGAAGAATGTGAGAAATGAAGATCGGAAGTAAGAGTTACGATCTCGGGAAGCGTATCTCATGAACTAGACCCACTTAAAAAGAGAGGGATAATGTCACGCCCCGCTACTCTACCAACCCCGAGCCGGACCCGGTCCAAGAGGAAGACAAAGTGTGGCGCGATGAAGTAATGCTCGATTGCAAAAGACCTAATTGGGTAGTTTACACAGAGTTGCTCACATCAACTTTGTACAAGAGCGAAATGAAAAAATAAAGGACTACAAAAGTATTTAATCCACGCAAAACCCACACACTTAGTCCAACATAGTCCTCACGTGGCTCAAGTAATAGAGTCTAAGCCCACATATGCTAACAAAGGTTTAAACCGATCTCAGCAAGTAGAGTACGAAACATAATCAAGTAGATAAAAGTCTCAACACAACAAGTTATGTTAATAACCATAAAAGTCAAGATCTTTAAATGACCCCTCCTAAGCAACATTGTCACCCATACGCTCCTCATAGAGTCCATCCCAACTACCTGAATGACATGACATGCATCCCTAAAACAAAACATGAAAAAAAAAGCTGAGCCACAAGCTTAACAAGGGTTTTTAAATTACGGAAGCAAATCCAAAAGACATCACAGGTAAATCACATAATGTTCATCATAACATCAACTATCATACCCATTTATCATGGGATATCTACATAACATGTGCATTCATGTCATAATTTACCATCCATAGGCATCTACTCATGATCACATTCTCATATCACCTACATACCATACTATATAGGATATCATAAAATCACATAATTCAAGTCACTTGCATATCATGCTATAACCCATCACATCTCATCATAAATATTATATGCCTCCTGCCCATCACATTCATCATACACTTCATTTGTAACATAATCACATTTTGCATGAGTGACTTTCCAACATAAATATATCATACATATCTATTTTCAATAAAAACATTCACTCTACATGAAAAGTGTCTCAAACACACTATCCTACATAACATGCAATTTAATCCATACCTACATGTGTAACATAAGCTCATTTGTCCCTACACAAAAATTGTGTAATTAAGCATAATATCACATACATATGCAATAACAAGTAGTGAATGTCTCATGCATAGAGATAAATAAACATGCTCATCAAGGACAAAGCCCTGAGCACGAATTGCTCATCAAGATAGTCTCGAGAACTACTGCTTATCAAGACAATCCTGAGAATAGTTGCTCATTAAGACGGTCCAGAGCAATTCTTCTCATCAAGACGGTCCCAAGCACTATATATGGTAAGCCGATGTTGTAACACCCCAACCCGAAAACCGACCCAAGCCAGGCGTTCACAAGCAATAGCCCGCCCTCCGGGCTATCCCGAAATGATTAAAAACTAAAAACCCAAAATCGGGAATGGCAGACTCTAAGTGCAAGAGTCTTTGTGTTCCCCTATGTGCTTCGGAACTTTAGTGATATGTTACACGTAGGCACAAACAAACCTATTTTTATATCTAATTGGGATCGGGCCAACGTTGCCTTGCTGTTGATTACCTACGTATGTATCGGATAACATCCATGATGTTACTCTGATACGATCGGATTCATACGTAGTTCTGCCTACCAGCTACTACATACATCAAACCATACAAAAACATATACATAAATCGAATATGTAATCGGAGATATATGAAAACTGATAAAACAGCAGCAACAATAATCTCGCTCTATTATAGAGCGGATCCAACACATTCACTCATCTCGCTCCATCACTGAGCATAGACCGCACACATCAAACGTCTCGCTCTATAGCTGAGCCGAGACCTTACATAAATACTATCTCACTCTATCCAAGAGCCGAGACTGAGCACATCACCCATCTCGCTCTATCATTAAGCTAAGACCGAGCACACACACCACATGTCTCGCTCTACCCTAAAGCGAGACGGAATATAAATAGGTCACATCAAAGCATGACATAACAAAACACACGGATCATAGCATAGCACACATCCAAATTTAGCTCATGCATTTCTATAATTTAAATGGGAGGCTAGAAATGCTTACTCCCCTAATGTCTCGTGAGGTAGCGGTATTCGGGGTTACTCATTTCTAGGCGTCCTCCCTTTGGATCTAGCAGCAGTGGACAGAGCCTCCTATAGCCTCCGCATGTTCCTCGCCTTGCACCAGAAGACAACACACAAACGCTCCCCTTCCCGGAGACTCTTCTCGTTTTGTGCAGCCGTGGGCAGCGTACAGAACCTCCCCTTACTCGGGGATGTTCCTCACACTTCATCTATCGGAAAATAAATAACCAAGTAAAGTTGGCTTTTACACCATTAATTACAATTACTTACAAGATTGCATAAGCAAGAAAGAACCTACAACCAAACAAAACCAAACAACAACCAACCATCTCCTCCCCCTGAAGAAGTGTTTCAAAAGAACAAAAGTAAAATTTAATGTTTTTCAGATTAGGCCAACATCATCCGATGTTAGTTGCCTACGTACTCATCAGACAACATGTTCAATGTTTCCAACAAGATCGGATCTAGACGTAGTTCTACCTAAAAACTACACTATTCTAAGAAGTATAGCACCACACATGCAATGTTAAGTATTTTAAAGCAACCTACATTTTATGCAAGTCCTTTAATCTTTCCACTTGTTCTAATTAAACAAACAATATCAAATAATGTTATTAATTATTTCTCGAACTTCGATAATTAATATTCTTGTCTAATCTCAATGATAGACACTCATCATATGTCAACCTAAGTGACAAATGATAAACTCGCTATAGACCACCCTCAAAGGTAAATCCATGACAAAACACCATGGAATTCACCAGGAAGTACCATCACCCCCTACTAGCCCATGAAGGACTTGACTGGAGTGGAAGGGCATGACCCACAACTGCACTTGAACAGAGTGGCAGGAAAAGCCAACCAAGTAGGATGACAGCTAATCCAAAATACGTGTACACTAAAAGATCCTCAATAGATCTGTGGTAAGCCCGGCTCACGCAGAACTCCCTCCAATGGGGAGGTGCAATTACACGATTAAATCAGTGGCACCTCAGTAGAGCTAAAAACTCAGGATATCATTCTAAACCCTATCTTGCTCATCATTAAGCCAAAGATTTTGAATGACTATTCCAAACCCTATTAGTCCCTTCTAGACTAGGGTTTAAAACTCGAAACTGTCATCTGTTCATCAACCAAGGCAAATCGTTAGGTCAAAGGCTTTGTTCAGCCTAAGAACTAGTTCCAGACCCCTCTGTAGCATTTTAATATTTATCTTGATTAGGCTTTCTCTCCCAATCCAAAACTATCCACCCCATCAATTAATATTTCAATAATATTAAGCTGGTGATAAGTTACTATAACAACATCAATAACAAATATTGAAATAATGAACAACATAAACAATCAGAACCACACAGGTCCAAGCAGATCATAATATCACTACTCAAATTCAATAATGATATTAGAATTGTTCGTGCTCGCGCACCCTAACCCTCCTTGGGTTAAATTAATAAATCTTTATGAAAATTGAACATAATGTACTTAAGGGCACTAAGGTAATTATTTTACCTAGGACAAGGCCCTCTCTATTCTCATTAAAGTCTTTAATTACTCAAGAGATTTCTGTATCATATTGACCCGTTAATATCATTCACGTGAATACGGGCCGGTTCGCTCATAACGGTATTTTTATCTTTTTGTTTAGGGCTTCCTTGAACCCTAATGAGTCCAAAACTGATCCTAGGGGTACACCATGAAGTTATAAACCCGAGGTAATTTTCTTACTGTTTAACTGAGTCATAAACCCCTTGAACCGACCTCAGTTCAATAAATAGTCTTACCTTAACCCTAAGGGAAAAATAGTCCAATTTTAATTTAATGGGATTTTCCCCTAACTTGTGGCTTAGTTCAAATTTAGGTTACACATTAATATCTCACTGAGATATTTCTCAATTTTTGAATTGTCTCATAGTTCCCTGAACCGGAGCCCCTAAATTCAGTCATTAACTATTACTCTACACTTCAACTAACAAGGGTAAATTAGTCCTTTTAAAGACTTTGGGATTTTTTCCCCAGTTTGAAACTTGATAAGGGAACTCAGCATACACTCGTGGTCATTCATAAGATTTTCCATTTTTTTTGAATACTCTAACTCACTAAACCAGATTCAGTTAGAGTGTAAGTTTTCTTTACTAGATTGGGTCGGGTTACCCAACCCGGTCTAGGGATCAGACAACCCGCGTTCGGGTAGTCTTCCCTGCATCCAGCCAGAGGCCATTTGGCCTCTGGTGGCGCTGCTCGCTACCATTGTTTAGGGGTGGGCAGCCCAATATCTTCGGACCACGGGAGCAAGGTGGAATTGGCAGGGTCGGTCCCACCGTCGTCCGATATCCGGCTAGTGGCCAAAATGACCCTTTTGTTTTGTTTTCCTCTGAGTTCTGCAATCAGTCTGCGGTGCCTGGTGGCAAGCAGCCACGATCTAGAAAAGGACCGGGCTTGACTGGATCGCCGTCTTCTGGCAATTCCTTGGTCCTCCGTCCCGCCTCCCCCAGGGTTTGCACTGCACCGCGGCTTGTCTTTTTTTTCTACTTAGCCTTCGAATCGCCATGGCTACCGTGGCCATGGCCACTGCTGCCTGGATCGCCGAGGCCAAGACTAGGGCGGCCCCTCCATTGCCGTAGTTTTGGCCAATGAATGAGCGGCTGGTCAACTGGCGGCCGGTAAATTTACTTGCGGCTGAAATAAAAAATCATTGTTCCCCCTAATTACGGGAACAATGACTACAATTCGTATAATTTATAAAATAAACAGTAAACTGTAGAACTAATGTAACGATCATTTAGATTTATTTAGTGAAACTCCTATTAATCTCGACTCGAAAATTAAGATAGCGATCTAACCTTAATTGTCGGTTTGCCATCAATCCTCCGCCACCGAAGCCTCACTAGAACCTCCTTCTCTACTCTTTCGGCCAAAAAAGACCCCCCTAATAGTGCCCTAGAAGTTGGGCCAACCCTCTTCAGTTAGGCTACCTAATTGGGTCTCTAAACATTAATTTCGGAGCTCTAATTAATCAGGCCTGCAAAACAACTTAAACGGCCCAAATTCACGTTTAAATCGGGTATATAGGCCCTATACGATATGTTTAACTTCGAACAATTGTATCTCTCTCATCCGAACTCTGATTCGTGTGATCTTGGTGGCATTTTGAAGATCTTTTGTCTACTTTCTAACCACATAGGTTTCCGTTACAAATTCTTTCTAGTTAGGGAATTATTTTAATGAGAAGTTCAAAAGGTCAAACAACCTAATTTCCACGTATTTAATTTTTGAAATCTTAGAAAATTTGGGATATGACAAAAATGGCCTTGAAAAAGAGGAGGCTTTGTCCTCCTTCGTCGGGCTACAAAGAGAGAAACGTCCGGGTAAGGGGAGGTTCTATCCCCCACCTTCGGGTAGGAAAGAGAAAAATATTTTGGAGCAACAAGACGTTCCACCTGTCGTCTCCGAACCTCAAGGGAGAACGCCTTGAAGGAAGGAGAAACTCTGAATGTTGCTACTTCCAAAAATCTCAAGGGAGTAAACGTTTTTTATCTGATATATTTTGCTCTTTTATGTGAAAGAAAGGGCTATCTAATTTTGATGATTTATTAGTTTTCGTTTGACTTCGATGATTTGTTAGATTTATATCTTGACTCCGAATGATTTATCATATTATAAGTATATAAAATAGATGATTTTATACTACCTGATGTATGTAATAGCTATTAGGCAGAATTACATTCAAATCCGATTGTATTGAAATAACATCATAGATTTTATCCAATACGTACATAGGAAACCAATGACATAACAACATTGACCCACTCTAAATTAGTTATAAATATAGGTTTTGTTCTGTCCTACACACGACAAAGCTTTGAAGCTCCGTAATGTGTAGAGGAACGCTACAACTCTCACACATGAAGATGTTTTCTCGTTTAAGGAAATAAAATTTTAATTAGAGATTTCTAGACCCTCTAGTCAGCCAGGGTCATTATAGGGAATGATTTAAGCACAATAATGAGAATTTTTGTTCTTTTGCTCTGATTGTTGACATGTTCATTAATACATCGATGAAGGTGTTGACGGTTAGAGGAAGATGAGTAGTTACTGTCATCACAAGGGTGCGTCGGTGTTGAACTAGGCATTGCTAGTGAAACCGATGCGTTGATGCTAATGTCAAAAAATATGACTTTTCTTAGTCAGGTCACTGTCAGCAGAGGATTGCTCATCAATGATGGTGTTGATAGTCGTCGACATTGATACTAATGCATCAATAGGACATCTGATGACACTTCAATTCATGTTTCCAAAGTGAAGTTGTCACCAATGTTTAAACCACTAATAGGTATGTATTGGTGTAATTTTTTTGGACAATGATGTAGTAAATATCAAAATACATGATGAAAATGTGTATGAGAACAAGGATAAGTAAACCCTAGATTCGGGAGTACTAAAGGGGTATTTAAACCACTGTGTGTTACACTTAAGGACCTATGAGCCTAGTGTCAGTTTAGGCTCCAAAAACTAGTCCCTTTAGCCATGTAGAGGAGTTCATAATATGGAAAGGATCATGGGTTTATGGATCTCTATAGTTTGGGAATTTATTCTTTGTAAATTCTCTCCCTGAGGTTTGGGAGTGGGTTCAAATTGATTATAGTTTTAAAAGAATAAATGAGGTCTCGATAATCATGAAACATCAACAATCACTACCACTTTGGGTCCATGAGCCCTTGTGGGTCTTAGCTTCATGACATGGATGGGGAGAGTAATATTCTTCAACAAGAGTTTGAAGCTACTTCATGGAAGCATCCTTGTGATGCAAGTACTCCCTCCATCTCATATTAATAGCTACATATAAAAAAAAGTGGTTTTTATTGAATGGAGAAACCCACCTTTAAGAGAAGGAAAAATAAGCTCATGAAACTCTTTTTAAGTACCCAATCACTTAAATTGAAGAAAATAGAGTTATTAATATAAAACAAACTTTTTGGCCAAATGGAGCTTTTAGTGTAGGACGGAGGGAGTATTCAAGAGGAGTATGCTTCTATAAGGATTTGATGTTCGTGGCAAGGACATCTATATCATGCCACATAGTGTGTAAGATTTATTTTATCTTTATCTTAATATTTAGACTATTATGGATGACTATAGGCACGAGTGCTAATTTAATTATGTTGGTGTGTAGTATAATTTCCTAACATATATTCGTCAATGCTGATTTCATTTTATACTATGATTTGATGACAGTTAATATGTACTCTTGATTTGATAATCTTATGTGAAAAAAACAAGCAGTTCATACACAAAAATATCTTGACGAATGGTTTGATTTGGTGAGAATGAATATCATAGGCGTAGTGATGCTGCGAAGTCGGGTTTTGCTAAACCTAAACTTGTTATTATTTAAAAGATGGTAACCCATACCTACCTGACCTGAAAATGTCAACCTTGAACCTTAATCTATTTAGATTTTTAAAATTTTTATTTTGTTATATTTTTCATTTTTTTCTAAAAAGCCACTTAATCATGAGAAAAATACAACATTTTAAACAAATATTTAGTTTTATCTCTTACATATAGAAATAAAGTTAAGAGTTATATCAAAAGATAATGAAAATTTTAAAATTTTTAATTTTAAAATTTATAGTGTTAGTCGGGTGGGTTGGGTTGGATCACCTAAAACCCAAACTTGACGCAAATACTCTTCAATTTAGAAATCAAAACTCAAATCTTTAGGGTTGGGTTAGGTTTACATGCAACGCCACTTAGGCAGCAAGTCACCAAAAAGTTGTAAGGTGTCAAGAGAAGGATAATGATATACATCCAACGAATTTGCCTAAGAGCATCTCCAATGTGGGACGCCAAATCCCACATGGCCATTTTAATGACTAGAAATGGCACCCAGGTTCTTGCAATTGAGGCGCCATTTCCTACGCGGATTTGGCGCCCCAATTTGGGATGCCAAAAATGACATCTCCATTTAGAGATGTCATTTGTGCTTATTATACCTATCTTTATTACTTTGTACCCTATTCTTTCTCTTACCTTTTTATTTTTCTTTATAATATTAAAATAAGAGATTTGACACCTATAGTTGGAATTCATGGGACTCCATTTTGCCACATAGGCAAATGGGTCTCCATTTTGAGCATCTCTAACTGCTATTTTTGAAGACCCCCATTGTTTTTTTTTTGAACAAAATATTTAAACCTCGTATAAAGCTTACTTAGGCGGAAAATTTTATGGTTTTCTGGGAGGATATTTGCTAGAATGTCCTCCATGAATGGGAGGCATCATTCATGAGAATCAATGGTGCACATGCTAGTGCATGTTAGCGCAAGTGATGTGCTAGTATGCATGTATTAATGTGCAATAGTGTCCGCGCCATTGATCCATATGATCCTGGTGGATACTAGATAAGAAGACCAAAACTGAATCCTAGTTGGGTATATATTGAGTTCAACTAAAAACCTAGTTGGACGGTTTTGTAGGGTACTAGAATTTAAGAGTTTTGCAAGAAAAACAACTCTAACCCTATTTTAATTAAGAATGTGGCTATATGCACCCTAGTAAACTTCTTTGTTCCCTAAGCAAAGCAAAAAATCTAATATTTTTTTTACTTTAGTATTGCAACAATCCCTCACCATTTTCCTCTACTTCGCCTAAGGCTTGAACCCCCAAAAAAAATCTGGCCACATCTCCTTCTCCAAGTCCAATAAAGGTAGCGACAACTTTAGCGATGACAAATTCAACAGCAACAACCTACCTCCTCCCCCTCCTCTTTCTACTCCTTCCCTTCTTTGCATCCTATGACATGTAGGAGTTGTGGGGTTGCTAGGTAAAAAGATGGCGACATGGGGCTGGTATGGCTAGGCCTAGTCTAGCTTGGTTGAGGCCAGTTTTGGCTGTGGCTAGGCCAGGCCAAGTCGAGGTTGGTCTAGACATGGCTAGTCTGGCCTAGCCATTGCCATTGCCGCTTTGGTTGTGGCCACCTCCTTTTCATGGTCAACTAGCTGCAAAGGGTGAAGAAAAATATAAACCGCCGCCACTGCAGCTACCGAGGGCAACATTGAAAAAAAGGAGAGAAAAGTGTGAGGTAAATAAATATTAATAATTTATATCCTAAATTAATAGCTATATTTAGCAAAAAAAGTTTATTCTATATTAATAACTTTATTTTGTTAAATTTAAGTGGTTGAGTACTTAAAAAAGAGTATTATAAGCCTATTGTTCATTCTCTTACATGTAAGTTTTACCATTTAATAAAAACTACTATTTTTCTAAATATAATTATTAATATGAGACAGAGAGAATATTTTTTCAATAGAAAGAGCCTTCTCACTTGATGGCCTAATGAGATGAAGACCAATTTTTAGATAGAAAATTTATTTTTTAGATAGAAATTTTAGTAAATGTAGTTCTAATATAGTAGTTTACTAAGTAAGTAGCTTGAGAGGCACCACTCAACATTCCAATAAAATATAGAAGTTTATTGTAGCACTTATTTTTAATTTTAAGGAATCAATAAAAAATAACATAAATAAGTCATATTATAATTAGGGGTGTTAACGAGCCGAGCTGAGCCGAGTATTAGGCTGTTTCGGCTCAAGCTCGAACTACTGAAGCTCGGCTTGAGCTCGGCTCAATTTAGAAATCCAAAGCTTGGCTCGAGCTCGAACTCGAACTTGAATAAGTGAATCATAAGCCTTAGCTCGAACTGGGCTCAAATTAAAAAAATAAAAATAATCTATATATAAATATAAAATATATGAAGTATCACATATACTAATATATTTTTATTATTAAATATTAATTAACATACTTCAACAAGTATTACGACTACACCGTGAATATTTGATTATAATCACTATGAAAGAAGAAAACTATGACAAATAAATTTTAGTTACATATGCTAAAAAAATACAACATTATTATTTTTCTCTCTTTATGTACATATAATCACTAAAAAAGATGTAAAAAATAAAAAATTATTCAGGCAAGATCGAGATCCAAATGCGTAAGAAGACATAAACTAATCCACCTCCCAAGTTATGTGTGTTCTTATATCGTAATATGATGATGTATGACATCTATACTCACATAGTTGTAAGTGAGCCTTGACTCATATAAACGGATCTCATATATCAATACGATATATAATATTAATATATAAATATGTGATTATATGTCGTTTTATATATTTCATTCGTCTTAGATTAATAACTCAATTAATTTTTTTAAAATGAACTAATCAAATAGAGCTATTAATCTAAGAAGGGAGGGAGTATGTTATAAATATGTATTTAAATTAACAATTATGTTTATATAAAATATGTATATATATACATTATTTATATATAATTTTAAAATTATATTCGAGTTCAAGCTCGAGTCGAGTAATATCGAGTTCGAGTTTCATTCGAGCCGAGCCGAGTTGAGCAGGGGTTGGCTCAAATTCGGCTTGAACTTATTCGAGCTCGAATCGAGTTCGAGTCGAACCTGATTCCAGTCGAGTTTAACTCGAGCCAAGCCTAACCGAGCTGAATTTGCTCACGAACTAACTCGGCTCATTTACAGCCCTAATTATAATTAGTAATAAATACCATGTAAATGTACTATACTTATCCGTATTTAATATTTTCTTCTATAGATGTCAGGGTTGGCGAGGGCCCATGCATCTAGCTAACCAGTGCCTGCCCTTATGTGCGCTGCCTATCCACTGCACAATGGCCACCCTTAGATCATGATGGTATGAATTAAGATTTAATTTAATAATTAAGGGTTTAGGGTTGTATTTATAAATAATTGTGGTTTGTCTGAGACGTGTGTGGACTGTGGACGAAGGGAGGGGGAAAACCCGAAATTTGGATTTGGCGCGCTCTGGTCAATCGCAGCCTGCCCGAGCCCTGAGCTTCCCCATTCGGACTTGTCCTTGTCTGAACTCCGAACCCAAAAAAAAAAACAGAGGAAAACAAAGCGTTGGCAATGTTGCCGTAGTAGCAGGACAGGTCAGTGGGCTGCTCGATCGCCGGTCGCTGCTGCGAGCCATACATCATCCACCACCACCACGGCGCCATCAATCAATACCTTCTTCTCTACTGCTGCTTCAAATCGCTCACCACCAATCTTTTAGTCTTTATTTGGAGCCTGAATGATGTACTTGTAATCTTCTTCATTTATTTTCCTTCTTCTTCTTCTGGAATCTGGCCCTTGTTTCCTTTCTCTCTTAGTTCCTTCTGAAAAAATCGTCAACAAGCAAGCAGCGATGAAGGCCGGGATTTGTGACGTTGGGACGAGATGAAAGTGAGGCTTTGACCATCGGTTGGCTTGCTTTACCCTCGCTTACCGTTTCTTCCTCGAGCAACGCTTCTGTCGGTGTGTTTCTTAAAAAAAACGAACATGGTGCGTTTTCTGAAGAGATTTGTTGTTGGTATCACAGTCTCACTGTTCAGTGTTCAATATGCTCCCATACCATGCTCATGAGTTTTACTGTACGTCATTTTGGACCGCCCAGTACTTTTTGATCGTTTTCTGGATTACTTCGAACCAATTTACAAGAGTGAGGCCAATTTAATGCACTCTGTCCTCACCCGTTATTCGTCGCCTTCTTTGTTTTTCATTCAAAAATCGCTTTCATAACAAGTGGTGCGTACATGCGGCTGCAATCTAGTCTCAAAGTTGGCTTTTCTTCGTTCACTTCACCTCCTTCTCCTCCACAACCAATAAATGCGATGCTTGTGGGGTTCTTTAGGCTGTCGTCTGGAAGGGAGAAAGTCTGGTTCTTTTTGTCTTCCTATCTAAAATAGAGAACAAGTACCTGGTTACCATTCTCTGGGGACGGAACGACTAGCTCGAGGATCACAAGTACCCGGCCGAGAGAAAAACAAAACAAAAGTACATAATTGCATGCCGATTACTGGGTTCTTGCATCGTATCTGTAGGTGATGTCGAATGCTTCTTGCAGTAAACTAGAGCAAGTCGATCCTTTGCTCCAGGATCTCAACGAAAAGAAACAGAGCTTTCGTCGCAACGTCGCCTCCTTAGCAGCCGAGCTGAAGGATGTTCGGAGCCGTCTGGCTACGCAAGAGGATTTTTTTGCTCGGGAAACCCTTTCAAGACAGGCATGCGCCGACCCCAATTTCGACTTCCTTCTTTTCTGTACTTTTTTTTTCTTTTGAAACCTTTTTTGTTTATTTGTTTGTTTGGTTCATTATTTGGGGTTTAGTATCTCTGTAACTCTGTTCCTTTGGGTTTTGTGTTTACAGATTGCAGAGACGAAGGCGAACAGTATGGAGGAAGAGGTTTGCAGATTAAGGAAACGAGTGGATGAGAAGGACGACCAGATACAGGCCACCTCTTCCATGGCAGAGCAGGTAATCTTTTGTCGCACTGTTGCGTGGAGGAATCCGTGTAGAACTTTTTTTGCATTCTTTTAAACATTTGATGATTGATGGCGGCTTCTCTTTTTGTTTTCTTTGAAGGTTGTCCCCAAGAAACTCCTTTACCGTCGCCGTTACTTCACCAATTCCCGTCTTTTTTCTTTTACCGTCTAATTTTTCACTTGGAGAGTTTATTCTTTGCCCTCACCTTATTTGTGTTGCAAGTAAGCGGCTGGCTTGATGCTGCTTTATTTGTTTTCGTTCCTTGTATGATCAGTGAATACTTTCGGTTCTTTGTGTTTGTTTTTACATTGCTAATGAATCCAATTATTCCCTTTATTTGGATATCTTATTCAGACATCTTTTTCTGTATTTCCTCCATTTTACATTAATAGCTATATTTAATTTTTTATAAGGAGGTAATTTATTTTTAAAAAATTAAATATAATTATTAATTTGAGACGGAGAGAGTATTATTTCTTCAACGACGATGACCTGGGTGGATGATTTACATGGCGGACTTGTGTATGTTTATTCTGTTTACACTTGTCCCTACCATGTAACGTGTATCCCGCTCCCGAATTTTGAAATGTAGATGTAGGCTATTTATATCTACTATTAGATTAGATTAGGTTGTAGTCGAATTAATTCTATTTAGTTAGTTATAAAACACGGAAATGTGTTAAGAATGTAAAGTAACACTGGTAAGTCTCCTGGCATGGTTTTCGTAATGGTACGAGGCATTGATTCATCCTAACTTTTATTTTATTTCCAAATTAGACAGAAAATTGCCATTAATCATAACATCTGTAGATCAATTTGTGCTTTCTCGATGTCTTTCTTGGAAAATTTATAAACAGTTTTCTTATTCAATAATGAATGTCATAATCACACTCCAACTTGGAACTCCTCCAAGGCTTTACAGCGTCAAAGATATTCAGAATTGAGTTATGACATTTATTTAAATTTTCATCGAAATTGGAGTTACCTGCAGACATGTTCTTACCAGCATTGTTCCTTATAAAAAGAGTGAAAAAAACCAATGATTGCATTTGTGGTCATTTGGCGACATTTACATTCCTTCCTGCTGCTTATGGATATAATGCTTTTCCATCAGTACCTCAAGGAATTGGACGGCCTTAGATCCCAACTTTCTATAACACAAGCAACCGCAGATGCAAGTGCTGCATCAGCTCAAGCTGCACAGATCCAGTGCTTGGCTTTACTAACAGAATTGGATGAAAAGAATATATCAATTAAGCTGCACGAGGATCGTGTTAACAGGCTGGGAGAACAATTGGATCTTTTGCAGAAGGACCTGTATGCAAGAGAAATATCTCAAAAGCAATTGAAAGATGAGGTTTTGAGGGTAGAGCAGGATATCATGCACGCTGTTGCTAAAGCAGGGGTTAACAAGGACTGCGAGTTAAGGAAATTACTGGAGGAGATATCTCCCAAAAACTTTGAGAAGATTAGTAAACATATAAGTGCCAAGGATGAAGAGATAGCAAAGTTGAGGGATGAGATTAGGGTAATGTCTGCTCATTGGAAGCTGAAAACTAAGGAGCTAGAAGCGCAGGTATATTTTTACATGCATTTTGTCATTGCTTCAAAATGCTCTTACTTTTTGTGGATCTTTTGTGAGCCTCTTCTGGGTGAAGATTATATACGGACATGATTTGCTCTAAAGCAGTTTGAGCAAAACCTATAGGTGCCTTTGGATTCTTCACCTTAAGAGATAACTTTTGCCAAACATAAAATGCCATTCTTTTTTTTGCAATTATGTCTCAAGCAAAAAAATTGTTCCCTACGGATTTTATTTTGTAACAAGTGAGTCAGCCTGTCTATTAATTGTTAGAGGTCTCCAATGTAACTATGCAAGAGCTGGGCAAATTCTAGAGAGTTGCCACCGTTTATCATTATATTCAATCTGAGCTATTCCCATTGGGAGTGAGGGGATGGACATCTGCTTCCTGCCTTTTGGTTTGAGGGGCTGGCTTTATGTGTATATACTTGATTGCTTGCTTTAGTCCAATTCGAACTCTGATCAGCTATCCCAACACTTCTTTACTATCTCCTGGGTTGTTGAGCTTTGTAGTTGATACCTTCTGGATTACTTTTGCAGTTGGAGAAGCATCGTAGAGCTGACCAAGAGCTTAAGAAGCGAGTGTTAAAGCTGGAGTTCTGTTTGCAGGAGGCTCGGTCTCAAACACGGAAGCTCCAAAGGGTATCAGACATCATTGAATTTACATTTCATTGCTTGTGTTTATCTCTCTTTCATATTTTTTTTGTAGTTTTGTTCAGGCGATATGTCTGTCGTTAACCACCTTTTTTTTTTATATTTTTTGACACCAACCTTTAATAACCTATTACAATTGAAGTATTATGCTATATTGTAGTTTGAGATCAGACTATGCCTGAAGCTTACTTGGTAAAATTGAAGGAGTGGGACTTGCCTAGATATGTGGCCAAAGTGTTCAAGGCTTTTACTTCCTTGACATGAAGTGCTTGCCTAGATGTGCTTTAGGTTCCCTATGCGTGCCTGAATTTTGAACAAAGAGAATAAGTTTTTGTTTTACTATATGAAAAGTCACTGTTTTATGTTACTAATTATAAGATTTAGGCTTCTGCAAAATGCACTGTTCTATGTTACAAATTTTGAAATTTAGGCTTCTGCCTATGTGTGCTTAGGCATTGAAGCTCTGTGGCAAGGTCATAGCCTAAGATGGCCATGCTCTGCTTACTTTTCTACCACACTAGACCTTATAATCTACCTTTACATACTGTTAGTATTTCCAATGAGGGGCCTTTCCCTCATGTCCATCAGATCGTAGATCTAATGGCTGTGAGTCTTCTTCCCAACATCCCTTCTGTGCCTTTGCATGAGTCCATCTGCACATTCATACACAGTTCTTTTTCCCATTTCAATTTATTGGCTTTCCCTTCCCATTTTCTGATTTGTCGGCCCTAGGTAAAATCTTGACAATTTCTTACTGTTGAGATGGCTTGAGGCCATTCAACTGTGTGCTATTGAGACAAATTTAACATTAATATGAACTGCGAGAGTAATGAGATATGGAAGAGTGGGATTGTTACTACTAAATCATTTTATTAGTTTTTTTTCCCAAAACAGTTACACATTTTTTTGTTGATGCAGATGGGTGAACGAAGAGATAAAGCTTTAAAGGAGTTAAGAGATCAGCTGGCTATGAAACAGCAGTCGGTAGGAAGTGAGGACAAGCAGAATTTTTGGGAGAGTTCTGGTTTCAAAATTATAGTTTCCATGTCTATGTTGGTCTTAGTTGTGTTCTCCAAAAGGTAACTGCCGAATCTTGTACGTTCTTAATTCTATAACTGTATGTTGTCAGTTTTATTTGTACAGAAGGAAGAGTTGGGATTATTGGCTAGCTATTTAGTTGTGTTCGTATTGGAAAGCTTTTTCGTTCCCTTGCCTTTCGCGGCTCAGTCCTGTCAAAAGGGCAAATTTCTTGAGATCTTGCAGAATATGTTGAGACCTAATACGATAAGAACATACTCCATCTGTTCCATGTTTATAACTTCACTTGGAAAAAAATAGTGATTTTTATTGAGTGGTGGAGCTTGTGTTTTTTATTGAATGGTGGAGCTAAGAGGTCGAAATTAGCTTCAGATAAGCCTTCATGTGATTACAAGATTTCGTGCCTCAAAATCGGTGTTCCAAAATAAAAGTTGGATGTTATGACTAAATATTTTCTGAACAATCTACTCCCTCTGGACCACATTAATAGTTCCTTTTGGTTTTAAATTAATTTATTTTGAAAAAAAATAGAGCTATTAAATTGGGAGAGAGGAGTATAGCCTAAGAAAATCACTGGGGAGTAGGTAGGGGCAGAATTCTGAGATATGTTCTATATGTAGGCAAGCTGTTAATAACCAAACTATACTGCGTGTTTTTCTTTTCTTTGTTCTCTTTTTGACAGCTTAATTATATATCTAGTTGTTGCCCTTGATGGGTTAAAATTTGCCTCCAGAGCACAAAAAGACCCTATTTGTACTCCGTTTTCGCTCGAATCTAAATGTTTGCAACTTTCATTAAAAAAAATGTTTGCAACTAAAAACACAGATGGTGCGTACTGCTGTACACATACCCAAAGTTTTTGCCATGTTGCATACGAATCCCATTTAAATAATTTGCAGCTACCCTTGCTCGATGCTGAAACAAGTGTGGCGAGGGTTATCATTATTAATGGATAGCCCCTTTGTTTTGTTTTACACTAAGTGTCCTATTTAATTTTTTAAATGAATATTTTAAAAAATTATATAGGACACTTATTTTAAGGCGGAGAGAGTAGTCAACAATGCCGAAGTTACACTGGAGGTCCTTCCGGGCGGCTGAGTTCCAAAAATAGTGGTTGACGTGAAATGGTTAGTGTTCAACACCATCGGTGTTGACGAGGAAATTGTGCTGCAGGCGCAAAATGGATCATAAAAACTCAAATCATGGCGTTAATATTTCATCGTCTTGGAAAACATGATGCGCACAGTGAGAGAGTAGGAGCAAATAATGCTAACTAGTTTTTAAGAAGGAAAAGAGAAGTGATGATACCTTGACGAAGACAGATAGATGCAAGATCCAAACCTGTGAACAAAAGACATGTTATAATAAATTAGAAGCAGACAGCGAATTTGGAAGATTCATTGTCACCATTTGGGGGTGAAAGGTGCCCGTTGTTTATAATAGGAATTGGATGACATTATAGCCTCCCACCTTCCCTGTAAATTCGGGTTGTGGTGAACATGGTATTTCCTTTACCCTATATTAAGTATCTCATTAAAAAAATATTTATCTCACATTAATTGTCACATTTCTCAACTAATTTGAAAGTGTTTAACATATTTGGAAGGTGAAGAATGATAATAAAAGTAAAAAATAAAAAATAACAAATTTATCCTTTTGTCCGAAAAAGTATTATGTTAATTATATTATTTAGTTTTTTGTGGTCTAAGGTGCCTTTCAGCTTATATAAAATTTATTTTTTTATAAATAGAATGCTTAATATGGGATAGAAAGAGTGTTTGCTAAATCACACAAAACTAAGGTCTTCTTTATCTTTGGAGTCTCTCAACCCTCTCTCCATATAATTTATATGTGAGTGTCCAATGGTGTATACCACGAAAGCTCGGGCGGGTTATTTTCGTGGCATGTGTTGCATGGTCAAATCCAAATTGCACGGGCATTACCAAATGCTACACAACTATTTTTTCACAAATGCCTTAGAGAGGAATAAATATTATTTCACTACCGACAGGAGGCTGAAGGCATAATGCTCATGATATATGTTGGGGTGAACACATATGTTTATATGCGTTTTAAAATAGACAAATAAATTTATTTCTTTTGACACTTAAAAAATATTTAAATTTAAAATATAAAATAAACTAAAATTAGTTTATTATTTATTTTTAGTATATTATTAATATGAGACATATAGAGAGTGTTTTTTACTCCATCTGGTATACATTAATTGCTCCATTTAATTTTCTAAAATGAATTAATTTTAATTTATTTTGATAAATTATATGGTTCTATTAATTTGAGGTGGAAGGAATAATACATATAGTAGAGAGGCTCAATGGACTTAGTCTAGCGGGCCATATGCCCTGTAAAAACAAAAAGAAGCAGTCCCTCCAAAGTCATAGGAATGCCAGGCATAGGAAGCATGATCTTGGAGAGTGTTAGGGTGCTCCCATCCCCCATGCATAGTCCAATGCCATCTGAAGTCCCGCTTCCATGGCCTCCATCTTAGCCCCGTACTAGGTCACCCCTCCTACCTCCACGGCATCACTGGCATCGGAAGTGTTGTGATAGGAATGCTAGTTGCAGGTGGCAACAATGGGAAGGTGGTTGTCCTAGCAGTTGGGCCTATTGGAAGCTTGGAACCGTGACACTCGATAGAGTAGTCATGACTGGGTAGGTATCCAGATTGACGATTGGCATAGTTAAGGGGTTTGGAACCGGACCTATCATTGAATACGTCGGGAGGTTGTAACCAGGTTGGTTCAACTCGGGAATATGGTGGCAGGATAGGGTGTTGTGTTTTTATCATAACCAATCGATCGCTCGTTGTCTCGACCTATTTTTGTAAAGGATGTAACTCGATGGCGATCAATTGGTTTGTGAACCGATCACCTATGGGTCCCCCAATGGCGTCGTTACATGTTTTGAAAATCTATCAGTCGCCTCGTGTGGGTGATTGATCCTTTCACGCACCCTTTCATGTTTAAATCATTAAAAATGTCTCTTTAGAAAGGGTTTTGGTGTCTCTTCTTCACAAATGTCTTTTTTACATAGTTTTACGTAAATATATTATGTGTGTATGTTTAATAATTTTGTGTGGTTTCTAAAAAATGGAACTAGCTAACCTGTTTTCTAAAAAATTGAACTAGCTAACTTTTTCACAAAAGTCTCAAGGAGAGAACATGTGGATTCTTCATTTTTATTGAGTGCATATCTTACAAAGCTTGACTATCCTAGGAGAATAATTTGCTCTGAGAACCCCACATCAATTTAGTTTACCAAGAAGGGCAAATATTTCCTTAAGATGGTTACCCGTGGACATATACTTAACACATTGTTGGACTGCCTTTTTGGATACTTACATGAAAAAGAAAACAATGAAAGAAATATGGACTGCACTAAATTCAATTGTAAAGTGGAGGAGCAAGGTATGAATAAGTACTTGCTGTGTAAGTATTTTGAATATCAAATAATTGTCAACAAACCCATATTCGATCAATGCTATAATTTGGAGCAAATTGTCAACCAATTGAGTGCTTTAGTGATAAATTTCCCTGAGAGTTTCCAAGTTGGAGCAATTATAACAAAACTTTCACCTTTGTCAAAAGAATTTAAAAAAAAACTCTCGCACAAATAAGAGAATATTATTCTAAAGAAAATACAAAGAAATTTGTGTATTGAAGAAGAGTCAAGGTTGAAAGATAAAAAGGGGAAGTCTTTCTATGATCCAACAACTAATTATGTGGAGGACTATAATTACAATCCTAACAAGAGGAAATTCCAATAATGCCAATAACTCCAACAAGAACAACAATAAGAGAAAAAGACAACTTGCTTCGTTTGTGGTGAAAAGAGGAATTACGCCCATGAGTGCAAAGAAAGGAAGACTACTTCTAGCCCTAATGTCGCAAACAATGTTGAAGAAAGTGAGAATTTTGTGGCTATGATAAATGAGGTAAACATGGTAGATTCCCATGAGGGTTGGTGTTTCGACTCGGGTGCTACAATACATGTGTATAACAATAAATCCCTTCACAAGGATTACGTTGAAGTGACCGGTGGGCAAGAGGTTTAAATGGGAAACCAAAATTCAACGAAAGGCACTGACAAGGGAGTTGTTGAACTCAACTTCACATCCAAGAAAAAGCTCACCTTGACTAATGTGCTTTATGTTCCTGACATGAGGAAGAGTTTAGTCTAGTGAACATTTAATGCAAGAAAGGTTTCAAAGTTGTGCTTGAATTGGGTAAATTTGTGTTGTCTCGAAATGAGGTGTTTGTGGGCAAGGGATATTCATGTGATTTGGGGCATTGATATATTAGGTCATATAAATTTCCAATATTTGAAACATACGCAAAAATTGAGTTTGATTTCATTTTAAAGTTTTTAAAAGCACAAATGTGAAGTTTGCATAAATTATAAAATGACTAAAAAGCCTTTTCCAACAGCTTTGCGGAGTTTTGAGATTTTATATTTAATCTGTTCAGATATATGTTAACTTATTGGTGTTTTGATTAGGGGCGGTAAAAAAATATTTCATTATTTTTATCGATGATTTTTGAAGGTTATCTTCTGTTTACCTTTTGAGAATGAAAGATGAAGCTTTCAATGTGTTCACAGTTTTCAAATTTGAAATTGAAAACCAAGTTGGATAGAAAATTAAAGTTCTTTGCTCTTATAGAGGTGAATAATATCTTTAAAATGAAATTTCCAAGTTTTTGTAAAAAAATGGAACTATTCATGACGTGACTGCAACTTATCTACCTCAATAAAATGGTTTAGCAGAGAGGAAAAATGTACGTTAGTTAAGATGGTGAATTTATGATTTTGTATGCACATGTACCTTTGAATTTGTAGGGTGAAGCTTTGTCGACTACATGTCATGTGTTGAACTGAATTCTATTTAGAAACCACCTCAAACTGCATTTGGATTGTGGAAGAGACAGAAGCTAAATTTAGCATACTTTAAAGTGTGGGGGTTGTGGCTTATTATAGGGCCACTGATCCTAAAAAGACTAAGCTGGGTCATAAAGCCATTAATTGTGTATTTGTAGAATACACTAACAACAACAAGTCCCGCAGATTAGTTGACTTGAAGTCAAATGCCATTGTTTAATCAGAGATGTCGAATTTTTGGAAGTAACTTTTATTGGGGATTCCAAATGTTGAGACTCACAAATTCAAGATCCACAAAGGATTGAAATAGATAATGTCACACCCTCAATTTTTACGTATAGTTTTTTTTTTTCGTGAAATACATATTTTTCCATCCTTTTAAAGAAAATATCTTAAATTCTATCCATCCATATTATTTGTTACAACGATAAAATGATTGTGAGTATCATCTATCTTCACAACCATTTAGATGTGATAAAAATAACTCTAATAAAGATTTATGTAACTATTACATTAAAATCATAGGACCCACAAGTTCACAATTGTTTATCAACAACATCTAAACCATTGAAAGAGAAATGACACACACACACACACATGCCTAATCAAACTTAGCTGAAGCATCTCCATAAATGTAGAGTAGATCTTCACTATAGTTATGACTTTCACATACCTTCGAGTCTCGACCCGAATACCTATATCACAAAGAATGCCAGATATACAAGAATACTTAGTGTGATAACACTCTTAAAAAATCATAAAAGTTTGATCAACATACCATAAAATTCTCATTAGAAAACTAGTCGATTCATCACCATATAAAGAATACATACTGTAAGATCTATAATTTAATTTGATTTAATTTCCTTTTTAATTATGTAAATTTGTGTGGTTTTGCTTCTTTATCAATTTGATTTGATTTTGGGGTTATCGGTTAGTAATTACGACTCTAATAAGGTTTAATTTTACTTTTTATAAGTATTAGTGTCAAACTTGATTTATCCAAAATTTGTCGATTTTATGATATTTTATTCTAATTTTTCCTTAATTATGGAAGCAGACCCTACCGTAGGCCCCATGTCCATGTTAGACGGCGTGCAACCTATTTGACCTTCTAGGCTTGTATTATTTTATTTTAGTGGGTTTGAGTATGATTAAATTCATTTTTGGACCCCTAATTAGTAACTTAAGCGTTTTGATATATTTTTCAACCCATACTAAAAAAGAAAAATCCTAGCCTAATAGCCAAATGAGGAAGAGCTGTGTTAGAAGGGAGGAAGTGCTCAACCCCCATTTCTCAAAGAAGAAACTTAGATTAAGGTGTGTTTTCTTTCCCTAATCACCTCTAATATTTCAATTTTAGTCTTAATCATTCTTATCTTTATTTCTCCCATTTTGATTATTGATTTCTTTTATTAAAATTTTTATTTTGAATTTTAATTTAGAACCATAATTAGGTAATTTTTGTTTTTAACCAAAGGATATCCTAAATCTATCTATTTTCAAGTTGGTTTGAGTCTATTAGTTAATTTTAATTAGGTTTTAACAAAACCCTTAATTTTGGGTAGGATTTCTTGAGGGCTGAAGTTTTTTCGTGGATTTAAAGGCTTTATAGAGGTAAGGGAGTTTTACCTTGTGTGGTTTTATCTATTGAAATGAATGATTATAGATTTCTATGAGTTCTTGCTTCATTTTGAGGTTTAATGATGATTTGTTAAAAACATGTGATTTATGGTTATTTTTTTATGATTAATCATAAGAATGATTAGATCTATCATGTACTAGGGTTAGATTTTGACTATATATGATGTTTTATAGTGATTTTTAATTTTTTATAAAATTTTGAAATGTTTTCGATTTGAATTTTGAAAGGTTGAAGACGAACAAAAAAAGTTAACTATTATGTGCATTTGAACGGACAAACAGGGCATTTGAATGGCCAGCCATTTGAACAGTCTGTCTAGCTGATTGAATGGTTAGGCGTTCGAACGGCCTGACAAGGCGTTCGAATGACAACACAATAGTTTATGATTTTTGGCCTATTTTGTGCATTTTGATTTATTTCTTGTCCTATTCTCAAAAATTAATTTTTTATGACTATGATGAGTTATGATTGCCTATAAGTGCTACTGTGATTGCATGAAAACCATCTTTGAATTATTATTTAACTCAAGCATAAATAGAACTATACTTGTTTAGTTTTAGTATGATATTCTACTTATTTGAAATAAATGTTTGATGATACCTCCATAATTACTTTACGATTCTAGTAGGTCTTGACCATGATAAGTTATGCATGCTTGTACACATCACATTGATTTTAGGTCATTTATGTCTCACATGTTTAGCATAAGTATGAACACTACCATGCATATGTATATTCTTGCTTATGACTACATGATTTATTTGTCACAAATGGACCATGCTATGTGCTCATAGGGACCGATTTAGAGTATGTTTATTTATACTTAGACTCATTTATTATTTGCTCACGTATGTATTATGTTGCATACATCATTAAAATAATTTATAAATGAGGTTAATCGTGATTAGTTGTAATTGTTTGATTGTATGTAATTGGATGCCATTGGTTGTCAGATTAATCATTCGGAGACTTATCAAATCGGTTTTACGTTCAAAAGGATATAGTTTTGTTTTGTGTTCCTTCAAGGATATGTTTCTTCCCCGGGTTGAGATGAGCATATTGCTATGTGAGTTAAATTATTGAGTTATCTGGACCCTAAGAATCTAGGATGGTATATCCGTGTGTACTAGCTTATTAAGCTGCTCTAATTTTCCTTTTTTAGGAATTCGGACTTTTCTCGCAAGGTTTGTCCTGGGTGAGCAGTTTGCTCTAGTTTTGCTTCTTGGAATTCCACCTAAACAATAACATTAGAAGTTTGGTTCAGTTATTTTGTCAAGTGGATTTAAGAATAAATATGTTGATAAATGTATTTATATATACTAAAGTCTATTAATGCTTATGTCGTGGTGGTGTGCTGATATGTGGATGACATGTTGATCATGATTACCAACATTGTGGGGGTGACTGAAATTGAGCATTTGACTTCTAACTTCAAGATGAAGGATTTGGGTGAAGTTGATATAAATTTAGATATCAAGGTGACAAGGCATAGTGGGGGCATGCTTTAGACCAGTCACATTGTATTAAGAAAATTATTAAAAAATTCAATTGTCTTGGATTTAACGATTTTCTAATCCCTTGTGATAATAGTGTCACCTCAAGTGTGAATATTGGAATATCAATTGCCCAACTAGTATTTTTTATATAATACAGTGTGATGTATGTAATGCATTGCACTAGGCTAGACATCTCATATGCAATTTGCAAATTGTGTAGGTATTCAAGCAATCTCATTGGTGAGCATTGGAAGGCTATTGTAAGAGTCTTTAGTTATCTCAAACATACTAAAGACTATAAACTTTATTATGGGGATTATCTGGTAGTTCTTGAGGGATATGCAGATGTAATTTGGATGACTAAAGTTGGGGATAATAAATCTACCTTGGATGAGTTTTTACCCTAGAAGGAGGAGCTATGCCTTGGGCTTTTAAGAAACAAACTGTTATCTCTCATTCAACTATGAAATGTGAGTTCATTGCCTTAACTGTGATGTGCAAAGAAGCTGAATGGATTATGAACTTGTTTTGGGACATCAATTAAGTTGTAGCCTAGTCCAATGCTGCCTATATATATCTATTAATTGCGGTGCTATTGTAGCACGGGCTTATAATAGTGTATATTACGACAAGTCTAGACATATTAGTCTTAGACATGAGTATGTGAAGCAATTGATACACGATGGTGTCATTACTTGGTTAATTCTCTTACTAAGGGTCTTCCACGAGACATAGTGAGAGTGACAACTTTGGAAATGAGGCTAGAATCCTCGTTGAGTTTAGCCAACAGTGATGATAACCCAATTAAACCCTAGTTTACTATTAGTGCAAGGTTCAATTGGTAAAATAAGTTGCTGTTTTGACTAAAATAATAACATAAAAGCTTAATGTGTGTGTTTTCTAGTTGTGCAAACTCCTTTAAGGAATTTTTGTGATGTCACTTGTGAAAGTTGAGTTTTAAGTTCTTAATGAGGTTCAAGTTGTATATATGAGTGATAGAGACATAAGAGAATTTCACCTATGGTGACATAGAAGTGGTGCTGCTTCTTATGGAAGAAAAGAGTTTACTTCTTAGAGTGTCTTCCGAAAATTGGGACAACACATAGCCACATGAGTGCTGAGCATGTTATTTCGTTCTTCTCACAAAAGCTTGATATTTATTGTGTGCAGAGTTACTGACTTTGTATTTAGAGTGAGTGGTTCGATACCAGTGGTGCACCACAAATTTTTATTTAATTTTGTAATTTTTGTACTAATTGGAGGTTTAATTAGGAAGAAACTTTTTGGTATTTAGTGAAATGCTAGTGAAATTGTTGGTTATTATTTTTTTATTTTTTTAATGATAAAAAGTGGGGAATTATTGTGTTTTTATCATAAACTAGTGATCGATCAGTTTCGACACTGATTTTTAGCTTGTTGTCTCGGCCTGCTTTTGTAAAGGATATAACTCAAGGATTGTTACATGTTTTTGAAAATTAAATATTGCTTTGTGCAGGCAATCGATTGTTTCACACACCATATTTCATCTTTAAAACATTTATTTGGTAAGGATTTTGGTGTCTCTTCCTAAGGGATGTATTTTTTATATAATTTTACGTAAATATGCTATGCGTATATGTTTTGTATAACAATTTATGCATTTTTAAAAAACCAAAACTAGCCAAACTTTTTCACAAAAACCTCAAGGAAGGAAAGAATAAGGGGATTATTAGCTTTTACTAAATGCAGATCCTACAAAGCTCCGACTATTCTAATAAGAGAATTCATGTGAAAGCCCCACAATAATTTAATTTACCAACGGGTGCAAATATTCCCTTTACAAAAAATTATACTCTATGCGATTTTGAGCCATTTATTGTGTATTATTTTTGCAAATTTAGATTGTTCAGTGTGGAGAGATGTCACTGGATTCGTCGCTGGGATGGCAGAGACGATGGCTGTTATGGGTAGGAGTGGGATGATCTAGTCGTGTCCACTGGTTGTAACGGGCGAGATTAGTCGTTTGTGGGAAGTGGGGAAGATTTGTTGCCTTTCCCATTCGAGTTGTTTCTACTCAAAGTCCCCTAGTGGAGTGATTTCCACCTGCAAGCCTCGGATCCTAGCGACTGTCCGAGCATCGCTCTCTATGCCATGTTTCATCCTCTTTAAGGTAAAGCGTGGCTTCTGCCGGATAGGGAAAGCAGAGCTCCTGATGTTCAACACCAGTTGGATGCTGCATGTCTATACACCGTCATAGTATGGAAAACAAAAAATGGCCATGTCGGAAGCATCTTTCTCCATGGCGAGCCCAACAAACGCATCCCCCAAGCTCAACTCTCCGTCGATTTCAGTGTAGACATATATGGATGATTCCCATCTTCTTATCTTCGGACTAACCTGCAATCCTCCGCAGGAATTTGTCGGCCTCTTTCGTCGACTTGTTCTCCAAAGTTGGAAAAGGGAATGCGACGGAGACCTTGAACTGGGTGGGATCGAGGCCGAGTGTCCTGAGTGCTGAATGAATTGTGGCTACTAGTCCTTGAACTGGAAGTGACAAGGGTGTTTTTGGGCAGCTGGTTGGAAAGGAGTTACTGCGAATACAATGCTGGTGACGTTTACTTAGGGAGGAGGGCTAGATCCCATGTGCGTGTAGGCTCATTGTCTCGGCATGAGAGTACTCCATAATAGCAGTAGTAGCAACGTGGTCTGCGTGAGAGACTTCAATGGTCAGCGAGGGGGAAACCCCGACTTCCTCTGAGCAAAGTGATTGCTCGTGCAAGTGACATAGTTCCCTCTAATCCCCTGCCATCATATGATACATCACCAGTTCATTTCCTGACCCAACAACCAAGTTAATGCCTGAACAAGTAACAACGAAGACAGTGATCATGAAGAAGAAGAAGAAGCAAAGGATATTCTTTGGAAACTTGGAAACCATTGACAACTCCTTATCTCTCCTTTCAATCTCGATTTAATTTAATTAATTAATTATAAATTGCATGTGTCTGTCTCCTTTTTATCTCAATTTAATTGAATTAATTAATTATAAATTGTCTGTCTCTCTTCTTATAACGATGAGACAATCGCCCCAGCCGCCACTCTGTTAGGGTATAAAATTTCTCTTATATACCATAGATTTTCCATCATTTTGTCATGAATAAATAGACTTGTAATTAGAAATTGAAATAGTACAAAATTTAAAATTTTGTTGGGAAGAAGATTCAGTCTCAATTATGAGGGATCACAAAATCACCTTGGAGGTGATTTAACCGATTATGGCTCCCAACTTCTAATTTTGGAATTTTAGATTTTGTCATTTTTTAACTATTACTTTTAATATTAATATAAGCCGTGAAAAGTGTACTATATGTGTAGGCCTCATTTAAAAAGTTTAAGATAATATACCCATGTAAGGTATTGTTTGATAGGACTCATTAGTACAAGCGCAACAGATCCATCATAGATCCATAAAGAGAGATCCATAAAAAGAGAGAGAGTTATGTTAGTTTAAATTTTTTAGAAATGGGTTAGAAGTATCATCTAGATTTATTCTTATAAAAAATTTCTATTACCAACTTTAATTTTAGTTTGATGCTAAATCAATTTAAATAAATTGAAATTAGTTGAGAGAGACAACAAGAGGGTGGAATTCTTGAATCTAGGTGGTGAAGATGGGGACCCATGGAATTCAACACAAGGAGGGGTGTCATTTATATTCTTTTTATTCATGACTTGTTTGGGCTAGGGGCACAAGAAGGTATCAGTGGAACCGTTCTACCACATGGTTGTGCATGCATCCATTGATATTTTAACAGGTAAACTTAAACTCATGCTTCAATTTATTCACTTTCAAACATGTTACAATTATCTAAATATATCAACTTTTAAGTAGGCATATCTATCATGTGGCGTGTAGGATTAGGGATGCCACTTGGGTCAGTTTTTTATAGACCCAACTAAACCCGACCTTAATGGTTCGGGTTTGGATATCCTTGGTAAAAGGAATCAGGTTCGGGTTTAAATATTGATCTGAACCCTCCGGGTCGGGTCGAATTCGGGTTTTGCCTGACCCAATACTACCCTACCTGGTCTCTACCCCTCATCATTCGCCTTAATTTTTTTCCTATTTCGTACTTTTACTCAGTCCATTGTCAGCTGCCTTGCTAAAAAATTTCTCCCAGTCCGGTAATCCCAATTGGCTAATCTTCCTGTTTTTCTAGCCTTAATTTTCCCACTTCACAGTTGATCATCCACCGTCATACCATTCATGAAAGCCCAGTCCGCCGCTGTGCCCAAAAATTTTCCCCAATCCCATTCTTGTTTCACTTCATAGTGGATGACTGCTGCCTCCAGAGGATGTTCAACGACCGTCGTTGGAACTTCTTCTCTATTTTGCTGGCCTGTGGCCTCCAGAGCTTGTCGATCTTCTTCATTTCGCCGGTTCGTCGCCTCCAGAGTTCGTCAAGACGCTTCTCCATTTTTTCGGATGACGTCTCTTCTTCATTTGCCAAACACCTCTTCTCTATCTCGCCGGCATCTCCTCTCCGGTCCTTATTCCAAAAGCGTAGTGAGTTCTACTTCTCCATTCTCTAATTTATAGTTGCATTTTGGGCCGTCTTGTATACATTTGGAATCTTTTCAGGCGCCTATTTAAATTATTGTTGGTGGGGATCGGTATGTATGAATCATTAGCTCAAGATATCATTGTTTTGTTGATTTGAAGGGCTGCAATTGTGTTAAAAGACATTTTTTTGGGTGATTTTTTTGACATTCAACTGTTTTATGTTTTCTGTTGTTTTTGTGTTGTTCTGATGATCTAAATCGTTGGTAGTGTGTTGTTTTTGTGATGTTCTGATGATCATGAATCATTGTTTTTTTATTATTTTTTCCAAATTCTGGTTGGGTTGGGTTGGTGTTAAATTATTCGGGTCGGGTTGTGTTCAAGTTTTAAATTTATCATTAGGAGTCGGGTTTGATATGAATTTTCTAACCCATAACAAGTTTAGTATAAGGTTTGAGTTTTGATTTTTTAAATAATATTGAAATTGGGTTTACAAAAGCCCAACTCAAACCCGACTTAGTGACATCACTATATACGATGATTCCACTGAATAATTTTTCCAAGGGCACCCGCCTGGAAATACGAATCATCTTTTCCGTTTTAAAAGGCCACCCAAAAAGAATAGCAAGCTCGCGACAAATGGAAGGATAAGAAGGTATCAATGAGAGAGGAGGCCAATGCATGCATGGACTTTCTGTTCAGGATCATCAAAAGTGTACTTAATTAACTGCTGTTTTTGTGGCAAGCCAGCCTTCAATCCCTTCCTGTAACTTTATTCCAATACAAAGTGGGGGTCTCCCCGATGGTCTTACTCCTTTTTTTGGCAATCCTAAACTCTTTAGTTCTTTCTGCATTTTTTAGCTGAGGTGGTGAGGCGAAGTGATTTTAATTTTTCTTACAAACTAGTGCCCTTAAGCAAGATATTCATCAACCTGTGCTATCTCATGGCGTGTTTGGAGGCCCTTTCAAACAAACATAAAGGAAAGGCTTGGGGAGGGATGAAAGAAGATTTCTCTCTCCCGTGACGTTTTGCACTAAAAGAGCAAAATACCTTTCCTTTTTAAATGCTGCATTCAAACACGGCCTCAACATATGGAGAAAGATCACCATATCTTGTGGATAAAAGAAAGGTGGAATCCTGCTGTCGTTTGATTACTTGAAGTCTTCCCCCACAAAAATCTAACCTGCACTCCCTTGCAAGATGCACCGACAGCTCTAATGATTTGGCCCTAATGATATATATTTCCTTTGTCCTACATTTAAAATTTTATTTATTTTTTAAAATAAATTATATATATAAAGAGAGATGATATCTAGTTGGTATTGCAGCTTTTAGCACTAGCTAGTGTGGGTTGGAGCCACTGGTCGTAGATCATGATTTGAGAGCCAAGGGCTCCAACTTACTAGCCAACATTAACTATATATATACCTTGCCGAAGAAGCCAATATTTTATATTTCTTAGTTTTTAAGTATAAATTCCACAAAACCGGAACTTACAATATTTTAAAAAAATAGACCAAAATACCCCTATCTTAGGGTTTAGGGTTATATATTGTGTAAACCTGTCAAGCAGTTCACATTTACCTAGAAATGATCTATTTGATCAACAATTTTCAAGGTCTGACTATTGAGAAGCAAGAACGCAGTGGGAGGTTCAATTTTTGGCCTATCCGACTAGCGATTTATACCAACCACCAAGAAGTGAAAAAGCACTGGGAGTCCGATTTCTAACTTATCTAACCAGCAATTTTCAAAGTTCCCACCATGAACCGAGTTCTGGTCATGAAGTGAGGTTCAGCCCGAGTGTAAACTCACACGCCTTTGTAAAGAAGTGATTTTTGGTGAAGATCAGTGGCCCATCAAGGGGTTAATGCATCGAGGCTCATTGGCATCAACCAGTTGTCGACTTCCTTGATAATGACCTAACTTCTTCTCTTTTGAGGCCTTCAATGATTCCACCATTTGATTGTATTCTTGTAGCCTTCGTCTATAAAAAGAACTAGATAATTTATAGATGAATCGAGGCCTCAAAAGAGAATAATGGGAGGAGACCGGGTCTAGAATAATGGGAGGAGACCGGGTCTGGGAACTAATAGTTTCCCTGGTGGACTTTGATTATTAAAAGAACTAGATGAATCGAGGCGAGGATGTAAGGCAATTTCGGAGGAGATTGAGTTCTACCCAATATATGATTATGAGCAAATCATTATCTCTAGGCCGCTTATGGATATTCTATTAGGTGAGTGTTGAGACAACTCACAAGAGGTGTTCAACATCCGGGGCAAAATACTACCCCTCACTGGGGAAGAAGTCGCATTGATTATAGGCCATTGAAGTTGGACAATGGTGATGGGAAGGTTGCCCAATGCAAGGGGCAATTCTTCAAAAGGTTATTTGCGGGGAAGCTGCTTGAGAAGAATCTTATGGAAGAAATTTTGAAGTGGCATAAAACAGGCGTGTTGTCTTCGACAAAGACTTAGCACGCATTGCCATCATGTAAATAGGGGCCCTTGTATTATTCACGTAGAACAAAAGATTCATCTCCCCATCTGTGTGTGACTTTCTTGATGACCTGGTTATTTTGGGGAGGTACAATTGGGCAGAAGCCATTTGTGACATGTTACGCCATGACATATCCTCAGCCCACCGCAACATCAAGAGCAGAGAAGATGAGTACTTTGCCACAATCGATATTCTCATTGGGGCTTCATTTGTGCTATTGGTAAATTTTATATTATTAATAAAACAATTACTTATATTTGCATAGAATTGATAACACAATAACATATTAACATTTTAGGTATATCATCTTATACATAACACGCTAGTGTAATTAGCGTTGTTTAGATAACACGTTAATTTGATTTCTAGGTTATTGATCACACGCTAGTTAGGTTACCATGTTTTCAATAACACGATAAATTACCATATGATGTATCTTCAATTACTCGATGTGAGTATTTCTTGTAAGAAATGACATGATTAGTTTAATAAACGTGTTATCCATGACATGAATAGAGTCACAACCCAAGGTCAAAGCCCCACACAAATATGGAGCATGTGGGTAGTAGGGCCACAATTACAAACATTGCGGCAACATACAAGATGGCCCTCTAAATGTGGTTGTTGGTCCAAGAACAAGCTGAAGGAGGGTGAAGAAAAGAGTAGGAAAATGATTATGGATGAGGAATATTGATCGGGATTGTCGTTTCCACCCTTCTTCTTTAGCTAATTGGAGGAAATACCATTTTATAGTCATGTTCTTAGAAACACAATTTTTTATGAATGTCATGTTACTATATATGATATTGTATGGACATCGTGTTATCAATAACACGGCATTAATGAAGTTTTGATGTCGATAACGCAATATGTTGATTTATGTATTGTTAATATTGTCTTCCATATACATATCGTGTAATCAGAAACACGATCAAAGGGATTACATGTTACCAATTACGCGATAAAAAAAACTTATAATGAATATTACAAATTTTTTTCTTCACTATGTGTTACCAATTACATGATAATTGTACTTCGTGTTATCCATAACACAACCAAAATATTAACTAAATTATCCTAATTTTCGAAGAGTTAGACAAATTTTGGTTCAACAAATTAATTTATGATGCAACAAACCAAAGCATCATACAATTTCCAAAGAGTCACACCAATTTCTGATGTAGCAAACTAATTTCCAGTGTAGAAAACCAAAGCATCATGCCATTTTTTGAAACAGGCTTTACTTCACCTCCGGTTCCATCTCGACAAATATAAATCCGTAGAAATTCCATCAAATGAGCATTAGGTGCCTACCTCTTGCCCACCTAAGGAACATGGTTGGAGGTGGGTGCTTGACAATAGCAGATGCTATTGGAGATGACCTAATTATCAATCCACGACTGGTTCACAATGATTGAAGATATCTGACGGCCAACAGGCGGCTGCCAACAGAGGAATCGCTCACCATCCGTCTCCATGAGCAAGGTCTGGTGAGCCTTCAAGAAGAAATGCACGGTCTGGTGAACCTCATCCGTCTCTATGTGGATGAGAAGGTCGATGTCGAAGATTAATGGCATGTATTGTCAAATGAATTTGCCAATTCACCCCATTAATTATCCGCACCACTCTTCTCATCCTCCTTGGAGGTGGATGGGTCATAATCGGGTGTTATTTCAATGTCCCAAATGTCTATAAGAATTTTTTCTGATAGCTCACAAGGTCGTGTTCCTTTAGACATGTGGTGTGCGATGTTCTACTTTCATTTTTGTATTTTGTTGTCTACTTGTGTATTTTTTCTTTTTAATGTTTAGACAATGTACTCATCAACTCCTATTAATGAAAGAGAGAGTTTGTTTGCCTATAAATTTTTTGCTCTGCATATCTATTTTGCTACACATGAAATTTATGTTATCGGTAACACGATAAAAGAAATATCTGTTTTGTCCCTAACACGATCTAAGAAGATATCACACTACCTATCTTGAGTGTGGTAGGCTAATACGATGATCTGTAACATGTAATTACATGACCTAACTTAACTTTGTATTATTAGTGACATCACCTACTTGGTAGGCGTGTGGTTGATAACATGATCTATAACACATAATTACACGACCTTACTTCACTTCATGTTATCAATGAATGACCTACTTGGTGGGTGTATTGTTGATAACATGATCTGTAATACGTAATTACACGACCTAACTTGACTTTGTGTTATCGGTGACACAACCTACTTGGTGGGAGTGTTGTTGATGATCTATTGGTCAATTACATGACCTATCTTGAATTCGTGCTATAGATGACACAAACTAGCTAGTGTGCGTACCACATGTGCAAGTGATTGCGAGTGCGATTTAGGGCATAGGTGCCATTTTTGCCCCGCTTGACCATCAATTGGCTCCTCCACCGACTAGATTTGACCACTAGAACCTCTTCCACTTCTCCTATGTCCTCGAACATCACCCCATGCCCCCGCCCCTTATGTGGCCCATAGTTGATGTAAAATTGCCGCCATTGGGTGCTGTCCACAACCGATTTTGGTGTCTTGCAACTAATCAATGCCTCTTAGCTTCTAGATGACTTCACTTTAGTTCACTCTTGGTTTCCGGTCACACTTACCACCCCTCCTGGCACTACCTTCTCCTAAACGCCCTTATTGCGCTGCCATGGATCACAGGTTTTGCTACATAGACTTGTGTTACCTGGTCTTCCCATGATTACCCCTGACATTCTATAAATCCTTGAGACAACAACTCTCTCATGCGATACTTTTGGCCGCCGCCACCGCCACCATTGTGTGCTTGTGATCAAACTTCATGGATTACGAGGTAGGGGAGCTTTGAACTCATAATTTCATGATAGCATGCCTTGAATGTGTAGCAGAATGGTAGGATTGTATGATTTAATGCTTTGGGTATTATGTAATTGTCCTATTGCATGATGTAGAGTGAAAGACAAAAAATGATGGTATGTTTGAAATACATATGACATGCATGTGAGATAAAAGTATGTTTGATGTATATGAACCATGTATATGCTAGTGATGGCTAGTGAGAATGTTAGGATATGTATGGAATTGTGTATATGTTATACTTATGTGTGATGGGCATATGTATATATGATGGCTATATGCCTCTGTGATGAATATGAACACAAGCATAAGAGATTTTTTGTATATGGCTGAAGTGGCAGCTTAAGTGGTTGTACGAGCATGGTAGCACCCTAAAACATAAATAAAGAAAATACATGAAAATAAGGAAGAGTACATGTAAGTAAAGCAAAAAGGAAGTTGGTGGGGGTGTCTAAAACACAGTCCATGACATCCGGCTCCTCCTCCCCCCTCCTCCCTCCCCCTCCCTGGTTCTCCCTTTTCTCTAGAATCCCCCTGCTGCCACCTAGAGAGGTAAGGGAGGTCCTCAACATTTGAAGTAAGGGAGGTGAGAGAGAAAAGGCCCTCCACTTTGTTGTAGGACTTCTATGTCATGTTAGGAGAGGATGAAGTAAAAATAGTGAACTCTTATTTGATGATCATATGACCTATGAGGCATGCAATATGTATTCTAGATTCCAAGGAATGACGGATAGATGTTCAAGAGGAAATGGATTTCATTATGAAGAGCAAATTCTGAGATGTTGTTGACTTGCCCAATGAAAGAAAGACTATTGGTTGTAAGTGGATCTTCAAGAAAAAGCTCAAGGCAGATGAGTCTATGGATAAATAAGGTAGGACTACTAGCTAAAGGTTTCACTCAAGTCAGGGATATTGACTCCAAGAAAACCTATTATCTATAATGGTTCAATTAGATTTAGACTTGTATAAAATGGATATAAAGATTGTCTTCCTAAATGGTGATTTAGAGGAGGAGATTTACATGTAATAGCTTAGGGGCTTTGTTATTCCTCGAGAGAAACACAAGGTATACAAAGTCATAAAGTCTCTGTATGGGCTTAAGCAGTTTCCTAGGCAATGATACTTTATTTTTCAAAAGGTAATTAGTAAGTATTTTGGGTTCATAGCAAATGAGTATACTTTTTTTGTCTACTCGTCATGCCTCGCCACACCCACTTGATCCGAAACCCGGTCCAAAATGGGGTGAGGAAGGCATGACTAAGCAAAAGCAAACCATAAATTGGGCTAGATCGAAGTACACAACACTTCATTTAAGGAAATAAAATTAATAGATGATAAAATAAATTAATTAGTCTTTTAGTCCATCACATACACACATAGTCTCATAAAACATAATAGTCAAAGCCTTAAAAGGCAACAACATATCTAAGCCATCAACAAGGTTATCCATAAGATGCAAGGTGTAAAAGTTTAAACATATGAAATCAACATAAGTCTATCCTATTAGAAATGAACTACCCACACTCCATATACATCTATTTGCCATTATGATCATAATATAATTCATCCTGAGTACCTGCATGACACAAACATATAACCCCAAAATAAAACAACGTAAATAGGGTGAGCTTAGCTCAATAAGGGGTTGAAAATATAAAGCTTACATTAATACCAAAATATAATCCATAAGAAGTATCACATAAGCTTCTTACAAACCAGCATTAATAACACTAGAGCATATTCATTCTCTCACACATACAACTGGTGAAAATATCTCATTGATACATCACATATCCATACGCATCACCTATGCATCAGGCCTTAATTATATCTCATAATCCAAACACATGTACTGTGAATTCATTCAATTCATAAATACTCTTAATTTTACATAATCTAGGGTAAAATTGAGAAGTTTTAAATACTGTTACACATAATATATAAATAAAAAATGGGGTATTTAGGAAATTAATAAAGTGTATATAGATGCATTAATAAAAAATACGAGCTAGGTGAACAACAATGGAAAGGTGCCCCATCGCCCACAAATGGTGAGAGAGAAACTTAGGAACCGGATCCAATGGTTCCCATGTTTCCCCACTCCACATGTCCAGTAGTCATATAATGTGGTCATGCAAATTTGAAAAAAAATTCATAAAAATACGACATTTAAAATTGGTCTCCAATTATATTTAAAATGTGTCTATATGCACACCAATAATCCCCTCAGTATCCCAATAACTCCCTAAATTTAACAATAAAATAGAGCACTAAGGAAATTATTGGGGTGTATATAAAAGGGTTCTTGTATTTAAGCCAGGTCATATACACACATGTGAATTGCATCGGTAAACAACTCAAATTCTTCAATTGTTCCATTGACATAGTAGATATCATCTATGAGTGTTATAAATTGACTGACTAGTGTTAATCTTTCTCATGCGTGTCCAAACTGTGATGGAATAAATATTCCTAGGCTCCATATAAAACACTCTGGCAAGCAATCTCTACAGTAAGAAAATTACTTTGCAAGCCCATAATCCTTCCACCACCTAGATTAACAATGATAATGAATAAAGAAGCATACAACTATTTTTTTAATTAGTCAAAAAATTAATGTTTTCATGATAGGCAATAAGACCTGGACATGGCTTTAACGTTGCTCTGGTATCCTGCTTGACAAATGTTGTAATCTAACTTTGCCAATTCAAGCAATGTAGGGTTATGATGCTGTCAAAGTTCAAGCAAAATCGTACTGTATTCTCTTTACTGTGATCTTAGCTTTCATCTTCATAATTGTAAACACAATTGAAGAAGTGGAAATTCATTCAATAGTAATTTATTTCATTTCTTACAATCGACAAATTCAGTAACAAAACAGAGTAGAAACTCTATTCAATCTCAAATTTAAATCAACAACAAGCAATTACAAGCACTATTGAACCAAAACAACTTCCAGGAATCCACCTGGTTAGCTTGAATCTACAAGCCAAAAAGACGTCTTCACGTTGAATCCACAATGCTTCATTCCCAAATCCATGAGAACTGAAGAATAGAGCTTCATCTCCTAGAGGTTTGAAAACCGAATTCAAATTCAGCAGAAGATCCCTTTTCCCACAATTTCTCCCTTCTCTTAGACTTCCCATATTATTGTTCAAATTCCAAATGACTGTTCGGACATTCCAGGTAAAAGATGAAATTGTCCCTTCCGGCAGTTATTTCACTAACTAAACTGAAATCAAAGTATAATGTTGCATATACCCTTGTTTGTTAATTCCGTTAAGCTCATCCACTTTAGAGCTACTGCATCAAAGCATCCCTCTCAAAAGAAGCTCAACCTCGAGCTAGAGAAGTCTTCAATCTTGCTCAGGAGCTTGGTATTCAAAAATGTCTGAAACATTAAAGGTTTTAGAAATAGTAGAGGATGAACGAAGGTCCATAATATAGGCATTGTCATCAAATTTTTGTAATATCTTTTAAGAACCAAACTTCTTAGGATTTAATTTGGAATAATGCCCAACTGGTAATCTATCCTTACTTAGATGTACCAGGACCATATCACCTTCTGCAAAGTTCTTTTCTCTATGTTTCCTGTCAGCAAACTATTTATAACTTTTATTGGCTTTCTGTAAACTCTGATGTACCTGTTGATGAATGGCAGTCAATTTCGACAAAGTATTTACTGCATTCACATTTTCTCATGTTGGTCTCGATGTGAAACCAAATCAAGAGGGTGATGAGGTAGCTGTCCACAAATCACTTCAAAGGGACTTAAAACAATGGACCTATTAAGAGCAACATTGTAGGCAAATTCAGCTTGGGCTAAATATAAATCCCACTGTTTCAAATTGTCACTGGATAGACATCTAAGCAATGTTCCCAAAGACCTATTTACCACTTGTGTTTGTCCATCAGTCTATGGATGAAAGGTAGAGCTGAATTGTAATTTTGTGTCCAATCTCTTCCATGGAGTTCTCCAAAAATGGCTTAGGAATCTGTTGTCTCTGTCAAATGTGATTGTTCTTGGAACTCCACAATATTTCACAATTTCCTTAATGAACAGCAAAGCTACATGGATAGCATATGTGGTCTTCTTACAAGGAATGAAGTGTGCCATTTTACAACAAATATAGAGTCTACTCCTCTTTGGGTCTTTGGCAGTCCAAGCACAAAGTCCTTTGAAATGTCTATCCATGGAGATGTAGGGACTGACAATGGCATATACAATCCAGTATTTTGTACTTGGCCTTTTGACTTTTGACAGGTTAGGCATTTAACAATGAATCTTCCAACATCTCTTATAATATTGGGCCAATAATACCTCTCTTGAAGCAATCCTAGTGTTTTGTCTTTGCCTACATGTTCTCCAAACCCACCACTGTGTAATTCTCTAGTTAATTATTCCTTCAAGGATCCTTTAGGAATACACCGTAGATTACCATTATAATGGAATCCATCAATAATATTGTACTATGTCTTTAGCTAGGAATTTTCCAATGCTTCCAGTAATCTTTAAAATTGGAGTCAGTAGGATATAATTCAGGTAAAGTTTCAAAGCCATACACTAAAGTCTACAAAGTGATAAGCAAAGTAGATCTTCTACTTAAAGCATCAGTTGTTTTTTTTATATGCCTTGATTTATGTTTATTGACAAAAGTATATTCCTACAAGTTGTTGATCCATCTGGCATGCATTCTTGTAACCTTCTGCTACGATTGTAAAAATTTTAATGATTGATTATCAGTGTAAAATAAATTCTCTATGAAGTAAGTACTGCCTCCATTGTCTCAAGGCTTGTACGATAGCAAATAGCTCCAAAGTATAGGCCAACCATTTCCTTCTAGCCACACTTAGTTTTTCACGATAGTAAGCTAAAGGCCTTCCTTCCTGAATTAAATCATCACCAATTCCTACACAAGATGCATTGGTCTCTAACTCAAACACTTTGTTGAAATTTGGTAAGGCCAAAATAGGAGTAGAAACTAACTCGTCCTTTAAGAATTTAAAGCTATCTTCAGCTGCCTAAGAGCAAATGAATTGATTTTTTTTAAATACTCAGTTAAGGGAGCAATAACCATGCTAAAATTCTTATTAAATCTCCTGTGAAAAGTAGCTAATCCCATAAATCTCCTCAACTTAGGAACTAGCCATTCAATTATAGATTGGACATTTGATTTGTCTACATTTATTCATTGTGAATTAACCACATACCCCAAGAAAATTACCTCCTCAGTCATAAAACTACACTTCTTTAAATTGATGATCAAGTTGTTTTCCTGCAGAACCATGAGAACTTGTCTTAAGTGATTTAAATGTTCTTCTTTACAGCTACTATATATGAGAATATCATCAAAATACATAACTACACATCTTCCAAGGAATGACTTCAATAATTTGATCATCAGCCTCATGAAAGTGCTTAAAGCATTTGATAACCCGAAAGGCATAACTATCCATTCATATAAACCTTCTTTAGTTTTAAAAGTTATTTTCCATTCATCACCACTTCAAATTATTATTAGATGATATCCAATTTTAAGATTTCTTTTGGAAAACACTTTGGTGCCACCAAGCATATCCAACATGTCATCTAACCTGGGAATAAGAAATTTGTATTTAATTATAATTTTATTAATTGCTCCACTATCAATATAAATCCTCCAACTTCCATCTTTCTTTGGCACTAAAAGGGATGGTACTGCACATGGACTGAGACTTTCCCTTATTAAACCTCTCCTTAACAAATGCTCCACCCGTTCTTGCAGAATTTGATGCTCTTTAAGTGTCATTCTAAAAGACCGAGAATTCTTCTGTTGTAAAAGCTGATGAACTTCATTAAGCGTCAATTGTTCCAACATTTGTTCAATTCGATCCATTCTTTGACTCAACTCTCATATCTATAGGTCTACTTGAGTTTTAACTGTTCTCTATAACAGAATGACGAACCTAAGGCTTTTATACCAAACTAATGCAGTCAAAGTTCAAATAAAATTGTTTTGTCTTCTCTTTACTGTGATCTTAGCTTTCACCTTTAGAATTGTAAACACAATTGAAGGAATGGAAATTCATTCAACAATAATTTCTTTCATTTCTTACAATCGACAAATTTAGTAACAAAACATAGTAGAAACTCTATTCAATCTCAAACTAAAATCAACAACAAGCAATTACAAGCACTATTGATCCAAAACAATTTCCAGGAATCCACAATGCTCGAAAGAAGTCTTCACAATGAATCCACAATGCTTCATTCCCAAAACCATGAGAACTTATGAATAGAGCTCAACTCCTAAAGGTTTGAAAACCAAATTCAAATTCAGCAGAAGATCCCTTTTCCAGCCATTTCTCCCTTCTCTTAAACTTCACAGAATACTGTTCAAATTTCAAATGACAATTCAGACATTCCAGGTAAAAGATAAAATTGTCCCTTCCAGCAATTATTTCACTAACTGAATTGAAATCAAAGTATAATGTCACATATACCCTTGTCTATTAGTTCCGTTAAGCTCATCCACTTTAGAGCTACTACCTCAGGTTCTTATTCTCCTTTCTTTCATATGCATCGATGGACCATCGTGTCTCCAATCTCGGGGTTCTTCAGTGGTAGGGAACTTGTAGCCCATGGTCTACAAGTTCATGTTTCCTTTGAGATGATCCCTTAGATGCCTATTAGCTAAAGCTCTAGCATCATCCAATATATTTTCCTCTTCCATGAAAAATAGGAGGCATCATACAGACTCAACATTGTCTTTGTATCTTAGCTTAAAACTTCCTCGAAGCCACCATTCTTGTTCAAGAAGGGAATGAATTTCATCTAAGTTGAATAAATAGGCCTGAAAACCCTACTTGTTACACAATGACAGGGATGAAAGAGGCAGAATCATACTCTGAGGGGACATATACGCACCCTAAGGGGTCATGTGCCCATGTTGTTGCAGAATCCTGAACTTGAGAGCAGTGTAATTCAGATTATCTTCTTTCCTTGAATCAATAAATATTAGGATGATAATATAAATATTAGTTGTACATGATCATCTACTTCAAGCTATCATTACTCACTGTCCCACTCTTTATCAGGAAGATGACAAAATTAGTTGGAAGCTAAGCTCTTCAGGTATTCACTCCACTACATTTGCTTATAAAGCCACTGTCAATCATGCCCCCATGGTGAACTGGAAATCTTTAGTATGGTTTAAACATCACATTCATTGTCACTCTTTTATATGTTGGCTTATGCTTCATGGCCGTCTGCTGACATTGGACAAGCTCTAAGCAAGAGGAATTCACATTATTAACAAGTATATCTTATGCAACTCCGATATAGAAACAACTAAGCATACTTTCTTTGAATGAGGGTATTATAAATGGATTATATCCATGATTTTAAGCTATTCAGGGTGGGCATTTCGCAAATTGAAGCTACTTGATCAGTATTGGACCATATTGAATTTTTCAGCTAGACTATTCCCTCCTTGGGCATTCTCCTAAAACTCTTTTTGAATTGTGTTGTATATTCTATTTGGAGGGAGATGAAGTATCGAATCTTCCAGAATGAGGAACTCCATAAAGATCTCTATTTAAATAGTGTGAAGAGCAAGTGAAATTGTATGTGTGGGAAACCATCCCCACCTCTATGAGATTGTTAGGAATTTTCATTTTCTTGTTGAAAGGTAGAGTCTGTAATTTTGTCTCTATTGTTTGGTTGTGACAATGTTTTTTTATTCCTTTAATTGAAGGGAGTTTCCTCCCCCCTTTTACCCAATAAAAAAAAAGAGATCCACCACTTGTTATAAGACAAGCACTATAGCACCCCTTGAATATTGGAAATAAAATAAAATAATTTTTGAAAATATAACAAAATTTAATTCCAAGTGCCAAGGATCATTGTGTACCAAAAGTGTAATTATAACATGCTCTATATCATTCAAAGATTTCCAAAATTGGGCATGACATGCCTTTATACATCAGTCTTTAATTTATGATAGCTCTTCATCGGCTCCTTCATATTCAGAGGTTACACTTATAGAATCTGAGGATGGGTGAGTAAATTCATACTCAGCAGGTTGAGTTAAGTTCTAAAAATATGCTTCATGGATGTAAAAAAAGCCATCCTTTATTTAAAATTATTGAGAAAATAATCAAAGTATAAAAACACAATCACAGAATGTCACGATATCAGACGATTTACACCCGCGCTCATGGGGCAACAGGAGATGAAAGGAAAGAGATTTTCTCATGATATCCCAGTTCCTGTGCGTGCTAGAGCTAAATGTGGCGGCATCCAGAATCATCATCATGATAATTCCTAGTTTTGAGAAACCAGGAACCATTTTGAGGGAACAGTTACCCAAAACTTGAAAAATCTATTCAAAAGAGAGTAAGTTTTTAAAGACAGATTTTGTTTTTAGAAAATATAAGAGGCAAAATTGTAACAAAACTTCGTTAAGTCAAAATCTTGGCATACGTCTAGAATTTAAAACTACCTACCTCTAACACGCGCAAAGTATAAAGAAATCCCTTTGTAGAATATAATAAAGAAAATCCCTTCGCGAGTCCTCAGCTTTTGAGTGATCAACTCGGTAGAAAAACTCTACCAACGCGTAGAATGCCCTCAATTTAGTGGGGTAAGGCTTTTGAACGGACTTAAATGGGTTTAACATGGTCCAAAAATAGTAAAAATAAAAAAAAGTGGAGGACTAGGAGAAGGGTAAGGTTTTTTGACTTTAGAGAGGTCACCTCGAGAAAATAACCCTTCCGGTGTATAGAGCACCTTCAATTTAGTAGGAAATGGGTCTTGGATGGACTAAGATGGACTGAAGATGGGTCATACATAGTGAAAACAATGAAGGGTAGAGGAAATGAACTTGGGTGAAAACAATGACCGGGGGGAGAATTTATAACCGCCTATGTAAGGACCCTCATCTTTAAACCGGTTTTGGTTTTCTTTAATTATTGATTATCGTGAGATTTACATGTTTTCTGATCTTATTCGATGATTTTGTAAATAAATAGAGTTTGTGATGGTTTTAACCAAAATTAACTTCAATATTAGTGGTTTTAAGTGATTTTAAACCAAATGTGAATTTTTGAGATTTTTCGGAATTTTCACTATTTTCCCAAAAATTAGGGTTTTGGCGGGACCCCTGTGGGCCCCACGGTCGAAAATTTTATTTTTGTGTCAAATGAACCTAGACATATACTTAAGGTCACACAAAAATTTTCAGAATTTTATTAGGCTTAATTCGTGCTTAAATTTGCAAAATAACCACTTTTAGCCTACTTTTCATATGTACACCCCAAAACTTACCTATGACTACCCCAACCCTTACTATAAAAGGGCAAACTAGAGCCATTTCCATTTTTGGGAATAGGCTAAGGAAGGAGGTCTGGCCTAATCCCCACTTAGGCCCGAATTAGAAGCCGATTAAGGTAAGCTTGCTCTAATTAAGCACTAATCCATGGCTTTTCTCTTAATTTCTTCCAAATCTACCATTTTCCCCTTGATTCAATTCGTTTTTGACCATCAAAAGCTACTGATTTGTGTTTTACTACGAACCCTAACTTTCAAAATTCGATTTTTACTACCAACAAGCCCTAGATCTAAGATTTAATTAGGGATTTCTTAAGTAAATCGATTTCCATTGGTGTTTAATTCAAACTCATTGTATTTTCAAGGATTTCAAGAAGGGTGACTCTTCAATCCGAGCTTAATCAAGTGCTGAGGTAATGGGTCTTCGAAATCTCTGTTTATCCATGGTAAAACTCTTCATTTTTGGCTTATTTGAAATGGTTTGCTTGATTTAGTGTGTTAATGGTAAGATTAGAAAATGGAATTATTTAATCCCGATTTCTTAGGGTTTTGCATTATTATGGTTTGGTTTGATATTCTGGAAGTCAAGGAGGACTTTTGATGATGATTAGGGTGCTAGATGTGGATTTGAAGTGTTATCTATGGTGTCTCGGTTTGATTTTGCGAAAGGAAGAAGATGACTGTTCTGCCGTGTTGGCGATCGATCGGCCTTGCAGGGCGATCGATCGGCTGAACTGAAAATTTGAAAATTTTGCGTGTAACCGATCGAACGGCCTGAAGGGCGATCGATCGGCTACACAGGAAATTGTATGTTGAGTGTATGATGCCTATTTTGATGATTCCACTTTAGCTTGCCAATTTTATATGAATGTGGAGTGTTTTAAGTTATGTTAGGCTACTGGAAATGCATGCTATTGAGTTTATGGAGTTGAGATATATGCTTAGTGATGGTGGAATGACTTATGTTTTGTGGCATGATGTTGGAATCGTTATTTTGAAATTATGAATAGTTGTTTCCCTTTGGTTAAGCATATTTCAGTAGGACTACAATCATTGTTGGACAAATTTGTCATGATAAATTGTGATTAATGGTGTGTGAATGTTGGTGAATACCATGACTCAATGATGGAATGAGTGATGTTATAGGTGTTTAGCCTTTGTGGTTGAGTTTTGAATTTAACTATGATTTCAACGATTCTTCTACTATGATTTCCGCTGGAATTCATGTTTAGGTAGAAATTCACATGTGTAGTGTGGTGGTGAGTTGATTTTCAAGCATGTTAATATGCATCATGTGAAAGGCTTCTACTAGTTACACACACACACATGTGGGGGTTAAATGATGATGTTGAAGCTTAATATCGTGATTATGAATGATGCATTAGGGGCTGGTGAGAGCACTTATCATGATTAGGGTTCATGTATGCTTTGCCCACGCATGTACCATGCTGCACGCATCATGAAAATGGATTTCCAATTGAGGCTTCATCGTGATTAATCGAATTTGACCGATTGGATGCAATGTGATGGAATTGCGTCCGGGTTTATCGGTCGTGGATTAATCGCAAGTTGATTGGTCCGAAAGGACATATTTTGATTTGAAGTTCCTGTGTGGAACGATTTGGAGTTCCTGTGTGGAACGATTTGGAGTTCCTGTGTGGAACGAGTGCACTCCCCGGGTTGAGTCTTGTTTAATGGAATGATGAGGGGACGAGTTGTGTACTTGTCTTGCGGATATGTGAGAATATCATTATGTGTGTCATACGGACCACGAGAATCCAGTGTGGTATGCCGTGTGCACCCCGCTACCACGTGTTCTAGGGTTCTCTGTGTGAGAACTCGGGCTCTTCCCTCCGCAGGAGATGTCCCTGGGCGAACACCCCTGCTCTAGATTCTCTGTGTGAGAATGGGACATCCTTGGCCAGGATCGTCCAGGGCGAGCAGTATTAGGGATTGACAACCCCGATCTTTCTTGAATTCTTGTGTAGAATTTTGTACCATGACACGCCTTCGTGGCCTTGTCTATGCCCCCGTCTGTGTGACGTCAATGTGTGATTACTCCTTGATGGAGGTTGATTGTGATAACATTATGCATGTGGGAATATGTATGCTAGAGATACATCCATGCATGTTGAATTATGCATTTTTATGCAGTGTTAAGTGATATGAATGTGTGATCAGAAAATGATGCACCATGTAAATCTTTGATCTGAAACGATCTCATTTCTAAGCTATCGTATTTTCTACGTTGACAGTGATATCAAAACCATTGCTGAGTGTTAAAACTCACCCCTCTTTTGTGTTTTGATTTGGGGCTGCGTGGTGCGACACGCAGACGGACAGGATTGCCTTTTTGAGGAAAGGTCAGAGGTAGCTTGGGTGTGATGATGGAGATCGTTGCGTGACTTATCATCGTTTCTTTCATGCTTTATGTTCGAACCTTTGTGTAGGGTTCTTGTTGTGGATTTATGTCACATGTTACAGCTATGTTTGCTTATGACTTATTTTGAGCCGGTGTGGGCTTTACTTAAACTAAGCTTGTGGGTTTGAGATTGTTGTTTACTTTGTGTTAAGCAACACCTTTTCTTTCCCTTTTATTTACTCTTGCTCAAAGGATTGTGCGCACTCCGTGTTGCTGTTAATCGCCCGTGGTTAGGGATTAAGTCTTCCGCTAGAATCGTTTCTCAATTTCACTTCGTCGCCCCCGCGCGCTTGACCGGCCCTTGGACCGGGTTCGGCTCGGGTCGGGCATCGCCGGGGCGTGACAGCCTAAGTCGGCGAAGCTCAGCCATTTTCGGCACCGCCGCCAAATTTAGCAGAACACATGACAAATGTGCATTCATCACGAGCATTCATTGTTCATCACGAGTGTGTTTGGTGCGCGTTGCACGGCTAAGCCGCGTGCTGCACTGTGCCGTGGCGCACCGAGGCGATCTTTTGTTTTTAAACCTCAACTTTAAACTAGTGTAACTTCCTATCCCGGACTTGGTTTCTCGCGTTATTGATAGTACCATTGAGCTCATATTAAAGAGCCCTACAAGACTAGGCAACTTATGAGCCAGTTTAAATCATACTTTAAAAGTGGATACCGCTGGTAGAATACGCTTCTCGAGGTTATAACTTTTGCTCCCAACTTCCGATTTATGCGTTTTTTTAATTGTTAAACTCATGTCTGCGAGCTCTAACCAATACTTAGTGAATTATTAAATAATAAATTTTATAAAAGTTTTATTTGAAGAAAAGAGATAGTGTCAAAAATTAGGGTTATTACTGAGACATTAGTATGTAATAACCCAATGAATTTTCTCACAAATCAAATGGGAGTCAAGTCTAATTTTAATTATTCATTCATGAAAAATTGGATTAGCTATAGTGCCTCTTTGTTATTACATACAATAGAAATGGATGATGAGGGACTTGGAAAGTATGAAGTGATTTTGCATCTAGTAAGCTCACATTTTGAGCTAGCCATGGCTCAACATTCAACCGCTGAATATGGTTTCAAAACCGTGGATTGTTTATTTGTTTTCCAAGAAATGAGAGAGTTTCTAAGTACGATAAAAAATTCCTATGGTGAAACGCCTAATTAAAGGAAAATTAGTCCAATGTGTATCACATACGATTGAATATCAATAATGTATCTTTTATGTGATATGACTAGACCACTTCAACTCAGAGAACTATTTGAGAAGCCTGAGATGAGTGATGCGAAAATGATTTCGGAGGGATTGCTTGAAATAATTAAGGGATGTCAGCATCGTCATTCATGGCTATCATAATTTGGACGTAGACAAGAATGGTTGTGAAAGAAGATTCACAATGGTAGGTAAACGAAGAGTAATTGGCCTTTGAAAGTATGAAGTCAGTGTCCCAAAGGCTGAAAGAGAGCTTGGCAAATCAATTCCGAAAAACGTGTTTCAACCATAAATGGAGTTACGCAAGTTACAGCCTTGATCTCCCTGTGTTTGCCGAGTTTGGGTGGAAGACTCACGGAGAAGATCCACGACGGTAGGTAAACAAATTATAATACGCCTTTGAAGGTATGAAGTCAGTGTCCCAAAGGCCAAATACGCCTTTGAAGGTATGAAGTCAGTGTCTCAAAGGCCAAAAGAGAGCTTGGCAAATCAATTCCGAAAAGCTTGTTTCAATTATACATGGACTGTTTAAGTGAGACTCAAATCTCCGTATGTTTGCCAAATTTAGGCAGAAGACTCGTGGCCTTTGAGACACTGACTTCGTACCTTCAAAGGCGTATTTGGCCTTTGGGACACTGACTTCATACCTTCAAAGGCGTAAAATAATTTGTTTACCTACCGTCGTGGATCTTCTCCATGAGTCTTCTACCCAAACTCGGCCAACACAGGGAGATCAAGTCCGTAACTTGCGTAACTCCATTTATGGTTGAAACACGTTTTTCGGAATTGATTTGCCAGCTCTCTTTCAGCCTCTGGACACTGACTTCATACTTTCAAAGGCCAATTACTCTTCGTTTACCTACCATTGTGAATCTTCTTTCACAACCATTCTTGTCTACGTCCACATTATGATAGCCATAAATGACGATGCTGACATCCCTTAATTATTTCAAGCAATCCCTCCGAAATCATTTTCGCATCACTCATCTCAGGCTTCTCAAATAGTTCTCTGAGTTGAAGTGGTCTAGTCTATCACATAAAAGATATATTATTGATATTCAATCGCATGTGATTCACATTGGACTAGTTTTCCTTTAATTAGGCGTTTCACCATAGGAATTTTTTATCTTACTTAAAAACTCTTTCGTTACTTGGAAAACAAATAAACAATCCACGGTTTTGAATGTTGGACAATGGTACAGGCTTGGGCCTAGTTTGGTCCAGTGATTTTGCGGTCCGGGTGTATCGGTACGGGTCACGGGGTCTAAAGGTAGTGGGGGCAGTAGCACCGACCCCACATATGCTTTTGTTATATATAATTATGCGAATTAGGTGTTGAGTGTGGGACCCGTGTGATTAGCGAGGGGTTAACCCTGTTGCGGGCTTGGCCGTGTACAGGGGTCCAAGCCTCAGTGGGCTCTGTGGGTCAGAACCCTCCCCCATTGTGTTAGACCCTCTAGTGAAACCGAAATGATGTAATCAGCATAGCCTATTTGAATTAGCCCACACACTAAAGCCCATAAGAGATTGCCAAATAAAGATTCGCTTATATATGGTATGTAGGGGGTAATTAAGGGGGAGAATAATGGGTAATTAAGGGAGAGAATAGTAGAGGATATTCTCTAATTCCATAAGGAAGGGTCGCACCCATCCCTTGAGAGATCTTCTTCCCAATTGGGACGCCCCTCTCTCTCTCTCCCATTTTGTTCTTCCATTGGTGCGGCCTGCTCCTCCATTGAGAGAAGCTGCTGGCTGCCCCTCCTATCCCCTCTCCAAAGTGCTCTAGGTGGGCTGAAAGGAAGGAGGACACTCCTCTTCATTGCTGGGTCGTTTTGGAGCTTGAACGGTCTGATTCGTTGCTGAGTTTCATCAAACCAAGTAAGGTGTTGAGGGATCTGCACATTAGAAAGGTAAACTCTAATCCCCTCCTCTAGATCTTGTGGTTGGTGTGCAAGACCTGATTTGTGGAGGACGTGCAAGGCCCGGAATGCCCAGGTCAGTCTGTTATCTCTCCTAGATTTGATATTTCTCTTTGATTGATTAAATGTGATGCATGTTTATTGCTAATTGATGTGAGATATTACATGTATTGTGTAGATCTATTGTAAAGTTTTGAATTTTGATCAGTGCGCCCTCCCCCTACCCCAAGGCTTCCGCTGGCTGGCCATTCTACAATTTAGTGGTTGAATATTGAGCCATGGCTAGCTCCAAATGTAAGCTTACTAGATGCAAAATCACATAATAATTTCCAAGTCCCTCATCATCCATTTCTATTGTATGTAATAACAAAGAGGCACTATAGCTAATCCAATTTTTCATGAATGAATAATTAAAATTAGACTTGACTCCCATTTGATTTGTGAGAAAATTCATTGGGTTATTACATACTAATGTCCCAGTAATAACCCTAATTTTATGACACTATCTCTTTTCTTCAAATAAAACTTTTATAAAATTTATTATTTCATAATTCACAAAGTATTGGTTAGAGCTCGCAGACATGAGCTTAACAATTAAAAAAATGCATAAATCGGAGGTCGGGAACGAAAGTTATGACCTCGAGAAGTGTATTCTACTAGCGGTATCCACTTTTAAAGTGCGATTAAACTGGCTCATAAGTTACCTAGTCTCGTAGGGGTCTTTAATACAAGCTCAACGGTATCAAAAACGTGTGAAACCAAGTCCGGGATAGGAAGTTATGCTCGTTTAAAGTTGAGGTTTTTTAAAAAAAGATCGGCTCGGTGCACCATGGCACAACACATCGAGTGGCTTAGCCATGCAGTGCGCACCAAACACACGCGTGATGAACGATGAATTCACATGATGAAAGCGCATTTGTCATGCGTTCTGCTGAATTTGGTGGCGGTGCCGGAAACGGTGAAGCGTCGTCAACTTAAGCGGTTATAAATTCTCCCCCCTATCATTGTTTTCACCCAAGTTCATTTCCTTTCCCCTTCACTGTTTTCACTTTTTCTGACCCATCTAAAGTCCATTTAGCCCATCCAAGACCTGTTTCCTACTAAATTGAGGGTGCTTTACACATCGGAAGGGTCATTTTCTCGAGCTGACCTCTCTAAAGTCAAGAAAACCCCACCCCTCTCCTAATCCTCCCCTTTTCTTATTTTTTCTGTTTCTGGACCATGTTAAACCTGTTTAAGTCTATTCAAAAGCCTTACCCCACTAAATCGAGGGCATTCTACGCATTGGGAGAGTTTTTCTACCGAGTTGATGACTCGAAAGCTGAGGACTCACAAAGAGATTTTCTTTATTATATTTTAGAAATGGATTTCTTTATACTTCGCGCATGTTAGAGGTAGGTAGTTTTAAATTCTAGACATATGATGAGATTTTAAACTTAACAAAGTTCTGTTACAGATTTTTCTCTTATATTTTCTAAAAAGAAACTCTGTCTTTAAAAACTTACTTTCTTTTGAATAGATTTTTCAAGTTTTGGGTAAAGTGTACCCTCTGGATGGTTGCTGGTTTCTCGATACTAACAATCATGATGATGATGATTTTGGATGCCGCCACATTTGGCTCTGGTGCACACATGAACTGGGATATCATTAGAAAATCACTTTCCTTCCATCTCCTGTTGCCCCATGAGCGCGGGTGTAAGTTGTCTAGTATTGCGATATTCTGTGATTGTGTTTTCGTACTTTATTATTTTCTCAATAATTTTAAATAAAGGATGACATGATTTTTACATCCATGAAGTATATTTTAGAACTTAACTCAACCTACTGATTATGAATTTACTTACCCATCTTCAGATTCTGCAGGTGTAACTTCTGAATATGAAGGAGTCGATGAAGAGCTATCTTAAATTAAAGACTGATGTATAATGGCATGTTATGCCCAATTTTAAAAATCTTTGTATAATACAAAGTGTGTTGTAATTACTCTTTTGGTACACAGTGATCTTTTGCACTTGGAAATAAATTTTGTTATGTTTTCAAAAATTATTTTATTTTTTTTCTAAAATTTGAGGGGTGTTATAGTCCCTATTTTATGACAAGTGATAGATCTCTTTTTTTTATTGGGTAAAAGGGGGGAGGAAACTCCCTTCAATTAAAGGAATAAAAAAACATTTTCACAACCGAACAACAGAGACAAAATTACAGACTCTACCTTTCAACAAGGAAATGAAATTCCCTAACAATCTCATAGAGGTGGGGATGGTTTCCCACACATACAATTTCACTTGCTCTTCACTCTTTTTAAATAGAGATCGTTATGCAGTTCCTCATTCTAGAAGATTCAATACTTCATCTCCCTTCAAATAGAATAAACAACACAATTCAAAAAGATTTTTAGGAGAATGCCTAAGGAGGGAATAGTCTAGCTGAAGAATTCAATAGGGTCCAATACTGATCAAGTAGTTTCAATTTGAGAAATGCCCATCCTGAATAGCTTAAAAATCATGGATATTATCCATTGATAATACCCTCATTCAAAGAAAATATGCTTAGTTGTTTCTATATGAGACTTGCATAAGATATACTTGTTAATAATGTGAATTCCTCTTGCTTAGAGCCTGTCCAATGTCAGCAGATGGCCTTGAAGCATAAGTCAACATATAAAAGAGTGACGATGAATGTGATGTTTAAACCATACTAAAGATTTCCAGTTCAGCATGGGGGCATGATTGACAATGGCTTTATAAGCAAATGTAGTGGAGTGAATACCCGAAGAGCTTAGCTTCCAAATAATTTTGTCATCTTCTTGATAAAGAGTGGGACGGTGAGTAATGATAGCTTGAAGTAGATGATCATGTACAACTAATATTTATATTATCATCCTATTTCCAACAGTCATTTATGAGGTAATCCGAAGTAGACCCTATAAGGTAACTCTCTATTTGGTGAATCAGACGCTGGTCTATGTAAAAGTGTGAAATTGCCAACCCGGGGATCCAACCAAAAAATGATATTTATCCCATTGTTAATCTTGCAAGAGATCAAGTCAATCATAATACTACGAGTGGATAGAATCCTGTTCTTCCCGGAAGGTATATCACAATGCCAAATGGTTGAATTTTGGATATAATAACCATGAATCTATTTAACCCATAAAGAGTAATTTTATGTAAGAATTTTCTAAAAATGTTTAGTCATACCAACATGATACCAATCTTTGTCGGATCTTATGCCCAAGCCACCTTTCTCTTTTGAAACACACTCATTTCCTACAATGTAATATTACAAATGAAACTTTTTCTTACATGTTTTCCATACTGCTGATAACTACTAACATACTTTTAATGCAAACCAATATTTCCATGACACCCATAAATATTTATGTACATATGTTTATCTATAAAAGAAATCACAGCAAGATCAAATGTGTCGTATGCCTTACCTAAAAAAGGCAAATAATCAATTTTCTTATTCACTTGAAAGAAGCGTGAACCATACGGAGTATAATATAGTCTTAAATGGTTATCAAGCTGTACCAACTACCTATGGAAATGTGGAATAGCACAATTATTTTAGCCATACTGAGAGATATAATAGATGACAGTAGGTTTTTAGCATTACTTCCACCAGTAAAGTTACCCAACAAGGTAAACGTATTTTTCCCTGGAAAGTCACATGTTGCACCATTTCAAATTGAGTTTTTTCCATTTTGCCTGCCAAAGAATGAAATATTCCATATTCCCTAGATTTGAAACGGAAATGCCATATGACCTATTTGTGGACCAAAATTCCCTTAGGTTTCCACTATAATAGGTTTTAATGTAGAGAGTAATAAATGCAAAACGGAACAGTGATGTGCCATTCTGGTGGGCAGGGAGTCATCGGCGGTGAATGGAACTCGCAGGTGGGAGCTGACCGGCGGTGACTCACCGGTGAGAGTCGATGAACAAGAAAAAAAAGTTTTTTGAGAGTGCTGACGCTGTGTGAGTGCTCCAAAAGCTACATTTCGTAGAAACGAATCATTCTTTCACACTGAACATGGATAGGATTAGTATTTGCATCTATTATAATGGAGAGTAAGGCAATGATGACATGTATATCAATGGAATGGCACGGTTGATGAACATTCATCCATCGGTCAACTTTGGCGAGCTGGTGGGGCAAGTTGAAGCACGACTTTCCGTCAATAGTAATGTTAGTTTGAAGTATTTAATTCTATTTTCCCAATCATCCATGATATATGAATTATAAGACGATGACTACCTTCAATTAGTGTTCTCCGTTCATAAGAAGACGAATAAGGAGGTGTTATCATTGTATGTCGAGATGAAACTGCCTGAAAATAGTGATAAATCACCATCACCCTCCGTTGAAATGAACCATACATTCAATAGAGCTGAATCACCAGTTGTAATGGCTCATCCTAGCACCTCCTTCAGATTTCATACCAAATTCAATGAAACTCAATTCACCTTTGAAATTGTTAGGTAACAATATTGAATCTTTAGATTATACACAATTGGTATATTTCGTGTACTCAAGACCACAATATTGAACTTAAAATGGTAAATCATATCGTGCGAAGTTATAAACACGACCTATAATATATCGTATTGGTAATTACACGATATACACATGCGATAGAGCAATTATATGTTGCATCATAGATATAATATCACGACATGCATCCATGTCGTGGTTTCGATAACACGTCTTGAAATGTTTGTGTATTAACAAAATACACGATGGCGATTAATTTTGTATTTTTTTAACACGATAATGTGCAATGCAGATTGGGAGAACCGGGAAACTTGCCCTCAACAAATCCATGTCAATCATCTTTCACCGATCCAGCGAGTACAAAACCTGAAATAGAAGTCAGTAAGAATAGATCAGAGGAATTGTCGCCAATGATGGGTGGGACAAGGACTTCATTTGATAACTACGAACCACCGTACAACCCTTGTAATTACAATGGTGGACAAGGTGAAGAAATTGAAAATATGTGGGCTGAGGATCTATGGTACGTTAATGATAGAGTTGACATAGAAAGTATGTCCGACCATGAGGAATTGGGAAACAGTAAGGTTCCTAGTAACGCCGACGTTGAGGCAGAGGCAGATTGAGATATCGTCGATAATTTAAACATGTTGGAACTGAATATTGATGACGGCCAGCTAATAACGGGTGGCTTGCAAGCTAAGGATTACCAGAAGCTCCTCAAATTGGGTGCACGTTTTCTAAGTCTGTTGCATTTCAAGAGGGTCTTGATCAACTTAGCAATAAAGGCTAATTTAACATATCATGCTGTAGATGAAAACCAGAATACGTATGTTGCAAAGTGCTCCAATGAAACTTGTAACTGGTACATAAGGGCTTCAAATATAGGAGATCATGTGACTATCACGAGGTTAGTGCTGACTAATTCATGTGGAACCCAAAGGAAGTCAGCTGACCATCCCCTAGCATCGCACCTTTGGATAGCGAGAAAATGTTATGACCTCTTTAAAGACTCTGTGGACATTGCACCTAAGAGCATAGCAAGTTATATTTCGAAGCACTGGGGCATAATTGCGAACTACAAGAAATGCTAGCGCGTAGGTAATGCATGAGAAGAAACGAAGTGTTGATTTAGTGTCACGATATGTTAGTCTAGCGTGTTATCATTTACACACTTAAACTATAGTCGATATCGTGTTACCGCATGAAGTACGTCAATATCATGCTATTACCCCCATGACATACGTCCATATCGTGTTACCATAAACATGATTAGGCATCGTGTATGGATTCCGATCACAGGATAACATAAATTGTCGTGCCATCGGGAACACGATGTCCACTGGTGTCATATAACATTTACTAAATTGTATTCGGTCATGCAGGTAAAGCTCTGCTAATTTAATAGATGGTGACCCAGACGAATCCAACCTCTTACTTCCTTCTTAAGGGAAGCAGATAGAATATATAAATCTGAGAAGTGTAGTTGTGCCAGTGAGATCATGTGACATACCCGGACCTATGGGTGGGTACGATTTCAAAAGAGTATTTTGGATGTTTGGCCGAGTTGCGAGAGCTTTCAGAACAACCTTGAGGCCGTTGCTAACGGTTGATGCAACTTTCTTTAAAGGAAAGTATCCTGGACAACTATTGATAGCAAGTGTGGATGAGAACAATAATATGTTGTACGTTGCATTTGCAGTGGTTGAGAACAAGTGTGAGAAAACTTGGTGCTGGTTTCTTGAGTTGCTTAGAAATCATCTATTCTCTGATCCTCCAACCGAGTTGGATTTAATCGTTTTAGATAGACAGAAGGGATTGACAAATGTTGTGAAGAAAATTTTCCCATCTACACACCATGGGTATTGCATCCGTCACATGGTAGCAAATATCCTAGACAGATTCAAGGACAATTACCTAAAGAATCAGCTCCATGTTGCAATCGAAATGTTCAGACAAAATGTTTATGATGAAACAATGAACAACATTAAAGAACATAATCAAGAAGCATATGCTTGACTAAATAAGATAGGTTCGGATCACTGGGCCAAGGTATCATTTCCAGGTAAAAGATATAGGACACTTAGATCCAATAGGTCTGAAAGTGCAAATGCAATGTTCAAATAAGCTAGATCAATGCCTATAACACATTTAATTGAGCACATGAGGGAGCACACAACGACATTATTTGAAAAATGTCGGATGGACGGTCATAATATGATGGAAGAATTAACCCCATTTGCCTGAAAATAGGCGAGAAGAAGCAAGGAATGTGACTGTATTGCCTGTGTCACTGTATGAATTTTAGGTTAATTCGCTACATAACCAGGTACATTGCATTCATACGGCAATGTACATAGCATATGCTCATTTATGCGTTAGGGATACATAGTGTGTTAGTTTACACACGTTATTGTTCTTCAACGTGTAAGTCGATGGGTTTTACATAACAATCGTAAGACACCTCATGTACTTGAGAACACAATAAATTCATTTATTGTGCTCTCTTACTCATGATCTTTTCTTCATAGGATGTGGTAAACCTGGTTGATCGTACCTGCACATGTGGAATGTTTCAACATCTGGGTCTACCATGTAAGCATGCAATGGCGGCAATCGATAATAGACACTTATATGTGTCTGAGTACTGCGAAAGATGGTCCTCTACTGAAATGTCTAAACTGACCTATCGTGAACCTTTACACCCAACCAAAGATTGGCACCAGTGGGCACCGGCTGGAGTTATGCCTACATTCAACCCACCTATCCCTCAAAAGCAGCAGGGGCGTCCACGAAAAAATCGGATAGAGTCACAACCGCCTCTCAAAGCCCAATGAAAATGTGGAACATGCAGTCAGTTGGGTCACAACTGCAAATGATGTACCAACGCACGAGGGCCCTCCAATGTGGCAGATGTCCCACAGACAAGTCGAAGGTGGTCGAATAATAGCATACACAAACGGAGCAAGGAGGGAGAGCATCGATCAGACTTACCTTTTCCACCTCCATTCTTCAGATGAAATTTTTTGTATATACATCGTCTTATAATCAACATGAAATATGTAATTAACGTGTTCCTAAAAACACGATATGTTGTACAAAGGGGATAATGCATATGATGTCAAAGTTTCCTTTGCTTACACGATGTCAAAGTATCCTTCACTTACACAATATTAGGCATATCGTGTGTTCGAACACACGACAATTCCATGTTCAAAATGTTCAAATTGTGGAGGCATCATTCCCGAGGCATCAATACCATAACCATCTCACCCTGCCTATATATATATATATTAGGGTTAAGGTTTGCAGAATGCTCACTCACTGGTTCTTCGTAGAGATTGTGCTTGTGGCGGTTGGTGAATCTGTTCTTCATGGAGACGTATCGTTCTGGATATTGCTGTAGCGGCAGCTAGTGAATCTATCCCACAATCGGATACAATCACCACCTATATCCGATCGTGGGCATGATTTACTAGACACGTCATTATATCAATATATCCAATGATCTGTCTCATCCGTGCCCTATTCGTTAGATGAAAATTTAGGTTTTGTAGAATGCTCACTCACTGGTTCATTGCAGAGATTGGTCATTCGGGAGATTGCTTTAGCGTCGGCTGGCAAATTGGCCTGCCTTCAGATATGGTCCTCGCCTATATCTGAAGGTGGGCATGGTTTGCTAGATGGTGATATATCAATGTCCCTAATGATCAGTAGCATGGGTTAGAGAGTCTGTAAGGAGATCGCAATCCAGCTGATCGCTCTCGCCAAGACAGATTATTATTATCTTTGTATTTTTAAAGTTCTGTAAAGATTAGTTTTTTGGATGTAATAAATTAATAACTGTTGTATATTTCTTCCCATTGAAAGTTGTCTTACCTGTACATTGAGAGTAGTAACGTGATGATTTTTTGCTTTCTAACACGCTATCAATATTGATCCCAACGACAAGCCGAAGGAGGTCGATTAACACGGAACAAGTAATTAACGTGTTCCTAAAAACATGACATGTTGTTAGTAGGTTGTACTGTATGTGTATATCGTGTAAATGACAACACAACTAAATCGGCGATCGTGTTACTAATTACACGATCAGGGTTACCTTTTCAACTTCCGTTCTTCAGCTCACATTTTTGGCATATGCATCGTGTTATAATAACACAAAATATGTAATTAACGTGTTCCTAAAAACATGACATGTTGTACATAGTGGAAATTGTATATGTTGGACGTGTTATTACTTACATGTTCGAACACACGACAATTCCATGTTTGAAATTTTCAAATTGTGGAGGCGTTATTCCCGAGGCATCAATACATTCAATTACCTGGCGGTCTGTAACCGTCTAACCCTGCCTATATATATATTAGGGTTAGGGTTTGCAAAACACTCAATCATTGGTTCTTCGCATAGATTGGGCTAGCGGCGGCTAGTGAATTTGTCCGTCATCGGATACGGTCCTCACCTATATCCGATGGTGGGCATGGTTCGCTAGATGGAGATTTAGCAATGACTTTCTCACGATGATGTTCTTCGCAGAAATGTATCATTCGGGATATTGCTATAGCAGCGGTTGGTGAATCGGTCCACCATCGGATACGGTCACCTCCTATATCCGATGGTGGGCTTGGTTCGCTAGACAGCGATTTAGCAATTTCTCCAATGATCTGTTGCATCTACATCCTATTTGTTAGACGACAATTTAGGTTTTGCAGAATGCTCACTCATTGGGTCTTTGCGGAGACGAGTCATTCGGGAGATTGCGTTAGCGGCGGCTGGTGAATCAGCCCACCATCGGATACAGTCCTCACCTATATATGATGGTGGGCATAATTCACTAGACAACGATATATCAATGTCTCTAATGCTCAGTCGCATGGGTTCGAGAGTCTGCAAGGAGATCGCATGTCAGCTGATCGCTCTTGCCGAAACAGATTGTTATTATCTTCATATTTTTTCCACTATGTAAAGATTGGCTTTTTTGATGATAATTGTTCAAGCAAGTGTTTATGCCTTAATACGATCTGTTTGTAAATCATGTTGCCGGCCGCACGACATTTGATGAAATTTGTATTTTCTTTTCAAATGACTTTCGTAAATATCGTGTTAAAAGTCACATGATGAGGTACCAGAACCTAATTATGAGTTGACGACTGTGATAGTGATTATTGTTTCATATTGTGTAACCTATTACACGATATGAAACAATTTGTGCGATCGAGCACACAACAATTGCATTAATTTTACCACCCAATTCCCAAAGAGTCCCCACAATTTCCAAGATTTCAATTAAATTAGGATGACCAATTTGTCCCCTTCAGTGGCTTGGGCCTAACCAACTTCTGAAGGTGGGCGATTAACTACCAAGAGTTATTTTAATGTCGTGAACGTTTCGTCACAATTGAAGTGATGGGTTCGTGAATATGCATGGAGAGCGCATGCATATTGATATTTACGGAGCACGAGATGGAACACTATTTTATTCGTATTTATTAATTTCCATAAATATCAGTTTGTTGCATATAATGAAAGCCCTTTCAAGTTACAGGAAAATATTAATATCAGTTGCGTCCGGTTTTCACATGGAAAGATGTCTTCCTGTATAACACGATCTCAATATTGGTCGTACAATCAAACACACGATGGAGCACATCTTTGTGAAAACAAAAACATGATACATAAATATGTTGATCAATTATGCGTTAACACAACATACACTATTATACATGGAATATTGGTAATAACATGTGGCTGAACCCACAACAATGATAGGATGCCATTGACTTGATTCCCAATGCATTGTTTCACCCTACCTACCTACCTACCTATATATATATATATATATATATATATATATATATATATATATATATATATATATATATACATGTGGCTGAACCCACAACAATGATAGGATGCCATTGACTTGATTCCCAATGCATTGTTTGACACTACCTACCTACCTACCTATATATATATATATATATATATATATATATATATATATATATATATATATATATATATATATATATATATATATATATATATATATATATATATATATAGTAGGGTTAGTGTTTGCAGAACGCTCACTCACGCTCTGTTCGCTACCTGAGCTGGGTCATTCAGGAGACTACTGTAGCGGCGGCTGGTGATTCTGCAAGGAGTTTGCACGCCAACCCAATTTGAGGCACATAATTTTGGATATTGCTTTTGCGCCTCATGGTGTATCTTCCCCCCTACCAGATAAGGGGCTCACCTTCATTTGGTGGGGGAGGTATGCTACCAGGCGCTATAACAATGTCTCGAATGGTCTGTCCCATGAGGTCGCACGCTATTTTGTGTACAAACACGCTATCAATGCTGGTCATAGATGTCATAATACGAGATGTGAAGTAAATGATAACACGACCTTATACGAGTAGGTGTGTATGCGATAACATGACCTAATAGGCGATTGTGAAAACTATAATATGATCAGATATATGTGTTCTACCGTATCGCGATATTGAATACATGACATTGATACAAATCATTTAATCGATTATACGCGATCTAAAATTCGTACAACAACATAGTGCAAAATAATTGATACAATAATTAATTACAAAATAATTGGTCACAGTCATTAATCACAAAATAATTGGTCCAAGTAATTAATTACAAAAAACTAGCATCTTTTTTATAGTTCATTTGTATCCGGATCAAATTCCTTTTCGATTCGAGCCCGAAGTATTGCAGCACATATCATCGGCCTGACCAAGCATGTTATCTTGAGTTGTCTAAAATTTGGCTGAATGATGCCCCCTGCTAGTTTCGCTATATAGTACATGACAAACAAACCACAATCTTCATTTGTTTCCTAGTACGGGCATTTGTTGATCTTAGTCAGTGGCCACGTCCAAGCCCCTTTTATCTTAAGTGCCTTCTCCATTCTATTGACAACATGTTTCCTGACACTGTCCACCTCAACAAAGTGGTAACTGTGATCACCCTTTAGAGGATTGTACCACCTAAATCACTTCTCCCTACAACGGATAATAAGCAATAGAAAGTGGCCCTTGATGTAAATAGGAATGAAATTGCTCTCTGTGTTAACATTTAGGCCTCTCAACAATATGCTAGAGAGTTTGCCCTCCTTCTCCGTAGGACCTTCCCCAGTGTTGACGTTAAAGTAGTGCTGAATAACAAACTTGCCAAAAAAATAGTTGGGGTACGTACCTGGATTTCTCATATTGCGTTCATCTAGTAGTTGGAAGAAGACGTCGATGACCTACACAATACCATATGTGTTAGTAATGACACTATTTGCTACTGATTGTCATATTACTTTGCACGATTAGTGTCTATGCTGTGTTTACGATCAACGACTAATTCACAAGTTGTGTATTAATTAACATGCTAGTTTTACTTCAGCAATTACAAGTTGATAGTTAGCGTATATGAAAACCAACGATATGATTTTGTGTCGTGTAATCGATAAAACAATAATTCATTGTAATATACGTAAGATATTCAATCGTTTGATTGATAACACGATAGAGCTTAAAACATATGAGCGATGAATACATATTACCTCATTCGTTATGCACTCCTGCTTTAATTGAGATAAGTAGTTGGTGTAGAGGAGTGTCTCTATAGGCCACAACTTGTATGGGTTTGACACAAATTCCATGATAATTTCTTTAACTATTGTTTCCTGCACCACCAGGTGGAACACCAATTCTGTATCAAGATAGTCCTTCACTTGCAGACTTGTCTCCTCCTTGTTTGTCTTAGGTGCAGTATCTTCTTGGATATCATTAACATTGCGGATACTCTCCATTACGTCCGCATCTACTAGAGGATTTCTGGTATAGTTCCTTCACTGAAAAATGCGATTGGGGCTACTGGTTCTAGGATGAGAGACTTTCGATGTCAGGATAATGCTTCTTGGGCTAGGGACCAAAGCTAGAGGTAGTTCATCCCCAGGCTTTCGAGGTTGGTGACTGTATATAGACTTTGCTAGCTTCTCATCAACGTAGTTGCTGAAATGCTTTGGCTTCTTCGCTACCTAAACTGCAACTTTTTTCACTGGCTCCTGACCTTGAGCAAATGGGTGAACTGCGATGGACCTCGACTTTTGTTGCGCATGAGGTACAATGGGAGGGCCAAGAGAAGCTTTATGCTTCACTCTGATTTTTACTCGTTTGGGTGTTGCTCCTTTATTCACTTGCTTGGGTGCTTCCGGTCCCTTCAAGGGTTGTTCCGGAATCTCCAGTTGGTTTGCGGGTCCCTCACGGGGTTGTTCTGGCACATGACAGACTTGAGCCACAACCTCAATTGGAAGGTCTGGTTCCTCTACCTCCCGAGGTTGTTCATCGACATCCCGGGGAAGGTTCGGTTCCTCAAACTCCCGCGGTTGTTCTTCGACATCCCGGTGTTGTTCCATGAATTCTGCATTTATCTTCGACAAAAATCTAGTTATTACGGTCCTTTGTAACTTCGGACCCATCTGTTGTGCCCGGTGTAGGCACAATTGGTACGCAGGAGTTCTACGCAGGGAAAGGGAAAGAAGCTAGAAGAAAGGGAAAGGAGTTCTGGAATTACTTCAATAACATGCCAACAAAGGAAGAAGATGACCCCCTTTATGGGGAGTCGTGCCCCACTTTGGGAGTCGTGTCACTAGTGGGCCCGGTTCACCCGTGGTCCACTAGTGCGCTAGTTTTTACAGTTTCTACTAATCAAAGTTACAATAATCAACTGCTAACTAGCCTACTGACATAATAAAGAACTAAAATAAAGGAAATACTATCCACTAGTGCACCCGTGCACAACACTCCACCACGCTTCCGACACGCCTTGTCCTCAAGGCGACCATGAAGGATACCGGAACAAAAACTCATCCTCAGACAACCACGTAGCATCCTCCAGTGGTTGGCCCTGCCAAGAGACTAAAACCTCGGTGATAATCCGACCAGAACAGCGTACACGACGCTTGGCGCTGCAGGAACCGGCTCAGACGAGGCGACAGGGCCCATCAAGGGAAGAGGGGGAGCATCCATAGCCAGGGTAGGGTCACCAATGCAACGACGCAGCCGGGAAACATGAAAAACCGGATGGACCAACGAACCCGCGGGTAAAGTGAGGCGATAAGCAACCGAACCCACTCTCTCTTCGACAACATAGGGCCCGTGAAATCGTGGAGCAAGCTTAGAGTGCTCAGGCTGGAACAAAGAGGACTGACGCTAAGGAAGGACTGAAACATAAACCAAGTCCCCCACGACAAACTCGCGCTTAGTGTGATGGCTGTCATAAATCTGCTTCATTCGGTTCTGAGAGGCAGACAGGTTCTCTTTGAGCTGACAAAGGACCTCATCCCGAGTCTGTAGCATGTAGTCGACCTCTGCCACGGAAGACCAATGAGGCACATAGGACAGCACAGTAGGGGGCGGCCTGCCATACAAAATCTGAAAAGGAGTGAACCCAGCATGAGTGTGATAGGCGGTGTTATAAGACCACTCAGCCCAAGGAAGAAGCTGAAGCCAACGTCGGGGCTGATCCATAGCGAAGCAATGCAAATATTGCTCCAAACAACGGTTCACAACCTCTGTCTGACCATCCGTCTGGGGGTGGTATGCGGTGCTCATGTGGATAGAAGTGCCCTGGAGAGTGAAAAATTCTTGCCAAAACTGAGAGATGAAAACCCGGTCGCGATCAGAGATCACCGTGCGAGGCATACCATGTAACTTGGCCACTTCCCGAACATAAAGTTCCGCCACTGACTTAGCTGTGTAGGGATGACCCAGAGCACAAAAATGGGCATATTTAGATAGTCTATCAACGACCACCATAATCACCGATTTGCCTTGAACCAACGGTAAGGCCTCAACGAAGTCCATGGAAACATCGTCCCAAACCTGATCTGGAATGGGCAAGGGTTGGAGCAACGCGGCCGGTGAGGTAGTGGCGGACTTGGCACGTTGACAGACATCACAAGCAGCCACAAATCAGTCACTGTGCGACGGACACCCTTCCACAAGAAGCTTTGACTGACCCGTTTATAAGTGCGAAGAGCACCCTCATGACCCGCCAAAGGAGAAGCATGGAAGTGAGTGAGGAGACGCTGGCGCAGGTCTGTCACCGCTGGCACCCAAAGATGGTCCTTCCAAAAGAGAAGGCCATCCTTCCATGCAAAACTAGGGTGCGCCGCTAGGTTGGCCTGAAGGCCCGCGATCAGAGTGGAGGTCGAGCAATCATCTGTATAAGCTTACTGTAATTCATCAAGAAAGGGATAAACCGGGCTGGAAATAGCCAAACACGAACCTGGGTTGGCGCGGCGAGACAGTGCATCAGCCACAGTGTTGTCCGATCCCTGCTTGTACACGACCTCATAGTCATAACCCAAGAGCTTACTAACCCACCACTGCTGTGCGGGTGTGGACACCCGCTGTTCGAGAAAATACTTGAGTGGCTGATGGTCGTGCGAATGAGAAACCGCCAGCCAAGCAAATAAGGGCGCCACTTCTCGATCGCAAGGACAATGGTGAGCATCTCTTTCTCGTAGATGGAGAGGGACAGAGAACGACCAGCCAAAGCCTTACTGAAATAGGCAATGGGACGCTCCTCCTGAAGTAGTACCGCCCCGAGGCCGGCATCCGACGCATCGGTCTTGACCATGAATGGCCGGCTGAAATCAGGTAGAATCAAAACAGGGGCGGTCACCATAGCCTGTTTCAACTCCTCAAAGGCGGCCTGGGCAGCGTCGGACCAACAAAAAGCACCTTTCTGCAATAGCTGAGTGAGCGGTCGAGCAATCTCGTCATAGCGGTGAATAAAGCGCCGGTAATAGCCAGTAAGGCCAAGGAAACCTCGTAGCGCCCGGGCACAAGTAGGGGCCGACCAGGTGTTGTGGACAGTTGTCCACAAGCATGGAGTGGTGCAGGAAGACCAGGAAAGGGGAGGGTGGATGGCATGACCATCAGAGAGAAAGGGGAGAGGCACAGAAGAAAGGGGAGAAACAAAATTAATCATTCACTAACTCAATTAGGGCGCAGCCCTTACATTTAAATAAACTAGCTAACTAGCTAAGTGAGCTCACTAACAATCACCTAAGGCTTATTAGTATAATTAAACTAAATAACTAATTACCTAATTACTTAAATGCCCTTATTACATTAAAACCCCAAATACCCTAATATCTGACCCCTAATAGGCGCCCTAAAACGTGCACAACATTCTACCACGCTTCCACATCACCTCGTCCTCGAGGTAACCGTAGGACTGGTTTTGAAGCCAAAAAAAATCTCAGCCTTGTTTGGGACAATGATTGCACCAAGGCACCGCTGGGTTTGGCCAATGACAACAATTTGCAGAATAAGATTACACCGCATTGCAGTCTCCTCGAGCTCGAAAGGTGCAACATGTTCACCTGTTGTCAGAACAATTGTATCCTTAGCCCGACCGTCAAGAACATGCACTCCTCCACACTGACGACTCAGACCTCCTGAGTGAGAGGCAATCCACCCAATACCACCAGTCCAATACCACCAGTATTGAACCAGCCCGCGTTATCTAAGACTGCTTTTGTTGCAGAAGGATTCAGATAATAATCCTTCATTACCTGTGGCCCACTTGCTTTCACTACGCCTTGGGAACCAGAAGGAAGGACGTCACCAGTCTCTGAATCAACACTTTCTATTTCTGCATGCCGCAGAGGATGCCCAACAGAGCCAATAACATTACATGTAAGTCGTCTACAAGCAACAACTGGGGAAGTCGTCGTTAGACCATAACCATTTTGTAACTTAATACCAATCGCCGCAAAAAACACGTCCACATGAAAAGGCAGACTTCCACCACCACTTATACCAGCCTTGGATAGTCCAAGTGCTGACTGAATTTTCCTGTAAACGAATTGCTTTCCAAGTATATGAAGCGGCCATAGTACGGCAGTAATTAGTGTTCCATATAACCACTCAAGCAGGGAGAGCAAGGGAAGATCCTTCGTTGGTGATCTTGGTAGCGATTTTCCCTCACAAACCCTTTTCCACTCCATGTATAGCATGCGAATTGCTATAAAAGACAGTGCCACAAAGTTTCGGGCAGCACTACTGGCAGAGATTTGTTGCTGAATCCCACTATAAGGCGTCTCATAGATCAGTGGAACAGAAATGATGTAGTGTGGTTGAGATCGCTGCAAGTCTTCCTTGACGTTTTTTACTGTTGTGTAGACTTGCTCAATATCATATGTAAGTGGGAAGTATTCACAAGAACGTTTATAAGCATGCCAAGGTGGAAGCATACTCACAAACCTATCCCCAGCTTCAGCAGGAACAACATTAATTGCACCAGTGGTCATGATGCCTTGAGCTGCAACCAACAATCTATGTGAGTTGTCAACAAAAAGGGCAAGCTGTTCATCTGGACTAACCTCAATGGCTCGTAAACCTTCAGCAAAGCATAATATTTCCTGCTCGAGAAATGCCTCTGGCCCTATCACTCTGACTGCGGATCCAACACATTCTAGCAGCTGTTTTTTGTACACCACATAAGTAATCCCATCTGCCGATTTATGTTGAGTGGTAGATACTGCAAGAGAGCATAACAGGGCAAATAACAATTCAGGGACCGCCGCAGTGGATGGGCTGGAGTGAAACGCTTGCAAAATGTTCATCATATGATTGGTATCACAAAGTTGTTGTAGTTCCAAGAGTGTGGGCATTTCATCACATAGCTGGAGGATCTCACGCACGTCTCCCAGCAATGAGTCAGCGCCGTAGCTCTCGTTGAGCCAATTTTCCTCCGAGAATTCACCCAAAAAAATCTTGAAGATTCTACCAAAAAACAGGGGCGCTCTAGCCAGATCAAGCAAAACCATATGGCAAGAAAATTTCCGTAAGAGCACGACAATCCCCAGGGAGCAATTCTCGTCCAGCCCTTGTGTCCGTGCAGAAGGAAAGAAATCTTCAGTATGATTGCCGAAGCGAATAATCCAGCGAAGATCTTTGCAATTAAGCTGCGGCCGATACCGAAATTCAGGAGGCCACAAGGAAAGAAAATCCTGCAGCAACGGGTCATCGCCTGGGAGTAGACCCACACGAGATCGCACGAGCTTTTCAACCAGGAAAATCCGAACCCGGCCAAAGAAATCCCGTGTGAGTAGATCGCCAGCGAGGACACAATCATCCCGTTGGAGAAGGAAAAAATTCCCCAGATCCGAAGATTGCGGCTGGTCTGCGGAAGGAAATTCCGACGGCTCAGCTGGAGGAGATTCCGACGGCGGCGGTGGTGGGCGGAGGAGGAGGCTGGTGGTCAGGCGAGTCAGTGACTGCTGGAAAGGCCCTAAATTTGGAGGTATAACCTCTGATCCCCTGTTTTTGACAGTGAAACAGGGTGATGAACGGAAGGAGGAGAAGCAAGTGACCGGCTTGCCGACGGCCTGGTCTCTGGCGGAAGGCGGCCATTTTCTGGGCCTCCCGTCTCAGACAGTTCAGGAGATCGGCGAGGACGATGGGCGTGGAACCGACAGCGACGGACTCGGCCTTGCTCGAGGAGGGCCAGGCGGCTCCCGTGGTTAGGAACCCACAGAACTCGTCGAGGCCATAAGATTCATCAGAGGGGGTGGAGTCGGCACCGAAGGGAACGAACCGGGCGGAGAGGCCAGTGTGCTGTTTGTGGGATGCGGTGCAGAGAATTCTGATGGGCTCGAAGCAGGACCCACCGGGGGCACCAGTGATGGTGTTTTCCGGCCGGCTGATATCCAGCACATTGTCCTTCACCAACACTTCGTCTCCCGTTTCTCTGTCGACGCCAACTCCACCGGCCAGAAGGCCTTGCCGGCCAGTATCAATCCCCATCTGCACCCGCTGCCATTTCCTCCTGTGGGCAACGGACTTGGACGCGGGCCGCGCTAGGCCAGCCTGGGAAAGGTGCAACGACGCTGCAGTGACGGTGGACGGTGCTGGATTGATCAGCGGCCAGACGGTGGGCATCATTCTCACCTTGCAGTCAGTGACGGCGGGAGGTGATGCCATTGGGGAAGACCGTGACGGACCGCCCTGAACGGGCGGTTCGAGCGCTGTCAGGCATTGCGCGAGGGCCGCCTGCCGAGCGTTTAAGCTCGCCATGTCTGCAGCGAGAGCCTCCACCGCCACGAGGATCTCTGACAGCTTGGCGTCAAATACCGCCGGATTGGCCTTCGGGCTGTCCGCTGAAGTGAGAACAATGGCCGGAGATCGTAACTGCTCCGATACCAATGTTGTGAATGGTTGTCTATAAGCATGGACTGGCGCAGAAAGACCAGGAAAGGGGAGGGTGGATGACATGGCCATCAGAGAGAAAAGAGAGAAGCACAGAAGAAATGGGAGAAACAAAGACAATTAATCATTCACTAACTCAATTAAGGCGCAGCCCTTACATTTAAATAAACTAGCTAACTAGCTAAGTGGGCTCACTAACAATCACCTAAGGCCCATTAGCATAATTAAACTAAATAACTAATTACTTAATTACTTAAATGCCCTTATTACATTAAAACCCCAAATACCCTAATACCTGGCCCCTAATAGGCGCCCTAAAACGTGCACAACACCAGGATAGCATGACGGTCACCTTAGAGGGGTCCGTAGCCACACCGTCATGAGAGATGACATGACCCAAGTATTCAACCTGTGAACTGCCAAACAAACACTTCGAGCGTTTAAGAAACAATGAGTTAGCTTGCAGGATATCAAAGATAGACCTGAGATGTTCCAAATGGTCGGCCCACATCTTGCTATAAACCATAATATCGTCGAAGAACACCAAGATAAAGCGGCAGAGGAAGGGCCTGAAGAGGTCATTCATAAGGCTCTGAAAAGTAGAGGGCGCATTCGTGAGGCCGAACTGCATAACCAAGAACTCAAAATGACCATCATGAGTACGGAAGGCAGTCTTATGCACATCGGAGGGTTGCATGCGAATCTGATGGTAACCGGAACGAAGGTCAAGCTAACTGAAGACGGTAGCACTAGCCAACTCGTCCAATAGTTCCTCCACCACCGGTATAGGATACACACAGAAGCGCCAAGTACCATCTTTCTTACGGACCAGCAACACTGGGGAAGAAAAAGAGCTCGTGCTAGGCCGAATGATACCTGAAGAAAGCATGTCCGCTACCAAGCACTTGATCTCAGCCTTCTGAATGTATGGATAACGGTAGGGGCGTACATTAGCGGGAGCAGCACCGGGCAGAATGGGAATAGAGTGGTCATGAGCCCTCACCGGTGGAAGGCCTGTTGGCGCTGCAAACACCGGCCCATACACTGTCAAAAGATCAAGAAGGTCCTACGGCACGTCATCCTATATCACATCCACTGACGCCCACTGCTGGAGGAGGAGTCCTTGTGCGGCGAACCTAAAGAAGGACGCCGCTGCTTGGGCAGAAAGGAGAGTGCCGGGCTGTGAGCCTTGGAGACGTACCCGCTGTCCATGCAATGCGAAATCCATCACCAATTCCTTAAAGTTCCAAAGAACGTCCCCAAGCTCCTGGAGCCACTGCACCCCCAACACCACGTCCGCCCCCTTCATCGGCAGTAAAAAGAGGTCGGCCACAAAGGTGTAGCCCTGGATGGAGAGTGCCGCCTGTGCACAGACGCCTGAATTGGGGAGGTGCTTGCCATCACCAATCAGTACATCAAAGGGGGTAGAGTCAGACACAAAATAACCTAGCCGCTGCGCCACCTTATCGTTAATGAAATTGTGCGTCGATCCACTGTCAATCAAAATGGCGACCTATTGCCGCTTGAGGTAACCCTGTACCCTCATCATATGCGGAGTGAAGGCCCCTTAGAAAGCATGCACAGAGATCTCTGGCAATGTATCCGCAGGGTACAGAGAATCAGGCTCATCGGTACCCCCGGACTCCTCATCGATCTCTTCCACTAATAGACTCCCTTTGACGGAACAACGGTGCCCCGGAGCAAACTTCTCATCGCAGAGAAAACAGAGTCCTTTTGCATGATGTTCCTCCATTTGGGCAGGAGTGAGACGACGGGCAATCGGGCCGGCCGGAGGAGGAGCTTGGTGTTGTTACGTCTAAAACAAGACTATGAAGAAGTCAAATTCAGATTTAATTTACTTGCCAATTGTAGTAGACAAGGTCGATCCACAGGGAAAGCCTTGTGCAACAAAGAAAATAGTTACGAAGAAATAGAGGAAGAAAAATTAAGAAAGAAAGAGTAGAAGAGTATTGAGAGAATAACAAGTTAAGAAATCAAGATGAGAAAACACTAAGGCATTAAGGATCATTGTAACATCTAATGATGTTCTTCATGTATCATGTTATCTCAGTTAGAATCGAATGAAGATTCTATCTAACTGGAAGATATGAACATTAAAATTAAAACTAAAGATAGAAAATGCTTTGGATAGATGAAGGATAAAAATAATTGTCTCTTCAAGTTTTCTATGTATCCAAATCACAAAAGATCAAGAAGGAGAGCCTTCAAGCATCTTATGTATCCAAATCACAAAGAAACAAGAAAAAGAACAATATTAAATAAACATCACTTCAAATAAATAATACTTACTTGAAACCATTGATGAAACATAAATTGAACTCCATTAAAATGTTACAAATCACCTCTAGCCTTAGCTTGAGAGCTTAGAAAGCCATTACAATAAAACTAAAAATAAAATTACAAAATAAGAGAAGGAAATAGGAGAAGAGAGCTCCAAAGAGGAGAGAATGCCCCATCTATCACGTCCACCCCTCTATTTATAGGAAAAGAAAAGGTTGCTTCAAAGGGAAAAATCAAATCATATCTCCAGATTTTATCCTGATTGATTGCCTAATTCAACCCCTATATCTTCGGAATTTTGAATTTCTTCCTGAAATAACACTTGTAGCCACGGAAGTCTTCTTTCCATTACCACCAGAATCGTATCAATCTGAATCATACATAAAAAGATATGATCAAAATACTAAGGCTGTGTCAATCTATCCGAATCAACTTCTTTCATAATTTAGTTCTATTCATACAAATCTCAAATCAAATGGGTCCACAAGGTTGTGTTCGACCATTCCATGCACTTTAGACCATTATGAGCCCATTCTTGACTTTTAAATAGCTTTGGGTAGTTGGGCTCAACTTCCTCTTCCAGTTGTATCTTGTTGAAGCCTGTTTAGACATGTAAACTCAATTAAGGTCCAACTAACTTATTCAAAACATAAATAGCCCAAATCAGCAATGAATTAACACAAAATAGGATTGCAAATAGAAATTTGAAAACATTTTATTAAACATTATTTCAGTGCATCACTTGGCCAACGCGGCCAGGTTGGTTGCTGGCTGGAACGGCAAGGGGAGAGGCGGACACAGTAGTCCGAGGAAAAGGTCCGAGCCTGCCTCCCTGTCGCTATCGAGTCAACTTCTCCTCCTCAATACGTGCGTGGCGCACTACCTCCCGCATGCTGGAACAGGGAAAATGGCGCATCTCCTCAGAAATCTCAGGCTTAAGTCCTCGCTTGAACGTACCCACCAGGGCGGCCACCGGCCAATCAGGGAGGCGATTAGCCACCTTCATGAACTCCGTGTAGTAGGCGCGCATGGTGGATGTCTGGCGCAAGGAGGACAACATCTCGTTGAAATCTTGAAACTCATTGGGGCCGAACTGGATGCATAATTCATCGGAGAAGGCGACCCAAGTTGGGTAGCGCACCTCCTTCTCAAAGCTCTGATACCACACCGATGCATCCCCGTCAAGATGGAAGGCCGCTATGTGCAGCCGTTCAGCCTCCGACTGTGTTCCCTGGTAGGCAAAAAATTTCTCCGCCTTGTAGAGCCACTCGACAGGGTCATCATCTCCGTTATAACGTGGAAATTGTAGATGGGCCAAACGAGGTTCTGCCCCACCCCAAAGTGCTCCACGATGCCCTGGATACTCCTCCCAATCATCCTCCATCTCTTGGTGAAGATTTCGGGGAGGCGGCACCATTGGGGCATTTTCCCGAACACCTGGTGCGCCTCGCGAATCCCAGGCCTGGCGCTTCCCTTCCAGGCCATGATCGACAGTGCCAAAGCGTACACCGTCCTGAGTAAAGCGCATCTCGCGGTCAGCAGGCGCTGAGAAGTCAGAGCGGAGGAGTTCAGGAGCCTGGGACGGTCCCCCCTTCTCCGTGGAGGCTGGCGGCCTGGACACCAGAGGGGGTGCACGCTCAGCCTGAATCTGGGCTACAACGATTCCCAATGCATCAATCTTGGCCATGAGTTGCGCCATCGTGACCTCGCTGCCGGTCTCCAGTTCTGATTTGGGGCTGTTCGCAGAGACGAGAGTCCCTTTCTCAGGCTGATTGTCCGGGGCCGTGGCAGCTTGCTTGCCTCGAGCCATGGCCAGGGATCGTAAAAGCTCCGATACCAATGTTGTGCCCGGTGTAGGCACAATTGGTATGCAGGAGTTCTACGCAGGGAAAGGGAAAGAAGTTGGAAGAAAGGGAAAGGAGTTCTGGAATTACTTCAATAACATGCCAACAAAGGAAGAAGACGACCCCCTTTATGGGGAATCACGCTCCACTTTGGGAGTCGCACCTCACATTGGGAGTCGTGTCACTAGTGGGCCCGGTTCACCCGTGGTCCACTAGTGTGCCAGTTTCTACAATTTCTACTAATCAAAGTTACAATAATCAACTGCTAACTAGCCTACTGACATAATAAAGAACTAAAATAAAGGAAATACTATCCACTAGTGCACCCGTGCACAACACCATCTTCTTCTTCGGTTTGGTGGCAGCTTGCGGTTGCCGTTTCTCTGTATTTAAGAAGTAAGTAATCGTGTTAGTAACCACATGATATCCACACAAGTCGTCATTTACAAACATGATAAAGATATTATCGTATTTGTAGAAACATGATCGACTGCCAAATCGTGCTCACTATCACATGACCATGCAGAGATGATTCTCACAACTACTACGTCAATGATCGTGTGACTGATGACACGACAATCCAACCGTTGTCTTTCTTACTCAACGACATGATCTCTTATCTTGTACTTACTTAAAATGAATCCCTCTTCCACCGGCTGAGGGACTTGTACTCATTGATCGTCGGGGGCAGATGATTGGCGCGCTGCTCGATTTTGAAGCTCTTGCCTTTGAACGAACCGAAGGTGATCCTTCGATTTTCAGAGGAGGGGTTGATGCTTGGTCGACCACCGGCTGAGTGGGTACAGGCGGCTGTTTTGTATCAACGGCCTCGGGGGGTTGCATCTATTCTATGAGGCTATTTGACGCCTCTAGATCGTCCTTAACACATTGGAGTGCAGCTACAACTCGATCCGTGTTCCATCCCCAATCACCATATAGAACAGCCTTCTTTAAAACAACTTCACATATTCCCATCATGACATCAACTGGCATGACGAATAATTCAATGACATCATGGCCGGAATGTACATGCCCCAACATCTTGCCGTGGGCGGCATGGCCGGGTCTCATTGTTCGGAAAGGCTGCGTAATCGCCTTCTTAGATTTCGGGGTCGCCCTTTGGACATCCATCAAGTGCGCCTCTTCGGCAATTGGTGTGATGCGCATAACAATTTGCGAGTCTGGCTTCAGCCTCATGAAGACATCCTCGTACCACTTCCTCATCTGGTGATGAGCTAGAATCTTCTTCCTCCCCTTTTCGTCGGCCATGTCAAGTTTATCGGCCTTCTCCACGTCGCTTAATAGTTGGGTAAATCCAGGCCACCTCTTGCACCTCAGGCTGCAAACCGAACCACTGGGAGCCCATATGGACGTATGCTCATAAAACCATACCGGGTGGCAGACAATACAAAAGAATATAAACATTAGACTAAAATGTTCAGTAACTTCACTATAACAAATTAGTCGTGTTATGGATAACACGCTCATATCCATAGTCGTGTTTTCGAGAATACGATATGTCTACTTGCAAGTTAAATGTCGTATGTCCAATAACACGATTGATAGTGGTATCATGTGACCGATGAGGCGATATTCATCTTTGTGAAACATATTGTGTCATTATAAATACGATATTAGAATTAATGTATCATAAAACATACGAGAGTTACCTGGAGCACTAATGAAGCCCCTATGAGAATTCTGGCTGTGGCAGAATGCTCGTCCTGTTTGCTCATGATGTTCCGGTGGGCTTCCGATATGCCTCTCATCAGCAAATCATGTACGGCGCCTACCCAATTGTAGCTCCCCACAACAGACATGTCATCTAAGTAATCACACAGAACTAGGGATACGGCTCTATTTCTTTGCGTGAAAAACACGAGGACACCCATGTGCACGATAGACAATTGTGCTAAGTCCTCGTTTGAAACATTCCTTGTTTCCACAACCACTTCTTTGAACAATTCTTCTAGTCCTGTCTTCTCTAGCCGCTTCCCTTGGGAAGAACTTCTTGTAGAATTCCCCCTTGTCTTGGGCAGCCTTCCCCTCGCTACTTTCCAATTTACACGGGTTCCCTTTTCCACTCAACCCCGTGATCATAGCCACTTCATCCACGGTAAGGGGTAGTCTTTTGCCCCTTATGTTAAAAACCTCCAGTGAGTCATCCCAACAATCACCAATGAGTACATCCAACAATGGCCTGGAGATGATGATGGGCTCACAATCATATATTGTGTAGAACCCAGACTCCACTAAAATCGCCTTGCATCCTGGATGTGAATCTACAAGGTCTTTTGATAGACGTAGTCCAGTGGGGAAACTATTCATTCCCAGACCCGGTCTTCTCCCATAGATTCTCTTCTTCTTCTCTTCTCCAACCTTCACAAACTCCGCCATTTGATGTAATATTCTAACTTTACGTCTAAAAAATTGGATGTATGTATGCCAATCAACAATAGGTCATGACGATAATCAATAGACGCGTCCGTTCACACTTTTTCTAACTAACTTCTATAGAGACAATAAGTATATGTATCGCATAATCGAACATACGCTAAGCGGCCCTCACATACACGACATCATTATGGTTATACATCGTGTTTCCACCAACTTATTGAGCACACGATATATGACGTATCGTCTTTCTGACACAACGATAGTCTAATTCGACGGCCTATGTCGTGTGTTCTAGTACACACTAAATGAAAAATTGTGTATACAAATATCCAAAATGCCATACCTTACCATGAAACCTCCACTGTTGTTCTCCGAGCCTGATTGAACACTCGTTCGGCCGCTGCTTTTCCAGAATCGCAGCAAACTCGATCCGCACTACAAAGAATAACTAGCTTTGGGGCGTACAGTTTAAAAACTAGGCTTATGAGGAACCTTCTTTCAACAACTCGTTCTTCGCAAACTCAAACTCGTTACAGAACAGAAAATCCCTAATCTTCAATGTTTTGGTCGGATAGGTCGCAAAATCTTCTCACATACTGCTTACACTGTGCTCAATTAGGGGACTTTCCGATCAAAAGTGAGTTTTTATTCAGAACGGAGTTTTCACTCGGAGGAATTGCCGGCGCCAGAAGTCGTATAACACTGAATGTTACTTTGTGAGAGTTTAACACGATATAAAACCCTACCTCCAGTCAGGGGTATTTTAGTCTAAATTTAATCTTATATCGTGTTATTCCAGGTCATATGGTATTTCTGTTTCAAATCTAGGAAATATGGAACATTTTATTCTTTGGACAGGCAATATGGAAAAAACTCTTTCAAATTTTCGTTTTTGACAACAATAATTATAGGGTATGGATCATTCCACAAATTTTGTGGAAGTAATCTTTAGAAGTATTTAATTTTTCTTACCAAAGAAAGCAAGTAGTAAATATATACCGAACAGGAGGCCTCATTTTTGTGCTCGGTCGTGAACCGTGATGGCCACTTCTCTCCTCAATGTAAATACCAGCTTGACACTTGCACTTCCCTCCACTCTTTTAGTAAAAAAATGGAAGAAGCTGCCAAAGCATAAAATGCACTATGAAAACAATCGACAAAGTGAGGGAGGTTTCACGGAGATCAGCAAACTACCCGCCACCAATAAGTGATGATGATTTTATTTAATCACTAAGGAGTAAATATGGGGAATACTTAAGTATCTGCTATTATATCAACACTGATCTGTTTCTACGTCATAATAAATTTATCACTTCCTCATGACCCAGGATGCAACATACACAAGACGGGCAGAGAACTTGAATGTTTATGCCAAAGTTTACTAGAGGAGGAGAAGGATGCAAATAGTAGCCTTGAGATTATAGACACCCTCCAACGTTTGGGGGGGAGCTATCTCATTCATGAGGAGATCAAACAAGCCATAGAGGACAAAATTATTGACTCAAGGAAAGAAGATAATCTTAATTACACTGCTCTCAAGTTCAGGATTCTGCGACAACATGGGCACATGACCCCTTGGGGTGCGTATATGTCCCCTCAGAGTATGATTCTGCCTCTTTCATCCCTGTCATTGTGTAACAAGAAATTCATTCCCTTCTTGAACAAGAATGGTGGCTTCAAGGAGGTTTTAAGCTTAGATACAAAGTCAATGTTGAGTCTGTATGATGCCTCCTATTTTTCTATGGAAGAGGAAAATATATTGGATGATGCTAGAGCTTTAGCTAATAAGCATCTAAGGGATCATCTCAAAGGAAACATGAACTCTTAGCTTCATAAGCTTGTAGACCATGGGCTAGAGGTTCCCTACCACTGAAGAACCCTGAGATTGGAGACAAGATGGTCCATCAATTACTACAAAAGAAAGGAGAATAAGAACCTGAGGCAGTAGCTCTAAAGCGGACGAGCTTAACGGAATTAATAGACAAGGGTATATGCGACATTATACTTTGATTTTAATTCAGTTAGTGAAATAACAGCTGGAAGGGACGATTTTGTCTTTTACCTAGAATGTCCGAACTGTTATTTGAAATTTGATCAGTAATCTGGGAAGTTTAAGGGTCTGTTTGGATTGGTGGAAACCGGGAGAAAGGGAAAGAGAAAGAGAAAGTGAATCCAGGTGAAAGAGAAATTAGGAGATTCCTAAATATTTTCCACTGTTTGGTTACACAAATGATGTTAGAGAAAATTGACAGTGACAGTGGTGGTAGCGGCGGTGGTGGTGGTAGTGGCGGTGACAGTGGTAGTGGTGGCGGCGACAGCAATTGTGGTGGTGGCGGCGACGACGGTGGCGGTGGCAGTGGCGGTGGTGGTGTCAATGATGGTGGTGGCGGCGGTGGCAATGACAGTGGTGGCGATGGTGGCAGCAGCAGTAGTGGTGGTGGCGGCGACAGCGGCGGCGGCAGTGGTAGTGTTGGTGGCAGCGGCGGTGGCGGCAATGGTGGTGGGTGGTGGTGGCGGTGGTGGCGGTAGTAGAGGTGGTGGCAGATATAGTAGTGGTGGTGGCGATGGTGGCGGTGGCGGCCGGCGATGGTGGTGGTGGCATCGGTAGTGGTGACGGTGGCGGCGACAATGGCAGTGGTAGTAGCAGTAAGACATAAGTGTTTAGTGCAATAATTTTCTCCCAAAATCCATGGGTTGATGAGTGGAAAATTTTTGGGCCAAATTTTCATCTATTTTCTCTCACTTTTCACTCTAGTTTCTCTTTCCCCGTTGCACCAAACAGTGGAAACTAGGAGATTTTAAGAAGATTCCTTTCCTTTCCCCTGTTTTTCACCAATCCAAACAGACCCTAAGAGAAGGGAGAAATGGCGAGAAAAGGGACCTTCTGCTGGATTTAAATTTGGTTTTCAAACCTTTAGGAGCTGAGCTCTATTCATCAGTTCTCATGGATTTGGGAATGAAGCGTTGTGGATTCAATATGAAGACTGCTTTCTAGCATTGTGGATTCCTCGAAGTTGTTTTGGATCAATAGTGCTTGTAATTGCTTGTTGTTGATTTTAGTTCGAGATTGAATATAGTTTCTACTATGTTTTGTTATTGAATTTGTCGATTGTAAGAAATGAAAGAAATTACTGTTGAATGAATTTCCATTCCTTCGATTGTGTTTACAATTCTGATGGTGAAAGCTAAGACCAGAGTAAAGAGTAGACAATACAATTTTATTTGAACTTTGACTGCATCAGTTTGGTATCAAAGCCTTAGGTTCGTCACTCTGTTGTGGCAAACAGTGAAAACTCAAGCAGACCTATAGATATGAGAGTTGAGTCGGAGAATGGATTGAATTGAACAAATGTTGGAACAATTGACGCTTAATGAAGTTCATTTGCAATTTGCTGAAGCTTCAAATCCAGTTTCCCTGACATTTGCAAAAACTTCAAAAAGACCTTTTGTTCAACCAGTCAACCACAATGTGCAGTAGCAGCTGGTAGACAACAAGTTCCTTTTCAAACTGGAGCTAATCCAATGAACTTCAATGCTGGTAGGAGAATGAATAGCTAACCTATAAATGTTCAAGTGCCACTATTTGATGGAGATGATTCTAGTGAAGAAGAATTTGAGAATGTTTGTCGGCCTCATCAAAGAGGTGAGTTTCAGAATTCACAGAATTATAAAATGAAAATGATTTATCTTCCTTTGATGGATATATGTGTATAGAAGAATTTTTAGACTGGATTTATGAAGTTGAAAAATTCTTTGATGATATGGAAATCGAAAAAATAAGAAGGTGAAACTAATGGCTTATAAACTAAAAAGTAGAGCCTCAGCCTAGTGGGATTAGCTACAATTGAGCAGAACCAGGCAAGGTAAAAGGTCAATCAGATCATGGAATAGAATGAAACAACTTTTGAAGGTTAGATTCTTGCCAGTTGATTATGATCAAATGCTATTTCAACAGTATTAAAACTGTCAGCAAGGCAGCAAACATTGTTAAAGAATATGTTTTTGAATTCTTGAGGTTATCAGCTCGAAATGATCAGCATGAATCAAAAGCATAATTAGTTTTCATATTTATTAGTGGATTGGCATACAATGTGCATGACAAGTTTGCTTTCCAACCTATATACACTTCAAATAAAGCCATCCAAATAGCAAATCAATTGGAGGTACATTTGGGAAAAACAAAATAATAAGAATTTAACCCTCCCAAAACAAAATAATAGGAATTTCAACCCTCCCAAAGTACCGAATACCTCAGCTCCTAATAAAAAATTTAAATTAGTATCAGCGGATTTAATGCCTCAAAAGCCTTCAAAAACATAAACAACAAAACCTCTATAAAAAAATGGACCAGTTGCTAGAAATTCTTAATTTAATCCTTATGCACCACCACCTCCTATTAAATGTTATAGGTGTGGTCAACCAAATCATAAATCAAATAGTTATCTTCAAAGACAAGCTGCTCATCTGACTACTAAAAATCAGCAGTAATTCTCTTACAGTTTAAGTCAAGATAATGAAGCTGCAACGGAGAAAGTGACTAGAGATAATGAAATTGATTGTGATGGTCATCCAATGACTTTAGTCGTGAGAAGAATTATGTATGTAGCCAAGCAACAGGTGAATAATAAAAAACACAGTCTTTTTAGAACTAGAGAATTGTTAAAGATAGGATTTGTAATGTGATAATTGACGGTGGAAGTACAAAGAATATCATTGCTTACAGTGTAGTAGACAAATCGCAACTTAAAACTTAAAGACATCCTAATCCTTATTCGATTGGTTGGATCAAAGAAGTTGGTGAAACTAAAATTACTAAGAGGTGTAAAGTGTCGTTTTCAATTGGTAAAAACTATGAACTAATATTATGTGTGATGTAATTGATATAGATATTTGTCAAATACTTTTGGGAAGACCCTAGCAGTATGAAGTAAATTCAACACACACAAGGTATAGACAATATATATTTATTCTAGTTCAATGGGGTTACAGTGAAGCTCCTACTTGAAATGATCAGTCAGTGAGTAAAGGAAGGAACGGAGATAAAGAAGACATTCCTTCTTACTCACAATCTAAAATGAGATATAAATAAATCTACCACTTTGATTGCTCTAGTGTTTAAAGGAGTGGAAGACTTTGAAGTTAAATTGCCAACCAAGTTATTGCACTTATTGAAGGAATTTAAAAGCATTATAGCAGAAGAACTACCTGATGAGCTACTACCATTAAAAGACATTCAACATTAAATAGACCTCCTACCTAGGTCTAGCTTGCTAAATCTACCTCATTATAGTATGACACTTAAAGAGCATCAAATTCTTCAAGAACAGGTGGAGAATTTGTTAAAGAGAGGTTTAATAAGGGAAAGTCTCAGTCCATGTGCAGTACCAGCCCTTTTAGTGCCAAAGAAAGATGAAAGTTGGAAGATATATATTGATAGTGGAGCAATTAATAAAATTATAATTAAATATGGATTTCCTATTCCCAGGTTAGATGACATGTTGGATATGCTTGGTGGCGCCAAAGTGTTTTCCAAAAGAGATCTTAAAAGTGGATATCATCTAATAATAGTTTGAAGTGGTGATGAATGGAAAATAACTTTTAAAACTAAGGAAAGTTTATATGAATGGATGGTTATGCCTTTCGGGTTATCAAATGCTTTAAGCACTTTCATGAGGTCGATGATCAAATTATTGAAGTCATTCCTTGGGAGATGTGTAGTTGTGTATTTTGATAATATTCTTATATATAGTAGCTGTGAAGAAGAACATTTAAATCACTTAAGACAAGTTCTCATAGTTATGCAGGAAAACAACTTGAACATCAATTTAAATAATTGCAGTTTTATGACTAAGGTGTTAATTTTCTTGGGGTAAGTGGTTAATTCACAATGAATAAATGTAGACAAATCAAAAGTCCAATCCATAATTGAATGGCTAGTTCCTAAGTTGAGGAGCTTTATGGGATTAGCTACTTTTCACAGGAGATTTATTAAGAATTTTAGCATGGTTATTGCTCCTTTAACTGAATATTTTAAAAAAATCAATTCATTTGCTCTTAAGCAGCTGAAGATAGCTTTAAACTCTTAAAGGACAAGTTAATTTATACTCCTATTTTGGCCTTACCAAATTTCAACAAAGTGTTTGAGTTAGAGACTGATGCATCCAGTGTAGGAATTGGTGATGATTTAATTCAGGAAGGAAGGCCTTTAGCTTACTATCGTGAAAAACTAAGTGAGGCTAGAAGGAAATGGTTTGCCTATACTTTGGAACTATTTGCTCTCGTATAAGCCTTGAGACAATTGAGGCAGTACTTACTTCACAGAGAATTTATTTTACACACTGATAATCAATCATTACAATTTTTACAATCATAGCAGAAGGTTACAAGAATGCATGCTAGATGGATCAACGACTTATAGGAATATACTTTTTTCAATAAACATAAATCAAGGCATATAAAAAATATTACTGATGCTTTAAGTAGAAGAGCTACTTTGCTTATCACTTTGCAGACTTTAGTGTATGGCTTTGAAACTTTACCTGAATTATATCCTATTGACTCCATTTTTAAAGGCTACTGGAAGCATTGTCTAGAAAATTCCTAGCTAAAGACAAAGTACAATATTATTGATGGATTCCTTTATAATGGTAATCTACTGCATATTCCTGAAGGATCCTTGAGGGAACAATTAATTAGAGAATTACACAGTGGTGGGTTTGGAGGACACGTAGGCAAAGACAAAACACTAGGATTGCTTCAAGAGAGGTATTGTTGGCCCAATATTATAAGAGATGTTGGAAGATTCATTGCTAAATGCCTAACCTGTCAAAAGTCAAAAGGCTAAGTGCAAAATACTGGGTTGTATATGCCATTGTCAGTCCCTACATCTCTATGGATAGACATTTCAATGGACTTTGTGCTTGGACTGCCAAAGACCCAAAGAAGAGTAGACTCTATATTTGTTGTAAAATGACGCTTCATTCCTTGTAAGAAGACCACTTATGATATCCATTTGTTCTTTAAGGAAATTGTGAAACATCGTGGAGTTCCAAGAACAATCACATTTGACAGGGACAACAGATTCCTCAACCATTTTTGGAGAACTCCATGGAAGAGATTGGACACAAAATTGCAATTCAGCTCTACCTTTCATCTACAGACTGATGGACAAACACAAGTGGTGAATAGGTCTTTGGGAACATTGCTTAGATGTCTATCCAGTGACAATTCGAAACAGTGGGATTTATATTTAGCCCAAGCTGAATTTGCCTACAATGTTGCTGTTAATAGGTCTATTGGTTTAAGTCCCTTTGAAGTGATTTATGGACAGCTACCTCGTCACCCTCTTGATTTGGTTTCACATCCGAGACCAACATGAGAAAATGTGAATGCAGTAAATACTTTGTTGAAATTGACAACCATTTATCAACAGGTACATCAGAGTTTACAGGAAGCCAATAAAAGTTGTAAATAGTTTGCTGACAGAAACGTAGAGAAAAGAACTTTGCAGAAGGTGATATGGTCCTGGTACATCTGAGTAAGGATAGATTACCAGGTGGGCATTATTCCAAATTAAGTCCTAAGAAGTTTGGTTCTTATAAGATATTACAAAAAATTGATGACAATGCCAATATTATGGACCTTCCTTCATCCTCTACTATTTCTAAAACCTCTAATGTTTCAGACATTTTTGAATACCAGGCTCCTGAGCAAGATTGAAGACTTCTCTAGCTCGAGGTTGAGCTTCTTTTGAGAGGGATGCTTTGATGTAGTAGCTCTAAAGTGGATGAGCTTAACGGAATTAACAAACAAGGATATATGCAACATTATACTTTGATTTTAGTTTAGTTAGTGAAATAACTGCTAGAAGGGACAATTTCATCTTTTACCTAGAATGTCTGAACAGTCATTTGAAATTTGAACAATAATATGGGAAGTATAAGAGAAGGGAGAAATTGTGGGAAAAGGGATCTTATGCTGAATTTGAATTTGGTTTTCAAACCTTTAGGAGATGAAGCTCTGTTCATTAGTTCTCATGGATTTGGGAATGAAGCATTGTGGATTCAACGTGAAGACATCTTTCTAGCTTGTAGATTCAAGCTAACCAGGTGGATTCCTGGAAGTTGTTTTGGCTCAATAGTGCTTGTAATTGCTTGTTGTTGATTTAAATTCGAGATTGAATAGAGTTTCTACTCTGTTTTGTTACTGAATTTGTCGATTGTAAGAAATGTAATAAATTACTAATGAATGAATTTCCACTTCTTCAATTGTGTTTACAATTATGAAGATGAAAGCTAAGATCACAGTAAAGAGAATACTGTACAATTTTGCTTGAACTTTGACAGCATCATAACCCTTTGTTGCTTGAATTGGCAAAGTTAGATTACAACATTTGTCAAGCAGGAGACCAGAGCAACGTTTTGTATGCTTCTTTATTCATTATCATTGTTATATGGAGCCTATGAATATTTATTCCATCATAGTTTGGACACACATGAGAAAGATTAACACTAGTCAGTCAATTTATAACACTCATAGATGATATCTACTATGTCAATGGAACAATTGAAGAATTTGAGTTGTTTACCGATGCAATTCACATGTGTGTATATGACCTGGCTTAAATACAAGAACCCTTTTATATACACCCCAATAATTTCCTTAGTGCTCTATTTTATTGTTAAATTTAGGGAGTTATTGGGATACTGAGGGGATTATTGGTGTGCATATAGACACATTTTAAATATACTTGGAGACCAATTTTAAATGTTGTATTTTTATGAAATTTTTTTTCAAATTTGCATGACCACATTATATGACTACTGGACATGTGGAGTGGGGAAACATGGGAACCATTGGATCCGGTTCCTAAGTTTCTCTCTCACCATTTGTGGGCGATGGGGCACCTTTCCATTGTTGTTCACCTAGCTCGTATTTTTTATTAATGCACTTTATTAATTTCCTAAATACCCCATTTTTTATTTATATATTATGTGTAACAGTATTTAAAACTTCTCAATTTTACCCTAGATTATGTAAAATTATGAGTATTTATGATTTGAATGAATTCACAGTACGCGTGTTTGGATTATGAGATATAATTAAGGCCTGATGCATAGGTGATGCTTATGGATATGTGATGTATCAATGAGATATTTTCACAAGTTGTATGTGTGAGAGAATGAATATGCTATACTGTTATTAATACTGGTTTGCAAGAGGCTTATATGATACTTTTTATGGATTATGTTTTGGTGTTAATGTAAGTTTTATACCCCATTTTAAATTTAGGGTGTTAATGCAAGAGCCTGTTGTGTTGTTTTATTTTAGGGCTATATGTTTGTGTATGCAGGCACACAGGATGAGTTATATTATGATCATAAAGGCAAATAGATGTATATAGAGTGTGGGTAGTTCATTTCTAATGGGATAGACTCATGTTGATTTCATAAGTTTAAACTTTTACACCTTTCATCTTATGGATAACCTTGTTGATGGCTTAGATATTTTATGAGACCATGTGGGTATGTGATGGACTAAATGACTAATTAATTTATTTTATCTTCTATTAATTGCTTTTCCTTAAATGGAGTGTTGTGTACTTCGATTTAGCCCAATTTAGGGTTAGCTTTTTGCTTAGTCACACCTTCCTCATTCCATTTTGGACCGGGTTCTGATCAAGCGGGTGTGTCCGGGCATTATGAGTAGGCAAAATAATTATACTCAATTGCTATGAACCCATATATACTTACTAATTACCTTACGAAAAGTAAAGTACCATTGACAAGAAAACTACTTAAGCCCAAATAAAGGCTTATGACTTTGTATACCTTGTGCTCCTCTTGAGGAATGACAAAGCCCCCAAGCTATTACATGTAAATCTCCTCCTCTAAATCATCATTTAGGAAGATAGTCTTTATATCTATTTTATACAAGTCTAAATCTAACTGAAGCATTATAGATAATAGGTTTCCTTGAAGTCAATATCTCTGACTTGAGTGAAACCTTTAGCTAGCAGTCTTGCCTTATTTATCTATAAACCCATCTGCCTTGAGCTTTTTCTTGAAGATCCACTTACAACCAATAGTCTTTCTTTCATTAGGCAAGTCAACAACATCTCAGGCTTTGCTCTTCATAATGAAATCCATTTCCTCTTGAACATCTATCTGTCATTCCTTAGAATCTAGAATATGTATTGCATGCTCATAGGTCATATGATCATTAGATAAGAGTTGATCTATTTTTACTTCATCCTCTCCTAACATGACATAGAATTCCGACAACAAAGTGGAGGGTCTTCTCTCTCTCACCTCCCTTACTTCAAATGCTGAGGACCTCCCTTATCTCTCTGGGCGGCAGTAGGGGGATTCTAGAGAAAAGGGAGGACCAGTAAGGGGGAGGGAGGAGGGGGGAAGAGGAGCGGGCTGTCACAGACTGTGTTTTGAACACCCCACCAACTTCCTTTTTGCTTTACTTACATGTATTTTTCCTTATTTTAATGTATTTTCTTTATTTATGTTTTAGGGTACCACCATGCTCATACAACCACTTTGGCTGCCACTCCAGCCATATACAAAACATCTCTTATGCTAGATAGGAGGAAGTGAGTAGTTGTGTTGTTAGTCATAGTGTTGTTGCACCTATTGCTTGTAAACATGTTGATAGTAAATGCATCCATTTTTCATGCTTATGTTCATTCATTTCCATGCAATGTGACTCCTTTCTGCCCCCTACCTTTTGCTTTGCATGAGCACCGGCAAGTGATTTGCGCAAGGCATCTATGCAGGCAAGCCATTTGTCCCAAACAAAGGCTTGCTTGGTGGGCATTTAGCCTGCAAGCGCCGCATAGTCAGTTGCCCAAGGGCACATCCGTGACAGTTGGTATCGGAGACAAAGAAAGGACCATCTGTCAAGCTTCCACTCACGATGCCAAAGTTGGTAGCAAGTGAAGCTAGTGGAGTCAAGCATGTAGCTCCATACCCAAAACACAAAAAACCAACCAAATGGAAGGACCGCGTTGAATCCTTAGAGGAGCAAGTTGCCCTGTTGGTCAGCAAACTTCCTACATTGGAAGAGAAAGTGAAGTCTCTTGAAAAAGCGGAGAAACAGAACCGCAAGACTGGATCACAAAATCGTGATGTCAGTATAGAGAACCGCATGCTGATTAAAGAATCGCAAGTGAAAGTTGAGAAATTGCGTGACGAGGTACAAAACTTGACTGCACTAGTGAGCCTTCTCCTTTGATCAACGGCCCAACAGGAACCTGTTGTAACCGTCAAGTGCCCCAAAGTGCCGAAACCTAAGGTCTATCAAGGAGCGCGAGATGCTAAAGAACTGAAAAAAATTTTGTTCGATATGGAACAATACTTTCGAGTTGTTCGCCCAGAGTCAGAAGAAGATAAGGTCACAATGGCCACAATGTACTTATTTGGTGATGCTAAGCTTTGGGGGAGGATGAAGTACGATGAAATTTTCAATAGTCACGTTGAAGTAAATACTTGGGAAGAACTGAAGGGTCAGCTGAAGACCCTTTTTTTGCCAGAGAATGTGGAATTCATTGCCTGACGGAACCTCCATCATCTACAACAAATAGGAACCATTTGTGAATATGTCAAACAATTTTCAGCCCTGATGTTGGACATTCGCGATATGGCTAAGAATTACAAGCTATTCTACTTCCTTGATGGCTTTAAGCCTTGGGCCCAAACAGAGCTGAACCAGTGCAAAGTGCATGACTTGTCTATAGCTATCATGAAAGCCGAACGTCTCACCAATTTCACTACCCATGACAACACAAGAAAACCATGATTCTTTCAGAGGGACCAAGGCCCACAACAAGGTCAACAGGACCAAAGTAGCCCAAGTGAGTCTCAGGACAAAGGTAAGGGCAAAGTTGGTGAAAAGAAGCCTTTTTACAAAGAGTTCAAGACTAAAGCCAATGGCTCCACTTCTGCCACCAAGCCGTTTCAACCCTACAACCATGCTAGGGGTCCATTATCATGCTTACTATGTGTTGGATCCCGTCTTACTTGAAAGTGTCCACAAAAGAAAGCACTTAATGCCCTCATTGCAAGAGAGGCAACCTCACTTGAAAAGGTATTTCCAGCTAAATTGATGGTGTTGGACATTGTGATATGGCCAGTTTTTTCGTTTAAGCTCTCTACAACCATGATGTTTCTACCCCAAGTCTAAGGTAGGAGGTCTTAAACTCTAGCCCATTCTCTTCTCATATGCTTAACTTTTTATGCACCGTTTTCATTCTGTTATGCTTATTTGCTAGTTTTTAGAAGAAATGCTATACCTATGCCATGTTTTACCTACATAGAATTATGATACAGTACGTGTATTTTGTGGATAGTTATGGGATTAAACCTAGAATTATATTTTGCCTAGATACCTATTGAGGAAATTATCAGTATCTGGCACGTGTACATAGGTGTGGAGTGTCATAGGGAAAACTCCTACCTTTTGAGCTTCCTATTGCTCCATGAGCATCGAGAGGAATGTCGTTCTATCATGGCTCTGGATTTATCGTTATTGGACGAACTGGTGTTTTTTCAAAATTATTTCTGAATTTGTTTATGTAATACATTTTGTTGAGCAAAAATTATTATCGTCATGAGTACTTTTACTTAGCATTAAATTAGATTTAAATTCTACCTACTGAGTATAAAAATACTCACCCACCTCTAGACTCTGCAGGTAGTAAAATCAAACCAAAGATGCCAATTGAGGAATTTCCAGTTTAACTTCCTTAAATGTTTTGGTTAAATTTTGTAATAATATAATTTTTATGTAAAGGCTTGTTATGCCTATGTTTTTGTAATCTGACTGCCCTACAAACGGTGTATTTGGACTATGTCCTAATCTACCATTGCGTTGTTAAAATTATGTGTTATGTAAAATTTTGGTTGTGCGTCAACTCTGGTTTGTTAAAAACTATTGTATTATATGTGTCATCATTTTTCATTGGTTCGTACTGATGGCCGTCACATTTGGTTTTACGTGTGATGTAGCACGTGCCGAGCTCAATAATAATTATGCATATTATATCAGCAAGACTTCCATTCCTCAATAAATCAAGGAAAATAATTTTCTTGGATTTAGATGGGTGTGCACTCTCACCCAAACCCCATTCGGAAAACATATAACAAACAAATATTTTAGGCATTAATTCCTCCCATTTGGATTTAGATGCATCGCTAATAGTTCATTTTTTTACGACGTTTTTTAATTTGTCACAAGTTGTTGTTTTTAGTGACTCTTAGCATTGTGTTGCTAATACTATATTTTGTTGTAGTGATATTATTAGCGAAGTTTTTAATATGCGTCACTAATGAGCAATAACAATTGGACTTTTTTCGATGCATATAGCAATGCTTTTATGACCATTAGCAATGCTTAAAAGCGTCGCTAATAGGCTATTTTCTTATAGTGCCTTCAATGATTCTGCCATTTGACTATACTCTTGTAGCTCTTCGTCTGTAAAGGATGTTATACATATGTATATCAACAATAGGTCGTGATCAAAATCAAAGAGTTACTTTGATTCTAATTATGTAACTAATGTACAAATACATGCTAAATGTACATATCATTTTATCAGATACACGATATGATGCCTTCTAAGACACGATAGCACAATATTTGAATGTCACCTTTTGCATATCTTGTTATTAATAACACATTATGTATGCTATGCATACATGATAGGAGAACATCTATAACGAATATCGTATTATTGAAAACACGCTATATTACATATCGTATAATTGATAACACAATAGTCTATTAAGGAGATAAAAGTAGTAACTACATCATGTGTTGCATATCACGATATATCAAACATCATGTATACGAACATGCGATTTAGAGCTAGAGAAAGGCCTTACCATGAAATTGGTCCAAGTAGGATTAACTCCTCGATTGGCTAGTGATTTTCACTAAAGTTCATTGCTTTACCGGGATTGCACCAATATACACTCCGACGAAACCTCACTTCATGGGCAAAACTCATTTTGGGGCAGAAATTTTCAAAATAGACTTTTAGAAACAAGAATGAATGGACTTTACAGAGTTTTTTTTCACGTCTTGCTGTTTGAACTTTGGAAATTGAATGGAATTTTTTAGAAATCGCCAGTGGGATGGTCAGAAATCAGAACTCACGCTATGTATTCATTTCTCACTAATCGGAATCTCGAAATTGCCAGCCTGTGAAGTCGTTTGTGAGTAATTGTGATTGAGTAACTGGTTTACACGATATAAGATCCTAACCCATGGATATTTATATCTAAAACTTAACTTATATCGTGTAAGTCCAGGTTTGTTGCCATTTATTTGGAAAAACAAGGCAATATGGAAAAAACTCATTTTAGAAACATTGCTTTAACCTTACAAAGAAGGAATTCCATTTGGGTTAGATAAGACCAACCCAACTGACCCAACTAATCAGTAAGAAACCAAACTTTGTTCATATGGGTTGAGTCAGCTACCCGAAAAACTCAACCGAGTGGTGTCCCTAAGGGGCTGTTTGGGTGTTGGACTTTTTGGAAATGGAAGTGGAGTTTTTTTGAATGAATTCCAAAAATTCACTAGTGAATGTGAATTACAATTGGTAATAAACTTTTGTAGAATAAATTTGGATGTTGCATTAAACCTATTTTTAAAACTTTATACTAATATAACTCTCTCTCTTGAACTTGGATATGCGCTCCTAAATTCAAGCCCTATCAAATAAAATCTCACAAGGGTATGTAATTTTGAACCTTTAAAGTGGGCCCACCTATTTATGGCATGCTTTTTTAGGATTAAATCTATCTAAGAGGTGATTATTAAAAAATAATAAAATATATAATTTGAAAATGGGGCTTAGAGCTAGATCGACATAATCACCTCGTGAGGTGATTCGGTGATTCCAGTCGATTCTAGCTTGAAATGGTTATGAATCAACTTCCGGCTGACCTTCTATAGAGAACAGAATTGGGGTAGAATTGATAGAATCTTACAAAAATTCCACATCCAAACAACCCCTACATTGTTGACTTCATGTCACAACCTAAGATTCTAAAAGGTGTCATTGTAGTGTGTAAAAACTTTTTCAATATATTTGTAACTCACAGCACATCTCCCAATTTCCTTCACATTATCTATCCTTTTTGATAGGTAAAACTCATGTACCCTCACACTCTGTGCATCAACGGATTTAGATCTTGGGACCTCCCCTACAATGGGAAAGATACAACAAGCTCCACCAAAGGTTTGATCAACTTCTTCAACATTGTTTAACTCTTGCTCCTACTTGCATATTTGTTCGGCTATTAGTGACACTTTTTATTGCGTCACTAATATAATTTTTTTTGTGACACTTTATAATGCGTTACTAATAGTAAATTATTAGTGACACTTACTTAAAAAAGTCGCTCATAGACTTCTATAAGTCATCACTAATATAAAAAAAAATTAAAAAAATAAACTTATTAGAGACACATTTAAAATCGTCTCTAATAAGGAAATTTTTTAAAAAACTATTAAAACTTATTAGTGATACTTCTCAAAGTGTGACTAATAAAAAATCTTTTAAAAAATAATTAAAATATGATAGAAATAGTTATTAGCGATGCTTATAAAAGCGTCACTAATAAGAAAAAAATTTAAAAAAATAATCAAAATAGCTATTTGGGACGCTTGTTAAAGCGTCGCTAAAAAAGTAATAAAAAATAGTTATTAGGGACACTTATAAAAGTGTCGCTAGTAGGAAATAAAAAATTTTAAAAAACAAAATCCTATGAGAGGCGGGATTTCAAGAATGGGCGCCAAAGTCCAGTAGGGAATGGGGCTTTAGACTTTGGCTAGAGGAGCAAGAACCTGTCCTCTTTTCATTGAAAACTTGAAGAGGGGGCTAGGGCCAGTGGAAGAAGGGTGTGAGGGAGCCGGCGAGAGTGGGGTAGCTGAGGGAAAGGGGAAGGGATGTGGTAGCGGAGTGTCACTGCCCTACTCGATGGAAAGGTTACCATGTGGCACTTGCAAGGCTTTTTGCCGGCAAGTAAGCCTATCGAATGCGACAAGAGTTCTTGCTTGGCAAGGCACTGGGTGGATCACATGCAAAGGGCCATGCAAAGCAAGAGGTAGGGGGAACGGGAGTAACACATTGCAAAGAAACAAAAAAACACAAGCATGAAGATGGATTGTATTAACTATCAACATGTTTACAAAGCAATGGGTACAAAACACATGAGCCAACCACACAAACACTACCCTCCTCCTATATATCATAAGGGATTTTTCAAATATTCCTAGAGTGCCAGCCAAAGTGGCTCTATAGGCATAGTTATATAAAAGTAAAGGAAAATACATAAAAACATAAAGAAAGACATTAAAAGGTATTTATAATGTATTTACAAAGGTGTTCGGACCAAGTCCGTGACATTCTCCCCCACTCAATTCTGTCGACATTCTCATTGACGCTGCTTCTGGAGATAGGAGTTGGCATGTTGTGCTTGTTGAATGGTGAGGTCGTCTTTGGGCTCCCAACTGTGTGGAAGGCCCTGCCACTTGATGAGGAATTCCCGTACTTGTTCTTTGCCACGGAGAACTTCGCGATCTTCCAAGACTTCTTCTAAGACTCAAACATCGAAGGTGACCTTTGGGTTACCACGATCAATCTTGTTTCTAGAGGGATCTTTAGCATCGACATGATATGGTTTGAGACAACGGCATGGAAGGTTGGGTGGACCGGCATCCAGGCGGGTAACTGTACTTGATAAGAGGCTTTCCCAACCCGCTTAGTGATGGGGACGGGACCTTCATACTTGTGAACGAGACTACGATAGAGTTGCCGGAATATCTTCAATTGGGCTAGATTTAGTTTGACAAGAACCAAATCTCCCACCTTGAATGTGTAAGGCTTCTGGCCTAAGTCAGCCGACTTCTTCGCTCTGCGGACGACTTTCTCGAGATAGGCCTTCGCAATGTCTGCTTGGAGGTGTCAATCCTTTGCTAGGTGAAAGGCAGGTGGGCTATTTCCCATGTATCCAGTCGCTAGAGTAAGCTGTGTTGAGTAAGCTATGTTGAGTAAGTTGTGTTGCTGGTAGACGCCTCATAGCCAGCTCAAAGGGGATATGGTTGGTGGTAGAACTCCGTTGGAGGTTATAGGAGAATTGGGCAATATCAAGCAAGTTCGCCCAATTCTTTTAATTGGCACTAATGAAGTGGCGAAGGTATTCTTTGAAGATGACATTGATGCATTCAGTTTGACCATTTGTCTGGGGGTGCATGCTGGAGGAGAAATTTAACTTTGAACCCAACAACTTGAATAACTCCATCCAGAAATGACCGGTGAACCCTGCATCATGGTCACTCACAATGGTTTGCGGTATGCCCCAAAGTTTGACAATATTTTTGAGGAAGAGGTGTGTCACTTCTTCAGCCGTACAATTCTTTGACGTCGGGATGAAGGTAACATATTTTGAGAAGCAATCGACCACGACCAAGATCGATCCATAGCCGCCGACCCTTGGTAATGGGGAGATGAAGTCTAGGGAGACACTCTCCCATGGCCCGTTCTAGAAGACCACACGGTTTGTCCCGTTCAACCTTGTCCTCTTGGCATGTGAGGCAAGTGGGGACATACTCTTCAACATTGTTGCCAATGTGAGGTCAAAAGTACCCCCTTTCCAATAGATCCAACGTGCAATGGATACCTGGATGTCTGGCTCACAGTGTGTCATGCAACCTTTGGCATGTAAAGGCACTTCCCCTTTGTTATTAGTAGTCCATCTTCCACCAAAAACTTGCGAATTTTTCCCTCGTGACTTGCTGGAGAAGAGAGTGCACCACAATATCTTTATCTAGTGCAGCCCAAATTCGAGGATGTAGATCGCTTCTACACTGGCTGATATGGCCCAACTTGTTTAACTCTACGGTGGCTAGATCATTAGACTCAAGCTTCTGGCTCAGAGCATCGACAACAATGTTGTCTCTGTTAGGTTTGTACTCTAGGGTGAAGTCAAATTCAGCAAGGAAATCCTGCCAACGAGCTTATTTTGGGGAGATATTGTCGGTTTTGACAACGAACCGAGAACCCAACAAATAATGTCGCCAAGTGTGAAGACAATGCATAATAGTTGTCATCTCTTTCTCTTGTATGGTATACTTTTGCTCGGTCTCATTCAGTTTGCAACTCTCGAAAGCTACCAAGTGGCCCTCCTGAACCAAAACACCTTCGATGGCATAATCAGAGGCATCCATTTGCATTTCAAAGGGTTGCATGTAATCAGGGAGGTAGAGTAAAGGGTCTTCAGTCATAGCCTTCTTCAATTCAGCGAAGGACATTTGGCATTTCTCAGACCAGCACCAGGGACGGTCCTTTTTTAGTAAGTCAATCAGAGGGGTGGCTTTTTGTGAGTACCCTTGAACCACCGATAGTAATTAGCCAGACTGAGGAAAGCTCATAACTCTAGAGCCTTAGTCGAGGTTGGTCACTCATTAATTACATAAACCTTCAATGTATTCATGCAGACTTGTCCACCTCGAATGGTGTGTCCCAAGAATAAGATATCCTCCTTGGCAAAAGAATATTTCTCCAGCTTGACGTACAATTGATTGTGTCGGAGAACTTCAAAAATAACCTTTAGATGATCAACATGCTCCTCTAAAGTCTTGCTATATATGACAATGTCGTCTAAGTAGACAACCACAAACTTGTTGAGGAACTCAAGGAAAATATCATTCATCAGAGTGCAAAATGTTGTCGGGGCATTCGTAAGTCCAAAGGGAATGACAAGGAACTCAAAGGCTCCATAGCAGGTAACGCAAGTAGTCTTCGCCTCATCCCCCTCAAAAATTTTAACTTAGTAGTATCCTAATCGTAGATCTAGCTTTGAGAAGTATCGGGCATCTCCCAGTTGATCAAAGAGGTCCGTAATGAGTGGAAGGGGATATCTATTCTTCACTGTCAGCTTATTGAGAGCACGGTAATCAATACACAAATACAAGCTCCCATCATGTTTCTTTTGGAAGAGGACTAGAGATCCGAAGGATGCCTTAGTGGATGGGATGAAACCTGCTTCAAGGAGCTCATCAAGTTGACTTCGCAATTCTGCAAGCTCAGGCGGTGCCATTCGATACAGGGCACGAGTTGGAGGCTTAGCACCTGGTTCTAATTCAATTTGATGATCAATTGCTCTCCGTGGTAGGAAGTGTTTGGGTAGAGCTTTCAGCATCACATCCGCATATTTCGAAAGGACCACCTTAACTTTTGGGTGAGTAGGTGTGTCATCCAGTCATTGGTCCTCCATTAACATGGCTATAATGTAAGTGGCCTCACCCTTCCTTCAGCCCTTGTCAAGTTGTATGGCTGACAAATATTCAGTCTCAGGCTTGTCCTTCAGAGTGGCTGGCACCATGCACGGGTTGGATTTGTTGAACAAGCATACCGATCCTAGGTGCAGCATTGGCACAACACTTGCACCTCGTAGAAAGTCTATGCCAAGGATAACCAAAAAATCATCAAAGAGAATAACCATAAGATTAATTGTCCCATACCAGCTTCCGATTGAAATGGGAATGTCCTTGGCTACCCAAGTAATAGGGTGAGCTTTGGAGTTCATGGGACTTCATTTGGCTGGAGTCTTTTACCAACTATAATCCAAGGTACTTGATCTCGTTGTTGGAGATGAAGGCATGAGTAGCTCCAGTGTCAACCATGGCTTTAGTTGAGACTCCATTTACGCAAATCTCAATATACATCAAACCCTTAGCTTGGGAGGGTTTTGTTACATCTGGTCCCTTGAGTGAATTGAGCAATCATAATGCCCCCATTTTTGGTTCTGCATCTTCGTCGGTAGAGGGCCCTTCATTGGCAACTTCGGAATGAGATAGTCGGGCACATAAGGCATTAAGCTCTTTTTTCTGCAAGCAATCTCGAACATGGTGCGGACCATTACAAAGGAAACAGGTAAACTTGCGAGGTTGAAATATTGTGTTGTCTGTCCTTTGCCCCTCGCTCCTATAAAAAGGTTTCCTCTCGTCCATTTTGCCCTTGCCTTTATCTTAGCCCCCGGTGAATGACCCTTGGTCTTTTTGGCCATATAGGGTATCCCGCTGGTTGGTAGTGTTCTTTTTTAAGCAGCCTTCATTAGTATAGTCGGTAAGGTGCTCTGCTTCTATAACGGCGGTGGTCAAATCTCTTACACCCTGCCTGTTTAGTTCAGTCTGAACCTACGGCTTATGTCTTTCCAAAAAGAAAAACAACTTGTCCTTCTCGGACATGTCACAAATATCCAGCATGAGAGTGAAAAATTGCTTAACATATTCCCGGACACTCCCAAATTGTTGGAGACGTCTAAGGTTTCTTCGAGCAATGAACTCAACATTTTCAGGAAGAAATTGAGTCTTGAGTTGACTCTTCAACTCTTCCCATGTCTCAATCCGAATTAGACCTCTCGTTATTTCATCATACTTAGTCGTCCACCACAACTTGACATCATTGGACAAATACATCATGGCCGTAGCCGCTTTTGCCTCTTTAGTCTCTGGGTTTATAACCCAAAGGTATTGCTCCAAATCGAACAAAAAGTTTTCGAGTTGTTTAGCATCCCTTGCCCCACTGTATGGAGTGGGCTCTGGCACTTTGGGGCATCTTTGTTAGTCCATCGCAGCAAGTGGTTCTTGGCAAGCAGCATTGTGCATGAGGAGCGACACCTATGCTACCAAGCCACAAAGCTCTTCTTGTAACAAAGACACGTTCACTTGTACATCATCACGAAGCTCATTGATCAGCTCACGATGCTCCGAGCTCAAATCACAGTTCCTTTGCTCCCATGTTTCTAGAGAGTGAACCCTATCATCTAGCTTATTGAATTTGGTTACAAGGGACGTTGTTTGTTCCTCCACAGCATCCACATGCAACAATATTTTTGACGTCTTTGTCAGAATGGGGGCGGGCTCCTCCACCCCGTTTGCCTCAACCACGGACTTCGGCATCCCTTTCGAAATTTGATTGAACCGAAAGGGGGGTCGTATAAACCAAGCTTTGATACCAACTGTCATAGCCCTACTCGATGGAAAGGTTATTGTGCAGCACTTATAAGGCTTTCCGCCCGTAAGTAAGCCTATCGAATGTGACAAGAGTTCTTGCTTGGCAAGGCGCTGCGTGGATCAAGTGCGAAGGGTCTTGCAAAGCAAGAGGTAGGGGAAATGGGAGTGACATATTGCAAAGAAATAAATGAACACAAGTATGAAGATAGATTGCATTCACCATCAACGTATTTACAAAATAATAGGTGAAAAACACATGAGCCAACCACACAAATACTACCCTCTCCCTATATAATATAAGTGATTTTTTAAATATTGTTATAGTGACAACCAAAATAACTCTACGGGCATGGTTATATAAAAATAAAAATATATATATATAAAAATATAAAAAAAAATATTAAAAAGTATTTATGAAAGTGTTTGGATCAAGTCAATGACAGGAGGGAAGGCCAAAGGGGTGTGGTAGCCGAGGGGAAGTGAGGAAGGGGAAGTAGATGGTTAAAGAAAAGCAAACAGATGAAACCACCCGCCATTTTTACCAGCCGGAGTGCATACACCATGGTTAAAGAAAAGCAAACAGATGAAAGCATTTTCGTTAAACAGGCAGCAAAAAAAAAACATAAAGAATTTAATAAAGCCACCCGAAGAACATGTTACATAAGAAGCCAAAAACAAATAATAAGTAGAAAATGACAAGTAACCCGACGGTCAAAAATCAGGGGGGAAATTGTTATCCGAGTAAGAAAGAAAGACAATCAGAGACAAAAAATCGAAGTTGGCTCTTATTTACTTGGAATCCCGGTTTCTTATATGCCACAGGAAGCCATACATGCATCCATGGCCGCAATCTCAGCACCTCCCTCAGTTGCACAAGACCTATCTCAGTTTCTTCTAAGATATAGAAAGCTGCAATCCTGGGTCAATGCTCCACTTTAGCTCCCTCGGCAAGATCCCTTGCCGGCCAGCCGCTGCCCAAGAACCCCGTTCCGCTTTCTGGCCTGCTCTGCAGTCCAAAGACCACTGCTTTCCATCGACAGAGCTTATGGCTCGATCTCCAAAGTCACCGTCTCTCACTAAAATCAAGCAAAAATAAAACCTTTCGGTGTAAAAAGAGAAGCTGAGCTCGACTCAACTACAAAAACAGTACAAAATGCTGAACTCACAAATGAAGAAGCTACTCCAGCTGCAGTCCAGCATAACCAACCAACCCAGTGGAACTGGAGAGTGAACTGAAAGTGCTCCGTGAATGCACAGAGGATATCATCCGCCGCGAAATTTATCCTTTTTAGGAACCGTCCAAAATTAAAGAAGTTTAAATAAATAAATTTTTTTACTATTTACGACCCATAATAAAACATCACAACTTTTTTTCCCTACCTCTTTTTATCTCTCCTCTCTTTCTCTCTCTTTATTCACTTTTTCCTCTCACTTTCTTTTCTTTCCTCTCCTTCTTATTCTCTTTGTTATCTCTCCCTCTCTCTATATCCTTTCTCCTTTTACTCTCTCTCTATTTTATAAAATTAATAAATATAAATTAAAATATAATAATAACACATATGCATATTATAAAAAATATTAACGATATATATTTTTATATATTATTAATATATATTATTTATATTAAAATTTAAATAAAATATATAATAAAAAATTTAAAATTAAATTTCTCCCTTTTTATTCTCTCCTCTCTCTCTACAATCTCACTTCTCTATCTCCTCTCACTTTACACTCTTTCATCTCTCTCTACATTTTCACTTCTTTCTCTCTCCTCCTACTGCCTCTCCTCTTCCTCTCTCCATCTCCTCCTATTCCCTCTCTCTATCTCTCTACTCCCTCTCCTCTTTTCTCTCTATATCCTCTCACTTTTACACTCTCTATATTTAAAAATTAATAAAAATAAATTAAATAATAATAGTGACACATATGCAAATACATTGCTAATAACTTTGATATTACTATGCATACACATATGCATCACTGATACTAATACTAAGGGTATTAATGACACATATTCCTATGTGTCACTAATACCCTAATGACACATATTATTATGCGTCACTAATATATTTTATTTTATTTTTATTAATTTTAAATATAATACATAATTCAAAAATTAAAAGTAAATTCCCCACTTTCTCAACTCGCTCTCTCAACACTCCCTCTCCACTCTCCTCTCTATCTTCTCCTCCTTCTTCTCCTCTCTTCTCCTCTCCTCTCCTCTTTATCTCTCCTCTCCCTTTACACTCACCTCTCCCTCATCCTTTTCTCTCTTTTTGTTCTCTCTCTCCTCTCACTCTCTCATCCTCTTTCTCTGTCTCCTCTCTCTTCTCTCTCTATATCTTCTTTGTCTTTTCACTCTCTCTATATATATTAAAATTAATAAAAATAAATTAAAATGTAGTAGCGACACAAAAGAAAATGTGTCACAATACCCTATGTATTAACAACACATATGTATATGCGTTGCTAATATTACGGGTATTAGTGACGCATATTCCTATATGTCACTAATACGACGTATATTCTTATTTGTCATTAAAATATTTAATTTAATTTTTAATTAATTTTGAAATATAATATATAAAAAATCGAAAGAAATCAAAATTAAATCCCTCCCACTTTTTCTCTGCACTCTCTTCTCTCTCTTTCCTACACACTCTCTCTCTCATCCTCTCTCTTTCTATATATTTTTTTAAATTAACAAAAATAAATTAAAAGGTAATAGCGGCGGATAGGAAAATATATCGCTAATACCCTAGCGATGCGTATCCATATACGTTGTTAATACCAAAGGTATTAGTGACACATATGTCCATGTGTCACTAATACATGTTATTTTATTTCTTTTCATTAATTTTTAAATATAATATATAATAAAATATCTAAATAAATAAAAATTAAATTTCTCTCGCTGAGCACTTTTCTTCTCTCTCTCCTCCTCTCACTCTCCTTTCACTCTCTCTCTTTATATTTTAAAATCAATAAAAATAAATTAAAAGGTAATACCAACGTACCAAAAAATAAGTCTCTAATACTAAGGGTATTAATTATACATATTTGTATATATTATTAATACCAAGCGTATTAGTGATGCATATTCCTATGGGTCACTAATTCATTTTTTATATTAATTTTTTTAAATATAATATATAATAAAAATCTAAAAAATTAAAATTAAATTCCTCCTTCTCTCTCTACTCCCCCTCTCCTCTCTCTCTCATCCTATTCCCTCTGCTCTCCCTCACCGCTCTCTCTTTCTCTCTCCTCTTATCTCTCCATTCTCATTTTCTTCTCTCCTTCTCTCCTCTCACTCTCTCTCCCTCTAACTTTTTCTCTCTCCTCTCTCTCATCATCTTTCTCTCTTTATATCCCCTCTCCTTTCACTCTGTCTCTCCTTTTTTAAAAATATTGTACTATTTGCTGCGCTCACTACTGAGTGTCACAAATGGCATAACAATTGTAATGCCTATAAGCATCACAAATATCATAACTATTTATGATGCTCTTTTGTGAGTGTCCCAAATTGTCATAATTTTTTTAATCCCTCCCTTCTCTCTCTCTACCCACTCTCTCCTCGCTCTATCTCTTCTATGTACTCCCTCCCTCTTCTCCTCTCTTCTTCTTCTTCTCTCTCTCTCTCTCTCTTTTCTCCTCCCTTCTTTCTGTCTTTCTCCACTCTCTACCTCTCTCTTCACTCTCTCTCTCTCCACTCTTTCTCTCTCCTCTCTCCCTCTTCACTCTCTCTCACTCTTTTTCTCCTCACTCTCTCTACTCTCTCTTCATTGCCTCTCTCTCTCTCTCTTCACTCTCTCTACCCCTCTCTCCTCTCTCTTCTTCTCTTTTTCTCTTCACTCTCTACTTCTCGCTATTTACTCTCTCTACCCCCACTTTCTTTATTATATATTATATTTTAAAATTAATAAAAATATTAAAATAAAATGTATTAGTAATGCTTGTGAAACTGCGTCGCTAGTACCCTATGTAGTAGCGATGCATATTCATGACCAATTATCAATTTCAAATCAATATAAACAAAATGGGATGTTGATTACATCTTTGAAGACAATATGAATGGGATCACCACAAACCATAAAGTCATAAAGCATGGATGAAAGAGATCACTTCAAAATCCAGCTCTTGGTGTAGCCTTTGTCTTCCTTACACATTGCTTAAGGCATAGAAAATGAGAGGGATAGATTCTCTCTAGACCACTACATGAGAGAGAGAGAGAGAGAGAGATGACCAACAACTCAACCACCCCAAGGGGAGCCACACAGCCAATCCCTAAGGCAAGATAGGGATAGCACAAAGGGGGAGTAGAGGAGCTAACCGCTCTCTTCACAGCAAGGAGAATGGAGGCAAGGGAGTAGGGTTTTATCTTGGTTCGGTTCTAGTAGGAACCGAACTGAACCGAACCGAATTAAGGAACTAAGATACATGAACCAAATCGAGCCGAAATTCAAAACCAAAATATAAAAACCGAACTGAACCAACATAAGAACCGAAACTGAATAAAAATCGAACATTTTAATTAAATTATTTTAATTAATCAAAATCAAGATAGAAATAATACAAAATTGCCAAGGTTGCAACCTGTCATTTATTATACATAAAAATTTGATAAACCCTTTGCAAAATCTTTCTTCTGGCCCTCTTCAAAAGTCTTTCTTCTAATGAACCAAGGGATAACGAAGGAAAGACTTGTCACTCTACACAATTATCCAGATCTTATACAGACATCATCATTTGCTTTTCGTCTTCTTGATGATCTGGGAACCTCAAATGTATACTCTTCTTCTACTTCTGAAAATAATTTCTTTGAATTAATAAGTGTTGTTGATATTTGTATCAATAAACAGGACGAGCTATTGAGGGGAGACGTGCTAAAGGCTGTCGAGTGCTACATGCATGAGAAAGGAGCGTCAGAAGAAGCTGCTCGTGAGCATGTGAAACATCTAATTGGTGAATCATGGAAGAAGTTGAACAAGCATTTGATTTTTGGTTCTTGCTTCCCAAGAGATTTTGTCATAAGTGCAATGGATGTTGTACGAGTAGCACAGTGGTACTACACATACGGAGATAGCTTTGGATCCATGAGGACAAGGACACTTGATGTGTTCAAGTCACTAGTGGTTGAGCCAATTCAGCTAGTCGATGGATACAAATAAAGGATATTTTCATCTTGTATTATATATGTAATAAAATTTCCTGCATAAATAATGGATCAAACATTTTTTTTAGAGGTTTTTCCATATTACCTAGCCTAAGATATAAATATTTCATATTCTCTGGTTTTGTAAAAAACATTTGTTAGAACCTGGGTTTACACGATATTTGAAAAAAAATGGTCCAAAATACCATTTTAATAAGGTTTGTGTTTAAAATCGTGTAAACTAGTGGTGATGACACATAAACAAAGAGGAGATAAGAGCTCAAAGATGATTTGTGATTTTCGCAGCATGGTTTTCATTAACAATAAATTCCGATTTCTATTCGGCAATTGTCAGCCTCCTTTACTTCATTGGCGATCGTTCTTCTCTAGTTTTTGTCCAAAAATTTTTAACTACATAAACTATTTATCATTACAAAAGGTGATCAAGATAACACTGTAACTCAAAAAATGAATCTTGAGGGACTATCAAGGGAGAACATGACTATATAAGAATGGAGAATGATTTAGATGCCAAAGAAGGACATTGTAGAATAACCATGATCGCCTCCTACTCTATTGTGCGAAGAGGGACTCTAGTATGATTTTTTATATGCAAGTTTTTCTATGTAAAACATTTATTGTAAGCATGTACATGATCTCAAAGGTTTTTATCTCTGACTTGATGAACAATTGTATAAATAATAAATACTAGTGAATATCGTGTTATCAATAACACGCTATGACGAATATCTTATTATAGTATATGCGATATATCATATTATCATTAACACGTATTGTTAGCATATCCTGTTATTAATAACATGCTATGTCAAATATCGTATTATCAATAATACGCTTTGGGAATATCGTATTATCACATATGCGACATAGAGGATATCATAACGTATTGTATTATCAAGAGCATGCATTGTTGGCATATTGTGTTATCGATAATACGCTATGGAGAATATCGTATTATTGTATATGCGATATAGAGAAAAATTAATAACACATCTTGTTAGCATATCGTGTTATCGATAACACGCTATGGCAAATATCATGTATTGATAATACGCTATAACAAATATCATGTTATCGATAATGCCCTTTGGTGAATATCGTATTATCGTATATGCGATATAGAGGATATTATAGCATATTATATTATCAATAACACGTATTGTTGGCATATCATGTTATCGATAACACACTATGGCGAATATTATATTACAGGATATGTGATATAGAAGAAAATAAATAACACATCTTGTTGGAATATCATGTTATTGATAACTTGTTATGCCAACATATCGTATTACTGATAACACGTTATTGCGAATATCGTATTATCGCATATGCGATATAGAGGATATCATAACATTTTGTATTATCAATAGCACGCATTGTTAGCATATCGTGTTATCGATAATAGGCTATAGTGACATATCGTGTTATCGATAATACGCTATGGTGGCATATCGTGTTATCAATAATACGCTAAGACGAATATCATACATGAGTTATTGGCTCAAAGAATACATATCATATTATCAAAAATACATTTTATTGACATATTGAGTTATCGTATATGCGATATGTATTAAGTGTTGGACATAGGCCATGCAAAGTGTGAGATCTTTGGTCCATTTAGTGGGAGCCATCCTCACATTCTTGCATTCTCGGAAGCCTCGCGAGTCATGCAAAGTTGATGTACTCTACCCGATTTCATTCGGATTCATTGTACTCCTAAAAATCCTTTCTTTTTGTAGCATTCAATCCCCATTTGCCGCAAGTCTCCGGAGTCCTTCAATCCGTTCTTAACACAACCCAGTTTTTTAGATTGCCGAAACATTTAGTTTGTTGTAATTTTGCAAGCACTAAAGTGGCTTCCTTTGATTCCCCCTTTTCAACTAGTTTTTCGATTGAAACCAGGAGGTGGCTCTGGTTTGGTTTATTCTCTAGAACACAGGATTGGGATGGAGAAATTTTTTACTTTCTATAGATCATGTTTAAGTGGGTGATTTATTTTTTGTATGTTGAGTGTTTTAATTTTGCTCATACAAATTTGTGCCATCAACGGTAATTTTTCATCAATAATGAGATAAGAGCTTAGATATTGGTTTAGTTTGACCTAAGGGCATATTTGTTATAAACCAGGTCAGATGGGATTAAGTGTTAAAATCCAATGAATATGGAATATTTATATATCAAGCCAGGTAATATGGAAAAAGCTCTTTCTTTTGGTTAATGAGGGATGTTCAAATCCTTAGGACCCAACTCTCATTCAAGACCTCCCCTTCTTTGGCCATGGTTATGGTCATCCCACTGTCACTATGTTAGTTAATTATGAATTGAATATTAAATTTGTCTATAATATTTGGACTTTATCATTATTCAGTTTTCATTCTATTATAGAGGTTTTGGTACTTATATAGCGGCCCTGAGTTTTGATATAATATGCTACTGCACCTAGTGCATAGAAAAAAGAAAGCATTCCTAGCACCTTCTTCAGGAAGGTTTTTCTCTCTGACAATAGGCCCAAAAGGCCCAACGTAAGTTACGTATAGGGAGCTGTTAATATTTAAGATCAATAGTGTACACACTAGTGCATGTTAGTGTATTAATGTTAAAGCATACTAGTAAGCCATCGATCTCGATAGTAAATGGCACTTATGCTTAACTTATGTTGGCCTCATTATTAGTCAAATCGAGGCCAGTTCGAGTTAGTTAGTCTTTGGCCCCACTCAAACCTTGACGAGAATTGCTCGTCATCTCCCTATTTTGAGGGCATTCATAGTTGTAGTCACGGAAGGTTGTATCAATATAAATAATAGTATCAATGACTATGAATACGGGTATGCACCGAAGATACACTTGGTACACACAGAAACGGGCATGAACCCTTGTATGAATTTAAAAATATATTATAACTAATAATATATCATTATAACACTTCTTTTAGAGCATAATAAGACTGTAGAATGTCGTATCAACTGATATGGGTAAGAAAAAATGGCAAAAGAGATAGTATTTCATTACAATATACAATTGTTTATAGATACAAGTATCACTACAACAAAATGTAATATTAGTGAGGCATTCATTAGCGATGCAAAACCAAGTGTCGCTAAAAGTCACTATTTGCGATGCATAAATATATATATATATATATATATATATATATATATATATATATATATATATATATATATATATATATATATATATATATCACTAATAGTCAAATATTAGCGATGTTTACTTAAAAGTGTAGCTAATATTGATCATATTAGTGATGCTTAATTATGAGTGTCGCTAATAGTTAACCTATGTGCAACACTTTATGTAAACGTTGCTAAAAGATATATATTTTAAATAAAAAATTATAACTATTAGTGATACTTCAAAATAAGCGTCGCTAATAGTTAATAATTATATTAAAAATAAAATATAAAAAATAAAATATAACACTTTTAACGACATATAGAAATATACGTCGCTAATAGTATAGGTATTAGTAATGTATATTTCTATACGGCGCTAATAGGATTTATTTCATTTTATTTATTTATTTATTTTAAAATTAATTTTTTAAAAATAAACAAATATAAAAAACTTAAAATAAGAGGAGAGAGAGAGCAGAGGGAGAGAGAAAGGAGGGAGAGAGAGAGGAGAGGGAAAAGAGGGAGAGAGAGAGAGAGGAGAGGGAGAAGAGGGACAAAAAGAGGAGAGGGAGAGAAAGAGGGGAGAGAGAGGAGAAGAGAGAGGAGATGAAGAGTAATTTTATTTTAATTTTATTAAAAATTTTTATTTTTAAAATAAAAATTAAAATATATACTAATAACTATATATATACATATACGTCGCTATTAGTATATGTATTCTTAACATATAAAATTATACCTTGCTAATACATAGCATATTAGCAACGCATAATTATATATGTCTCTAATATAATTTCTTTTAATTATTATTTTTTAAAGAAATTAATTTTAAAGTATAGAAAAATTAAAATTAGAGGAGGGATAGTGTGTAGGGATAGAGGAGAGGGAGAGAGAAAGGATAGGGAGGAGAGAGAGGAGAGGTGAGGGAGAGTGAGAGTGAGAGAGAGGGGAGGGAGGGAGAGAGAGAGAGGAGAGGGAAAAGAGGGAGGAGAGGGATAAGAGGGAGAGAGATAGAGGGAGGGGAGAGAGGAGGAGAGGGAAAGAGAGGAGAAGGAGAGAGAGGGAGAAGAGAGAGGAGAGGGTGCATAATTTTATTTTAATTTTAAAAAAAAATTAAAATTTTTTAAATTTTTAAAAGAATAAATAAAAATTAAAATAAATACTAATAACGACATATAATAATATATATCACTATTAGTATATGTATTAGCGACGTATATAATTATACATCACTAATATGTGACATGCTAGCAACGCATAATAATATATGTCACTAATATGAATTTTTTACTTTTCTATAATTTTTTAAAATTAAATCGAAAGAATAAAAAATCTTAAAAATTTAAATTAGAGGAGATATAGTGTGTAGGTAGAGAGGAGAGAGAGGGGAGGGAGAGAGAGGAGAAGAGTGGGAGGAGAGAGAGAGGAGAGGGAGAGAGAGGAGAGGGAGAGGAGAGAGAGGAGAGAGAGAGGGATAAGAGAGAGAGAGAGAGAGAGAGAGAGAGAGGAGAGAGGAAGAGGAGAGGGAGAAGAAGGAGAGTAATTTTATTTTAAATTTTTTTATTTTTTTTAATAATTTTTATATTTTTAAAATAAAAATAAAAATAAATACTAATAGTGACATACAATAATATACGTCGCTATTAATATATTTATTAGTGATGTATAATAATATACGTCACTAATAAGATTTCTTTAAACTCTTTTTTTGATTTTTTAAAATTAATTTTAAAGAATTAAAAATCTTTAAAATTGAAATTAGAGGAGAAATAATGTGTAGGGAGAGTGGAGAGAGAGAGGATAGAGAGGAGAGAGAGAGTGGGAGAGGGAGATAGAGAGGAGAGGGAGAGAGAGAGTGTGGGAGAGGGAGAGGAGAGGAAGAGAGAGAGGATAGAGAGGAGAGAGAGGGCAGAGAGAGGGGAGAGAGAGAGTGAAGAGGGAGAGAGAGAGGGGGGAAAGAGAGAGAGGAAACGGATTTTATTTTTTAAAAAATAATAGTGTATCACAAAGACGAGTGTTATTTGCGACAAAAGACATTAAACATCGAAAATATGAAATGTATTTGCAACGCTTAGGAACAAGCGTCTCAAAAAAGTTACATGTTGTGATGTTTATATAAACATCGCAACATGGCTTATTTTAGAGGCGCTTAATGTGCGTCTTTAAAATTTGTCTGGCTTTTTTTCCATTTGCCCGCACGGGTAGAATTTTGCTCATGTAGGCAAAGTAAAATACTACATGGGTAAAAATTCGCTAGCATGGTATTTATCCCAGTCCCCCACCCAATCTATGTCTCTGTTATCCCTTGCCCCCGGCCAGCTCTACCTCCTACTTCGGCTCCACTGTTGTGGACGATTGTCCACAAGCATGGAGCGGCGCAGGGAGATCGGGAAAGGGGAGAGTGGATGACATGACCATCAAATAGAAAGTTGAGAAGCACATAAGAAAGTGAAGAAGATCAGACAATTAATTATTTACTAATCAACTTAGGGTATAACCCTTACATTTAAATAAGCTAACTAATGAGTTCACTAACAAGTACCTAAGGCCCATTAACATAATTTAAAAAAAATACTAATTACGTAATTAACTCAAGGTGTGTATATCTACCTTCCTTAGTAAGATTCTGTCTCTTTCTTTCATGTCATTGTGTAACAAGTAGGATTTCGGCTTGTTTGTACAACTTAGATGAGTTCATTCCCTTCCTGGAAGAGAATGGTGAATTCAAAGAAGCTTTAGGCGAAGATACAAAGGCTATTTTCAGTCTTTATGATGCCTCCTACCTTGCTATGGAAGGGGAGACAATGTTGGATGATGCGAAAGCTTTCGCTGACAAGAATCTAAGGGATCATCTCAAAGGGACCATAAACTCTGAACTTCGCATGCTTATAGAGCGTGGGCTCGAGGTTCCTTACCACTGGAGAACCCCAAGACTCGAAGCAAGATGGTCCATCGATGCATACGAAAGAAAGGACAACAAGAACCCTAAGCTGCTCGAATTGGCAAAGTTAGATTACAACATTCGTTAAGCAGGATACCAAAGCAACGTTAAAGCCATGTCCAGGTACGACTTGTTAACATGTCAAACTCACTCGTGCAGGTCATTGAAATTTTTGACCTTATGTTAATTTTTTTTTCATATATATATATATATATATATATATATATATATATATATATATATATATATATATATATATATATATCCTTTTTAAAATTTTAAAGGTGAGAAATTTAAAATTTTTGTGCGGCATCAAGTAGGAGCCATTGATCATTAGGACCAACTGTGTATACGCTATGCATCACTTGCACTAATACGCACAAACACTTTTGCCATCGATTTTATGATTGATGGTTCTTTGTTCGTGGCGAATCTTGAGGCAAATATCCTTCAGGAGGACCATAAAATTTTCCCGATTTAACAGACTCGTGGGTTGTACTGTTGAAATACTTCACCTGACTTGAATGTTTTTTACCATCAAAATAGGTGGTGGAAGGATCGTGGTCTAGCAGACCAGTTGCCGTTTTTCAGGGATCGCTTGCCGGAATGCTTTATATGGGGCCAGGGAATAGTCTCTACACCCCAGTATGGACTTGCAACAGAAGGGTTAACACTAGTTAATCAGTTAATAACAGTCATTGACGATATGTACGATGTTTATGGAACAACCGAAGAACTTGAGTTGTTCACAGATGCTGTTGAGAGGTGTGTATTGTGCACATCATTTGAGTCATTCAGATAACATTTAAATGTGCAATGACGCCCCATTTATCTGTACATATTTATGCTGCTGCAGGTGGGATCTTCAAGTTCTTGAAGAGCTTCCTGACTATATGAGGCCATGCTATTTAGCTCTGTTCAACTTTGTTAATGAAATGGGATACACAACTCTTAAACAACAAGGGTTTAACATCATACCATTTCTAAAGAAAAGAGTAACATCCTTCACTTTTTTCCCCTTCTATTTTCATTAAAATCTAAAACATTAGTTACTAACTGGTCTGGTTTTCCCTTGTGCTTGCACGTATAGTGGGAAGATTTATGCAAAGCATACTTGGTGGAGGCGAAATGGTTTCACCAAGGATATAAACCTACTTTCGATGAGTACATGAACAATGCCTGGGTTTCCATTTCTAATCCCGTTGTATTATCAAGTGGGTTTCTTCTAATGAACCAAGGGATAACGAAGGAAAGACTTGTCACTCTACACAATTATCCAGATCTTATACAGACATCATCATTTGCTTTTCGTCTTCTTGATGATCTGGGAACCTCAAATGTATACTCTTCTTCTACTTCTGAAAATAATTTCTTTGAATTAATAAGTGTTGTTGATATTTGTATCAATAAACAGGACGAGCTATTGAGGGGAGACGTGCTAAAGGCTGTCGAGTGCTACATGCATGAGAAAGGAGCGTCAGAAGAAGCTGCTCGTGAGCATGTGAAACATCTAATCGGTGAATCATGGAAGAAGTTGTACAAGCATTTGATTTTTGGTTCTTGCTTCCCAAGAGATTTTGTCATAAGTGCAATGGATGTTGTACGAGTAGCACAGTGGTAATACATAGCATATTAGCAATGCATAATTATATATGTCTCTAATATAATTTCTTTTAATTATTATTTTTTAATAAAATTAATTTTAAAGTATTGAAAAATTGAAATTAGAGGAGGGATAGTGTGTAGGGAGAGAGGAGAGGGAGAGAGAAAGGATAGGGAGGAGAGAGAGGAGAGGTGAGGGAGAGTGAGAGTGAGAGAGAGGGGGAGGGAGAGAGAGAGAGGAGAGAGAGAGAGGAGAGGGAAAAGAGGGAGGAGAGGGATAAGAGGGAGAGAGATAGAGAGAGGGGAGAGAGGAGGAGAGGGAAAGAGAGGAGAAGGAGAGAGAGGGAGAAGAGAGAGGAGAGAGTGCATAATTTTATTTTAATTTTTTTAAAAACAATTTAAATTTTTTAAAATTTTTAAAAGAATAAATTAAATTAAAATAAATACTAATAACGACATATAATAATATATATCGCTATTAGTATATGTATTAGCGACGTATATAATTATACATCACTAATATGTGACATGCTAGCAACGTATAATAATATATGTCACTAATATGAATTTTTTACTTTTTTTTAATTTTTTAAAATTAAATCGAAAGAATAAAAAATCTTAAAAATTTAAATTAGAGGAGATATAGTGTGTAGGTAGAGAGGAGAGAGAGGGGAGGGAGAGAGAGGAGAAGAGAGGGAGGAGAGAGGGAGGAGAGAGAGAGGAGAGGGAGAGGAGAGAGAAGGATAAGAGAGAGAGAGGAAGAGGAGAGGGAGAAGAAGGAGAGTAATTTTATTTTAAATTTTTTTATTTTTTTTAATAATTTTTATATTTTTAAAATAAAAATAAAAATAAATACTAATAGTGACATATAATAATATACGTCGCTATTAATATATTTATTAGCGATGTATAAGAATATACGTCGCTAATAAGATTTCTTTAAACTCTTTTTTTAATTTTTTAAAGAATGAAAAATCTTTAAAATTGAAATTAGAGGAGAGATAATGTGTAGGGAGAACGAAGAGAGAGAGGATAGAGAGAGGAGAGAGAGTGGGAGAGGGAGATAGAGAGGAGAGGGAGAGAGAGAGTGTGGGTGAGGGAGAGGAGAGGGAGAGAGAGAGGATAGAGAGGGCAGAGAGAGGGGAGACAGAGAGTGAAGAGGGAGAGAGAGAGGAGAGAGAGAGGGGGGAAAGAGAGAGAGAGGAGACGGATTTTTTAAAAAAAAAATAGTAGTGTATCACAAATACGAGTGTTATTTGCGACAAAAGATATTAAACATCGAAAATATAAAATGTATTTGCAACGCTTAGGAACAAGCATCTCAAAAAAGTTACATGTTGTGATGTTTATATAAACATCGCAACATGGCTTATTTTAGAGGCGCTTAATGTGCGTCTTTAAAATTTGTCTGGCTTTTTTTCCATTTGCCCGCACGGGTAGAATTTTGCTCATGCAGGCAAAGTAAAATACTACATGGGTAAAAATTCGCTAGCATGGTATTTATCCCAGTCCCCCACCCAATCTATGTCTCTGTTATCCCTTGCCCCTGGCCAGCTTTGCCTCCTACTTCGGCTCCACTGTTGTGGACGATTGTCCACAAGCATGGAGCGGTACAGGGAGATCAGGAAAGGGGAGAGTGGATGGCATGACTATCAGACAGAAAGTTGAGAAGCACAGAAGAAAGAGAGGAAGATCAGATATTTAATCATTAACTAATCAACTTAGGGTATAATCTTTACATTTAGATAGGCTAACTAATGAGTTCACTAACAAGTACCTAAGACCCATTAGCATAATTAAAATAAAATACTAATTACGTAATTAACTTAAATTACTTAAATACCTTTATTACATAATTACCTAATAGTAGGCCCTTAGAACGTTTACAACAGAGAGAAAGAGGAGAGGGAAAAGAGGGAGAAGTAACAAATTTAGTGGGAGGGGGCGGGGTGGAGGAGGCAGAGGGGAGGAAGTAATGCCCAAAATACATGTGCTCATCAGAAAACCTACCTTTGTTCATTATATCTCTTTCAATTCGTTTTGCACCTATGCTATATTTAAGTTAGGTGAAAGAAAATGTTAAACCACGACTTTCTTCTGGCACTGCTGGTAACTTCTAACATACTTTTGATGCAAACCACGACTCCCACGTCGCCCATCAATATTTATGTATGTTCATCAATAATAAAATCTCAGCAAGACTTCAATGACTATGTTGGATTTAAATCAGTTGGTGGTGGGAATGCCCATTTGGAAAACATATAGCATAGGTGCAAAACGAATTGAAAGAGATATAATGAACGAAGGTAGGTTTTTAATGAGCACATATATTTTAGGAATTACTTCCACCCACCAAATTTGTAACTTATCCCCTCCGCCTCCTCCACCCCACCCCCTCCCACCGACAGGTCTGATCAACACATGTTATATCACTATTTCAAGTTTGCGTTTTAGCTTCTCAATTTAATATTATAAACAATAGTAATTGTATGGGTTCAGATCAGCTGGGCACTAATATGCCAGCAAATTTCGTGCAAGTGATCGCTACATTAATATTTAAATATTTCTGACTAAAGAAAGCAGTACAAAACACGTAGTATTACTTCCTCCCACCAAATTTGTAACTTCTCCCCTCTGCCCCCTTCACCCTACCCCCTCCCACCCACAGGTCTCATCAACACATGTTATATTACTATTTCAAATTTGCATTTTAGCTTCTTAAGTAAATATTATAAACAATAATAATTGTATGGGTTCAGAGGCACTCCAGGGTGGGTTTAGGGTATATATATCACCAACGGGAGGCCTAAACATTGTGCTTGGTAGCGATGGCCACTTATCTCCTCAACGTAAATACTAGCTGGACACTTGCATTTCCCTCCACTCCCTTGGTTCAAAATGGAAGAAGACTGCAGCGCATTAAATGCACTCGAAAAACTATCGACAATGAGATGGAAGTTTCACGGAGATCAGCAAATTGGCAGCCACCAATCTGTGATTATGATTTCATTCAATCGCTAAGGAGTGAATATGGGGTTGATATTTGACTATCTGCTACCATATCAACATTGATCTGTTTTCTATGTCATAATCTATTTGTAAATTACTCGTGACGCAGGAAGAAAAATATACAAGACGGGTAGAGAACTTGAAGGATTATGCAAGAAGCTTACTGGAGGAGGATAAGGACGCAAATAGTTGCCTTGAGCTTATAGACACCCTCCAACGTTTGGGGGTGAGCTATCTCATTGATGAGGAGATCAAGCAAGTCATAGAAGACAAAATTATTGACGCAAAGAAAGAAGATGATCTGTATTACACTGCTCTCAAGTTCAGAATCCTGCGACAACATGGGCATATGACCCCTCAAGGTGTGTATATCTACCTTCCTTAGTAAGATTCTGGCTCTTTCTTTCATGTCATTGTGTAACAAGTAGGATTTCGGCTTGTTTGTACAACTTAGATGAGTTCATTCCCTTCCTGGAAGAGAATGGTGAATTCAAAGAAGCTTTAGGCGAAGATACAAAGGCTATTTTCAGTCTTTATGATGCCTCCTACCTTGCTATGGAAGGGGAGACAATGTTGGATGATGCGAAAGCTTTCGCTGACAAGAATCTAAGGGATCATCTCAAAGGGACCATAAACTCTGAACTTCGCATGCTTATAGAGCGTGGGCTCGAGGTTCCTTACCACTGGAGAACCCCAAGACTCGAAGCAAGATGGTCCATCGATGCATACGAAAGAAAGGACAACAAGAACCCTAAGCTGCTCGAATTGGCAAAGTTAGATTACAACATTCGTCAAGCAGGATACCAAAGCAACGTTAAAGCCATGTCCAGGTACGACTTGTTAACATGTCAAACTCACTCGTGCAGGTCATTGAAATTTTTGACCTTATGTTAATTTTTTTTTCATATATATATATATATATATATATATCCTTTTTAAAATTTTAAAGGTGAGAAATTTAAAATTTTTGTGCGGCATCAAGTAGGAGCCATTGATCATTAGGACCAACTGTGTATACGCTATGCATCACTTGCACTAATACGCACAAACACTTTTGCCATCGATTTTATGATTGATGGTTCTTGTTCGTGGCGAATCTTGAGGCAAATATCCTTCAGGAGGACCATAAAATTTTCCCGATTTAACAGACTCGTGGGTTGTACTGTTGAAATACTTCACCTGACTTGAATGTTTTTTACCATCAAAATAGGTGGTGGAAGGATCGTGGTCTAGCAGACCAGTTGCCGTTTTTCAGGGATCGCTTGCCGGAATGCTTTATATGGGGCCAGGGAATAGTCTCTACACCCCAGTATGGACTTGCAACAGAAGGGTTAACACTAGTTAATCAGTTAATAACAGTCATTGACGATATGTACGATGTTTATGGAACAACCGAAGAACTTGAGTTGTTCACAGATGCTGTTGAGAGGTGTGTATTGTGCACATCATTTGAGTCATTCAGATAACATTTAAATGTGCAATGACGCCCCATTTATCTGTACATATTTATGCTGCTGCAGGTGGGATCTTCAAGTTCTTGAAGAGCTTCCTGACTATATGAGGCCATGCTATTTAGCTCTGTTCAACTTTGTTAATGAAATGGGATACACAACTCTTAAACAACAAGGGTTTAACATCATACCATTTCTAAAGAAAAGAGTAACATCCTTCACTTTTTCCCCCTTCTATTTTCATTAAAATCTAAAACATTAGTTACTAACTGGTCTGGTTTTCCCTTGTGCTTGCACGTATAGTGGGAAGATTTATGCAAAGCATACTTGGTGGAGGCGAAATGGTTTCACCAAGGATATAAACCTACTTTCGATGAGTACATGAACAATGCCTGGGTTTCCATTTCTAATCCCGTTGTATTATCAAGTGGGTTTCTTCTAATGAACCAAGGGATAACGAAGGAAAGACTTGTCACTCTACACAATTATCCAGATCTTATACAGACATCATCATTTGCTTTTCGTCTTCTTGATGATCTGGGAACCTCAAATGTATACTCTTCTTCTACTTCTGAAAATAATTTCTTTGAATTAATAAGTGTTGTTGATACTTGTATCAATATGCAGGACGAGCTATTGAGGGGAGACGTGCTAAAGGCTGTCGAGTGCTACATGCATGAGAAAGGAGCATCAGAAGAAGCTGCTCGTGAGCATGTGAAACATCTGATCGGTGAATCATGGAAGAAGTTAAACAAGCATTTGATTTTAGGTTCTTGCTTCCCAAGAGATTTTGTCATAAGTGCAATGGATGTTGTACGAGTAGCACAGTGGTATTACACATATGGAGATAGCTTTGGATCCATGAGGACAAGGACACTTGATGTATTCAAGTCATTAGTGGTTGAACCAATTCAGCTAGTCGATGGATACAAATAAAGGATATTTTCATCTTGTATTATATATATGTAATAAAATTTTCTGCTTAAATAATGGATCGAACATTTCTTTTGGTTAATGAGGGATCTTCAAATCCTTCGGACCCAACTCTCACTCAAGACCTCCCCTTCTTCGGCCGCGGTTATGGTCATCCCACTGTCACTCAGTTATGAATTGAATATTAAATTTGACTAAATCATATGGACTTTATCATTATTATATTTTCATTGTATTATAGAGTTTTCGGCATTTATATATATAGCGGCCATGAGTTTTGATACAATGTGCTACCGCTCCTAGTGCATAGAAAGAAAGAAAAAAGCATTCGTAACACCTAATTGGGGAAGGCTTTTCCATGTCACAATAAACCCAAAAAGCCCTAAGTTATATATGGGGAGTTGTTAATATTTAAAATCAATGATGTATACACTAGTACATGTTAGTATATTAATGCTAAAATACACTAGTGTGTAAGCCGTCGATGACTCTTATACTTAACTTACGCTGGCCTTATTCATCGAGCATGGAAATTGAGGCCAGTTGGAGTCGGTCAGTCTTTGGCCCCACTCAAACCCTGGTGAGAATTGCCCGTCATCTCTCTATTTTTAGGGTATTCATAGTTGTAGTACACAATGGCTTCAATTTCCTCTTTCCCTCCTTCATGAGATTTCCTCTTTCCCTCCTTCATGAGACCTTGGCATGGTACAACTTGAACATCCTCAAAATGGTGAGATGAGGAGCTGTTCACAACCTGGGTTGAGTTGGGCGGGCTTGGCTGACTCAATCTTGACCTCATTTTTTATCAGTGGCACCAGAAAAGGCACCCAAAATGATTTTTATCTTTCAATGGTGCTGGAAGCACCTACGAACAACACTAAGACTCTAGCAGCCATAACGTCCACCAACTTTAAAATTTTATACTATATAGATCCAGGGAAAATATCTAAAACCATTTTTACAATCTTCGCAAGCATAATACTTTACATTTTTGCTAAGGAAATGATTTCTCTATGCCAAATCTGTCCAATATAAACTGACACCTAGATATTAATTAGAGAGAGAAAAGTGGGTCTCCTATTGTTATGTGAGACCCACTTTCCTATGTTATCAACACACTTTTTGCACTTTTTGCTATATGCACATTCTTGTGTATATGTGAGAGATCAATGTAGATTCTTTCATTCCTATCTAACTTTGCCCAAACAGAAAAAAATATTACCATCATTTACTATAATGGGAATTGTTCCCTGGCAATAATTCTTAACATATATCTAATGGGTAAAGAGGGAATAATCACCACATGTTAAGATTATGACACGTAAGCAAGCATACATAAGGAGGAATGGAATAATAAGTCATTGTGTTAGCCACTTCCCAACCAAAAGTAGTTACAGCGATCTCCCAAAACTAAGAGACATGATCAAGAGAAAGGTCGTTAACATAACTAAACAAAAATTCTTACTATAAATACTCACAATGGAGTGAAGAAAAGGTACAAATTCTCATAGTAGAAATCCTTGCTTGTTTATTTCTCTCACCAATTCCTTCATTCTCCTCTTCTTCTAACTTGAGATTGGGATAAGCTTGGCCAACACCATTGGTACCCAAGCTTGGCTGTTTTTGCACGCAGATTTCCTCTAGGATCATTTCACTGTTGAGTACAAAACATCCTCAACAATGCGTAGAAGGAGATTTTATTTGGATCATCAACAAGCTAATGGGCGAATATGCATCCAGCGGCAAGAGTTAAACACAATGTTGAAGAAGTTGATTGAACCTTCGGTGGAGCTTGTTGCATCTTTCCTATGTTAGGGGAGATTCCGAAAATCTAAATCATTGGCACACAGAATGTGAGTGTGTTGGACCAAGATATGAGTTCAAGCCCCTTATCGGTCCACATTGATCGATCCAGGTGAGCCAGTATGGGTCACGGGGTCTAATGGTGATGGGGGCAGCCTCGCCGACCCCACATGAACTATCGTTACACTAATTTAATTGGGTCCCGCCTATGTCACATACGCATACTAGGTATGTGACTAGGATGTGCATTAATGAGGGGTCGACCTTGTCACTAGCTTGGCCGTGTGTAGGGGGTGGGTCCAGGCCTCTGCGGGCTTTGAGAGATGGAGCCCAGTACTGTTATGTATGACCCTCTTGAATAAACCGTAAGATTAAAGCAATGAAGCCTATTTAGAAAAACCCACTTAATGAGCCCAATTGAGAGAGATTAAGTGGGGGTATAAAAGGGAATGAAGGAGGAGAAGAGAGCCCTAATCAGTCCGCCCCCCTATCCTCTCTTCTCCCTTGCCCATTCCAAACCCCTCTCCTTCTTGTGCTACAGCTCTCTCTAGGGTTTGGTGAAACCCCTTGCTGGCCGCCCCTTGTAGCATTAGCGACACTTTTATTAGTTATGCAAATATAAGCATCGCTAGAAGCTTATATTTGCGACACATAATTAAGGGTTGCGAAAACAATAACTATTAACGATGCATAATACAAAACATCGTTATTACTATAATTATAAGAGACACATAATACCAAGCATCGCTAATATATATCTATTAACGACTTATACACCATGTGTCACTAAAAGATATTTATTTTTTTAAAAAATAAAATAAAAAATTTATTACAATTAGCGACACTTTATCCAAAGTGTCACTAATCGTTTTAATAATACCGACACTTATTAAAAAACGTTGTTAATAGTTCTAAATTTAAAATAAAATGAAGAAATAAAATAAATATTATTAGTAACGCATAGGAATATGCGTCATAGGAATATGAATCACTAATAAGTTAGGTATTAGCGTCGTATGACAATATGTGTCACTAATATCTAGACAATTAATGACTTATATTCCTATATGTTGCTAATAGTATATATTTTATTTATTTTTAAAATTAATTTTTAAAAATAAAAAATCATAAAAAATTGAAATTATAGGAGAGATAGTGTGTAGAGAGAGAGGAGAGAGGAAGAGGAGAGAGGGGAGAGAGAGGAGAGGCAGAGAGAGGAGAGGGAGAGGAGAGAGGGGAGAGAGAGGGGAGAGGAGAGAGAGGAGAGGGAGAGAGGGAGGAGAGAGAGAAGAGAGAGGAGAGGGGGAAAGGGAGAGAGGAGAGGGAGATTAATTAATTTTTATTTTTTAAGATTTTTTATAAATGATTATATTTTAAAAATAAAAAAATAAATAAAATAAATATTATTAGTAACATATAGAAATATGTATCGCTAATAGGTTAGGTATTAGCGATGTATATTCCTATATGTCGCTAATAGTATTTATTTTATTTTATTATTTTTAAAAATATTTTTTTAAAATTAAAAATTGTAAAAAATTGAAATTAGAGGAGAGATAGTGTGTAGAGAGAGAAGAGATAAAGAGAGAAGAGAGAGAAGGGAGAGAGAGGAGAGGGAGAGAGAGAGGGTAGAAAGAGTGGATAGAGAGAGAGAGAAAGAGGAGAGAGAGAAAGAGGAGAGAGGGAGGGAGGGAAGAGAGATATCTAGAGAGAGGAGGAGGAGAGGAAAAGAGAGAAAGAGGAAGAGAGAGGGAGGAGAGAGAGAGTGTGTGTGTGTTATGAGAGAGGAGAGAAAAATTAATTAATTTTTATTTTTTTAAGATTTTTTATAAATTATTATATTTTAAAAATAAAAAATAACAATAAATATTATTAGTGACGTATAGAAATATGCATTGTTAATAGGTTAGGTATTAGCAATGTACAAAAATATATGTTGATAATCTAGACTATTAGCGACGTATATTCATATACATCGCTAATAGTATTTATTTTATTTTATTTTATTTTATTTTTTACTTTTAAAATTAATTTTTAAAAATAGAAAATGATGAAAAATTAATATTGGAGGAGAGATAGTGTGTAGAGAGAGGAGAGACAGAGGGATAGAGAGGAGAGGGGGGGGAGAGAGGAGAGAAGGAGAGGGAGATAGAGAGAGAAGAGGAGAGAGTGGGTAGAGAGAGAGGAGGGAGAGAGAAGAGGAGAGTGGAGAGGGAGAGAGGAGAGTGAGAGGGAGAGCAGAGAGAGAGAGGGAGGAGCGATATCTAGAGAGAAGAGAGAGGAGGAGAGGGAGAGAGAGATAGAGGAAGAGAAAGAGAGTGAGAGAGAGAGAGGGAGGAGAGAGAGTGTGTGTGTTATATGAGAGAGGAGAGAGATTAATTAATTTTTTTATTTGTTAAGATTTTTTATAAATTATTATATTTTAAAAAATAAAAAATAATAAAAATAATTATTATTAGTGACGTAGAACAATATGCATCGCTAATATGTTAGGTATTTGCGATGTATAACAATATATATCACTAATACCCAAACTATTAGCAATGTATATTCATATATGTCGCTAATAATATTTATTTTATTTTTAAAAATAGAAAATTAGAGGATAGATAGTGTGTAGCAATAGGGGAAATAAAAAGAGAGGAGAGCGAAAGAGGGAGAGAGAGAAGAGAGGGGGGAGAGGGGAGAGGGGAGAGAGGAGAGGAGAGAGCGAGAAGAGCGAGGGAGAGAGGAGAGAGAGAGTGACAGAGAGGGAGAGAGAGTGATGGAGAGGAGAGAGGGTAGAGGGGAGAGAGAGTGACGGAGAGGAGAGAGGGTAGAGGGGAGAGAGAGAGGAGGGAGAGAGAGGGTAGAGAGAAGAGATATGAGTTTTTTTAATTTTTAAAAAAAAGTACTACTGATGCTTAGTAGGTAGCGTCACAAATACTATATTATTTGCAACGCTTACTTTTAAACGTCGTAAATAATTAATCCAATTGTGATGTTTATTTTTTAATGTTGTATAAATATTCTTTTAGTGACGCTTCAACCAAAGCGTCACTAAAAGTTATGCCACGTGTGGGAAAATTCGCCCATTTGTGCGTTGGAAATTTTGCCTGCCGCCTAGGCAATTTTGCCCGTGCGGTATTTATTCTACCCCCCCCCCCCTCCGCGCAATTTCCTAGTCATTTCATCTTTTGTTCCTACAACCACCACGCCTCCACTCACCTCCGCCGCACTGACCGCCATCGTCCCAGCTCTGCCCTCCTTGCTTCTCCTCCCCTCCACACTCCTCCCTTCCCCTGCCACCGGTGTCCAGGTTTGCCCGCCGGATTCCAACACCCCACCCCTCCTCCCTCTCCCACCTGCTCCCCCTCCCTTCCTTCCCCCACCCCCCATTTACCGCCGCCGGAGGAGGGGCTGCCTGAATCAGGTTCCCCCGCCAGATTCCGACACCCCACCCCTTGCTCTCCCTCTCCCCCTTCCTCCCCTCCCCTTAGTTTCATTCTCCTCCCCCCCTCATTTGCCTCCTCCTGAGGAGGGGACTGCCAGAATCCGGTTCCCCTGCCGGGCTCCGACACCTACCCCTCTCTCCTCCTTTCACTGCCTCTCGGGGGCCGGATTCCTTCACCTTGCCTTTCTCCGGCCCCTCTCCCTTCCTTTGTGGGCCCAGTGGCCCACCGGGGATTTGTTTTTATTTTTTTTGTCTTATGTGTCGCTAAAGCTTATTTATTAGTGTCACTAATAGTGTATTATTAGCTACGTATTAAATAAGTATTTTTTTAAAAAAATTATCCTTTTAGTGATGCATAGAAAAACATTGCTAATAAGTACTTATTAGCGACACTTATATTTATGCGTTTCTAATAAGTTATTTTTATTTTTTTAAAAATAGTTTTTCTATTAACGACGTATATAATAATGTCGCTAATAACTAATCATTAGTGACGCTAATAACTAAGCGTCACTAATAATTTATTATTAGCAGCATAATTTTACTAATAGTGACGCATAAATATACGTCACTAATAGGCATTATTAGCGACACTTTAAGTTATGCCTCACTAATAGGCAATAGTGACAACACTTTTTACAACGCTTATAGCGACATTTTTTATGCATCACTAATAGTTATTAGCGACATTTAAAGAACTATTAGTGACGTATAAATACGTTACTAAAACTCCTTTTTGTTGTAGTGCCTCTCTTGCTCCCTTGGCGAGCCAATTGAATGAGAAGTATATCCTCCTTGTGTGGAAAGTGAAGGCTGATTCATTTGGGGCATTCCTTGCTGAGATCTTCATCCAAGAGCAAAGGTTTTGATAGATCAACACACCTAAGAGGTAATCATCTATCTCCCTTGATTTCTAGTGTTTGTAAAGAGCAAATCGAAGGATTCAAGGTCGTGCTAAGGGCTGGACAGCCCAAGGTCAGTAGGTTTTTGCTTCCAATATGATTTCCTTTATGCATGTTTTATGTTAGATGGTTGATATTGCTAATTGATTTGAGATTATGTGCATGATTGTGTAGATTAATTGAAAGGATTGAATTTTGATTGGTGCACCACCCCCAACCCGCCATGCTTCTGCTCAGCCGACCACTCTACAGTGAGGGTACGAGTTTTACCTATCAAAAATGATAGATGATGTGAAGGAAATTTGGGAGACCTGTATGAAGTACAAATATGGTATTTTAGAATCCTGGGGTGTGACATGAAGTCAACAAGTTAGGGATGCCACTTGGACTGAGTTTTTCGAGTAGCCAACTCAACCCATATGAATCAGGTTTGGTTTCTTAAATCTGACGGATTAGTTGGGCCACTTGGGTTGGTCTTATCTAACCCAAACGGAATTCCATCTTTGTAAGGTTATTAAACCAATATTTTTGAAATTGACTTGGCCATCGACTCGGAATTGTGGCCAGGTTTTCCTAGTTTGATCGGCAAAATCCTGGTTCGGTTGGGCAAATCCAAAATTGATCTAGGAAAAGACAGGAAATTGCAAGGCCCAGAAAACCATTCGAAACCGATCACACCTGGTCCGGCCAGCTAGACCCAATTCGTTGACGGTGGGAGGTTTTGTTCTTATTTGCCACAGAGATCAATGAGAACCATTCTATATCATTTATCGATTATGGAAGGTCAATACCTCTTTTTCTTGTCACGCTATAACAAAAAGGACTACTAGCGACACTTTTAAGCATCGCTAATAGTTATAAAATGTCACGAATGACTATGAGTAATGCTTAAAAAGCGTCACTAAATACGTAAATAAAAGTTGAGTCGCTAATACTAGTTAGCGACACTTATGAAAAAGTGATGCTAATAGTTACCTATTAGCAACACTATCTCTACATCATTAGTATCAATTTTTTTCCGACACTTTGTAAAGCATTGCAAATAGTAATTTATTGGCAACACTTATTTACATGTGTCGCAAATAATTAATTATTAGCAACTATTTATAATGCATAGCTGATCGAAAAATATTTTGAAAAAAATTAATAAATTATGAGCAACACTAATTTTGGCATCGCTAAAAAGAAAAATAAAAAAAAGTTATTAGCGATGCTTTGAAAACTGTCTCTAATAAAAAATAAAAAAATAAAAAATTATTAGTGACGCTTTTAAATGCATCGCTAATAAAAAATAAATCTAATAGAAAAAATAAATATTATAAAAATATTAGCAACGCTTTTATAGTTGTAATGATCGTGAATTTTTGGTATGATTTCCTACCTTTAGGAAAACTATTTTATGAGTTTTTAATAATTTTAAATTATTTAGAGGTATACATTTGGTGTGTTTTCATATGGATTGATAGAGCTCGAAGAGACGAGCATATCAAGCCTAAGAATGCCTAAATAGGACACCGGGGTAGAAAGTTATGACCTCAAGAAGTATACCACATTGGCGGAACCCATATGAAAAGTGCAGGATAACCTACCCATGTGTGGCTTTGTTCTGAATGGCTTGCCAACACTAGTTCATCAGTAACAAAAATACACAATTTTGACTTCAAGGTAGGAAGTTATAGCGTATTGCGGCCGAGATATTATTTATGTAAAATAATATCATTCTGGATAGAATCGACGACGAAGCAGATAAGATCGATGACATAGCGGATAAGAATGGTGACGTTCGGATAGGATTAACACATGTTATTCTTATCTGCCACATATCAGCCTCATGTCTATCCATTTTCTTTATAAATAGATCCAAAGTGTTCAGTTTTCGAGTTCTTCATCCTCTCCGACATTTTTTCATTTTCTCCTACGTTCTTCAAACTTCATTTCTTTATTTCTTACTTATTTTAAGCCTGTTTTGAGTCGTTCAAGAGGCGTTATTACTTAAATTGAGCATGCCGGACGTCATGGTGGGGTTATTTTTCTAGTTGAAGACCTCTAAAGCCCCAAAAGTTGACATCCAATTTCGTGGTGTTGTGTGTATCGATTTCGAACTTATGCAGCGAGCGAGGTAGGGGCTTTTATCCTTTCTTAAAGCATGATTATAAATTTTGGTTGTGTTTTTAACTTAATAATTATATGACTCTCACATGCCATGTGTTTTACTTTCAAGTTATGATTTATGATTTCTGCACATATATTCAATTTGTCGAATAATTAACCATTGAGATAGAATATAAATTATATATCGTATGTTTATAATTCTATTATGTACCCACAGTAAATTCCTTATAACAAAATATATGTCTGAGACATTAGTAGTAAGCTAAGAGAGCTTACAAACCCTAGAAGCATCTTCGATACATAGGAAGAAGCATTAAAGGTGGTTTTGGGTAAGAGACATACCCTGTTTTTATTAAAAATATTATATATGATATGTGTTGTGAAACTGCTATGTGTTTACTTCATGCCCAATAGTATAAATTCTCCTCCTGAGTATTTGAAAATACTCACCACCCCTAAGACTTTGCAAGACTCTATGATTTAAAGGATTTTAACTACACTAAAATGAGTAAGAACTCTTTATTATTTTTCTCTTATTTGTTTGTACACGGACAATTCCTAGGGAAATTATTATTTTTATTATTGCATATGGCGAGTGGCTCCACTCGCGGGGCCAAGTAAACTTCGATATTTTTTAAAATAAATAAAATCCTCTCTCTACTCTGTCTCTCTCTCTATACACTCTCCTCTCTCTCCTCTATCTGTAACACCTCCATCGCACTCTCTCTCCCCTCTCTCCTCATCTCTCTATAACACCTCCCTCCCCTCTCTCACTCCTCACTCTCTCACCTCTCTCCCTTTCCTCTCTTTTTCTCCTCACTCCCTCTTTCTCCTCTCTTCTCATTCTCTCTCCTCTCTCTCCCCTCTGTATCTCTCTCACTCTCTTTCTCTTCTTTCTCTCTCTCCTTTTCTATTCCCCTCCTCTCTCTCTTCCTCTCCCCTCCTCTCTCTTTTATTATCAAATATATTTGATAATATATAAACTATTTAAAAAATATATTAGAAAAGCATAGCAAATAGCGTCTCTACTACCCGCAAAGGTAGTAGTGATGCATAGAGTTATGTGTCGTTAATATGTAGGGTAGTAGCGGCAAAAAATTGTCCGTCGTGAAATTTATCTACCCCCTTTCTCTCTCTTTATCTTCTATCTCTCCTCCTCTTTCTCTCTCTCTCCACTCTCTCTTCCTTTCCTTCTCTATTCTCTCTCTCCTCTCATTCTCTTCTCTCTCCCCTCCCTCTCCTCTCTCTCCACTCTCTCTCTCTATATCCTCTCCCCTTTCACTCTCTATATTTTAAAATTAATAAAAATAATTTAAAATGTAATAATGATGCATATACATATTATCAAATATATTAGTGATGCATAGAAATATGCGTCAATAATATATCCTCCCTCTCTCTACTCTCTCTCCTCTCTTCACTCTCACTTATCTCTCTCTTCCTACTCCCTCTCCTCTCCTGCTCTCTGTCTCTCCTCTCCTCTCGCCTCACTCTGATCCTCTTCTCTCCCTCTTCTCTCTCCTCCTCCTCTCCCTCTCTCGCTCTTCTCTCTCTATACCCTCTCTCCCTTTCATTCTCTCTCAATATTTTAAAATTAATAAAAAATATTAAAATGTAATAACACCATATAAGTAAATGTGTCACTAATAACCTTGCTATTAGTGATGCATAAGCATATGTGTCGCTAATACCAAGGGAATCACTAACGCATATTCTTATACATCATTAATATATTTTATTTTATTTTATTTTTATTAATTTTTAAATATAATATATAATTAAAAAATTTAAATTAAATTTCTCAATCTCTCTCTACACTCTCACTTCTCTCTCTCCTACTCCCTCTCCTCTCACCTCTCTCTCATCCTCTTTTCTCTCTCTTCTCCCACTCTCTATATCCTCTCTCCCTTTCACTCTCTCTCTCTATTTTAAAATTAATAAAAATAAATTAAAAAGTAATAGTGACGGATAAGCAAATGTGTCACTAATAACCTTGCTATCATATGTGTCACTAGTACCAAGGGTATTAATGATGCATATTCCTATGTGTCATTAATACTTTTATGCGTCACTAGTGCATTTTATTTTATTTTATTAATTTTTAAATATAATATATATATTTAAAAAAATTAAAATTAAAATTCTCACTCTCTCCCTCTACTCTCTCAACACTCTCTCTCCTCCTACTTCCTCTCTTCTCCCTCTACACTCACCTCTTTCATCTTTCCATCTCTCCTCTCACTCTCTCTCTCTTCTCCTCTCTTCATCCTCTTTCTCTCTCTCTCTCCTCTCTCTATATCCTCTCTCCTTTCACTTTCCTATATTTTAAATTTAATAAAAATAAATTAAAATGTAATAGTGACACAAAAGAAAATGCATCACTAATACCTTATGTATTAGTGGCGCATATTCTTATATGTCACTAATACGAAGAGTATTAGTGACACATATTTTTATGCGTCACTAAAATATTTTATGTCATTTTTTTATTTATTTTAAATATAATATATAAAGAAATTTAAAGAAATCAAAATTAAAATCCTCCCTCTCGCTCTACACTCTCTCTTCTCTCTCTCCTCCTCTCTCTCTAATCCACTTTTTCTCTCTCATCCTCTCTATATATTTTTTAAAATTAAAAAATAATAGCGATGGATAGGAAAATATGTCGCTAATACCCTTAGTATTAGTGATGCGTATGCATATGCGTCTCTCATACCAAAGGTATTAGTGACACATATTTCTACTTATCACTAATACTAAGGGTATTAATGACTATGCCTATGCATCACTAATATATTTTATTTTATTTATTTATTTTATTAATTTTTAAATATAATATTTAATAAAAATATAAAGAAATCAAAATTAAATTTCTCCTTCTCTCTACACTCTATCCTCTCTCTCATCTCTGTCTCATCCTCTCTCTCTTCTTTCACTCTCTCTCTTTATATTTTAAAATTAATAAAAATAAATTAAAAGGTAATACCAACGTATAGGAAAATATGTTGCTAATACAAACAGTATTAATAATGCATATTCCTTTGTGTCATTAATACCAAGCGTATTAGTAACATATATTCCTATGAGTCACTAATTTATTTTTATATTAACTTTTTAATATAATATATAATAAAAAAAATCTAAAAAATCAAAATTAAATTTCTTCCTCTCTCTACTCTCTCTACACTCTCTCCTCTCCTTCTCCCTCTATGTCTCTTTTCTCCTCTTCCTCTCCTCTCTCTCTCTCATCCTACTCCCTCTCCTCTCTCTCTCTCCTCTCTCATCCTCTTATCTCTTCCTCTCTCCTCTCACTCTCTCCTCCGCCTCTCTCGTCCTCTTTCTCTCTCTTCTCTCTCCTTTTAGTCTCTCTCTCCTTGTTTTAAAATATTGTACTATTTACAACGCCCACTACTGAGCGTTGCAAATAGCAAAACAATTGCGATGCCTATAAGCATCACAAATATTATAACTATTTGTGATGCTCTTATGTGAGCATCCCAAATACTCTTAATTTTTTTAATCCCTCCCTTCTCTCTCTCTACCCTCTCCCTCCTCTCTCTATCTCTTCTTTGTACTCTCTCTTCTCCTCTCTCTCTCTCTCTTCTCCTCCCTTCTCTCTCTTTCTCCACTCTCTCTCTCTCTACCTCTCTTTCCACTCTTTCTCTCTCCTCTCTCCCCTCTCTCTACCCTCTCTCTCTTCACACTCTCTCTCCTCTCTTTCTTCATTCCCTCTCTCTCTCTTCACTCTCTCTAACCCTCTCTCCTCTCTTCTCTCTCTACCCTCTCTCTTTTATTATATATTATATTTTAAAATTAATAAAACTATTAAAATAAAGTGTATTTGCAATGCCTAAAAAATTGTGTTGCTAGTACCCTATGTAGTAGCCACTCATATTTATATACATCGCTACTACTAGCGGTACTAGCGATGCAATTTCACAAGTGTCGCTAATATATTTTATTTTATTACGTCTCTCTTCTTTCCTCTCTTTCTCTCTCTCTTCTCTCTCCTCTCTCTGTTCACTCTCTCTCTACACTCTCTCCCCTCTCTACCCTATTTCTCTCTCTCATCTCACTCTCTCTCATCTCTCTAGTACTCTCTCTCTTCACTCTCTCTCATTTATCTCTTTATTTAGTACTCTCTCCTCTCCCCCTCCCTCTCTCTCTCTCCTCTAGCTCATCTCACTCTCTCTTCTTTCTTTCTTCACTCCTCTCTCTTTCACATGTGTCAACGTGAGCCTCAACTCTGAGGAGTGAGGATAAAGTAGGGAAAATTTATCTTTTTTGTATTTATTTATTATATAAATTATAAATATTAAATAAAATATATTATATTCATGAAGTTTTTTTAAAAATTATTATCTATTTATTATATATTATATATTTAAATAATAAATATTAAAAAAAATAAAAAAACTATTAGTGATGATTATTAAGTAGTGTTGCTAATAATACAACTATTGGGGACACTTTGATAAAAGCATCATTAATATGCTTTTATAAAAGTGTCGCAAATAATTACCGACACTTATAAAAATTATCTCTAATAGTAGAACTATTAGGGACACTTTTGTCCTTAATAGTTGTACTATTAGCGACACATTTTTCTAAGTGTCACTAATAGTAATAAATTTTTTATTTTTTTAATATTGTTAACAATTAGTGACACTTTATTGAAAATGTTGCAAATATTTTTTGTATTAGAGACGCTTTTGTAAAAGTGTCGCTATTATGTGTACTATTAGTGACGCTTTTTAAAAAGCGACACTAATAGTTATAAATTTTGCAACACTTTTATATGTGTCGTAAATAGTTATTTTTAGCGACCCTTTGTATTGTGTCACTAATAATCTTTTTTGTTGCAGTAGGGCATTAGAAGAAAAGATGAAGAAAATCTATTGGAGTAGACCGGGATATTAGACTATCAAAAGACCTTGTTGAATTGAGGTCGGGATGCAAGACAATCTTAGAGGGGACTGGGTTCTACCCAATAAACAATTGTGAGCCAATATTATCTCTAGCCCGCTCCTAGACATTCTGATAGGTGTGTGCTGGAACGACTCACAAGAAGTTCTAATAGGTGAAGCAAAATTCTACCCCTGAAAGTTGAAGAAGTTGCACTGATAATGGGTTTAAGTGCAAAAGGGAACTTGTTAAAGTTGGACAATGGTGATGGGAAGGCTTCCCAAGGCAATGGGTAATTCGTCAAAAGGTTCTTTGTAGGGAAGCAGTTGGAGAAGAATCTGGTTGGAGAAATTTTTAAAGAAGTGGCTAAGAATGGACGGAATGTCTCTGATGAGAACTTAGGATGGTTTGCCATCATGCACATGGGGATCCTCATTTTATTCACATAGAGCAACAAATCCATCTCCACATCTCTGTGTGACTTCTTTGATGACCTCACAATTGTGAGGAGGTACAATTGAGCTGGGGCCGTTTATGCTATATTTGTTGATTCGAGGCATATTGTAAGGACCCTCATCTTTAAACCGGTTTTTTGTTTTATTTAATTATTGGTTATCGTGAGATTTACGTGTTTTCTGATCTTATTCGGTGATTTCATAAATAAATAGAGTTTGTGATGGTTTTAACCAAAAGTAACTTCAATATTAGTGGTTTTAAGTGACTTTAGACCAAATGTGAATTTTTGAGATTTTTTGGAACTTTCACTATTTTTCCAAAAATTAGGGTTTTGGCAGGACCCCTGTGGGCCCCACTGTCGAAAATTTTATTTTTGGGTCAAATGAACCTAGACATATACTTAAGGTCATACAAAAATTTTCAGAATTTTATTAGGCTTAAATTGTGCTTAAATTTACAAAATACCCACTTTTAGCCTATTTTTCATATTTACACCCCAAAACTTACCTATGCATACCCCAACCCTTACTATAAAAGGGCAAACCTGAGCCATTTCTATTTTTGGGAATAGGCTAAGGAAGGAGGGCTGGCCTAATCCCTACTTAGGCCCGAATTAGAAGCCGATTAAGGTAAACTTACTCTAATTAAGCACTAATCCTTGGCTTTTCTCTTTATTTCTTCTAAATCTACCATTTTCCCCTTAATTCAATTCGTTTTTGACCATCAAAAGCTACTTATTTGTGTTTTACTACAAACCCTAACATTCAAAATTCGATTTTTACTACCAACAAGCCCTAGATCTAAGGTTTAATTAGGGATTTCTTGAGTCAATTGATTTCTATTAGAGTTTAATTCAAACTCATTGTGTTTTCAAGGATTTCAAGAAGGGTGACTCTTCAATCCGAGCTTAATCAAGTGCTGAGGTAATGCGTCTCCGAAATCTCTGTTTATCCATGGTAAAACTCTCCATTTTTGGCTTATTTCGAAATGGTTTGCTTGATTTAGTGTGTTAATGGTAAGATTAGAAAATAAAATTATTTAATCCCGATTTCTTAGGGTTTTGCATTATTATGGTTTGGTTTGATATTCTAGAAGTCCAGGAGGACTTTTGATGATGATTAGGGTGTTAGATTTGGATTTGAAGTGTTATCTATGGTGTTTCGGTTTGGATTTGCGAAAGGAAGAAGATGACTATTCTGCCATGTTGGCGATCGATCGGCTGAACTGTAAATTTCAAAATTTTGTGTGTAACCGATTGAACGGCCTGAAGGGCGATCGATCGGCTACACAGGAAATTGTATGTTGTGCATATGATGTCTATTTTGATGATTCCACTTTAGCTGGCCAATTTTATATGAATGTGGAGTGTTTTAAGCTATGTTAGGCTACTGGAAATGCATGCTATTAAGTTTATGGAGTTGAGATATATGCTTAGAGATGGTGGAATGACTTATGCTTTGTGGCATGATGTTGGAATCGTTATCTTGAAATTATGAATGGTTGTTTCCCTTTGGTTAAGCATATTTTCAGTAGGACTACAATCATTATTGGACTGATTTGTCATGATAGATTGTGGTTAATGGTGTGTGAATGTTGGTGAATGCCATGACTCAATGATGAAATGAGTGATGTTATATGTGTTTAGCCTTTGTGGTTTAGTTTTGAATCTAGCAATGATTTCAACGATTATTCTCCTATGATTTCCGCTGGAATTCATGTTTAGATGGAAATTCACATGTGTAGTGTGGTAGTGAGTTTAATTTCAAGCATGATGGCATGTATTATGTGAAATGCTTCTACTAGATACACACACACATGTGGGGTTAAATGATGATGTTGAAGCTTAATATTGTGGTTATGAATGATGCATTAGGGGCTAGTGAGAGCACTTATCATGGATTAGGATTCATGTATGCTTTGTCCACTCATGTACCATGCTGCACGCATCATAAAAATGGATTTCCAATTGAGGCTTCATCGTGATTAATCGAATTTGACCGATTGGATGCAATGTGATGGAATTGTGTGCCGGGTTTATCGGTCATGGATTAATCGCAAGTTGATTGATCCGAAAGGACATATTTTGATTTGAAGTTCCTGTGTGGAACGATTTGAAGTTCCTGTGTGGAACGATTTGAAGTTCCTGTGTGGAACGATTTGAAGTTCCTGTGTGGAACGAGTGCACTCCCCGGGTTGAGTCTAATTAAATGAAATGATGTGGGGACGAGTTGTGTACTTGTCTTGCGGATTGTGAGAATGTTATTATGTGTGTCATCTGGACCCTGAGAATCCAGTGTGGTATGCCGTGTGCACCCCGCTACCACGTGTTCTAGGGTTCTCTATGTGAGAACTTGGGCTCTTCCCTCCGCAGGAGATGTCCCTGGGCGAACACCCCTGCTCTACATTCTCTGTGTGAGAATGGGACATCCTTGGCCAGGATCGTCCAGGGCGAGCAGTATTAGGGATTGACAACCCCGATCTTTCTTGAATTCTTGTGTAGAATTTTGGACCATGACACGCCTTCGTGGCCTTGTCTATGCTCCCGTCTGTGTGACGTTAATGTGTGATTACTCCTTGATGGAGGTTGATTGTGATGACATTATGCATGTGGGAATATGTATGTTAGAGATACATCCATGCATGTTGATTTTGATATTATGCATGTGGAATATGTATGATAGAGATACATCCATGCAGGTTGAATTGTGAAATAATGCATGTGGGAATATGTATGTTTGAGATACATCCATGCAGTTTGATTTGATATTATGCATGTGGAATATGTATGTTAGAGATACATCCATGCAGATTGATTTGATATAATGCATGTGGAATATGTATGTTAGAGATACATCCATGCATGTTGATTTTGATATTATGCATGTGGAATATGTATGTTAGAGATACATCCATGCAGGTTGAATTGTGAAATAATGCATGTGGGAATATGTATGTTTGAGATACATCCATGCAGTTTGATTTGATACTATGCATGTGGGAATATGTATGTTAGAGATACATCCATGCAGGTTGAATTATGCATTATGATGCAGTTTTTAAGTGATGTGAATATGTGATCAGAAAATGATACACCTTGTACATCGTTGATTTGAAAGATTACATCGCCATGCTATCGTATTTTCGATGTTGTTAGTGATATTAAAACCATTGCTGAGTTTGTTAAACTCACCCCCCTTTTTGTGTTTTCATTTGGGGCTGCGTGGTGCAACACGCAGACAGACAGGATTGCCTCTTTGAGGAATGGTCAGAGATAGCTTGGGTGTGATGATGGAGATCGTTGTGTGACTTACTTTAGTTTGTTTCATGCTTTATGTTAGAACCTTTGTGTAGGGTTCTTGTTTTGGATTTATGTCATATTTTACAGTTGTGATGCTTATGACTTATTTTGAGCCGGTGTGGGCTTTACTTAGCTAAGCTTGTGGGTTTGAGATTGTTGTTTACTTTGTGATAAGCAACACTTTTTCCTTCCCTTTTATTTACTCTTGCTCAAAGGATTGTGCGCACTCCGTGTTGCTGTTAATCGCCCGTGGTTAGGGTTAAGTCTTCCGCTAGAATCGTTTCTCAATTTTCACTTCGTCGCCCCCACGCGCTTGACCGGCCCCTGGACCGGGTTCGGCTCGGGTCGGGCATCGCCGGGGCGTGACACATATCATCATCCCATTGAAACATTATGAGTAGGCAAGATGAGCGCTCTACCACCGTTGGAATTCTTGTTGGGGATTCATTTGTGCTCCAGGTAAATATCGTATTATCCATACCATGATTGTTACAATTAGCATAGTATTAATAACACAATATTATATACACATTTTCAGTATATATTAATATGAATCACAAGATAGTGTGCTTATTGTGTTTACGAGAACACGATATGTAACACGAAAGTGTACGTGTCGTGTTATTGGTAAGATGATATAGTACTCTATCGTGTATATGCAATTTCACAAACCGAGACTTGCATGTAATCGATAACACGGTGAGTTTAATAAACATGTTATCCATGACACGACATACATGACATATGTACACTATTAATGAGATTGTTTTGCCCTCTCCAATAGGTGTGATTTTTTTAGCATACCTCTATATGAGCTCCAAGTGCTCCTCCATGCAGCCCGAGGTGCAAGAGGTGACCTAGGTTTACACAACTAATGATAGATGTGGAGAAGGCCGGAAAACTTGACTTGGGCAATGAAAAGGAGAGGAAGAAGCTATTGGTTCATTACAGGACGAGGAAGTGGTATGAGGAATTACTGATGCGGCTCAAGCCAAATTCACAAGTGGTTATGTAAATAACTCCAATTGCCAAAGAGGCCCACTTGACCGATGGCTAAAGGGTTGTCCCGAAGGCAAAGAAGGCAACTACACATACCACGATACAATATGACAATGATTCATGTTCAATCCCATTATGGCCAGACGTGTGGACAATTCTAGTCTAGCAAAGACACCATTGACAACTTCATCATGCCAATGGATATCATGACTGGGATCGTTGACGAGGTTTTGGAGAATGCCATTTTGTACGGGGGTGGGGTTGGAGCACCTACAATTTGAAAGTTGTGCTCCATAGGGTTAAAAATGCTCTGGAGGTGACAACAAGCTAAATAGAACAGATGCAACCCCCACCTAAACCAGAGACCGATCAACCTCATGGACCCCCTCTAACTGAGATCCGGCATCTAGCAATCCCCCCTTCGCCAACAATTGAAGGAGAGATGTTGGTTCAAGTCAAAGATAGAGCTTCCAAATCAAGCGAAGCTATATACCAATATGCTCATGAAGAGCAAAGAAAATATGTCCCTCAGTCTGTCGACGAGGATTTCATTTTGCGTATATTTTAAATTACATGACATTTTCAGTTATTGTGTTAGTTTGGGAATCGTTGTGTAATCAATCACACACAAACACACAGTTGTTTTATAAGAAAACAATATGATAGTTGTCATGTGATCAATAACACGACTATATATATTGACGTATTACTTTCAATATGATAGGTCGACAAGTTGTGTCATCAATAACATGCTTTCTTTGCATGTTATGTATTTACTCATACAAATTGTTACATGTTATATGCAAAGAAAGAGAGCCGAAAGCTATCTCCCCAATAAAGAAGAAGAAGGGTTTGAAGGTTGAAAAGACCATAATAACCAGATTTCTCAAGAAAATTAATGAGAAAGTAGTTCAATCCCAGGAGATCAAGGAACAGTCCCGAGAGGAAAAAGAAGCAGATAGCGGAAATAAAACTTAAAATAAAGAAGTGGTGCCACAAAAGCAAATAAAACTGAAAATAAAGAAGTAGAAAGCTTTAGATGCTAGCTCTATCGCATTCTCCTACCTCCTGTGCCTAGGAGGATGAGGTACACAGTGGCTAATCTACTGGCTCTTGTATATAAGGGTGTGGAATGAGCTAAGGTGACCGTTGAGGGCTAAAAAAAGCCAAAGGCATATAGGGATGCCACTCGGGTTGGGTATATGATAAAACCCAACCTGACCCTAATGGGTCGGGTTTGGGTTTACTATTTCTTAAATGGTATTGGGTTTGGGTTTGGCAAAACCTAACCCAAATAAGGTTATAAACATCAATTTTTATAATTTTCTTTGTATTTTAATAAAACCCAAATAGCTATTTGGGTCGAATTCAGGTTTTATATATATATATATATATATATATATATATATATATATATATATATATATATATATATATATATATATATATATATATATATATATATATATAATGGTTTGTTTGAAAACAAGTGAGTCACTCCTTAAATTAACATATTTGTCAAAATGGGTTTCTAGGAAAAAAATATTTTCTGCCGAATTTTAATTCAAAAATGAATTGATAAAAGAAAATTCAGGGTGTGATAGTTTGATTCACATCTTCTGTATGGATTAAGTTGAGGTTTTATAAGAGAGACAAATACATCACACACATGTTGATTGGTAAAGCAAATTAAGATAGACATTGATTACATATACCAAGGAACAAGAGATTGTTCTAATAAAGAAGAAGATCAAAACAAAGTTTGATCATAGTTATCAAGATGGACTCTGGTGACTAAGATGGATCTAGAGTTCAACTTTTAGAGAAGCTTCCCAGTATATGGTTAATCAACTAAGGTTTAGTCCAATGGTTTTTATCCGGTTAAATTTCCTAGTGAAAAACCTCTTGTGTGATTGTTTGATGTAATTTTAGGCACTAATAATATATCAATTCCTGCAGTAAGAGGTCACATCTTATAGTTCTCTACTCATCGGTATTTTAGACTAGAGACACTATCATAACCCTAATAAATTTGAATGATATATAATACACTCACATTAACTTCCAAAATTTGATAATTAACTCTCCTCATAATCTAATACTCCCTCTGCCTTATTAATTGCTATATTTAGTTTTTTTAAAAGGAACTAATATTAGTTCTTCATTTTTAAAAATTAGATATAGCTATTTATTTGGAAGAGAGGGAGTGGATTCTTTGTATTGTGGCTTGGGTCAGCCTCTAGTTGTACTAAAGCGTACTAGGCAACTCTGGTCCATGCAAGCAAACTACTCCACGCGGTTAGATGCAGGCAGCAGGCCACCCGGCTGTACTTTGGAAATGAAGACAGGCAAAAGGACTAAGGCATACCGAAATAGCGTATGGAATTCTATCTAGCCTTTGTCTTGTTGCCCTAACCTTCATCGGCATCCTTGACCAAGTCCTTAGAACCAATATTTGCACGAACTGCCATTTGAATCTTTAAACTGATTGCTGGAGATGTACTCCTAAATTGATTGCAGGCCGTGAAAAATGCTTACTCTCAGAGTCCTTTCCTCCTTGGTGACAGTTGAGCGGATCATCCAAAGTGTGTCTTGTAGCAACTTTGCCGACTATTCTATGCGTGTCATCCAACATATCTGGATAGGTCAGTGGATTATGTCTAAGGACATAATATCAAGGCAATGCTATAAATGGGACTCATGAACTACTCAAATAACACATCCTGACCCAACAACTAGAGCTAGTCTTTGCATTTGAAGAAAACCATTAAATTACTAGCTCTAATGGCGCTAAACAGGATTGAATCCGCTACCATTCTTCTCATTGCTGTGATCAGTTCTACAGCAATCATGGCTTCTGCAAAAGAATTTGTGGTAGGCGACGAGGTTGGCTGGAGAAAGGATTTTGATTATGAAGCTTGGGCAAAAGGCAAAACTTTCTATCTTGGAGATGTGCTTGGTAATACTCATCTCTTGTTGATCATCTCTTAAACATTATTGACTAATGCTGAACCAAATGCATTTCATTTTTCAAATGCCTCTGCTCGAATCATGGCTCAAAACTCGGCTCTTGAGCTGACCTCGAGCTTAATTAGCCGTACTTTACTCAAGTCAAGCTTGGCTCAGCTAAAAAAATTTCCTACTTTGTTGCAAAAAAACATTATTTTTATTAGAACACAGCCTAATATGTGAAATGCTACCTACGCTTGCAAGCATGCATTGAGCAGTCTTAGGCGTAAGCTTACATAGTATTACTCATCGAAATATTTCTCTATAAATTTAATTTTAGCGTCTATATTTAAGTTGACTGATATATCAAGCCCAATATACCTTTATAATCACATTATTAATATCAAATTATCATATAATCATCTTCATCTAGGCTTGTTTATTTAGGGTACTTAATCCACATGAATTCTTCACCCATTCTTAGTGGCATCACTATGAGAAAGCTAACTATTTCGTCTATGTATATTTGCAGTATTCTATTACCAGGAAGGATACCACACTGTTGTCAAAGTTAATGGGACAGGGTTCACTCAGTGTCAAACATCACCTAACGCAGGGATTTTGGCAACCGGAAGTGACAGAGTGACCTTGGCCACGCCTGGAAACAAGTGGTACATTTGCGGGGTTGCTGATCACTGCAGTTACTATGGCCAGAAGCTGAAGATTACAGTCCTTCCCAAGGAGGCATATGGAGGCATGCCAGTTCCCATGGCATCCCCAGCCCCAGCTTCTTGGTCTACTCTGACGCCTGAAGTGCCAGCTCCCATGGAATCCCCAGTGGGAGCTCCTTGCTAATTGTGAACGGCTATGCCGGGTCCTAAGTTATGAGTAGTATTCACTCTGGAATTGAGCTTAGGACTTATGTAGACTTTGGTTGATGAGTTTCTTTTTTACGGAGTGTGTGTACTTACAAATTGATGTAACTCGTGAAGTTTATCCCATAATTTCGTATTGAACGTGTCTAGGGGCGGAAGAAGACGTTTCTCCCTTTCCCACGCTGATGGTTCAAGGAATAGCTGTACTCTGTTTCTCACTCAAAACAGAGCACTGTCATTAAGGTAATGTTTTTGTCTTTTACAAATCAGGGGGGGAGAGGAAATAGCCGCGTTCTTTCGTATTTGTGAAATCATTATGTAACATGATTACCCACGTTAATAAACTAGTAGAACCGGCCTTGCACTCATTGCCTGGCCAAAGAAACGAGATCCCACGGCCTGGCCGTGAGTGTCTCTTTCTGCTCAGCATTTATGCACTGACCATTCCGGGCTTCGCCGGCGGTTCAATCCGGTTACCTGGATGGTAGGTGTAAAAAAAACTGACTAGGGGCGAAAGAAGACGTTTGTCCCAGGCTGATGGTTCAAGGAATAGCTTGTACTCTGTTTCTCACTCAAAACAGACCATAGTCATTAAAGTTCATGATCCAGTAGCCACTCACGTTGGCTAATCATACCCTGATTTGTTACTTTAAACCATGTACAACAACTTCTGCATCGAAGTTCTCATCAATTACTTGAGGTGGCCATATTATTGCATGTGGTTGTCAAAAAATCAACCTCAATCCTACTTAGGCAGGTTGTTAACAAATTCTCACTTTCTGTCACTTTAATACTACCATTTAGAAAACCAAAAATGATTTCGTTTTTCAATTTTGCTTTTCAAAATGAGAAGAAACCATAAACTAGCAGGGAAGAAGTCGAGAAACTAGAAGGGAATGGGCAAATGAAATCCAAAGATGTAGAGCAGAATAAAAATGAAGAGAGGAGAAACTAGCTCGAAACTAGCAAGGTGAATGTGCATACATTTCTCAAATCGTTGTTGATGTGAACTACTGAATGATGGGATATTCCCGTCAAAAGTAGAATCACGCACGGGGACGAAGTCTGGAAGAGGTTTTTTGTCGTGAACAGTTGTCACAACCCAACCTCTAGGGAAGGTCCAAAGACCATTCATACAATTGGAGTACGCCTAAGCTTAACCCTGAGAAGACAACCTGCCAAGCGACAATTAATCAGAACCATAATTCACTAAGTTTTCAAAAGGGAAATCTTATTCATACCGAAAAGTTAAAAACATCGAGTTTCAACATCAAAAGGTGTTTTACCCTACTTCCACTATTTTCACCTTATTTTTTTACAAAAAAAGAAAACTTAACTATCCTAATCCTTTAGTTTCCTCATGAGTGATGCTATCTCTTTCCTCCTTGACATTCTTACAAATCCAAATCGCTCAATAAATTTGCACGCAAAAATACGCCTAGTGAAAAGAACATTCCACCTATTAGCTAAAAGCCTTGTGATCGTGCCTCAAGTAAAACATGCATAAAAATAAACTATACATCATGCAATATCTAAGACATCATATTCAAATTAAAGCATGAAAACACCGTACATAATCATCACACATTTAATATAACTTAAAATAACATATAAATGAGATAATAAGATTACATAATGTTCATATGTAGCACATTCTCTTTAATCTCCTAGAGAATTGGTTAGGTGATATGTGATTTGCGCTGGTACGAAAGCGTTATAGGCGGTCATCCGCATGTGCTCGATATGACCTAAACAATCCAAGAGGGAATTGCCAAAAGCTAAGTCCACCCTCATCCTAATATGTGGCACCTAGGTATACTTTTTATCTTGAACCTGAACTTAAAGACAATCATACCAAACCTTAACTAACCCTTGTCAACCTCTTCAGACTTAGGTTAGTTATTAATTCCTAAATCTACCAATTATGTTATCCACACTTCTCACATGCCCATAAGATAAAATAAAATATAGCTTACAAACCAAAATTGAAGAAATTGAAATATTCTTATGTTTTACTAATCAAATTGATAAATAATCAAATGAATTCGCAAACAAATATTAAAAAATCTACACATGCAGTCCATTCAATTAATTCAAACCTATTCTGAATCGTTATCAATTTAATTAAAGCAAAAAGGAAAAGAAAGACATGCCCTCTGGCAATAAGGATTTCTACTCTTCCTTCATACCAATATCCAGTTTTCTAACATCAACCTAGACCTTGCTGATCATGTGGTACATATGAAAAGAAAATAAAACTTTTGATTGTATATCAGTTAAAAAATCCCTCAATACCTTTCCCTCACCATATTCATTTACTATAGCAACAACCCATTCCGTCCAATTCATGTATTAGAAAATTATAGCATACACATCTTAGATTACTTTCATTAGAGCATATTTTATAATGTTTCAATCAGAACTTTAGCAAGACATATCTTAGATTTCTTTATGTAGAGCATATCTTATTTTGCTTCAGTGAGAACATATATCAAACAATTCTCAGCAAAAGATATAATAGCTCTACCATAACCTCAGCATAGCATATCTTGCAATATTTGGGTCATTCATAAGAAAAAATCTCAGCATGGTCTAGAATGTTTCAATCAAAACATATATAAGAAAGTTTGAGGAGAGAATGCATCGACAATTTGGGCAGAACATACAATCAAATAATTTATAGCAGAACATGTATTAGAAATTTAATTTCATATGTATATATGACCAAACAACAACAAAAAACATGCATACATGAGGGTCCTGGTCTAATATCAACTCCTACTCCTAGTTCTGCTGCTCCCCTCTAAACTCTACAATTTAGAAGAAACAAGACAATTCCTCCAATTAATAGCTTACAATACACAACTTTTCCTAAATTGTAAATAGGAAAAGAGGGGCTGCTTTGTGCATTTTAATTTGCCCAGAACCTTGCTGTGAACAGTAATTGAAAAATTCTAAGGAGAGAAAAACCCTCTTATGGGTGCTCCACAGCACCGAGAACTCAGCTTTGGCAAGAGAATTGTGAGAGGGTCAGGAAAAAGAAATCAGTGGCGTAGAGAGGAGAGAAAAGTAGGAAAAATCTTTTTCCTTTCCTGACTTCAGCTTACTTTCCCCTTGTTGCCATACAAGAGTCTCACGCAGCTTGTTGGTGACTCACTAATATCCATTTATGGTTGAAACAAGCTTTTCAGAATTTATTTGCCAAGTTCTCTTTCAGCTTTGGGACACTGACTTCGTACCTTCAAAGGCCAATTACTCTTCGTTTACCTACCATTGTGAAACTTCTTTCACAACCATTCTTGTCTACGTCCACATTATCATAGCCAGAAATGATGATGCTAACATCCCCTAATTCGCTAATAATTATTAGCGACGCTTACAAAGTATCGCTACATGTGTCGATAAAAGTAGGGTCACTATTGCTCGTTAGCGATGTTAATCCTTAAACATCGCTAATTATCATTATTAGCGACATTTATTACTATGTCTCTAATTAATAAAATATGTCGCTAATAATATAGTATTAGCGACATTTAGGGCATATGTCGCTAATAATAAAATATTAAAAAATTAAATATCTTTTTTAAATATAATTTATTTTAAAAAAAATTATAAATATAAAATGATTATTAGCGATGTTTATAGTTATACGTCACTTCGTTAATGTAGAAAAAAATAAAAAAATTATTTAAATTAAATAAAAAATGTAAAAAATATTTAAACATTAGCAACACACTTGAGGTGTGTCGCTAAAAAAACTTAAAACAAATAATTAAAACATACCAAACTGGGTGACCCGGTTTGGACTTGCTGTTGATCCGCGTCGTGGGTCGCTACGGAACCGAGCGGGCAACAACAGGGAGCAAGAGCGGGGTCCAGGAGCAGGGAGCAGGGTGGGAGCGGGGAGAGGGCCGCCGGAGCGGAGTGGGGTGCGGGGAGCTAGAGCGGGAGCAGAAGCAGGGCGCCGGAGCAGGGAGTGGGGAGCGGGGAGCTGAAGCAAGGCGCTGGAGCAGGGAGGGGGAGCGGGGCACGGGGGTCTGGTTAGTGACGACCCGCAGAAGTGGTCGTCTTCAACCTCAAATCTGGAGGCGAAAAATGTCGCCTTCCTCCATCCGGTGAGGCCCGCTAGCTCCCAGACTCCAGAAGAACTTCCGCCCACCTGCAAGCACTCAGCCACCCGCCAGCTCCCAGCCTCCCGCAGCCGCTTCCATTGTCCGGTTTGTAGGAGATTGCCTTGAGGGTGAGGGAATCGGGCAGACAGACGGCAAGGAGAAGAGAGAGCCACGATTGGGGAAATTGCGGGCAAGTAGAGGATGGCTGCCGGAAGTTGCAAACGGAGGGACGACGAGGCGGCAGGTTATAAAGGCAGGGCAAAAATTCACCCAAGCGGGAAATTTCATGCCCGGGTGAATTTCCGCCCGCGTATAACGTGTAGCGACACTTCTTTTTGAAGCATCGCGAAAAGATTATAAATTAGCGACACTGATGTATTCGTGTTGCTAATAAGGATAATATTTGCGACGCTCTACCATGAGCGTCGCTATTAGCTTTGATATTTTAATTTTAAAAAAAACTATTACCGACACTCCTTAGTAAATGTTGTTAATAAATTTCTTATTGGCAACGTGTAGACAACACCGTCGCTATTAATGGTTCTATTAGCGACACTCATTTATGAGCATCGCTAATAGTATTTTTTAATACATTTTCTTCTCTCCTCCCTCTCTCTCCTTTCTCCCTCTCTCCTCCCTCTGTCTCTCCTTCCTCTCTCTCCTACATCCCTCTCTCTCTTCCCCCTCTCTCCCTCTATTCCCTTTGTCATGCCCCGGCGATGCCCGACCCGAGCCGAACCCGGTCCAAGGGCCGGTCAAGCGCCTGGGGGCGACGAAGTGAAATTGAGAAACGATTCTAGCGGAAGACTTAACCCTAACCATGGGCGATTAACAGAAACACGGAGTACACACAATCCTTTGAGTAGGAGTAAATAAAAATGAAAAGAAAAAGTGCTGCTTATCACAAAGTAAACAACAATCTCAAACCCACAAGCTTAGTTTAAGTAAAGCCCACACCAGCTCAAAATAAGACTTAAGCAAACATAATTGTAGCATGTGACATAAGTCCAAAACAAAGAACCCTACACAAAGGTCCCAACATAAGCATAACTAAGGAAAAATAAATCACACAAAGATCTCCACGATCACATCCAAGCCACCTCCGACCTTTCCTCAAAGAGGAGATCCAGTCCGACTGCATGTCGCACCACGTAGCCCCAAATTAAAACACAAAAAGAGGGGTGAGTTTAACAAACTCAGCAATGGTTTTAATATCACTAACAACATCAAAAATATGATAGCATAGCGATATAATCATTCAAATCAACGATTTACATGGTGCATCATTTTCTGATCACATATACATATCACCTAACACTGCATCATAGTGTATGATCAACCTGCATTGATGTATCTCTAACATACATATTCCCACATGCATCAAATCATCACAAACTGCATGGATGTATCTCTAACATACATATTCCTACCTGCATCATATCATCACAAACTGCATGGATGTATCTCTAACATACATATTCTCACATGCATTATATCATAGTCAACCTGCATGGATGTATCTCTAACATACATATTCCCACATGCATCACATCAAAATCAACTTGCATGGATGTATCTCCAACATACATATTCCCACATGCATCATATCATCACAACCTCCATCAAGGAGTAATCACACATTAATGTCACACAGACGGGAGCATGGACAAGGCCACGAAGGCGTGTCATGATCCAAAATTCTACACAAGAATTAAAGAAAATTCGGGGTTGTCAATCCCTAATGCTGCTCGCCTTGGACGATCCTGGCCAAGGATGTCCCATTCTCACACAGAGAATCTAGAGCAAGGGTGTTCGCCCAGGGACATCTCCTGCGGAGGGAAGAGCCCGAGTTCTCACACAGAGAACCTTAGAACACGTGGTAGCGGGGTGCATATGGCATACCACACTGGATCTCAGGGTCCAGATGACACTCATAATAACATTTTCACAATCCGCAAGACAAGTACACAACTCGTCCCCACATCATTCCATTTAACAAGACTCAACCCGGGGAGTGCACTCGTTCCACACAGGAACTCAAATCAAAATATGTCCTTTCAGACCAATCAACTTGCGATTAATCCATGACCGATCAATCTGGCACACAATTCCATCACATTGCATCCAATCGGTCAAATTCGATTAACCACGATGAAGCCTCAATTGGAAATCCATTTTCATGATGCAAGCAGCATGGTACATACGTGGGCAAAGCATACATGAATCCTAATCCATGATAAGTGCTCTCATCAGCCCCTAATGCATCATTCATAATCACAATATCAAGCTTCAACATCATCATTTAACTCCACATGTGTGTGTATCTAATAGAAGCATCTCACATAATGCATGCCAACATGCTTGGAATTAAACTCACTACCACACTACACATGTGAATTTCCATCTAAACATGAATTCCAGCGGAAATCATAGGAGAAGAATCATTGAAATCATATCTTAATTCAAAACTCAACCACAAAGGCTAAACACATATAACATCACTCATTTCATCATTGAGTCATGGCATTCACCAACATCCACACATAACTAACCACAATCTATCATGACAAATCAGTCCAATAATAGATTATAGTTCTACTGAAAATATACTTAACAATGAGAAACCAACCATTCATAATTTAAAGATGACGATTCCAACATCATGCCACAAAACATAAGTCATTCCACTATCTCTAAGCACATATCTCAACTCCATAAACTTAATAGCATGCATTTTCAGTAGCCTAACATAGCTTAAAACACTCCACATTCATATAAAATTGGCAAGCTAAAATGGAATCATCAAAATAGACATCATATGCACAACATACAATTTACTGTGTAGCCGATCGATCGCCCTTCATGCCGTTCAATCGGTTAAACGTGACATTTTGAAATTTACAGTTTGGCCGTTCGAACGCCCAGCAAGCCATTCGATCGGCTAAACTGGAAAACCGATGTTTTGGTAGTGTTGCCGATCGATCGCCCACAAGGGTCGTTCGATCGCCAACAAGGCAGAACTAGTCATCTTCTTTCTTTCGCAAAATCAAACCAAAACACTATTGATAACACTTCAAATCCACATCTAACACCCTAATCATCATCAAAAGTCATTCTTGATTTCCAGAACATCAAACCATACCATAATAATGCAAAACCCTAAGAAATCGGGATTAAATAATTTCATTTTCTAATCTTACCATTAACACACTAAATGAAGCAACTCCATTTCGAAATAAGCCAAAAATGAAGAATTTTACTATGGATAAACAGAGATTTTAAAGACTCATTACCTCAGCACTTGTTTAAGCTCGGATTGAAGAGTCACCCTTCTTGAAATCCTTAAAAACACAATAAATTTAAATTAAACACCAATAGAAATCGATTTACCTAAGAAATCCCTAATTAAATCTTAGATCTAGGCTTGTTGGTAGTAAAAATCGGATTTTGAATGTTAGGGTTTGTAGTAAAGCATAAATCAGTAGCTTTCAATGTCCAAAAATGAATTGAAACAAGGGGGAAAGGTAGATTTGGAAGAAATTAAGAAGAAAGTCATGGATTAGTGCTTAATTAGAGTAAGCTTACCTTAATTGGCTTCTAATTCGGGCCTAGGTGGGGATTATGCCAGCCCTCCTTCCTTAGCCTATTCCCAAAAATAGAAATGGCTCTGGTTTGCCCTTTTATAGTAAGGGTTGGGGTATGCATGGGTAAGTTTTGGGGTATAAATAGGAAAAGTAGGCTAAAAATGGCTATTTTGCAAATTTAAGCACTAATTGAGCCTAATAAAATTCTAAAAATTTTTGTATAACCTTAGGTAGATGTCTAAGTTCATTTGACACAAAAATAAAATTTTTGACGGTGGGGCCCACAGGGGTCCCGCCAAAACCCTGATTTTTGGGGAAAATAGTAAAAATTCTGAAAAATCCCAAAAATTTACATTTGGTTTAAAATAACTTAAAACCACTAATATTTAAGTTTATTTTAGTTAAAACCATCAAAAATACTATTTATTTACGAAATCACCGAATAAGATCAGAAAATACGTAAATCTCACGATAACCAACAATTAAATAAAACCAAAACCGGTTTAGAGATGAGGGTCCTTACACCCTCTCCTCTCTCTCTCCTTCCTCCCTCTCTCTCCTCCATCTCTCTGCTCTATCTCCTCCCTCTCTCTCTTCCTCCTCTCTCCCTCTCTTCCCTCTCCTCTCTCTCTCCCCCGACCCCTCTCTCTCTCTCCACCCTCTCTCTCCCTCTCTTCTCTATCGTCTCTCTCTTTCCTCTCCCTCTCTTTCCTTTTGTCATGCCCCGGCGATGCCCGACCTGAGCCAAACCCGGTCCAAGGGCCGGTTAAGCGCACGGGGGCGATGAAGGGAAATTGAGAAACGATTTAGCGAAAGACTTAACCCTAACCATGGGCGATTAACAAAATTATGGAGTACGCACAATCCTTTGAGCAAGAGTAAATAAGAAGGAAAGAAAGAGAGTTGCTTATCACAAAGTAAACAACAAATCTCAAACCCACATGCTTAGTTAACTAATAAAGCCCACATCGGCTCAAAATAAGTCATAAGCATCACAACTGTAAAATGTGACATAAATCCAAAACAACAAAGAACCCTACACAAAGGTTCTAATCAACAACATAAACTAAGGAAAATAAGTCACACAAAGATCGCCATGATCACATCTAAGTCATATCCGACCTTTCCTCAAAGAGGAGATCTTGTCCGTCTACATGTTGCACTACACAGCCCCAAAACAAAACACAAGAAAGAGGGGTGAGTTTAACAAACTCAGCAATGGTTTTTAATATCATCATCAACATCGACAATACGATAGCATAACAACATAATCATTCAAATTAAAGATTTACATGGTGTATCATTTTCTGATCACGCATACACATCACCTAAAACTGCATCATAGTGCATAATCCACATAATTTCATTCTCATCATAACACCTTACATGAAATGTATCTCTAACATACATATTCCATCATGCATCACATCATAATCAACCTGCATGAATGTATCTCTAACATACATGTTCCATCATGCATCATATCAAAATCAACTTGCATGGATGTATCTCTAACATACATATTCCCACCATGCATCATATCAAAATCAACCTGCATGGATGTATCTCTAACATACATATTCTCACATGCATCATATCATAATCAACCTGCATGGATGTATCTCTAACATACATATTCCCACATGCATCATATCAAAATCAACCTGCATGAATGTATCTCTAACATGCATATTCCATCGTGCATTATATCATAACAACCTTCATAAAGGAGTAATCACAATTTAGTGTCACACAGACGGGAACATAGACAAGGCCACGAAGGCATGTCATAGTCCAAAATTCTACACAAGAATTAAAGAAAGATCGGGGTTGTCAATCCCTAAAGACTGTTCTCCCTAGATGATCCTGGCCAAGGATGTCCCATTCTCACACAGAGAATCTAGAGCAAGGGTGTTCGCCGAGGGACATCTCCTGCGGAGGGAAGAGCCCGAGTTCTCACACAGAGAACCTTAGAACACGTGGTAGCAGGTGCACATGGCATACCACACTAGATTCTCAGGGTCCAGATGACACTCATAATAACATTCTCACAATCCGCAAGACAAGTACACAACCCGTCCCTACATCATTCCATTTAACTAGACTCAACCCGGGGAGTGCACTCGTTCCACACAGGAACTCAAATCAAAATATGTCCTTTCGGACCAACCAACTTACGATTAATCCACGACCGATCAATCTGGCACACAATTTCACCACATTGCATCCAATCAATGAAGCCTCAATTGGAAATCCATTTTCATGATGCATGTAGCATGGTACATACGTGGGCAAGGCATACATGAATCCTAATCCATTATAAGTGCTCTCATCAGCCCCTAATGCATCATTCATAATCATAATATCAAGCTTCAACATCATCATTTAACCCCACATGTGTGTGTATCTAATAGAAGCATCTCACATAATGCATGCCAACATGCTTGGAATTAAACTCACTACCACACTACACATGTGAATTTCCATCTAAACATGAATTCCAGCGGAAATCATCGGAGAAGAATCATTGAAATCATATCTTAATTCAAAACTCAACCACAAAGGCTAAACACATATAACATCACTCATTTCATCATTGAGTCATGGCATTCACCAACATCCACACACAACTAACCACAATCTATCATGACAAATCAGTCCAATAATAGATTATAGTTCTACTGAAAATATGCTTAACCAAATGGAATCAACCATTCATAATTTCAAGATGACAATTCCAACATCATGCTATAAAACATGTCATTCCACAATTCTTTAATCATATATCTCAACTTCATAACCTCAATAGCATGCATTTCTAGTAGCATAATATAGCTCAAAATACTCCACATTCATATAAAATTGACAAGCTAAAATGAAATCACCGAAATAAACATCATGCATTAGAATACAAGTCTGCTGTGTATCCGTTTGAACGCCCCTCAGGCCGTTCCATCGGATAAACAGAGAAATTTGAAATTCACAGTTCGGCCGTTCGAACGCCCAACAGGCCGTTCGATCGGCTAAACTGGAAAACTGTCGTTCTGACAATGTTGCCGTTCAAACACCCAGAAGGGTCGTTCGAACGCCAACAAGGCAGAACAGTCCATCTTCTTCCTTTCGCAAATTCAAACCGAAACACCATTAATAACACTTCAAATCCACATCTAACACCCTAATCATCATCAAAAGTCCTTCTTGACTTCCAGAATGTCAAACCATATCATAATAATGCAAAGCCCTAAGAAATCAGGATTAAATAATTCTATTTTCAAATCTTACCATTAACACACCAAATCAAGCAACTCCATACGAAATAAGCCAAAAATTAAGAGTTTTACCATAGATAAATAGAAAATTTGAAGACCCATTACCCCAGCACTTGATTAAGCTCGGATTGGAAAGTCACCCTTCTTGAAATCCTTGAAAACACATTGAATTTGAATTAAACTCCAATAGAAATCGATTTACCCAAGAAATCCCTAATTAAATCTTAGATCTAAGGCTTGTTGATAGTAAAAATTGAATTTTGAATGTTAGGGTTTGTAGTAAAACACAAATCAGTAGTTTTTGATGTCCAAAAATGAATTGAAACAAGGGGAAAATGGAAGATGTGGAAGAGATTAAGAAGAAACTAGGGTTTAGTGCTTAATTAGAGTAAGCTTACCTTAAACCGCTTCTAATTCGGGCCTAATTAGGGATTAGGCCTGCCTCCCTCCTCAGCCTATTCCCAAAAATGGAAATGGCTCAGGTTTGCCCTTTTATAGTAAGGGTTGGGGTATGTATGGGTAAGTTATGGGGTGTAAATAGGAAAAGTAGGCTAAAAATGAGTATTTTGCAAATTTAAGCACTAATTAAGTCTAGGAAAATTCTGAAAATTTTTGCATAACCTTAGGTAGATGTCTAGGTTCATTTGTCACAAAAACTAAAATTTTGAAGGTGGGGTCCAGCCAAAACCCTAATTTTTGGGAAATTAGTAAAAATTCTGAAAAATCCTAAAAATTCACATTTATTTTAAAATCACTTAAAACCACTAATATTAAAGTTTATTTTGGTTAAAACCATCATAAACACTATTTATTCACAAAATTACCGATTAAGATCAGAAAATACGTTAATCTCACGATAACCAATAATTAAATAAAACCAAAAACCGATTTAGAGAAGAGGGTCCTTACACCTTTAATTTCAAATTTTAAAATTTTATTATTATTTAAAATTAATTTTTAAAAATAAAAAAAATTAAATAAAAATACTAATAGCGACATACAGTATACGTCGCTATATATGTCGCTATTAGTACACGTATTAGCACTATATAATTGTATATATCGCTAATACATGTATTAATAGCGACATATAGCACTATACATCTCTATTAGCATTGCATTTTAATTTTATTTTTTTATTTTAAAAATAAAAAAATTAATAAAAATTTTTAAAAAATCAAAATAAAATTTCTCTCTCTTCCCTCCCCTCTCTTCTCTCTCTCTCTTCCCTCTCCTCTCTCTTTCCCTTCCCTCCCCACTCTCTCTCTTTCTTCCCTCCCCTCTCTCTCATCCCTCCCCTCTCTTCTCTCTCTATCTCTTCCTTCCCCTCTCTTCTCTCTCTCTCTCTCTTCCTTCCCCTCTCCTCTCCTCTCCTCTCTCTTTCCCCTCTCCTCTCTCTTTCTCTCTTCGCTCTTCTCTCTCTTTCTCTTCCCTCCCTCTCTTTCTTCCCTCCCCTCTCTTCTCTCTCTCTCTTCCTTCCCTTCTCCTCTCCTCTCCTCTCCTCTCTCTTTCCCCTCTCCTCTCTCTCTCTCTTCCTCTCCTCTCTCTTTCTCTTCCCTCCCCTCTCTCTCTCTTCCCTCTCCTCTCTCTCTTCCCTCCCCTCTCTCCTCTAATTTCAAATTTTAAAATTTATTATTATTTAAAATTAATTTTAAAAAATAAAAAAGAATTAAATAAAAATATTAATAGTGACGTATAGTTATATACGTCGCTATTAGTATACGTATTAGTGATGTATAATTGTATATGTTGCTAATACATGTTCTAATAGCGACGTATAGCACTATACATCATTATTAGTATTGTATTTTAATTTTATTTTTTTATTTTAAAACTAAAAAAATTAATAAAAATTTAAAATAAAATTTCTCTCTCTTCCTTCCCCTCTCCTCTCCTCTCTCTCCCCTCTCCTCTCCTCTCTCTCTCCCCCTCTCTCTTCCCTCCCTTTCTCTCTCCCCCAGCCCCTCTCTCTCCCCTCTCTCCACCCTTTCTCTCTCCTCTCTCTCCTCCCTTCCTCTCTCGTTCTCTTCCCTCTCCCTCTCTCTCTCGTGCTCTTCCCTCTCCCTCCCTCTCCTTTAATTTCAAATTTAAATTTTTTTATTTAAAATTATTTTTTAAAAATAAAAAAATAAAATAAAAATACTAATAGCGACATGTAGTTATATACGTTGCTATTAGTATACGTATTAGTGATGTATAATTATGTATGTCGCTAATACATGTATTAATAGCGATGTACAGAACTATACGTCGCTATTAGCATTGTATTTTAATTTAAAAATAAAAATTTTTAAAAAAATTAAAATAAAATTTCTCTCTCTTCCCTCCCTTCTCTTCTCTCTCTCTCTCTTCCTTCCCCTCTCCTTTCTCTCTTCCCTCTCCTCTCTCTTTGTCTTCCCTCCCCACTCTCACTCTCTCTTCCCTCCCCTCTCTCTCCTCTAATTTCAAATTTTAATTTTTTTTATTTAAAATTATTTTTTAAAAATAAAAAAAATTTAAAATTTATTTATTAGATAAAAGTAGCGAGGCTTAATAAAAAGCGTCGCTATTAGAAAAGGTATTGGCGATGCTTATATAAAAGCGTCGCTAATTATTGAAATTTTTTATTTATTTTTATTTTTAATTCATAACTATTAGCGATGCTTCACTAAGCGTCGCTAATACTTGCCTTATTAGCGACACATTTGTATAATAGTCGCTAATACTTGCTAATAGTCATAATATTTTTTTTATTGAAAATATATACCTTTTAGCGACGGTTGTTTCAAGCATTGCAAATAGGGGCACTATTAGCGACACTTAGAATAAAGTGTCGCTAATATATGATTATTAGTGACGCATACAAAAATGCGTCGCTAATAGTTTTTATTTTTTTTGCGACGCTTTGGATACATCGCAAATAATTATTTTTAGCGACACTTAGCTAAGCGTCGCTAATACTATATTTTGTTGTAGTGATTATTTCAATCAATCCCTCCAAAATCATTTTTGCATCACTCATCTCAGGCTTCTCAAATAGTTATTTGAATTGAAGTGGTCTATTCATATCACATAAAAGATATATTATTGATATTCAATCATATGTGATTCACATTGGACTTGAGATTAGGCGTTTCACCGTAGGAATTTTGTTTCGTACTTAGAAACTCTCTCATTTCTTGGAAAACAAATAAACCATCCACGGTTTTGAGACCATATGCAGTGGTCAAATATTGTGTCATGGCTAGCTCCAGATGTGAGCTTACTAGATGCAATATCACTTCATAATTTCCAAGACCCTCATCATCCATCTATGTTGTATGTGATAACAAAGAGGCGCTATAGTAAATCCAATTTTTCATGAATGCATAAATAACATTAGACTTGACTCCCATTTGATTCGTGAGAAAATTCAAGCTGGATTATTACATACTAAGGTCCCCGTCTTATAACAAGTGGCAAATCTCTTTTATTTTTTGATTGGATATAAGGGGGAGGAAACTCCCTTCAATTAAGGAATAAAAAACATTATTACAACCGAAGAACAGAGACAAAATTATAGACTATACCTTTCAAAAAGGAAAGGAAAATCCCTAGCTAACAATCTCATAGAGGTGAGAATGGTTTCCGACATACAATTTGACTCGCCCTTCACACTGTTTAAATAGAGGTCTTTTATGGAGTTCATCATTTTGGAAGATTCTATAATTTCTCTTCCTCCAAATAGAATAAATAGCACAACGCAAAAAGATTTTAGGGAGAATGTTGAGGGAGAGAATAGTCTGGCTAAAGAATTCAATATTGTACAAGACTTGAGTAGCTTCATTTTGAGAAATGTCCAAACTGAACAGTTTGAAAATCATAGACATAATCCATTTAAAATATCCACATTCAAAGAAAATATGCTTAGTTGTTTCCATATCAAACTTGCATAAGATATATCTGTTAAAAATGTGAATTCCTCTTGCTTAGACCTTGTTCAACGTCAGCACACAGCCATGAAGCATAAGCTAAACATATAATAGAGTGAGGAGGATTGTGATGCTTAAACCATACTAGAGTTTTCTAGTTCAGCATGTGGGTATGATTGACAATGGCTTTATAAGTAACTCTAGTGGAGTAAATATCTAAAGAGCTTAGCTTCCAAATGATTTTATAATCCATTTGATGAATTAGATGCTAGCCATAATTATGTAAATGAGTGAAATTGCCAAGCCAAGGATCCAACCCAAAAATAAAAATGTTCCCATTATTAATCTTGTAAGAGATCAAGTCAATCATAATATTATGAGCGGATAGAATGTTATTCCACGAAGAAGAAACATAAGATAGTATATCATAATACCAACCGGATGAATTTTTTATATAATAACTATGAATCTATTCAATCATACAGAGTTCTTTTCTGTAAGAATTTTTCAAATATGACACCAATCTTTGACAGATCTTATGCGATCTTATGCCCAAATCATCTTTTTCTTTAGGAAGGCACTCATTTCCTATAACGTAATATTACAAATGAAACTTTTTTCTCACATGTTTTCTGTACTGCTCATAACTATTAACATACTTTTAATGCAAACCAATATTTCCATGACACCCATAAATATTTATGTATATATGTTTATCTATAAAAGAAAACTCAGCAAGATCAAATGTGTCGTATGCCATACTTAAAAAAGGCAAATAATTAATTTTTTATTCACTTGAAAGAAACGTGAACCATTTGTAGTATAATATAGTCTTAAACGGTTATCATATGCTGCACCAACTACCTATGGAAATGTGGAATAGCACAATTATTTTAGCCATACTGAGAGATATATTAGATGGCAGTAGGTTTTTAGCATAACTTCCAGCAGTAACGTTACCCAACAAGGTAAACGTACTTTTCCCTGGAAAAACACAATACCGCCTCATCGTCACATGTTGCACCATTTCAAATTTACGTTTTAGACAACAATAATTATAGGGTACAGATTTTTCCACAAATTTCGTGGAAGTAATCAATACAAGTGTTCAATTTATCTTACCAAAGAAGGCAAGTAGTAAATATATACCGAACAGGAGGCCTCAACTTTGTGCTCGGTCGTGATGGCCACTTCTCTCCTCAATGTAAATACCAGCTTGACACTTGCACTTCCCTCCACTCTTTTAGTACAAAATGGAAGAAGATGCCAAAGCATAAAATGCACTATGAAAAAAATCCACAAAGAGATGGAAGTTTCACGGAGATCAGCAAACTATCCGCCACCAATATGTGATTATAATTTTATTCAATCACTAAGGAGTGAATATGGGGTACTTAACTATCTGCTATTATATCAACATTAATCTGTTTCTACTTCATAATAAATTTATAATTTCCTCATGACCCAGGAAGCAACGTACACAAGACGGGCAGAGAACTTGATGGATTATGCAAGAAGTTTACTGGATGAGGAGAAGGATGCAAATACTTGCCTTGAGATTATAGACACCCTTCAACGTTTGGGGGTGAGCTATTTCCTTGATGAGGAGATCAAACAAGTCATAGACGACAAACTTATTGACTCAAGGAAAGAAGATGATCTTCATTACACTGCTCTCAAGTTCAGGATTCTGCGACAACATGGGTACATGACTCCTCAGGGTGCGTATATGTCTCCTCATAGTATGATTCTGCCTCTTTCATTCCTGTCATTGTGTAACAAGTAGGGTTTTTGGGCCTCTTTATTCAACTTAGATGAATTCATTCCCTTCTTGGACAAGAATGGTGGCTTCAAGGAAGCTTTAAGCGAAGATACAAAGACAATGTTGAGTCTGTATGATGCCTCCTATCTTGCTATGGAAGAGGAAAATATATTGGATGATGCTAGAGCTTTCGCTAATAGGCATCTAAGGGATCATCTCAAAGGAAACATGAACTCTGAGCTTCGTAAGCTGGTAGAGCGTGGGCTAGAAGTTCCCTACCACTGGAGAACCCCCAGTTTGGAGACAAGATGGTCCGTCGATGCATACGAACGAAAGGAGAATAAGAACCCTATGCTGCTTGAACATGGCAAAGTTAGATTACAACATTCGTCAAGCAGGAGACCAGAGCAACGTTAAAGCCATGTCCAGGTCCTATTTCATATCATGCAAACATGAATTTTTTGACCGATTAAAAAAATAGTTGTGTACGCTTCTTTCTTCATTATCATTGTTAATCTAGGTGGTGGAAGAATCATGGCTTGCAGAGCAATTTCCTTACTGTAGAGATCGCTTGCCAGAGTGTTTAATATGGAGCCTAGGAATAATTACTCCAGTTTATAATTACTCTCTTGCGTGTCCATCAGTTTTATATGGACACGCAAGAGAGAGATTAACACTAGTCAATCAGTTTATAACACTCATTGATGATATCTACGATGTCTATGGAACAATGGAAGAACTTGAGTTGTTTACCGATGCAATTCAAAGGTGAGTATATATCATGCATACCGTTTGGGTAGGGCTGGCTTAAATATAAGTACTCGTTTATATACACCTCAATAATTTCTTTAGTTTTGACATTTAGTTCAGTTGAGAAACTGGCACAAGACAGAATTGGTTTAGATATTTCTTCAAGCAGATATCCAAGTTTTCATACAACATAAGGATAGTTTCGGTAACTACTAATGGGCTGGTAGGCTTTACGTTGGTATATTGGGTAAATTCGACAGTTATAAAATGGGCAACTTTGGCATTCTGTTGTAACTAATGTTTCTGTTAATTCTATTACCCGTCTCTTTCGTTTAAGAGTTAAACCGTGTAAGTTGAAATGGGAATACTGTTTAATTGAGTTTGTAATTCAAATACTTGTGGTTAGTTTACCCTTTAGTTAGTGAATAATATAAATAGCATCTTTCATTTGTAATAAGATACTTTTGGAACTTCTTTGAAAAGAACTTGTTATTCAGAAGTTGGGAGGTTGATTTTCAGCTTGTTTGATTTTTCTGTAATTCTTCGTTTTGATCTTGTAATACAAAATCTTTCTGGATTAGTTGTTAAGTTGAGTTGCTACATCAAGTAGCCCCATTTTATTGTTAAATTCATGGGGTTATTGGGATACTAAGAGGATTATTGGGGGTGCACAGAGACACATTTTAAATACAATTAGAGATCAATTTTAAATGTCATATTTTTGTAAAAATTATTTTCATATTTGCATGACCACATTATACGACTATTGGACATGTGGAGTGGGGAAACACGAAAACCGTTAGATCTAGTTCCTAAGTTTCTCTCTCACAAATGGTGAGTGATGTAGCACCTTGCCTAACTTAGTCACGACAACTAGTTAGATAAGTCTTATTTGTATAAATACGTCTATATATACCTCATTAATCTCTTAAATATCCCATTTCTTAATAATATATCCCATATAAGAATATTTAAAACTTCTCAATTTTACTCTAGATTATATAAAAAAAGGTTCTACTTTCTTCCTCCAGTTCTCCTCCGTTTTTTTAGGGTGTGATGTAACAGCGGAAGAGAGAATAATTTGTAGAACAACAAATTGGAAACAGAGATGACAAAGTCTTTTTCTGTGATTTCTTCTAAACAAATGACGTAACTGCAGAAGAGAGAACAATTTGCAGAGCGAAAAAAAAATTGAAAAGAGATATGAATATAAATCTCTTTTGTGATTTCTGCTAAAGATCAACAAAACATAATACAAGCTCACATCGAGCTAGTCCAAGCAATTCACTGGACTTACGTACACAGCTATGCTGAAGAATTCAAACAAACAACCCGATTCCACGAGTCAACAGTGAGCTTCTACTCTGCAAGAACACAGTTCTAGAATTTCCTTAAAGAGAAAGTCAAAAGTCCCATGTTACTCCCCTCATGCAATCTGGTCATGAAAGTGGCCGAGTCCATAGCCAACATCTGGATACTGGCCGGGTATCTGCTAAAACACCAAATGGCTCCACAAAGGCTTCTTGTACCCGTAACCCCGGAGCTGTTGGTGAAGGGCTTTCGCAGCATGTTCCTCACCTGGAAGGCTTACCCCTCCTCCATCACGTGCTTGAGATGGTCCTCCATGGCAGCCCGGTGGGTTCTATGGAAGGCGAGCCGGTTGTACTTCCGGTCGTCCTGTGCCGGGTACCAGGCGATGGTGGTCAGACGGGAAACGGTCTTGCGGGAGGTCCACCAGACGTTGATGCCCCGGAATTAGTCGGTGTCCTGCTCGTTGGCGTCGAGGCTGAGGACCATGCCGGTGTTGTCCTTGCTAACGAAGGCCGTGAGGCTCTTGGCTGCTTTGGTGGTGGTGCTCAGGTAGGTACGGATCGAGGCGTAGGCCTCGCTGCGCTTGAACCAGTCGCCGGAGTACTCGTGGAAAGTGACCTCGACGTAGGGGTAGAAGAGACCCCAATCCTTGCACATAGGAATCAAGGTCTTGGGGTAAGAACTGGCTGGCCATTGCCCAAAGGAACAGGAGGCTGGCCATGCCCTGGGCCAGCCTGCTCCATAGCTTCTGCACCATGAATCCATGTGTATATATTCCCTTGGCCGTACGGGCCTCTCGGCCAGGCCAGCCACTTTCTGGCTACTTTCTAGCCGGCCTCAACTTTTAGCCGGTGATGCGAAGCCAGCGTGGTAGTGGCATAATAGCACCCCAATTTCTTCTCTCTCTCTCTCTCTCTGTATAGGCCTTAGGCGTCACCTAATACCTGTATAAGGCTCTAACCTTCACTGATTTGGAGACCTTTATGGAGAAATTACATGTATGATGCTAGCAGTTACATTTCCTATATACATGTCACAGGTGGGATCTTCTTACTTGAAGGGCTTCCTGCGTATATGAGGTCATGCTATTTAGCTCTCTCAACCTCGTTAATGAAATGGGATACACAATTCTTAGACAACATGGGTTTGACGTCATACTATTTCTAAAGAATAGGGTAATATCACTTGATTTTTGCCTCTGTCTATATTCACTGAGATATGAAACAGTTTCTAAGTGTCTAATTTGGTTTTCAATTGTGTGTAGTGGGCAGAGTTGTGCAAAGCATACATGCTTGAGGCGAAATGGTTCTACCAAGGATATAAGCCTACTTTTGATGAATACATTAACAATGATTGGGTTTCCATCTCCAATCCAGTTGTATTATCAAATGGGTTTATTCTAATGAACCACGGAATAACCAAGGAAAGACTTGTCCTTCTGGACAACTACCCTGATCATATAAAGACATCGTCACTTGCTTTTCGTCTTCTTGATGACCTAGGAACCTCAAATGTATACTCATATACTTCTTTGAATAATATTTTAAATTTATAAGCCATTGTTGATAATTGTGCCAACAACACAGGATGAGATGTCAAGGGGAGATGTGCCAAAGGCAGTCCAATGCTACATAAATGAGAAAGGAGTCTTAGAAGAAGTTGCTTATGAGCATGCGAAGCATATGATGATCAGCAACTCATGGAAGAAGATGAATGGACATTTGATTTTAGGTTCTTCATTCCCAAAGGATTTTGTCACAAGTACAATGGATGTTTTACGAATAGCGCAGTGGTACTACATAAACGGAGATGACTTTGGATCTCAACAAGGACGCTTGATGTATTCAAGTCAGTAGTGGTTGAACCAATTCAGCTGGTGGAACAATAAGAATAGAAGATCTTTTTAGCTTGTAATTGTTTCATGTAGATAATGAAACTTTAATCTATTTTAAATAGTAAATCAAATTATTCATTTACTACAATTTGTATTCACATTCTTCCATATCAGCGAGTTCACCACCTTCTTGAGGTGCTGAAACTTCAAGTGGAAGGCGGCCACGTCAATCCTTGTATGTTTCATCTTTGTCTTCTCCTATTCCATCTTGCACAGCTTATTGAGCCAAACACTGCACATGCACATTGATTAAAACCTCAGCAAGTGGAGGTTGGCAGCCAAGGAAAGTGGTCCTTTGATGGCGGATGAAGGGAGAGTGAAGATTGAAAAGTTCAATGACAAAACTTTAAATTTTGGATGATGCAACAAGACCATTTATATCAAAAGTATTTGTGACAACCAATCTTTAGGAAGAAGCTTAAGAAGATGCATGAAGATGATTTAAATGTTCTAGATTGTAAAGCACTTTGAACCATACAATTGGCTCTCCAATAATCGGTTGTAGCAAACAAAGGGGTTGTTTGATGCATTGGAGAAGATGTATGAGAAACCCTCAACATCCAACAAGTTGTATCTAGTAAAAAGCTCTTTGATTTGCGGATGGATGAAGACATCTATGTGGTTGGAACAAATTAATTAACAATTTTAACATAGTTGTAAACCAATTGGAATATGTTGGATGGTGTTTATGGAGGACATTTGGGACACAATGAATAACTCAAAATGATAGTTATTAATTGATGATGGACGACATTATTGGCATACTCCTTGTTGAAGAAGTTTGATGGAAAAACTCAAGAGAATCTTTGGCATTAGGGACAGCGTTGATTGTTATTGAATGTGGTTGCAAGTAGGAGTGCTCACGGACATAAACCGGCCCAAACAAAGGGTTGTCTACATCCATCCGCTATATGTATAACCCTTGTAATGTCTAACTATTTGTGTTTGCATTATGTTTTATCTAAGTTTGTCTGCCACATACATGGGCAGACACGGACATATATTAAAAAACCCAATTCTCAGGGTCTAGTATATATGTAGAATGCAAGGCCCTAGCATGCTACATAACTATTGGATCTCTATTTTTTACCATTTATCATTATTAATGATCCCTTTTTGGGTGGGACAAGGGATCCTTGTTACCATTTAAAAGGGTCAGATATAGATGAGCCACCTATTAGGATGAACAAAACAAGGTGGTTTACGTCTGCATCCATGTTTGCCCCATGCATGAAAAAAATGTCCGCTCTGTTTAAACATGAACATAAACAAACAATAGGACTACGAATATACTTAATTGATAACCCCTACTTGTAAGGTAGCTAGAAAAAAAGGTGCAACCGTGGGAGGTCTAGGAGAGGACAATTTGTACCACCCTCGATTTTGGTTCTAGAAGTTTTAGAGATTTTTTGGGAATTTTTTCCGCTCCGTTTAATAGAAAACATGTAGGTGGGCTCAAGAGATTGTATTGGGCCAGATGCGCACTAGCCAAGCCCATTGTCCTGTCTAATAGGTTGCTTTTGTGTTAAGGACAACCTCAAATTGATTTGATTTGATCCACCCTAATTTGATTTTAAAATGCCCGAGATTTTTTATAATATTTTTTTAAAAATACACTTTTTTTTTGCAATATAACAATTGTAAATCGAGAAAAATGATGAAATACAGAAGTTGTGAAAATAGTTTCTTTTAAAACATCACACATCGATTTTCACATCCAAATTTTTGCCCATTCAATCAAACATTGTACAGCCAAACCAAATATCCTCATGCGCTACTCGAAAATAAATGTATAAATAAATTACTATAATCATGGGTTTTAAATACAAATCTATCTCAAGCATCCCTGAGAGCAAGTCCCATAAACAGTCTACTGTCTAATTCAAATTATAAGTCAAGAAAACATGAACACCTTAAATCTCATCTCGCCCAATATATCAGTTTGTGGCACAAAATAATATTCGTAGTGAATCAAGGACACACCTAAGTCAAAGGAATTCATCTACTCAAGGAAGGAAGCATTCATCTTCAGGAGCACTTTGATGACCATCGGGGTTAAAAAAATGGTAAATGAGTATTTTCATACTCAATAGGAAAATACCTAGTAGGGGAGTTCAAAACAGTAAACTCAATAAGTCCATACATATATGCGTTCATACAACTCAAACATGAAGCAAGTAGGCATATAATAATCATGTTCATATGCATACAATCATGTCAAATGCATATTACTCATAATTAAACTCTTACAGACGTACTCAGAAACATACATAGTTACTCATACAGTCATACACATACTATTGATCACTCAAGCTTATTACAATTAATAAGCTTCAGGTCGAAATGGAAAGGAATGTTATTGAGGCATCACTGTAACGACTATGAATTTTTGGTATGATTTCTTGCCTTTAATAAAGATATTTTATGAGTTTTAAATTATTTTATATTATTTAGTCATAAATTTAGAGAGTTTTATATGGGTTGATAGAGCTCGGTGAGACGAGCGTAATGAACCTAAGAGCACATGAAACAGAGGCCGGGAGCGAAAGTTACAACCTTGAGAAATGTGCCACATAGGCGGGACCCACTTTAAAAGTGCTAGATAACCTACACATGTGGGGTCTATTTTCAAATGGCTATTGATATAAGTTCATCGGTACCAAGAACATGCAATTCCGACTTCGGGATAAGAAGTTATTGCGTTTTGAAGTTGGAATTGTATTTAAATGAAATAATAATAAAATATTAAAGTAAAGATGGAATAGCTGGCGTCATCGGCTCCGAGCCGAGCCAAGCCACGCGAGCCACTTGCAACGTGCTAACACACGCGTTTGGCAGCACCGACCACTTTTGTGGTCCAATATCAATGCGCCATGTGGCGCGAGCTTCTGCGTGCATACCTGACTTCCGTCGTACACTCGCACGTCCTTTTCTTATAAATTCTTATTTCCATTCATTATTCTGAATAAGTTTCTGAAGTCATTCTAAGTCCGTTTTCTTCCGTTTGAAAAGTGTTCTTAGCTAATTCGTTGGTATTCTATGCAATGGAAGTATCTATTCTTCGAGTTAGCAACCATATATGGGAGAAATGTCCCGGGGCAATGGGAAGTTCTGTCCTCCGCCTACAAGCACGTGAAGGGTAAAGTGTCTCCAAGTAAGGGGAGATTATGTCTGTCTCCTATGGGCATGTTGTGAGAAAAGTATCCCGAGCTAAGGGGACGTTCTGTATATAGCCTATGGGCACGGAAAGATAAAAGTGTTCCGGGTCAAAGGGAGGTTCTGTCCATAGCATATGGGCACGGAAAGTGAAAATTGTTCCGAGTGAAGGGGAGGTTCTGTCCATAGCCTACTGGCATGAAAAAAGAGTTTTTGGAGTCAATCTGAGTCCGTTTTCTTCCGTTCAAGAGGTGTTTTTACCTAAATTGAGCGTGTTGGGCATTGTGGCGAGGTTATTTTCTTGGTTGGAGACCTCCAGAACCCTAGAAGTGAATGTCCAATTTTGTGGTGTCTACTGTATTGACTTTGAACTGGCGTGAAGAGAGAGGTAGGGCCTTTTATCCTTTCTTATGACATGATTATAAACTTTAGTTGTGTTTTTAACTCATTATTTATATGACTCTCACATGTTATGTGTTAGAGATTATTTTTAAGTTATGATATATGATTTCTACACATATATTTGATCTGTCTAATGGTTAATCATTGAGATAGAATATGATTTATATATCATATGTCTATAATGCTATTATGTATATTCGATCAGTTAAATGATTACCCGCTGGAAGCGGATATGTTTTATACTGCATACTTTATGATTGCCTCATATATGATAGTTTAATCGAATGTTTATCTGTGAATTTTGATATAAATTATACACGTTGGAGTTTGTGAGATAGAGACAAACTAGCTTCGCCACTGTTTTCATTGTGAATGAATACAATATGTTTGAAATACGATTTTAGAGGACTCGTCCTTGTTGAAAGGAGGATTCTCAAGATTATTTTTGAAAATGCGTATAAGCATGGTGATAGAGTCACTCAAGTGGGACAAAAAAGGGGTAACTGTCTCATTGGAATGAGCGACCAATCTTGCCTTTGTAGTCATTGATAGTGACACTCTCTTGGCTTGTAGAGGCAAAGCTAAGGTTTTTAAAAGGATAAACATTGGGATAGAATGTTTTAAAAAGAAAACAGCTATTTTTGGAGTCTAAGAACTCTAGGATAATTTGATTGAGTCTGGGACTCAAGAGTGTTTTGGTTGTCCAGAGCTATTGTTGGGCACCCCAATAGAGCTGCTTTGACTAGTTAAGGGCACAATTAATCCAGTTCAAAATCGGATGCACGATACCTATTTTAGCCTGATGAGCCCCTAACGAAGGGCAAGACCCCTGATTAGCCCCTAATGAATGGCACCTATCAAGGCTACACACGCTAGGGTAGAGAGTATCATGGGAAGACTCTCTACTCTCTAGATCCCAGCTCCCCATGAACATGGGTGGCTCTTCTATCCACAAGCACAAATTATTTTAAGATGATCTGTGGAGGAGTAAGAGGGTGTTGCTTTGTACCCGCAGCAAATTCCTATTATTAATATATATGTCTTGGACATTTGTAGTGAGCCGTGAGAGCTTACAAACCCTAGAAGCATCTTCGATACGTAGGAAGAAGCACTAGGGGTGGTTTTGGGTGAGAGGCACACCCTGTTTTTATGAAAAATATGATATATGATATGTGATGTGAAACTGCCATGTGTTTATTCATGCCTGATCGTATAAACTCCCATACTGAGTATTTTAAAATACTCACCACCCCCCCAGACTTTGCAGGACTCGACAAAGCTTAGTGTGCGGGTAAACGGGCCTACTCTGATGTTTTATCGATGTGATTTCAAAGATTTCAACCGCACCGAAATGAGTAAGAACTCATTGTTTTTTTCTTGTGTGTTTGTACACGGACCGTGGTTCATGGGGAAATTATTATTATATTATCACATAAGGAGAGCGGCCCCAGTCGCGGGCCTGGGTAAACTCCGATGTTTTTAGGAAAAGAAATTTTATATGCTTCCAAAATCCCGGGGCGCGGCAATCACCTTAACCTCCAGAGAGAGACTAGACATCATGAACCTTTCCAAAGGCAAAGCACACCAATGCTCACTGGGCACAAGATCAAATAGGTAAGATATGATACTACTTACCTAAGAGCACAAACATAAATGCTTACACATTAGGGGTCATACAATTGTCCACACTTTAGGGGTCTTATAATGTCAGTGTCACTGTTGGGTAGAAATCATACAGTGTTATTCTTTGGCAGAAATCATACAGTGCTACTCTTAAGCAGAATCATATAGTGTCACTCTTGGGGAGAAATCATATAATGCTCTCAATAGAGCATCAAATGTTTAAGCTTAATATACCACATAGGCCAAATAGAAAACATACATTGCTCTCAACAAAGAATCAGATGTCTAGGGCTCAAATACAACACACATACCACATCTTGTAGGATAAACACCATGACAAGACATAAGAAATGCTCAGCCAACTCATTATCCGCTAGCTCAAACATGAAACTTAATCATAGAAACCCTTAGGTCTCAAACTCACAACACTATCATTAGCTTTGCTTATAATTCAAGTTTGAATTAAGTAATTTATGCAGTACAATTATGTCATAAATCCCCATAAACATGCAATGCTCCACTGATCAAACTGAACCTGAGCTAGTTTGTCAGGGCATACATACTTCACTTAACTCATCCATCTCATAATCAAAACTAATTGTACATCAAATTCTTACATATGCATATAGTCTCCGCCATCTACCATGTGGCCAAAACATCTTACTCAGAAGTCATCAAATTGAGCTCCTCAAAGCCAACCCTAGTTATCACCCTCTGACTTATACCTTACTTATTATGCTTACATTTCACTTCATAATTTGTGCATTATGCTTATATAAGTATGCAACACTCTTATTGTTTGACAATTCCCCAACATACACTTCAATTCAAATCGATCCATTCCAATCCTCGCATGTCAAACTTACATCCTCTGTCTTCTGTCATATGCTTACACATCCACATTTAACTCCATACCAAACCCTCTTTCACCTCTTACCAACCATTCCCCATACTTATGCCCCCCCCACACGCATATCCATCACACAAGCGTATAGCCATCATACATATGTCCATCACACATACTTTCATACACACAATTCTAAACATAACTTACCAACATAGTAGCTAGCCATCACTAGCGCATGCACAATCCACATACATAGCTTACCAACATACATGCTAGCCATCACTAGAACACACATACATCAACCATACTTAGAGCTCACATGCATGTCATATGCATTTCAACATGGCATAATTTATCCTCTTACATCATGCAAACGGATCATGATTTAACATCCAAAGCATTGAATCATGCAATCCTAGCATGCTACTATACATTCAAAGCATGCTATCATGAAATTACAAGTTCATAGCTCCCCTACCTCGTAACTTATGACGTTTAATGGAAAGCACATGACAGTGGCGGTGAAGATGGAGGCCAAAAGCATTGTCAAGTTGAGAGAGTTGTTGTCTCGAGGTTTTAGGAAGCACCGGAAGTACTCACGGCCAAATGAGGTGACACAAATCAACACGGCAAAATCCGTGATCAACGGCAACACTAGGGGAGGCCGAGAGAAAGGCCATGCCAATGAGTGGCAGGTGCAACCGGAAGTCGAGGTGTACTCAATAAAGGTAGGTCGGCAGCTGAGAAGTACTCGACATGCCATGTGACATCAAAATCGGCCACAAACAGCACCCAATGGTGGCAATTTCACATCAACAAGGGCCCACATAAGGGCGGAGGGCATGGGGTGACGCTCAAGGACGGAGGATAGGTGGAGAGGGCTCTAGTATCAAATCCATTCGGTGGCACAACCATCCGATGGTCAGGCGACGCAAAAGGTATGCCTAAGCCCTAAACTACATGCGCAACTACATGCACACACAACCACTGGCACACGCGGCAAAGAGGAGGGGGAGTGGGCTGGACCGTGGGGGCCGAAGGCCCAAAAAGGGTGACATGGCTAAGGTCCTAGTGGTGGCCAGCATACACAACAACACTAGCAATCGACACCCACAACCAAAACTAATGGTGTGGGCGGTTGTGCATCTAGCACTGTATAGGGCAAGGGGAAAGTGGCTCATTCCGGGCGGAGGCATAATAGAGCCAAGTGGGGCTGGCCCTTGCTATCGCCGAGCTGGGGCAGAGCCCACGATGGCCAAATAGCCCACAACTTGTCGGTGTCAACGACCAGAGATGCACCCAAAGCGTCTAACCAGTGGAAAAATAAAGTAACAATGAGGTGGAGGTAGAATCGGGCGGAGGGGGCATAAGAGGTCAATCTGGGCCTGGAGGGGTGGCTCACCACTGCTGCTGGCCCAAAACATACCAAGTGGAGCTGATATAGAGGCTAGATGGCAACCGAAAACACACTGGCAGCTCAAAAATAATCTGGACAGTGAGAAGAGAGAAATGAGGAAAAGTTTGGCAGCTCGCAGAGGAGCAAGGAGGGCATGGAGGCAGCCATGGATGGTGCCTATGGGTTCCTGGTGGTTGTACGAAGATAAGTCCATGGAGGGTGGCAAGAAACGATGCCAAAATAGCCCTCCGGTGGCCGAAAACAAATTTACAAGGTGAGAAAAACCTAGGAAAAGAACGGTACCTCGTGGAGGAGCAAAGAGGACATAGCGGCAGTCCTAGCAGGTACCAACAGACTCGTGTCAGCAAGGCGAAGTGGATCCCGACAAGAATCGATGGAATCCGATGATAGAGGAGGCATAGTGGAGGGACCGGAACTTGCTTGGGTTTCTTATTGGGAACTTTATGGACGTTCAACATTCTGGAATGTGGAGCCATGACCCATTCCATTATTATATCTTTCTCTTTTTTTTCCTTTTATGTCCTCAACATGTGTTAACCTCCTATTTATGCGTCGTACCGCCAAAATTCGCATCGAAAGCTTGTGCCGAGGCCCGCAGCCTACAACTAAGCCTCATACCTGACTCTATGGGTATAATACTGAGGTCAAATACAAATATGTCGACGCGTCATATTTTCCTGCCAAAAATTATCAAACAAATAGCAAGAAAATTACAAAAATTTGTAAAAAAATTAGGGACATTACATGGAGCCGGTGGTGGTGGGCGTCCCGCTGGTGGCTAGTGATCACCGAGAAGCAGACAACATAGGGGGGGCTTTTCTAGATTTGGTCGGTGATCACCCTAGCCCAATCCCTTCTTTTTCTTCTTCTTTATATCTCTCTTAAACTATCTCTCATTCTCTCTCTTTTTTGTGTTGTAAGCGTATGTTGAGGCTCGTGGGATATGACTGAACCCCACACCCAACTCTATGGGTACAAATATAGAGGTAAAATACACCGGAGTGTCATATTTTTTTGCCGAAAATGATAAAAAATGTGAAAATATCACTAAAATTTATAAAAAAAAATTAGGGACATTACAGTTTGGATCACATTAGATAAGTACATAAGGGGAATCAACCAATAAAAACACCTATCATGTGAAGGAAACACCTAATAAGGAGGCCACCTTCCCCCTTCCCTCATTCTCCTCACCCCTTGGCCAAACCCCCTCTCCTCCTTCTCCTTTGTGGTGGCCGAATCATCCCTATTTCTCATCATGTCTCCTCTCTTCTCCCTACTCCTTCCTCTTTCTCTTTCTTCCTTGATCATCTTGCCACCATTGAACCTCCATTAAAGCATCTTCAAGAGCCTTGGAAGAAAATTGTTGAAGCATCAATTTGGGGCAAATCCACTATAACAAAATGCGCCATTAGAGAACTTTTTTTAGTGTTTTAATCAATTAATTTGAGGTATAAATTGAATCATCATTGCCGTTGATGATTGTGTGATTTAAAGCATGGTTCTTAGGGTTTTGATTCTTGAACTAGGGTTTGATAAGAAAATGGGCTTTCTTTTTCTCTCTTCTTCAAGAATCTTGTTTTGGAATTTGATTTCAAGGTGAGTGACTTCTTAGTTGCTGTTTTACTTTCTTATGGATATTTTTATATATGTATTCAATGATTAAGCCTAGGGTTTGTTAAATCATGTTTCAATGGTGATTACTACATAATTTGAATAGCTATTCTATGTTTTAGTTATTGAAAACATGATGTTTGATTTTAATAGCTCATTCCTAGTCTCAATTTATGTCTATTCTTATGAACTATGATGTTCTTGAATACTCTACGGTTGTATATTTCGGATGCCTTGTAAAAAACATGTTTCCTTATGATTCCAAGAATTCACCTTGTCCCTAGAATGGCTGATTTGTTCGAGTCCTTCCCAGACTACTTTCTATCAGAAAATCTCTAAGAATATTTTGATTCAGTACTATAGATCTTGTAAAAATTTCATAGAATTTCATGAGGTTGTGCTTAGTCAAAGAGTCATTTTTCATGTGCTTGATTTTTGGCTAGTTAGCATTGATATGGATTAGGGACTTTGTTTTAGGGACGTTTCTTTATGAATGGACTTACGAAAATTACTAGAGATCCGTTTTCATGTCACTACAACAAAATTTATGCGTTGCTAATAGTCTCGTATGCGTTGCTAATGAGTATTGGCGATGCACATAAAGTGTCGCCATAAGCGCCGAAAAAAGTATAGTGGCAACTACTATTTAGCGACGTATACATCAAACGTCGCTATTAGTGCAATATTAGCAACACATATTTTTTGTGACGCATAAACTAACATCGCAAATAAGACATTATTAGCGACGCATACTGACTTACATCACCAATATTTATTATTCGCGACATTCTGTATGCGCCGCTAATATTAAAATATTTAAAAAATAATAATTTTTTTTATCAATTATTAATTTTGTAAAAATGAAAAATAAAATATAGATATTAGTGACGCTTATATAAGCGTCACTAATAGAAAAGAAAAAGTTTATAAAAAATATTAGCGACACTTTAAAAACCATTGCTAATATGTCTTAGTGATGCTTTATAAGCGTTGCTAATATATATTAGCGATGCTTTGGAAAGAGTCGCTAACATAAATATATAAAATAAAAAATATGTAGAGTGTTGTTAATATACTAAATTTTTTTAAAAAAAAACTACTGGCTTCAGCCGATTGCAGTCAGAGAGGAGAGAAGGGGGACGGTGGGAGGTGTCAGCCGATTGCTGTCAGAGCGGAGAAGAAGAGAGAGGGGGAGAAGAAGGGGAAGAGGCTCTGGCCAGAGTGGAGAAGAAGGGAGAGGAGAAAAAAAAGGGGAAGGGGGAGGCTCCAATCGCCATTGGCTAGAGCGGAGAAGAAGGGAGAGGGGGAGGCTCCAATCGCCATTGGCTAGAGCGGAGAAGAAGGGAGAGGGGGAGGCTCCGACCGCAATCGGCCAGAGCGGAGAAGAAGGAAGAGGGGAGGGGGAAGGAGGGCTCTGGCCGGAGGCGGCTAGAGCGGAGAACAAGGGAGAGGGGGGAGGCTCCAGTCGATATCAGCTGAAGCATAGGGGGAGGACGGAAGAAGAAGGGGAATGGAGGGGAGGGAGGGCATCGGCCGGAGCAAGGAGGGGGAAGCAGGCATTGGTCTTGCGCTACCAGATCATGGAGGGGGATACGGGCGGTGGATGGGCGTACCAGAGCATGGAGGGGGAGGCGGGCAGTGGCGGGGCGCAGCCGAAGAAGATAAAGATTGGGGAGGGGGAGGGCGGTGGCGAAGGAAGGCCGGTTGGAGGGTGGTGGAGCAGCAGGGGCGAGGACGGCGGCAGGGGGCAGACGGCGCAAGGGGTGACTAGAGGGGGGGTTAAATAACTGTGCGGGTGAAATTTTCACTAGTGCGGTGGATATTTCACGCACACTGACAAAAATTTCACCACACAGGGCTAAAAAATTAGCTTGTTAACGACATATAATCTATATGTCGCTAATCAGCTAACTAGTGGTGACACATAAAATATGTGTTGCTACTAGGTTGATTATTAGCGACGTATAAAATTATACATCGCTATTAAGTAAACTAGTAGTGATGCATATAGTATGCGTCGCTAATAATGTATTTATTATTTTTTTATCTTCTCTCTTTCTCTCTCTCCTCCCTCCTCTCTCCCTTCTTTCTCTCTCTCCTCTCTCTCTTCCTCTCTCTTCCCCTCCTCTCTGTCTCTCCTCTCTCTCTTCCCTCTCCTCTCTCTTCCTCCTCTCTCTCTCTTTTCATCTCTCTCTCCCCCTCTCTCCTCACTCTCTCTATTTTAATTTCAATTTTTTTAAAATAAAAAAATGATATTAGCGATGCATACGTGTGTGCGTCGCTAATAGTATAGTGTATTAGCGATGTATAGCTTTATACGTCACTAATACACCATACTCTTAACGATGCAAACACATATGCGTCGCTAATACCTAGAGTTATTAGTGATGCATACGTGTATGTGTCGCTAATATTTAAAAAAAAAGTAAAAATAATCTCCCCCTCTCTCTCCCCCCTCCTCTCTCGTCTCTCCTCTCACTCCCCTCCTCTCTCTCTCCCTTCCTCTGTCTCTCCTCTCTCTCCCCTCCTCTCTCGCTCTTCCCTCCTCTCTCTCCACCCTCTCTCCTCACTCTCTCTCTATCTATTTTAATTTTAATTTTTTTAAAATAAAAAAATGCTATTAGCGCTAATAGTTTTAAAAAAATTTAAAATAATCTCCCCCCTCTCTCTCCCCCTCTCCCCTCTCTCTCTATCTCCTCTCTCTCCCCTCTCTTTCTCTCTCCCCTTTCTCTCCCTCATCTCTCTCTCCCTCTCTCTTCCTCTCCCTCTCTCTCTCTTCCCCTCTCTCCCTCTCTCTTCCTCTCGCTCTCTCTTCCCCTCTCTCCCTCTCTCTCTTCCTCCTTTCTCTCTCTCCTCTCACTCTTGGCCTTGCTTCTGCTTCTTTATTCTCTATTTTATTAAAAATTATATCTTAAAATTAATAAAAAAAATTTTAAAATAAAAATATATTATATTTAAATAGTGAAAATTTAATATTTATTTATTATTTATACAAATAGTCAATATTAAAGAAAATATATTATATTTAAAATTTTTATTTTAAATATTTATTAAATATTTATTTATTAATTAAAATTAATTAATATAGATATTATCGACGTTTGTCTACAAGCGTCGCTATTATCAATACTATTAGCAACACTTGTTTATAAGCATCACTACTAGTTCTAAAATTTTAATTTCTTATTTTAAATTCAAAACTATTAGCGACGCTTTTTTATAGCATCTCTATTGTTAAAACTATTAGCGACGCTTAAGAAAAAGCGTCACTAATAGTTTTTAATTTTTTTAAAAATTATATGTAAATCTTTTAGTGACTTTTCCAAAGCGTCGCTAATAACATAACTATTAGCGACGCATAATATAAAGCATTGCTAATGTGATTATTAGCGACACTTTATATTAAGCATCGTTAATATATAACTATTAGTGATGCATAATATAAGTGTTGATAATAGTGAATTTTTTCGACACTTTTTTATGTGTCGCTATTAGTAGTTTTTTGCGACGCTTATTTTTGCGTCGCTAATAGTATTTTTTGTTGTAGTGTGTCTATCTTTTTCTTGTAATTATGGGGATTATCCTTTATCAAATAGAAATTATTAAATTTTCTATAATCCATGTTGTTATAGATTAATAGATTTGTAAATTCATGTTTCGTGAATTTTCTTGAATTCATTTGAACTCTAATTGCTCCCAATTTTTTTTATTGTGTTATCTGTTTAGCATAAAAGGTTTTGATCACTTCATAGTCTTTTTGGGTGGATAGTGTCAATTGTATTACGACAATAGAAGGTCATATCAATACACATGAGAGTAACGATGACTATGGATACGGGTACGCGCCGAAACTGGCATAAACCCTTTTATATATATAAAAGTATATTATAACTAATAATATATCATTATAATACTTCTTTTAGAGCATAATAAGAATGTATAATGTCATATCAACCAATACGGGTATTCTAGAATTAATTTATTCAAAACTATACACTATTATGCTCTTCGTCCCATACAAATTATTAGTCATTCTTTCTCATATCAAGTGTTTTAAAATTAATTTATTTTAAAAATAAATAATATGCTTAATATGAGTCTAAGTTATATGTTAAATAAATATATATTTGTGGAGCACTATATGTAAAAAAGATAATTATGTAAATTGCATTGACCAACCTGTATTGATTTCATATAACTTTAAAATTATTATTTTTAATATAACAAAAACTTAAACTTTCAAAGAAGTTAGGTTTGAATTGTGTTTTTGTTTTTAAGAAAAAAATTAAACAATTTTTTTTTAAAAAATTTAAATTTTTTTAATTAAAAAATATTTTATTAAATAAACAAAATATTTTTTAATATAATATTGATATGTATCGGCCGTATTGATACGGTATGACTGATACAATAGATATGTGACACGTTTTTATGTGGGGGGGCGTACCACCTCCCATACCTGTATTGGTCCCCACCGATACGGCCTTCCATGATTACGACTATACAAAAATTCTAAATATGTACAACCACATCAAAAATTTAAAATAAATAATTTTTTGTCAAGCCATACCATCAATTAATTTTAGGCTAATTTTGATTGGGTCAAGTGTTTCAAGTTTTTTTTTATATCCTGTGAGATATTTTTCAAAAATTTAGAGTCAACTAATATCCAAATTTAGGGTTTTAACCTAAATGCACGGGTCTTACATATTTGAGAAACCATATGGGGAGATCTTATATTATATATTCAACATATGCAATATAAAAAAAAAGATATGTAGAGAGCTTTCCAACGAATTTAACTACAAAAATTCAAACATATCTAATATAAAAGGTTATAAAAATTTATTTATCAAAAATATATATGTGTAGTACCAATAAAAAAAAATTGATAAAAATATTCATATAGGGTCTTACTTAATATAGTTCATCCGGAGCTTTCCAATTTTATTTAAACGAGCCAATCTAGGAGAGATTGTAAAGGTAAAAATAACACAATGTAAACCCACATTATAATATTTTGTTGAACAAATTGGCTAAACTTTATCTAAATTCCTCTAAAGAAAAACCGTAAAGATATTTACAAATAGAAATATTTATACCATGAAAATTAGAAATACAAATATATATGAGGTGGCCAAATCAAACGCCACTCGTTTCACCTGAAAAGCCCGTTCATTGGCTACGCGGCTCCATTGGGACTTCGCCTTCTCATGACCTGGACGTTGGTTGGCGTGGCAGCGAAAGCATCACCCCGGCGCAGGCTAGCAACCACCCACTTCCCCTCCATATCCTGCTCACCCCTTCGCCACCACCGACACAATCTCTCGTCCGTTTCCGCCTCCGGCCTCTCCGTCAGACGAATAGTCCGGTACCCGGGATCCGCATTGTCGCCTCCGCCTCTCCGCTGCCTACTAGTAAGATGCCTTTGGCGATCTCCATTTCTGGGGCTCTCGGTGCGGCCGTCGGGGGCTTGCTCCTCCTTCTTGTCCTCGTCCTCCCGGCGCTGAGGGGGGAGAAGAGGAGGAAGGGTGGTTCCGGACGTTTGCAGGGGGTGGCAGAGGAGAGTGTGGAGACCGTCGGGAATGGGTCGGAGAGTGGTGGGCCGGATGTAGTCATTGTCGGGGCCGGTGTCGCCGGCGCTGCGCTTGCTTACACGCTTGGGAAGGTGGGTTTTTTGGTTGATGGGTTTTAATTTCAATTGGTGGAATTCATGACGATGGGTTTCTTGTTTTTTTGTTTTTTTTTTTCACATCTTATTTGGGTTTGTTAAAATTATTTTTAAGATCTGTAAATTGATTTATGTAATAATTCTATAATGATGTGAAAACGTTGAATTTGTTTAAATCAATTGGCTACATTAGCTTCTGAATTATTTTCGTTTTTTCATAAAAAAATAGTCATGATTTAAGTTGGCTATTTTTTTTATTTTCTTGAAGCCTGGAATCTGAACCGTCTCTCTCATGGATTTGCAGTGCAATACTCCCCGTTTTTGGATTTTGTATCTGAAGATCAAAATACTCCTTCCTTCCTAAATTAACAGCTCTATTTGGCAAAAAAGTAATAGCTTCATTTGTTTAAAATTTAAGTGGTTGAGAACTTAAAACAGAGTATCATAATCTTATTTCTCCTTCTCTTAGATGTGGGTTTCATTATTCAATAAAAACATGTAGCTATTAATATAGGATGGAGGGAGTATAAAATTTGTTCTTCATATGGCCCTAATAGCCTGGCTTATGCCGTCCCACGTGAGCCCAGGCTTTTATAAACTTCTGCCATAAAATTTACCACATGAATAATGATTGACAATGTTGAGTTTATTGACATGACTTTTTTTTTGCTATTTCATTAAGGTTTATTCTTTAATTAAAAAAGCGTGTTATATGTGTGTCTTAGGCATATTCTGTGACCATATTTGAAATTTTGAGGTATATGTTTGTAATTTTTTTTCATAAATATGAGAGAGATGGTAAATATTCTATGTTCCTCCCGTGCTTGACCTCTTTTGCTTACAGGATGGACGCAAAGTGCTTGTTATTGAAAGAGATTTGTCAGAGCCTGACAGAATCGTTGGTGAACTGTTGCAACCAGGCGGATATTTGAAGCTGATTGAGTTGGGTCTTCAGGGTAATGATGAAATATAATATTTCTTAGTATTAAGCTATATGTACGAAGTGCTGCAAAGTTCATATACTGCAACTGTGGTATGAACAAAAGAAAATGTTTGCTCAACATTTGTCTATATATTACTTTGTTTTTGTTGTTTTACCGATTATAATAACATGTATCCAGCTTCAGTGTATATGAAGCATATAAACGATTAAAAGTGCTGCTTTTTTTGCAGATTGTGTTGAAGAAATTGATGCGCAACGTGTACTTGGCTATGCACTTTTCAAGGATGGAAAAGATACTAAAGTCTCATATCCTTTGGAGAAGTTTGATTCCGATGTGGCAGGGAGAAGCTTTCATAATGGACGGTTTATACAGAGGATGAGGAACAAAGCTGCTAGTCTTCCTAAGTAGGCCTTAATATCACTTTGTGTTCATTGCATTCTCCTCTATTTATCGCATTGTCTAATGCTCGAGATCATGATGCAATATACTTTTAGAGCTTGAGAAACTGGAAGGCGTGCACTTGACTGGGTAATATAGTTTAGTGGGTTAGGTTGCACTTGATTCGGCATTTAAGTTTGTGTAGTTTCTATAGAACTGATTATTAATTCACCATTTTTATGCAAGCTTAATGCATTGGGTTTTAATCTTCTTGAATTTTCTGAATGCTTCAGTTGAAACAAATGCATTCTTTTCTTTCTGCTTTATGTTTGGTTTATGAGTTTCTTGTATGCTGGCTGATGATTTTTGTTAATTTTTAGAGTCAGGGAGATTTTTTTTTCACATTTTTGAAGTTTTACCATGTAAAAGTTATATTGCTATTTAGACAGGAAGGACTTGTTGCCACTTATATTAAAGCAAAAGAAGGAAGTACACTTATTCTAATATTAAATTCTTATAAAATATCCCATCATGTAATGAACAGAATTAGGTGATTGTCACTAGTGTTAGATAATTAAGTTGCCTCAAGAGCTCTAGTTGTTAAGGAATGACCCAACAATCTATGTCAAACCCAAATCGGCCCAAAGAGATGGATGCAAAAAGATAAATTGTCCAACACCCCCTTGCATGGACAAATGTAGCTTTGATACAAAGAGGTGGTTACACTAGCACATGCAAAGGTGCGAGGGGGGGATGTGTTTGAAACTGGGACTGAAGCTTTGATACCATGTAAGATAACTAAGTTGCCTCAAAAGTCAAACTGTTAAGGAATGACCCAACAATGTATATGAGCCCAAATTTGTCCAAAGAGACAGATGCAAATAGACAAATTTTCCAATAACTAGTATATTCATTAGTTCCAATTTCATAGGTATACATTAGTTCCAATTTCATAGGCATATTTAACAAAAATAGCTTTGTAAGGCTTCCTGAAATGAGTTGAAACTGACAAGTCAATATTTTTTTTAATTATCTTCTTGGTATGTGTCATCTTATCATAGTCAAAATTATTCTATATATGTGGCAGATCTTAGGTCTCTTTGCTTTTAAATTCCTTTTGGAATGGGTCAACCTAAAGATTTAATGTGCCTCTTGATTTTGTTTCTAGCGTTAAACTGGAGCAGGGATCAGTAACTTCTCTGATTGAGGAAAACGGGACTGTCAAGGGAGTAAACTACAAAACCAGGAATGGGGAAGAGCTGAGGGCGTATGCACCTCTAACAGTTGTTTGCGATGGTTGTTTTTCAAATTTGAGGCGTTCTCTTTGCAGCAATAAGGTAAACATTTAGGTAACTTTGGATATGCACACTTGATTGTCGAGAACACTTGTATATGCAAATTACTGCTCTGAACGCTTGTGAACATCAGATTTAATCTGTTAATATGGAAGGACTTCTTTATTTGTTATGAATTAAAAATATCAGTAGGTTGTAGTGGGAGAGTTGTTCGGAAATAGTTCTACTCTTGTTAAAAATATGTATGTACATATTTATCTCTTGCCTGTGACAGTGCACATATGATGGGTGAGTTGTAGATTGAAATTTGACACAATTTCTAGATATTCTGTTATAAGATGTGATAATATCTCTTTTCGTTTCATACAGGTAGAAGTGCCATCTCACTTTGTTGGTTTGATCTTGGAGAACTGTCAACTTCCATATCCAAACCATGGGCATGTCATCCTAGCAGATCCTTCTCCGATATTGTTTTACCCCATTAGTAGCACGGAAGTTAGATGTTTGGTTGATGTGCCTGGGCAGAAACTACCTTCTGTGGCTAATGGCGAGATGGCTAACTACCTGAAGACCGTTGTTGCACCTCAGGTATATGTTGATGAAAATACTTAGTAGTTTAGTTAGGTGGAGAAGGGGATAAGGTTGATGTGCCTGGCCAGAAACTACCTTCTTAATTATTAAACAGTTTTTAAAAAGATGTAGAAGAGAATATTTACTCCTATAAAGAAGATAAGAAACATAATTCTTTTGGACCCATTTCGGTGGCTAATTATTGTCATAAAAAATTCGCCCTCTCCATGTTTGAGTGATTTCTGACGTTCTTGGACCTTGAGAAATGAAAGACAACCGTTCAATGTTTCAGCTTCCAAAACAACTGCATGATGCATTTATATCAGCCATAGACAGAGGAACCGTGAGAACGATGCCAAACAAAAGCATGCCAGCTTCTCCCTACCCAACTCCAGGAGCCCTACTAATGGGAGATGCATTTAACATGCGGCATCCTTTGACTGGTGGAGGAATGACTGTAGCCTTATCTGATATCTATGTTCTCCAGAACCTTCTGAAGCCACTACGTGATTTGCATGATGCATCTGCTCTTTGCACATACCTGGAATCATTTTACACACTGCGCAAGGTAGGCCACCTGCAATCTGATTTTTTTTTAAAAAATTTAGCTTAGGATAATTTTCATGAAAATAATTGGGACAATTGTACTTGCAGCCTGTGGCATCTACAATAAATACTTTAGCGGGTGCACTATACAAAGTCTTCTGCGCATCACCTGACCAGGCAATGAATGAAATGCGCCAAGCCTGTTTTGATTACTTGAGCCTTGGAGGTGTTTTTTCGACTGGTCCTGTTGCTTTGCTATCTGGTTTGAACCCTCGACCATTAAGTTTAGTTGCCCACTTCTTTGCTGTGGCGATATATGGTGTTGGCCGTTTATTGCTACCATTCCCTTCAATTAAGCGGTTGTGGATTGGAGCTAGATTGATTTCGGTGAGTACTTTGTTTTTTAGAAATTGGCAGTTGCGGGTCTTCTTGGGTTGTAGCCCTCTACGAAAACCAAGGAGAAAGAATTTATCTGTATTTTATCTTCATGTTTTCTCTTACAGGGTGCTTCGAATATAATCTTGCCGATTATAAAGGCTGAAGGTGTTCGACAAATGTTCTTCCCCGCGACTGTCCCTGCATATTACAGAGCTCCTCCGATCAAGCCAACACAGTGAAGCAGCAATCCTTGCTGTTTGACATTTTGCCACAATCAGCTTGTATAAAAAAATTGTAATCTGCTACTTGTAGTGATGAGTATAATAACGTCCTTGTGTAGACATCTGCTCATGTGTAGCTGACACTGTAAACCATTTTTCCCTTTTTATCCCTGTGATATAGTGTATTAGTGAGAAAACACCAAATTATTTTTTATATGCACGAGTAAGAATGCATGTATATGGCACGTGTAAATATAATTTAGTTAAAAAGAAAAATAAAATAAATTAAAGATGCTATTCATCAAACAAAGGTCTCCCTTGTACCCTATAAGTACAAGACATTTTTCTAAGATCATAATAATTATAAACACTACACTAATTTAAACATACTTGTAGTATGCAACTACGAGCCTAAGTTTCACGGGCTTAAGTCAATACAAAAATGTTAAAGGACTTTACATTATGAAGCATACTATTTATATTTAGGAGCAGTTAGAGGTGGGTCTCATATGATAAAATTCATCAAAAAAATTTCAAAGGGTGTCAAGAATGTGTGATGTTTTATAGAAATAAAAATGTAAAAAATTATTATCAAGAAGCATGTGACATATACGGGTGCCCATAAAAAAATTTGAGAAAACATACTCACATGATATTATTTGATAGACTTCATTGAGAACTTTTTAAAAGGTAACAAAAATACACGAATCCAAGTTCAAAAGCACAAAATATAATTTTACAAATTTAGAAACAAAGCAATATAAATAGTAGGACCCACACTGTATTAAAACCAGTATGAGGCTAATGTGACAACCATCTAAAAGATTCTCATTGAAGTAAGATCATCACCCTTATCCTTACATTTGACTTTTAAGAAATTTGCCAAATACAGCTCAACCGCATTCAAATTTAAATTTATTTTTAGGAACATTATAGGAAATATGAGGATAATTTTAAATGTTTGACAAAAATCTATTGTCACACTTCTCACTTTAGATACTATATATGATATGATATTGACAATACTCAAGAGTCTTAGGCGCCAAATTTATAGCATGAATAGTAAGCCATTAAAAATATTAGATGGTTTTTATTATTTTATTTTATTTTTTGCCAAAGTGAAATATTAGTTTTAGCAATGCCGTCAAGTCGAGTTCGGTGAAAGTTTTGCCAAACTCGAACATGTTATCATTTAAAAAAGGTAGCCCAAATCTGACCTGATGCAAATATCTCAAGCTTGTACTCATCCCAATCCAACCATTTATATAAAAAAATTTATTTTTTATATAATTACAATTTTTTTAACCATTTAATTATGATATACATGAGTTCAAATAACTTCTAGTTTTATCTCTTACCCATCAATTTTTTTTAGAGTTATTATCAAAACACAAAGAAAAATTAAAAAAATTAATGTTTATAGCCTTAGTGGGTAGAGTCGTGCTCGATCACCTAAACCCCGAGCCAAATACTTATTCGGGTTCAATTTGAAAACCCAAACTCGGGTTTTCCCAAATATTTCATTCCATTTTATATAATAGAATGTTCACATAGCAATAACCCCACCAATCTTCCCTCTTATTCGGTATTACATCTTTGAGTCCAGTGATTACAAAAGACAAATCCAGTAACATCTTTACATCAATTATAAAGGACAAATCCAAATATGTAAAAACAGTGAGCACAAATTACTGTTTAATCTCTCATGATTAGGCAGTTAATTTTTTTTTATAACCCTGTCTTTCTAATACATTCATATGTTATACACATTTGTTTTTTATTTTATTTAAATGTTTATCTACTTTATACCCAAAGAAAAACATGTTCCCCACAGGATTCAAACGCAGGCTGTAATCCAAAAAACGTTTGCACTCTACCCACTTAGCTATTTAACATTATTTTTAATTTAGTATATAAGAAAATCAGGTCAACCTAGTTGACCCGCTGTTGAACCCAGTTAACCTGGCTTGGCCACCAATCTAGGTTAGGTTAATGGTCAAGCTGGTTTATAAAACACTAGACATGAGCACTCTGGTTAAGGGTCAATAATGAACTTAGCTATTAAATTTTGGTTCAAAATGAAGGCAGCCCACATTTTTGGACCAGAGGCTGTCTTTACCTTAGAAGAGTTTTTCATGCTTCACTCTAACAATGAGCTCAGTATAAAGAACGCATAAGAGCCCTTCATCCATAAAATGAATAGCTCATACATTAGTGCACATTAGCGCCAGTGGTAGTAGCACTAGCATGTGCGCCATCGATCTCAAATGTCAAGGTTCCCATTCATTCCTTACATTGGGCTCATTTTTAGAGTGAAGTATTAAAAATGCTTCCCTTTACCTTAGGTGTAGATAAGACAGCCAGGTAAGGGGCCCTTGTACTATGGCATGTGCAGCAAGCGTGTAGGTACAAGCTTACTTAGATACTTTTACCTTTAATTTAACCTTCATATTTAACTTAGTAAAATGTGAAGTCTAGGGGCATTTAGCAATGGGATGACTCATGACCACATCCTGCACATCAATGTGATCATTAACTATGTTTTAAAAGGAAGAGTTTTTCTTGCTCCTCACTCACAATGAGCCCAACATTAGTTACATATGAGAACCATTTATCCATGAGATCGATAGCTTGTACGCTAACACATATTAGCACCAATATAACTAACACTACTATGCGCTAGTGTGTATGTCATCAATCGTAAATATCACACCTCCCCATGAGTAGCTTACACTAGGCTCATAGTCAAAGGAGCATGAAACTTTCTTTTTGAAAACACAGGACCCTATGAGTTAATGGCTTCTGAAATGCCCATGGGTTCAGCCTATGGATGTATGTGTAGCATTACTCTATTAACTACCTTCTATAATTACATGGAAGAGAATATATCTTGTATGATCTATAAATAACTGAAAATACTTTGAGTCCAGTGATTACAACTATGTAGAAACCACAAGTCCCATAGATCAACGATTATGAAAACAACTCCTGAATTAATCTAGTGGATAAAACAACATACTCCCTCTTTTCCACATTAATAGTTCTATTTGATTTTTTTAAAATAAACAAATTTTAATTTATTTTTAAAAAATACATAAAGTTAATGATGTAGGATGAGGGATTATATATCATTAAATGTAAGTAGGGGAATCGTTATTACCAAAAAAATGTAGGGGAATCATTTACCCACATAAAATAAATAAATAAAGTAGGGGGAATCACATGTATAAAAGAGCTAATGTTTTATCTTTGACCTTATCATCCACTCTCTATCTACTGTTTTAATCACAAGCAATGTTATAAGTAACATAGAACTTAAACAAAGCCTCATGAAGCTATTTATTTTAGCTATGCTAGAAATATGACCAGTGGGCCAAAAACAAAACACAAGGGGCGTTGAAGTACTCTAAAATGTAAGTATAGCTTGGCTTGAATTGGGCTCAACTTGAATCAGGCTCAGCTCAAGCTCAACTAGACTCAAATAGGCTTGAATTGAGTTTTAAGATATATCTACGTGACTCAGCTTGGCTCAAATGAAGCTCAAACTCGACTCATAATGGGCTTAAGCTCTACTTGAACACTAAATCAAATGTAATTATAAAATTATACATAAATAATATATACATAATTGTTAATATATATATATATATATATATATATATATAGATATATATATATATATATATATATATATATATATATATATATATATAACACAGACGCGCTCGTGCACACACACATAGGAAAATGATACAAGAAACCTCAATATACATGAGTCAGGTAAGCTGCCCAAATCCTGCTTGATTCCCATCTAAGGATGTTTAGAGCACCCCAATTACCCAAGTTCAAGATAAATTGGCGTTGTACTATGATCTTATGCCAAAAACATGACGCTATTTTTGAGTCAAACAAACAGCCTCTTATCACAGGCAACACGATTATCTCAAATCTAATTTCTTGGAGGAGCGTAATTCAGTGTTATGATGTCAAAGATCATAACTATTCTGCAATGACATAGAATACTAACCAGAATCATCTCTTAGAACAAAATGGATGGAGAAGAAGAAACAACGAAGTATTACATAAAGCAAATACTCTTTATATATATACTGAGAAACATAATATTACAAACTATGAGAACCATTACAAAGGAGAGGGAGAGAGCACCCAAAAGGAGAACTCAGTTGGACTTCTTTTGTCCCAAACTGAAAGAGGGGTTACATATTTATAGAGAGGGTTGGTGGCTTGTCTTCTTCATAGTTGGTGAAGTTAATATGAGTCTTCATCAGAGTTTGTCGTCGGGTAGTGCTAAAAGTATGGTGGGGGTCTAGTCCTTGTCGCTTTGGTGGATGGTGGAATCTGGCTTTTCTCTTTGTTCACGGTCTTGATATATGACAAATATTCAGTTTTAGATGGACCCATCAATACCATAATTGCTTGAGAAATAATAAGGGTTAGGCTCCTGTGAGTCCCAATCATGGATTATAACACCTATATTTTCTAAAAGAATTAGTCATTGGTGAACTATTGACATGTCGATGGACTTGCCAATGGAACTCAAAAAATTTCTATCGGTAGACTCATCAATGTGTCAATAAAACTGTTGATGATAACTACATGCATATATGTAGTTACTCCTGAATATAAGGCGGTTAATTAGTTTTGGATTTCATAGGTAGTTATGATAGTATTTAAGACTTAGGAATGACGTGAGAAGAGGAAAAAGGAGTCCAAAGGGAGACTTGTGGTCGAAGAAGAGAGTAGTGGACGATCGGGAGTGGGGTGAATGCTAAAGAATTAGGTGATGCTCATATATCAAGGTCAAATGGTTTTCTAAACTTAAAGATTTTCTCAAGTTGATGTAGTTTTGGAATTCCTTCATGATTTTTGTGATTTGTGTTGAATATAACATCAACTGAAGTGAAGCTTGTGAGCTTTACAATGTCAAATTCTTAGTTTTTACTATATTAGAAAGTAAACTTATCATTTGGATTGATTGTTTCTTCTTTTGTGAAAGATTTTCAATGTGTACATACATAAATACAATTTTTAAAACAAAAGAGAGCATATGGGCCTGATTTTGATAATTAATAAAGTCACCAACATGTCGGTGGTTGCACCGATGAAAAGATGGAAGATGAATAGTGCTCAAGCATGCGTATGTTGTAGGCATGTAGTTTTTGGTTATCGGTAGTGTGAATAATGCATCAATGAGGCATCGCTGAGAATGACACAATAGTGTTATTCCATTGTTAGTAGGGTTTGACATGTTGGTGAACTTACCAATGGTTATCAGTGAGGGAACTGACCCATATGTAAAGTCACTGATAGAAATTTATATCTCTATCGGTAATAGTCGACACATTGGTAAACTCACTGATGGCTATCAACGAGGACATCAACTTGTTTGTGAAGTCACCAATGGAGATTAACATCTCTATCTGTGAAAGTCGATGCGTTGGTGAACTCACCAATTACTATCGGTGAGGGTACCGACCCATCTATAAGGCCACGATAGATTCTATCGGTAAGGTTAGACATGTTGGTGGACTCACTTATGGTTATCGACAAGGTCATCAACCCATCCATGAGGTTATCAAGAACATCATAGTCACTGTCAGCATAGTTCGACGTATCGATGAGTTCACAGAATGTCATTGGTGGGGTCATCGACATATTGGCAAGGTTGCCGATGGAATATATGATTTGGAATTTTATTATGATTATAGCTAATATATGTTATAGTATTTATAAATAATATTACATGGTTTTTGATGTGATATGTGATGTGGATGAAAGGTCATTTATGCACAAATTACTTAGGGGGTAGAATCCCTAACGTATGTGTATGAGACTATTGAGTGTGATGAATGGGTAGCCAAAAGACTATGCATACGACAACCAAGGTCATAGGAACCCTTGATGTCTTAGCTCTAAAAGTGAGTCGTTAGCCATGTAGACAGAAGGAGTTAGTATGGAAAATGACCAAAGTCTTCAAACTCTCTAAAAATGGGAGTTATTAAGGCCGCTTCCCTGGCTTGGGAGTTAAAAGATGACTGGTCCCACGCAGTACAATACAGGAAGTTTTAATGATCATAGAAAGTTTAAATCTCAACATTAGGGTCCATGAGCCCTAATGGACCTTTACTTCATAGCATGGATAGGGAGAGGCCGATTGCATAGCCTTGAGGTCATTATGTGATGGCCCAATATCTAGGATTACGAAACTCCTAGATGAGGTCATCATGTGTAGAGAATCTTCGGGAAGAGTTTTGCTTACAAATAAAATGAATAATATGAAAGGTATGTACTCTTTATACAGTGATAAATTGAATGGTTTTCTAACGAGAATTCCATGGTATGTTGATCGAGCTTTTATAATTCTTTAATACTGCTATCCCACTGAGTATTCATGTATACTCAACATCCTTTGTGGTATAGGTGTTCAAGTTGAGACTCGAAAGGTATGTGAAAGTTGTAGCTGTAGTGAAGATAGATACTTCAGCTAGGTTTGATTAGGCACGTGAGTGTGTCATTTCTCTTTTATTAGTTTAGATGTTGTTAATAGATAATTGTGAACTTGTGGGTCCTATGAATATTTTAATGTAATAGTTATATAAAACTTTATTAAAGTTATTGTTATCACATTCAAATGATTGTGAAGATAGATGATACTCATACCCCCAATTCTTTATTTTAATGATTTATTTCGTATATTTTTATCACTACAATGAACAAGATGGACAGATAGATTTAAGATATTTTCTTTTAAAAGGAAGGAAAAACATGCATTTTACGAAAAAATTATACATGGAAATTGGGGGTGTGACATGAGTAGTCGTGAGCCGGAACATGTTGACAAAAATGTCTAATCAACACTAATAAAGGTCTACATCTCTACTAGCAAAGGGATATGTCAGGATATGCGATGGGAAGTCCACATGGTATACACAGTTCAGACCAGCCATGTGCATTCTAAATTTGTAGGAGTCATTTGGATACCAAAGATAGTATTGTGACAAGTTAGTATCCATCTACTAAAGAACTTTGACAGGTTCTTTGATGTATGGTACTAGAAAATTTGAATTTGGAGTGACAATGAAGTCTCTGGGTTGGTGGAAGATGATTTGGACAAATGTACTTGTGGTATCTCCAAGTGGGGTTTGCCATTGTTGAATAAAAAAAACCATTCCATCAGTGTCTCTATACCGAAAGCATGGTTGGAGAGAATCTGGCAGACCTGGATTTGGTAGAGGAAAGCAGAGAGACGTCCAACATTGAAGCAAATGGCGATGTTCCATTTTTCTATTGCGTACCATAGAAAATAAAGGGCTTCCTTAGGGCAATAATAATAATTTCTAAAACCAAAAAGGTAGAGGTATGCATATTGGGGATGAGCGATTTGGAAAAAGATAAGTGTATTTTGAACTAGGTGAAATTCAAGAAAGCCATTGATAGAAGTCATAGATTATTGAAGAAAAGTAAAGGTGGCTAATATTTCTAAAATTTCTAGAAGGAGATTTTCACATTCTTTAAGAGGAAGAAGATTTAGGAATAGGTTTTAGGGCAAAGGACTGCGCCGTGGTTGAGGAGATCTTAGTCGGGAGAGTAAGTCGGAGAGGATGTTGTATTTGCCTTTGATTTTCTTGACTATAAAATTCCATTGGAAAAACCAGTCATACCAACATAGAAGTTGGGTATTTGGTAGCTGCTTCCACTTGAAACACAACATATGAGGGAAGACACTCATGTCCATTTCAGTAGTGAACTCTGAAAGAACATATGCAACATATGTATTGTAATTGGATACTTTTGATCAAAATTATGTCAAAAATTTATATATATTTTAGTTTTATGAATCTAACTAGATTTAGTTGTGATCGAAAAGGATTTGGAATTGATTGACTTGAAAAATAGGAGTATATGTGTTCTTATCAATCAAAAGATAAGATTAGAAATGAGTAAATATGTGAGAACTTAGGGGTAGCGCTTTTAGGGGAGAAGCTTAGAGAGTGTAGGTTGTGTTAGTATGAACATATATAAAGAAGACCAATGGATACCCTGGTAAGAAGGTTAGAAAAGTTTTACATAAATAATGTCGAAAGAAAGAGATAAGGCCTAAGAAAACTTGGATGAAATTAATAAGAAATGATATGATTATGATATCTCTTACAAAAGAGTTGGCACAAAATAGGCTTGAATGAAGGCATAAGATTCATGTCGCCGACCCCAAATTGTTGAAAAAATGTGCTATTTAATTATGATTATGAGAATTTTTTACCAAATTACGGTAAAATAGTAAAATATTGTCCATGTCCTTCCATATATATTCATACTTTTGTTATAAGATTTACCCTTTTATATTAGTAGGGCTATCAATAAAATAATACGGTGACAATATGACTTATTCTATTACCATGACTATTTTTGATATTTTTATACATAACCATTTTGTTACCTATAAGGTATATGGTGTTCCACATCCATTTTGTCCTCCATTAGTCAGTATGTTAACCATTAGCCCTTCCATAAGGGTTCATAATTCAATATAAAGTCCTATTTTTATACACAATCAAACTTAAAAATTAAAAAAATAATAAACAAAATAGCACATTCATCAGCTAGTAATTCAAAAAAATTATATCATATATTTAAAATGGTCAGTATTGTGGCAAAAATTTAGTTTAAGCTAAACATCTAGAACATTTAATTACATAGGCATTGCATTCTCTATAAAAAATAATTAATACCTAAATTGATTTATTATCTTCAAAAAAATTAATTGAAAGAGTTGTTTTTACTTCACATATGCCATAATTCAAAGTCCCCTAATTGTCAATTAATAATAAGCTTCACATAAATTCAAATTCTAAGAGTTGTCTTTATTTCGTACCTATCCAAAAATTTAAGTCTCCTAGCTATCAAAACAATAAGCTTGTACTCTAGCATGCAAAAAAAAAAAAATGTGGCTCTAACTTCTCAATGTAAGGTTTGGTGAATTTTTTCAATTGTGTACAATGCTGAATATTAAGGTAGAGTTATTTTTTCCAATACATTATTTAAGCCTTTGAGGGGAGTTGAGGTTTATATAAAAGATGACATTAAATAAGAATATATTTATATATATGTTTTTAGGTTCTTCAAGTCTAAAAAATACAGAAAAAATCCCAAATTCAACGACCACGAGTGACGAGACTTACGTTAACAAAATATACCAAAATTACGCTTCAATCATCTTCCCAGTCTATCCCTTAATTACATCCAAAGTCTCCAAAATGTCCTCCTCATTCTCTCCACCAATTTTTTTCCGGTTTTCCCTTTCTCTCCTTCCTCATTCCCGCTAATGCCCTCCTCCGCCTCCTACTCATGGCTCCGATTCCGATCAATCCGCCGGCGACCATAGATCTGCTGCTCCGCCCTGACCTTCCCTTATTCGATTCAGTTCCAGTTCTCGGTCGTCGGCCGGTGACGAGGTTCGGGGAGCGTCGGCGCTGAAATGAGCTGATCTGGGACCAGGGTTTGTCCTTCTGACTATTCTTTGTTCGACTTCTTCGGGACCCAGTTTCTATATTTGTGTTTCTTCTGCATGGATGTGTGAATTTGTGGATTTTGATTGGTTTTTGCGTTGGAAATGAGTTGATTCCTGAGGAAAAGAGTGTTCTTTTGACTCTGTCTTTGCACTGTTTGGGTGGTGTTTCTTTTTAGGATTTTTGATGGATTGGACAAGATTGACTACTGTTTGATCAGATATTCTATTTGATGCATAAGTCAGCATATTGGCGGTTTGATGTTGTTCTAGTGTTATGTGATTAAAAAGTGTGATTTTTTTACATTGCTCTTCACTTGGAGTAAATTTGAGCTGCATGTTTCTGTAATTACAGTTTTGTGTGTCTTAATGATGAATAAATTTTGTGAAAATCAGCTGGTGGAATTTTTTCTTGTGTGTGTATGGATTTTGGTCAGACTTTGGAATGGTTTGCTGGTGGTGTGTTTCAATCGTCCGTATTCGGGTCTAGTTTCTATTAGGTAGATTTGCTGGAATACGGGTTTGGAGGTGTAATTATACTCTCAAGTGGATCGTGACACGGTTCATTCCAGCTTGTTTCATGCCAGTTTGCAGTTGATTTAGGTCTATTATGAAGATAGGTTATCTTTACTAAATATTGGAGTTTAATGTTTACATTCGTTGCCTCCATTCTTGTGGTATCTGTAGCCTTAGATGCCATGATTCTTGTTAAGCCATTACTTTAAAAATCCTTTCTTTTCATCCTTGCCGTTGTACTGAGATTTTCTCTCTTTTTCGTATTTCTTGAGACAATATCAGAACTTGTGTAAAATATCATCTTATCTTTGGGAAATTTCTAGTGAAGCCAGCTGCTCATGCTTCTACTTCGTCTTTGAAACATGCCAAACTTGCTCTGACATGAATCTTTACTGATACATTTCTTGTGTTGTGAATAGATGTTGATCTTTGATGATATTGCTTCTTTCCTGGTTGAATTTCGCTCTCCTTTTATTTGTTGTTTGCAATTTTTTTCTTCTCAATAAGATATCATATCAACTATCTTAAGCCAAAAAAAGAGAAAAATAAAAATAAAACAAGCTCCTCATTCTGTAGTTGGACACTGACACCTTGTGTTCATTGCAGTCTGTTGCTGTTATGGTTGTGCTGTCCACGTACAAAATACTAAAACATCACATTTATGGAAGAGTATAATTTTGTTGTCGGTCAAGAGTTTCCTGATGTCAAGACTTTTCGTAGAACAATCAAAGAGGCAGCCATTGCTCAGCACTTTGAGCTCCGGATTATAAAAAGTGATCTTGTACGCTACTTCGCAAAGTGTGCTAAAGAAGGTTGTCCATGGCGCATTCGTGCTGTTAAACTTCCTAATGCTTCAACTTTCACTATAAGGAGTCTTGAAGGGACCCATACGTGTGGCAAAAATGCGCAACTTGGTCATCATCAGGCTTCCGTTGATTGGATTGTAAATTTTATAGAAGAGAGACTACGAGACAATGTGCATTACAAGCCCAAGGACATACTTGAAGACATCCAGAAGCAGTATGGAATCACAATACCCTACAAGCAAGCTTGGCGAGCAAAGGAGAGGGGCCTAGCTGCAATATATGGGTCATCTGAGGAAGGTTATTGCCTTCTTCCTAATTACTGTGAGCAAATAAAGAACACAAATCCTGGAAGTGTGGCGCAAGTGTTTACAACGGGGTCAGACCACCGGTTCCAAAGTCTATTTGTTGCATTTCAGGCATCAATATATGGCTTTATTAATGGCTGTCTTCCTCTCATAGGATTGGGTGCCTTACAATTGAAGAACAAGTATTTGGGCACCTTGCTTTCCGCCACATCCGTTGATGGCGACGGGGGTCTATTCCCATTGGCTTTTGGTATTGTAGATGTAGAAACTGATGAAAGCTGGTTGTGGTTTCTGTCGGAGTTACACAAGCTCCTGGAGATGAACACACATATAATGCCTCAACTGACTATCTTATCTGACGGTCAGAAAGGGGTAGTAGATGCAGTGAAAAGGAAATTCCCCACTGCAGCTCACGGATTTTGTATGAGGCATTTGAGTGAGCATATGGGCAAGGAATTCAAGAATTCAAGGCTTGTTCAACTGTTGTGGAAGGCTGCACTTTCAATCACTATCACTGGATTTAAAGAGAGAATGGCTGAGATTGAAGAGGTTTGTGCAGAGGCAGCCCGTTGGATTCAAGAAATTCCTCCTGCTCGTTGGGCAGTTGCATATTTTGAAGGTGCCCGGTTTGGCCATCTCTCATCCAATATTGAGGATTTCAATTCGTGGATTCTTGAAGCACGTGAGCTGCCTGTAATCCAGGTGATTGAACGGATTCACGGCAAGCTTATGAGTGTATTTAAAGAAAGACGGGAGAAAGCGATGTCATGGAATCCAGTTCTTGTGCCTTCAGCTGAGAAAAGGATGTCTGAATCTATTTCTCATGCAACTGGTTACCAGGTTCTTCGATCAGATCAAGTGGAGTTTGAGGTTATATCACCAGATCGGTCCCATATTGTGAACATTGGTACCCGCTGCTGTTCTTGTAGGGACTGGCAAGTTTATGGGATGCCTTGCTCACATGCTGTTGCAGCCCTTCTTTCATCTAGAAAGGATGTCTATGAATTCTGCGAGAAATGTTTCACAGTAGCTAAGTACAGAGAGGCATATTCACAACTCATTTCTCCAATTCCGGGTAAGATTGAGTGGCATAACGCTAATGCTGTCTCCGGGGATGAAGACAGTAGAATTGTACGTCCACCCAAGTTTCGCCGGCCGCCTGGGCGCCCTGAAAAGAAGCGGCTTTGTGTGGAGGATCTTAATCGAGAGAAACATACAGTTCATTGTAGCCGGTGCAATCAAACGGGGCACTACAAGACTACATGCAAAGCAGAAGTTGTCAACAGCATTGAGCAGTTCTAGAGGGGTAATAATTGTATTGCAATTTTGTTCTACTACCCTGAATGTTTACATAGAGATACCGCTTCACATTCCATGTTTTATAGCACCGGTGGATATGCAACTTAAATGCATGCCTAGATATGTAAAATTAGAGGCGGTTGAATACGTAATCTGTACTTTATAGTATTTGTTTTTATTTTTGGCAAGATGTACTTTATTATACTTGATAGTGTGCATATTGTGTACTGTTGTTTTCTTCCCTGAATTGTGCCATGCAATGCACTCGTTTCTGTTTAGTTAATCGGGTTACATGTTTTCACTAAATATGACTTCATCGTGGTAATCAACTCAGGCACACCATCGCTACCCCGTGACAACACGCTGGTAGTTAGTTGTAAGAGTAACCGACTAATAGTCTCTCCATATAAAAAAATAACAACCAACTTACGTAAAAGCGTGGTGGTACTTCTAATCAACAAAAAGATGATGAGAGTCGTTGGATCTCTAATTCTTCCCCTTCGCTCACCATCCACACTCATTCTTAATCTTGTCTCCCTTGCTCATTCTCCCCTCACTCACCCTAGCATGTTGCCCTGCCCCCTCCTTAAGTTGCCTTCTTCGCCACCAACCTCCACCCCCAATCCAAGAACTAGTCACCATAAAAAATGAATTTGCTTTTGTCATTTGCCTCAACAGGCCGGTAAGGTAATAGACCATGCTCTGGTAAATGTTTGTCTTCTATCAGCTTGCCTCATAACTGGCTGTTGTTCCAGTGTTTGTACATCTATCTCAATGACTCTTTTATACTCCCTATGTAATTAATAACTTCATTTAGCAAAAAAATAAGTTCCATCTTAATAGCTCCAATTTGTTAAATTTATGTCGTTTGATCATCAAATCACTTTTCCCTCTCCTAGATATGGGTTTTACCATTTAATAAAAATAATTTTTTTTTCAAATGTGGCTATTAATAGAGGACGGAGGGAATATAAAACAAACCCAAACCCCCCAATAACCTAAACTCACTTCCCCACAGCGCCACAGGCCCAAATCTGGCATGTTATGGCTGGATTGGCAACCCATTTCAATGATTCAATCCCAACGTTATGCACCATTTCCTATAATTAGCCCGAAGTTTAGAAATTGGATGTGTGTTTCAAAGTGCACTCACCGTGAAGACAGACCCCTACCCCGCCCACCACACACACACTGGCATGCCATTGCTGGATTGGCAATCCATTTCAATAATTCAATCCCAATGTTGTAACCTTCATTTTCTAGAATTAGCCCAAGTTGAATAATTGGATGTACGTTTCAAAATTTACTCACACTGAAGACAGCAACGGGTGCTTTTCGCATAAATGATCCAGATGCTAGGCCAGTTTTTCTTATGAATTTTTTTAAAACTACACATACATAGATGAGAGCTCCTAGACGACTCAAATCCCTCTGCTTCACATTGTTTAAATCCTACTAGGCTTCATACTCAGGTATCTTAGTAATTGTTTTAATTTTGAACATTGGACAGTATACAAATTTTCTTCTTACACAATGTCATATAACTGAATCCATATCTACTACTAAGCTTCTTTTTTAAAATAAAAAATAAACCACATTTTTGGGTGGGGTTAGGCAGGTCCCTACCAGTTTTAACCCAAGAGGAACAAGTTAACATAGAAAAAAATACTTCTCATCCTTAAACGATCTTCAATTGTGGAAACCCAAGCATAAAATCATGAGTTGTGCCCAAAAGATCCAGCCTCTTTAGCCAATGCATTTGCTACATGTGAGAGATATTAATTCTAATGACCGCTTTCTCACTTGATCAATAAAACAGTTAGCTTGTCATGAAGTGGAATGATGCAAAGTAATTGCCTTAATAGTAATTGTGACACACTCCCTCAGTCCTAAAATGAGTATCCTATTTAGTTTTTCAAAATGAACTAAAATTACAAGCCACACTCTTCTTCAACTTCAAGCACTCCTCTAAGGGGGAAAGAAGTCCTTTGCGTGAGGGCCAAGAATGTCCAACAACATCTCAAAAACATAATTTGCTGGGACTTCCACGCTTTCATCACTACGTACACATCAAAACCAGATATAATGGCATTGTGATATTAACTTAACAGAATTGTGAGCCCTAATATGATGCAGGACAAGCTTGCAATGAGGGTAAATGTGCGATAAACCAAATAAGCAAACGAAAACATAACTCAACACAGTAAAATTAAAACTAATTAATTAACTAAAAAATTCCAAACAAATGAATTCTTGGAAAGTTCGATGAAAATTGAGGAATCTCGTGTGGTTGAGCGACTAAACAATTAGAGGCAACAGCAGCAAGTCAAATGGGTTATGAGTTCAGAAGCATAGACGCTGACTCCTGGGTTTGGGTTTGATGGGTTTAAAAGTTGAATAATAGATAAGTAGGGGCATAATGGGCCAAAGGGAGGATTCAGGCTTCAATAGATAAATTGCTGGAATTCTACTACCAGCACGTGAGCACAGGGATGTTATTTTAACAAGCAACCAAAGTTCAGTGTGGGAAATAAGAGCTTTACTTGGACATCCCAGTCCAGAAAAGAAATCCCCAAATTAGGTTGTCTTTTAAATAAAGTCTGCTCTTAGAACAGAAACTTTAATTGAAGGAAATTATTATGTGTAGCTCTTGATTATATGCCCCCACATCATAATAACTAGAGAAACTTAGTCAATTGTCTAAGGTGCTCAGTCTAATAAACAAAAAATTGCACACTTAAGTTCAATAAGTTCTTGTAAGTTCAAAAAGGCACACCAAGTTCTGTTTAAGGGCTGATCAACCTAGTTATTGGCATATAAGCCATCAATATCTAACTTCCACCATCAGTTTACTTAAAGTTAGATCTCCAAATTTGTATATATCTTCAAATTCCACTATCATATGATTCATTAGAGAATGCTTCCTTAACTAATTGAAAATTGGTTTACTTCGCCTTATACATAACAAAAAGCTCCCAAGTCAACAGTGGAAATCAAATTCACAAGTTGCTAGAGGAGCCAAATACATTGAACTGGTCATGGTTTCCCACTTCTAGATTATGAAAGAATATATCATTCAAATCAGCATGTGAAAGCATTACTCATTGAAACGAAGTTAAATTGGAAACCAATAAAACAGCGAGCACAGCAAGAAACTGAAAACAAGGTTGGAGAAAAATAAAATGTAGTACCTATGCTTGTCTTGATTGATAGCCTCAATAAACTCAAATACTGAAGTAGCATACGTAATTATCAATTCTGGCTTGCCACTCATGAGATCTAGTATTCCTGTATAGGTTGTACATATACCGATTCTGAGCTGGCTTTTATAATGGATCATTCCATCTTCTTGTGAGTCTAATTCTTCACAGAACTTAGACGTATCTTGCAGCATATCAAGAACATCAGGAAGATACTTCTTCAACTCAGCACTAATGGCATTGGCAATATTTGTAATACAAGAGATCATATGAAGCCTCAAAGAATGATGAAGCTCTATCTTTGATAAGTCATTCAAAAGATGTCTCATAATGTTGTCACATAAAAGAAACACCTTTTTATGTAGGACATAAAACATGTCTCCCACCACATGAACTGAGATTGAACAAGCCTGATAATCTCCAAAGTTCTTTAACTTCATTTCAGAAATTTGTAGAATACAGTCATGTAATTAGCAATTTGTGGGCCAGTGACACAAGCTAATTGTCCAATTGCTAGCATTGCTTCCTCATGAGCATTAGAGTTCTCAAAAGACAATACACAGAGGAACATGCTCATCATCCTATGAAATGTGTGAAAAATGTAACTTCGAATATGTCCAATAGTGCTCAACTTTTCAATGATAACTTGAAGAACATTATAGCAGAAAGTTTCCTGCAAGCTTACTGGCTCCATGGTTCTCTCTAATTTTCTCATAATGTCTTCATGAACACAAAGAATAACCGATGCTTGTTGTTCATCAGATATGTTTGAACAACTAATCACTGCCATAATGGCCTCAGCAGCTGATGTTCTGAGACTACTATTATAACAATCATTTCATTCAGCTATACCAATTAAAGACAGAGCAATGTCAGAACGATATGGTGCTAGAGCAGAAATCCCATCATCACTAAGCCCACAAACAAGAAAGTGTATAGCACCACATACTTTCTCTGCCACATTTGGCACATATGTTTTAATATGATGTCAACAATCCGGAGATTTTCTACCATAGAAGTAGGGCACTTGCTTCCACGATAGTACAAAATTACAAAAAAATTACTCAAACACATAGCAGTGGTACTCAATTTGCAGCCTACTGCATTCTCCATTGTAGACAGCAAATGGTTCAACATATCTTCAACTACAGGCTAGATCTCTTTAAGGGATAGACCCTCAAGAATTGACAAAAATGTATTCATAGCTGCATCCCGTTTATGCCAATCTGGTTCAAAAATATTACCTTTGACAAAGGGCATTACAAGTGGCAAAAGATCATCGCCCACAGTTTGTGCAACAAGACCTAAACAGTTCCTGTCAGCTATCGATAAATTGCATGCGATGTCATCCAAATCTCGGTCATGTTTAGACAATGTGTCTAGAAGCAAAGGAACCAGAGATTTCAGACCTTTCTTTATGAACCCATATTTAAGCTCAGTTTCTTTCTCACATATTGTGCTCCATAACTCAATTGCCTGTAAAGCAACTGGCTTTCTATTGGACCCCATAGCATATAATGTTAGTTCAAGCAACTTATTGATGTGCTGTTCCAAAACATGGTAATACATATAGGTGATTAAATCGAGACACTCAAATGCCGCTTGGCAGACCAGTGGCTCCGTGCACTTGGCAGTCTGAAACAGTACCTTCATGATGTCATGTCCTCCCTCCTGCTCAAAATTTGTTTTGGCAAGTCTAAAGCACTGCACAAAACTCTGATAGTCACAGCCCGAAACTCACAGCTGTAGTCCTCAAGGGTCATACCTTGAACAGCAGCTTTAAGAACATAGTTGACCTGCTCCTGAGTCATGCACAGGGAGAAACCTCCTCGCACACATATTGTAAAGTCTTCAGTGTACCCAGCTTAAAATAAGACTCACCCTTATCCTCCTTAAGCACAATGTTGGCCAACTCCTTGATGTATTCAAGTGACTCCTTATGTGGAAATTCTATGACAGCAATCTTTGCAAGTATCTGTAATTTCATACGCCATATTTTGTAATCAAAACAAACATCATTTCACTCACAAATCACAAGTCAATTGCAACTCCCACAAGCCACAAACCCCAGCTGAACCCAACAAGAAGGAGATTAATTTAGCAAAATGCCACAGATTCGATAAGTAATGAGTAGGATTTACAGTAGCACATAAGATATCAAGTATATAACATACCAACATGATTTCAGAACTATAGAGAGACAGAGAGAGAGCCAGAAAACAAATAGAACTACAAAAGAAACCAGGATTAGATAACAAATGAAAACAAAAGAAATGGACAAACGAAACAGGTCAAGCTAAAAAACAAAAGAAACCATAATCAGACTTTGTAGAAGATTCGATTGTATACAAGACAGAACCATGTATACAACTAAAACTAAGATAATTACTAAAATTTAATTGAGATGAAATCATGTATGCAAGTGAAAAATAAAAAGAGATCGAGCCAGCAAACTAATGAAATTATGAAGAAACCATAATCAGATAATCAGGTAAGAAAAATTGAAAAATTGCTCAGTAATTATAGTGCAAATTCATTAAGATATGGGATTTATTGGAAACTGGCACCTAAAATGCTCTGCTCAATTTATTGAAACAAAGGCTGAAAACTTCTAAATCAAATTGTTTAAAAGTGCAATTACGTAAAATAACTAACTATTATCACTCCGTACAAGCATGGCAAGAAAGTCATAAACCATTAGGAAAAGATATTTACTGATCAACAGTTAAAAAATGACCAGTGCTTTGACATTATTACTCGAAATTAGTGTTAAAAAACTAAATGAAAGAGAGACTCTTCCAGTAACCAATGAACAAGATCTTTTGGAGTAAAATAATTATGAAAACATTCACAACAGTATCGAAACAATATATAAGCAATTAAATTAATATATTGCAAACATAGTAGAGCAAATAGGCGAGCAACTGGTCATTTATATTCAGGGAAAATCACAACCAAACAAAACAAAAAAAAACAAAAAAACGGGATATGCAAACAAAAAGTGAACTATTGTGACAGAAAATGTACATCTTCAGAGTAGAAAAAAACCAGCAATAGAGCAGGGTAATCAGTCATAATATGGAAATCTTTCAAACCTTCAATTACTGATTAAAAAAAACAGATGGAGGTGAAATAGAAGCTCTTATTGCCCGCGGCCCACCACAATTAGGATACGCCTGGCAAAAAATTATGTAAGTACATAAAACACGAGTCAGTAGAGATAAACAACCGAAAGCCAAACGAACCAAGCACAAAATAATCGAGGTGTTTGACAATCAAATGCTTAAACTGTGATTAACATAGAATGAAAGAGAACCAAATTAACTACAACTGCACAAATGCATATCAAACAAGTAATATGGAAAAAGAGGAAGAACTAAAGATGCCTGGTGAATAACAACTCAAATGCTTAAACAATTTGAAAATGAGAAGGTAGGGGCGGAGAAACGAGGCTCAAGAGGCAGCCGATCTCCTTGTAATGAAAAAATAAAAGAAAACTGAAACTGGCTTATGCTCCATGTACGCAAGTATAGCTAAGAAACCATAATCGGATAATCGATGTAAACAAAAGAAATCAAAATCACAAAATAAATGAAACAGAAAGCAAAAAATACCATAATAGCGAATAATGTCCGGGGTGAATCCATGTATGCAACTGAAAAATGACGATAATTGAAGTCATTTACCAGTTTACTAATGATCTGACGATCTCTTTCCTGCCCAATCGAGGAGAATCTGATTCTAAATTATATTTTGGCGCCAAAATCAAGAGAGATGTATTCACCACAGTCACGGTAAGATGAGAGTTCCATTTAAGTGCATTTCCTCCACGTGGAAACAGGAAGGGAATGGTTTTTATGGTCGCCACTAACATCTAGCCTACCCTAAGTAGTGCATATGAGCACTTATATTTAAGATTAAGGGAGTATACACTAGTCTACATTAGCTTTGGTCAGTAATCTCTTTCTCTTTCTTTTCTTTCATGGATGAAGGGTTCTCATGTGCAACTTACACTAAGGCTCACTAGTGTACATTAGCGTCGGTCATTAATCTCTTTCTCTTTCTTTCATGGATGAAGGGTTCTCATGGGCAACTTACATTAAGGCTTGTTGTCAATGGAAGACATGAAAATATTTATCGCTTAAAGCTACGAACACCTTAACCACTTGGTGAGATCAATTCGGTAGCGACTCAATTATGTTTAGTTCTCCAAAATTCACACAAACTTGGGAAAAGTTTGGAAAAAATTCTGCACTAAACTTAGGTATAAATAACGAAACATCAATAGATATGATAATTGATAAGTATATAACCAAACAACTAAAAATATTGAGAAATCTCACTATACTAGAGAAAAATATAATATTTATACAATATAATTTTTCTCTCTCCCTCTTCTCTTTTCTCTGTCTCTCCTCTCTCTTTTTTCTCCTCTCTCCTCTCTTCTCTCTCTCTCCTCTTTTATCTCTCTCTCTGTCTCTCTCACGTGTGCCAGTGTGTGCCCAACTCTGAGGAGGAGTGAGGAGAGAGTAGGGGAATTTAATATGAATTTTTAGGATTTTATTATTATATATTAAAATTTAAAAATAATAAAAGTAAAATAAAATAATATCTATTAGCGACTCATGGGACTATGCGTTGCAAATACACTAGGTATTTGCAACGCATATGAGTATATGTTGCAAATACCTAGGGTATTAGTGACGTATATTCTTAAGCATCCCTAATATATTTTATTTTATTTTATTATTTTTAATAATATAATATATAATAAAAAATCTCAAAAAATTAAAATTATATTCCTATGCTCTCTTTCCTCACCTCCTCCTCTCGCCGAAGTTTGGTGACCTCCCGCTTGTCCCATTTTGGTTTGTATCAAATTTCTTATATTCACGTCTACTCTCTCTCTTCTCTCTATCTTTCCTCTCTCTCCCCTCTCTTTTCACTCTTTCTTCTCTCTCTCCTCTTTTTCTCTTTTCTCTCTCTCATCACCCTCTCTCTCTCTCAATTTTTTCATATTTCTTTTTTTAATATTTAAATATTATATATATTAATAAAGAAAATAAAAGAAAAGAAGTATTCGCAACGCAAAAACTTCTTTTTTATTTTTGATGATACCTTCTCTTTCCTCTCTCTTATCTCTTTCTTTCTCTTCTCTCTATCTCTCTCTTCTCTCTATCTCTCTCTTCTCTTTTTCTTCTTTCTGTCCCCTCTCTCTCTATCTTCCCTATCTCTCTCACGCATGTTAGTGTAAGCCCCAACTATGAAGAATGGGAAAAAAGTAGGGGAATTTAATTTAAATTTTTATGTATTTATTATATATTAAAATAATAAATATTAAATAAAATATAATGTATTTGTGAAGCTTTTTAATTTAAATTTTTATATATTATACTTTAAATAATAAATAAAATAATACAATTTTTTTTAAAAAAAATTAGAACTATTTGCAATGCTTTTTCAAAAGCATCACAAATAAAATAATTTTTTTTAAAATAGACTATTTGTATTTTTTTAAAAAGCCTCGCAAATATTACCACTATTTGTGATGCTTTTAAAAAGCGTCGCAAATGGTTCTAATTTTTTTATAAAAAACTTATTTTATTTGCAATGGTTTTTTATAAGAGTTGCAAATAGTGCGATGCGACCCTTTTAAAAAAGCATTCCAAATAGCTATTGTTTGCGATGTTTTTTATGCATCACAAAAAATAGTTTTTAGTGACACTTTGTATTATATCACTAATAAAAGTGTCACTAATACTCCTTTTTGTTATAGTGAGTCAAGCTTGGGCACCAGTGGTGTTGGCCAAGCTTTTCCGATGCTCAAGTCAGAAGAAGAGGAGGATGAAGGAATTGGTGAGAGAAATACACAAGTAGGGATTTCTACTATGAGAGTTTGTATTTTTTCTCCATTCCAGTGTGAGTATTTATAGTAAGAGTTTTTGGTTAGTTATGTTACTTTTTCTCTTTTGATCACATCTCTTAGTTTTGGGAGATTGTTGTAACTACTTTGAGTTGGGAAGTGGCTAACACAATGACTTGTCACTCGGTTCCTACTTATGTAGGCTTGCTTAGGTGTTATAATCCTAACAAGTGGTGATTATTCCCTCATCTAGCATTATATGTTAAGAATTATTGCCGGGGAACATTCTCATTATGGTAAATGATGGTAATATTTATTCTGTTTGGGCAAAGTTATAGGAATGAAAGAATGTACATTGTTCTCTCACACACAAGAATATGCATATAGCAAAAGAACGTCTATCTGCACCCCGAAAAACCCCTCAATACCCTGTTAGTGAGGAAGTTTGGGGTATTTTCCTGTTTCTCCTGTACCCCATCTACCCCCACAAAATTTCCCATCTTATTACTAATAGACCACTTCAGCCTAACCAATTGTCTAACAGTCTTGACTCTGTTAGAGACTGATAACAATCGTCCAACAGCCTCGATTTTGTCACAAGATTTTCCCAAAATCAAATCTCCTCTATTCTCTCAACTGTCTCAAACTAACTATAATACACTGCTTTTATCAAACAGATTGTAATATGTAACACACTACTCTATTTAAGAGTGGTTTCACTGAATACAAAAATTGTTAAGAACAATTTCTTTATGGTATCGGAGCTTAGCAAGAAGAATGCCCACCTCCAACTCATCCACATCTGCTGCCTCATCTCCTCTAGCTTGACGTCTCCGGTGACTACTCTTCCGAATCCACAACCAATCAACAATATCAGCCACTTTGTTTCTCTCAAGCTTGAGCGTTCCAATTACTTATTATGGTGATCTCAATTCCTTCCAGTCCTTCTCAGCCATCGACTACTTGGCCATGTTGATGGCTCCACTCCACCACCACCACGCCTAATTCCAGATTCACAGACTCCATCTTGTTCCATCGAAAATCCCGAACATGATGTATGGGAGACTTGTGATCAAGTACTCAGTTGGTTAATGTCATCTCTCTCCACCAGTGCATTGGGTGCATTGGGTCATGTTTATGGCCTCACTACCTCAAGGGATGTTTGGCTGCGTCTTGAGAAGCTCTATGCTTCTTCCTCCCGAGAGCGAGTTCTTCGTCTCCATGCTCAGCTGCATGCCCTTAAAAAGGGTACTCTTTCTGTCAATGATTACCTTGATCAAGCCAAGTTAATTGTTGATGCTCTTGCAGCCACAGGGCAACCAATTACCGATGAAGATCTTCTTCTCTTTATCCTCAATGGGCTCGGCAGTGAATATGATGCCTTTGTTACATCTATTGAAACTAATACTGAACGTATTGATTTGGATGGCCTTCACAGCCTTCTCCTTGCTCATGAGATACGTCATGAAGCTATTTCATCTCCAGCCACCACAAAGTTGATCAACCCCATGCCCAACCTTAGCACTCGTACCAATCCTCGTTCCTCCAATCTAGTTCGCAACAATGGACGTGGCAGCCACTCTCGAGGCCGCGGTGGCAACAGGGGTGGACATTTCTTCTCAGGCTCATCCAGCAATGCCTCCTCTGCCAACACTAGCTCTCATCAGTACTCTGGTGCTCCTACCCGTCATCGACCCTAGTGCCAAATCTGCAACAAATATGGCCACAACGCACTAAAATGCCATTTTTGTTTTGATCATAGCTATCAGTCAGACACACCTTCTCCTCAGGCTAATACCATATCTGCTGCTCCTCTAACATCTGATTTAGATTAGTACCCAGATTCTGGTGCAACATATTATATCACTGGTGATATACAATCTCTAAATGATGTAAATGACTACTCTGGCTCAGATCATATTCGAGTTGGTAATGATGCAGGTCTGTGTATTCTTCATACTGGCTCTATTAATTTCTCACATGGAAATTCTTATTTTCATCTTCCTCAAGTATTACATGTGCCTCATATACAAAAGAACTTGCTCTCTGTTTCTCAGTTCAGCAAAGATAACAACTATTATTTTGAATTTCAACCCTTTTATTTCTTTGTGAAAGAACATACAACCAGACATGTGCTGCTGATAGGGCTAGTTAAGGATGGTCTCTATCACTTGGCAATCAACAACTTTACCAATAAAAATGGCTTTTCTTGCTTGGAGAACAGACATCTATGGATCTTTGGCATCGTCGGCTTGGACATGCAACTACTCCCACTATCTAGCGTGTTCTTAACAAGTTTCATCTTCCAGTCCACTCTCATCCAGCCAACAATAGCATATGCTTCTCTTGTCAAGCAGGCAAAAGTTGTAGATTGTCTTTTATTTCTAGTTCTTTTATTGTCAAAAAGCCATTGGAACTAATTTATTCAGACATATGGGGTCCCTCTCCTGTCCATTCTGTCAATGGATTCCGCTTTTGCATTATATTTGTTGATGCTTTCAACAAATTCATATGGTTTTATCCTTTTACTCAGAATTCAAAGGCCTTTACTACTTTTCAAATGTTTGAGAAGCGGGTGGAAAATCTATATGAGTGTCGCATTAAAATTTTCCAATTAGATGGTGGAGGCGAATATATTAATCACTCCTTCTGACAATTTTTCCTTGAGCACGGTATTACTCATCAAATTGTCTGCCCATGTACACTGGAACAAAATGGCTCTGCTGAGTCGTCACATTGTTGAATTAGCTTTATCTCTCATGAGCCACAACAATGTCCCTACTACTTTTTGGGATTTTCATTTCACACAGCTGTTTATATAATCAACAAATTGCCCACTCATGTGCTCCATTCTATTTCCCCATATGAGAAGCTTACTGGACGTTCTCCCTCTTATCATCTTCTTAAATCTTATGGTTATGCTTGTTATCCATACTTGCACCCTTATACCCAGAATAAGCTACAATTTTGCAGTCAACAATGTGTATTCATGGGTTACTCTTCAGATCATAAAGAATATTTATGTCTTCATATTCCCACTGGACGTCTGTATACTACAAGACATGTTATCTTTGATGAGCATCTTTATCCCTTTGCCACCACCAAGTCTTCACTTCCTTCTCCCATCTCACCAGCCTCTATCACCATACCAGCCCCTGATTTCCCCACTTTGCCTACTTCCAATCCACCTCTCACCACATCAACCCCTCCAACAAGCTCATCACCCACCTCGGCCTCCACCCCTATTTCACCTTGTTCCCAATCCCAACCTTCATCACCTCCTCCCATCATAATTCCTGCCACAAGATCTCATCCCATGGTAACTTGTAGTATGGTTGGCACTTACAAACCCAAAGCTTACCATGCAACCCGTCATCCTATCCCCCTATACTTATACCATATGGAAACATCTATCACTCCAACCTATTATTCTCAGGCCATCAAAGACCCAGCTTGGCGTGCTGCCATGGACTTTGAGATTAACTCCTTGCTCAAGAACGGCACATGGATTCTTGTCCCCCCACCCTCACAGAAGAACATTGTTGGAAAAAAATGGGTATATCACATCAAACATCGGCTAGATGGTACCATCGATAGGTTCAAAGCTCGACTTGTAGCAAAGGGATTCACCCAACAGCCTGGGCGTGACTATGACAACACCTTCATCCCAGTAGTCAAACTGGCCACTATTTGTGTCGTCCTCTCTCTTGCCCTCTCCCTCAATTGGCCTATTCGCCAAATGGATGTGCAAAATGCTTTCCTTCATGGAATTCTCAGAGAGGAAGTTTACATGAAATAGCCACAAGGCTTTATCGATCCTCAATGCCCTCACAATGTGTGTCATCTACAAAAATCACTTTATGGACTCAAATAGGCCCCACGGGCCTGGTATCAACGCCTCAGTCTTTTTTTGTTGGATTATGGCTTCCAACGCTCCTCAGCTGACTCCTCTCTATTTATCTATCGCTCTTCACAAGGCACACTCATAATGTTGATTTATGTTAACGATATTATCTTAACTGGCTCTACCAGCTCCCTTATTAATCAACTCATTCTTCATCTTGGACAGGCGTTTGCTATGAAAGACCTTGGTCCATTGCATTTTTTCTTAGGCATTGAGGCACATCACGGCCCTCATGGACTTCATCTGTCTCAGAAGAAATATATCTTTGATCTTCTTCATCGCACTCATCTGGATGGCATCAAGCCTATCTCAACTCCTGTATCTACAGGCAGCAAACTCTCTCTCACCGATGGTGAACTCTTGGCCGATCCCACAGATTACCGAAGTTTAGTTGGAGCCCTGCAATACTTAACCTTGACAAGACTAGACATCTACTATGTCCAACAGGTATGCCAGGTCCTCCATGCCCCTCGAACATCTCATATGGTGGCAGCCAAACGTATTTTGCGCTATCTCAAGTTTACTATCACTCATGGCCTTCTTATGCTTCATGTTCTCTCAATACTCTTCAAGGTTATACTGATTTTGATTGGGCTGGTTGTCCTGATGATCGTCATTCCACCAGAGGTTATTGTATCTATCTTGGCCCTAATTTAATCTCTTGGAGCACTAGGAAACAACCCATTGTTGCATGCTCTAGTGCAGAGGCAGAATACAAAGGTCTCGCTAACACATGTGTTGAGTTATCTTGGCTTCAATTTCATCTAAAAGATCTTCAAATCCGGCTACCTCATGCTCCGCGCATCCTGTGACAATGTGTCTGCCATCTACCTCAGTGCTAACCCAGTTTTTCATGCAAGAGCTAAGACATAGAAGTTGACTATCATTTTATTCGCGAACGTGTTGCATGCAAAACTCTGGTTGTTAACTATGTTTCCTCTACTACACAAGTGGCTGACATCTTTACAAAAGGAGTTAGTCATTCTCGGCTAGAATTTCTTCGTTCCAAGCTCAATGCCGCTACCTCCTTTAGCTTGCAGGGGAGTAATAGACCACTTCATCCTAACCAATTGTCTAACAGTCTTGACTCTGTCAAAGACTGATTACAATCATCCAACAGCCTCGATTCCATCACAAGATTTTCCCAAAATCAAATCTCCTGTATTCTCTCAACTGTCTCAAACTAACTGTAATACTGCTTTTATCAAACAGATTGTAATATGTAACACACTACTCTATTTAAGAGTGGTTTCACTGAATACAAAAATTGTCAAGAACAATTCTTTAATTACCCCAATTAATACCAGAACATGGAGAAGAAAGGTTGACAACTTCAACTCGGCCTCTATCAGAGCAGGTGAGATCTCTTCACTGTTAATAATCAATCTCTCTCTTCACCATTAAGATCTATGATAAATCAAGTTTTGTTTCTTCTTCTTCTTCTTCTTCTTCTCATTTTATCCTCTTCTTCAATTTGCTCTGCTTTGACTGTTTATCATTTCTACATCTTTGGGCTCTGAACTAGAGGAAGCATCTCCGTCTCTGCAACGATAACCAAAATCAACTCCACAACTCTTCTTCTCGCTAAAATTCCCATTGAACAAACAATATGCGCTAATAGATATTGATCTCAGACAAACTTGGCGATTCTAAGTCCTTCCCACTGAAACCCAACTCCCATCTCTCTGGTCACATACACCACTTTAGCACTGACACCACAAACAAAAAAGAAAAATTTCCAAGACCTAGATACAAAACAAAACCCACATCAAAAGAGACAAACAAGTCACTTCAAAGCTTCACCGTACCGAGTACTTGACCTTAGATTTCAAGTGTTCTAGTTCAGAAATTTCAGAGCTCAAAGCGACCAAATCAAGAGGACCCAACAACCCAAACGAGAAAAAGAAGCTTTTATGACAGATAAGAAGCTTTGTGTAATTTATCTTCTAGAAGTTGAGTTGTGTCTTTTTTTTTCCATTTTGTATCCTGCAATGTGTAATCTTAGAAATCTTATTGAGTAGCAAGGTCCTTCAATTGTTGATGTAAAATTTTAACTCATAAAGCATTTGTGAAACAACGAGAGATGCTACAATATCATAGGCATGGTAATTTTTATGGGAGAACTTCTGGAATGACACTCACAATGGGTACTACTCAATAAAGTATGTAGTTCTATACGGTGGGCGCCCACCATGAGGGAGTAAGGCCTCTACACATTGCATGGGATAACTTCTAGAATGGTGCTTACGGTGGGCACCCCCTAACAACTTATGAAGTTATATACAGGGGTGCCCACTGCAAGGGAGTAAAGCTTCTATGTAGACCACGAGAAAACTTCTAGAATGGAGCTCACGGTGGGCACCCCCTTCCCCTCTAACAATGTATGAAGACATATACGGGTGGTGCTCACCGCGAGGGAGTAAGGCTTCTATGTGAGCTAAGGAGAACTTCTGGAAGGGCGCTCACGGTGGGCACCCCCCGACAACCTATGAAGTTATATATGGGGGGTGCCCACTGCAATGGTGTAAAGCCTCTATGTGAACCACTGGGGAGCTTCTAGAATGACTCTTAGGTGATGGCCCTTGACAATGTATAAAGTTATATACAAGGGGTTCGCACCACGAGGGAGTAAGGCCTCTACGTGAATCACAAGAGAAAATCTGGAATGGCGCTCATGGTGGGCACCCCCCGATTCTATAGAGTAGGCACCCCCCGCAAGGGAGTAAGACCTCTACACATTGTACGTGATAACTTCTAAAATAGCTTTCACGATGAGCCTCAATAATGTATAAAGTTATATATGGGGGTGCCCATCGCAAAGGAATAAGAACTCTGTAGGGGTAAACAGTGAGTGAGCAGGGGGGTTCGTAAAGAAAAAAATTCAATTCAGGGTATACTGAGAAAATTTTATAAAATACAACATGGTAAAAGAGATACTGGATACCGAGAGGTTTTCTATGGTGTATATAGCCATGCTCATAGCAAAAAGGGTAGAAAAGTGGCTCTCATATAACAATAGGAGACCCACTTTTCTCTCTCCAATTAAGACCTAGGTGTATGTTTTTGTTGGACAGATTTGACATAAAGAAATAATTTCCTTAGCAAAAATATGAGTAATATGCTTGCGTGAAATGAGATTGTAAAAATGGTTTTAGATATTTTCACAAATTATATATATATATAGGTGTGGATCATTGGGGATGGAGATGGACTGATGTGCTGTAATAAGGTTTAGGTGTTTCAGGTTTAAAAAAGGCAGTCGTGGTATCTTTATTTGATGGCTATCATTTATTCACCTGTACAAAAATGGCTTGCGGGCATTCAGAGGCTAATTTTTCTCATATATATGTGTGTGTGTGTATAGTCCTGTTTATATGAGCACGGGCTCACATGAGCCCAAGTTCTATGGGCAATTGGATTTACATCTAGCGGCCCATAATACTCGGGGCATTTAAACCCTTGAGTATTATGGGCTGCCAGATGTAAATTCAATGGCCTATAGAGCCGGGGCTCACGTAGGCGTGCGTGAGCCCGAGCTCATATAAACTTTTTCCATATATATATATATATGTCAAATTATCAAGTTGGTGGACGTTATGGCTTCCAGCACCATATAAAAAAATGTATTCTTGGTGCCTTTCTTGTGCTATTGATAAAGAATGAGGTCAGGATTTAGTTAGTTAGGCCCGCCCAACTCAACCTAGGTTGTAAACCGCTCCTCATCTCACCATTTTGAGTGTGTTCATGTTGTACCACGCCAAGGTCTCATGGAGAAGGAAAAAGAGGAAGATGAAACCTTGGTGTACTACAACTATGTCCTCAAAATAGTGAGATGACAGGCCATTCACATCAGGGTTTGAGTTGGGCCAATAACTAATCGAATACAACTGGCCTCAGTTTCCATCATCAGCGTCCAAGAAGGTGCTGGGAATGCTTTCTTTTTTCTATGCACTCGGAGCACTAGCACATTGTATCAAAACTCATGGCCAGTATAAGTATCGAAACCTATAATAGAATGAAAACATAATAATGATAAAGTTCAAATATTTTAGTCAAATTTAATATTCAATTCATAACTAATAGAGTGACAGTGGGATGACCATACTGTGAGATAAAAATATGGCTGAATAGCTTACTTGCTTGTGTATTGTTCTCCTTTAAATAGAGTTTTTATAGTTACATCAATCCAGGGATTTGAATCCCAGAGAATAATTTAGTTTCTATACAAAGGAATATATGAATCAATTTAGGATAAGAAAGGAAAGTAGAATATATGAATCAATTCAGGACAAGAAAGGAAAGATTTCAAATATGGACGCCACACCAAATCACAGGCTATCATAGTCTGTCTCACAGCCCCTCTCAAGTTCAAGGAGGGAGAACCCAAAGATTGAGCTTGTCATGAAGACTGATGAAGCACAGACTGAGAAGGCTCTTAATGAAGATGTCAGCTAGCTGTGTCGTGCCTAGAACATGTCGAATATGGATGGTCCCATGTAATACATATTCACAAATAAAGTGAATGTCAATGTCTATGTGCTTTGTTCGACTATGGAAGACAGGATTCTTAGACATGTGAATGACACTAACATTATCGTAGTAGAGGACCGGCGTGGAGGGTAATGACACCTTTAAGCGGCAGAGAAGATGAAGAAACCAAAGTACTTCTGTCATAGTTGTAGCAAGATCGTGGTATTCAGCCTCAAAGGAGGAGCGCGAGATGGTCACTTGCTTCTTGGCACCCCAAGAAATAAGATTTGAGCCAAGATAGACAGCATACCCAGTGGTAGAGCGCTGAGTATCTGGACAACCAGCCTAATCAACAGTAGAGAAAGCCCGTAAAATAGGCTGATCGGACTTATAGAATTGCAATCCATAATTCAATGTTCCTTTCACATAGCAAAAAATTCGCTTGACATCCTCAAGATGGTGAACACAAGGCAAATGCATAAATTGACACACGTGATTTACCACAAAGGCTAAATCAGGTCGGGTCATGATGAGGTACTAAAGAGAGCCAACCATTTGACGATACAAGGAAGGATTTGGTAAGGGAGAAGAACCTTGAGCAGATAAATGCACTCTAGCAGCGAGTGGGCTCTTGGCAGGTTGAACCCCTATAAGATCAAACTGATCTAATAGCTGCAAGGCATATCGAGTTTGAGAGAGAGTCAAAGTAGAGTCAGAACGATTCACTTGCATGCCAAGAAAGAAATGAAAAGGACCCAAGTCTATCATAGCAAATTGGCTGGAAAGAGAGGCCACGAGCTGTTGTAATAAAGAGACATGAGATCCTGTGAGAATAATGTCGTCCCAATAAAGAAGTGTAGTTCTTGCCCATGCTGCCGAATGAATAAGGATTGATCATAGGGACAACTTATGAAGCCCAAGTTCTTAAGAAATGATGTGAATTTAGTGTACCACTTCTTGTAACTCGTCATGCAAGAATGCATTCTTTACATCAAGTTGGCAGAAAGACCAATTAAACTGAATAGCCAAAGAGAGAATGAGCTGAATGGTACCAGCTTTGACAACAGGACTAAAGGTTTCTTCAAAGTCAAGTCCATGGCACTGGTTATAACCTTTTGCCACCAAACGGGCCTTATAGCATTCAATAGAACCATCAGCTCGTTGTTTCAATTTGTATACCCATTTAGGGGAGTATGGAACCAAGGACCAAGTGTGATTGCGTTGTAACACAGAGAATTCATCCTCCATTGCCCGGACCCAATTTGGATCACATGCCGCAACTTTGTAGGTGGTCGGTTCTAGAGGAAGGTCAAGATGAGTAGCAAGAAGAGTCATAGGAATAGGGTAGCGAGTTGCAAAATAGACTTTAGGACGGTGGGTTCCATCTTGGCTACGGGTCACCATAGGATGACAGGAAAGAGAGGCAATGGGTTTTTCTGGTTCAGGGTGCATGATAGCAGGTGTTTCTTTAATACGTTGACGGTACACTTGCATGGGTATTGGGCGAAGGAGGGAGGGAGCATGGGGTAAAGGAGGAAGGGAGCATGGGTGCAAGGGTTTGTTGCGGAGGTAAAAGGGATGTGGGAAATTTCTGAAGTTTGAATTGGCGTGTGGAAGGTTGGGACAATGGATGTAAACCTGGCAAGAGGAAAAGTCCCTTCATCGAAGGAAACATGGCGGGAAATGTACATCTTGCCAGTAATGGGGTCCCAATTTGTAGCCTTTATGTTGGCCATTATAGCCAATAAATAAGCACCTTGCTGATTTGAAATCTAATTTGCTCCGCTCAAATGGTGCCAAGTATGAGTAACAGACACACCCAAGCACCCTTGTGTGATCATAAGAAGGTTGTGTTTCAAATAGAAGATCAAATGGTGTCCTGCCCTACAATATCTTGGATGGGAGATGATTAATAAGGTAAGTAGCAGTAGCAAAAGCATGATGCCAAAAAACTTTGGGGAGATGCCCATGAGCGAGCAATGTAAGACCCGTCTCTACAATGTGTCTATGCTTGCGTTCAGCAAGACCATTCTGCTCTGGGGTACCCGGATAGAAAAGTAAGTGAGAGATGCCACGGTCCTTTAAAAAATCTTAGAGTGCATGAATAAGGTACTCCCCACCTCCATCCGTGTGGACAGTCGTGACGGGCTTGATATTGATTAGTCATAGATTTAATAAACACAATAAAAATAAGTGTCACATCAGACTTGCAGCACAAAGGAAAACACCAAGTAAACCGGCTATGTTTATCCACAATCACGAGATAAAACCGATAACCATCAATAGAAATAACTAGGGCAGGGCCCCAAACATCACTATGAAGAAATGCAAACCGTTCATGAGAATAATTTCTACGACAAGAGAATGGTAGCTTAGAAGTCTTTCCCAATTTGCAACTTGCACAAAAAGTCTTAAAAGTACATTTTGGAAAATGTAATACTAAAGAAAACTCCTTTATTATCTGAGAACTCGGATGTCCTAGCCTGGCATGCCAAAGAGCACCATCATCTTTATTTGAAAGCAAACTAACTGGAGGAGACCTTGAGTGACCACTGCTGTGTATAGGGTAAAGGCCACCATGCCTAGGGCCTGTCAACAACACCTTCCCTGTTTGCAGGTCCTTTATAACAAAACCCCAAGGATAAAATTGGAAGCAACAATTATTATCAATGGTAAACTGTGAAACACTGAGAAAGTTCTTCTTCAATTGATGAGCTATAAGGACGTCATCAAGAATTAGAGAATTGGAAGGTAAAGTAATACGACCTTTGTGAGAGATAGATAAACCAGTGCCATTGCCAATAAGAACCTTCTCAAAATTAATATAAGGAAGAATATCTTCAGCAAGTGAGGCATCAACCGTCATATGGTGGGTGGCACCAGAATCGGGGTACCGCGCAGAATCATGGTGATCAGCCAAGTGCATGGTAGCAAAAGACTGGACGTTGTCACTTGAGGAGGAATCAGTGGCCTCACAATGGTTGGCGCGGTGATTGGGGAAACCACATTTGTAACAATATACAGAAGAGGAATCTCCTGTCACAGGTGCAGCATAAGGCTTCCCTCGACCTAGAGTGGGCTGTCCGCGGCCACGAGAGGTAGTGGAAGAGTTATCCGAACTAGGGGGAGTAGCAAGGGTATGACCAGAACCACCTTGGCTGCGACCCCGATGTTGTTGAGAAGAGCTAGCCCCACGGCTATGCTGACGGGAGGAGTACATGGCAACAATGAGCGAGTTGTCCAATGAACTACAATGTCCCTGAATGCGGAGTTCAAAATTGAGAAGAATAGCAGTTACCTCATCAACTGGTGGAGTCTCCTTGCAAAGATTGATTGCTACAACAATGGGATCATACTTAGATCCTAGGCCCTCCAAGATCCAGTCAACAAAGTTGTCATTGGAAATCGGTCGTCCAGCACTAGCAAGTATATGCTGGAGGGATTTTGCCTTGTGAAGGTAGGAAGTAATGGTCATGGAACCCTTAGAAATGGATTGAAGCTCCTTCTTGATATGCTGGATACGAGATTTTGAGAGTGTCCCGTAAAGTGTCTCGAGGGACCGCCAAATCTCAGCGGTGGTGGCACAAGTGATGACTTGTGTAAGAACTTCCTCAGATAGAAAGGTATAGATCCAAGCTAGGAACATCTAGTCAAGGCAAAGTCATTGACAAACGGTGGTGGAAGATAAGTCGCCATTGGGGAAGGCATAGAGCCATCAATGAAGCCTAGTAAACCATGGCAATGAAGTACAGGAAGAACCTGCGCCTTCCACAAGAGGTAATTGGTCTCAACAAGCCGCAAAGAGAGCTATTGGGAAATAGATTTGACGACTGGGAAAGGAGAAGCAACATACCTAGTGTCATTTTCTATTGAAAGGGAGGGAGAATTTCGGGTGGGAGAGGAAGAGGTGGCCATTGTAGAGAAAAGAAAATGGTAGAGGCTTTGATACCATGTGAGATAAAAATATGGCTGAATAGCTTACTTGCCTGTGTATTATTCTCCTTTAAATAAAGTTTTTACATTTACATCAATCTAGGTATTTGAATCACATAGAATAATTTAGTTTCTATACAAAGGAATATATGAATCAATTGAGGATAAGAAAGGAAAGTATTCAAATCTCGACGCCACACCAAATCACAGGCTGTCATAGTCTGTCTCACGCATACCACAGTCTAAGAAGGGGAGGTCTTGAGTGAGAGTTGGGTCCTAAGGATTTGAGAATCCCTCATTAAATAAAAGAAATGTTTGATCTATTACACAGAAAATTTTATTACATATATATAATACAAGATGAAAATATCCTTTATTTGTATCCATCGACTAGCTGAATTGGTTCAACCACTAATGACTTGAATACATCAAGTGTCCTTGTCCTCATGGATCCAAAGCTATCTCCATATGTGTAATACCACTGTGCTACTCGTACAACATCCATCGCACTTATGACAAAATCTCTTGGGAAGGAAGAACTTAAAATCAAATGCTTGTTCAACTTCTTCCATGATTCACCGATCAGATGTTTCACATGCTCACGAGCAGCCTCTTCTGATGCTCCTTTCTCATGCATGTAGCACTCGACAGCCTTTAGCACGTCTCCCCTCAATAGCTCGTCCTGTTTATTGATACAAATATCAACAACACTTATTAATTCAAAAAAATTATTTTGAGAAGTAGAAGAAGAGTATACATTTGAGGTTCCCAGATCATCAAGAAGACGAAAAGCAAATGATGATGTCTGTATAAGATCTGGATAATTTTGCAGAATGACAAGTCTTTCCCTCGTTATCCCTTGGTTCATTAGAAGAAACCCACTTGATAAGACAACCGGATTAGAAATGGAAATCCAGGCATTGTTCATGTACTCAAAGTAGGTTTATATCCTTGGTGAAACCATTTCGCCTCCACCAAGTATGCTTTGCATAAATCTTCCCACTATATATGCAACCACAATGGAAAACCAGACCAGTTAGTAAATAATGTTTTAGATTTTAATGAAAATAGAAAGGGGAAAAAGTGACGGATGTTACTCTTTTCTTTAGAAATGGTATGATGTTGAACCCTTGTTGTTTAAGAGTTGTGTATCCCATTTCATTAACAAAGCTGAACAGAGCTAAATAGCAGGGCCTCATATGGTCAGGAAGCTCTTCAAGAACTTGAAGATCCCACCTGCAGCAGCATAAATATGTACAGATAAATGGGGCGTCATTACACATTTAAATTTTATCTGAAGGACTCAAATGATGTACACAATACACACCTCTCAACAGCATCTGTGAACAACTCAAGTTCTTTGGTAGTTCCATAAACATCGTACATATCGTCAATGACTGTTATTAACAGATTAACTTGTGTTAGCCCTTCTGTTGCAAGTCCATACTGAGGTGTAGAGACTATTCCCAGGCCCCATATAAAGCATTCCGGCAAGCGATCCCTGGAAAACGGCATCTGGTATGGTAGACCACAATCCTTCCACCACCTATTTTGATAGTAAAAATTATTTAAGTTTGGTGAAGTATTTCAACTGTACAACCCACGAGTTTGTTAAATAGGGAAAAATTTATTGTCCTCCTGAAGGATGTTTGATTCCGTAGAAGGTCATGAGCTAGCGCATTGAAAGTCTAGCTGTAGGGTGGTGGGCGGGGAAAGAAGACACGGAATAGAGACGGGTTCCCAACCGGGGTTTAGCAACTGACTATAGATCCGCCACGAACAAGAACCATCAATCATAAAAATCGATGGCACAAGTGCTTGTTCACATTAGGCAAGTGATGCATAGCGTTTACACTGTTGATCATAATGATCAATGGCTCCTCCTTGGTGCTGCAAAAAAAATTTAAAATTTCTTACCTTTTAGTTTTTAAATAGGGAAGACATATATATATATATATATATATATATATATATATATATATATATATATATATATATATATATATATATATATATCTGAAAAAAAAATTAACATAAGGTCTAAGGTTTCAAGGACGTGCACAATTGAGTTTGACATGTCAACAAGTCGTACCTGGACATGGCTTTAACGTTGCTTTGGTATCCTGCTTGACGAATGTTGTAATCTAACTTTGCCAATTCGAGCAACTTAGGATTCTTATTCTCCTTTCTTTCGTATGCCTCCAGTCTTGGGGTTCTCCAGTGGCAAGGAACCTCTAGCCCACGCTCTACAAGCATACTAAGTTCCGAGTTTATGGTCCCTTTGAGATGATCCCTTAGATGCCTATGAGCGAAAGCTTTAGCATCATCCAATATAGTCTCCCCTTCCTTAGCAAGGTAGGAGGCATCATAAAGACTGAAAATAGTCTTTGTATCTTCACCTAAAGCTTCTTTGAAGTCATCATTCTCGTCCAAGAAGGGAATGAATTCATCTAAGCATAAAGACTGAAAATAGTCTTTGTATCTTCACCTAAAGCTTCTTTGAAGTCATCATTCTCGTCCAAGAAGGGAATGAATTCATCTAAGTAGGACAAACAAGCAGAAACCCTACTTGTTACATAATGACATGAAAAAAAAAGACAATCTTATTCTAAAAAGATATACACATCCTGAGGGGTCATATGCCCGTGTTGTCTCAGGATTCTGAACTTGAGAGCAGTGGAATGCAGATCATATTCTTTCCTTGCGTCAATAATTTTGTCCTCTATGACTTGATTGATCTCCTCATCGATGATATAGCTCACTCCCAAACGTTGGAGGGTGTCTATAAGCTTTTTGCATAATCCTTCAGAAAGTGGCTATTCAGACCCTATTTTTTTCTCAGTATCCCCCAAATAATAAAAAAACACTTTTTTTTTACTTTCCTTTCCCATCTCCTCATCCCTGCTCCCTCAACTCCGGCGCCGGCCAACCTGGGAGGCCGTTGCACACAGGCCTAGCAGCGCCGCCGCCGATGGTGGCTCCACCCAACAACGCTGCTAAGCGCGGCTGCCAGCACCAGCTGGACGAGGCAGCCAGCAGTGGCCGTTGCTGGGTGTAACCGCCATCGGTGACGGTGCCGTTGTGCGAGGCTGCTAGCAGCCAGCAATGGCGGCAGTGCTGCTGGGTGCGGTTGTGACGCCGCTGTGCACAGCGGCCTTCCTGGTTGGCCGGCGCTAGAGTTGAAGGCTGGCGCTGCTGGTGGTCGGAGTTAGTGGCCACTGGCGCCTGAGAAGAAGGAATAAGTGGGGGAAGAGAGATGGGAAGAAGGAAAATAGGGGATGTGAGAGTTTTTCATAAAAGTAGGTGGGGGAAAAAAAAAATGGGGGACACTAAAAAAAAAGTGAGGTTCAAATAGCCACATTCAATTCTTCAAGTTCTCTACCTGTTTTGTATATTTCTTCATGAGTCACGAGTAATTTACAAATTAATTATGAAATAGAAAATAGATCAATGTTGATATAATAGCAGATAGTCAAATATCCATATTCACTCCTTAGTGATTGAATGAAATCATAATCACAGATTGTTGGCTGTCAATTTGCTGATCTCCGTGAACCTTCCATCTCATTGTCGATGGTTTTCAGAGTGCATTTTATGCGCTGCCATCTTCTTCCATTTTGAACCGAAGGAATGGAGGGAAGCGCAAATGTCCAGCTGGTATTTACGTTGAGGAGATAAGTGGCCATCGCTAAGCACAATTAATGCTTAGGCCTCCCATTGGGGATATATATACTATAATTTACGAAACATTCAAATATTGTAGCGATTACTTGCATGAAATTTTCTACTGTTTATAATATTAAATTAAGAATCTAAAACGTAAACTTGAAATTTGTAACATGTGATGATGAGACCTGTCGGTGGGGGGAGGTAATGTCTAAATTATTTTCGTTTGTAAGATCAAGAAAAAATTCACTCTTTTTTGCTAAATGGGCGTTAGTTATTCTGTATTTTAGATTAATGCATTTCAAATGCTCGATTTCAAAATACAGACCAAAATCTTGTATTTCAAACACATAATTTCATATTATATGCTAGAATCATGAGTTTTTAGAATGCACGATAAAATACACAACATAATATATAACATTTAATTTTCTTCTGAACACAAGAAGGCTTGAAGCCTACATAAGATAGTGGTACATACTCTGATGCAGCAATGGAATGAGATTGATTAATGGAACAGATCGATAGTTAGTTTAGTTTCTTCTCCCTTCTTCCTCCTCATTATCAATCTTCTTTGCCCTTTTTCTATCACCTTCACCGCCTTTTGTCCAATTTCTCATACAAAATTATCTATGGTTCCCTTGGCCCGAATTGGTTCATAATAGATGGATGACAGCCTTAAGACACCAGAACGAATTGCCATGTTACAGAATACAGATTCATAGTGGCATCAAGCTCTTCTACCACATTCTCAAAATTGTTATTTCTTCCCAACGGCATCAAGCTTTTCTACCAAATTGTCAACAGTATCAACCATCTTTGCACTTTCTAGCCCACATATTCCAATTTCGAAAGACATAATTGGAAGAATTAATGCCTTTGGAGTTTGACTCGCCTTGCAATATTACAGGCAGGTACCTTGTTTAAAATATATTAGTGGTTTCACTGATCAGTAAAAGTTAAAGGCCTCCATCTTAAGGGCTTAACCACTATAAAACCTTACTCCAAGATGAGATTCAAGACAAAAAACTTCTTACAAAGAAGTATCTATAGCTTTCGGTGTACCTAGGAAGGAGCATCAGCTGACTTGATCCTTTATATTTTCGCACCCAATCCAAATTTGCAGAAGCCAACCTATCTTCATCCTGTACGCTATTTTATCTCCTAATATCTCCTTAAAGTGACATGTATCATCAGCTGTGCTTGTTGCAAAAGACGGGTCTCTCTCAATTTGCTTCGTTGTAGAAGCGAAAAACCTGAACAGGTTTCGCCCACTTAAGTCCAAATTTGCCTCGTTGAAAATGTTCGGCTTTTTACCAGAAAGCACTGCAGAGGGTTGACCAATTACACCGCAAGTGCTCCCGAATCTACCAAAAGAACCTGAAAATTGGAATTTCGAACGCCATTGTAGCTAAGAGAATGTATCTGGTGCCACTCACTGATCTTGCTAACTGGTTGATCGCAGGCCAGTTTCGAGACCAACAACAAACAAACACAGATGGAATTCAAGTGAACAAAACAACTTCAAAAGACACGTCGACCTCTAAAGAACGCCATGCTTTTCCAATCCTCTTCGTCGCAGACAAACCAGAAACCCCGAAATTGGACGTGAAATCTAATTCCAACCATTTCACGACTGATGTAGAAGGGGTTGCAGAGGAGAATAGGACGGATGAGAGATCCCTGGCCTGATGCGTGCATTTTTAACTCGCATGAGTTGGGGTCAGAATTGAAAATGTACAAGTGAAAGCTATTTCACGTTGTAAGCTGGGGTTTAGAATATACAAGTTTCGAAATCACTTGTACATTGATTAATACTTCATTCTGAAATACGTGCTCTAAATCTAAAATGACTAACGCCGTACTTTGAAATTGATGAATTGTAATATGAAATACAGAACGACTAACGCCCTGTAAGCGCATCCATGCTATATGTTTTGCATGGGCCCCAACAGAATATCCATTTTTCTTACCTTAAAGGGACAACGATAGAAAAGGAAATAAAAATACTTCGTCTTCTCCTCTCCTTTGTGTTTGGATTTCTTTTTGTACTCTCTTCTAAGATTTTTTTTTTAAAATTGTTTCTTGACTACTGACCACTAACTATGACCAAATTGCAGGATCAGTGAACATATGGAGGGGGGATAAACTTGGTAATCATTAGATCATGTCCCTCTAGTTATGAAATTGGGTCATGCTAGACACATTCGTTTATGTTCTCTTTAAAAACGCCTATCTTGTGCAGAGGTTGGGCTGCTAAGGTTAGGGGTAAAGTGGAGGGTCGGGGGGTGGGAAAATAAGGTCAAATATAGGGTTAGGAATTGAGTGGGGTCAAGTCGGCTTTGATCAGCACTTAATTAGGTTGGGTCACGATCTGACCTTATTTATTAAGTGGGTTGAAAATACAAACATTAATCCTACTTATGCGATTAGCCCTACATTTTTTCGTCAATATTTTTTTCTTAACTTAATATTTTATACATGATCTTTGCATGAGCTAATCATAAAAAGAATTTAAATATATTCCAACATCATAAATATATCTCAAATATTTCTTGTATTATTTGAAAATGTTATAATTGGAGAGAGACCATTCTGATATTATAAGACATACATCCAAAACAATAAAAACACCACAAAAATTATTATTTGATCATTAAATAAAATAAAAAAATATAAGAAAAAATAAAAGTCTAAGAGAATTTTTTTCTAATTTCTTCAACTTGGCTCATGACATTGTTAAATATATAATAGAGTTGATGTCGGGTTGTGCGGATTATGCAGGTAAATCCTGGTCGGCCTGATACTACTTTTAAAATAGGTAAAATTTTAAAGCCCTAACTCTATTTTTAATTAGGTCGGGTTAGGTACAGGTTTAAAGGGCCAAGTTTGGGTTGGGCTAAAATTCTCCAACCCTAATTAAATGGGCATCGAGAGCGAGAAAGGTGAAGACGGGTGCACAAGATGGGCCTCAAGGGTGATGGCTAAGCCTGTGGGAGAAATTGAAACTATGCTCCCCCTGTTTTTCATGGGAATGTGTTGCACCGGGTAAGGGTGGGCTGATAGACCACGGGGTTAGAAGGGCGGATGGATGGGGGTGTCACATCTTAGCATGATGAAGGCGAGGAGCTCTATTATTACCACACCCGGACTTCTTGGAGGGTACCAAGTGGCCAGCCCAAGTGCGAGAACCACGTTGTACAAAGGCAGTCCAAAACATCGATAAATACATAGATTTCTTTCTCATATTGGGTGCCAATGCAATTGTCGAGTAGCAGTACAAATAGGGCCATGCAAGTTACAGATTACTTGGGGGTGTTAAGATAGGCAGCCTTCCACATTTCTACTGGTAGAAGGTGTAGCATGATAACTGTTCAAGACCATAATGCCTTTTAATTGCATAATTCGTGTTTCAGGTGATTAAGAAATTTATTTACCTTTCTTTTTGTCTTTTTTGTTTGTGGTAACATCATTTTTTTCTTGGGAAGGGAAATCCTTCCTGCTAACATTCTTTTTATAGATGAACATACATAAATATTCATGGGCAACGTGGGAGTTGTAGTTTACATCAAAAGTACATTAGAAGTTACCAACAATGCCAAAAAAAAAAGTTAGAAGTTTCATTTTAGGGAAAATTATTTAAATAATAATTAAAAAATATATTTACCAAATTGAACCACTTTAAAAAATATTTCCCAAAGTAGTGTTGCTTTTTGCCACACAGGCACCAGCTAAGCAATTGGTACCTGCGTGGTTTTTTTTTTTAAAAAAAATTATATAATTTCGTCTTTTGAAAGGACGAAATCGGTTTATAACACTTAACCTGATTTCGTCCCACCTTAAGGCGATTTCGTCCTTCTAAACGACAAAATCGCCTCTCTTAATGAATTCAACATATCGGGTCAACAGCCTATACAAATTTCGTCCGTTTTTAGGACGAAATCACATTACTTTACAATTAGCAGCTTATGTATTGATTTCATCCTTCTAAAAGAGGAAATCTAATTAAAAAAAATTTAAACTAACTTTAACCCCTGTCCCTGTTCATTCATTCAACACGTTACACAATCACCCTATTCATTCATTCCAGACATTCCATGCATAACAAACATAACATTAAAGTTATTGGCAACAACTAATAAAAACAAACATAAAATAGAAATGTTTATCAAATATATTACATCACATGTCAATAAAATATTTAGTTTAAAAGAAACATATAACAAATCTAATACACTCAATGTCACAATCTCCTATGTCCTCGACTTGTCCTTGACCTCGATGGTGTTGTACGAGCTCCTCCTCATGATCTGCCTGCCCCGGCTCCGGCTCTAGCTCTGGCTCTGGCTCTGGCTCAACATATGTAATAGATGGGTCAATACGAGTTGGTCGATGTCATCTATAATATAAAATCGGATCTGACTGAGCTACATCTACAGTGACGGGAAATGATGAACGGGGAGGAGAGCTATGTGCTGCTAATGAAGATGGAATATCATAAAATGAATCGTGCCTCGATTGTGTCTGAGCGGCTTCGTCAATAGGATAATGTCTATGAACATCCATAATCACTAACTGAAGTAGTGGCAAGCAACAAAGGACATCATCATGCTCCCTAAGCATCGACTGACATGATGCTAAAAAGTCCTCACCTGAAGTACAGGTGTTATTGCATAAGTCAAATTCTCATGCATACGTCATGCTAAATGAAGCTATAAAAAAATAAATTAAAGATTAGATAACTAATAAATAAGAAAATAGTATCATATAATTAACAAAGTTATACTTACCAAAACTCTCTTAGATGCACCCCTAGGCTGATATGTCATCTCCTCTACATCATTGTGTGACAAAATATATTGCCGTGTAATTGGTAAATACCACTGCATATATGCACTACGAATATCTCGTGATGTTGTAGCCATCTCCCCATGGATAACAGTGGCTCTCTTATCCTCCCATTGAGCGATATATGATGCATAATGTGTAGCCCAATCCGTAATATGGCGACCCTGCCAAGTTATACGATGGACAAAGTTGACGGTAGAAGGTGGGACCACTTGCTCTAGGTTAAACTGGAGCATTACACAATTTGGTACATACATCTCCACAATCTCGTAACATATTAATGGCATTCGAGATAGCCACACTTCTTGACCGTTAGTGCATATAGAAGGTAACACAACCAATACTTCCAGTGAGTACGGTTGTCAAATAACCTGTACAATATATAAAGATAATTAAGTTTAAATAATCTTATATATTTTATAATTATTACAAAAAAAGTTCAACATAAAATAAAATTACTTGATAGGGCCGCTTGTGGTCTAACTCCCCTCTATATAATCAGAGGATTCCTTGTGGATTTTTAGTTCTCTTTTTCCAAACATTCCACCTTAAGGAGTTAAATTTTAAAAATGAGTTCACCATAAGTAACTAAAACCTTCTTACAAAAATTTAAGTATTAAAAATAAATATCCCCTACCTTGCTCCAAATGGAGCACACTCGACTAAGTGATCCATCTTAATACTTGGTCGACTGATATGTAAATGCTCCCAATACCATAGCTATGTCATAGAATATGATTAAAGTTATTGAAAAAAGTAAGAAATTATATGTGCAATAATATATTTAGAGTGACAAAGTCATTTACCTGAAGAAGGGTCAGACATCCTGCAATCCCCGAAGTCATGGCTTGGCATACCTTCCCCAACTCTCTGTATAAAAATGCAAGAGTAGCACTACCCCATGAATAAACACCTGCTATGTCGAAGTCTGCAAAGAGGGAGAGATATGCCATGTGTACATGGCTACTCGTGGTATCTACAAATATCATGGCCCCAAGTAAATGTAATAAATAGGCCCGTGCATGCTGCTTGATAACTAACTCCGTGCACCGGCTGGGAGCTCACGAAACTCACCTAAGAGCCATCGAAGGCTAACTTAGCTACCACACATGGATGTAGTAGGAGAATCTCTACCAAGGAGTCTAACTAATAAGTCTAAGTAACCTCCTCCTATCGTGCCCGTCACAGGAAGTCCATCAATGCGATGTCCTAAGAGAATTGCCACATCTATAAGTGTGATGGTCATCTCTCCATAGGGCAGGTGAAATGTTTGTGTCTCCCTCCTCCATCTCTCAACGAGAGTTTTCAATAAAGGCAGATCGAGATAGACATACTGTAGATGAATAAAATGTCTAAATCCTGCTTGCTTAATATATGTAGCATACGCTCATCTATGGGCCAATGGTGGAGATATCTAAAATGTTCAGTGCACTCAAGGCACCCAGGGTCCTATAATAAATTTTAAAATTATAACCCATCGTAATTTATAATCCACAAATATGAAACAAATTTTAAAAAAGTTATCATACATTTGCTCTCCAAATAGAAGCCAACCTATGTGACTCCTACTGTACAAGAACACTATCATCAATCGGGCCTGGCCCGTAAGAAGGCTCTACATGATCCATATGATATGTGGAGAATTACGAGCATATCATCAATCATACTGAACATATAATCATACCTAAAATATAGAATAAATAAAAAGATTGATTATATGTTTACCAATTAACAAGAGGGTTTCTACATGATTTACTATTGTTCCCACTTTGTTTACACCTCCCGCATTTATATCCTCCTCTACCATCGCTCTCCATAGTCATACGGTCTATTGTATTCTTAATGCGAACAGACTGTGGGCGACAGGGTTGCCTTGTTGCTCTCGGAGGGTATAACACATAAGGTATATCCCTCTCCCAATAATCCTGACCACGAGGAGAATAAAATTTTGTTGAGTACACAATTTTATAAGTGGAAGATGTGTAAAACATTGATGCCTGTATCAGCTCCCGCCGCTTTGCCCACATGGAAATAAGGTGCGAGCAATGATAAAAATAAACTTAAGGGATGTTGCATGTACAAGTATGCATTGCTGCATTTACCACAACCTTCCGGCCATGAATTGACATCACTTCGTATTGACTATTGTTGATCCTATTAACTATATACTCCCCAATTTTTCTTGTTTGTTCTCTAATTATCGCTTCCACTTTGGGAGTATATGGGGTGGCCATGGCAGATGCGACAGAAGATCGTTTAACAAAAAATTTTACTACCCGATAAAAAAATAGCTGACATTAAAGCCTACATGGGTAATCCTCATGCCCCCTTCAAGATGTTATTTAAACTTTCAGCCAAATTTGTAGTCATCATGCCAAATCTCCTAAAACCATCTTGAACAAGAGACCACTATGCAGGATGCAATTCTCCTCCTAAGAGGAGATGTTTTGCCCTAGGACTCTCTTGACCAATTAAGTCCATTTTATCATCAAACATTTCTACTGTAAGTGCACAAGTTGTTGCCCCAATCAAGTCTGTCAGTGTATCATTTTTAAACTCCTTAAAATTTTCTTTTATGTGACGGATGCAATAACGATGGTGGTACATAGGCTCGGGAAGCACCTCAGGCACGACCTTCTGAAGGCCCTTATGTCGATCTGAAATAACAACGATATTAGTCATGCCCATCATTACATAATCCCTCAGTTCCATTAAGAACCATTTCTAATTATCTCCATCTTCCTTTCCGACAAGCCCAAATGTTAGAGGAAATAACCAATTGTTTCCATTTGTAGCTGTTGCGGCCATAAGAGCATTAGGATACCAGCCATACAAGTGAGTAGCATCAACACCAATCACATGGATACAATGTTGGAACCCCACTATAGACGGCCCAAAATGCCCAAAACAACCTCTTAAATCTCCTACACATGCCACCATTAGGACAAGGTATTTCATCATCCTCTAAGCAGTAATAGGTGCCGGGATTCGCTTCTTGCACCGCCCTAAGGTACATTGACAACAATTTATATGATTCCACCTAATCCCCATAAATAGCCTTGATCACCATATTCCTTGGTGCTCATGCTTTCTTATAAGATATGTCAACATGAAACTTCTCCTTCATTCTTTGCATAATATCACCTAGTGTGAGAGTTAATTCGGCTTAGATAGTGGACATTATGACCTTTGAAATAAAGGAGGCACTGCATTGCCTATGATCTGTGCTAAGCTGGGCATTTTGACATGTGTGATCACCTTTGTATGTCTTCAATTTAAAGTACCCTCAACCCTTTTTTATTGAGTCGTGAACTCTCCAAGGGCAAGTACTATCAATGCACTTCATTGTATACTCTTACAAATTTGTTTGTACAACCTTGTATTCAACATAATTTTGAATGAAAAACTCCTACAAGGCTATAACAAATGCTTCTTTATTCTCAAAGATGCGGCTAACATATAACTCATCTTTGTTTTGTTGGTCCATATTCATGGCAAAATTGATGTTGCATCTATCTCCTCATCTGTGATGTGTACATAGAGTGGCTTCACTTCATAATATGGCGGCTCTTCATCATCCACATTCATATCATTTGTGGCAATTGTATTGTCTACCACATCATCCCACTCGCCGTCAACCATCTATTGAGTGCTTTCTTCACCTCTGACCCCTTCTTCGTTCATGTCAGAATCTTGTCCACTTGCTTTGCTAATATTATCTTCACCTTCATTAGCCTCATTTCCATCAATATCTTCATCGTGGACATAAGCGCCCCTACATATGAACATCGCATATGTATTAAATTTCATATGACTTAATCCCTTCTTTAAAGCCAAAAAATGTTATATTTATTTATGAATATATATTTCACCTTTGATTGGATAGTCTAGCATCGGTATGATCAACACCTATGTATGGGTAATGAATGCCCATCGAACTTTGAGTTCTGTAGCATGCATCGCCTTGAGACATTTGAAAGCTAAATGGTTCATGTGCATGCAATGTGTGCCTTCCATATTACACACAATAATCAAAATTTAGCGTCCTATATTTCATTGATAATTAAGGATTCACAACTTAATAAACCTTACCTCCAATTAGGTCCACTTCCATCGTCAATAGGGGTAGACGACCTATGACGTTCATTTGAAGCTACTGTCATAGATAAATTTCCTTCTTCTTCATCATCCACCGACACTTGCATATGCCTTTCATTGTTAACATTTCTTTTAGAGCTCCTATGTGAACTCCTGTGAGAGCTCCTATGTGAGCTCCTTTGTGAACTACTTCGCCTTTCACTAGGTACTTGGGCCTCCTTTTTGAGAAATAACTCGAAAGAAATTATGTGATGCGAGTGGTGAAACATAAAACCCATTGATGCATCATCATTTATACATATTAGTGTCATTCTCGATCTATATGTCAGAATATTACATTTTATAGTAATTTTTTATCTTCTTCGATCCCACCCAACCTTGCTAGCTACTTGCATCTCAAATTCATCATATGTAGACGGTTTCTTAATTAATAATCCTTTTGTGTGTCCGTCATAGTTAAGTAAAAAATTAACCATTTCTTCTGCCATCTCTACTCAATTCATAAACAATAGATTGCATTAATATTGGATTAAGCAATTGACTCAATATAACTACTTTACTTAACGTAACATGAGATAAGCTATGGACAAAACAACCTTTCTCCACCTAGAATATATATTTTTTAAACATTCACCACCTAGACGACATCTCATATGAAGTACCAATCTAAGGTCAAGCACCAAATGAAGATATAAGCTGAGCTAAAAAAACATGTAAATAGAAGTAAACTAATCACTATTGACACAAGTTTGTTAAAAAATAAAGACAAACTATGGACAAAACAACCATTCTAGATATATAAAAAATAGAAATTAAAAGGACCAATAATTCTATAGATTACGAATTTCAAAACAACATTTTATCATATTTATCCATGTTCATTTATAATTGGTATTTTAAGAACAAAGACATACGACTAGTTCAATTTTAGTCCAATTTCAAATATTTCGAATGATAAAAAATCTTACAAAACACTAGTTCATCATCATAGTAAACACACTCCAAGACAATTGGCCAACAGATCTAAATGCACAAATAATTTATTAAAAAAGAACAAAAAGTTTATCTTTAACAAATCTAAATGCCCAATCAACCAAATCCCTACACTAAAATTAGGGCAAGCACTCAAATTCGACGACGGAAGATGGGATCTAAATTGTGCACAGTGAGCGGAGGACGGGATCTGGTTAGCGGCACTCAAATATGACAACCAGCGGACACGACGGTGGGGCAGATGACGGGAACCGAAAGTGGAGGACAACCTTCTGAAGCATGAAAGAGGAGCGAACTGGAGGGGATAAAAGAAGATGATTTCGTCCTTTAAAAGGACAAAATTTGTATAGGTAGTCGACCCAATGTGTTGAATTCGTTAAAGTGATTTCGAAATCGCCTTGTCCTTTGTTAAGTGTGTTAAACTAATAAACCAATTTCGTCATTTAGAAGGACAAAATCAACTTAAACCTGATTTCTAAAGGACGAAATCATATAATTTTTTTTAAAAAAGGCCATGCAGGCGTCAGCTGCTTAGTTAGCGCCTATGTGGAAAAAAAGTAACACCACTTTGAGAAATATTTCCCAAAGTAGTTCGATTTGGTAAATATTTTTTTAATTATTATTTAAATAAATTTCCCTTCATTTAATTAGTTTTAGAAATTAAGTGAATTTCATAGGTTTGGTGAAGAAAACTGCCACTTGTTATGAGGTAGGGACATTAGTCTAAATTTTGCCGGGAATCAAATGGGAGTTAAGTCCAATTTGCTTTATGCATTTGTGTAGAAATGGACTTGCTATAGTGCCTCTTGTTTATCACATACAACAGTGTTGGATAATGGGGGACCTGGAAATCTAGAAGTAAATACCACAAACCAATTATGCTTAAAATTGAAACTAGCTATGATACTATATTTGACCTCTAAATGTGGTCTCGAAACAGTTAATTTTTGTTTTTGTGTTTGAAGAAATGTGGCCCAAATATGATACAAAATTGCGGTGGTTGAATGCTTAGTCAAAGCAAAACTAGCCAATCTAGGTCACAATATGCTGTGAGAGAGAGCAAACCAGTTGGTTAGAGTAAGTCATTAACTGAAAAGTTATGGAAATACTTCAGGGCATGCTCGACATCAAACTGGGGGTTAGAGGTGCAAGCTTGAAGAAGCTGTGGACAATGAAGTATGAAATCAGACTGAGAAATAGTTGTTGGATGGGCTCGACCTATATTGGTCAATTGTGACCGGCTAGGGTGAACTGGTTAAGGTTCTAGGGGTTTAGGTATGTGGGGGTGGACCCACGACCTTGTACACATGTCACCTTAGTTTGGTGGGCCCAATGGGCATGGCCACGAAGGATGTGCATAGCCTCCATACGCTCATGGACTTGAGCCTATACATTTGAATGAGACACCACTAGAGAAAACCCATCTGAAAGAATCTTGTTGGACCTTAAGCCTAACATGAAGATAGGTTGCCCTCTCCCCCATGTATCCCCTCTCTCTGAGCCACTCCTCTCCTTGGAGTGAAGAGAGAGGCCAACCCCTCTCCTCCCCCTTCTCTCTCTCTCTCTCATAGTAGTATGAGAGAATCCATCCCTCTCAATTGGTGCACCTTGAGCTGTATGCAAGAAAGCAAAGGTCACTCCAAGAGGAGGATTTTGAGGTGATTTCCTTCATCCATGCTCTAGGGTTTGTGGTGATCTCATTCATACTATCTTCAAAGAGGTAATGAACATCCCCTTGTTTATATTAAGTTAAGATTGATAACTCGTCATACTTTATTGCTTGTAGGTAGGGGTGTTAACGAGTTGGGTTGAGCCAAGTATTGGGCTTGCTCGGCTTGAACTCGAACTGCTCAAGCTCAACTCGAAGCTCAAACAAGCTTGAAATTTTCATCTTGAGCTCGGCTTGGATTGGAAGCCCAGAGTTTAGCACGAACTTGAACTGTAATAAGTGTATCTCAAGTCTAGGCTTGAACTAAAAAAAAGTCAAATATATATATATATATATATAGAGAGAGAGAGACCCGTTTATATGAGCCTAGGCTCATATAAATCTCGTGAGCCCGGGCTCTATGGGCCATCGGATTTACATCTGGCAGCTTATAATACTTATAGGTTATACTTATTAGTTAAACCCATGAATATTATGGGCCGCCGGATGTAAATCCGCCAGCCCATAGAGCCTGGGCTCACGTAGGGTTATATGAGCCCGGGCTCATATAAACTTTTTCCATATATATATATATATATATATATATATATATATATATATATATATATATATATATATATATATATATATATATGAAGTATCACACATAATAAGATGCTTTTAGTATTAAATATTAATAAATACACTTCAACAAACATTATGATTGCACCTAGAACAACTGATTTTAGTCACTAGGAAAAAAAACCTATGATAAATGAGTTTTAGTTATAGATACTCCAAAAATGCAGCATTACCATTTTCCACTCTTTATATGCATATAATCACTAAAAGAGATGCAGAAAATAGAAACCCATATAGGCTGCATTATCTACTTCTTTGTATCTTCTTTTCTTTATACGCTTATAAATAACTTATAAAAGAACTATTCTTCAACCTTAGTATACCTCTAAAAAATTTCAAGTACATGTAAAAAGAGAAATAGTTCGTAAGCTAAGGTTGGTTCCCAGTGTCACGCTTTAGCTTTTGAAAGAATATTCTAATTCTTCTTTTGTAAACTAAGGCTAGTCCCCCTAGTATCATGCTTCTTTTAGTAAATTTATTGGGTATCTTAGTGTGATGTTACGTTGACCCTCCATCCTATATTAATAGCTCCATTTGGTTTTCCAAGATGAACTAAAATTAGTTCATCTTGAAAAATCAAATGGAACTATTTATTTGGGACATAAGGAGTATATTAGTGTTTGTGTCTCCATTTTTTTTAAAGTATATATCATACATAGAAATTCTATATTCATTACAATTTAATGAGGATATATATCATGGAAAAAATTTATATAATTTTGCGCTCATTGAGCCCATACATCATGGGTTGTCAAACCGAGATGCGAGGGTGCAAGGGGTAGAAACCAATCTACCCACTGAGTTATATGTGTCGTCAGATTGAAATCTGATGGCGCACAATGCCTGAGCTTACACGGTCATGTGTGAGCCATGTTTGATATAAATGGGTCACATATATCTTATGATACATGGCATTGGTACATATATGTGATTATATGTCTTATTATATATAGACATAATTATTAATTTAAATATATATATATATATATGTTTATGATATATATAATAAATATACATTTAAATTAATAATTATATCTATATAATATATACATCTATTATTTATGTTATATATGTACTATTTATAAATTATTTCAGTTCAAACTCGAGTTCAAGCCAAGTAGAGTCGAGTTTGAGTTTCATTTGATCCGAGCCGAGTTGAGCAGGGGTATGCTCAAACTCGGCTCGACCTATTTAAGCTCGAATCGAGTTTGAGCCGAGCCTCTTTCGAATTGAATCTAGTTCAAGCCAAGCTGGGCCTACTTGATGAGTTGGTTCGGCTCATTAAGAGCCCTACTTATGGGTGATCTTGGTCACGCCCTTGGAGCTTAGCCCCTAAAAGCCAGTAGGTAGCTACACTTGGCTTGATATTTGATTGATTATTGAATGATCTATGGTAGATTTATTACTTATATGTATTTGTGTTCTTGATTTCTTGTGATTATTGTTTTTGAAGGATTAAAAAATAGATTTTCATGCCTCCACCTCAAGGGTTTACCCCAAGGCTCCTGCTAATACCACCCAATAGTGGTATTAGAGCCCTGGTTGGTGGATAGAGTGCCAAAATTTCTGTTTTTCTCCTTACCTCCCCTAAGGAGGCTGTAGATGGGGTTTAAATTTTCTCCCTCCACACAAGTACAATTTGAATTATACCCAAATAGGATCTTAATATACTATCTTAAGTAGGTCTCTACAAATTTTGGGCAGAATATGATCTCAGGAAGTGTGCCAAACGTTGAGAGATTAGATGTATTTTGGTTAGTTTAGACCAACTTTGCTCAAAACGGATTTTTATTTTTATAGAATTTTTCTAGGCTTCATAAAGATCCTACTTCACTAAAATTTTGATTTTTTGGGTGATTTTATGTTATAGTATTTTTATATAATTACCCCCCCCCTTCCAAAAAAAACAAAGGACTAGTTTTTTAAAACATGCCTATAGTGGCATTGTTGTAATTTTCCCTTGCTGAAATCCATATGTGTGACTTATATACTTGCTGAACATAAGTTATTTATTCGTACTTATCTATTTTGAAGTTATTGATGCATGTTATTAGGGTGCACAAGTGTTTTTATGTGAATTTTGTGAGTTACTAGCCTAAGGGTAGTTTCGTAAATTCACACACTTCAAAATTTTGTGGATAGAAACTCTTGCTGGTTGATCTTATATTTTTTATTCTCATATCTTGCTGATTCAATATATATATATATATATATATATATATATATATATATATATATATATATATATATATATATATATATATATATATATATATATATATATATATATATATATATATATATATATATATATATATATATATATATATATATATATATATATTGTTATTCTTTTGTCCATTCTCCCTTGAGTGTAAATTGTTGGTTTATAACCCTAGACCAAAGGTTATAATAGTAAATTCACTTTATTTTGCACCCCCCAGTATATATATTTTTGCCAAGAGTGAGCTTATATGCTGCTGATATTATTTCGAGTCATATTCCTTTGTGTTTATCTAAATTAAGTGCGCAGAACATAGTTTATTTGGTTACTACGTTAATTGAAATTTGTGACTATAGTTACTTTCTCATTTTAGCCTTGGTTTTTCCGATAGTAACTAGAGAGTTGAAAAAGACTGAGGAGCCCAACATCACAAACTACACTTGGAAGAGGAGAAAAAGGTACATACTCTTTTTGGACAACATGGCTCATGTCTTGGATCAGGGAATAAACTTGCCCGCTAAATCCTCCAATTTGGTTAAGAAGAGGGCCTTTGGGAAGTTTAAGGAGAAGGATGTCAAGGCAAAGATCGCAATCATCACATTAGCACAAAAATGCTAATAAGATGATGGGGGTAGTGGCCAAGTGGTATGGGGAGCATAATAAGATACACATCAGGATGTTGTAGACCCACTATCAAAACATAGACATGATGGAGGGAGATAATGTGTTCGAGCACATTAACTGTAATGCCACAGGTTGGTGGGCACCCACAATTTGAGGCTAAATCTGGCCCGCAATTTAGAAAATACTAAAGTAAAAATTCATCAACCGATCACTAGAATCTTCATCCATGTACAAAAGCTATAGCGACCTTGGGCACCGGTTTCAAAAATAATAAAAAGATTAATTACTACTATTTTTTAGATCGGGCCCACATTGTAGTGTTATTGGTTGCCTACATACTTATTGGATAACATCTTTAATGTTATTCTAATAAGATCATATACAAACAAAGTTCTGCCTAATTACTAGAGCCTTTTAATAAGCATAACATCATACATATTATGCTTAAGTATTTTTCATATGCAGTCATATTTCATAGTCGACGTAGAAAATAAAAATGTTGACAAATCAAATAAATCATTCTTTCATGAAATCCAATGAATAAATTACATAATCAGATAAATCAATCACAAAATATGATAAATGGTGCACATAATTGGATAACTCATTCATTTAGATAGCCGTGATACTTAATGGCTTAATTCTACACTCATGGGGTCATAGATGCGAGAATGATATAAGATTTCCCATAATACTCCACATTTGTGTGCGCTAGAACCAATTATTTCTCTTGATGGGTATCCTTATTTAAGTCTGTGATATCTAACGGCTTACCTCGCACTCATGGGGCCACATAGGCTAGAAAGATAGGAACTTTCTCATGATGCTCCACACATGTGTGCCCCAGAACTGATTATTTCTCTCGGTAGGTATCTAGAGTAAATAATTTTTGGGCTTTATACCAAATAATTATCTTTTAAATTCAATCATTTGAAAACCAAAATACATGAGAGTTGAAGACCCAAAATTGATAGGGAAATCATCAATCAATCATATCGTTTAGCATAGCATTCATTCATATAAGTCAACTATAAACATATGCATTCAGAAGCATGCATTAAAATAATAAAGTGGTAACTGCTTACTCCCCTAAGATTTTCGGAAGTAGCAGCAATCGAAGTCCTCTTTTCTAAAAGACATCCTCCCTTTAAGGTTCGAAGATGGCAGACATAGTCTCTCCTTACTCTGAAACAATTCTTCCTTTGCTGCCCGATGGTGGCGGACAAAACCTCTCTTTACCCGGCACCCGCCAACCTAAGCAGAACCCTGTCCAAGGGAAGATCGATGTACACAGGGACGACAAAAGATTGAACTAGCAAAAGACTTAACCCCTTAAACGGGTGACACAACACAGAGTAGCGCACCTAAATACTTTTTACAAGAGGAAATAAGGAAATAAAGGACAACATAATCATAATTAGTCCTCAAACTAGTACCCACATCCATAAGTCTCTAAGCCCTCTCACGGCTTATAACATAATGTCAAAATGAGTAAGGCCAAAATGGCTAACAAAGTATATGATAAAATCATCAAGACATAAAACTCTAAACAACAAACTGCATAGATAAGCAAGGCACGTAGGGCCTGTAGTCACCCTTGCCTACTCTAGTCCACCCACCAATCATTCCTCATAGAGGGAATCTTGGCCGTCCACATGTCACACCATGCAACCCCAAAATAGAAAACATACGAGAAAGTGGGGTGAGTAAAACACTTAGCAAGGTTTTATACATTGAGACGATAAATATGAAATCATCATAAGTATTTCACAAATAATCTATCACATAAAACATAACATCATCTAATTTCTCATCCTGCATAAGAGTGTTTCAATCACACTAACCATAATTATGCATAACCCTACTCAATCATAAGCATTATCCTGCATGGGAAGTGTCTCAATCACACTAACTATAATCATGCATAACCATTCTTATTCATAAGTTTCATCTTACATGAAAAGTGTCTCAATCACACTAACCATAATCATGTGTGACTATTCTCATTTATAAGCATTCATCCTGCATGAAAAGTGTCTCAAACACATTAACATAATCATGCATAACCATTAATGGACATTGTCGTATAAAACATAGAGAATAAACCTGCTCATTAAGGCCGAAACCCTTAAGCAACCCAATCATCAAATAAACCTGCTCCTCAAGGCCAAAGCCCTCAAGCAACCCCTGCCCATCAAGACTATACTCCTGAGCAGCCCTGCTTATCAAGATCGAAATCCTAAGTAGCCCTCCTTATCAAGACCAAAATCCCAAGAACCTATATGTAATAAGCTGGTGCACTCAGACATATCACATAGATTCTCAGGGTTCAAATAGGTCTTAGTAGTTTGGTTTCTTTATAGCATTGTTGCTCTTCTCAACCTCGGCAGGAAAACCCATCCTTGAGAGACATAAAACCCCATCCTTTTAGACGTAAAATCCAATTGACAAGCCTTTGATTGATTAATTTGGCAAGCAATATCACCCAATTGCACCCAATCGATCAATCACAACTAATCTCATTCATAAAACCTTTTTTTTGTGATGCATGCAACAAGGTACATACGTGAGCAACAATACGTGAATTTTAATTCATGAAATGTGCTCCCATTAGCCATAAATACATCATTCCTAATTTAACCATCGTCGAACTATACACATGTTCTCATAATTTAATTATGGCTCCTCCTTAGTGAAATCATAGATAAAATCTAGTGAAAACCCCGAAGAACACAAGTCTAAGTCAATTACAACCTCATGCTAGACTTAGCTAAGCATACTCATCACTACACTTAAGCTAGACATGACAATGTAATTGATCCATAATTTGGCATGACATATAAAAGCATACAAGCCCATTTTCATTATTTAAACTTATTGGAATCCTAAGTAAAACATGGAGAATCATTCAACACGAATTTAGGTTAAGAATAAATAACATGCTAAAATTCAATAACATATAACTAACTTCATAATTGAACCAGATCATAACCTTCAAGATAATATTTGTGTCCTCCAGTAACATTCCAATTCAAAATCACTCATCATAACTATATAATGAGATTTAAGAAGAACACAAAAATACTCAAAATGGCAAAACTGTAATTTGGCCGTCGAATGCCTGGCCGATCGATCGGCCAGATAGTCGTTATATCGCCTAGCTGTTCAAACACTAGTAAGGCCATTCTAACGCTTATATAGTAAACTCTGGTTCATCTTCAATGTTTGAATCTCTTTAAATCCCTACCCACATTTAGGGTTTAATTAATACCTTAATAAATCCAATTATTAAAGTTTAAAGCACTTGAAAACTCATAGATCTAGGGCTTATTTTGTTCGAATACTAAAATCCATCATTAGAGGTTTGACATATAGATTAAAATCAGAAATTGTAGTGGTGTCAAACAAGATTTAACCTTCGGAAAGATGGAATTGAGAAATATTAGGCAAAACCCTAATAGATTAATGGAAAATTCACGACTAATCTTACCTCAATCAAGTTTTCCTCTTATGGAATGGAGATTAGGGCTTCTCAAGCTCCCAGATCTCAGCCCTTCCCAAATGGGAATGAAGCTGGAGCTTTCTACTTATAGTAAGTTATGGGGTATACCTAATAGAAAATTAGGGTACAAATAGAGTTTTATACTCAAAATAGAAAATTTGCTCATTTTAGGTCTAAAACAAAGTTTAAAATTTTTGAAATACTTTAATAATGAAATAAGATTGGTTTAGGGTCTAGTGGGACCCATCACCCCAAATGTCAAACGTGGGATCCACATCAGCACCCGCGCCCTACTTTTTCAAAAAAATTCTAGAAAATTTAGATAAACTTTAGTTTAACATAAAAACCAATAAATGAAGAAAACATTGACTAAAACCATCATTAACCATCTTAAAACCTAAAATAAGTCAAACCAACAAAATTAACACTAAAACTGCATAATAACAACAAATTTGACTAAAGAAACTGGTTTAGGATTTAGGGATCTTACATCTAGGAACTCTTCTCTTTTTGTAGCCCAATGGCCACAAACAAAGCATCCCCTTACATTGGGACATTTCTCTTATTAGGTCTAAAGGTTGCAAGCAGAGCTCCCATTATGTGGGAACATTTCTCTTATTGCGACCTTAAGGCCACAGACAGAGCCTCCCCTACACCCGGGAACATTTCTCTCATTTTGGCCCAAAGGTTGCAAACAGAGCGTCCCCTCACCTAGGATGTTTCCCCCCTCTAGAAAGGTTAACTCTCAAAACTGACCTCCCATGACAAAGACCACCCTCAAACGGGCTAAAGCGGGTAAGAAACGAAGGAGCGAGCGTCAAAATGAAGTGGGAATGTCTGCCCCTTCAAATGAGCGACCCCCCTTTCATAGGGAGCAGGGATGTCGGATGCACTCCATGTGGTGCGCATCCTTGCACCAAGCACGACATGGAAACCATACTGCACCACGGCTCGCAATGCAATGGCAGGCAGGGCATGGCTGACCATGCAGCACCAATGCCGGCATGGCAAGGCTGACGTGTCACGCCCCGGCACTACCCAACTCGAGCCAAACCTGTTCCAATGGCCGGTCAAGCGCGCAGGGGAGATGGAATTGAAAGGGATTAACAGGAATAGCGGGAGACTTAGCCCCACATACGGGCAGTCTAACTAGCGGAGTTATGCACCACAAAAACCTTTGAGCAAAAGTAAATAAGGATAAGAGAGAACTTTAACTCTAATCTAGTCAACAAGTCTCAAACCCACATACTTAAAATCCTGAGCCAACACACGTGACTCGAACCAAGGGTCTCAAATAGGTCTAAACTCATAAGACATACATGAGTCTGAAACAAGAACGATCATACATGATGTTCTAAACTCAAAATAAAGTAAATCAGACAAGCATAATAAAGTCTAGAGGCCTCCATGCCTAATCACATACTCTCCCCGACCTTTCCTCATACAAAAGGTCCTGTGCGTTTGCACGTCACGCCATGCAGCCCCAAAACAAAAGCACAAGAAAGAGGGGTGAGTAAAAACTCAGTAAGGTTTCTATACGGTGACAAAAATGAGAAAAACATCAAGGCATGACAATTTAGCTATTCAGATTCAAAATTAACATGATACACCCCTTTTTTGATCATTCTCTTGCTAAACACCTAATATCCATAACATAAGAGCTATAATGCACATGACACCTGTTAAAGTCAAACATAACTACTCTTATCATAACTTAGCATCCATCCTGCATAAGAAATGATCCTCATCCATTCAAAATCAAGCATAATAGCATGCATGAGAAGTGTCTCTAACACACTTTTCAGATCATGCACATTCATCACATAACCCTACATAATAATGTCTCAATCATAACTAATCAACTTGTATATTCATATCACCTCAACCTACGTAGTAGTGTCTCATACACACATAATCATATAATGCAGATCCATATACTTCATTCATAAATCATTCACCCTGCACAATAAGTGTCTCAATCACACTATTCTAAATCATGCATAAGCAATCACATCCACATGTATCACATAATCCAAATATCCCTACACAACCTGTGCAATCTGGGCATAATATTATCACATACACATGCATTATCATCAAATGGTAAATGTGTCCATCAAGGAGAGAAATGCAATCATATCATAGCCTATCACCCACTCTAGATGTAATCCAATTTCTTAACTGGAAACCTAGGGCATTGCCTGCTCTGGACACAGTCCAAATTCTATATGGAAAACTAGGGTGTAGGGGTAGTATTAGGAATATAATCATATCCTATAAACTTGCATTAGATGTATTTCAAGTATACATTAAGATGATGCATCAACATTCTCATTCATCAAGCATGTATAAGTGTCTCACACACACAAGTCCAACATGCAAGTCCATACATAGAGAGAATAAATCTACTCTTCAAGGCCAAAGCCATCGAGCAAATCCATATCAAATAGATATGCTCCTCAAGGCCAACACCTTTGAGCAACCTCTGCACCTCAAGGCCAAAGCCTTCGAGCAACTCCTGCTTCTCAAGGTTAACACCTTTGAGCAATTCCTGATCCTTAAGGCCAAAGCCTTCGAGCAACTCCTGCTCCTCATGGTTAACACCTTTGAGCAACTCCTGCTCCTCAAGGTCAACACCTTTGAGCAACTCCTGCCCATCAAATCTAAACTCTCGGGCAACCTTGCTTGTCAAGACGAAGTCCCAAGCAACAGTACTAGGTAAGCCAGTGCACTCGGATAAACTAGCTGGATTCTCAAGGTCCAGATAACTTAAATAACTAATCTCAATCGTATTAGCAAATCAGATCGACTCAACCCAAACCGGGGAGGATCAATGTTCCAATTAGGAACCCAAATCAAAACCATGTCCTTTCGGACTAACCAATTTCTAATAAGCCAATGATCAACTAATCCGGCTCGCAATTTCACAACATTGCATCCAATCGATTAAACTCGGCTAATCTCAATAAAGTCTCAATCGGAGATCCGTTTTACGATGCATGCAACATGGTACATGTGTGGGCAAGGCATACATGAATCCTAATTCATGATAAGTGCTCTCATCAACCCCTCGTGCATCATTTATAATCATAATACTACACATCATCATAATCATTTCCCCTACATGTGTGTGTACATGGTAGAAACATCTTATTCGATGCATATCAACATGCCTTGTACTTAACTCGCCATCACATTAACATCTAATCATGGATTCCAGTGGAAATCATGGGTGGAAACCATCAATCAAGTCAAATGTAACCACATGCTAAACATATGTAAATGCATTCACCTCACATTTGAGTCTAGGTATAGCACTAACATTCACCCATCATTTAACCACATCATATAATAATATATTAGTTCATTAGCATGCTGTAATTCTACTGAAAACATGCTTAAACCATAGGGAATTATCAACTCATATCTTCAAGATAGCAATTCTAACATGTATAACCAACTACAAGCCATTTCACATAGACTTTAAATATACACCATAAATTTTAAACATCAATAACGTACTCTTTCAGTAGCTTATTCTAATTCAAATCATTCCACATAAACATAAAAATGATATTTGGGAGTAGAGATATCAAAATAAGAAACATGCATAAAATGGCAAATTCTACAATATAGCCGTTCGATCGCCCTGCAAGGCCGTTCAAACGGCCGAACTGAATATCAACCTGAAAGCCTGTTATGCAGTTCGATCGCCTTGCAAGGCTGTTTGATCTGCGTAACAGCAGTTTCTGGGTCGTCTTCTCCATGTTGAAAACCAAACTGAAACTTTACATGCACTTCATAAAATATCAAATCTCATTCCCAAACTTCATTATAATCAAATCAAAGCTTCCAAAACATCAAATCTAAATCATTATTAAGCAAAGCCCTAAGAAAATAACACCAAAGATTAAGCTTTTATCACATCACCATTATAGCACACATGCATGTAACACATTTCAAAATACCTCAAATCTTAGATTCGAAAATCACAGCAAGTTTAAGATACAAAAACCCTTACCTCTGAGCAATTTCTTGATTTGAAATGGTTCCTTAAATTCCTCCAAAACCTACCCAAAATATGATCTTTATCAATACCTTCATAAAATCGATTTAGAACATCTAAACCTTTTGAAAAACCTTAGATCTAGGGTTCAAGAAACCCAAAAATGAAATTCCAAACATTAGATCAGGAAATAAAACTTCAAATAAGTCGCTTTATGCTTTGAAATCGAGAGTAAACCATAAGAGAAGAAGGGACTTGAAAAGATTTATGAAAACCCTAATGGATTTATGAAAGATTAAGCAAAATCTCAACTTAATCTCCTTTCTCCCTTAAGAAATTGGGGATAAGACTCAAATGATCTGGGTTTCAGCCCTTTCCTAATTGGGAAAGTGGTTGTGCCTTTCCTTTTATAGAAAAGAGTTGGGTTGGACAAAAGTAAATAATGGGGTACAAATAAAAATCTTAACTAAAAATTGATAAATTTGCTATTACAACCCAATTTAAAATCTAAAAAATTCTGAAATAATTTCCTAGTGTCTTAGTTTGATGTTAATAATATTTTGGGTTAAAAAATTTAAATTTTGGTCGTGGGGCCCACGGTGGGTCAGCCAAGCCCTAATTTTTGGGGAAAATAGTAAAAATTCTAAAAATTCCAAAAAAATATGACTTAAATTAATTTAAAAACTTGAAATGTGAAGAATGTTTTGGTTAAAACCTTTGTTGACCACTTAAATTTTGAAAATAGCCCAAAACTGATCCGAGTTAACATTAAACCATATAAATACAATTAAATAGAATAAAGTAAACCGGTTAAAGCTTAATGTAAGATCCTTGATTTTTCTATGATTTTCTGTCATTTTCTTGCTATTTTTTGGTTATTTTTGGCGGGAAAATGTGACGCTTCAGCATATTTATATTTGTGTATTTTCTCCTATTTTTTTACCTGTAGGATTTAGTCGTGGGCCGCGGGCCTCGCTGCTCGCTTTCGGCGCGAGTGTTGGACTTATAACGCGTAAACAATGAGTTAACGTGTGATGGGGATAGAAGTGGGAAAAAAATAAAAGGAAAAACAAAATTAGAAAGATCGGGCTCGGGCCGAGCCCGATCCAAAAAATTCTGGACAGAGACCGCCCCCCCTCCCCCCCGTCTAATTCCTTGTGCCCTGGTCACGCCGCCTCTTCCCCGGTTTGCCCTCTCAACCCTCTGTTTTGTGATTCTGTCGCCACCATGGTCCGGCAAGGACCAGCCGACTGGCCACGGCTCCGCCCTGGGCTGGCAACGGCGGGAGGCTGTCCCTCCCAGCCCTAGAGGGCCTCTCCTCCGCCGCCATATTCTCTTTCCTCCTTCTGCCCTGTTTTCACCGGAGTTCTGTTTTGGACGAATTGGTGGTCGCCAGCGGTGAGCCATGGCCGACGGACCCCTGTCCAGCCCCACCTTGGTCCGACGACGACGAGGGGCCACTCCTCCCGGCCCATGGGGCCTCTGCTCTGCCGCCCCAGTCCTTTCCCTCTGCCCCGTTTTCCACCGGCGATCTGTGTTGTTGAAACGGAAGCCGCTGCCGGCAAGCCTTGGACGACCTGACTTCCCTTTAGCCTCGCCTTGGTCCAGCGAAGGCTATGGACTACTCTACCCAGCCCGGTTCCATCTCCTCCGCCGTACTCTACTCCGGCCAGTACATTTTCCTCATACTATATTTTGATTTTTCAGTGTGTTGTCGCTGCTACTGGCTGGTGAGGTAGCCCGGCTACTGTGGGCTCCTCCCCGGCCTGTGATGGCCTAGGGACGGCCCCACCCGGACCGGTTCAGCCTCCGTCCCTTCTGTATCTCCTTTGTTCAGATCAATTGTCCCTTATTTTTGGTCTACGTTTGTTTTGGACCGCATGACTGTCGCTATCACTCGGACACCGGATTTGATTTAGTGGATCTTTGTTTGGCTCTGCCCGGCCCGGTGACACCAGTGGGCCACCCCTTAGGGCCACCTTAGCCTGGCCCCACCTAACCCAGTGTCATCGCCTCTGACCTGTGCTCTTCCTTGTGGCCCGTAGCCACAACTAGTTCCATCTTACCGGCATGTTTGCTCGTTGACCCCTCTTGCCCATTTTACGCCTTTGGTACCGGATGACCACTAACAAAAATTTGTATGACTTACCTTGACAGAAGGTGGACGAGTTCACCTGCACAGGCCTTGGCTAGTGACGGTCTCGTGGCCTTTGCTCAACCCTGAACCCTCCCCTTGCTCTTTGTCGTGCGAGATGCACAACCACCCGCACCATTAGTTGGTTGTGGGTAGTGATTGGCGACGTCGCCACTTAGATTGGCCACCGTTAGGGCCTTAGCCCTTTTGGCCTTTTGTGGGCCTTGGTTCGCCCCCTTTCAGCCCTCTCCCCCGCCCCTTTGGGTCGCGTGTGCATGTGGCCACGCGTGTGCTTTTGGGTTTTAGGTGCCGTATTAGCGCCGCCTGACCATCGGTTGGCTTTGCCACCGAGTGGAGTTGACATTTAGCCCTCCTCCACCTTTCCTCTGTCCTCGAACATTGTCCCATGCTCTCCACCCGTATGTGGGCCTCGTTGATGCGAAATCGTCGCCATTGGGTGCTGTCCACGGCCGATTTTGACATCTTATGGCCGGCCGAGTACGTCTTAGCCACTAGCCGATCTTCAGTGAGTACACCCTCAACATCTGGTCACACTGCCACATATGTTTGCATGATATTTCTCCTGACGCCTTAGTGTGCCGCCGTGGATCGCGGGTTTTGCTGCATTGACTTCTGACACCCTGTTTGGCCGTGATTGTTTCCGACGCCGCCACCGTCATGTGCTCGCCATCAAACGTTATGATTACGAGGTAGAGGAGCTTTGAACTCATAATTTCATGATAGCATGCTTTGAATAAGTAGCAGCATGCTAGGATTATATGATTCTATGCTTTGGATGTTAAGTAATGATTCGATTGCATGATGTGCATGTAAGCATGATTATATGGTATGTTGAAATGCATATGACATGCATGTTGGCTGTATGTTAGATGTATGTATGTGCTAGTGATGGCTAGCGTGTATGTTTGATGTATGTATGCATGTGCTAGTGATGACTAGCGTGCATGTTTGAAGTATGTTTGGATTATGCATGTGCTAGTGATGGCTAGCGTGTATGTTTGATGCATGTATGCATGTGCTAGTGATGGCTAGCGTGTATGCTTGATGTATGTATAAATGTGTATGCATGCACTAGTGATGGCTAGTGAGCATGTTTGTAAGTTACGTATGTATGACCGTATGTGTATGTTATACATATGTGTGATAGACATATGTATGTATAATGGCTATTTGCCTATGCTATGGATGTGAGTATGTGCATGTGGGCAGAGGTATGGCTATGGATGGTAAGAAGTATAAGTGGTTGGTATGGATCTGGATACGGATGTGTAAGCGTATGACGGATGACAGAGGATATGGGTATGATGGGTGAGGATTGTTAGATAGTAAGCGTGTTTATAATTGTACAAGCATAACGTACAGATTATGAAGTGAAAATTAAGCATAATAAGTGAGATATAAGTAAGAGGGCGACAATTGGGTTGGTTCTGAGGAGCTTCATTTGATGATGTCAGTGTAAGATGATTTGACCATAAGATGGATGGCGAAGTATGTAAGACTGTAAGGGTTTAATATATGATGTGTTATGATCATGATGTAGACAGGTTAAGTGAAGTCTACTGCCCTGACGAACTAGGGTTTCGATTGGGCTCAGCTTCAGTTTGATCAGTCGAGGACTATGAGTTTGTGTGGCATAATTGTACTGCATAATTTACTTAATTCAAACTTGAATTATAAGCACAACTAATGATAGCGTTGTGAGTTTGAGACCTAAGGTTTTGACGGATTAAGTTCCGTGTTTGAGCTTGCCACTAATGAGTCGGCCAAGCATTTCTCATGTCTTGCCATGGTGTTTATCCTGCGGGATGTTGTTTGTGTGCTGTATAGAGCACCAAACGCTGATGCTCTGCTGAGAGTGACGTATGTTTCTGATTTGGTATGTGTGTTGTATAAGCCCAGACGTTTGATGCTCTGTTGAGAGTGAAGTATCTTTTCGATTTGGTCTGTGTGTTGTATAAGCCTAGACGTTTGATGCTCTGTTGAGAGCGTTGTATGTTTCCTCCCAAGAGTGGCACTGTATGTTTTCTGCCCAAGAGTAGCAATGGCACTATAAGACCCATTTTCTGGCACTATAAGATCCATTATGGTGGGCGATTCTATGGCACTAAAGACCCTTTATGGTGGGCAACTGTATGACCCCTTATGTGTGGGTGTTTATGTTTGCGCATTCAGGTAAGTAGTATCATGGATCTACTCTTACATGTTTAATCCAGTGCCCCATGAGCATCGGTGTGCCTTACCTTCGAAAAAGTCCATGGCATCTAGTCACTCCCTGGAGGTTAAGGTGATGCCCCATTGGCATTCTTTTCCATTCGACATTGGAGTTTATTAGTTGTAATGAGCTTCAGTGGTCGATAGTATGTGTACGATTTTGAGTATGAGCACGACTATAAGAGTACGAGTATGAGCACGACTGTAAGTGTACGAGTATGAGTACGACTATAAGAATATGTGTATGAGTATGACTGTAAGAATATGTGTGTAAGGACCCTCATCTCTAAACCGGTTTTTGGTTTTCTTTAATTATTGGTTATCGATGAGATTAACGCGTTTTCTGATTTATTCGGTGGTTTTGTAAATAAATAGTATTTATGATAGTTTTAATCAAAATAAACTTTAAGATTAGTGATTTTAAAATAAATGTGAATTTTTGGGATTTTTCTGAATTTTTACTATTTTTTCAAAAATTAGGGTTTTGGCGGGACCCCTGTGGGCCCCACCATCAAAATTTCGGTTTTTGGGTCAAATGAACCCAGACATCTACTTAAGGTCATAAAAAAAATTTCAGAATTTTCTTAGACTTAATTAGTGCTCAAGTTTGTAAAATACCCATTTTTAGCCTACTTTTCCTATTTACACCCCATAACTTACCCATACATACCCCAACCCTTATTATAAAAGACCAAATCTGAGTCATTTTCATTTTTGGGAATAGGCTGAGGAGAAGAGGTCAGGCCTAATCCCCAATTAGGCCTAAATTAGAAGGTGTTTAAGGTAAGCCTACTCTAATTAAGCACTAAACCCTAACTTTCTTCATAATCTCCTCTAAATCTATCATTTCTCCTTTGTTTCAATTCATTTTTGGACATCAAAAACTACTGATTTGTATTTTACTACAAACCCTAGCTTTCAAAATCCAATTTTTATGTTCAACAAGCCCTAGATCTAAGTTTTAATTAGGGATTTCTTTGGTAAATCGATTTTTAATGGAGTTTAATTCAAAACTCTATGTTTTTGTAAGGTTTTTAAGAAGGGTGACCATCAAATCCAAGTCTAATCAAAGGATAAGGTAATGGACTTTCGAGATTTCAGTTTATCCATGGTAAAACTCTTGATTTTTGGCTTATTTCGAATGGAGTTACTTGATTTAGTGTGTTAATGGCATGATTAAAAAATGAAAATATTTAATCCCGATTTCTTAGGGTTTTGTATTATTATGATATGGTTTAACATTCTGGAAATCATGAAGGACTTTTGATGATAATTAGGGTGTTAGATGTTGATTTGAAGTGTTATCAATGGTGTTTTGGTTTGAATTTGCGAAAGGAAGAAGATGGTCAGTTCTGCCTTGTAGGCATTCGAACGGCCCTTCTAGGCGTTTGAACGGCAACACTGTCAGATCGACAATTTTCCAATTCAGCCAATCGAATGGCTTGCTAGGCGTTCGAATGGCCAAACTGTGAATTTAAAATTTTCCCGTTTAGCCGATCGAACAGCCTAAAGGGCGTTCGAATGGCTACACAGCAAGATTGTGTTTTAATGCATGATGTTTATTTCGATGATTCTACTTTAGCTTGCCAATTTGATATGAATGTGGAGTATTTTAAGCTATATTATGCTACTGGAAAGGCATGCTATTGAGGTTATGGAGTTGAGATATATGCTTAGAGATTTGTGGAATGACTTATGTTTTGTGGCATGATGTTGGAATTGTCATCTTGAAATTATGAATGGTTGATTCCCTTTAGTTAAACATATTTTCAATAGGACTACAACCTATTAATGGACAGATTTGTCATGATAGAATGTGGTTAGTTGATGTGTGGATGTTGGTGAATGTCATGACTCAATGATGAAATGAATGATCTTATATGTGTTTAACCTTTGTGGTTGAGTTTTGATTTGAGTTATGATTTCAACGATTCTTCTCCTATGATTTTCGCTAGAATTCATGTTTAGATGGTAATTCACATGTGTAGTGTGATAGTGAGTTTAATTTCAAGCATGTTGACATGCCTTGTGTGGAGTGCTTCTACTAGTTACACACACATGTGGGGGTTAAATGATGATGTTGAAGCTTAATATTATGATTATGAATGATGCATTAGGGGCTGATGAGAGCACTTATTATGGATTAGGATTCATGTATGCCTTGCCCACGTATGTACCATGCTGCATGCATCATGAAAATGGATTTCCAATTGAGGCTTCATCGAGGTTAATTGAATTTGATCGATTGGATGCAATGTGGTGAAATTGTGTGCCGGATTGATCGGTCGTGGATTAATCGTAAGTTGATTAGACCGAAAGGACATGTTTTGATTTGAGTTCCTGTGTGGAACAAGTGCACTCCCCGGGTTGAGTCTAGTTGAATGGAACTATGTGGGGACGAGTTGTGTACTTGTCTTGCGGATTGTGAGAATGTTATTATGAATGTCATCTGGACCTTGAGAATCCAGTGTAGTATGCCGTGTGCACCCGCTACCACGTGTTTTAGGGTTTCCTGTGTGGAAACTCGGGCTCTTCCCTCCACAGGAGATGTCCCTGGGTGAACACCCCTACTCTATATTCTATGTGTGAGAATGGGACATCCTTGGCCAGGATCGTCCAAGGCGAGCAAATTTTTAGGGATTGACATTCCCGATCTTTCTTGAATTCTTGTGTAGAATTTTGGACCATGACACGCCTTCGTGGCCTTGTCTATGTCCTGTCTGTGTGACACCAAATTGTGATTACTCCTTGATGGAGGATGTTATGATATGATGCATGATGGAATATGTATGTTCGAAATACATTCATGCATGTGGTTATGATATGATGCATGATGGAATATATATGTTAGAGATACATTCATGCAGGTTGATTATGATATGATGCATGATGGAATATGTATGTTAGAGATACATTCATGCAGGTGGTTATGATATGATGAATGATGGAATATGTATGTTAGAGATACATTCATGCGAGTTGATTATGATATGATGCATGATGGAATATGTAGGTTAGAGATACATTCATGCAGGTGGTTATGATATGATGCATGATGGGATATGTATGTTAGAGATACATTCATGCAGGTTGATTATGGTATGATGCATGATGGAATATGTATGTTAGAGATACATTTCATGCAAGATGTTATGATGAGAATGATATTATGTGGATTATGCACTATGATGCAGTTTTAGGTGACGTGTATGTGTGATCAGAAAATGATGCACCTTGCAAATCTTTGATCTAAATGATTATATTGTTATGCTATCGTATTTTCGATGTTGATAGTGATATTAAAAACCATTGCTGAGTTTGTTAAACTCACCCCTCTTTCTTGTGTTTTGTTTTGGGGCTGCGTGGTGCGACACGCAGACGGACAGGATCTCCTCTTTGAGGAAAGGTCGGAGATGACTTGGATGTGATCATGGAGATCGTTGTGTGACTTATTTCCTTTGGTTTTATGCTTTATGTTTAGGACCTTTGTGTAGGGTTCTTTGTTTTGGATTTATGTCACATTTTACAGTTGTGTTTGCGTAAAACTTATTTTGAGCCGGTGTGGGCTATAGTTAACTAAGCATGTGGGTATGAGATTAGTTGTTTACTTTGTGATAAGCAACACTCTTTCTTTCCTTCTTATCTACTCTTGTTCAAAGGATTGTCCATACTCTGTAATTCTGCTAATTGCCCGTGGTTAGGGTTAAGTCTTCCGCTAAATCGTTTCTCAATTTCCCTTCGTTGCCCCCACGCGTTTGATCGGCCCTTGGACCGGGTTCGGCTCGGGTTGGGCATCGCCGGGGCGTGATAATGTGTATGAGTACGATTGTGAGAGTATGTTTCTGAGTAAGACAGTAAGTGGGATTTTGTGTAAGTTGTACGAGTAAGGTTGTACAAGTATGTGTAAGCTGTATGAGTAAGCATATGATTGCACAAGTAAGGTCGTACAAGTATGCGGATTTTGTATGAGTATGCGTACGATGGTACAAGTAAGTTTGTAAGACCCTGGATAAGGGTGTTTGTGTAAGTTTAATTTGATGGCATGATTTTGGCACAATGGTGCATTTGGTATGATTGTATGCGTATGAGCATGATATTGATATGCCTATCTGCTTCATGTTTGAGTTGCATGAATGCATGTATTTATGAACTTTTTGAGTTCACTGTTTTGGATTCCCCTACTGGGTATTTTCCTACTGAGTATGAAAATACTCACCCTACTATTTTTAGCCCTGTTGCAAGGGAGGTTTTGCAGGTTGTGCGGAGAGCTCCTAGAGATGGACGCTCGTTTCAGCGGTGGATTGAGTCTCGTTAACTCAGGTATATGTTTGACTCACTGCGAGTTTATTTATGCCATGATCTCTTGTATTGGGTGAGATGAGAAGTTAGATGTTTATATTCTGGACTTTCATTTGGATTAGTCTGTGGACTGTTATGGGACTTGCACTCAGAGATGCCTAGGAGAAATTTGTATTTAAAGTCTATGATCATAGCAATTTATTCGTACGTGTGTTTTCGAGTAGCGCCTGAGGATATTTGCTTTGGCCGTATGAGGTTTGACCCTATGATGGGAATATTTAGATGAAAAATTGATGTTGAGTGTTTTACATTATAAACTATTTTATTAGGTTTTGATTTTATCATTTTTCTTCTGATTTACAGACGTTATATTGCAAAAATTTTCCGTGAATTTTAAGGAAAATGTATGAAAAATCTCGGGCATTACACTTAAGGATCTTACATGACACACCTAGCATGAATTAGCTGCTAATTCATACAGTGCGTATGTGGCCTGCATCAACACCTGATGCAGCGCTAATGCAAAAATACTATTTTTTTATCTTTTCTGATTTTCTTGTCTTTATTTGAAATTCATTTTTTAGGATTTCAAATGTGCATAACTTCCTACCCTGAACTCAAAATCATGCATTCTTAGTATCATTGGACTTGTATCAACGAGCCCAATAAAACAAGATCATGCAAGGATACATTATATTCAAAAATAAAGTGGGCCCCACTCACAAACGCTCCTAGAGTTTGTAGCTTATAATCCTGATATTTGATTGATGCGCACTTGGGCTCAATATGTTCGCCTCTCTGGGCCCTATTAAATATCTTAAGGCTCCTCCTAACTAATCAAGTTTACAGTGGTCCAAAAATAGGAAAAAAGGTTAATGGGCCCTCAACTAGCTTTATGGCCCCACAAAAAATTATAGGTCATAACATTAACCCTATGTCCATCATTGTTAGATATCTAAATTTTCCTTTTTTCTTGTGTAAATTTATTTATTTGTTGGTTATTTGATTTTCTTGGGGTAATGAGTTAGGTTATTTATAAATTTCTTTAGATTTAATTTTATTTTAATTTAGAGTATTAGTGTTACGCTTAATTCACCCAAACTTTTACCCATTTAAAGGCATTTTCTTTTTATTTTTTTCTTGGTCAAAAGGGCAGGTCCCACTGTGAGACCCACGTCTATATGGGATAGTGTGTTACCCATTTTGGCCTCCAACCTTCTATTCATTTGTCTAAGTAGGTTTGGGTGTAATTAAATTCATTTTTGAGCTAAAAATAAACTTAAATGGTCACTTAGGGCATTTTTAGATATTTTCTAACCCAACAATTCAATTCCCAACCCATAAACCTTACTATAAAAAGAAAAACCTTAATCATTTGCCAAATGGGGAATGGCTTAGAATAGGAGGGACACTAAGCTTTGCCCCCAATTTCTAAAGGAGAAACCCTTCTTTAGATAAGGTTTTCCCCATAATCACCCCTTAAATCTTCTCATTTTTGTCTTAATCATCTCTATCTTCACTTCTCCTATTTTGATTCTAAGTTTTGTTCCATTAGAAATTATATTTTTAACTCCTATTTAGACCACTAATTACGTTATTTTCATTTTTAACCTAATGAGGTTTTGAATCTATCATTTCATGGCTTGATTTGAGTCTCTTAGCTAGTTTTGACTAGGATTAACTAAAAACTTAATTTTTGGGTAGGATTTCTTGAGGTTTAAGTTGTTCAAGGGATTTACGAGCTTGTTAGAGGTAATGACTTTTAACCTTTAGTTTTCTTCATTGAAATGTCATGATTATGAGTTTATTTGTACTTTTGATTTATCTTGATGTGTAATGGTGATTTATTAAAAACATGCGATTTATAGTTATTTTGTATGATTGAACATGAAAAATATTAGATCCATCATGTTATAGGTTTAGGTTTTGATTATATATTGTTTTATGATGATTTTAGAATTTATATGGAATTTCGGAATGTTTTCGGTTTGAATTTCAAACTGTTGAAGATGAATAAGAAAAGTGGACTATTCCGACCATTCAAATGGGCTAACAAGCAATTCGAATGACAGACATTAGAACAGGCAGCAAGGCCATTCAAATGGCCAAACAACGGTTTTGTGAAAATGACTATTGTTGTGAATTTTTGGCCATTATTTGTTCTTTTTTCATGATTTTAATTCCCTATGACTATGATGAGTTTTGATTTTTTTATAATTGTCACCTTAATTCCATATGAACCTTCTTTTGATTGTGATTTAGCTTATGCATGAAGATGACTATACTTGTCTAGGTTTAGCATATTGTTCTATTTGTTTTACATCCATATTTCGATTGTTTTTCTTCTTTACTCCATGATTCTAGTAGGATATAATTATGATGAATTACGAGTACTTGCACATGTTCATTTAATTATAAATTAGTCATGTTCCATATGTTTTAGCTCATATATGTACGCGACCATGTATGCATATTTTTGTCATGCCCAGGGTTTTCAAAATAAATTTTATAAAATTTAAATAAAAATTCTGCAATATAACGGCTATAAATTGGTAAAAATTGACGAAAATACGAAACCTGTGAAAAATATTTTTTTTTAATAATTCTCATTCATTTATAATAAATCCATCTCAACACATTCTTTTCAATTCAAAACAGAGATATAACAACAATAAAACATTCAAAACTCGTAGATCATTCATTCCCCGGCGTGAATAATGAACAAAAGACAAAATTTGCTATGGCCATGGGCTTTCAATGTATTTTCCTAGGCGTAGCTGGGTACAACTTCCATAACAGTCGAAAGTAATAATATAGTCCGTGTACAAGTCCAAAATTATACATGTAAAAGCGCTCACCTCACTTAATACATGTACTTCAAATTTTATTTACAACAGGTCGTGGCATAATTTAATCAAAGAACAATAAAGTCAAAAATTGAACTGCACTCCAAAAAGTGTATCCTCAAATGCTACGCAGCTCTCGAACTAGGTCCCACAGAAGTCCCTGGAGTGCCTGAGGATTAGAGACAAAGAGAACATGAGTATTTTCATACCCAGTAGGAGAAACAAAATCAGTGAACCATAAAAGTTCACGCCAAAGCTGCTCTGCAAGACAGTAGCAAACCAAGAACCAGAAGAAGACAAATACAATCTCAATCAGAGTACTACAATTCCTCTAAACTTTCCAAACTTACAAATTTCTCTTTTCACCTTACGTATAACAAGACACAACCTATCAAACTCTCATTTCCGCATACATACTACTTATACTTACAATCTTACGTTTATTATCTTACACTTACACCCGACGAATAGAACTAGTTAAATCTCAATTAGCTTTGCTGTCGAAAGGAAACAATGCCACTAGGGCGTCACCTTGACCTTCGGGGAGAAACCTACGCATTAAAAAGATTTCGAAGGCAAAGTACACCAGTGCTCATGGGGCACAGGATCAAACAGGTAAGAGTAGATCCATGATATTACTTACCTAAGCACGCAAATGCCCACTCTCTGGAGCCATACAGGGCCAGCAAGGGCCTAAAAATGCCAATTAAGGCAGGAAAACTTACAAAGCCACTCTTGGGCAGAAAACTTACGATGCCACTCTTGGGCGAAAAACTTACGATGCCACTCTTGGGCAGACAACTCACGATGCTCTCAACAAAGCATCAAAAATCCTAACTTACACAAACCTTACCTCCAAGGTATGAACTACGTTAATTTTATAGGTAAAACTGACCGTCCGTCAGTCGTCAACCAAAAGAAATTTAATCCGTTAATCTAGCTAAAGACTCCCTCTTATTATCAACTACATACTTTAATTATGTTGCAGTTTATAGTTTATACGTTATGCAGATACCAATATGATTGTACCTTTACTTGTAGCTTAAGTTTAAGCTTCGACCCTAATTTGCCTATTTACTAAACCTTGAAGTCTTTGCCTCACTTTTCAGAAATTCGAATCAATCAAAACTGATCGTCACTTATCAAGCATACGTACATCATCTGCACATGTATAACTACTCATAGTTCTGAACTATACACTACACATGCATCTTACAACATGCTTTATAACCTTTATAGCATGAAAACATAATTCTTACATAAGCATAACGACCACTCATGCAATTAGCGAGAAATATAATTAATTACATAGGTCTTCTGCTCATCTAACGATCCAATTCGAGTATAAGTCATAATGTGAGCCTACGACTAATCTACTAATTAATACACAGATAATTTTAAGATATACACATATGGCCATTAAAATTAATCTCTGCACTTAACATCCTCTGCATTAATATCCATCTAAGCATCATGCAATTAGACATCCTAGTCCTAGCATGAGTCCTATCAGAAAAGCACGCTAGAGTGAATTTCTAAGGTTCAAAGTCTCCTACCTCGTCGACCGGGCCAAAATTGATGTCAGGGTGTACCACGAAGGCCGTGTTGGTGCGTACCCAGCAGCCCACGCACCCTTACACTACAAGAGACGGCTTTGGGTGGAAACTGTAGTGCAGGTCTCCAATTAGCGCCCACGGTTAAGAACGTCTCTCACAACCCCCACACCGGTGATTTAGATGCCAGCACGCCCCAAAAAGAGCTTAGGTCAGTTCAATAATGTGGGTAAAGCATTGTCATGGAGGTGGTCTCTAGCCGTTGGCAAGGTGGAATGGTCGCTGAGCAACTCTCAGTGAATTATTCTAATGGATGAACATGCAGAGATTGCTAAATAAAATTTACGAGGAAAACAAAATATGCAAGGAGATAAATCAGAATCTGAGGTGGGAAAGATGGCATCGGGACCAGGGGAAAACAGATCAAAATGGCAACTTTCGCTGGTCCCAGAAGTGGTTTGGCCCAAAAACAGGGTAGGCCTGTGAGGAGCCGTTGATCGGATTGAAAAATCCGATTGCATGGCATCCCAACCATAACCCCATGGATTGGTAGGGTGGTCGCGGGCCAGAAAATAGCTCATGACGGCCAATCCCGCCGACTACATTGTCGGTTCAGCCAAAAACAGAGTAAATCAGTGAGGAATGATGGATCGGAGTGGAAACTCCGGGTGCATGGCGGGTCCACAGTCGCCCAAAGGGTCGGCGGAGTAGTCGCCGGCTGAAAATAGCTCACGGCGACAACTCCGTCGGCCACAGTAGTGGTTCAGCCCAGAGTGAAGGGATTCCCCCAAAATTGTCTGCGACAAATTTCTGGAGGAAGGCTGACCAGAGTAAAATTGGAGAAAGGGGTGGTACCTCCTGGTTCGTGGTGGTTCGGCGGCTGCTCCGGCAGATTCCGGCGGCTCACCACAGCTCCGGCAGCGTTTCGCCCAAAAAATAGGGCTTTCCTTATTTCCGCCGGTGAATCGCTATGCAGGGAAGAAACAATGGTAGCCAAAGACGACGCGACCCGTGCCACAGTGACCGGACGGTCGAAGTCTGGCTAAGGTGAGGGCGGTGGCAGAGCTCCGGTGAAAAGAAGTGGGGGGGAGAAGTTCACTCCTTTCCGCCGGCGGAAGCACTGTGCAGAACGCAAAACATGATCTGCATTTTGCGCTCTGTTTTATATATATATATATAAATATATATATATATATATATATATATATATATATATATATATATATATATATATATATATATATATATATATATATATATTTTCAATCGTGCACCTCTAACTTGCACGTCTCCACTTCTTCAAGCGTGGAAACTCCCGATGCATGCGGAACTCCCCCTAAGAACACGCCTTGACCAAACAACTTTACTTTTTATCTAAGAGCCTTAATTTAAGGAGCGAGTTTTTAAATTCAGCTCCGCAACCATAACTTACGCATTTAAACTTTTGAAAATGTGCAAAGCTTTTCTACCCACGACCAAGGCTATGCACAACGCTAACACACATTAATCGAGAAAAATAATATGGAAGCTTAAGACAAATAATTAATTTCCCAAGAAGCAAATAAATAACCACAGAAAAGTCGAGGTTATTACAATTTTTACTTATGCTTATAAAATTTTATTTGTTACAAATAGATCATGTTCATGTGTATTAGGACTAATTAGAGTATGTTTACCTATGCTTACATTCATTAAACATTGCTCACGTATGTATCATGTTGCATGCATCATGAAAATGACATGTAAACAAAGATTACTTTTTTTAACCATGATTAATCAATTGGAAGCTATAGTTTTTCAGATTAGTCACATCAGAGGTTTATCAAATCGGTTTTATGTCTGAAAGGACGGGGTTTTACATCCATTGGATGGGGCTTTATGTCCCTTTGAGGACATGTTTCCTCCCGAGAAAAGAAAAGCGGAATGCTATAATGACTTAAATTGATGTGTTTTCTAGGCCGGAGATTCCAGGCTAGTTTGTCCATGTGCACCAACTTATCGGGGGCAACTTTTCCTGTTAGGGATTTATCCAAACTTCTTAGGACTTCCTTGCTAGGATTTCTAGGGTGAGCAAGTCTACTTGTGCTTTAGCAGGGATAAACAAGGTTGTTTTCTTAATTGTGAGACATTCACTAGATGATTTACATATGTGTATGGATTATAGTGCCCATTGACACAATTTGCATAGGGACAATGATGTTTATGTTACACATGGTGCATGTGGAATGATTACACTTGAACATGCAAGATGAAATGTAGTTTGATACACTTGATTTGTAGGATAAATGCGAATATTGATACTTGCTTCATGCGGGGTGTAAATGAACCATAAAACTTAAATGATTGCACATGGTGCACATGGTATACATGTGTGTTATTAAATTTCAATCAACCTATAATGCACAGGTAGTATGAATGTGTATATGGAATGTGATTTGTCTCATGATACAAAAGTGTATATAATGAATATGGTGATGAATGTTTAAATTGAGAATGCATGTGGTATTATTATGAGATTATATTTCGTTTTAAAATCCGTACTGAGCTAAGCTTACCTCTCTTCTGTTTGTGGTTTTGTTTTGGGGTTATATACTGTGTCATGCAGGTGCTCCATATGGTCTTTATGTAGAGCTTGAGGATGGTCATGTGCCATGAGAGGGGGGCTAGATGTTTGGATGGTTTTAAATTTGTCATGTGATATGATGATCTTATACTTCACTTTATTTCACACTTTGGATAGCCTATGATGACTTTAAATATGTTGTAGCCTTAGAACTTGAGACGATGTTCATTATAGAGTTTTGTGGGAATTGTGTTGGACTAAAATGGTTAATGAATCTTTTTTACCTTTTGTTATTTGCTTTAACACAAATGACATGTGTTGTGTAATTCGATGAGTACCCAGGATGGGTTAATCTTCCTCCACGTCATGTTGCGTCCCACCTTCTTAGACTAGGTTTGGGTCAAGGGGGGTTGTGGTAGGGCATGACAAGTAAGTATTTGGTATTGGAGCACAACTTTGTCCAAAAATAAATGAGGTTAAGGGATAATTCCTAATGACAATGGGGAGTGAGGTAATAAAAGATTTAGACAATACTAGCAACGTTGAATTCTATTAGTTGTTGTCTTGATGATATTTTGTGTGATGTGTTGCTTGATCTTGGTGTTGCTATGATTCTAGACCTTGTGATTTAATATCTAGGTGTTGTGTAGAAGGCTAGACCGAATCACACATGTTCTAATAATAATAGAACTGCTAGAGACCCGAGGGTGGATGCTGTGTTGACCACCATTGAGGGGTTAATTCAGGTCATGCAAACCCAAGAAGCTAAGTAGGCTAGTGGCAGTGGGCAAGAGCATCTAACCCTAGAGGGCTTTAAGAAGCTCAATCTTCCTAGTTTTTAGGGTAAGATGAATGTCTTGAAAGCCGATAATTGGAAGCTTTAGATTGAAAAGATCTTTAGTGCAAGGCAGTGCTTAGAGGAGAAGACCCACCTAGATGTCTTCACCTTTGAGGGAGAGGTGTAGAGGTGGTGGCTTCCATGGAGCGTCAAAGATTCTAAGGCCGAATGGATATCTCATGGGAGGAGTTCTTGTCGGTCTTCAATTACAAGTATTTTCCTCTTTATGTACAAGAGGAGAAGAAGGAGTTCCTCAATCTCCAATAGGGTTCTATAATAGTGCTTGCTTATGAGACTAAATTCATCGAGCTAGAGCATGTTGCTCATTATTTCTTTGTGATGAATATGAGCAGGCAAGGAAGTTCGAGGATGGGTTGAAGCCTTACATAAGAGGTCGAGTGGTTCCCTTTAGGTATAATACTTTGGCAGAAGTCCTTGAGATTGCCATTGTGGTGAAAGACTTGGAGGAGTACCACAAGAGGAAGGGATAACCTAAGTGAGCTATGTAAGAGGACTCTCAGGGATAGCATAATCAAAAGCCTCGTAGTAATAACTTTGGGAGGAACAACAACAACCATGTGTAGCCTGATCGCCACGACCACCGTGCCAATATCTCTTGCTTCTTATGTGGACAAAAAGGGCATTCCAAGAGGAAGTGTCTTCATAACACTCAAGGTGATGTCCCTAGGCGTGAATCAGCTCAAAAAACCAAGGCTCAAGGCAATAAGGAAGGCAGCCATGAGGTTAGCAAGGTCGGCAACCAAAGAAGCCAGTCAACTAAGGGAAGGTCTTTGCTATTTTAGCTCATGAGGTGGCCAAATCTTTGGTAGTGGTGGAAGGTATGCTTGAAATCGCCTCCCAATATGCTAGAGTGTTATTTGATACACTATCTTCACATTCTTTCATTTCACCTTTTTTTGCTTGTAAGCTTGGAAGACCTTACTATCAAGCCTGACTTGGAGTAGGAGAGAAGGAACCATGTGAATGCCCTGAGTGCATCTGCCAACCTTGCTGGTATGGAGACTTTAAGAAAAGTGGAATAGGTGGTGGTCAAGGACCAAGAAAGAGGAACTTAAAGAAATGGGGCAAGAAACCTTGAGGTGGAGGAAAAGACAATAACAAGAGCAACAAACCCAAAGGGGATTGCTTTAAATGTGGCCATATGGGTTACTTTAAGAGTAACTACCCTAATGGAGATTAGGGAGTAGGTGGCAAGGCAAATCAGAAAGGAAAAAAATAGTATGTTTGATTTTAGAGGCTTTGATTGCGACACCAATGGAAGAGCTAGTGGCTGAACTTTGCAGCTATAAGCATATGACTAGGATAAGAGGTGACAAGATGACTTATCTAACTCCAGGGCAGCACAAGATCTACATGGGGAATGACACATTTTGTGATGTGACTACCACTAACACTTACATGATCCTTCTTCCTTACGAGATGAACCTCATACTAATAGATCCTCTTTGCCCTTACCGTCAGGAGGAATTTTATTTTAATTCCCCTCCTCCAAAGCAAGGGGTTTGAGACTAGGTTCAAGGGGTCAAGACAATTGTAGGAAAGGCTAATAAAATTTTATTGACTACTACTTTTTGTGATGGACTATTAATATTGGATGTTGTTGATGACTCTTCTAGTAATGCAATAACTAAGTTTGATTATTTAGTGTGTATGCCTAATTATAATTGTTTTTTGTGACACTTAAGGCTTTGTCATATGCATGTTAATAAATTACATAGAATGTCCAATAGTGGACTCCTCCCTTAGTTATCTAGGGATTTACATGTATGTGAGGATTATTTGGCAGGCAAGATGAGTAGGCAGCACTTCCCAAAGGATAAGCATGCCATAGACCTTTAAGAGGTCATACACTTAGACATATGTAGGCCTATAACTATACAAACCCATAGATAGATGATGTACTTTCTTATATTCATAGATGATTATTTTGAGTTTTGGTATATGTACCTCTTGAAACATAAGTCTGAAGCCTTTGAGAAATTCAAGGCTAAAATAGAGGCTCAATTAGAAAGGTTAATTAAAGTTCTAAGAACAAATAGAGATGGGGAATACACCTCTGATAAGTTTAAGGACTATTTTACTAACCTAAGAATAGTATACTAATATACCGTACCCTATACTCCTCAGCAAAATGGAGTTACTAAAAGGAGAAACATTGTCACGCCCCGGCGATGCCCGACCCGAGCCGAACCCGATCCAGGGGCCGGTCAAGCGCGCGGTGGCGACGAAGTGAAAATTGAGAAATGATCTAGCAGAAGACTTAACCCTAACCACGGGCGATTAACAGCGACACGGAGTGCGCACAATCCTTTGAGCAAGAGTAAATAAAAAGGGAGAAAATGTGTTGCTTATCACAAAGTAAACAACAATCTCAAACCCACAAACTTAGTTAAGTAAAGCCCACACCGGCTCAAAATAAGTCATAAGCATCACAACTGCATAATATGACATAAATCCAAACAAGAACCCTACACAAAGGTTCGAACATAAAGCATGAAATAAACGATGATAAGTCACGCAACGATCTCCATCATCACACCCAAGCTACCTCTGACCTTTCTTCATAGAGGCAATCCTGTCCGTCTGCGTGTCGCACCACGCAGCTCCAAATCAAAACACAAAAGAGGGGTGAGTTTTAACACTCAGCAATGGTTTTAAATATCACTGTCAACGTAGAAAATACGATAACTTAGAAATGAGATTGTTTCAGATCAAAGATTTACATGGTGCATCACTTCCTGATCACACATTCATATCACTTAACACTGCATCATAATGCATAATTCAACCTGCATGGATGTATCTCTAGCATACATATTCCCACATGCATTCACATCATAACCAATCCCGCATGGATGTATCTCTAACATACATATTCCACATACATAACATCAAAATCAACATGCATGGATGTATCTCTAACATACATATTCCACATGCATAACATCAAAATCAACATGCATAGATGTATCTCTAGCATGCGTATTCCACATGCATAGTATCAAATCAACCTCCATCAAGGAGTAACCACACAACAATGTCACACAGACGGGAGCATAGACAAGGCCACAAAGGCGTGTCACAGTTCAAAATTCTACACAAGAATTCAAGAAAGATCGGGGTTGTCAATCCCTAATACTGCTCGCCCTGGACAATCCTGGCCAAGGATGTCCCATTCTCACACAGAGAATCTAGAGCAGGGGTGTTCGCCCAGGGACATCTCCTGCGGAGGGAAGAGCCCTAGTTCTCACACAGAGAACCCTAGAACACGTGGTAGCGGGGTGCACACGACATACCACACTGGATTCTCAGGGTCCAGATGACACACATAATAACATTCTCACATATCCGCAAGACAAGTACACAACTCGTCCCCACATCATTCCATTAAACAAGACTCAACCCGGGGAGTGCACTCATTCCACACAGGAACTCCAAATCGTTCCACACAGGAACTTCAAATCGTTCCACACAGGAACTTCAAATCAAAATATGTCCTTTCGGACCAATCAACTTGCGATTAATCCACGACCGATAAACCCGGCACACAATTTCATCACATTGCATCCAATCGGTCAAATTCGATTAATCACGATGAAGCCTCAATTGGAAATCCATTTTCATGATGCGTGCAGCATGGTACATGCGTGGGCAAAGCATACATGAATCCTAATCATGATAAGTGCTCTCACCAGCCCCTAATGCATCATTCATAATCATGATATTAAGCTTCAACATCATCATTTAACCCCCACATGTGTGTGTGTGTAACTAGTAGAAGCCTTTCACATAATGCATATTAACATGCTTGAAAATCAACTCACTACCACACTACACATATGAATTTCTACCTAAACATGAATTCCAGCGGAAATCATAGTAGAAGAATCGTTGAAATCATAGTTAAATGCAAAACTCAACCACAAAGGCTAAACATCTATAACATCACTCATTTCATCATTGAGTCATGGCAATCACCAACATTCACACACCATTAATCACAATTTATCATGACAAATCAGTCCAACAATGATTGTAGTCCTACTGAAAATATATGCTTATCCAAAGGGAACCAACCGTTCATAATTTCAAGATAACGATTCCAACATCATGCCACAAAACATAAGTCATCCCACCATCTCTAAGCATATGTCTCAACTCTATAAACTCAATAGCATGCATTTCCAGTAGCCTAACATAGCTTAAAACACTCCACATTCATATAAAATTGGCATGTTAAAGTGGAATCATCAAAATAGGCATCATACACACAACATACAGTTTTCTGTGTAGCCGATCGATCGCCCTTCAGGCCGTTCGATCGGTTACACACAAAAATTTGAAATTTTCAGTTCAGCCGATCGATCGCCCTGCAAGGCCGATCGATCGCCAACACGGCAAAACAGTCATCTTCTTCCTTTCGCAAATCCAAACCGAAACACCATAGAATACACTTCAAATCCACATCTAACACCCTAAACATCATCAAAAGTCCTCCTTGACTTCCAGAATATCAAACCAAACCATAATAATGCAAAACCCTAAGAAATCAGGATTAAATAAATTCCATTTTCTAATCTTACCATTAACACACTAAATCAAGCAAACCATTTCGAAATAAGCCAAAAATGAAGAGTTTTACCATGGATAAACAGAGATTTTGAAGACCCATTACCTCAGCACTTGATTAAGCTCGGATTGAAGAGTCACCCTTCTTGAAATCCTTGAAAACACAATGAGTTTGAATTAAACTCTAATGGAAATCGATTTACTCAAGAAATCCCTAATTAAACCTTAGATCTAGGGCTTGTTGGTAGTAAAAATCGAATTTTGAATGTTAGGGTTTATAGTAAAACACAAATCAGTAGCTTTTGATGGTCAAAAACGAATTGAATCAAGGGGAAAATGGTAGATTTGGAAGAAATTAAGAGAAAAGCCATGGATTAGTACTTAATTAGAGCAAGCTTACCTTAATCGGCTTCTAATTCGGGCCTAAGTGGGGATTAGGCCAGCCTCCTTCCTTAGCCTATTCCCAAAAATGGGAATGACTCTGGTTTGCCCTTTTATAGTAAGGGTTGTGGTAGACATAGGTAAGTTTTGGGGTGTAAATATGAAAAGTAGGCTAAAAGTGGGTATTTTGCAAATTTAAGCACAAATTAAGCCTAATAAAATTCTGAAAATTTTTGTGGGACCTTAAGTATATGTCTAGGTTCATTTGACAGAAAAATAAAATTTTCGACGGTGGGGCCCACAGGGGTCCCGCCAAAACCCTAATTTTTGGGAAAATAGTGAAAATTCTGAAAAATCTCAAAAATTCACATTTGGTTTAAAATCACTTAAAACCACTAATATTGAAGCTAATTTTTGTTAAAACTATCACAAACACTATTTACTTACGAAATCACCGAATAAGATCAGAAAACGTGTAAATCTCACAATAACCCATAATTAAAGAAAAACTAAAACCGGTTCAAAGATGAGGGTCCTTACAAACATAATGCTCCTAGACATGATTTGATTAATGTTGAACTACTCATGAGTGTGAACAAACTTTTGGGGAGAGGCATTAGATACTATTGTATTTGTACTTAATGTGTACTAACTAAGGTTGCTAATAGGATACCTAATGAGTTATGAACAGGTAGATGTCCAAACTTAAGTCATCTTAGAGTATAGGGGTCCAAAACACATGTAAAAGTGTCTAACCAATATAGAAGTAAGATGGACTTAAGATAGTAAAGTGTAACTTTATAGGGTACAGTGAATACTCTTAAGAGGTACAAGTTTGTAGTGCACCATTCTGATGAGATAACAGGGGTCATTGAATCTAAGATACTTATTTCCTAAAAGAAGACATTGTGAGTTTAACATCTGTCAACTTAACCTAGCGGATTACCACATTGTCCCTAATTTGATTATCTAACAACAATAAAGACTATAACGTATGACTTCTTTGCGCAACATTTTCTTATACAGCGAAAATAAGTAAATATTCTGTCTATGCGCACTCACGATGATCAATCTATCAAACTCAATCCACACATGAACACATAACAATTTAAGGTAAAAAATCTAAACTTGGGTAAAAAACCACAACAATTCCAAAGGCAACAAATCAATGCACTACTAGCAAACAAGATAATTACATCGATATAAGCAAACCACCAACCTTTGTTTTGACTCTAAGATAAACTATTTTTATTTCGTTGTTGGTCTTCAAGTTTTCTCCCTCAAGCACTAAAAACTTTTCTTCCTCCTTACTTTGTCTTCTTCTAGCCTTCAATAAGCTTCTCTTGTTGTATTAACTTTGGCCACTTAGAATATTCAATTTCCCATTGAAGATAGGTTGCAACTCCTTTTTGAAACATTTGTGTGAAAATCTCTTCTAGCTGTGGAATAAATTTATAAATTCACCATTGATATTCAACTCAAAACTTCATGTGAATTCTATTTGAAAAACAATATATTAAAAGTAGAAACCCTTCTTCTCAAATTTTCTCTAGGTCTTCATCTTTTAAAATTTGTGACTTCTTAACCCTTATATAGCTCTCCAAACCGATTTAGGCCTTTGGCTTAAATAAGAAAAAATATTAAATATGGAATGACTTAATTAGGGTAAGTAGACCTGCAAGTAATTGATCATTTCAAATAGTGATCGATCGTTCATTGTTTGCTTGACACACGATACTTCAAGCAATCAATTGATTTACGAAGCGGTTGATCAATAACTCTCAACTTCGTTTTACACAAGGCAATTATCAAGTGCCAATTAATTGTTTCATCCAATGTTGTTTCCAGTGATCAATTGTTCTGTTAATTAAATTACTATTTTACCCTTTTTACTATAAAATCTTTTGCAACCCCTGAAATCACTTCTGAAACTTTTTAAAGTGATTTTGGTATGTGAATGTGATTTGAATAATCTTAAAAATTCTTCATAATTTTATAGTCTTCTATTTTGAGCCATTTTAACACATATGTTCTTATTTTCAAGTCTTTTAATTCCAAATCTGACTTTAGCACAACTAAATCTAATCAGACTTAGAGTAGAGTCTAAATACATACATAAGTAAAGAAGGTGAAAGAGAGAAGACCCTCAACTTTATCGCAGAACTTCTATGTTATGTTAGGAGATGATAAAGTAACAATAGATGAACTATTGTCTGATGATTCTTTGACCTATGAATAGACAATAGGTATAGATTCTATGGAATGATAAACAGTTGTTTAAGAGAAAATGAATTCTATTATGAAGAATCAAGTTTGAGAAGTTATTGACTTGCTAAGTGAAAGAAAACTTATTTTCTACAAGTAAATCTTCAAGAAAAAACTTAAGTCAAGAGCATTTACTTTGAGGAAACCTATTCACATGTAACTAGATTTATATATATTAATTGCCTGTTGGCTATAGTGACTTTATTAGACTTAGAGTTATATCAAATAGATGTAAAAACTACATTCTTAATTGTGTTCCAAGTTTCGTTTGTATTGGATATCTTTAGGTAATATTCTCAAAATTTTGAGTCAGCCACAACCCCAAAATTAAGGTTTTGAGCTTCTGCTTGTAGTCAAGTAATTATTACTCACGTAACATTGTAAAATTATTTTTATGTACTTCTAACATATTTTTCATTGGTTATTATGCCATGACGTGAAATTAAGTATATACATGTTTAGGTAACAAGATGATAATTTAGAAATATTTCTATGTCAAGTGCACATTTGGAAAATAATAAATTAATCTTAAGTGGATTCTTGAGAACTTTTTAGAGGCACGAGGTATTGGCCTTCTAGTGTAATGTTGGCTAGAGATTGGCCCCTTAACCAAGGGTGACGAGGAAAAGAGAAATTTTATGATATATTTTTATTAGTTATAGATATTTAATTTACTTAAGTATTATTAGAAGCATAATCCTTTATGGTTATGTTATGTTATTCATATTTTATATTCTTATTATATATTCTCATTGTCCTATATTAATAGTTTTATTTGGTAAAAAAATATTTATTTTATATTAATATATTTACTTTATTATATTAAAATAATTTGGTATTTAAAAAAGAATATCGTGAGTTTATTTTCCATTTCTCTTACAACAAGGAAGTTTACCATTCAATATTAACCACTATTTTCATGGGAAAAATTATATTATTCTTTAAAATTTTACATTAAAAACTTACATGTGAATTTTAATTAATACAAATAAATAAGCTTATGTTAACTTAGCGCAGGGCCCACTTGTTAAGTCCTAAGTCCAATCAAAACTGTTGTTTGATGTGGGTTTTTTATATGAATTAAAATACCATTTCGTATGGGAAATGTAACATCCCATACGAAGAAGGTTTCAGACTAGACAAACGACATGTATCGGCCTGAGGCTGCTGATACTGGAGCCTGGATGGGCGATGGCCTTAAGCTGGGGAAGAAAATGTAGAGAGACGATGGAGAAGACGGAATTCTTCCATGAACCTGGGGCTCTGAAGGTCGTTCCCTTGTGAAGGCACCGATGAGTGGTAGTAATAACGGCAGGGATGACGAGAGGAACCAGAAATGGCCGTACAGGCCGATACAGAGAGACGACGACGGGCTGAAGCTGTGGGGGGTACTCCTGTTTGGTTTCATCGGCGCCGCAATCACAACTTTTGCTGTAATTTCAATTCTCATTGGCCCTTCTACTTGTTCTTATTTTTTTTTAAAATGTCAAATTTCTTATTTTCTCCCATTCTTTGAACTGCCCACGAGGTGGGACACTTTTGGGCGTTTTGTTTTCCTTGTACATCGCAATAGCGTCTCTTTATTTTAATTTTATTTTATCCTTTATACATTCTCATCTATTCTTCTTGGTTGCCTAATTATTTCATTTTTCAAGCAGGATGAGTATCATAGTTCAAATGATTTTTCTCTTCCATGTTGTTGCTACTAATTGTAATTTGGATAGTTGGCATTCTGCTTGTTTTCTTAAGTGTATAATTTTGCTGACCCGATAGTTTTTTATATGGTATTGTGCTCCCGTGTCTACTCTCAATTTGATTATCGCTTTCATTCCCATCTAGCTGCACTAAAAGCTGAACCTTGTAAGTTTCTGTCACCTGTGTGGAAGTGCCTATGAATTGGATTCTGAGCATTGGTTTTTTCTGTTCAGTGGTTTTATGGTCTAACTGAGTCTTCATACCATGTAATGATGTCTCTGATATTTCTAAACCGATCGTTTTGATTGTCCATGCTATGATCATATCTCCTCTGATGCTATTTGCAGAGGCTTTCTGTAGGGGTAGGTTCTTTATGTTTCTGTGGTTGTTATTGTTAACGAGCTAACTTGGGCTGGAAGTTTTACCTTGCGTGTTCTTTTTACGATGTTCTTTTTTATTATTAAACTTCGTACCATCTAGTGCTATGGTCTTCATCTTCCATGATCATTCAAATTTTATCCATGTTCTGCAAGGATTTATCTATGTGCGGAGTAGAATTTCAAGAGCTTTTAGGGTAGAACTTTTACTGCATCCGATCAGGAGTGTTTGTGCTCTTGGGCTTACTTCAACATGCCTTACAATCTTTCTTGTGGACTAGTGAGTTCATTTGGTATTACTAGCTCAATTAAATTCTTTCCTAACTGGTCATGCTCAGATGAACTGGAAAAATTACCCTCTTATTTACTTTTTTTTAATAAATTAAAAATAACATTAAACTCAGGGAAGACTACAGGAAATTTAATTTGGATACAGCTTTCCTTGCAGGAGCAAACCACAAGAAAACAAACTACAGAAATGGAAACAGAGGCCATAAGGCCTAAGATCTAATGAAACCCCATATCAGCCCAAATTACTAAAGGGGGTGAAAGCTCAAGACCAAACTAATCCTTCCAAAAGTTATACAAGAAAGAACAATTTATTAGAATTTGATCTTTGAAAGCAAAAGCCCCAATCATTTGTTGAAGTTGTTTGATAATGCCGGAGGTCATGGCCATATGATCTTTGGTCTTATCTTCAAATATGTGCAGAAATATGCAAACAGTTGGCTTGTAGAATTTATCTTTATTGTCTCAAAAAGTTCTCTTTTTCTTTTTATTAGTGTCCATTCTAAGGGCTTGTTTGCATGCAAGATTGTTTGAAGAATTAAAGCATGAATTGACTAACAATCCAACAATTTTGTTTGGATTGATATAAAGGGAGAGAACAAAGTAAAAAAAGCTATATAGTTGGGAAAAGCAGGACTGTTAGTCTAGTCACAGTCAAATCAGGTGGAATAGTGCACAATCTAGCTTCTTTTCTGAAGTTCCTCATGAGGAGCTTTAAAAAAGAAGTCATATTGTGCACTTTAAAGGGGGGCGGGGCACTGTTCCAAAGCTTGCAAAATGCTTAACATTACATTGCTGGAAGAATCTCTATCCAAACAGGCCCTACAAATTGTTGAGAAGTGTGCAGATTTATCTCATAAAAGGCTGCCAAAATAACTGAATAGATGCAAAAGAATTGAAGTAGGAGGGTAAAGACATAGGAATAAGCTACTGCAATACTCCATTAATTATAAGAAGTACATGATTTATGTCAACGTAAGTGTAATATTCCTTTATCAGATTGTGCATTCATCTTACATAAAAGGTAATTAATTCATATTATGTATACATTCCCAATAGATACAACCCCACTCTATATGCTTTGAGCATTGTGTGGCACTGTTTACTTGCTGTTTCTACAATAGGAAAATCAAGGACCGCCGCATGGTGAATAGAATGATTCATCAAGCCATTTCTTGCCTGAACCCCTTAAATAGGAATATGGGCACTTTACAAATAGGGGTAGTTGCTTTCACCTGACTATTAGCCCTCTTGAACTCAAAACTTTATTGGACCTTGCTAACTAGTGATCAGATCACTAGTACATTTTTGCAATGTGTGGAGTGCCAATGATGCAGGTTGTGGTTGTTCTTTGACACTTATGTTCATCTATTATATAACATCTCCATTTTCAGTTGAAAATTCGTGTCTTAATAAAAATATGAAATTTCCATGGAGATTGGCTTACATTATATTTCTCTTAAATGCAATGATGTAATATTAGTGAAAGTTGAGATATATGCAAATAAGCATATTTTTTTCTATATATGCGAATAAGCAGATTTTTTTCTATACACTTAATAATTCTACTTAATTAACAATATATTTTATGTTTAATCATCATGATTTAAGTGGACAAACTTGAGTCTTCTTTTCTTGTACAGATTAAATATCTCCAAATTGTTATAATCCGTTTTAAATACTTTTTCCCTTATATTAACTGAATATTCTTTGTGTTGTATTTTTTCCTATCACAAATATCTCTAATGTGTTTATGGACTTTCCAGGTTGGACACTTACGGCATACTTATGAGCGGGTATATGCTGAGGTATGTTCATTTTATAATTGGAATTGGCTGTTAAAAAATGTTCATGAACTTCATAACGTTTAAAATTTAGTCTAGACAAAATTTGGATCTGCCGATATGTGGCTGATAGCTAGTTAGGGAAGCTAATATGGTTGGCTTTTATACTCAGTCATAATTAATATAAACATGCAAATTTATATCTTCTGGAATCGATAAACTGATTAAAAAAAAATGGGTGCAGAATAAGAAGTTAATTAGGGTTATTTAAGTCTTTTCATTATCATCAGGATTAGTTTGGTATATTACTTATGTTAGGCACTTAGGTCTTTGAGTGTAAGTTAGGCTTTACTATATAAGGCCTGTAATATATTGTAATTCTTAGTTTTGAATGTTGAATTAAGGTAACTTTAGCCCGTTTATCTTTCTGGCCCCCTTGAGCCCCTTCTCGAGCTTCGGCTCCCCCAAGCTTGAGGTTGGGCTTCCTCCTGCTTGAGCTTAGGCTCCCCCTTTGCTTGGGTTTTTGCCCCCACTCTGTGTTTCTGTTCTTGGCTTCAGGAATCTCAATCTCACGTGAAGGGCAGAGGCTCCTTTAAAAGCTAAGAGCCCTAGCCCTGGTTATAGCAGTTCTGAAGCGAAACAAGGACAATTCTTTTTAGACGGAACAAACAGCAGTAGATTGATGTCTACAAATGATATGATTGGTGGAGAGATCCTTCTTCATTGTTCCATTTCATCAGAAGACCAAAGATGAAGGCTTTCCTTTTGCAAGAGCTTGGAAACTGGTAGCACTGAAGTGGAGATCAACCCATGCTTTGCTGGGAAAACTGGGTGATGGCCATTGTTTGCAATATCTTTTATCGGAGATATATCGGTGACCTAAAGATAGGATATACCTGAGATATTGGAAAAAAAATATTGGCGACCCAAAAATATTTTTACAAGTATCTTGTTAATATAAGTATATATTAACATCTAAATGCCCATATACTAATCTCAAACAATCATAACACAATGTGAATACATTACACAAACATAAATTACATTTATCAAGGGGAAAACTTGATCAATAATGATAAAAAATAACAAGTTTGAAGGCAATACCAATGATTAAATGGAGAACATGATGGTGTATATCGAAATAAAGCTTACAAGTCAAAACAAGAATATATAATGGAGGACATGATAGTGTATTGGTCATGGGTGTTGGAGACTGGAAAGAGTGTTGGAGTGGCCAAGCACTGCAGTCGAGTGCTGCTTGGAAGACTGCTGGAAAGTGGGGGTGGGCCCAAGAAATAGCCAAATATCTTAGATATATGGCCAATATCTGAGATATCTCATATTTCAGTATCTTAGATTTCACAGATATATCTGAGATATCAATCTTCCCCCATATCTTGTGTTGGTCAATCGATAGATACAAATATATATCTCAAATATTGCATAGATGACCATTACGTTGTGGAACAACTACATGACTGCTGTTCGCCTACCCAGAGCCAGAAGTGATGAGGAAGTTGCAAACTTTGACCAGATAGTCCAGTCTCGACCCCTTCCACTCCCTTCTTCCTTTGTTTTACAATAGTAAAGCCTAACTTACACTAAAAGGCTTAAGTGCCTAATAGAAGAAAAGGCCAAACTAATTCTAATGATAAAGAAAGGACCTAAATAACCCTAATTAATTTTTATTCTGTGAAAAAATATTTAGTCAGAAAGTCATGTAAATTTGCTATTTACCAATCTCTTTTTGATTTATATAATGACGAATAACTTCTACATTCTCCACTTCCAAAATAATTCATCTTTAATAGACAAATTAGCACAGACTAGTTTCTCAAGCTCAATGCCGCGTTAACTATAGATGGGCAAAGTACAGTGGCCGGTCTGCCCATGAGGAGTGGAGGGCAGGGTGGGCATTATCGGGGAGGATGGCCTGATGGCTGTGAGATCCAAAGATCTGACATTGGGCCCAAGCATAGACTGGGCTTGCTCTTCATCTTAAAGCTTACTTTATATCTAATTTACCTGTTATTTCACTTGCATTTGAAGTAGTACTGTGTTTATTTTTGGGAGGGGCGTTTTACTCTGAAATTTTTGTTTGGTTACATAGTATCAATTGTTGGATCCTGCCCTAATAGCTAGAAGCTTTTAGTAGGAGATTAGCTTGCCAACAGTCTCAAATACAACTCTTCTGCTTTAATTGGATATAAAAAGAGTTACTTATTACAGACTTTTTATGTCCTTAATAGAAACTACTTTGCAGCTCAATTACTTATGTCTTTTTAACTGTTTTATGCGAAAGCTTAATAGGTCGCAGTCATGGAAGGGTGGCACCAGAAGGTCTTATAGTTCAGGTTTTAGGAACGAAGCATGGGAGAGATACTACCGTCGAATGCATGAAATTAATGAGGAAGAAAGAGCAAGAGTGGTTAGTGTTGTTTCCTTCTATATTTTTGTTTTTGCTTCGATTGTAATTGTAATGTGTGGATATTTGAGGAATCATATGAACATAAGCAGGTAATGTAGTTCATTAATTAATTTTTGGGTAATTTGATTAGGCAAAGTATTTGGATCTGATGGTTCTGCATTTAAATTAGCTCTGTTTTTTTATGGTAAATCTTATCTTTCAGAGAGTTGAATCTTTCAGTGCTGAATTTCAGCAGATATTCAAGTTTCATGGTTACGTTGGAATAGGCTGACTTATGGGCCTAAAATTCTGATTTGATAACAAATGAATATAGGTTCAATTGTTTTTTTTAAAGGTATGAGCAGGCTTGATATGAATGATTGAAGGAACGTTATACCTAAGGGTGCTAACGAGCCAAGTTGAACCGAGTTTTCAGGTTTTTTTGACTTGAGCTCGATTTTTGAAAAAGATAAAAAAATTATAATAAACATAATTTTATTCTATTAAAGTTGTAAATATTATTTCAAAATCCACAGTTAAAATAAAAGTCAATAAATACCCAACAAAAAAATTTCATTTGTCACCAAAAATTTAACTAGTGTTATTCAAATATCTCATATAATAAATATAATTATATAAATAATATTAAAAATAATAATTACCAAAATAACATAAAGAGAAAAATATTTACGAATAAGGTGTTTCTTTTCGCGAGCGCCTCTGTGACTTTTTTTTAATTTATTTTTTAATTTCATTCTTAAAGAGGAAAAATTCAATATAATGTATTGATTTGTTATTTAAAGGACGAAATCAATATAATTTCGTGCTTTTAAAAGATGAAATCAATGCAATGTATTGATTTCGTCATTTAGAAGGATAAAATCAATAATGAAATAATTTTGTCCTCTCTTCTCTCTACTATCTCTTCATTTTCTCTCTCTCCTCTTTCTCTTCACTCTCTCCTCTCTCTATTCACACATTCTCTCTATTCACTCTCTCTTCTCTCTCTATTCATTCTCTCTTTCTTTCGGTTATCTCTCTCTCCTCTTTCTCTCTCTTCACACACTCTCTATTCACTCTCTCCTCTCTATATTTCTATTCAATCTCTCTCCTCTCTCTTTTAGCTGCTATCTCTCTTATTCTCTCTCTTTACTCTCTCTCCTCTCTCTTATTCTTTCTCTTTCTCTCCCTATCTCTCTTTCATGTGCGTGACATGAGCCCTAGCTTTGAGAAGTGGGGAGAAAGTAGAAAATTTTAATTTAATTTTTTTCTTATTTATATATTATATATTATATATTAAAATATTAAATTTAAAATAAAATATAATGTATTTGTGAATGACGAAAATAATATTTTTTAAAATTTTTCATGATTTTGTCCTTTAGAAGAGAGGAGAGAGAAAAGAGAAAGAGGAGAGAGAGTGAATAGAGAGTGGAGCGAGAGAGGAGAGAGAAAAAATCAATTCATTATTAATTTCGTCATTTGGAAGGTCAAAGTTAGTACATTGTATTAATTTAAATGTACTCATTTCATCCTTTTACAGGATAAAATTATGAAAAAATATTAAAAAAAACCACGCAGGTGTCAACGCTTAGTCAGTGAAAAGGAACATCATATTGATAAATATTTTTTTCTCTTTGTTATTTTGATAGTTATATAAAATTTCTCATATAATAAGCCACAAAAAATTGAATTAGTCACCAAAGTTATGACAACTCTTATTCACATATTTTATATCTAATTATTTTAATGACTACAAAAAAATTCATAATAAGAGAATTATTTGGACTTCAGCAATAACATATTTCATAGTGTGTGGATTGCCTGTAAAAAGAAAAATCAATATAATTGGAATTCAATAGTAAAATCTAGACTTGGTTCACTCGATATATTTATAGGAAAAATCTAGATATAATTCACTAAATCTCTAATTTTAAACTAATATAATTGGTTGAATTAAGAATGTTTATTTGCAAGTAGAATAACATATTTATATTTGTTAGGATTAGAACGATTAAAGGTAGTATTTAAAATTTAAATAATATTATATAAATGAATAGGGGTAGAATAGAAATAAAATAATTTATCATACCTACATTCTCAATTTTATTAGTAGTAGGATTTATATTTATTTAAAATATAATAGTATAAGATAGGTATTATATATCATATTATATAGTATATCATATACCATATATTAATGTATATATAGGATATATATTTTATAAATTAATATAAAATATTATGGCTACATGAAAGGTAAAAGTTAAAAAATTTACATAATATGGGTATAATAATTAAAAAATGATATATAACAAATCGAGTCGAGTTCGAGCCGAGCTTCTAGTTGATTTTGAGTCGAACCGATCAAGTTTCGAGTCGAGTTAATTCAAGCTGGCTAATGCTCGAGATCGGCTCGTTTGCTTTCGAGTTCGAACTGAGTTCGAGTCGAGCTCACTTCGAGCCGAGCCAAATTCGAGTCAAACCAAGCCGTTCAGCTCAACGAGCTGGCTCGGCTCGTTAGTGGCCTTAGTTATACCTACAGAAGAGCTCTCTTTTGTTTCTATCCAATTACTCCAAGTTACCAAGATTCTTCTAACTAGAAAAGTTTAATAAGTGGGTTTAGTCAACTAAGGAGGAAGCCAATTTTTTTATGCTTCCATTTTTATCAGCATTTACACTAACAATGTAACCCTATTCAGCTCTGGTGCATCTGCTGAAGAAGTTTTTAAAATTGTTTACATCATAAGTAGTCTGAAATCCAACTTATGATGCCTGCATAGCATTAATGTGCTCATGGATTTTTTCTGTTTTCTGAATTCAGTGGATTCTGTATACAACCCTCTGTTACATCACTTTGCACCTTGAATCAAATGAATGTGAATTTTGGTCATGTTTTTATATGGAAGCTGATATTCATATTCCACTTTCTCTACACCAAAAGCCTACTCTAGCCTCTGATGGGACTAAAAAAAGTGAATCTCCATGTTGTCAGGTGTGACTCACCTTCTTTATCCAATCAGAGGCCGGAGTAGACTTTTGGTGTAGAAAAAGTGGAGTATGAATATCATTTTCCTTTCTTTATTAGACTTTTGAAAAAAAAACTCCTGTACAATAAATGAGTTTTAATATGCATTTCATTCCCTCTCACTCCCCCTCTTCCTCCTCCCACTTTCCCTCCCTTCCTCCCCCACGATCTTCATTTAAGTTATAAACTTCTTTCTTGTTAGGTTCCTTTCTTCCTGTTTCTTATAGAACCCCATGGTCTTTAATATTTTTGTAGGAACGAATAAGGCGCATGCAAAGAATTTTCAACAGAGAGAGAAACAAGTACAGGAGAAGTTATGAGAGGGAATATGGTGCTGGTGAATATTACCAACATTTCCATGGATATGATTGGTATTGGAAATCTGGTTCATCCTACAATGATCAGAGAACTAACTCAAGTCCTGGACCAACTGGAGGCACCACAATGTCACATCACTATTCAGTTTTAGGCCTTGATAGGTATTATAATGGCACTGTTCAAGGTGCAGCACTCTCAATGCTGATTGGCCTTGGAATATCACTTCATAGATGCAGCTGATCTTAGAGTTTGAGCACTGATTCTAAATGGGTGCTGATGTCTTTCTTCTTTGTTAGGTTTAGAGGAAACCCCTATACAGATGATGAGATCAAGGTATTTGCCATAAGTTTATGGATGTTTCTATTCTGGTTTGTAGCTATTCAGGCTCCATTGTCCTTATAGTGCACCTCATGTTATATGAAATTCTTTTCATCTCCTCTGAATCAGTATTATGATAATTTCTTAATCTGGGAAGCTGTCTATGGTTTGAATATTTTTTTAAAATTACATGAACTGATTCAGTGTTGTAAATGGCGAATTTTTGGGGGAATCTCAGGGCAAGTCACCCCCAAAAAATGCCTCTGAGGTGCTATGATGAGCATTCTACACAAAAGGTGTATCCCTCATGCTTGAGGTGTGCCTTGTACGAACAGCTTGAGTCTTTTTCTTTTTTGTTCCTTTGGTCAGTTCTTTCTCTTATGTAACTATATATGATGAGGTTTATACACATGTATCTTTTCAGTTCGATTATTTTTATCTTATGTTTTTTTTGCATATTAATTTAATTGTTTCTTTATCAAAATATTTGTAACACGAGGCTAGTGACTAACCCGTGGGACTTAGACCTAATCTTTTTCAGAGGTCAAATTCCTTGTGGCTTGCCTATTTCCTTTTGAGCACTTATCTGCTCTAAAATGGCCTTACAGCCGATTTCTCATATAGCTTATCCTGTATCCTCAGTGTAGAAGTTTAGGTAGTCTCCTGTTTTGAGATTTGGAAAAGTAAGATTCAACTTTCTAAGGGGTTCTGATTTTCGAAAAATTTTAGAGCGGGAGTACAACCAAGTTTTTGTTGAAGCAACACTAATTTAGTTTAGACGTGGAAGAAATTAGCTAAAGTTTTTTATATCATCATTATTGGAGGATTTGTTGAATTTTGAGTTTGTTGTCGATAAGGTGCATGTATGGACGATCTTACATATAATGAATATTGTGGGCATTGCATTGCTAATATTACTCATCTTTACATTTTATTATGCAGAAAGCATTCAGAGCTAAAGCAATGCAGTATCACCCGGATCAAAACCCAAATAACAAAGGTAAGTTAGTGTTGGTTTCTTTGTCCTCTTCTAACTTGCATTTTTTTCCCGCAATGTACTGATCATCTATGTTTTCAGAGGCTGCTGAGACCAAGTTTAAAGAGGTGATGGCATCATATGAAGCTATAAAATCAGAAAGAAAAGGCATAAACTTTCTTTAATTAAAAACAACGTCTGTATATATAGAACTGTGGGGCTCCTACCCAGTATGGAGTTTCTTATTTTAGACATTGGGTAATTTTGAAAACCGTAGTTTTGTTTCTCAACAAAATTAAAGTAGTTTCTTCTAATGATATGGGGGAATGATGAAAGGCCATTGGCGGGTGTGGGCAATTAAAGTATTTGATGTCGTTTCAAGTGATCCTGGCTACTAGGATTAGTGTTTTGCAAGTGCAAAGTTTTAAGGCTAATTAAATAAGGAGGTTTAGGGCTAATTAAGAGGGGGAAAAGGGGAAGAATGATAAAGAAAATCTCTCTCACCCATCCCAGGCTGGCCAAGATTGAACTCACCTTGTGAGTTTGATAAGCAGGCTTGGCTCAGACTTGTCTCACATATAGTTTTTCCTGAGCTTGAGATACCTAAAGCCAAGTGACAATTTACTGAGTGGTCCTATGCAAGAGTTGTCTGAACTCCAAAGATTTTATTTCAGCTACTCATTACTAGATTTCTTTCTGTTTTTACAAATTAACTGCAGAGTGTAATTGATAGAGTTCATTTGGTTGATGTGTTACTATTTATATTCATGAAGAAGGTTGGTGGATTGAAGTTGCAGGATTTGCCTAGTTTAGAAGCTCTACAAGTGCCAGGTTCAATAACTAATGCGCTAATCTATCATGCATATTGAAATTCATTTAATTTTATAACCAAATTATCTAGTGATCTAGTACAAATAGAATATGCATATTCGCAAATTGCCTTATAAATTGTACAGGTTGTCTTTAAACTAATCTATAATAAAGTTTTGGAGATTGCAATTTTGTACTAGATCTTCCCTTTGGCTTAAATACCATTTTAATAAATAATGTAAACAGTAAGAAGATTAGTAGCTGAAAAGAGACTGCTGAACTAAATGAGCGGGAAGAGTGGAAGTAATGCGATTGACTGCTTTGGAGGCATTTGGAGCAGCTTCATAAATGGTAAATGGAAATGGTATGAGCTGCCACTAGCTTGGTGATGTGCCCGATGTGGGCACAATCAGTACACAGAAGTTCTACGCAGGGAAAGAGAAAGAAGTAGGAAGAAATGGAATAAATAAACTGGAATTCTCTATTAGCATAACCCGAACCAAGGAGGGAGATAACACTTTATGGGGAGTCGTGCCTCTAGTGGGCCCGGCTATCCCATGGTCCACTAGGGCGCCTATTACAATTCAATAATAAAATATAAATGTAAATCATCCTCAAACATAAGGGAAACTAACCTAATGTTCATAAATAAAGATAAATAAATGATGAATCGTGTGAGCGTGCACAATACTCCACCACGCTTCTACACACGCCTTGTCCCCAAGGCGTCCAAGCTGCGTAGTGAGACATGAACTCATCCTTTGGCACCCACGTGGCCTCCTCAAGTGACTGTTACTGCCAAGAAATCAGAACCTCAGTAATAATGCCACTGGAGCGGTAGACACGACGCTTATCAAGCATCAAGGCATGAACAGGGTCAGAGGAAGTAATTGGGCCCATCAGGGGTGGTGGTGGAGCATTAGTGGCCAAAGATGTGTCACCTATGCAGCGTTGCAGCTTGGAGACATGAAAGACAGGGGGGACCATGGAACCAGGCAGCGGGGCAAGGCGATAAGCCACCAGACCAATATCTCCTCTACATCATAGGGGTCATGGAAACGGGGGACGAGCTTGGCATGCTCGGGCAAAAACAAGGAGATCTGGTGCTGAGGAAGAACAAAGATATAAACCAAGTCACCCACCACAAACTCCCGGTCAGTGTGATGACCATCATAAATCTACTTCATCTTATTCTGAGCTGATGACAAGTTCTCCTTAAGCTGTCTAAGAACCTCGTCCCGTGTCTAGAGCAAATAATCGACCTCAGCCACCGAAGAGCGATGGGGAACATATGATAACACCGTCGAGGTAGCCGTCCATTTAGCACCTCAAAAGGAGTGAAACTAGCACGAGTATGATAAGCGGTGTTATAAGACCACTCCGCCCAGGGAAGAAGCTGAAGCCATCAGCGTGGCTGAGACATAGTGAAACATTGTAGGTACTGCGCTAAGCATCGATTTACCACCTCTCTCTGACCATCCATTTGAGGGAAATAGGCGGTGCTCATGTGAAGAGAGGTGCCCTGTAAAGTGAAGAACTCCTGCCAAAACTAAGATATGAAAACCTAGTCACGTGGCCACCTCCCGAACATAGAGTTCGGCCACTGACTTGGCAGTGAAGGGATGTCCCAGAGCACAAAAGTGAGCGTACTTGGACAGCTAGTCCACCACCATCATAATCACAACTTGCCTTGCACCAAGGGCAGGGCTTCCATGAAGTCCATGGAAACGTCCTTCCAAACCTTATCGGGAATAGGCAAGGGCTAAAATAAACCCGCAGGAGATGCTATGGCGGCTTTAGCTCTCTGATAGACATCACAAGCGGCCACATACTCAGTAATAACCCGGCGAATACCCTGCCACATAAAGCTCTGATTGACCCACTTATAAGTGCAGAGTGCTCCCTCATGACCAGCCATGGGAGTGTCATGGAAATGGGAGAGGATATGCTGGCGAAGATCAGCAACATCGGGTACCCATAGGAGGTCCTTCCAAAAGAGAAGGGCATCCTTCCATGCAAAGAATGGTCGAGCAGCTAGGTTGGTCTGGAGGAAAGTAATCAAGTTGTGGGTCGGAGGGTCATCCTGGTACACTTGTTTTAACTCAGCAAGGAAGGGGCAAGCCGGGCTGGAAAGAACCAAACACAAACCTGGGGAAGAACGGCGTGAAAGTGTGTCAGCCATTGTGTTTTTTGATCCTTTCTTGTACACGACCTCATAATTATAGCCAAGAAGCTTACTAACCTACTGCTGCTGTGACGGAGTGGACACCCGCTATTTGAGGAAATACTTCAGGGGCTGGTGGTCACTGCGAATCACTTGTGGCCAAGCAAATAAGGCCGCCACTTGTCGACCACAAAGACGATTGCCTACATCTCCTTCTCATACACAAACAAGGACAGGGAGTGGCCAGCCAAAGCTTTGCTGAAGTAAGCAATGGGGCGCTTCTCCTGCAGTAACACCGCCCCTAGGCTGACATCAGAAGCATCCGTCTCCACCACAAAGGGCCAGCTAAAATCTGGAAGGATCAGAATAGGGGTGGATGCCATAGTCCTCTTCAATTCAGCAAAAGGCCGCTTGGGCAGCCTCGGACCAGCTGAATGCCCCCTTCTTCAAGAGCTCTGTAAGGGGGCGAGCAATCTCGCCATAGCGGTTAATGAACCTTCGATAGTAGTTAGTGAGCCCGACAAAGCCCCTAAGCGCCTAGACGCAAGTAGGGGCCGACCAGAAAAGCATGGCAGCCACCTTTGAGGGGTCAGTGGCTACGCCGTTGCGAGAGATGATATGACCCAAATATTCCACTTGTGGGCTGCCAAACGAACACTTTGAATGCTTAAGAAACAAAGAATTATCTTTCAGAATAGCAAAGACAGACCTGAGATGCTCCAAGTGTTCTGCCCATGACTTGCTATAGACAATGATATCATCAAAGAAAACCAAGATGAAGGGGCAGAGGAAGGGATGGAAGAGGTCATTCATGAGGCTCTGAAATGTGGAGGGGGCGTTGGTCATGTCGGATGACATGACAAGGAACTCAAAGTGGCCATCATGAGTCCGGAAGGCAGTCTTGTGCACATCGGCTGGCTGCACCCATATATGATGATAACCCGACTGGAGGTCAAGTTTGCTGAAGATAGTCGCTCTAGCTAGCTCATCCAGAAGTTCCTCAATCACCAGTATAGGGTACTTGTCCTTGACCGTGATAGCATTCAAGGCCCGGTAGTCAACACAGAATCATCATGTGCCATCCTTCTTACAAACAAGCAACACCGGGGAGGAGAAGGAGCTTGTGCTCAGATGAATGATACCGAAGTGAAGCATATCCACCACAAGATGCTCTATCTCTGCCTTCTGAATGTGTGGGTAGCAGTATGGTCAGACATTGGCTAAAGAGGCCCCTGGAAGGATAGGAATACAGTGATCATGAGGCTACACCGGAGGAAGGCCATGCGGTTCAGCAAACACCGCACTTTGGGTCGCCAATAAATCAAGAAGATCCTGCGGCAACTCATCTTGAAGGACTTCGATGGTTGCCCGTTGTTGAAGGAGGAATCCTTGGGGGGAAAACCAAAACAAGGAACCCGTTGGCTGAGCAGAAAGGAGGGTGCCCGACTGAGACCCCTGGAGCCTAACCCGCTGCCCTTGAACCGCGAAATCCATCACCATGTCTTTAAAGTTCCATAACACGTCCCCAAGCTCTTGGAGCCATTGCACCCCTAACACCACTTCTGCCCCTTTCATAGGCAACAGAAAGAGGTTGATAATGAAGGTGTGACCCTAAATGGAGAGTGCTGCCTGGGCACAGACCCCTGAGCTCTGGAGGTGCTTCCTATCACCAATCAGCACGTTAAAGGGCTTCGAATCCGACACTAAGCAACCAAGCCCTTGGGCTACCCGGTTGTTAATGAAGTTGTGGGTTGACCCATTGTCGATCAGAATGGCCACTTGTTGTCGCTTGAGGTGGCCCTCGACTCGCATCGTGCGTGGAGTGAATGCCCCCGAGAAGGCATGGACAGAAATCTCCGACAACATGTCATCATAGTGCGACGAGTCTGACCCGTCCGCCACCTCCCCCTCCTCATCGATCTCCTTCACTAGAAGATTGCCCTTGACTGAACAACGGTGCCCCGGGACGAACTTCTCATCACAGCAAAAATAAAGCCCCTTTGACTGACGTTCCTCCATTTGGGCTGGAGTGAGCCGCCAAACAATCGGGCCGGTCTGAGAGGGTGGTTAGCCAGAGCGGCCGGCCACTGGGTTGCTGGCCGGAACGGCAAGGGGGGAAGCACTCACAACAGCCCAGGGAAAAGTCCCGAGTCGGTCTCCTCATCACTGTCTAGTCAGTTTCTCTTCCTCAATGAGTGCGTGGCCCACAACATCCCGCATGCTGGAGCAGGGAAGGTGGCGCATCTCCTCAAAAATCTCTGGTTTGAGCCCTCTCATGAACATGCCTACCAAGGCGGCCACCGGCCAGTTGGGGAGGCGGTTGGCCACCTTCATGAACTCCGTATAATAAGCCCGGACGGTGGTAGTTTGGTGTAGGGAGGAGAGCATCTCGTTGAAGTCTTAGAACTCATTTGAGCCGAACTAGATGCACAACTCATCGGAGAAGGCGGCCCAAGTGGGGTAGTGCACCTCCTCAAAACTTTGGAACCATACCAAAGCGTCCCCGTCTAGGTGAAAGGCCGCCATGTGTAGTCGTTCAGCCTCCGAATGTGTTCTCTAGTAGGCAAAAAACTTCTATGCTTTGTACAGCCATTCCACTGGGTCAGTACTCCTCCCAGTCATCCTCCATCTCCTGGAACAAGTTTTTAGGAGGCAGCATCACTGGGGCATTTTCTCGAACACCTGGTGTGCCTTGCGTATCGTAGGCCTAGCGCCTCCCATTTGTGGCCTTATCGACTGTGCCAAAGCGCACCGTAACTTGGGGAAAGCGCATATCTCAGTCTGCAAGTGCCGGAAGGTCAAAGGGGTCCAGTTTGGGGGCTTAGGATGGACCCCCCTTCTCCATGAACACAGTTGGCGACCTAGGCAAAAGGGGTGCTGAGCGCTATGCTTGAAGCAGAGCCACGGCCAAGCCCAGAGCATCGACCTTGGCTACGCCCATGCTCAAGGTCCTAATCTCCGCCATGATTTGCAATAGAGTAGGCTCGTCGTTAGATTCTGGCACTATCTTTGGGCTATCCGCGGAGGCGAGAGCCTCCTTCTTCGGCTGAGCTTCTAGGGCCATGGCAGCTTATTTGCCTCGTGCCATGGCCGGGGATCGTAAAGGATCTGATACCAATGATGTGCCTGATGTGGGCACAATCAATACACAAGAGTTCTACGTAGGGAAAGAGAAAGAAGTAGGAAGAAATGGAAGAAATAAACTAGAATTCTCTATTAGCATAACCCAAACCAAGGAGGGAGACGACCCTGTATGGGGAGTCGCACTCTCCCACATTGGGAATTGTGCCGCTAGTGGGCCCGGCTATCCTGTTATCCACTAGCGCACCTATTACAGTTCAATAATAAAATATAAATGCAAATCATCCTCAAACATAATAAGGGAAACTTGTAAAGACTCTCATCTCTAAACCGGTTTTTGTTTTCTTTTAATTATCGGTTATCGTGATGTTAACATGTTTTCTGATTTATTCGGTGGTTTCAAAGATAAATAGTATTTATGATAATTTAAATAAAAATCAACTTTAAGATTAGTGGTTTTAAGTGATTATAAATTAAATGTGAATTTTTGGGATTTATTTAAAATTTTTACTATTTTTTCAAAAATTAGGGTTTTGGCGGGACCCCTATGGGCCCCACCGTCAAAATTTTGGTTTCTAAACTAAATGGACCCAGACATCAACTTAAGGTTATACAAAAAAATTTAAAATTTTCTCAGATTTAATTAGTGCTCAAATTTGTAAAATGCCCATTTTTAGCCTATTTTTTTATGTACACCCCACAACTTACCTATACACACCCCAAAACTTACTATAAAAGGCCAAACCTGAGTCATTCTTATTTTGGGAATAGGCTGAGGAGGAGAGGTCAGGCCTAATCCCCAATTAAGCCCGGATTAGAAGGTGTTTAAGGTAAGCTCATTCTAATTAAGCACTAAATCCTAGCTTTCTTCTTAATCCCTTCTAAATCTACCATTTTTTCTTTATTTTAATTTATTTTTAAACATCAAAACTACTTATTTGTATTTTTACTACAAACCCTAGCTCTCAAAATTCGATTTTTATGTTCAACGAGCCCTAGATTTAAGTTTTTAATTAGGGTTTTCTTTGTTAAATCGATTTTAATAGAGTTTAATTCAAACTTTATGTCTTTGTAAGGTTTTCAAGAAGGGTAACCATCAAATTCAAGCCTAATCAAGGGATAAAGTAATGAACTTTTAAAATTTTAGTCTTTCTATGGTAAAACTCTTGATTTTGTGGTTTATTTTGAATGGATTTACTTGATTTAGTGTTCTAATGGCATGATTAGAAAATAAAAATCTTTAATCCCGATTTCATAGGGTTTTATCTTGTTGTGATGTGGTTTAGCATTCTGGAAGTCATGGTGGACTTTTAATGACATTTAGGTTGTTAGATGGTGATTTAAAGTGTTATCAATAGAGTTTCAGTTTAAAAATTTGAAAGGAAGAAGATAGTCGTTTCTGCCTTGTTGGTGTTCGAACGGCCCTTTTGGCCGTTCGAACGGCAACACTGTCGGATCGACAGATTTCCAGTTTTAACCCATCGATCGGCCTCCTGGGCGTTTGAACAGCAAAACTGTAAATTTAAAATTTTCCTGTTTAGCCGATCGAATGGCCCTTCTGGGCGTTCGAACGGCTACACAGCAGAATGTTCAATTTGTTTGATGTTTATTTCGGTGATTCCACTTTACCTTGTCAATTTCCTATGAATATTGAATGTTTTGAGCTATATTTTACTACTGGAAAGGCATGCCATTGAGGTTATGAAGTTGAGGTATACATTTAAGAGATTTGTGGAATGACTTGTGGTTTGTGGTATGATGTTGAAATTGTCATCTTGAAGTTATGAATGGATGATTCTCTATGGTTAAACATATTTTTAATAGGACTATAACCTATTAATGGACTGATTTGTCATGATAGAATGTGGTTAGTTGATGCATGAATATTGGTGAATGTCATGGCTTAAAAATAAAGTGAATGATCTTATATGTGTTTAGCCTTTGTGGCTGAGCTTTGATTTGAGTTACGATTTCAATGATCCTTCTTCTATGATTTCCGCTAGGATTTATGATTAGATGTTAATTCACATGTGTAGTGTGGTAGTGAGTTAATTTTAAGCATGTTGAAATGTATTGAGTGAAATGCTTCTACTAGGTACACACACATGTGGGGATTAATGATGATGTGGAAGCATGATATTATGATTATAAATGCCTTAGGGGCTGATGAGACCACTTATCATGAATTAGGATTTATGTATGCCTTGCCCATGTATGTACCATGCTGCATGTATCATGAAAATAGATTTCAATTGAGACCTTATCGAGGTTAATTGAATTTGACCGATTGGATGCAATGTGGGAAATTATGTGCCAGATTGATCAATCGTGGATTAATTGAAACTTGATTGGTCTGAAAGGACATGTTTTGATTTGAGTTCCTATGTGGAACAAGTGCACTCCCCAGGTTGAGTCTAAAGAAATAGAATTATGTGGGGATGAGTTGTGTACTTGTCTTGCGGTTGTGAAATTGTTATTATGAGTGTCATTTAGACCCTGAGAATCCAGTGTGGTATGCCGTGTGCACCCGTTACCACGTGTTCTAGGGTTTTCTGTGTGGGAACTCGGGCTCTCCCTTCTACAGAAGATGTCCCTGGGCAAACACCCCTGCTCTAAATTCTCTGTGTGAGAATGAGACATCCTTGGCCAAGATCGTCCAGGGTGAGCAACTTTAGGGATTGACAACCCCGAACTTTCTTTAATTTTTGTGTAGAATTGTGGACCATGATATGCCTTCGTGGCCTTGTCTGTGTTCCCGTCTGTGTGACACTAAATTGTAATTACTCTTTGATGGAGGTTGATATGATGTGATACATGATAGGATATGTATTTAGAGATACATTTAATGCAAGTTGACATGATATGATGCATAATTGGATATGTATGTTAGAGATACATTTCATGCAGGTTGTTATAATATGATGCATGATATGATATGTATATTAGATATATATTTCATGTAAGATGATATGTTGATGCATGATGGGATATGTAGGTTAGAGATACATTTCATGTAGGTTGATATGATGAAATGCATGGTTGGATATGTATGTTAGAGATACATTTCATGTAGGTTGTTACGATGTGATGCATGATATGATATGTATGTTAAAGATACTTTTCATGTAGAATGATATGTTGATGCATGATGGAATATATATGTTAGAGATATATTTGTGCAGGTTGTTATGATGTGAATGACACTATGTAGATCATACATTATGACGCAGGTTTAGGTGATGTGTTTGTGCGATCAGAAAATGATATAGTTTGTTAATCTTAGATCTGAATGAGTTTATTGTTATGCTATCATATTTTTGATGATGATAGTTATATTAAAAAAAATCATTGCTGAGTTTGTTAAACTCACCCCTCTTTCTTGTGTTTTGCTTTAGGGCTGCGTGGTGCGACACGCAGATGGACATAATCTCCTCTTTGAGGAAAGATCGGAGATGATTTGGATGTGATCGTGAAGATTCTTATGTGACCTATTTTTCTTATTTTATGCTTTATGTTTAGAACCTTTGTGTAGGGTTCTCTGTTGAATTTATGTCACATTTTATAATTGTGTTGCTTAAGACCTGTTTTGAGCCAGTGTGGGCTATGTTTGACTAAGCATGTGGGTTTGAGATTAGTTGTTTACTTTGTGTTAAGCAACTCTCTTTTTCTCTTCTACTTATTTACTCTTGTTCAAAGTGGAATGTGCGTACTCCGTAATTTTGTTAAGTCACCCGTGGTTAGGGTTAAGTCTTCCACTAAATCGTTTCTTAATTTCCCTTCGTCGCCCCGCGTGCTTGACCGACCCCTGGACCGGGTTTGGCTCAGGTCGGAATCGCCGGGGCATGACAAAACTAACCTAATGTTCATAAATAAAGAAATAAATGATGAATTGTGTGAGCGTGCACAACACTTGGTGAGGCTCTCAAAGACAAAAGAAAGCACTCATTCATCGTATAAAAGGAGTAGCTGCCCAAGGAGTCGGATGATGGGAATGAAAAGACGAAGAAAGTGTAAGACTCATTCATTAGCAAGCGTGTGTTTGAAGCTTTGTGTGCCTTCTTATCCTTGTTTTCAGTAAAAGTGAAATGGGTTTTTCTTATTTAGTTTAAAGTTGTTAAGGTCAAAATTGGTGTGCTTAGATCTGTGATTATCACTGTACTTTCTAGCAATTTCAATTATTAGCTCCATTCTCAAACCTTTCTTCAGATCTTTAAGGGGACTATAATCACTGTTACATGTAGTCATGTTGAGAATTGGGTCCAATATCATGTGGTGGTGGTTGTGCTTGTGCATGTAGAATTAAGCCCCATCACGCATTTTCATATACTAGTATAATCCAGCTCGTTGATCTTGTCAGCACTGCAACAATTGAATAGAAAGCAAATCCATCCATGTGAAGTCTTTCTTATCTCATTACCGTTGGCTTTTTGTTCACTGCCTAATCAAGCCAATTTGTTGTATGTGTGCTAGAAATTCATCAGGACTAGCAAGCCAAGGAAAAACGGAAATCCTACTACAGAAGCTACTATCATCAAGCCAATCTGTTGTATGTGAGCCAATCTGTTGTATGTGTGCTAGAAATTCGCTGCACCAGCCAGAAGTGCACGGTGAGGAAGAGCGTGAAGAGCTCTTTCCAGGATCTCAGCATTGTGATCACCGCCTAATTTTGGACAAGTAAATCAAATAGTCCGAGGAGGCATAGGAGACTTCCCAGTTTGGCACTGGACGATCTTATCGGTTGGATGTTATGTATTCGTTCTAAATAACGATGGTTCTACCAATTATTGAATTGCGCAAAAGCAATCCATGCTCAGAAAATAGAAAGTAGAGCAAAGAGGGAATCAGGGAGTTCTAGGAGGCTGGGACAATGAACTTCAATTGGCCTTTACCTAAAACACTTAGTGGGTCCCTTCCTTTCAGCGTTAAATTTCTTGATTGCTTTCAATTAGAGGAACTGATTAGTCCTGTAAGCTTGGCCCTTATAAATTTGATAAAGTTCACAAAAGTTACATTCTAAGAGGCGAGACCCCCATTATACACATTAGAGCATGTGTAGAACCTTTTACAAAATGAGATTATCTGTACTTCTCTCCTTCTGCTCCTCTTCTTAAAAAATTAACTGTTTTTGCAGTAATCACCTTAGAACTGCTTTCCTGCAAATGTCTGCCCGAACTGCCACTGTAAAGGAGAAACGCCATATGAAGTAATAGTTCTTCCACTCCTGGTGGTGACTTCCAAGGATAGTGGCTGACCACTAAGCTGGGCATTGCATTGCCAAGTCTATCCCCAATTTCTTCCCATTGGCATCCAACCCGACCCCTTCACTTTGAAGGCGACTACTTCTTCATCCAAATCAACATTGCTGACTAAAACTTGGAAGAAGTGTGAGCCCCCGCTTATTGTGAATCTAATGCCTCCAGTCCTCGCGCAGTTTACCTTGCAAACTAATGCATTTTTTATTTTTATTTTTAAAATGTGCAAACTAATGCATTTTTAATTTTTATTTTTAAAATGTGAAGGGGGATGAGAATAGAAATTTGTCATCAAACACATTTATAAAAAACAAGGTGAATAAACATATGTTACATGTGAAAAAACCCAAATTATTATATTTCATACTTTTTTTAATAAGATAAAATTAAAATTAAGATGTAGTAAACTATTTTTCTACTCACAACCATGCAAGTGACTTGACTAAAAAGGGTCACTTAACCAATTAAAAAATAAGTATTCAAAGGACATAAATATATTATTCCTTATAAAGGTAATTTTTTAACTAGTTCATTTTTAAAAATATACATTAATAAAGTTTTCCAAGAAAATTTTTCAAATGAACCCCTAACCACGGAAATATTTATTTCTATGAAAATTTATTGTCTTATAAATATAATTTTCTTAAAAAAGTTACTTTTTTTAGAATTTCTTTTCTTCTAAAACCTCTTACAGGCCCTTAAATACCCCTCCTAATCCCCTTTTAAACGGGCTATTTAATTGGGTTTCATGCGATGGGCTTTCAAGTTGAAACTTCTAGCTTATTTAAGAGGTTATACACAACAGGAGCAAACTCTGTCTCTCAGAGCCTGCGGAGGCCTAGACCCTATGCATACGGCCAAACCAATGATAAGGTCGACCCCTTACTAACTATGGGTCCGACTATTGACACATAATTTGTACGTCTAGCCCTACAACGTGTTATTGCACATCCTAATCATATGCTTAATGTGCGTATGTGACGAATATGGGTCCTAATCAAATTAGTGTCTCGATGACTCATATGGGGTTGGCGCAACTGCCTCTACCCCCGTGACCAATATTGGCTCACCTAGACCGCAATCAATATGGACCGAAATAGGCCGGAGCCCATACCTTGGTCCAACAAAGTTGCTCACTAAGTTATAGTCGAGAGTAATGACTATTTAGGAATGAACTCACCAAGAGTAAACACAACAAGATATTCCACGGTTCCATGCTAACACTAGCATCAATTACAAATGTAGAAAACTACTTCGAAGAGGGTAAAACTGAACGAACATTCCCATCCACAGTTGGTAAAAGTGCATCTTAAGTTATAGACAAAACAGAAAGAGGGTAACAGTTATAGCTTCCACTACTAGCAAAAAAAGCTTAACAAAGAGAATTTTTCATTGATTCTTATTTCTTTATAAGGGAGATACTTGTCAACATCCTTAAAGACACTGCAAACTGCCGGATCACAAGCAGTTAGTTACCACCTTCATCAACATCAAATCCAAAAATACAAACCCAAATTTGCAAAAGTTCTTGATTGCTTTCAATTAGAGGAACTGATTAGTCCTGTATGCTTGGCCTTTATAAATTTGATGAAGTTCACAAAAGTTACATTCTGAGAGGCAAGAGACCCCCATTATACACATTAGAACATTGTGTAGAACCTTCTACAGAATGAGATTATTTGTACTTCTCTCCTTCTTCTCCTCCTGTTAAAAAAAAATTAACTGTCTTTGTAGTCATCACCTTAGAACTACTTTCCTGCAAATGTCTGCCCGAACTCCGAACTGCCACTGTAAAGGAGAAACGCCATATGAAGTAATAGTTCTTCCACTCCTGGTGGTGACTTCTAAGGATAGTGGCTGACCACTAAGCTGGGCATTGCATTGCCAAGTCTATCCCCAATTTCTTCCCATTGGCATCCAACCCATCCTTGACCCCTTCACTTTGAAGGCGACTACTTCTTCATCCAAATCAGCATTGCTGACTAAAACTTAGAAGAAGTGTGAGCCCCCGCTTATTGTGAATCTAATGCCTCCAGTCCTCGCGCAGTTTACCTTGCAGACTAATGTATTTTTTATTTTTATTTTTAAAATGTGCAAACTAATGCATTTTTAATTTTTATTTTTAAAATGTGAAGGGGGATGAGAATAGAAATTGGTCATCAAACACATTTATAAAAAACAAGGTGAATAAACATATGTTACATGAGAAAAAAACCCAAATTATTATATTTCATACTTTTTTAATAAAATAAAATTAAAATTAGGATATAGTAAACTATTTTTCTACTCACAACCATGCAAGTGGTTTGACTAAAAAGGGTCACTTAACCAATTAAAAAATAAGTATTCAAAGGACATAAATATATTATTCCTTATAAAGGTAATTTTTTAACTAGTTTATTTTTAAAAATATACATTAATAAAGTTTTCTAAGAAATTTTTTTAAATGAACCCCTAACCACGGAAATATTTATTTCTCTGAAAATTTATTGTCTTATAAATATAATTTTCCTAAAAAAGTCACTTTTTTTAAAATTATTTTTCTTCCAAAACCTCTTACAAGCCCTTAAATACCCCTCCTAATCCCCTTTTAAATGGGTTATTTAATTGGGCTTCATGTGATGGGCTCTCAAGTTGAAACTTCTAGCTTATTTAAGAGGTTATACACAACAGGAGCAAGCACTATCTCTCAGAGCCTACGGAGCCCTGGACCTTCTGCATATGGCCAAACCAACTATAGGGTCGACCCCTCACTAACCACGGGTCCGACCATCGATACATAATTCGTGCATTTGGTCTCACAATATGTTATTGCACATCCTAATTACATGCCTAATATGCGTGCATGATGAATATAGGTCCCAATCAAATTAGTGTCACAATGACTCATATAGGGTAGGTGCAACTGCCTCTACCACCCTTGGACCCCGTAACCAGTACCCGCCCTGGTCCAACAAAGTTGCTCACTAAGTTATAGTCAAGAGTAATGACTATTTAGGAATGAACTCACCAAGAGTAAACACAACAAGATATTCCACGGTTCCATGCCTACGCTAGCATCAATTACAAATGTAGAAAACTACTTCGAAGAGGGTAAAACTGAACGAACATTCCCATCCACAGTTGGTAAAAGTGCATCTTAAGTTACAGACAAAATAGAAAGAGGGTAACAGTTATAGCTTCCACTAGTAACAAAAAAAGCTTCTCAAAGAGAATTTTTCATTGATTCTTATTTCTTTATAAGGGAGATACTTGTCAACATCCTTAAAGACACTGCAAATTGCCGGATCACAAATAGTTAGTTACCACCTTCATCAACATCAAATCCAAAAATACAAACCCAAAAAAATAATTAAACAAGTAGCTGATCAGAAGTAATAATAGAGCAAGCAGAGGAGTGAGGAACCAGGGAATAGACACCTCTACAGTAATGAAGGGGTGAATCGGACTGCTCAAACAAGTTGGCGGCTCCTGAAATTCAGGAGACAGAGGAGGTCTCGTCAGCGGCGTCGGGGTTGGTGAAGATGGAGGGGGAGTCCTTGTTGGTCGAAGCGACGACCATGGCAACTTACAAATGTAGAAAACTACTTCGAAGTAAACACAACAAGATATTCCACGGTTATAGTCAATATTAATGACTATTTAGGAATAAACTCACGCGAGTAAACACAACAAGATATTCCACGGTTCCATGCTAACACTAGCATCTTACAAATGTAGAAAACTACTTCGAAGAGGGTAAAACTGAACGAACATTCCCATCCACAGTTGGTAAAAGTGCATCTTAAGTAACAGACAAAACAGAAACTGTTACCGTAACAGTTATCTTTATAAGGGAGATACTTGTCAACATCCTTAAAGACACTGCAAACTGCCGGATCACAAACAGTTAGTTACCACCTTCATCAACATCAAATCCAAAAATACAAACCCAAAAAAAATAATTAAACAAGTAGCTGATCAGAGGTGATAATAGAGCAAGCAGAGGAGTGAGGAACCAGGGAATAGACACCTCTACGGTAATGAAGGGGCGAATCGGACTGCTCAAACAAGTCGGCGGCTCCTGAAAATCAGGAGACAGAGGAGGTCTCGTCAGCGGCGTCGGGGTTGGTGGAGATGGAGGGGGAGTCCTTGCTGGTCGAAGCGACGACCATGGCAACTTTGATCGGCGGACGAAGGACTGGAGGTTGGAGGTGGTTGGACCTTCCTGCAACTCAAGAGGGACGCGAATCTGCTGGTGAGCAATTCTGAATCTGAGGGCATCATCCCTCTTCTGCCCCTCGAGTAGCAACAGCTCCTTCCCAGAGTGCCCGATTGTCGCGATCGACCCGGAGGGAGAAGGGACAGGGCGGGCCGGCGGGCGGGAAAAGAGCCACATTTTGTCGGTCTCATTATTTTCCTTTGAATGAGGTTAACAGAGACGGAGTGGCAACGAGGTTTTGAGAACCGTCTCTAATTTTTTATGTGAAGGTTATGATGTGGCAAAGTTTTATTGGTGGCCAACCGGTGCTGAGGGAGAAAACCTCCCCAGCAGATTCGTGTCCGAAATTTCCTTACTTCACACTGACCTGTGCAAAGGTTTTGATCGTTTGTGACTGGAATAATCGATCAATTCGGTCACGGTCAATCGGTTACAAATAATGCGGACGCGGACGACCGAAGTCCATTTCCACTCCTTTTTTCGAAAGTGGGATGTTAAGAGATTCCCATGTTGGTCACTGAGCACGCTATCGCTCTCTCCTCTCTCCGTGATTTTCCTATATGTAACCAAAAGGAGGGCAAGGAACTGCCGCACTGAATCGAGGCTCACCGGGGAATGTGATAGCGATGAAGACTACGCCCCGCCGGTCGTCGGCGCGGGAGCAAAAGAGCACGTGGTGGCGAGAATGCTGTCCCAGTTTTTGGCCGAAAGCTAAAAAACCTGTGCCCTCTGGGATCCCAACTGTAAGTGATGCAATTAACAGCCTGCCTATCCCTCAGAAGGAGCCCAATCAAGTGGATGTACTTGGTCATAGGGAAGAACCGTCATCTTCCCCTGCATATGAACCGCTGCAAGTGGATGCTGGCCGAGTTCCAACTTTCAAAAAGGTATGTGATTTCCTTAGATATGATGAATTTAATATGGTGGTCATTTACGGTATGGGTAGTGTTGAGCAAATCACACTCATGTAAGTGATGCAATTAGCAACCTGCCTATCCCTCTGAAGGAGCCCAATCAAGGAGACCCAAGTTCAGCCCAAATACAAAAGCAAGTGGATGTACATGGCCAGGGGGAAGAACCATCATCTTCCCCTGCATATGAACCGCATCAACTGGATGCTGCGCGAGTTCCAACTTTCAAAAAGGTATGCGATTTCCTTAGATATGATGGACTTAATATGGTGGTCATTTACGGTATGGGTAGTGTTGAGCAAATCGAAAAAATTTTGATCACTTTTTGAAACCTTCCAAATTTAAATTTACTTGGGTAGTTGTTTCTACTGTAATTTATGTGGATAACATTCAGCAAAAAATGTTTGAAGAGATGGATTTCCCTTAAATTAAGATGAAGGCTTACTTAAACGTGCTGAACAAATAAGTAAGGCTCTTGATGCAAATGAAATTGCTTTATTATTTGATGATATCTGGGAATTTTTAGATCTTAGGAACTTTAGATTGTATTGATTTGAATATTTCTACTTTCAAAATATCTTTCAATAACGATGAAGCCACACTTAAACGTGCTGAACAAAAAAGGCTCTTGTTGAGATTGAAGTTGCTTTATTATTTGATGATATCTGGGAATTTTCAGATCTTAAGAACTTTAGGTTGTATTGATTTGAATACGTCTACTTTCAAAATATCTTTACGACTCCAATAGAGAAGGCATTCGGAAAGCTCCTGATCTAGAGATTAAGGTTGAATCTTTGGGTGGGATGATTCATGGGCCCTATTTGAGAAAATTTTAAGTAAGAAGGCCCTTGAGTCTCACTATAGAATTCAAGACCTTGCAAAAGAAATTTCTAACGAATGCAAAGGGATGCCACTTGCACTGACTATCATTTGTTGGGCTACGACCTCTAAGTATACCCCCTAAGAATGGAAACATGCATTAATTTCTTCAAAAGTCCTCATGGGTTTTTGATGTTCAGAAAATTTTGTTTGCTCAGTTGGAACTCATCTATGATACTTTCCCAGATTGTTTCATGTATTGTTTCTTATACCCTGAAGATCGGGAGAGGAACTCTTGTGAAGTGGTTGGATATTGGAATATAGGAGTTTGGCCTTGATTGACAACTTTGAGGAAGCATGTAATAGAGGATACAAGATCCTTGCAACCCTGCTGGCAGTGTGCCTATTGGAACAATCAGGTGGTAACTCCCAAAAGATGCATGATGTCATCTAAGACATGGTGGAATGCATCCGAATTAAAGTTGAATTTCTTTATTTACATGAAGGTTTTGAATTGATAAAAGCACAAATAGCTGATAGTTGGAGAGATGCCAATAGGATTTATGTACTGAATGGAGATGAATTGCCTGAACATCCTCTTTGCTTCAATCTCTCTGCATTGATTTTCAGCAGTATCAATTATTCCAAAATCAAGCCGTATGAATGGCTTCTGCAATTCCATGTGGAGAGTAAGAGCCTTGGAACTAGAAAGTTTTGAATTTCTCAAACTTCCAATGGTAATTGGACGACTGTTAGAGTTGAGATATCTTGGCATAAAATGCACAAGTGTGGAAACATTGTTAATAGTGGTAAGCATTTTGTGTAAGTTGGAGGTGCTATACATGTGGGATTACATATACCTTACGAAGATTCCAGTGGCCATCAGACAACTTGTTGGGCTAAGAAAACTTAAAATCTATCCGTGTCCCAAAGCTTGGCCTTTGGTACATGTAAGGGTCTGTTTGGGTAAGCCTTTCCAGGGAGGATTTAAGGGATGGAATTGGCGGAAATCTTGTGATTTCCATCAAATCGTGTTTGGTTGGCTGCTTTGCTGGAAATCCCAAATCCTGAGGATTAGGCGGAAAGCGGGGCTAATTCCTGCTTTCCATACAATCTCCTCATTGAGGAGATTTGGTGGAAATCTGCCCACTGTCGCTCTTTCTGGACAGATGCTGTGATGCAGGAACTGAGTTGGAATTATAATCGGATTTGAATGGCATTTCATCAAACACTTGTGAATGGAGTTATAATATGTAGGGGCAGTTCCGGTATTCACTAACGAAGCTGATTAAAACATGTTGGTGAGCGGGTAATTTCCTGGAATAAGTGAAGGGCAAATAAGACATTTGTGTTTAAGGCGATGGACCGTTAAAACTTTTAATCTTCTCCTACCTTCAGCCATTCCAACAGTAACAAGCTGCAGCTGAGATTCACGGCGTCAAGTTCAAACTGCATTTCCATCACGATTTGATTACAAATCTGTATGTTAGTATAAATAGAATTGGAGATGTAATTAGAGGGTGGTTGATTGTGAAAGTTCTTTCTGATTTGGTTGTTCAAAACAAGGGTTTGTTCCCTGAGCCCTGTTTCGGGCTGAAGCTGGTGATTTAGCGGGAGGCTAAATCTTAGCTTGTTTCTTTGTTTCTGTCTGTAATTTCGTTTCTGATTAGTGAAGATTGAAGATCAGTTTCTGTTTCTGGAGATCCGTTTTCTAGTTGAGCGCCTGCATCACGCTGCCCCTCACCTCCCACCCTGCTTCCCTTCATCTCACTGTCGCCTCTCCATCGCTTCCCTCTTCTCTTACCTCATCTCCAAATTCGCTTTCTTCTTCGGCCTCCAACCCCCCTGCTTATGGTGCTCGAGTCTCGATTGCCTTATTGATCTGCAGACTAAAGCAGTCTTTTATAGGAATCTCGTATGTGAAGCCCACACCGGTGAGATATCCAAGCTGAAGTATTGTTCGAATCATTGGTGACTAGCCAAGGACTGCTGTATGTGCAAGGAGTGCTCGACCTCTTGGCTGTTGCAGAGCCTAGTTGAACGACAAATTACATTCATTTCTTAGGTCTCGAGCAATGGGTTGTCAAATATCCAAAAGGGTGCTGCTGAAATGAAGTGTTCGTGTTGCGTGGTGACCATGGATGAAGGGGGGATGTATTCTTCATATTTGCTGCTCTAGCCTTCATGGGACATTCTCGACTATACCCATAAGGCAAAATGGATTACGGAGAAGAGCGGGGTCCAATATGCTTGCGATCATTGTTGTGATGTTGAGTATCTGAAGCCCGATTACCTAGGAAGCAACTTTCATGAAGATGATGTTAGGAACAGAGCAGAAATTTTAGAGAATCAGATAGTTCCAGTTGAATAGATGGGGCTCATCCATTATAGTTGACGCTTCGCGGACGATCACCAATTGATGACCGTTTAGTTGAACTGATTGATTGTATCACTGTGGAGGATCAACACCCTTCAAGATGCAGATCACATGCTTCAAGATGCAGAGCAGATGCTGGAGAACTAGATAGCCAAGAAAGACACTGGTTCAAGGAATCAGATCTGCAGCTAGAAGACAAACTGAATGTGACTGTGGAGACCAATTAAGACAAAGGAAGAGATGAGGATGCAATTCGGAACACGAGTGAAGGGATGGAAGCAACTGGAATTTCTGAACTCCCGGCACAAGGAATCCAAAACTGATTTGTTTGAAGAAAAACAACATGAAATCTGGGTGATAGGTATAAGGGAATTTGCCGTTTTTACTTCTTCACCCATATATTTTAGTTTCTTTGTTACATTTTGCTTCTAAATGCATAAAATATGTGCAGCACGACAAGAAGAGAAAAAGGTTTTAGATTTTGAAACCGAAGATGGTAGTTCGGCCGAGAGACCATTCACTCCTCAAGTTGACAAAACAGTCTCTTCAGTTGAGTTGCTGCATTCACAAGTTGAGCCTTGCTGCGATGAACTTGTGACTCCTGAATTTGAAGGTGCTTCAATAATTTTCATTTTAGCTTCCTGCTCTATTGGTTAGTTGGACATTGATTCTCGGTAGTAAACAGTCCAATTGGCCTAGTGTCTCTAATGCAAGTTTTAATTATTCTGGGGTTGATCAGATGAGAGAATTAGATGATGGGAGAGAAAGCAATATAATGTCTTGAGTCAATGATCCAAGTTGAATCGATTTACAGGGAAGAAAGAGTGGTTATAAAACCTTTAAATCATAGCCGTCAGATCAAACGGATGGCTGTGATTCATTATGGCGATGGGTATAAAGGTAATTATAAAACCTTTAAATCAGCTTTCCTCTTTGCCCATCTAAACAGGATTTGCAGAATCCTGCAAAAAACTGCTTCCCCAATACTGTATCCAAATGGGATTTGGCTTTCTGGTAAATGAATTTCCTAAAAATCTGGCTTTTGATTTCCTCCAAAGCGGTACCTAAACGGACCCTAAATCTGAGCAAGCTAGAAATCATGAGTATATGGAGCAAAGGCTCCATTGAAGTGATCCCCACCTTGACTTTTCAAAATATGGTTGTGATATGTCCAACTCCTATTAGAATTAGATTGGAATTATATTTCAGATTTCCTAGATTAGATTTCCTTTCCTAAAGTAAGTAGGATTTGCTATTTAATTGCAATTCATAATTAGATTAGGATTATCTTTCCTTATGCTAGTAGGATTAATTCCTAATTGTTCTATAAATTATAGTGCACAGCCTTGTGCTAATCAATCAATGAAAAATTCAGCCATTAGTCTAGTTAATTAGTTGCTCTTCCTATCCTTCCTCTCTTTCCCCTTTTCCCTTAGATTTTTCCTGTGTAGATTGTAGTCTACATCAATGCTATCGGAGCGTTTCCTCCTGTGCCCTTTGCCCTCCCACCCTCCCTCTTGACGCTATGACCGGCCCACGACAAAAGAGCCTCGACACAATGGCTGCGCCCTCCTCTGCCACATTGGACCCGTCTGTGCTCCGAGACATACCCGTCTAAGAGTCCTCTCCCGCTCGACTTCACTCTCGTATTACTCAACTAGAGATAGGTATCAACGATGCGGGTCCAGAACTTACCGAGGTTCACCGATCGTTGACATTGCTCGGTCAAAATCAGAGACCATTGACCGTCGCTTTGAGCTCCTCGATTGCCGCCTTGACCAATTCTTGCTGCCCATGCAGCAAGCACGTCTTTGGCCTCCGGCTTCGGACTCTCCACCTTTGCCACCGACGACTGGCTTCTCCCCGGAGTTGCGATACCCTGCCAACAGTTCCTCTTATGACAGCTTGCGGTTGCAGCTTGCATCCACCCGCCCAGCAGGGATCCTTTCACTCCCAGGCTCTTTGGCACATTCTGAATCATCGTTGACACGTGAATCCGATTCAGCACCGTTCGCTGTCTTTGCTCTTCCACTGGATGCCTCTGCCACCTCTGCTCACTCTGGCCTCCGATTCTGGTGGTGAGCCACCACAGCCTTTTTCTCCAGCCACACCCCTTCCTGCAGAACACGTAGCCCTAGTTGCTTCTGCCACCCTGTTCGTCATTGTCTAGTGGTCTTCACATAGCTCTCTGGGATTTCATTGGCCCACGGTCGTCAAGGCCCTCACTTTCCCACACGAATCGCCGTCGCTAGCCTCTGTCGGTGAGCACCTCGTCCCGTCGACTGCTGCTGCCATTTTGCAGGCCTCTGTTCCGGCCGATCTTCCACTGGTCGTGTGATCTATTGATGCTCCATTGCATGCCATGAGTTGCCTTGATCCAGACCACTTCTACTTGAATCCGCTGTTGGGGAGCTGCATCACAGGGCCTTCGCCTCCTTGCCAGCCGCTCCTGGGCACGATCTCCCATCCACCTTCCAACTGGATGTTGTCCAGCTGCCGCATCACCTTGATCAATTGGCTGGCTGGTCACATCTCCTTCTGCATCACCCTGAGCCGCCCGCCGTGAATCCCCTTGCTCCGGCCTACCCGCTGCCTCAGTGGCTATCGCCCTTGGCTTCTTTCGTTTCCGCCGGATGTCCTCTTCCAATGGAATTTACTTCCCACTACGGTCCGGTCCCATTCCCTACTCGAACCGGTCCTTCTTGGCTGTAGGCAGGTCATTATGCGGGCCTTGTTCCCAACCCCTTCTGCCTCCAGCTCCACTAGTGGCTCCACCGCTTCTCCCACACGAGGATCCACTTCTCTCTTCTGCACTTCCAGGCTGTTCATTTGCTCGTGCCCAAGGGCCCTATCAGGCTGTGCCTGTTTCCTTTCCCTTGGCTATGACTATATGGACAATTCGTATGATCACGGCAAAGCCTTCCATGCTAACCATGATTATGATTACCATAGCGGTCATCCTCACGGCTGTGGGAATGGAGGTCCCTAACCCCATGTGCGTCCACTTGGTTATGCTGCAGATGCCCATGATTGAGGGAACTGTCCAAGCTTGTTCCAGTTCGACTCACTTTTCTGATCTTCAAAGGGGACAAATCGGAGGAATGAGTATCCCGCACTCGATGATTTTCACTTCCACCAGACTCCCGCTCATGAGTGTATTCATCTTTCTCATACTCTGTCTACTACATGGGATGACATGGAACGAGCTCTCCTTATTTGCTTTGGACCGACTAATTATGAAGATTATAATCTTCGTCTTTCACGTGTTTGCCAAACTACCCCCGTCAAAGCTTATTAGGATGAATTTGAAAAGTTGTCGAATCAGGTTTCTAATTAGCCTACTTTGATCGACACTTTCCTTGGTGGTTTACGATCCGATTTGCAAGCTTTGGTGTGCATTTTCAAGTCCCATACCTTGACAGAGACAATTCGTATTGCTCATATGTATCAAGAGCAACTTCAGCATCAACGTGTTCCATGGGCTCTGCTATCTTCTTTTGCTAATGGTCCACTCACTACTATGGGGTGTACACCTCCTACTTTGCCCATTACGATTCCTCTTAAGAGGTTATCCCAGGCTGAAATGGAGGCTCAATGCTCAAAGGGCTTATGTTATAATTATGATGAAAAGTATGCCCCTGACCACCATTGCAAGACCCTTCATGCTTATGTGGTTGCCAATGCACCTGACCTAGTAGATTCTCCATACCTTGTGGCTGAGTTTGACCCTGCCCTAGCCGCCTTGGTCAATGACCCCTATCTGTCCTTTCATGCCTACGAAGGAGGTAATGCTCCCAACGCTATGCACATTAATGGTCAAATTGAGAAACAGTGGGTCATGGTTCTTATCGATAATAGGTAGAACCCATAGTTTCGTTAATGAAGTCGTTGCTAAAGAATTTGGCTTGCAGATCTCCGAATGCCCTACTTTTGATGTCATGATCAGTGATGGTGCAAAGCTTCATAATATGGGGGTTTATCGTACGACATACATGCTTGCTCAAGGTCTTAGTATCACATTTTATTTCTACGTTATGCATATCAAATGAGCTGATATCGTTCTTGGCATGGATTGGTTACGCACTTTGAGAAAGGTCTAATGGACTTTAAAGATATGCAAATGAGCTTCGAGATTGATGGAGTCAAGCGTCTCCTTACCACTCAACCTCTAGATAAATTACACATTATTCAACGACTACAACCGAAGTATGCTTGGGTTTTACATCCGTTTGCAGTTGACACTGCCTGGCCTTGAGGATAAGGCCTAGCAGAAGCAGTGGTAGAATGATATGTCCAACTCCTATTTGAATTAGATTTGGAATTATATTTCAAATTTCCTAGATTAGATTTCCTTTCCTATCCTAGAGTATGTAGGATTTGCTATTTAATTGCAATTCACAATTAGATTAAGATTATCTTTCCTTATGCTAGTAGGATTAATTCCTAATTGCTCTATAAATTATAGTGCACAGCAATCAATGAAAAATTCAGCCATTAGTCTAGTTAATTAGTTCCTCTCCCTATCCTTCTTCTCTCCTCTTTCCCCTTTTCCCTTATATTTGGCTGACTTGAGAATTCTCATCATGTTGATAACAAATTTCGAGATATTGTCAGCCAACTTGTAGAATATGACAAAGTTGGAAATTTTGGAAATTTATTTTTGGTTAAGAAATAAAAAGCATATACTTTCACATGACAAGGCAAAATCTTCACAACCTACTTTGTTTAATATCATCGTTATCTGTTTTGTAGAATCTTTGCATCAAACGAAAAATGGGAGAAGCTAATTGGAGAATTTTCTTTGCACAAAATGCCAAATAAAGTGATATTTTATATGGAGGGACCCCCTCCTGGTGTTGACATTTTTATATATTCTGTTGTGATCTCTCCATCTTGGGGATGAGAAAAGGGTAAAAGTATATGTTTTATATTTTTAAAAGTGTTGTTCTTTATCTGTGTTAATATATATGTGGTTGCCAGGTTGGAATGCTTGGTTTTTTAATTCATGTGAACATTATTGCTCTTTTTCTATTGATTTCACTTTCCATATCAATTTTGGTTCGTTGACTCTTCTGCTGTGCCATTATTTTATTTAAAGGAGTCCCCCTCAGGAAACTTTTGTACCTATGAAGATGAAAGTATTACGCTTAATGCTACCTTTGAGGATGGTCTTAATAATTGGGCTGCTAGAGGATGCCGTATTGATTTCCATGAGTCGATGGGAAATGGGGATGTGCTTCCCTACAATGGAAAATTCTTTGCTAGAGCAACTCGTCGAACTGATAGCTGGCATGGCATTCAGCAGGAAATCACTGCCAGGGTTCAGAGAGAACTTGCCTATGAGGTTAGAGCTGTAGTTTGCATTTACAAACACTCAAGTCCCGTCAATGTCCAAGTTACTTTGTGGGTGCAGACTCCTGATCAACACGAACAATATATATGCATTGCAAAGTTAGTTTGTCTTCTTCTTTTGAGCTTTCAGTTGCATTTTCTTTCTTCTGATATTCCGTATTTTATGTTTTGCTTGTTTCGTTTTTAGTTGTAGGATCTGAACAAGGGATCTGAGAACCTGGTAGCTTGAGCCTGCAGATATGATGAAAGTGAATGAATATATGACCTTATAAATTAATATAAAAAAGAAATATATCTTTTTTATCTCTGGTTTCTTGTGAGAGTATTGAATATCTTTGCATATGTAATGGCGCTTTTGTATCTTCACAAGTTACGATAAGAAGTCCATATACTGTATATATTTTAAATTTTGAGAGAAGACAAAATTAGGTATATTAATCTTTGCCTGTTAGTTCCTTTGAGTATTTGCTAATAAGAAAGTAATAACATACAAGAGTGAATTAACTTCCAGCCTGTTATGAATCAAAATTAGGGTTCCTTTTAGTTTCCTTAATTAGGATTTCTATTATGAGTAGGTTACTTAGTATCTAATTCTTTATTAAAGGTAGGATGCTTTATTTTAATTAGTTTCCTTACAATAAGTGGCTCTTAAGCCTACAAATTATAAGACACTTCTCTTCTAAGAGAATAAGCACAAAGAACACAAAATTAGTAGTTTATTATTACCGTCTCCTTTCAATCTTTTCTCCTCTTTCTCCTACATATAATCCTACTGTAGCAACTATGACACAGCCTGCAAGAAAATCTGAGCATTGAAATTCTGCTATATTTCTATATTTGCAAACTTTACATGGTTTTTCTCTTTGGTATGATAGTGATGAATGCTTGATTGTCTTCATTTACTTTTGTTAGTACGGTTGCATCAGAAAAGGAATGGTTCCAATTGCAAGGGAAATTCCTCCTGAATGGGGATGTTTCAAGAGTAATCATCTTCTTAGAGGGACCACCTGCCGGGGTTGATATCCTTGTCAATTGTCTGATGGTAAAGCGTGCAGAAAAAACCCCCTCCTTTTACCACCACCGGGTTTTTGAGGTGAGATCACCTACTTTTGTCTGTTGTATATGGGTTTCATTAGTCCATTGAAACGTTCTCTTGTAGGCTGTTAGGGAGTGTCCACAAAATATTGTATTGTGTTTTTCATCATAGTTTTTTTAGTTCCTCCATTTCTAGTTTTGACCAGGACCTTACGCCTTCATTCTAGACTATGTTGTGCCAACTCATTCATAAAAATGAGCATAGTGATATCCTTTCTTATTAACTCTAAGTTTTCTTACATCTCCCTCTCCCTCTTTTGAATTCATTTACATGGATCCCTTCTAACCTTCTTACCAAGGCATTCGTTGGTCTTTTTTGTACGTGCCTATACTAACACAACCTACATTCCGTAAGTTTCTCGCTAAAGGTGCTACCCCTAAGTGCTTGCTTAATTGTCCAAGTTTTGAAAATTTTGTAGTACATGTTTGATAGAATAAGCAATTATTTTGGTAGTAATGCTATGTATAGGGCCCGTGGATCATAATGTGCCTGCTGCGATCATTTGTGTTTGTCTGCGAGCACATGTAGCATTTTTATTATTTATTGAATCAAATTTAAAGAATTTTGATGAAGGTATGTATAACTAGAGGCATTACAGGCGTAGCTAGAGTGTAGACAAATGCCCGCTGCCCCTTGAACTCGTCGCCCTGCCTGGCTCCTGGAAATCAGGAGGTAGTTGGGTTTTCTAAAGCCCCATACGCTCCCTTTTTTAGCACCATTGGATGGCGATCCAACAGTGCAGTGTGGACCTGCATGCAGAAAGCCTGTCTGCATGCAGGCTCATATTAACCTTTTCCATGTACAAAATTTAAAACCTAATAACTCTAAAAGATTAATCTAAAATCTACAAAATAACATGATTTGTTAGCTTATTCCACATAACTACAAAAAGATGGTGAAATGCAAAATGTCTGCAAGAGAGATCCCTGTTTTTTTTCCCACGCAGCTCTTTATAATCCATTGATCTTCCATTCACTATTCTTCTATTTTGCGGTGGAATTTATTTACTGGCCCGGGAGATTTTCTTATTAATTTTTTATTTTACTGGGTGTACCAAAATTCTTTCTTTTTCTTTTGGGAGTGCCTGCAATGTAGACAGTGATGTCAAGTTTTGTCAATGGTAGAAGATCAGCATATAGGGTATGCCAGGAGAAATTGGAACTTCAATGAGGACAAAATAACGGCCAAGACAAGCTAAGTTTTTCAGGACATAAAAGCATATGCATAGATCAGAGCAGAATTTAGCTGAAGCAAACTAGTTGTACAGAAAATGCCACAAATTGGCAGGTGTGACCCACAAATCTCAGCCTAGTGTGAGGGAATGCATAATCACTAGACTGTTTATGCAGGATACCTTGTGTATGAAAGTGCAATTGAATGTCCTACTGACAATGTGAAAATGTAAATGAAATTGGAACAATGTGTTGCAAGTTAATTAACAGTATAGAATCTACTTTGTTTGATGTCATCATTATCTGTTTTGTAGAGTCTTTGCATCAAAAACAAAATGGAAAAATTTGGTTGGAGAATATTATTTGGACAAATTGCCAAATAAACTGATATTTTATTTGGAGTGACCACCTCCTGGTGTTGACATTCTTTTAGATAAGATTCTGATCTCTCCATACTGTCAATTAGAGAAAAGGGGAAAAGTATGTGTTTCATGTTTAAAAAGTATTTTTTGTTAGTTATCTGTGCTATCATATCTGTAGTTGCCTGGTTGGAATGCTTGGCTTTTTCATTCACATGAATATTACTGCTCTTTTTCTCAGGATTTTATTTTTCATCTCTATTTTAGTTTATTAACTCTTCTGTTGTGCCATTATTTTCTTTAAAGGAGTCCACCTCAGGAAAGTTTTATGCTGATGGAGATGAAAATATTATCCTTAATGCTAACTTTGCCGATGGTATTAATAATTGGGCTGCAAGAGGATGTTTGATTGATTTCCATGAGTCGATGGGAAATGGGGATGTGCTTCCCTACAATGGAAAATTCTTTGCTAGAGCAACTCGTCGAACTGATAGCTGGCATGGCATTCAGCAGGAAATCACTGCCAGGGTTCAGAGAGAACTTGCCTATGAGGTTAGAGCTGTAGTTCGGATTTGTGGAAATTCTAGTCCTGCAAATGTGCAAGCTACTTTGTGGGTGCAGACTGAAGGTCACCATGAACAATATATAAGCATTGCAAAGTGAGTTTGTTTTCTGCTTTTAAGCTTTCAGCCTTTTTCTCCTTTTGATATTCAATTCCAAATGTTTCTTTATATTTTGCTTTAATAATGTGTTTGTTTGTTACTAGTTGGAACTGAACAAGGGATTTGAGAACCTTGTAGCTTGAGCCTTGCACATATGTTGAAAGTGAATGGATGCATGACTTTATAAATTGATATAGTAAAGAAATCTTTCTCAAATCTTTTTGATCTCTAGATTTTGAATACTTTTGCAAATGTAGTGAGAGTTTTTTTTGTGTTTTGCAAAGTTATGGATAAAAAGTCCTTATACAGATTCAAATTTTGTGAGAAGAGAATTTGGTATAGCAATTTTTGCCTGTTATTTTCTTTGAAAATGTGGTAATGAGACGGTATCAACCAATAAGGTGTTTAAACTTTCAACCTTCTAGAAAATCTTCGCATGAAAATTTTGCTATCTTTCATCTATTTGCAAACCTTTATGTCTTTTCAGAATGTTTGATTTTGTCTTTGTTTACTTGTGTTAGTTCTCTGGCATCAGACAAGGAATGGGTCCAACTGCAAGGGAAATTCCTCGTGAATGGGTCTACTAGGAGAGTAATCATCTTCTTAGAGGGGCCGCCTGCAGGGGTTGATATCCTTGTCAATTGCCTGACAGTAAAGCGAAAATCCCACTTCACCACCTCCAGTAGTTGAGGTGAGATCACCAACTTGTTTGTTGTACATGGGTTTTCATTAATCCATGAATACATCCTCTTATAGTGTGTTTGGGAGTGTCCACAGTGTGTTGCATTGTGTAATCAAATTTTCGTCCAAAATTTTGTAGTTTCTGCTTTTCTTTTGACCTGTACAAACTTTTGGAAATTTGATAATGTACCTGTTTGATAGAATATTTTATTGAATCAAATTAAAATCATTAATAAAGTTTATCCCCTTATTACTTCAGTTGGGTGCACATGGGACATAATTTATTCTAGAGAGTTTTTTGTTTCTTCTTTCACGTGGGCAGAGAGAAAAACTTCTTCTTTTTTGGTTTTCTTCTTTGTGTGAGAGGGGTGAGAAATATGGTGTGCAAAGGGGTTCTCTCAAGGGGCTATTTGAGAGGCTTGTAATTCACCCGGTTTTTTTTTAAGTAATAGTAGAAAGACTCTCTTTGGCCATGGACATAGGCATCTTGCCAAACTACGTAAAATTAGTGTCTTACTTTTTATTATTTTTTCTTTTTTCTTTTTGGATTGTGCCATTATCAAAATTCAACAAATTGGTATTAGACCTTTGGTTTAAAACAATTTTTTTTCATGTTGGCATCAAAGGGGTTTAACAAAAATTTAAGTTTATCATGCTATGACAAAACACATTGCTATAAAATACCTTAAGTTAAGGGAATATGTGTCAAATTGAGATTAATATTTAAAAGGTGGACATTAATGCTGCAGATATATTAATGAAGCTGGTGACCATAGAAAAGTTCAAGCATTGCTTGAGCTTGCTTAATCTCGCAAAATGTTGAGGATCACATTGCACCCAGTCGAAGTATTAAAAATGTTGTGTTGAAGGTGGACGTAGAGACATAGGTAGGTGTTGATGATTCTCCTAGGTGACTTATCAAACTAAAGTCAAGGAGGAGATTATTAGCGTGACTTGAGTTATCATGTAGAGTCCAACCGGGATCAATTTTTTTTATTTCCAGAATGTTACAGAAGTAAGGATAAGGGCAAACCATTAAAAAGTTTATCCCTTCATAACTTCCATTGGTTACACATGAGACATAATTTATTTGAAAGAGTTTTTTTTTCTTTCACGTGGGAAGAAAGAAAAACTTCTTCTCTTTTGGTTTTCTTCTTTGTGTGAGAGGTGTGAGAAATATAGTGTATAAAGGGGTTCTCTCAAGGGGCTATTTGAGACGCTTGTAATTCATTTGATTATTTTTCTAAGTAATAGTGAAAACTCTCTCCGGTCATGGACGTAAGTATCTTGCCGAACCATGTAAATTTTGTGTCTTGCTTTATTTATTTTTTATTATTTTATTTACTTTATTTTTGGATTATGTCATTGTCGAAATTCTACAAACTGGTATTGGAGCTTTGGTTTAATTTTTTTTTTCATGATGGCATCAAAGAGGTTTAGCAAAAAATTAAGTTTATAATGTCAGGACAAAGCACATTGTAGTAATACACCATAAGGACAAAGCACATTGTTAGATGGAAATAATAATATTTCAAAGGTGGACACGAAAGATAATGTTGTAGATATGTTAACGAAGTTGGTGACCACAAAAAAGTTCAAGCATTGCTTGAGCTTCCTTAATTCACAAGATGTTGATGATCTCATTACACCTAGTTGGAGTTTTGAAGTTGTTGCGTTTAAAATGGAGGACGTAGGGACATAAGCAGGTGTCGATAATTTTCTTATGTGACTTGTCAAACTCAAGTTAAGGTGGAAATTGTTAGCGTGAGTTGAGTTATTATGTCCAGCCGGGATCAATTTTTCTGATTTCCTAGACATTACAGAAAAAAGGATAAGTGCAAACTGTTAATAAAGTTTATCACCTTATTACCTCCGTTGGTTGCACACGGGACATAAATTATTCTAGAGGGTTTTTTTTTTCTTTTTTCACATGGACAATGAGAAAAAGTTCTTCTCTTCTAGTTTTCTTCTTTGTGTGAGAGGGATGAGAAATATGGTGTACAAAGTGGTTCTCTAAAGGGGCAATTTGAGAAGCTGGTAATTCATTTGGTTATTTCTTAAGTAATAGTGGAAAGACTCTCCCCGGTCATAGATGTATGCATCTTGCTGAATCATGTAAATATTGTGTCTTGCTCGATTTACTTATTACTGATTTTTCTACTTTATATTTGGATTGTGTCATTGTTAAACTTTTACAAAGTGGTATTGGAGCTTTGGTTTAAAGAAATTTTTTTCCTTATGTCGTCAAAGGGGTTTAAGAAAAAAATAAGTTTATCATGCTAAGACAAAGCACAGTGCAGTAAAATATTATAAAGTAAGGGAATATGTGTTAGATGAAGAGATTAATATTCAAAAGGTAGACACGAAAGATAATGTTCTAGATATGTTAATGAAGCTGATGACTATAGAAAAGTTCAAGCATTGCTTGAACTTCCTTAATCTTATAAGATGTTAAGGATCACATTGCACCTAGTTGGGGTGTGGAAAGAGTTGTGTTCAAGGTGGAGGACGTAGGGACATAGGCGGGTGTGAATGATTCTTCTAGGTGAGCACTTGTTAATTTAAAGTTAAGGTAGAGATTGTTAGCGTGACTTAAGTAATCACGTAGAGTTTAGCCAGGATCAATTTTTTTTTTGTCCTCGGCGTTACGGAAGTAAGGATAAAGGCAAATCATTAATAAAGTTTATCACCACATTACTTTTATTGGTTGCACACATGACATAATTTATTCTAGAGTTTTTTTTTCTTCTTTCATGTGGGCAGGGAGAAAAACTTCTTCTCTTCTGTTTTCTTCTTTGTGTGAGAAGGGTGAGAAATATGGTGTACAAAGGGGTTCTCTCAAGGGGTTATTTTAGTGGATTGATATTTATCCGGTTATTTTTTAAGTAATAGTGGAAAGACTCTCCAGTTGTAGACTTAGACATTTTGCCGAATCACGTAAATTTCACGTCTTGTTCTATTTACTTTTTATTATTTTTTCTTTTATATATTTGGATTGTGTCATTGTCGAAATTCTATAAAGTGATATCAGAGCTTTGGTTTAAAGCAATTTTCTTTTCATGATGGCATCAAAGGGGTTTAGCAAAAAATCAAGTTTATCATGCAACGACAAAGCACATTGTAGTAAAATACTATAAGGCAAGGGAATATGTGTTAGATGGAGAGATTAATATTCAAAAGGTGGACAGAAAAGATAATGCTCAAGATATGTTAACGAAGCCGGTGACCACAGAAAAATTAAAACATTGCTTGAGCTTGCTTAATCTCACAAGATGTTGAACATCATATTGCACTGAGTTGGGGTGTGGAAGAAAATGATTTTAAGGTGGAGGACTCAAGGGCATAGGCTAGTGTGGCTGATTTTCTTAGGTAACTTATAAAACTTAAGTCAAGGTGGAGATTGTTTTCGTGTGAGTTATCACGTAGAGTCCAGTTAGAATCAATTTTTTTTATTTCCTATATGTTACAGCAGTAAGGATAAGGGAAAACTGTTAGTATAGTTTATCCCCTCATTACTTTTGTTAGTTGTACATGGGACAAAATTTATTACATAGTGTTTTTTCTACTTTCGCGTGGGCAGAGAGAAAAACTTCTTCTCTTCACGTTTTCTTCTTTGTGTGAGAGGGGTGAGATATAGGGTGTACAAAGGGATTCTCTCAAAGGTCTAATTGTGAGGCTTGTATTTCATCTGATTATTTCTCAAGTAATAGTAGAAAGACTCTATTCATTCGTGGACGTAGACATCTTTGTTGTGAATGTCGTAGGGGATGCTAGGGGTTGCCACTAAGGCTACGTAGTAGGGTAATTAGGGTTTTAATATAATAAAAATATTTAGGTAATTAGGTTAATTAAAATATTAGTATTTTATGTTAACTATGTTCTTGGGCCTTAGGTGCCTGTTAATGAGCCCATATAATTTTTCTATTTAAATATAAGGACTATGCCCTAGGTGATTAATGAATGATTAATTATTTTATCTTCTCTTTTTTCTTCCCTGTCTCTCAAACAGCCTGAAGGCCATTCCTAAGGCAACTAGCAAACCCACTTTAACAATAATCATGGTTGAGTTGAAGTCCCTCAAAGTGCGTCTGGCAATCATGGAGGTGAGGGTCGAGGCTGTTGCACAGTTCCTAGCTTCCTGGCTGCGTGCACAGTGCCTCTTTTACCTGGGCCACCCCCTGTTGCCCTCGTGTAAGAGCCGCTAGATCCTCCACCGCGGTTGCCCAATGTTTGTTTAGCCAGGTGCTGATTAGCCACCACTCTACGGCAGCGGCAGTGGAGGACGAGGAGGCATCGCAGCCCCGCCCCATGGCTTCTCAGCCAACTCCACTCCTTCCGATGAGTCCTAATCCCTCGACGACATCATCTACCACAGCCGCTCTGGCAATCTCCTTGATGGACAATACTACGGGAAGAGGTTGCTGGACTACGTGGCCCTCCTTCCCCACCGCCCAGACTCGGACTGCGTCCAGTCCAACCGGGTCATGGGCTGCATGGCCCAGGTCTGGCTCTCCGCTGAGATGGATCTATATGTGCGGATGACGTTCGTGGATCCACAGGTGAAGGATGCGGGCGGCGCAGGGATGGTGCTGGCCAACACTGCAGCCAACGGGGAGGAGCTTGTGGCGGACGGCCACCTCATCCTGGCCACCGGAGTCGGCCAGAAGACTGGCGACGCTATCAGGGACTACATCCTCTCGGACTCGAGCCCGACGGCGATGATCATGTTCGGGAGCACGAAGGTCGGGATCCCACCATCACCGATGGTGGCGGCGGCGGCGCTTGGGGGCATTTGGGCTCGAGCCAGACCACTCCTTCAGAGTCACGCTAGCCTTTGTGACCGGCTCAAGGCAGGGGATTTCGCCGTACTGTTTCGCTGTGGAAGAAGGGATTTGGCCTTGCGGCTGGTCCGAGGATCCGGCCACGACAGAGGCGGGGGCCGCCTGGGTGTCTCTGGTGGACGCCATGGCAGGAGCTCAGCGCTATGAACCGAGACCCGGATTTGCCTCCGGGAGATGGCCTTGATGATGTGGGATTTTCTTGAAGGAGATCTCTGGCGATTCACCAGCGAAGGGGATTCCGGGGTTGCTGGAATTCCGGTGTGTGCCCAAGATTTCCTCAATTCCGATCCAGTAACACCCAAATTGCGACCCACTTTCCCTTATCCCCTAGTGAAACTCTTGGCCAATATCTCTGTTTTCACAGGGCTTTCACGAAAAGACATTGTGCTGGTTTCCATTGGGATTGCTCTGGCAGAGTCCTAATCACACGTGATTTTCCCTTCCTTTTGGATCTTATTACGCTGATGCTCCCTCAGCATCTGTTGACGGGCCGCAGCCTCTCCAGGAAATTGTCTTGTGCATTCACCCGATAAACTTCTCCCAATGGTCAAGAATCAGGTGACGAGTAGACAAGTTCGAAGGTTTTCGTCCATTTACTATCCAAGCAAATTATGAACGATTTGCTAAAGGCATTGCTATGGGTGTGAGCTTGTTGTTGACGGTGGAATGACAACATTTGAAGTTGTTGAAAAGGTTGGGAAGGATCTGAGATGCAAGTGCACAAACCTTGGTTTGCTTTTCCTCCGGGCAAAGTTGACATTTGGGAGAGATGGGAAAATTGTCACCAAAAGCTTTGGACTTCCAACCCTATTGTCTAAGGATTGGGATGATGAGGGGCTGCCTCATTTCTCTGGAAGGTTACTTTCCACATTGATGAAGATGTTGTTGGATATTGCGGATGACCCTGCATGGCACAGTGCAAAGAGCGAAGACGAGGATGCTGAGGAGGCGAGCAGTTACAGTGTGGCTCAAGAGTGCCTAGTCCAGTTTGCTGTCTCTCTTGGGGGGAATACCATTGTTCCAGTTGCCTCCGAGCTGCTGCCAACGTACATTGGTGCGTCCGACTGGCAGACACATCATGCGGCTTTGCTATCTCTCGCACAAGTAGCTGAAGATAGTCATGACAAAGCAATTGGGGAAGTATGGGAGATGGGGTTGAATTTATTCCAGCATCCCCACCCTCGTGTCCGTTGGGCTGCACTTAATGCAATTGGGCAGTTGTCCACAGATTTGGGTCTGGACCTGCAAAGAAGATTTCATTGGAAGGTGCTACCTGCTTTGGAATCTGCAATGGATGATTTTCAGACTCCTACAGTACAGGCACATGCAGTTTTAGCCATTCTCAACTTCAGCGAGAACTGTACTTCAGATATCTTAGCACCTTATTTGGATGAAATAGCAAGCAAGTTGCTTGTACTGCTTTGGAATGGAATGGAAATGGTGCAAGAAGGGGCGTTTACTGCTCTGGCATCTGTTGCAGATTTTTCCCAGAAGTACTTCCATGACATTGTCCAGGCTCTTCTTGCTGTGACCCATAGGGAAGACGCTAGGACTGCTGCCTATGAAATGCTGAATGAAGTTGTGAGGTGTTCAACGGGGGCGACCGCACCAACAGTTATGCCGTTAGTTCCAGTCCTCATTGATGGAGCTTAATCCAACATTTGAGTTGCATAAGCCGCAAAGAGAGTTACATGGCCTTCTCTGTGGGTGCCTCCGGGTTTTCATAAAAAAACCTTGACAAGCAACTCCCAGCTGCAAGGGCTAATTTTTTTGATGCACATGTATTCAAGGGAGTCTCAAAGAATTTTTGCGGCAAACTAAAGGCTGTGTCATCTGGAAGGTATGATGCAATTTCAAGGGCACAACCTATTATATCTGCAATGTGTGAGAGTCTCCATCTTGTTGCTTCCATGGAGGCCACGCTTTTTGTAACTTTTGCAGGCATTCATTCTCAACTTCCTTCTGGCATATTTTCCAATGTTACTGTGGCTCATCAACAACTTCTTTCTAGATCTTCATATACAACTAACTGGAGATGGTGAAAACTTTGCACTTCTGAAGGCTTGGGGAAACTCACTTGGATTCAGTATTACAGCTGTTGTGAATGCACACGCCTACAGCCCTGAGGAGTTTGTCCACAACATGGCAACTTCCCCAAGTAATATCAGGAGCATTGGTTTTATTGGTTTGACAGCAATGGGATTTGGCATCATGACACACCTGCTACAATTCAACTTTGCTGTTCTTGGCTATGATGTTTGTCCTCCTTCTTTAGCTCGGTTTGTTGAAGTTGGTACTGATCAACCTGTAATCCCGCTCATTCTTGATATTCCACCAGCTTCAGAAGCATTGAATGGGGTGCAAATGGAGCTAGTGGCTGCTGAGTTTCCTCTTTCGGAGGGTAGTGTTGCCACAACTACCATGGTTGACGCTTGCACAGGTGTTAATGTTGCTGTCCTGGGTGGTGGATTCCTTAGGAAAGAAGGAAGGGGGGGGGGGGGGGAAGGATGTTATGTCCAACCATGACTCCATCTATATGTCACATGTCACAAGCCTTGGCCCTGGAAAAGTATGCTGCTGCTAACTATATGTCACATGTCACAAGCCTTGGCCCTGGAAAAGTATGCTGCTGCTAACTGGAAGGTTATGGTTATGGTTGTGGAAAAGTATGCCTTGATTTTGAAGGTTATAGTTATGGTCCTTGGACTCGTCTCGAGGGTCTCTAACATTTGCTCGTGACTCAGCCGCACTCGCAGTTTAGGACCGACTATTCAGAGCAATAGCTTTGGTGGGCTTGATGTTTGGAGTTTTAAGGCCACGTCGAGGACGAGGTGATGCGCAAATGAAGCGTGGTGGAATGTTATGAACACCCTAAGAGATACTAGGGGTTGCTACTGTGGCCAAGTATTAGGGTTTTAATGTAATAAGAGTATTTAGGTAATTAGGTTAATTAAAATATTAGTGTTTTATCTTAATTATGTTATTGGGCCTTAGGTGCTTGTTATTAGGTTATTAGTAAATGATTAATTATTTTGTCTTCTCCCCTTTCTTCCCTGTCTCTCCCCTTTCTGTCCGGCCCCTTTCCCGGCCTCCCTACACCACTCCCTACCCGTGGACAACTATCCACATCACAATGGCATCCCCAAAGCCCACCTTTATGTCCCACCAAGAAAGAAGAGTATGCTCCTTCAATTGGCTCATCATGATGCGTGAGAGTGAAGAGGAGAGGGGCGGCCAATAGCATTTTCCAAAGCTTGTGCAGGCTACACTAAGGAGGGAGATGGGGATAGCAATTGGGAGAGAGGAGACAGGGAAAGGGGGCAGCTGAAACTTAGAGCTTCTCCTCTCTTGACCTCCCTTAAATACCCCTCTCTAATCTCTCTTAATTGGGCTCATTATGTGGGCTTTTCTTAATGGACTTATGTTGTGTCTTTTGGTTTGACTAAGGGGGTCATACACAAGGGGAGCAGACTCTGTCTCTTAGGGCCTGTAGAGGCATGGATTGTAAGATCCTTAAACTTGAACCGATTTATTTTGTTTTATTTAATTATTATTGTGGAGTTTAATGCTAATTTAGATCGGTTTTAGACTATTTTAGAAATTAAACTGGTTAAAAAAGTTTTAATCAAAATTTTCTTTACATTAATGGTTTTTATGTTAATATAAGTCATTTAGAATTTATTTTGGAATTTTCAGAATTTTTTTCATATTTTTCTTTAAAAGTTAGGGGTCGGGACACACTATGGCCCCATGGGCGAAATTGGGTTAACTGGTCTCAAATAACCTAACAATATCCTAAGACAGTTGATAATTATTTCAAAATTTTTAGACTTCAATTTGGGTTCAAAATGAGTGAGTTTTTCCATTTTAAGTAATAAATTTTATTTGTACCCTATTCATTTATTAGGTTTACCCCAACCTTTACTATGAATTGAATAACATAGCCACTTTTCCAATTGAGAAGGGCTGAAACTAGGAACTTAAGAGCCTAATCCTTATTTTCTAAAAAGAGAAAAGAGATTAAGGTAGGGATTTGCTTAATCTTTCACTAATTTCTTAGGGTTTCTCTTAAATCTTTCAAATATCTTCTTTTTCCATGGTTCAATCTTAATTTATAATAAAAGAGCTACCGATTTAAATTTTTATTTAAAATCCTAATGAAGGGAATTTCGTTTTCGAACCTCTTAAACCTTAGATCTACTAATTTTTTAGAGATTTAGGTGTTTTAAATCAGATTTATGAAGGTATTAACAAAAATTATATGTTGGGTAGGACTTGAAGGTGTTAGAAGAGCAATTTCAAGTCAAAAAGCTTGCTGAAAGTAAGTGTTTTGGTCCTAAATGTGGCTGTGATTTCATATTTGAGTTTTGATAGAGTTTCAAGTATACGTGAAGTTTCGGTTTTGATTTTGAAGTGGGGAAGACAACTAGAGATTTCAGTTATGGCAATCGAATGGCTAGAGAGCCAATCAAACTGCTAGTATGAACCACCCTGCATGGCGTTCGAACGCCAACAGAGCAGATTGGTGATTTTTACTATTTTGTCCATTTTTGAGTTTTTGCTCTTAAATATCATTTTTTATGTTAATGCTGAGTAATTTATGATAAGATGAGTTAGTAGAAAGACATGAAATTGATGTTGAAAATTATGAGAAATATTTAAGTATTATGTGAAATTACATATTGTTGGTTAAACATGTTAGGATTGCTTATCTTGTATCAATGATTGAATGATTTTTTATATTTTGAGCATGATTCTAACAAGGTTATAGCATGAAAATGGACTTGTATGTCTTCATATAATGTGATTACGTTATGGGTGAATGATGGTTTCATGTCTAGTTTCAAGTGTGGTATGAATATGCTTGCATATGCCTAGCATGTGGTCGCATTTAATTTGTATGGTCTTTTTCAATGGTTTTTCACTCATGATTTTAGTTAGGAGCCATAAATTAGATGTTCAAGAGCATGTGTGTAGGATGTTAGTAGGTTATCTATAATACATGGTTATATGTTTAGAAATGAATGTTTCTATCTTGAACACACACATGGGGGTTAATCATGGTAATTTTGATATTCATGATTAAATATGATGCATGTTGGGCCAATGAAAGCATGTTCCATGAATTATAATTCATGTAGAGATTACTCATGTATGAATCATGAAACGGAATTTTGAATGAGACTTTACCAAGTTTAGTCGATGTTGGTCGATTAGATGCAATGTGTGAGAATTGTTTACTGGGTTAATCGATTGGAAGCTTATTTTAGTTAGAAAGGACGGGGTTTTATGTCTCTTGAGGACGGGTTTTTCTCCTCAGGTTGAGAAGAGCAGTAATGCTATAAGGAGATAAACTGTTAAGATTATCTAGACCCTGAGAATCAAGCTAGTGTAGCCAGGTGCACCGGCTTACTAAGGGGTAGTTTTTCCTGTTAGGGAATCTACCCAAACTCCAAAAATCCTTCAGACTTCCCTTTTGGAGATTTTTTGGAGTGCGCATGGATTGTTTATGATTTGGCCAATTAAGCAGGGTTATTTTCATTGACTTGCATAGTTATGTTTATGTGCTAGAGACACTTTATATACAGGTTGATTGATAATGGATATGCATAATCTGAAATATGTGTTAGAGACTCTTCTCGTGCAGGTCACATGCGATGTTTATACATGATTTGAATGTGTGGTAGAGACATTTCTCATGCAGGTTATATGTGATGTTTATGCATGATCTAAATACGTATTAGAGACACTTCTCATGCAGGTTATATGTGATGTTTATGTATGATCTAAATGTGTGTTAGAGAGAATTCTCATACCGGTTATATGTGACAATTATGCATGATTGGGTGAGAATCACTTCTTATGTAGGATGGATGTATGCCATAATGTGATTATTCATATCATAATTAGTATATATGAGATACTTGTATGTAAGATAATTACTTATGGGTAAGTAGGGGTATATTAAGGGAATTAATAAAAAATAGGGATATTAGGTGAAATGTGAAACTGAATTACCATGTTGATGTGCTATGGTTATTTTGTGATTAATGCTACCATATTTCAAACCTTACTAAGTTTTACTTACCCTTCTTTCTGTGTTTTGTTTTAGGGTTGCATGACACGACATGCAGTTGATCAAGATCTTTATGAGAGACGGTCAGGATATGCATGAGAGTAGGCGTGGATGCCTTTGAACCTTATTATATTTTCTGATTTACTATCTTATGATACTTGAAAACTATGTATAGATGATTATGTTCTAGACTCATGTATTTCTTATGATTCTAGATCTTTTTCAGACTTTCTTATTCGAGCCACATGTCGGCTCAAGATGCTAAGTTTGTTGGTTGAATTGAAGATTTATTTCAGAGATGTTATTTTCTTATATTTTCCTTATTTCTCTTGCACAAAAGTTTAAAGGTGTGTGACTCTGTGTATGTTATTCACCCGCTATAGGGGTTAAGACTTCAACAATGTGTTTAAACCAACAATCTTGTCACCCCTGTGTGCTTCGATCGGCCCATGGACTAGGTTTGGCTTGGGTTGGGCAGGAGCAAGGGAATGACATGGACCCCCTACACATAGCTAAGCCCGCAACAAGGTTGACCCCTTGCTAACAACGGGTTCCACCATCAACACATAATTCATGCGACTAGGCCCCACAATGTGTTAATGCACATTTTAGTCGCATGTCTAATATGTGTGTGTGACGATACGGGTCCCAATCAAATTAGTGCAATGAAAGTTCATGTGGGGTTGGTTCGATCGGCCCTACCACCCTTCAACCCCGTGGCCCTATTGGCTCATCCGAACCTTTATCAATGTGGACTGAAATGGGCCAAAGCCCATACTCTGATCCAACATCCCCCTCTATAGGTGAAGGGCTCATATAGTTCAACGATGACTTATGCTAGTCTTGTCAAAGACTAATGCTATGAGTGTGCTTAGAAAATAGATTTGTTGTTAAGTAGGGCTGCATCTCAGTTCTGTTTCTGGCAGTTCCAATAAGAACCGGACTGAACCAAATTTTAGAACCAAGATATAGGACCGAACCAAACGGAACTGAACTATAAAACCAAAATATATGAACAAACCAAACCGATATAAGAACCGAAATCAAACTGAAACCGAATATAAGAACCAAACATTTTGAGCTACAAATTTCTAACATAGATTGCCAGGCTTTAAATGGAATCTATTTGCTAGAAACTGAAGCAAATCTGTAATTTCACAACTGCACACGTACTTGAACTTACCTCTTGCAGCCAAAAGAATAACAAAACAAAATAATCAGTATACCACTCATAGTTTCAAGCTCTAGAAAAAGAAACACCCAAATAATGATAAACATTTTGCAGGCTTGCAGGTCTATAGATTTAATACATTCAACGTTCATAGACATATTTTCCCTTCCCTTCTAATCCAATCTGGTGTCAGAATAATTACACAATTTTTTTTATTTTACAAAATTAACCATATATATTCATTTATAATAAGAAATAATTACAAAAACAGGTGCATATCCAAATGGTTAAGCATCATGAGAATCAAAACCAACTTCCCAACTGATCCCTAGATGGTAATCAAAAAATTAAAATTATATAAAACAAAAGAGAGATGCAGGGCACTATCAAATCCTTACCCTTAATCAAATCTTCAAAAACCGGGCTCAATATGCTTAAATAAATTAAAAAGAATGAAGACAACAAGTAATGAGAAAGAGAGAGGCAAAAGTCGAGGCCAAAAAGGGACCAAAGGGGAGGATAAGTGGGGAAGAACAGAAATTTAAGTCAACATTGATGCAGGCAAATGAAAAAACGAAGGCCGAGAAGAAATTTCGAAAAGGAGCAAAACACTGGCGGAGGAAGGAAGATGTGCTAGGCGGACTTGGGAGGAGGCTGACTCCCTCTCTTTATTTCTCTCTGTCCTCTCCTAACCGCAACAAACTACTTATAGATGCAAGGCTCATGTGATTCAACCTTCAACAAGAGTTTTGTCCCTACAGTGGCCAGAGAAGAGGGAGATGAAGAGTCAAAGGGAGCCATCACACCACTGCGGTGCCACCACCCACCAGAGAAAAGGGAGATGAAGAGTTGGAGGGAGCCATCACACCATTGTTGCGCCGCCACCCGTTGGGAATGGGAGAAATTTGGGCGGCATAAGATTAGGGTTGGGAATGGTGAAAGCCGAAAGTGAAATATGGGGGTATATTTTGGTTCGGTTTGGTTTCGTTTCTTTTTTCATAAAACCGAACTAAACCGAAACTAAATTAAGAACTGAACCAAACCGAACCGTTAAAATTTCAGTTAGGTTTTACCCAGTTTGGTTTGGTTCTAGTTTTTTGGTGCAACCAACCGTGAAATATGGGGGTATATTGTTAAGGCCTTAGTGAATAGATCTACCAATATCTTGTTAGTAGGAATATGACTCACAATCACCTTTCCTTTTTGTATTATGTTGAATATGTAATAGTAATGCACCTCAATGTGCTTACCTTTGACATTGATCTTCCTATTATTGAGTGTTAACACTATTGCTAGATTATCACAATAAATTTGAATAGGAGCATCAGTCCAACTTTTTAGCCCCAATCTTTTTAGAAACTCCTTTATCCATACTGGTGGGGAAGCTGCAATATCGCATACATACAATTTAGCTTCCATCGTAAACTTAGAAACATTCTTCTATTTTTTGCTTACCCATGATATAGCCCAACCTCCAAACATGAAGACAAATCCAACAGTGAATTTCCTATTATCTGGATCCCCTGCATAGTTAGAATCACTATATCTAACCAATGACTGACTTTCTGCCTGATAGGTGAGTTTAAAACTTTTAGACCCTAAAAGGTACTAAAATACCCTATTCACTGCTTGCAAATGTTGAAGTCCAAGGTCTGGTTGGTAACGGCTCAGCAAGCCTACTACAAAACTCAAATCAGGTCTCATACAGGTCATAACATACATCAAGTTACCAATGGCCTGTACAAATGCCACTGACTCTATATGAAGTGTGTCTTCCTCAGTCCAAGGAGCCATACTCTTAGAAAACATTATACCCTTGTAGATAGGGGATTAAATAATTTTTCAACCAATAACATTAAAGCCTTTGAGAACATTGTTGTGAATGTCCTAGGGGTTGCTAGGGGGTGCCATTGGGGCCACATATTAGGGTAATTAGGGTTTTTATGTAATAAAGACATTTAGGTAATTAGGTTAATTAAGATTTTCTTTAATTATGTTAACGGGCCTTAGACACCTGTTAGTGAGCCCATTAGTTTACTAATTTAAATGTAAGGGCTACGCCCTAATTGGAGGATAGAATGATTAATTGTCTCTTTAATTATCTCCCCTTTCCTCTCTGCCTCTCCTCCCTGTCCGGCGGCCATGCCTCTCCCTCTCCCCTTTCCTGGCCTTCCTACGCCACTCCCTTCCCAATATCGGCTAGCCAGGCCATTGTGCCACCCTGGCCTTCCTACGCCGTTCCCTTCCCGATATTGGCTAGCCAGGCCGTTGTGCCATCTCAGGCACAACATTAGTATCAGAGCAGTTAATCCCCGGACACCACACTTGCCAGATATACCAAATCCTCGTATGACTCATGCACTTTGGGCGTTAACAGTAGCAACGTCACCATCAGAGAGCTCTCTGCTAAGTGCCTCCCCGTCCTTGGCCACCGTCAGATTGCACAAGTGCTCCATTCCATCCTGGAATGGGTGCCTACCGGCGCCGATGGCCAGCCACCATCGCCTCCTGCTGCCGCCGACCTGGGCACCGGTCGTTCTCCGCCGCGCTCCCACGAGGACCTACGTCCATAGCACCAAGGCCATGACCTCCACCCCGGCAACCATCTTCATCAGTGACATCCCGGGCCTCAAGCACCTCATCGCGGACCCGGGCAAGCAACTCAGCGCGGTTGCATGTCTCCTGGACAGTGGAGTTGGCATCGATAGAGAAGCAAGAGACGGAGCCGTCTGCCTCTTCTCCAACCCTGGCACTTCCGGCGTGTCCTGCTTCGAGCTCAACAGCATCCGTTCCCCCACCGCTTACACCATGAATGCCTTATTCTGTGTTCCGTTTTCCACAAGAATGTGGCCTCGCTTCCTATCGTGGGCTCAACCCCCCCCCCCCGGTTCTCTTTTGCTCATTCGCATCAGAGTTTCATGTCCGGTCCATTTCAGAGGAGCTTCTCAAACATCGCATATGGCTTCCACCACCTCCGGCCGTCCCTGATTCAGACGGTCAGGAGGGCTATCTCCACGACCATCACGTTCCTAGGTGGACAGACCTCAGTTGTGGCTTCCATCGAAGGCCCAATTTTGGCCATGGATTTCGAATGGATTTCAGAGCTTGGATTGGAGTCTCGAGGTCGACCATTCCATAGACGGGTGGAACCTCAAAGGGGCGCAGGGGAAAGCAGGGGCGGATCTGGTTCTTTTGGTGGTCTCAGAGGAACTCGGGTGGTATTCCCAGCCTTTGCGTTCCTCCTCCTGCCGCCACCACCGTCCCATTCCACCCTCTCGTCTGCCTTCCACTATGCTCAGCCTCAAACGCCACAGCAGCCCGTGCTCCCGATGCCGGAGCGGCTTGCGCTCCATCGCCTGAGAACCGGCCTCGTCCTCCTCTGCCCATTCACCGCCACCAGGGATGTCGCCGCCGGTGTAACGCCGGAGGAGCCATCACCATCGCAATCTACGGGCCAGCGGTTTTCCCTGCTCACATGGGATTTTCGAGATTTGTTTTCCTGGTTTGGAGATGCCGCTCAAATGGTGAATTGGGATTTTCTTTCCCATATGCTTTTCATTGGCCGCTAGATCGCTTGCCAGCCTGATCTTTAGTGGTTCAGCGGGACTCCAGTCTAGTGCTTGCCCAGGATTTTGAGGATTTAGGTCAAGGGGGTGTTTGGGAGGCAATTTGAAGTATAAAGAAAATAGATTGGTTTTAAAATTAATTTTTGAAAAGAAAAGCAAAAGTGAAAGATGTTTGGTTTAAGTTTTAGTGGATGATTTAAAAGGGAAATCTGATTTTAGCTCCATTTTAATTTTTGCACATAAAATGACAAAAATACCCTCCAACATAATTATTATACAAAAGAAATGATGGGCATAACGTCTTTTCACATCATTTCAAATCTTAAATTGTTTTCTTCAATTCGGATTTTGGGTCAATTCGGCTTGAATTGACCCAAAAGACTTATGCCAGGAAAGCAATTTTAAGGCTAAATGACCCTTCCATACGGTTTTTGGCTTAGAAAGCCATTTCCCATGTAAACAAATCACTTTCCACTCAAAAAAATTGCCTCCCAAACTCCCCCCAAGTAACACCCAATTCGAGACCTACCTTCCTCTTACCCTGGCGAAAATTTGGGCATGTGTCCTTGTTTCCACCGATTTTCCACCAGCAAAGAGTTATGCAAGAGCGGCATGACTTCTCTAGTCTGCTGGACACTTACACAACATGTGTCGGTGCTGCATCTTCATGTAGTATATGTGTGCCTTGGGCTTTACCACAACTTGGCAGTCTGTTTGGGTCGGCCTTTCGTAAGTCTATCCTACTTCGGTCTCTAAGTGGCTACATGCATGGACTGGGCCTTCTGTGGGCTCTAAAATCTGGGTGGCCACATGGGTCCCATACGTCACCTATGTCCAAGGCTGTAACACCACTTATACCTCTGTTGATTGCTTCCCTCTGTGGGCCGATCATATTCCTGTCTACTGATGCCCTCTGAGGGCAGTCTTGGGGTGCTCTGTTGTTGTTGGGATAACCTTGCTTGTTGGAAACCTGTGCAGACAGTCTACTTTGTCCTACATCCAATAAGTCGAGGCCACTCCTTTGCCCTGCCCTTGGGTTCCATTAACTGCACTCCCACCATTTTTGTGCTAGATTCTGCATGTCTATTTTTTTAGTAGTGGCCCACTATCTCCATTATTCGGCATGTCTCATCCGCAGTTCCAGACTGTCTGTTCATAGTGGAGCTTTGGTGGGGCCGATGCCTGGAGTTTTAGGTCACCTCGAGGATGAGGTGATGTTCAAGCGAAACATGGTGGAATGTTGTGAACGTCCTAGGGGCTTCCGGGGGTTCCACTGAGGCTACGTATTAGGGTAATTAGGATTTTTATGTAATAAGGGCATTTAGGTAATTAGGTTAATTAGGGTTTTTTAATTATGTTATCAGGCCTTAGGCACCTGTTAGTGAACCCATTAGTTTGCTTATTTAAATGTAAGGGCTACGCCCTAATTGGAGGATGGAATGATTAATTGTCTATCTAATTATCTCCCCTTTACACTCTGCCTCTCCTCCCTGTCCGGCGGCCATGCCGCTCCCTCTCCCTTTCCTAGCCTTCCTGCACCGCTCCCTTCCTGTTACAGGCTAGCCAGGTTATTGTGCTACCTTAGGTATAACAAACGCTCTCTATGTATGACTCTTTAAGATATATTAAGCTTTCTAGCCTTTTATCTCTATCAATCTTCATCCCAATGATGTAGGAAGCCTCACCCATATATTTCATCTCAAACTGGGTTTTGAGTCATTCCTTTAGACTCACAATCATGCTTAGATCATTCCCCATCAAGAGTATGTCGTATACATACAATGACAACATCATATACCTAGCCCAATCTTGAAAGGTATAAACATGTTGTTACGTCCAAACGAAGACTACAAAGTAGTCTAATCAAGATTTATTTTTTACTTGTCAACAATAGTAAACAAGGTCGATCCACAAGGAAAGCCTTGTGTGACAAAGAAAGCTATTACGAAGAGAATAGAATAGAGAAGGAAGGTAAAATAGAAAATAAGAGACAATCAAAGAGAAAGTGCTAAGACATTAAAAATCCACTTGTAACAAATCTCTAATATATATTTGATTCAATTGATAACTCAATTAAGATCAAATGAAAATTCGTGTCGATCGTAAAATTTATCTCTTAAAGAACTTTGAAACAGAACAATAATAATTACTTGTTTATTACGTAAAATCATTAAGTATATAATCACAAGGAATTATAAGCATTTGGCGTGCCTTTTGTCAATGCCGAATTAAATAATTATATAGATTATAAACTCCTTAAATATAAAATATTAATTTAAAATGATAAAGAACTTACTTGAATCAAAATAACCATTAAACATCAAGTACAAGCTTCATCCCTAGCCTTAACCAAGAGCTTAGAAAGCCATTACACAAAACTAAAATAAAAACTACAAAATGAGAGAAGAAAATTAAGGGAAGAGAGCTCCAAAGAGTAGGGAATGATGCCTCTATCACGTCCACCCCTCTATTTATAGAAGTAAAAGCGGTTGCTTCAAATGGCAAAGTCCAATCATATCTCTTTATTGCATCCTGATTGATTGCTTAATCGGTTGCTTCTTTGGCAATGATTAGATTCTAAATCAATCAAATAAATCAATGATTTATTTATCAAATAAGTATCTTTGAGTCTTCCTTTCGTTATCCAATTAGCCTCATTGTCTTTCCTTATATGTATCAATTATAACCAATGAAAAGATTCTCCATGTGCTAGCCTCAGGTTAGTTCACTAGTTGTCCCTTTTCATGCCGAATTTGACCCATAAATATTAAGAATTATGATTTTCTTCTTGAAATAACTATTGTAGACATAGACGTCTTCTTTCTAATGCCACCAGAATCGTATCAATCCAAACTATACATAGAAAGATATAGTTCGACCATTCCATGCATGCTTAGACCATTGGGATTTCATTCTTGACTTTTAAATATCTTTTGGGTAGTTGGGCTTTACTTCTTCTTCTACTTGGATCCTGTTGAAGCCCATTTAAACATGTAAACACAACTAAGATCCAACTAACCTATTGAAAACATAAATAGCACATATAAGCACAAAATAGGATTGCAATTTAAGATTTTAAAATATTTAATTAAACATTATTTTAGTGCATCAAATACCCCCCAACTAGCATATTGCTAGTCTATAGTAATCTATGCAAAAATTATTAAAAAGAAAACAAGAAAACATGCCACTTTCGTAGGCCATCACGACTACATTTAGCACATGTAGCAAGCCATTAAACCCCTAACTTGTGTTAGTGGACGAGTTGTGTCTCGTGAGGGTTTGTAGTGAAAATACCTACAAAATTAAAAAAAAAAACTCATGGGTTGCCTCCCATGTAGCGCTAAGTTTTATGTCTTCAGCCAAATAAAGCAAAGAAGAAAAAGACTATGAGTTACAATGCTAACAAGTTGTATTGAGGAAGTAAATACTAAGATAATAATTGTAAAACAAGACCAAGGAACCCCTTCATCCCCACTAAGCAAACATTGAACTTTACAATTATCTCTAAAATACTCAAGCACTAGTTTTTATAGATTAAATATAAAAGTCTCAACCATTAAATTTCTATGTAGGTGAACTTTTGAAACAATGTGTAAGTGAGTCCAAGTAAAATTTTGACAAGATAATTAGAGGATCATCCTCCTAAAGTAGTATGCTCTTCTACTCACCAAGAGATGCTTAGATAACCAAAAGAACTAATTCAAAACTGAGCAACCTATTTGAGATAACAAGCGGTTTGTATGTTCACTTTAATACCTCATGGGCTTTATCTGTGATATTCTAACATGCTTGCATTGTTACAACGATGGTTTCGCCCTATCTGACAAAATGAAACATTATTTGGCAACTTCATTTTTTTCTTTTTCGTTTTTTTATATGATGCCCATCACTATTTTTCTGACTTCTTTTTCTTTTCTCATTTTTTTCACAGGCAGCCTTTTTCGAAGTACTCAGTCTAATTCAATGGTTGCTTTCCATAACGATAATAATCCAAAAAAAAACTTCTTCTTTCCTAGCCAACCAAGTGAACAAGGAGGTCAAAGTTCATTGGATTTGGTGTCTCTCGACATTCCGGGTGAGTATTAGAGCAATACCACATAATTCAACTTCAACTCTAAAAATTCATCGTGAGAGTGAAATTTTGAAAACCTAACATTAGTTTCAAAGATCCTCTTCATGAAAGTTAATTGTAAAGACTCATTACAAAATGAATGTTTTAATGAAATATTCAAGTGCCATCATTATCTAGAGATCAAAGTAAAGAGGAAGCATACTAAGAAAGAATGAAGGTTATCACAATCAATACTATTAACAAAAATTATCCAAACTCACCCCGCAACCCAAATGAGACATTGTCGTCAATGTTTGAATTTTTTTTTTGTTTTTATGATTTATTTTTTTTTTGTTTGGGTAAAAATCATGAAAATAAAATAAATCCTCATAATTTGAATTTTCAAGAGATGTAGACTCAACTTCATTGACAAAATGGTCTAAAATGGTTTCAAACATTGTCCACTAACTTTGAAAATATCACCAATTTTTGGGTTTTCAATTTCAACAGTTCCATAAGGAAAAATAATTTTTACAATGAAAGGATTTGTCCATCGTGATCTTAATTTTCCTAGAAATATATGAAGCCTAGAGTTGTACAATAAAACTTTTTGAAATGACTCAAAAATTTTTTGTAAAATATTTTTATCATGAAAAGCCTTCATTCTCTCTTTGTAAAGTTTTGAATTCTCATAAGCATCACATCGAATTTCCTCTAACTCATTGATTTGCAATTTTCTATTTAAGCCAGCCTTATCAAAATAAAAATTTAAAGCTTTGATTGCCCAATACGCCCTATGTTCCAATTCCATAGGCAAGTGACAAGTTTTTCAAAAAATCAAACGGTAAGGAGACATTCCCATGAAATCGATGCCCTAACAATCTAAAATCTCAATAACCAATATGGGGTTAAGAGGCATCATATTTTGATGAGATATGGCTCCTAACTTTTGACACCGTTCACAAGTTCTGCAAAATTCATGAACATCTTTGAAAAGAGTTGGCCAATAAAAACCACATTACCAAATTTTAGCGGTGGTCTTTTTAGAAGAGAAGTGACCACCGCATGCTTCATAATGACAAAAAGAGATGATACTTGTTCAAAATTAGGCACACATCTTCTTATTATTTGATCTGGATAGTACTTAAAGAGATAGAGGTTGTCCCAAAAGAAATGTTTTACCTTGGTGAAGAATCTCTTTTTATCTTGATGAGACCAATGATGGGGAACTTTACCTGTCACCAACTTTGAAGAGACAATGACAGGAAATGTCTCTCTCTTACCAAGATAAGCATATTTAAGTTCAGTAGGGAGGGGTTTCAAGTCTAACTTAGGTGGTTGGACACTTGAGGGGAGAGGAGCGCTATTAGAAGGAGGTAATTCCTCAAAGCGTGCCTTCCACTTATCAGTATCCATCAATGGAGTTGACTCTAATAAGGCATTTACATCATTAATCATAGCACCATCATCAAAATTAAAATAAGAGAGATAGGCTTTAAGAGGAAGAAAATAAAGAAATAGTTGTTATGCCATCAATAAGACTTTCTATAAGATTCATTTCAAGCACATCCCTATCATCATTTCCTAGTTGCCTACAAATATTAAAAATGTTCAGTTCCAAAGTCATATTTCCAAAATAAAGCTTCATAACACCATTTCTACAATTAATAAGAGCATTAGAAGTAGCAAGAAATGGGCGGCCTAATATGACAGGAATTTGAGTACAAGCATTCAAAACTGGTTGTGTATCCAAAACAATAAAATCAGCAGGAAAGTAAAACTTTTCTACTTGTACTAGCACATCCTCAATAATTCCTCTTGGTGTTTTAACTGAGCGATCTAGAAGTTGAAGTGTAATGCTTGTGGGCTTTAATTTACTAAGTCCTAATTGTTCATAAACAGAATAAGGTAAGAGATTAACACTTGCCCCAAGATCAAGTAAATTTTTTTTAATTCTATAATTCCCAATTATACAAGATATGGTTGGACAACCAGGATCTTTATATTTTGGTGGGATCTTTACATTTGGCTTATGCTTGATTTTACAAAGGTCTTTTAAAAATTTTACATAAGATTAAACTTGTTTAATAACATCTAAGACAGGAATGTCAATCTTCACTTGTTTGAAAATTTTAAGAATGTCACAATTTTGCACCAATTCAGAAGATGATTTAAATCTTTGAGGAAAAGGATGAGGAATAGGAGAAACACAATTGGAGTTGTCAAGTTCATCACCATGTTTAGAATTCAAAGACTCCTTAGGTTCAACAACCTTTGTTGGAATGTCTTTGTTAATGACTTTTCTACTTCTTAAAGTGGTGATGGACTTAGCATGCTCTTCTTGTGAACTTGAATAATTTAAATTTTTAATTACAAATTGTCCTTTAGGATTTTGTTGAGGTTGAGAAGGAAACATTCGTTTTTCTTAAGTGCTCAAAGTTGTGGTAAATTGAGTGATAAAAGTCTTCAAGTCATTGATGGCTTACATTGTTTGGTTGTTGATTGTTGCTTGACTTTGCATGAATGTTTGCAATGTGTCTTCAAGAGTCTTCTTGTGTAGTGGAACATAATTTGATGAAGAAAGGGGTACCTACATATTAGACTCATTTCTTCAACTAAAGTTAGGATGATTTCTCCAATTAGGAGTATAAGTTTCAGAATAAGGAGAAGAAAAAAGTCTTTTGTTAGTATTCATAGCATTTGCTTTAGTATGCAACACCTCTTGAAAAGCATAGATTGTTGGACAATCCTGTGTTTGGTGTCCATCACTCTCACATATACTATAAATATCTTGTGCTCTTTGTGAAGCTTTAGACATGTTTTCCCTATTAATTTCCATAGCCTCAATTTTTCTAGTTAAACTTATAATTTTTGCTTTTATATCATCATCTTCTTTAAGAAGGTACATGCCCCCCTTAGTTATCCCATTAGATTTGGTCTTATTACTACTTTCAAATTAATTAGAATCTTCCCATGATTGAGCATTTTCAGCTAACACATCAAAATAATCTCATGCTTCCTCAGTTTCTTTACTCAAAAACTCTCCATTACACATCATTTCAACAAATTGCCTCATTTGAGAAGTTAAGACATTATAATGAAACTAATTATATGCCATGTTTCATATCCATGATGTGGGCACAACAATAAAAGTTCTTTAAATCTTTCCCAACATTGAAATAAAGTCTTATTATCTTTTTGTAAAAAAATTATGATATTCTTTCTAAGTATATTAGTTCTATAAGTGAGGAAAAACTTTTTCAAAAATTCTCTTTGCATTTCTTGCCATGTTCCAATGGATCTTAGCTTCAAAGAATTCAACCAACTTTTTACTTTTTCCTTTAAAGAAAATGGAAAGAGTTTTAATCTAATAACATCATTTGAAACATTTTGGTTTGGCAAAGTTGTACAAACATCTTCAGACTCTTTTAAATGCAAATATGGGCTTTCTAAATCTAAGCCATGAAATTTGGGTAGTAATTGAATTACACTCGGCTTGAGTTCGAAACCACCCACATTAGTTGGAAAAATCATGTAAGGAGAACTTGATCTAGTTGGTTGCAAGTAATCACACAAGGCTTTAACTTGAATATTTTGTGCATTATTATCCCCATTATCACTTCTTAGTTCCTCATTAATTCTTAAATCCTTCATTGTATCAAAATAAAGAGAATTTTTAAAATATTTGTTCACTCTTCTCAATTGCCCATAATTATCACGCACCCATGTGAACATGCAACAACAATATTTTTTTTTGATAACAAACGAAAGTAAAAGTGCAGAAATTAAAGGAAAAAATATAAAAAATTAGAGAGTTAGAAGTTAATAGACAAAATTTAAATTGCAAAATAAGGCCAAAGGCACTATCGAGGTACACGTTTGATCTCAAAAAATTTTCGGTAGTAACGTGGGTAGTGCCTCCGATCTAAAAAAAAAAGAAAAATTACAGAATTTAAGTACTAAAAGTAAATGATTGAATTTAAAGAATTATGGTGAAAATATAAAAGTTAGAGAATTAGTAAAGTTAGAGTGAGGGTGAGTTTTTTTTCATAACAGATTCTTGTCACACGTTGCAATCCCCGACAACGGCGCCAATTTGTTGCTAAGTCCAAACCAAGACTATGGAGTAGTCTAATTCAGATTTATTTTTTACTTGTTAACTATAGTAAACAAGGTCGATCCATAGGAAAAACCTCTTGTGACAAAGAAAACTATTACGAAGAGAATAGAATAGAGAAGGAAGGTAAAATAGAAAATAAGAGACAATCAAAGAGAAAGTGCTAAGGCATCAGAAATCCACTTGTAACAAATCTCTAATGTATATTTGATTCAAATAATAACTCAATTAAGATCAAATGAAAATTTGTCTCATTCAGAAAATTTATCTCTTAAAGAACTTTGAAATATAACAATAGTAATTGATTGTTTACTACGTGAAAGCATTAAGTATATAACCATAGGGAATTATAAGCATTCAGTGTGCCTTTCGTCAATGCCGAATTAAATAATTATATAGATTATAAACTCCTTAAATATAAAATATTAATTTAAAATGATAAAGAACTTACTTAAATCAAAATAGCCATTAAACATCAAGTACAAGCTTCATCCCTAGCCTTAACCAAGAGCTTAGAAAGCCATTACACAAAATTAAAACAAAAACTACAAAATGAGAGAAGAAAATAGGGGAAGAGAGCTCCAAAGAGTAGAGAATGACGCCTCTATCATGTCCACCCCTCTATTTATAGAAGTAGAAGCGGTTGCTTCAAAGGGCAAAGTCCAATCATATCTCTTTATTGCATCATGATTGATTACTTAATTGGTTGCTTCTTTGGCAATGATTAGATTGTAAATCAATCAAATAAATCAATGATTTATTTAGTAAATAAGTATCTTTGAGTCTTCCTTTCGTTATCCAATCAGCTTCATTGTCTTTCCTTATGTGTATTAATTACAACCAATGAAAAGATTCTTCGTGTGCTGACCTTGGGTTAGTTAACTAGTTGTCCCTTTGCATGATGAATTCGACACATAAATCTTCTGAATGATGAATTTCTTCCTGAAATAACAATTATAGACATGGAAGTCTTCTTTCTAATGCCACCAGAATAGTATCGATTTGAATTAATAATAGAAAGATATAGTCAAAATATTAAGACTGTGTCAATCTGTCCAAATAAGCTTCTTCCCAAATTTAGTTCTCTTGATGGAAATCTCAAATCCGACGGGTCCAAAAGGATGTGTTTGACCATTCCATGCATGTTTAGACCATTAGCAACCCATTCTTGACTTTTAAATATATTTGGGTAGTTGGGCTTTACTTCTTCTACTACTTGATCCTGTTGAAGCCCATTTAAACATGTAAACATAACTAATGTCCAACTAACCTATTCAAAACATAAGTAGCACATATAAGCACAAAATATGATTACAATTTAAGATTTAAAAATATTTGATTAAATATTATTTTAGTGCATCAAAATACAGTGATCGTGCTCGTTCACTATGAACCCATACTCACTAAACACCGTATGAAAAAGTGAAGTACCATTGCCTTAAAGATTGGTTTAGGCCATACAATAATTTTATCAGCTTGCACACCTTAGGTTCCTCTCCAGTAACTATTAAACTATTAGGTTGTTTTATGTAAATCTCTTCCTCTAAATCTCCATTTAGGAAGGTAATCTTTACATCCATCTGGTGTAGCTCTAAATAATAGTAAGCAACGCATGCTAAGAGACATCTGATTGAGTTAAATCTTGACATAGGAGAGTATGTCTCTTTAAAGTCCATCTCATACACCTAGGCGAACCCTTTGGCCTCGCCTTGTACTTATCTATTGACCCATCCGCCTTAAGCTTCTTTCTAAACATCTATTTACACTGAATAGGCTTTCGCCCTTAAGGAGGATCCACTATCTCCTAAAGGTTATTCTTTAGGATAGAGTCTATCTCTTCCTGGATGGCATTCTACCATTCTTGAGCATTTGGAAGAATCAAAGCTTGTTCAAGGGTAATTTGGGCATCTAATACGGGTTCATCTAACATGATGTTGTCCTCCCTTAGCATTGCATAGAAGTCCCTCAACTGTGTTGAAGGTCTTCTTTCCCTCAATGCCCTAGGTTCTAGTTTGGTTTTGTTTTGATCTAATCCAATTACTTCTTGAGGGCAAGTATTAGGACCAGCCTCTTTTACAACCTCAAACAAATCAATTCTTTTGTTATGTATTCTAGGGTTTAATTCTTTCTCAAAGAAATAAGCATCTATAGACTCAATTACCCATACTGTCCCATCCATGGGGTGAGCCACAAATCTGTACCCCGGTCATAGTAACCAATAAAGTTGCACTTTATGGTCTTGGGGTCTAGCTTTGTCCTATGCTTGTCAGACACCTTTATGTGTGACCTGAACTCCTACACTCTAAGATGCCCTAAGTTCGAATGTCAATCTGTTTATAACTTATAAGGTGTCTGTTGGACTATCTGTGTGGGTACACGATTAAGGATATACACATCGGTATTTAAAACTATAACGCCTCGACCCAAATAAACCTGACCCGGACTAGGGGTTATACAAAAAAACAAAATTCATAAAACCACAAAAAAATTAAAATGAGAGACCCTGATATATGAATATATATATATATTTATGATATATAATAAATATACATATTTAAATTAATAATTGTATCTATATAATATATACATATATATGTATTATTTATTTCATATATATTATTTATAAATTATTTCAAAATTATATCCTTGTTCAAGCTCTAGTTTGAGCCAAGTAGAATCGAGTTCGAGTTTTATTTGATTTGATCTGAGTTGAGCAAGGCTATACTCGAACTTGGCTTGAGCCTATTCAAGTGCAAATTGAGTTCGACCTAAGCTTGGTTTGAGTCGAGCCTAGTTCAAGCCGAGTTCAGCCAAGCTGAGCCTACTCGATGAGCCAGCTCGTCTCATTAGCAGCCCTACTTGTGGGTGATCTTGGTCATGTCCCTAGGGCTCAACCCCTAAAGGCCAATATGTATTTACCCTTGGCTTGATATTTGATTGATTATTGAATGATCTATGGTAGATTTATTACTTATATGTATGTGTTCTTGATTTTCATGTGATTATTGTTTTCGAGGGATTAAAAATAGAATTTTAAGCCTTCACCACAAGGCTTCTGCTAATGCCACCCAACAGTGGTATCAGAGCCTTGGTTGGTGGAGAAAGTGCTAAATTTTTTATATTTGCCCCTTACTACTCCTAGGAGGCCATGACTAGGGTTTAGATTTTTTCCCTCCTCACAAGTACAACTAAAATTATACCTGAATAGGATCTTAATATGTTGTTTTAAATAGGTCTTTGTAAATTTTGGGCATGACTTGATCTCAGAAAGTGTGCCAAATGTTGTTTGAGAGATTAGGGGTATTTTGGTCATTTTAGACCAACTTTGCTCAAACGGATTTATGTTTTTACAAAATTTTTCTAGGCTTCACAAAGGCATTATTTCTCTGAAATATTGATTCCCCCCCGAACTAGTTTTTACAAAACAAGCCTGGAGTGGCATTGTTGTAAATTTGCCTTGCTGAAATCCATATGTGAGACTTACATACTTGATGTGCGGAATTTATTTATGCCTATTTATGTTATTTTGAAATTATTGATGCATATTTATAAGTGCACAAGTGTTTTATGTGAATTTTGTGAATTACTAGCATACTCTCCACATGGTGCAATCCTCATGCTAGGTGCGACATGGAAGGGGCATGGGCAGCATGGTGCAGTTGAAGCTCCTAGCTTGCATCAGCGGCTGATGTGCGCAGCAAGTAAGCACCTGATGTGGCACTGATGTAAAAATACTATTTTTCTTTTTCCTTTTCTTGTCTTTATTTAAAATTTGTTTTTCGAATTTCAAATGGGAGTAACTTCCTACCTTAAACTCGGAATCATGCATTCTTAGTACCATTGGACACATATCAATGAGCCCTATGAAACAAGATCATTCAAGTATATGCTATTGTTGCACACCAAGATTTTGATGAAAGCACATATAAATTTTTTTTAAAAAATCAGAATTTCCTTGGCCTACAACTGGAACCACTTACCATAAATATGTTATAAAATAACATTTACCTAGGAACATATTGTATGTGTGTACAAATATAAAATTTGAAAAATAATCAAACTTCTAACTATGATTTAAGTGCGGTTGAAAGTTTTTGAAATTATCTCAAAAACTCTTGAGTAGCCCCTTCTACCCGCACTCTATTAGGTCTTGCAATATTGGCGGGTGGTGAGTATTTTAAAGTACTTAATAGGAGAATTTATACTATCATATGATAGTTTCAAAAACATATAATATAAATAATACTTTTTATAAAAACAAGGTGTGCCTCTCACCAAAAACCACCCTTAAAGTTTCTTCCTACATATTGAAGATGCTTTGAGGGTTTGCAAGCTCTCATGACTTGCTACAAGTGTCGCAAACACTTAATTCATCCTTTAGACTTTGCAATAGGTACAAAGCAGCGACCTCTTACTCCAACATAAATCATTGCAAAAACACCTCATGCTTGTGCTCATGGGACCCAATGATCAAGAGAGTAGAGTCTTCGCATGATACTATCTACCCTAGCGCGTGTAGCTGGCCTTCGTTAGGGGCTAATTAGGGGTCTTGCCCTTTGTAAGGGGTTCACCTAGTTACAAAGTGCATCGTGCCTCTAGTTATAAACCGGGTTATGTTTGTGCCCTCATCTATTACACAAAGCTCTATCGAGGCGCCAATTGATAGCTCTGGATAAACAAAACAATCCTGAGTTCCTAAACTTGTAAAAGGGTAGTTTTTCCTTTAAAACATCGCATCCCAATGTTTATCTTTTCAAAAACCTACCTTCGCCTCTACAAGCCATTAGAGTGTTACTAATAAAGGCTATAAATATAGGGTTAGTCGCTTGTCCAATGAAACAGTTACCCCTTCATCCCGTTTCAGTAACTCAATCACCATGCTTGTATGTATTTTTAAAAATAATTTGAGAGACATCCTCCTACAAGGATTCATTCTCTAAAACGGCTTTTCAAATCTATTACAATCATTCTATAAAACAATGGCAAAGCTAGATTTTCTCTATCTCACACACTACCATGTGTATAATTCGAAATTAAATGAAAGAATAAATCATTCAATAAAATGAATATATGAGGCAACGATAAAACTACCATATATAAATCATATGATAAAACATATAGTATATAATCTATATTTGACTTTAATGGATAATCATTCGATAAATCATCTACATACAAAAATCATAAAAACATAACTTGAAATTAAATCTAACCCTTAGCATGCTAGATTCATAAGCTTATTAAGCTGAAAAGGCAACCAAAGTAAACATTTATGCCATAAGATAGGATAAAAAAACCTATCTCCCTCTTGGCACAAGTTCAAAGACAATAACTCAGACTCCATAAACTAGGATATCAACTTTTCAATACTTTAGAGCTCTTTGATTGTGAAAATAATCTCACCACGATGTCCGACAAGCTCAATTAGGTAAGAACACATCTTGAAAGACTCAATTCGGACTTAAAACTGCTTAGAATTTGGTATAAGAAGTTTGAATAAGGGTCAAAGGATCTCTCATAAGGTTTCCTCACTTTAGAGTAGTCAAATCTAAAAAATAACCCCTCCTTCACGAAGAACACGCTTGATTCTGTCAAGACTGCCTTCTGAACGGACTAAATCGGACTCAGAATGACCATAAATGGAGAAAATGAAGTATGGATCAAGAAACACCTAAAAATGGGATATATATGGGAGTGGCGCACCAAAACAGTGGTGCCAACCTCACCTTTTTTGGCAGCATCACTGTTTTCGGTGGGGCACCCGCCATTTTGCGGGAGCGCCGCATGGTTGCGTTCCATGCCATTTTTAAATTCTTTTAAATCTTCTCTATCTTCAAATATTCATAACTTTTTACCTTGAACTCAAATTTATGCATTCTTGGTGCCATTGAACTCATATTAACTAGCCCTATGAAATGCTTAAAGTAATTTATCTTGTTCTTTTCACATAAGTTTTATGTCTAACATACTTTCCCCGAGGTCATAACTTTCGACCCTGAAGTCTGATTTGAGCGGTTCAAAGCTCATTACGCTTGTTTTTAGAGCCTATCATATTCTTATAAAATCTCACTGAATAAAGACTTTTAAATAATTTAAAATATTAAAAACTCAAAAATTAGATTTATTAGAGGTGTTGTACCAAAAATTTGTGGTCATTACAGCTATCTTGCAAAAATAAAGTGGGCCCTGCCAACACAAGCTTCTCGAGGAGCCTATAATCTCGGCACCTGATTGATGCGCACTTGGGCTTAATACATTTGTCTCACCGAACCCTATCAAATACCTTAAGGTTCTTCATAACTAATCAAGGTCACAATGGTCCAAAATTATAAAAAATAGTTAATGGGCCCACAACTTGCTTTTGGGGTCAACGGAAAATTACGAGTGATAATATTAACTCCATGTCCATCATTGTGAGTGACATGGAGATTCTTGAGAACCTCATTAATGAGGGTGTCCAAGTCTCCAATATTTTGAATACCTCCCTAAGTCTTGGGAGAGCGTGGTCATTACACTTAACATCTGTGATAAGAAACTCACACTAGAAGACCTCATTGTCAAACATGTCTTGGAGCAGGAGAGAAGGAACCATGTGAATGCCTAGAGTGCATATGCCAACCTTGCCAGTATGGAGGCTCTAAAAGAGGTGGTGGTCAAGGACTAACACTACAACAAAATTAACTATTAGCGACTCTTAAAAGCGTCGCTAATAGTTCACTAATAGTTATTAGCGATATTTACTAAGCGTCACTACATGTGTCGATAAACGTGTTGTCACTATTACATATTAACGACGCTTAAATCTAGCATCGCTAAAAGTATAGTATTAACAACATTTACTAAGCGTTGCTATTAGTATCGTATTAGCGATGCTTTTGATTAAGCGTCGCTAATAATATATTATTAGCGACATTTATTAAGCATCGCTAATAAAAAAATATTTTAATTTTTTTAAAAATATATATTTTTTAAAAATAAATAAGATAAATAATTATTAACGACGCTTATGTACGTGTTGCGAATGTATATAATATTTTTAAAAATATTTAAAAATATATTAAAAATAATTATTTATAAATAAAAAATAATTTGATACTATTAGCGACGCTTAGTAAATGTGTCGCTAATAGTATATAAATAAAAAAATAAAAAAATCTATTAGCGATGCTCATATTGAGTGTCGCTAAAAAAAATTAAATAATAAAAAAAACGACAAAACTGGATCAGTACCTAGTTTGGACGGTTTGGAACAATGGGCATAGGGGGGAGTGGGGGCGAGGTCGATTGGAGTAGGGGGGAGGGAGGGAGGGAGGGGTGGGGGTATGGAGCCGGGGGAGGGAGGGGGACAATAGGGGGGACCGGAGGAGGGGGGAGGGGGTGGAAGCCGGGGGTAGGGGGGCACGAGGAGGGAGGGGGGGACTGTGGGGGCCAACGGGGGGGAGGAGAACGTGGGCGAGAGAGGGAGGGGATTGGGCAGCGACGAGCGGCGGACTGGAGCAGGGGGAGGGAGGGGGAATTGAGGGGCCAACAGGGAGAGGGGAAGGGGGCGGAGAGGGAGGGGACCGGACGGCGGCGGGCTGCGGGGAGACGTGGCGGCTGGAGCGGTGGGGGACCATAGCAGAGGGAGAGGGGGAATGGGGCGGGTGGAGAAGGGGGAGGGGGACTGGAGGAGTGGGAGGGCGGCGAACGACGGCAAGCTGTGGACGGAGGGGCGGCGCGGCGGTGGGCGGCCGGGAAATGCGGTGGTGGGTGACAGGGCAGTTGGAGCAGGGGGAGGGAGGGAGGACCGGAGCAGAAGGACAGAGAAAATGGGGAAGGGCGAAGAAGGGGGAGGGGGATCGGAGGGGTGGGAGTGCTGAGGAGGAAGGCAGACCGGAGGCAGAGGGGAGATGCGATGGCAGGTGGCGGCAGACGACGGGGAGCAGAAAGAATGAGGCGGGAACGGAGGGGGTGGGGGGGTCGGACCGGAGGATGGGGCGGTAGGACAGAGAGGAGGCAGGGCAGCAAGGCAGCAAGCGGCGGCGGGAAATGGGGGAGGGGGGCCGGTAGATTTATAAGAGCGGGTGAACTTTCCCTGCGCTGGTAGAATTTTGCCTTGGGTAATTTTTTTTTAAAAAATTACATTAGCGACGCTCACAATGAGCATTGCTAATACAAACTAACAACGACATATAAGTGCTTCGTCGCTACACAACATAATATTAGCGACGTATACACTTATACGTCACTAATATTATGATTTTTAGCAACATATAATCCATATGTCGCTAATACAATATAGTATTAGCGACGTATAAGTCTATACGTCACTAACATAACATAGTATTAGCGACGTATAGTTTATACGTCGCTAATACTCCTATTTTTTAAAAAAGAAATTCATATCCCCTCCCCTCTATCTCTCTCCCCTCCCCTCTCTCTCTCTCTTACCTCTCCTCTCGCTACCTATCTCCTCTCTCTCTCTCCTCCCTCTCTCTTCTCTCTCTACCCTCTCTCTCCCTTCTCTCCCCTCTCTCTCTTCCTTCCCCCCTCACTCTTCCCTCTCTGTCGATCTCCTTGTCTCCTCTCTCTCCTCCGTGTCTCCACTCTCTCTCATCCCTATCTCCGTTCTCTCTCCCTATCTTCTCTCTCCGCCCTCTCCTCTCTCTCTCTCTCCTCCCTTCTCTCTCTCTCCTCTCTCTCCTCCCTCCCTCTCTCTCCCCCTCTCTCTCCTCCCTCCCTCGCTCTCTCTCCCCCTCTCTCTCTCCTCCCTCTCCTCTCTCTCGCCTCCCTTCTCTCTCTCTCCCTCTCTCCTCTCTCTCTCCTCCATATAGATATACATCACTAATACGCAAAGGTATTAGCGACGTATATATGTAAGCGTCATTAATAGCTTTTCTATTTTTTTAATCAATTTTTTAATAAAAATTTTAAAAAATTCACTCTCCATCTCCTCTCTCTCTCTCCTCCCTATCCCCTCTCTCTCTTCACTCTCCTCTCGCTCCCTATCTCCTCTCTCTCTCCTCCCTCTCTCTTCTCTCTCCTCCCTCCACCCTCTTCTCTCTCTACCCTCTCATCTCCCTCCCTCCACCCTCTTCTCTCTCTACCCTCCTCTCTCTCTCCTCCTCCCTATCTCTGTTCTCTCTCTCCCACTCTCTCTCCCTATCTCCTCTCTCTCCTCCCTATCTATCTCTTCTCCCTTCTCTCTCCTCTCTCTCCCTCTCTCCTCACTCTCTCTCCTCACTCTCTCTCCTCCCTCTCCCTTCTCTCTCTGTCTCCTCCCTCTCCCTCTCTCTATTCCCTATCATCTCTCTCCCTATCTCCTCTGTCTCTCTCCTCCCTCTACTCTCTCTCTCTCTCCCTCCCTTCTCCTCTCTCTCTCGTCCCTCTGTGTCTCTCTCTCCCTCTCTCCCCCTCTTTCTATTTTATTTTTTTCTATTTAAAAATAAATAAAAATAACAATGTATTCACGACACATAGACATATACGTCGCTAATACCCTTAGTATTAGCGATGTATATCCTTATACGTCACTAATACAACTATTTTATTTTTTAATTAATTTTTAAATAAAAAATTTAATAAATTTAAAAAAATTACTCTACCTCTCCTCTCTTTCTCCCTCTCCCATCTCTCCTCTCTCTCACCCTCTCCTCTCTCTCCTTCTCTCTCTCTCCCTCTCCTCCTCTCTCTGTCTCTCTCTCTCTCCCTCTCCTCCTCTCTCCGTCTCTCTCTCCCTCTCCTCCTCTCTCCCTCTCCTCTCTCTATTTCTCTTCTCTTCCTCTCTCTCTATCTCTCTCTCTTCCTTCCCCTCTCACTCTCTCTCTTCCCTCCCTCTCTCTCTTCCCTCCCTTCTCGCTCTCTCTTCCCTTCCCTCTCTCTCTTCCCTCCCCTCTCTCTCTTCTCTCTCCTCTCTCTCTCTTCCCTCCCCTCTCTCTCTCTTCTCTCTCCTCTCTCTCTTCCCTCTCCTCTCTCCTACACACTATCTCTCCTCTAATTTCAATTTCTTAAGATTTTTTATTCTATAAAATTATTTTTAAAATTTTAATTTTATTTTAACTATACGTCGCTATTAATATTTATTTTAATTTTTTTATTTTAAAAATATAAAAATACATAAAAAATTTAAATAAAATTCCTCTCTCTTCCCTCCCCTCTCTCTCTCCCTCTCCTCTTCATCTCTCCATCTTATTCCTCTCTCTCTCTTCCCTCTCTCTCTCCTCCCTCTTTCTCTCTCTTCCCTCCCCTGTCTATCTCTCTCTTCCCTCTCTCTTTCCTCTGTCTTTCCTCTCTCTCTCTCCTCTCTCTCTCTTTGATCCCTCTCTCTCCTCACCTTCTATCTCTCCTCACTCTCTCTCTCCATGCACTCTCTCCACTCTCTCTTTTATTGTAAATTATATTTTAAAATTAATAATAAAATTTAACAAATAAAATATACTATATATAAATAGTGAAAATTTAATCTATTATTAATGCTAGTTTTTATTGAAAATTTAATATTTATTTATTGTATATATAAATAGTAAATATTGAATCAAATATATTATATTTAGGAAGTTTATTATAATTTTTTAATATTTATTTATTAAATAAATTTAATTAATAAAGTTATTAGCGACGCATGCCAACAAACGTCGCTATTATAAATGGTATTTGTGATGCTTATGTAAAAGCGTCGCTAATAGTTTAAATTTTTAATTTTTTATTATTTTTAATTCATAACTATTAGTGACACTTTTGTAAGTGTCGCTAATAGAAGGATTATCAGTGACGCTTTGCTATAAGCGTCGCTATTGCAAAAGCTATTAGCGACGCTTAATAAAAGCGTTGCTAATAGTCATATTTTTTTCTTTTTTTATTTAAAATATATATCTTTTAGTGACGGTTGTATAAAGCGTTGCTAATATGGTTAGTATTAGTGATACTTAGATAAGTGTCGCTAATAATTATTATTAGTGACGCTTATCTAAGCATCGCTAATACTACATTTTGTTGTAGTATAAGAAAGATGAATTTAAAGAAAAGGGGCAAGAAACCCAAGGTGTGGAGGAAAAGGCAATAACAAGAGCAACAAACTCAAAATGGTTTGCTTCAAATGTGCCATATGAGTTACTTTAAGAGTAACTATCATAATAGAGATCAGGGAGTAGGTGACAATGCAAATAAAAAAGGAAAGAATGGTCTATTTGATTTTAGAGGGTTTGGTTGTTGACACTAGGAAGAACTGCTGGTTGGACCCTGCAGCTACTAAACAGGTGACCATGATAAGGGGTGAAAAGATGACTGATCTGACTCCAAGGCTGCACAAGATCTACATGGGGAACAACACATTTTATGATGTGACTACCACTAACACTTACATGATCCCTCTTCCTTATGAGATGAACCTAGTACTTACATATATCCTCTTTGCCCCTACATTAGGAGGAATCTTATCCTAATTCCCCTCCTCCAAACAAGGACTCTGAGACTAGGTTCAAGGGGTCATGACAACTATAGGCAAGGCTAGTAAAATTCTATTTACTTCTGCATTTTGTGATGGACTATTAATATTGGATGTCGTTGATAACTCTTCTAGCAATGTAGTAACTAAGTTTGATTATTTGGTGTGTATGCCTGATTATGATTTTTTTTTGTGGCACTTAAGGCTTTGTCATGTATATGTTAATAAATTATATAGAATGTCCAACACTGAGACTACAACAAAAAGCAGTATTAACGACGCTTTTATTAGCGACGCAAAAATAAGCGTCACAAAAAACTACTAATTGCGACACATAAGAAAGTGTCACAAAAAAGTTCACAATTAGCGACACTTAATATAAAGCGTCGCTAATACGTATCATATTAGCGACACTTTATATTATACGTCGCTAATAGTTATGTTATTAGCGATGCTTTAAATAAGCGTCACTAAAGTATTTACGTATTAATTTTTTTAAAAATTCAAAAGTATTAGCAACGCTTGTTAAAAAGCGTAACTAATAGTTCTAAATTTAAAATAAGAAATTTAAAATTTAGAACTAGTAGCGACGCTTGTAAACAAGTGTTGCTAATAGTATGATAATAGTGACGCTTTTAAACAAGAGTCGCTAATATCTTTATTAATTAATTTTAATTATTAAATAAATTTTTAAAATAAAATTTATTTTCTTCAATATTGACTATATGTATACATGATAAATAAATATTAAATTTTTAATAAAAAGCAGTGTCAATAATAAATTAAACTTTCACTATTTAAATATAATATATATATATATATATATTTTGAAAATTTTATATTAAATTTAAGATATAATTTGTAATAAAAGAGAGAGAGTAAAGGGAGAGAGTGAAGAGAGAGTGAGAGGAGAGAGAGAAGGGAGAGAGGGGAAGAAAGAGGAAAAAAGAGAGGAAGAGAGAGAGAGGAAGAGAGAAAGGGAGAGGGAGATGAAGAGAGAGAGAAAGGGCGAAGAGAGAGAGGAGAGAGAGAAAGGAGGGGAGAGGGGAGAGAGGAGAGAGAGAAAGGAGGGGAGAGAGAAGAGGAGGGGAGAGAGGAGTGAGAAAGAGAGGGGAGAGAGGGGAAAGAGAGGAGAGGAGAGAGGGGAAGAGATAGGAGAGAGAGAGAGAGGAGGGGTGAGAGAGTGGAGAGAGAGGGGGAGAGAGGAAGGGAGAGAGGAGGGGAGAGAGAGAGAAGAGAGAGGAGGAGGGGAGAGAGAGTGGTGAGAGAGGAGTAGTCTTGGTTTGTACGTAACAACAAATTGGTGTCATTGCCGGGGATTGCAACATGTGACAAGAATCCGTTACGAAAAAAAACTCACTCTAACTTTTATTTTATGTCACTAACTCTTTAAATTCAGTCATTTACTTTTAGTACTTAAATTCTGTAATTTTTCTTGTTTTTGAGTCCGGAGGCATTTTTAACAAAACAAGTGTAATTTTTCAATAAAACACCCCATCCAAATATAAAGATCCTAGTTGTCCAACCATATCTTGTATAATTGGGAATTATAGAGTTGAAAAAGCTTTACTTAATCTTGGGGCAAGTGTTAATCTCTTACCTTATTCTGTTTATGAACAATTGGGACTTGGTGAATTGAAGCCCACAAGCATTGCACTTCAACTTGCAGATCGCTCAGTTAAAACACCAAGAGGAATTGTTAAGGATGTGCTAGTGCAAGTAGAAAAGTTTTACTTTCCCGTTGATTTTATTGTTTTGGACACACAACTAGTTTTGAATGTTTGTACTCAAATTCCTGTCATATTAGGCCGCCCATTTCTTGCTACTTCTAATGCTCTTATTAATTGTAGAAATGGTGTTATGAAGCTTTATTTTGGAAATATGACTTTGGAACTGAATATTTTTAATATTTGTAGGCAACTAAGAGATGATGATGAAGATGTGCATGAAGTGAATCTTTTAGGAAGTCATATTGATGACATGGCTACTATTTCTTCATTTTTTGACCCTCTTGAAGCATGTCTTTCTTATTTTAACTTTGATGATGATGTTATGATTAATGATGTAAATTCCTTGTTGGAGTCAACTTCATTATTGGATACTAATAGGTAAAAGGCCCGCTTTGAGGAGTTACATCCTTCTAATAGCGCTCCTCTCCCCTCAAGTGTCCAACCACCCAAGCTAGACTTGAAACCCCTCCCTACTGAACTTAAATATGCGTCTCTTCAATGTTAGATAGGGAGCAAGAGCACAAGTTACTCAAAGTCCCTAGAAATCACAAGAATGTCATTGGGTGGACCATTGCTGATATCAAGGGGATTAGTTCCCTGATTTGTACACATAGGATCTTATGGAAGAAAATGCAAAACCTGTGAGACAAATGTAATGGAGGTTAAACCCCAACATGAAAGAGGTAATGAGAACAAAGGTCCTAAAATTATTGGATGTGGGTATCATTTACCCCATTTCTGACAGTCCATGGGTAAGTCCCACCCAGGTTGTCCCCAAAAAGTCTCGAGTGACAGTGGTAAAGAATGCTAATGATGAGTTAATTCCCACTAAAGTCACCACCTGTTGGCAGATGTGCATAGATTATAGGAAATTGAATTCCGTCACTAGGAAAGACCACTTCCCCTTGCCATTCATGGACCAAATCCTAGAGAGGGTAGCCGGTCATCAATTTTATTGTTTTCTATATGGTCATTCAGGATACAACCAAATTGAGATTGCACATGAAGATCAAGAAAAAACAACCTTTACATGTCCATTTGGTACTTTTGCATATCGAAGGATGCCGTTTGGATTATGTAATGCTCCTGCCACATTCTAAAGGTGCATGATGAGCATCTTTAGTGACATGGTAGAGCGGTTTTTGGAAGTTTTTATGGATGACTTTTCTGTTTTTGGTGATTCTTTTGATGATTGTCTTGATAACTTAAAAAAAGTTTTGGTGAGATGTGAAGAAAAAATTCTAGTTTTAAATTAGGAAAAGTATCATTTTATGGTTACTACTGGAATAGTACTTGGTCACATTGTTTATGTGCAGAGAATTCAAGTGGACAAGGCAAAAATTAAATTGATTGCTAATTTGCCTAGTCCAAAGTCCATAAAAGATGTTAGATCCTTTCTAGGGCATACCGGTTTTTATAGAAGATATTCAATTTTAGTGTGTTATCTAGGCCATTGTGTAATCTTCTATCTAAGAGCATTATTTTGAGTGGTTGGATGCATGTGAAGAAGCTTTCACAAAGCTTAAGAACATGTTAGTGTCTGCACCAATCATGCAACCCCCAAATTGGACCCTTCCTTTTGAAATTATATGTGATGCAAGTGATTATGCCTTTGGGGCTGTTTTAGGGAAAAGGAAAGATAAGAAACCTTACATAATTCATTATGCAAGTAAAACTTTAAATAGTGCCCAAATGAATTACTCCACCACTAAAAAAGAACTTCTTGTTGTAGTATTTGCACTTGACAAATTTAGATCCTATTTGATTGGCTCTCAGATTATCATTTTTACTGACCATGCAGCTTTGAAGTACCTTTTGAGCAAACAAGATGCAAAGCCCAGATTGCTCTGATGGATACTCCTACTCCAAGAGTTTGATCTCACAATCAAAGACAAGAAGGGAGTAGAGAATGTGGTGGCGGATCATCTTTCCAGATTGGAATTTTTTGATTCTTCGAAAAACATTCCAATCCAAGACACATTCCCCGATGAACAATTTTTTGCCGTCTCACATCCTCCATGGTATGCAGACATTGCCAACTACTTGGTGACAGGTAAAGTTTCCCACCATTGGTCTCCTCAAGATAAAAAGAGATTCTTCACTGAGGTAAAACATTTCTTTTGGGATGACCCCTATCTCTTTAAGTACTGTCAAGATCAAATAATAAGGAGAAGTGTGCCTAATTTTGAACAAGTAAGTATCATCTCTTTTTCTCATTTTGAAGCATGCGGTGGTCACTTCTCCTCTAAGAAGACCACCACTAAAATTTTGCAATGTGGTTTTTACTGGCCGACGCTTTTCAAAGATGTTTATAAATTTTGTAAAACTTGTGAAAGGTGTCAAAAGTTAGGCGCCATATCTTGTTGAAATATGATGCCCCTTAACCCCATATTGGTTATTGAGATTTTTGATTGTTGGGGCATTGATTTTATGGGACCTTTTCCTCCTTCTATTAGCTATGTTTACATTTTAGTTGTCATCGATTATGTTTCCAAGTAGATTGAGGCTGTTCCAAGCAAAACCAATGACCACAAAGTCATTGTGCACTTTTTAAAAGAAAATATTTTTTTCAAGGTTTGGAACACCTCGAGCCATTATAAGTGACGGGGGGTTTGCAATAAGCCTTTTGAGGCTTTGATGAGGAAGTATGGGATTACCCATAAAGTAGATACCCCCTATCACCCACAAACAAGTGGTTGAGATTTCTAATAGGGAAATTAAATATATTTTTTAAAAAACGGTAAATCCAAATGGTAAAGATTGGTCTTTACAGCTAATTGATGCTCTTTGGGCTTACCGTATTGCTTTTAAGACCCCAATTGGCATGTCTCCTTACCGTTTGATTTTTAGAAAAACTTGTCACTTGCCTATGGAGTTAGAACATAGGGCATATTGAGCAATCAAAGCTTTGAATTTTAACTTTGATAAGGATGGCTTAAATAGACAATTGCAAATCAATGAGTTAGAGGAAATTCAACGTGATGCTTATGAGAGTTCAAAACCTTACAAAGAGAGAATGAAGGCTTTTCATGATAAAAACATTTTACGAAAAACTTTTCCGTTATTTCAAAAAGTTCTATTGTACAACTCTAGACTTCAACTCTTTCCCGGAAAATTAAGATCACATTGGATAGGTCCTTTCATTGTAAAAATTGTTTTTCCTTATGAAATTGTTGAAATTGAAAACCCAAAAAATGGTGATGTTTTCAAAGTTAATGGCCAACATTTGGAACCATTTTTAGACCATTTTGTACCTGAAATTGAGTCTACATCTCTTGAAAATCCAAATTATGAAGGTTGATTTTCTTTTCATGATTTTTCCCAAAAACAAATAACAAAAAAAAATTACATTGAGGACAATGTTTAGTTTAGGTTTGGGGGTGTAGAAAGATATTTTTTTATGTTTTTTAGTTTTACTTAAAAAAATAAAATATTGAAAAAATTAATTAGATTTATTTTATTTTATATTTTTGCTTGTTTACATTGATTCTTATTCTAGACATGTGACTTTATTTAATGACATCTGACTACTTAGAATATGACTTGATAGATTTAATGATTTTGAGTTCTGATTATTTCATATTGGTTTCTTGTGCTCTTATTTTGAAAAAACTAAGAAAGGCATTTGCCTAAGTAAGAATTCAAGCCCTTGATTATGGTCTTACATCTTGGTGGATATCATTGAATCTAAGTAATTATTTTCATATCAGAGTAAAACTTTGGCATGATCTAGTAGTACTCATGTTATCATAATTGAGTTTTTAGCTTCACTATTCTTGGTTTGTAGAACAATCGAGAACTTTTTGTTAACACAATTCAAGTTGATTGTATAATGTGCTCAAGAAAAAAAAGAGAAAAAAATATGGAAAAAAGAATGAAAAATTGTAATGAATTAAAGTCACTCTATTGAGTAGACCGGGACTAGGCGTGCCTCACTAAGTATAAGGTGTTCAAGTCAAAAGGTAGAGTTGACTAATTTATAACATGCATAGCCTTAAAGCCTATTTGGTTCAAGTTATTAAGTCTGAGGAGTGCTCTAACACCTAGTGCCCTGAGCCAACTGGATTGGGAGTCACTTTATGGATCTTATAGAAATCTTAAAAGGGCTTACACATGCATAGCCTTACACATGTCATGTGAGATGAGCATAAAATTATAGTAGGACACTATGCAATTATATCTTAAATGAGTTGTCAGGTGATCTAGGGTGTTTTACTTTTCAAGGAAGGTTTTGCATGATTCTCTATTATGATCTCTTGAAGATGAATGAAAGCCAATGTTTATTTTTGAGTGTTAAAATTGAAATTGTTGAGTGGACATGAGACACATTGAGTTGTTTGATTCATAATATTGGGATTGTACAATTACTTGGCAATGTCTATTTTTTCACTATTATGTATGTATAAGTACTTGCCACCAATACGAAGTTGACAAAATGAATTATTGTTTAAAAAGACAAGTTGTATTATGTATGATTGATTTTACTAAATGAAGTCATGTTTAGGAGGAGTTGATTTGTAAATTTGATGTAGTTTTAATTTTAATTTTCTTCTACCATTTAAATTTTGAATTTTGTGGGTATATTCACTGCAAACCCACATGAGACACAACTTGTCCACTAGTGTAAGCATGGGTTTAAAGGCTTATTGCATATGCTAAATGTAATCGAGATTTCCTGCGGAAGTAAAATAGTTAGTTTTGTTTTCTATTATTTTAATTTTTGTTTTGCTTGAGGACTAGCAAAAAGTAGGTTTGGGGGTATTTGATACACTGAAATAATGTTTAATAAAATATTTTTAAATTTTAATCTTATTTTGTGTTAAGTCATTGCTTATTTGGGCTATTTATGCTTTGAATAGGTTAGTTGGACTTTAATTGAGTTTAAATGTCTAAACAGGCTTCAACAGGATCCAACTGGAAGAGAAAGTGAAGCCCAACTACCCGAAGCTATTTAAAAGTTAAGAATGAGCTCTTAATAGTCTAAACATGCATGGAATAGTCGAACACAACCTTGTGGACCCGTTGGATTTGAGATTTACATAAAGAGAACTAAATTATAAAAGAAGCTGATTCAGACAGATTAACACAGCCATAGTATTTTGACCATATCTTTCTATGTATAATTTAGATTGATATGATTCTGGTGGCATTAGAAAGAAGACTTCTGTGGCTACATTTATTATGTTAGAAAGAAATTCCAAATTCTGAATATTTGTAGGTCAAATCCGTCATGAAATCGGACAACTAGTTAACTAACCCGAGGCCAACACATGAAGAATATTTTCATTGGTTGTGATTGATACACGTAAGGAAAAACAATGAGGCTGATTGGATATTTAAAAGAAGATTCAAAGATACTTATTTGCTAAATAAATTATTAATTTATTTGATTAATTTAGAATCTAATCATTGCTAAAGAAGCAACTAATCAGGCAATCATTCAGGATGCAATCCAAAGATATGATATTACTTTCCCCTTTGAAGCAACCCCTTCTATTCCTATAAATAGAGAGGTGTATGTGATAGAGGCATTATTCCCCCCTTTTTGGAGCTCTCTTCCCCAATTTTATTCTCTCAATTTTTTTAGTTTTATTATAATGACTTTCTAAGCTCTCAAGTTAAGGCTAGGAATGAAGCTTGTACTTGATGTTTAATGGATAATTTGATTCAAGTAAGTTCTTTATCATTTTAATTTGATGTTTTATATTTAAGGAGTTTATAATCAATACAATTATTTAATTCAGCATTGACGAAAGGCACACCGAATGCTTATAATTCCATGTGATTATATACTTAATGATTTCACGTAGTAAACAATCAATTACTAGTGTTCTATTTCAAAGTTATTTAAAAGATAAATTTTTCGATTGAGATGAATTTTTATTTGATCTTAATTGAGTTATCATTTAAATAAATATACATTAGATATTTCTTACAAGTGGATTTTTGATGCCTTAACATTTTTTCTTTGATTGTTTTTTATTCTCTATTTTACCTTCTTTCTCTATTCTATTCTCTTCGTAATAGTTTTCTTTGTCCAAACCAAGACTTTGAAGCAGACTAGTTCAGATTTCTTTTTTTACTTGTCAACTATAGTAAATAAGGTCGATCCATAGGGAAAGCCTTCTGCTCCCCCCTTCTCTCTTCTCCCCTGTTCCCTCCCCACCCCCTCTGTTCTCCCCTATTTCCTCCCCCTCCGCCCAATCCTCTTGTCGATGGCAGAGGGGCTCCCGCTTCTCTAGCCATAGCCCCTTCCCATCCCTAGGCTCCCCCCTCTCCTACCCCTACCAGTAGACGGGCACTGGAATCCGGCACCTATCCCCAGTTTTTTTTACTACTAGTGACACATAGAAAAGCATCGCTAGTATTTTTTTAATTATATATTATTAGCGACTGATTGTTTAGCATCACTAATAATATATTAATTAGTGATGCTTCTTTAAATTATGATTTTTTAATATTAACGTCGGTAAAATACTTGTAGTGACAAATAACAAATCGCTAATAAGATTTTTATTTTTTTTAAAATATGTTAACTTATTAGCGACGCTCCCCTAAACGTCACTAATAACCTATTATTAGCGACGTTTACCATAGCATCGCTAATAATTTATTATTAATGACACATTTAAGAGCATAGCAAAAAAATTAATATTAGCGACAAAAGAATTAAACATCGCTAATGTATACTATTAGCGACACTTATTTACAAGTGTCGCTAATGAGCAGTTGCGATAGGATTATTATTGACGATTTTAGCGATCTTTTTATACATTGCTAATAATAATTAGTGATGCTTTTATGACTGTTAGTGATGCTTAAAAGTGTCGCTAATAGTCATTTTTGTTGTAGTGCCTCCCTAAACTATCTGGGGACATACGGATTGTTTAGGTTACCCTATATCTACATCAAAATGGAGTTGCAAAAAGGAGAAATAGTATGCTCCTAAACATGGTTAGATCAATGTTGAACTACTCAGAACTATAAACAAATTTGGGTGAGAGACATTAGACACCACTATATACATACTTAATGCATACTAATTAAGGTTGTCAACAGGGCACATTATGAGTTATGGATAGAAAGATAATCGTGTAACGTCCGTGAATTTTCTAAATTCCTGAAGTCGTACACGTGGAAATTAAGGTGTAGGACCCCTTGATCGTCCCATGGGAATAACTTAATCATAAATTGGGAAGTGGTGGCTAAAGTATATATGGATGGAAAGTAGACAGAAAGAGCTTCGAAACGCCACTAAGAACACACGAATCGGAGTACGGATGAGGGAGAAATGACCGTCTGAAGTTGAACATATCATGTAGGGCCCGTTTACCCGAATTAAACGTGCAACTGGGCCGTTTAAGTCGTTTTGAGGGCCCGATTATTTAGCATTCCGAAATTGGGTTTTTGGGACTCAATTTCTCTTGGGATTAGGGCTCCTAATCCCATGCCTATAAATAGAATTAATTAGGGCTTTTTGGGGGGTCTTTTTGCCCGATCAATGCAGAGAATGAGGATTTTTGAGGAGAGGAAAAAAAAAGAGATGCCGATGAAATTTTCCGGCAACTCTGGCAATGCTTCAACAACAGTGGATTGACAACAACTCAGCCTCATATGTAAGATTTTGAGTTGTGATTAGTTAATAATTTGTTAATTGGTTTGATTGAAATTTATGTGGTTATCTGCAGTTACTGTTCACACTAATATTGTGAACAGTAGTTAACTTTCCCGTGGCCGGAACAGTAACGGCCTGACCCGGGCCGCGGCGACCATCGCTTTGGCCGCGGCAGCCTTGGCTCCGGCGGCGGATTGCCGCTGCGCAGACTGCCGGATCTTTGCTTTAGAAAAAAAAAAGAAAGAAAGGGATATGTGCGGCGGCTTGGCACAGCTCCGGCCAGAGGCGGGTCCTGGCTGGACGGAATCGCCGGAAGGTGGCGATCTGGTCAAGCCAGGCCCATCGACCGGCCGTGGCGGCCTGCCATCGCAGCACCTCCAGTGGAAAAAAAAAGGAATAAAAAAGAGGCAGCTTTGTCCCCAGCCAGCCACTGGACGGAGGCAAGGCCGAGCCCGTCAGATTCGCCGGGCGACGACAATCCAACTAGCCTCGGCCTCGACCGCCGGGACGCCTGGGAAAAAATGGCGCCGCCAGAGGCCGTTCGGCCTCTGGCCGGTCTCGGGGAAGACGATCCTCGCGGGTCATCTGCTCCCTGGACTGGGTCGGGTAACCAAACCCGATCTGGTCCGGTCCTGTTTAAAAAAAAAAACATAATTTATATTCCCTGAACCGGGTCCGGTTCAGGGGGTTAATTGTGTCAAATAAATCCTAGAAAATTATTATTGGACCTGGAGAGGTTTGGGATTATTCTGACCGAGTTTCACCTTGGGAAAAATCCCAAAGATTGTGAAATGACCTTTTTACCCCTGACAGTTAAGTTATTGTGTGAAAATCACTTACCTGATTTAGAGGCTCCGGTTCAAAGGCCTATGAGTTGATCTAAAAAGTGGAAGAAAATTCTCAGTGATGGCTTAATGTGTAAAATATTTATAGGCTAAATATCTTGGTGAAGAAAAATACCAATGAGTGGTTAATTGACCATTTTACCCTTAGGGTTTGTAATAAACCGTTAAGACAACTTGGGTCGGTTCAAGGGGTTCACGACCCCGTCACATGCCAGGAAAATTACATAGGGTCCATGAAGTCAAGTTGTACCCTTGAGTTTAATTTTGGTCCAATTAGATGATATTAAGGCCTTAAACCAAATGACAGAACTACCCCTATGCAAACTGGCCCGCATTCGCGTGGATGTTGTTAATGGGCCAATGTGATACTAAAATCTTTTGAGAGGTTAAAGAATTACCCAAGTGCAGAGAGGATTGTATCCAATGTTAAATAATTACTCTAATGCCCTTGGGTGTATTACGATAAGTTTAATAAAGATTTAATGAGTTAACCCATGGAGGGTTAGGGCACGAGAGCTCGAGTAATTATAATATCATTGTTGATTTTGATTATTGATATTATGATCTATTTGAACCTTTGTGGTTTTAACTATTTATGTTGTTCTTTGTTTCAATTTATGATATTGATGTTGTGATAGTAATTTATCACTATCTTTAAATTATTAAAAGAATAATTGTTTGGGGTTTGATAGCTTTGGATTGGGCAAGAACACCTAATCAAGATAAAGACTAAAATACCTTAGAGGGGTCTAGGACTAGTTCATACAGTGAACAAAGCCTTTGACCTGACGATTTGCCTTGGTTGATGAACTGATGGCATGTCTCGAGTTGTAAACCTTAGTCTAGAAGGGACTAATAGGGTTTGAGATAGTCATTCGGAATCCTGGCTTATAGATGAGCAAGATAGGGTTCAGAATGGTTTCCTAAGTTTTAGCTCTATTGAGGAGCCGCTGATTTGACCGTGTAGTTGCACCTCCCCATTGGAGGGAGTTCTTTGTGAGCCGGGCTCACCGCAGATTTATTGAGGATCTTTTAGTGTACACGCAATTAGGGTCGCTGACATCCTACTTGGTTGGTGTCTCTAACCACTTCTGTTCAAGTGCAGTTGTGGGCCATGCCCTTCCACTCCGGTCAGGTCCTTATGGGCTAGGTTGGGAGATGGCACTTCCTGGTAGATTCTAGGGGCCTGGTGGATTCCAGGGTGTTTCTTGTCATTTGTCACTTAGGTTGACATCTAATGTATCTGTCTGTCTTTGGGATTAGACGGGAATATTAATTATCGAACAATGGTTCAAGAAATAATTAATAACATTGATTGATATTGCTTGTTTAATTAGAACAAGTGGAACGATTAAAGGACTTACATAAAATGTAGGTTGCTTGAAAATACTTAAGCATTGCATGGGTGATGCTATGCTTCTTAGTATAGTGTAGTTTTTAGGCAGAACTACGTTTGGAAACATTGGAGATGTTGTCTGATGAGTACGTCGGCAACTAACATCGGGTGATGTTGGCCCGGTCTGAAAATATTAATAAAACCATTTGTCCTTTGGAAGCTCTTCTCCTGAAAGTGGAGAGATTTCATTGTTGTTGTTGTGGTTGTTTTGTTTGCTATGTTGCATATTCTCCAAGCGACGACAAGTCAGACCAAGGCAGGCGAGCTCAAGAGGTTTCTGCATTTTTGAAACTCCAATACGTAAGTGTACCTTAAGCGTGAGAGTCAACTTGTTATTTATTTTCAGATGGGTGACAGACTTGTACTTAGATGGATGAGCTGGTCCTTATGAATTTTCAGATGTTAAATAATATCATATGATTTGATATTCGTATTTGTGAACCCCAGTTATCATGACTTGGATATTTAATCGAAGGGTTTGTTTTGTATTTAAAGAAAAAAAAATTTCACTACCTACTGTTCGTGCTATTTAAAAATGCTTTAAAAAATCTGGGTCGTGACAAATCGAGACTTAAATCATCTTAGAATGTAGGGGTCCATCACACATATAAAAGTGTCTAACCAACATAGAAATAAGTTGAAACTTATAACAATAAAATGTTACTTTATAGGGTACAATAAATACTCTAAAAGGCATAAGATTGTAGTGCAACATTCTGATGGAATAGTGTGGGTCATTGAATCTAAGATACTTATTTTCTAGAAGAAGATATTGTGAGTTTGATATCCGTGAACTCAACCTAACAAATCACCACATTGTCCTTAGTCTAATTATTTAACAAAGATAAAGACTACAAGATATGACCTCTTTGCACATAATTTTCTTGAAAGGTGGAAACAAATAAATATTCTCTCTATGGACACTCACGATGATCAATCTATCAAACCACAACTATTCAATCCATACACGAACACAATAATTTAACATGAAAAACCTAAAGTTGGGTAAAAATCATGGCAGTTCTAAAGAAAATAAATTAATATACTACTAACAAGTAAGACAATTACATCGGCATAAACAAACCACTAACCTTCGTTTTTAACTATGACAAGAACTCATTTTGTTTAGATCTCCACAATTCATTTCATTGTTGGCCTTCAGGTCTTCTCCCTCAAGCACTTTAAACTTTTCTTCCTCCTTACTTTGTCTTTGTCTTCTTCTAGCCTTCAATAAGCTCATCTTGTTGTAGTGACTTTGACCTCTTTGAATTTTCAATCTCCCATTGAAGATATGTTGCAACGTTTTTTGAAACTTCTATATGAAATCTCTTCTTAGTTGTGGAATAACTTCATAAATTCACTATTAATCTTCAACTCAAAGCTTCATGTAAATTCTCTTTGAAAATTAATGTGTAAAAGGTAGAATCCATTTTTCTCTATTTTCCTCTAGGTTTTTGTCTCTTAAAATTTGTGACTACTTATCACTTATATAGCCCTCGAAACCGATTTAGGTCTTTGACTTTAATAAAGAAAGAAATTAAACTCAGAATAGCTTAATTAGGGTAAGTAGACTTACAAGCAATTAATCATTTTAAATAACAATTGATTGTTCATAAAGAAGTCGATCAATAACTCTTAACTTCATTTTACACAGGGCAAAATTAAGTGCGATCAATCATTCCATCTAATGTTATTTCCCGTGATCGATTGTTCTATCAGTTTAATTATTGTTTTACCCTTTTTACTTTAAAACCTCTTTAAACCCCAAAAAATACTTCTAAAACTTCTCTAAGTAATTTTTGTATGTGAATGTGATCTGAATAAGCTTTAAAAACCTTCATTATTATTTGGTCTTCTGTTTTGAGCTATAAAAACATATTTGCTCCTATTTTTTAAGTATTTCAACTCTAAATCTCACTCGACCATAATTAAATTTAATCAGACTTAAAGACTAAATACATACATATGATTTCTAATATAATTTTGACAAAGAAATTAATTAATAAACCTAACATATGACTCATAAGTTCTTACATATGTAGACTATAAAATTCCTAGTAAGAGAACTAAATTGTTTGAAGTAGAGAAATAAAAAATTTACTACTTCTACTGAGGTAGTTATAGGATATGTATTTATGGGAGAATATGAAGTAAATAAGGTGAAAGAGAGAAAACATTCAACTTTGTTATATGACTTCTATACTATGTTAGGAGAGGATGAAGTAGCAGTAGCTAGATGAACCCTGCTCAACAAAAGAAAGCTTATTGGCTACAAGTGGATTTTTAAAAAAAATAACTCAAGTCAAGAGCATTTACTTTGAGGAAACTTGTTCACCTGTAACTAGATTTACATATACCAATTGCTTGTTAGCTATAGTGGCTCAGTTAAACTTAGAGTTGCACCAAATAAATGTAAATGTTATCTTTTTAATTTTGTTCCAAGTTTCGTTTGCATTGGATACCTCTCTGTAGTTTTTCCAAAATTTTGCGAGATCTGCAACCCCAAAATTAAGGTTTTGAACTTTCACTTGTAGTCCAAAAATATTACTCACGTAATGTTGTAAAATTATTTTTATGTATTTCTAACATATTTTTCACTGGTTATTATGCCATGGTGCGGGATTAAGTACATACATATTTAGGTAACAAAATGATAAATTAAAAATATTTATGTGTCAATGCACATTTGGAAAATTAATGAATTAGTCTACATGGATTTCTCGAGGACTTTTTAGAGGTATAAGTTATTGGCCTTTGGGTGTAATGCTAGCTAGAGATGGGTAGAATGTGTTTTAGGCCCTTTGACCAAGGGTGATGAGGAAAAAATAAATTTTATTATATATTTTTATTAATTATAGATATTTGATTTACTTAAATATTATAAGAAGCATAATCCTTTGTGGTTATGGTATGTTATTCATATTTTATATACTTTTATTGTCGTGCATTAATAGTTTGATTTGGCAAAAAATATTTATTCTATATTAATAATTTTATTTTATTCAATTAAAGTAGTTGGGTACTTAAAAAAATGTCATGAGTTTATTTTTTCTTTTTCTATAAGTAAGTTCACTATTTAATATTAATGGTTATTTTTATGGGGAAAAATTATATTTTTATATTAAAAATTTACATTAAAAATTACATATAAGTTTTAAAAATAAGCTCATATGTAAACTTTGTAGAGGGCCACTTGTTAAGTACTAATTCCAATCAAAACTCTTGGTTCATGCTTGTTAAGTCCTAATCCAATCAAAACTCATGTTTGACGTGGTTTTTAATGTGAATTAAAATATAATTTCGTATGCAAAATGTAACATCCCACTGAAAGAAGGTTTCAGACTAGACAAACGACATGTATCAGCATGAGGCTTCTGATACTGGAGTATGGATGGGCGATGGCCTTAAGCACGAGAAGAAAATGGAGAGAGACGATGTAGAAGACGGAATTCTTCCTGAACCTGGGGCTCTGAAGGTCGTTCTCTTGTGAAGGCACCGTAAGTGGTAGTAGTAACGGCGGGGATGACGAGAGGAACCAGAAATGGCCGTACAGATACAGAGAGATGACGACGGGCTGAAGTGGTGGGGGGTGCTCCTATTTGGTTTCATCGGCGCCGCAATCACAACTTTTGCTGTAATTTCAATTCTCATTGGCCCTTCTACTTGTTCTCTAATTTTTTTTTAAAATGTCAAATTTCTTATTTTCACACATTCTTTGAACTGCCCATGAGGTGGGACACTTTTGGACGTTTTGTTTTCCTTGTAGATCGAAATAGTGTCTCTTTATTTTATTTTATCCTTTATACATTCTCATCTATTCTTCTTGGTTGCCTAATTATTTCATTTTTCAAGCAGGATGAGTATCATATTTCAAATGATTTTTACCTTCCCTGTTGCTGCTACTAATTGTAATTTGTATAGTTGGCATTCTGCGTTTTCTCCCGTTAGTTATTGATATGGTTTTGTGCTCCTGTGTCTACTCTCAATTTGATTATCGCTTTCATTCCTATCTAGCTGCACTAAAAGCTGAAACTTGTAAGTTTGTGTGGCCTGTGTGGAAGTGCCTATGAATTGGATTGTGAGCATCGGTTTTTTTCTGTTAAGTGGCTTTATGGTCTAACTGAGTCTTGATACAATGTAATGATATCTCTGATATTTCTAAATCGATCGTTTTGATTGCAATAGTCTGTGCTATGATCAGATCTCCTCTAATGCTATTTGCAGAGGTTTTCTGTAAGGGTAGGTTCTTTATGTTTCTGTGGTTGTTATTGTTAACGAGCTAACTTGGGCTGGAAGTTTTACGTTGCATGTTCTTTGTACGATGTTCTTTTTTATTATTAAACTTTGTACCATCTATTGCTATGGTCTTCATCTTCCATGATCATTCAAATTCTATCCATGTTCTGCAAGGATTTATCTATGTACGGAGTAGAATTTCAAGAGCTTTTAGGGTAGAATTTTAACTGTATCCGATCAGGAGTGTTTGTGTTCTTGGCTTACTTCAACATGCCTTACAATCTTTCTTGTGGACTAATGAGTTCATTTGGTATTACTAGCTCAATTAGATTCTTTCCTAACTGGTCATGCGCAGATGAAGTGGAAAAATTACCTTCTTATTTACATTTTTTTTATAAATAAAAAATAACATTTAACATAAAAAAGGGAAGACTACGGGAAATTTAATTTGGCTACAACTTTCCTTGAAGGAGCAAATCACAATAAAACAAACTACAGAAATGGAAACAGAGGCCATAAGGCCTAAGATCTAAAGAAACCCCATTTCAGCCCAAATTACTGAAGGGGGTGAAAGCTCAAGACCAAACTATTCCCTCCAAAAGTCATACAAGAAAGAACAATTTATTAGAATTGGATCTTTGAAAGCAAAAGCCTCAATCATTTGTCGAAGTTGTTTGATAATGCCGGAGGTAATGGCCATCTTTGGTCTTATCTTCAAATATGCGTTGTAATATGCAAACAGTTGGCTTGTAGAATTGATCTTTATTGTCTCAAAGAGTTCTCTTTTTCTTTTTATTAGTGTCCATTCTAAGGGCTTGTTTGCATGCAAGCTTGTTTGAAGAATTAAAGCATGAATTGACTAACAATCCAATTTGGATTGAAATAAAGGGAGAAAACAAAGTAAAAAAAGCTATGTAGTTAGGAAAAGTAGGACTGTTAGTCTAGTCACAGTCAAATCAGGTGGAATAGTGCACAATCTAGCTTCTTTTCTGAAGCTCCTCATGAGGAGCTTTAAAAAAGAAGTCATATTGTGCACTTTAAAGGGGGGTGGGCACTGTTCCAAAGCTTGCAAAATGCTTAACATTACATTGCTGGAAGAATCTCTATCCAAACAGACCCTACAAAATGTTAGAAGTTTGCAGATTTATCTCATAAAAGGCTGCCAAAACAACTGAATAGATGCACAAGAAATTATAAGAAGTACATGTTTGATGTCAACGTAAGTGTAATATTCCTTTATCAGATTGTGCATTCATCTTACATAAAAGGTAATTAATTCATATTATATATACATTCCCAATAGATACAACCCCACTCCATATGCTTTGAGCATTCTGAGGCACTGTTTACTTGCTGCTTCTACAACAGGAAAATAAGGGACCACTGCATGGTGAATAGCATGGTTCGTCAAGCCATTTCTTGCCTGAATCCCTTAAATCGGAATATGGGCACTTTACAAATAGGGGTGGCTGCTTTCACCTGACTATTAGCCCTAACTCAAAACTTTATTGGACCTTGCTAACTAGTGATCAGATCACTAATACATTTTTGCAATGTGCGGAGTGCCAATGAAGCAGGTCTTGGTTGTTCTTTGACACTTATGTTCATCTGTGATATAACATCTCCATTTTCAGTTGAAAATTCGTCTGTCTTGATAATAATATGAAATTTCCTTGGAGATTGGCTTACATTATATTTCTCTTAAATGTAATGTTGTAATTTTAGAGAAAGTTGAGATATATGCAAATAAACATATTTTTTTTCTATATATGGGAATAAGCAGATTTTTTTCTGTACACTTACAGTTGTAATTCTACTTAATTAACAATATATTTCATGTTTAATCATCATGATTTAAGTGGACAAACTTGAGTCTTCTTTTCTTGTGCAGATTAAATATCTCCTAATTGCTATAATCTGTTTTAAGTACTTTTTCCCTTATATCAACTGAATATTCTTTGCGTTGTATTTTTTCCTATCACAAATATCTCTAATGTGTTTATGGACTTGCCAGGTTGGACACATATGGCATACTTATGAGCGGGTATATGCTGAGGTATGTTCATTTTATAGTTTGTGTAAATAGAAACTTGGACATTGGAATTGGTTGTTAAAAAATGTTCATGAACTTCATAACTTGTAAAATTTAGTGTAGACAAAATTTAGATCTGCCGATATGCTGCTGATACCTAGTTAGGGAAGCTAATATGGTTGGCTTTTATACTCAGGTCATAATTAATATAAACATGCAAATTTATATCTTCTGGAATTTATAAGCTGATTAATAAAATTGATGCAGAATAAGAAGCTAATTAGGGTTATTTAATTCTTTTCATTATCATCAGGATTAGTTTGGTATATTACTTATGTTAAGCACTCGGGTCTTTGAGTGTAAGGCTTTACTATATAAGGCCTGTAATATATTGTAATTCTTAGTTTTGAATATTGAATTAAGGTGACTTTAGCCCTTTTGCCTTTCTGCCCCCCTTGAGCCCCTTCTTGAGCTTTGGCTCCCCCAAGCTTGAGGTTGGGCTTCCTCCTGCTTCAACTTAGGCTCCCCCTTTGCTTGGGTTTTTGCCCCCACTCTGTGTTTATATTCTTGACTTAAGGAATCTCAATCTCGTGTGAAGGGCAGAGGCTCCTTTAAAAGCTGTGAGCCCTAGCCCTGGTTATAGCAGTTCTGAAGCGAAACAAGGACAGAATTGTTCTGAGGCGTGGCAAACAACTGTAGATGATGTCTGCGAATGATATGATTGGTGGAGGGATCCTTCTTCATTGTTCCATTTCATCAGAAGACCAAAGATGAAGGCTTTCCTTTTGCAAGAACTTGGAAACAGCTAGCGCTGAAGTGGAGACAACCTATGCTTTGCTGGGAAAACTGGGTGATAGCCATTGTTTGCAATATCTTTTATAGGAGATATATTGGTGACCTAAAGATAGGATATATCGGAGATATTGGAAAAAAGTATTGGCAACCCAAAAGTATTTTTACAGGTATCTTGTTAATATAAGTAGTTAATATAAGTATAAATTAACATCTAAAAGCCCATATACTAATCTCAAACAATCATAACACCATGTGAATACACTACACTAACATAAGTTACTTTTATCAAAGAGAAAACTTGATCAATAATGATAAAAAAGAAAAAGTTTGAAGGCAATATCAATGATTAAATGGTGAACATGGTGGTGTATATTGAAATAAAGCTTAAAAGTCAAAAACAATATTGTACAATGGAGAACATGATAGTGTATTGGTCGCGAGTGTTGGAGACTGGAAAGGGCGTCGGAGTGTCCAAGCTCAGCCTGCACCAAAAAACCAGAACCAAACTGAACCATGTAAAACCGAACCGAAATTTAGCGGTTCGGTTCCTTATTCGGTTTTGGTTTGGTTCTTAAAAAAAAAGTTGAATGAATTTTTGTTTGGTTCGGTTTTAAGAAAAAAATATGAAACTAAAACCGAACTGACATATCTACCCATATAAAAACACTCATTTTCTCCATTTCCCAACCCTAATTTTGCATTCCGCCCAAATATTATCTCCCCGCAGCGGCGACGCAGTGGCTCCCTCCGACCGTTCATCTCCCTCCTCTCCGGCTGCTCCACTGTGAAGAGCACGACTCGTCGACACCCCCTCTCCCTCCTCTCCCGGCCTTCCCCTTCAATGTAAGTTGATTCTCCAAACCTCCCCCCAGCCCTTTCGATTTTTGTATTTCTTTGCGTTGATTGTCAAGTTCAATTTCCCCTTTTTTTAGATCAGACATGAAGATCTTCTCTTTTCCGTCTCATTGGTTTTTGTATTTTTAATCTCATTTTTTAGATCCGGTGGGCTAATTGTGTTTTTGCCTGCAAAAGTTTTGATCTTCATGGAATTCGCATTGGATTGCCGGCATGTTGGAGTAACTGATTAGAGTTTTCTGTGCCCTATTGTATGATTTATTTGCTTTGGTTTATTTTTTATTGCTTCTTCTTTTGGTATGTAGAAGTAAATTGTTTGTTTGTAATGTATTACAAAATAGATCTGATGATGATATTCGAAAAGCTTTTCCAGTGGACCAAATGGTTTTTGCCAATAGAACCTTCTACTGGATCAGCTGCCTGGTGCATTATAAGAAAGTTGGCTTTTTTTTGTGAATCTTTTTCTATGGCAGTCATGCTTCTTTGTATTCCTTTATGATGTAACAGATGTAGAGCCAATTCCCAGATATAATTTAGCAATGTTTTGCATATAGATCTTTATGTGTGCTGGATATCCAGAGCAGCCATAGGAGCTCTTGACGAAGAAGATGGTGCTCCAGAAGGGCACAAGCTGAAGCCGAAGGGAAAACTATTGAGACCTTTATCGATTTTTATGTATAAATGTGTATGATAAATGGCTTATGTTGCAACCTTGGCAATTTTGTACTATTTTGATTAATTAAAGTAATTTAATTAAAATATTTGGTTTTTATTCGGTTTCGGTTCTTCTGTCGGTTCAGTTTGGTTCTTGTATCTCGTTTCCTTAATTTAGTTCAGTTTGGTTCATATATTTCAGTTTCTTAATTTGGTTCGGTCTGGTTCTTACTAGAATTGCCTAGAACCGAACCGTGATGCAACCCTATTCCAAGCACTGCCGTTGAGTGCTGCTTGGAAGGCTGTTGGAAAATGGGGGTGGGCCCAAGAAATAGCCAAATATCTTAGATTTATGGCCAATGTCTGAGATATCTCATATTTCATTATCTTAGATTTCACAGATATATGAGATATCCATCTTCCCCCATATCTTGTTTTGGTCAATTGATTGATACAAATATATATCTCAAATATTACATAGATGACCGTTACGTTGTGGAACAACTAGATGACTGCCGTTTGCCTACCCAGAAGTGATGAGAAAGTTGCAAATTTTGACTGGACAGTCCAGTCATGACACATTCCACTCCCTTCTTCCTTTGTTTTACAATAGTAAAGCCTAACTTACACTAAATGGCTTAAGTGCCTAATAGAAGTAGGGATGTTCATGGACGTCCGTTGTCAGTATGTCCATCCGTATCCGTGTCCGTTTTTATATAGAATGGACATTATTTTTTGTCCGGGCCAGACATAGACACGGACATAGACAAAGTTTTTTGTCCACACTAATAGAGAGCTACGGATACGGACATACCCTTGTCCGTGTCCACAGACGTCCGCATCCGCCACTTACTTAAGATTTTCTTAAATATAGTAGTAATTATTACTAACTATTAGAAAAAAAATAAAATTCAGTTCCTAGGTAGCATCTTAGGACAGTCCTAACATGCTACATAGGCACTTGATAACTTGAAGACATGAATCCAGTACTTATGTACCATGTTAGAACAGTCCTAACATGCAACATAGGCACTTGACAATTTGAAAACATGAATTCAATACTTATGTACCATGTTAGAACAATCCTAACATGCTACATAGGTACTTTGACAATTTGAAAACATGAATCCAGTACTTATGTATTATGTTAGAACAGTCATAACATGCTACATAGGCACTTGACAATTTGAAAACATGAATTCAGTACTTATGTACTATGTTAGAACAGTCCTAACATACTACATAGGTATTGGACAGTTTGAAAATATAAATATAGAACTTATATAGCATGTTAAGATAATCTTAATATACTACATAGGTATTAGATAACTTAAAAACATAGTTTTAGTACCTATGTAACATGTTAAGATAACTTTTACATGTTATAAAAGTTCTAAAAAAATTGGATTGGGATAAAAATTTCAGTGTTAAAATATTTGTCCATGTTCGTCCGTGTCCGTAACGGACGGACTTAGACAAAGTATATTAAGAACTAAGGCAGACACAGACAAACACGGACAAAAGTTATTCAAATGACGGACGGACATGGACAACCCTATGTCCGCGTCCATTTCCGTCCATGAACACCCCTAAATCCTTCCTATAAAAAGAGCCGCGGCCAGTTTGACTTTTCAACGGCCGAATAACAGTTTTGGTCACAAATGAGCGAGTAATTACATACTTATGTAGTGTACTTTCTATGAAAATTTATGTGATTCATAGGGGTATTCCGGGAATTTAGGGGCAAAATTAATGGTGTCCAAGTCCTTTTGCCATATTTGGATGAAAATGCCCTCCATTTTTGGCCTCTATTTTTACAAAAATGCCCTCCATTCATTGGCCTCTATTCCATACTCGTTTTGATGTTAATTTTGTGAATTCCAGGGGCATATTAACATGAGATGTAAATATTTAATGTTGATCAATGAGAATGACAAAACTAACCTTGATACATATGTTTTGGTTTAGTATAATGGTGTTTGTAATTATAAAGTTTTTTTTGGATAGTTTTAGCAATGACGCCATTATTGGTTGTCAAAAATTAATGGGATATTTATGGGCTTTGTTTAATTTGGTAAGTTTGTCTAATTAATTTAGGGGCAAAATTAATGGTGTCTGATTCATTTTGCCATATTCGGATGAAAATACCCTCCATTATTGGCTTCTATTTAGACAAAAATGCCCTCCATTCATTGGCTTTTATTTCGTACTCATTTTGATGTTAATTTTGTAAATTCCAGGGGCATACCTGGATGAGATGTAAATATTTAATGCTGATTAATGAGAATGACAAAACTAACCTTGATACATATGTTTTGGTTTAGTATAATGGTGTTCGTAATTAGAAAGTTTTTTTTAGTTAGTTTTGGCATTGACGCCATTATTGTCTGTCAAAAATTAATGGGATTTTTATGGGCTTTGATTAATTTGGTAAGTTTGTCTAATTAGTGGAAAATTAATAGATTCCAATTTGGCTTAGGTGGGCCATTGGGTTTAATTTATGAATGGTGAGCGTTAAAGAATGGTGAACGTTCATTGCCTTTTCAAATTCCTTTTGTTCGTATACTCGGTTGTGCGTGCCTTTTGAACTCCTTCCACTTTGATACACCAGCGAGATGAATTTAAGAATGGTGAGCATTTAAGATTGGTGAACGTTCATTGCCTTTTCAAATTCCTATTGTTCATATACCCGGTTGTGCGTGTCTTTTGAACTCCTTCCAGTTTGATACACCAGCGAGATGCATTGCTCTCATGGTTCGGCATTTAGGTGTTTAGGACCAATGGACGCCTGTACCTCTTTCCCAGTTCATCAGATGAGCAGCAACGATGGCAGGTAGGCCGAAGTTGGATACCTTGAAGTTGCCATGCTCGTCAAGCAGCAGGTTCTTAGGCTTGAGATTGCGGTGCTTCTGCGAATCAAAGCATCATTGACTGCTGCCTCCGAACTGATCTACTTCTGCAAACCAGGTTGCACTATTTTCTTCTATGCTTTTCTTCTCTTCTTCATCGCATACTTGGCTGAATTTTTTGGCCCTGCATTTTGATTAGGACGATTCCTATGTAAAGAATTATTTTTCCTGATTTCGGAGACTGCAAGTATGGCAATCGCCCAACTCTTTTCTGTCCAATCCACCCCATTACTCTCCAAGTCGGGTGATCGGTAAATGATGGTGATCTAAAGTTCTGGGAATTGGTTATTTGGAGTTTTTATCTTCTTATACACGACTATATAGATTGTGTCCTGACGGAAATTGGTGTCCACCCCATTGCTCTCCAAGTTGGGTGAACACTGAAAACTTGGTTCTCTTGATTTTCTGTTTGCCTCTTGATCTGTCATCTGTTTCGCTTTTGTTGTTTGGATCGGTACATGACAGTGATCTAAAGTTTTGAGAATTGGTTATTTGGAGTTATTATCTTCTTATCCACTGCTCGTATAGATTCTGGCCTATCGGAAATTGGTGTGCACGATGTTGTAGACTCTCCTATCTGTGATTGGCGAGCTTAAAGAGTTGGGAGATGGATACTATGTGGTGGTTGGAGGCATTACTTCCACACCTCTTGGTGAAGGAAAGTTTACTACAACTGTTGGGTTTTGTCAAGCTTTAGCTGCTTTCCTCAATAAGAAGGTGTGCTTCGTTGTCCATGAACTTGTCACTTATTTGCATTTTTTGTTTTTGATGAGCCGTTTATATATAGTGGAAGTTTGATTTGTATGCCGTATGTAGTGGAAGTTTGATTTGTAAGCTGTATATAGTGGAAGTTTGATTTGTAAACTATGGAATTGCTCTTCAAATGAAGAGAGGAAGAGTGTGTGTAACTGGGTGTGCTAATGTTTGAATGGTTTAACTTAATCATGATCCTGTATAAACATCGATTCTATATATATATATATATATATATATATATATATATATATATATATATATATATATATATATATATATATATATATATATATATATATCTATATCTCAGGCACACACATCCAACTCGCTATTAACCATGATGCATGTTTAATGTGTCCTTGGGTATTTGATTGATGTGTCCGTTATTCATGATTACCTCTTTTTTTAATGCTAAAGTTGGGTGTCTAGGGATGCAGGTTGATGTGAAAGGATGGTTGGAAGTGTTTGCTACTCATCTCCAGATCGGAGCCCCAGTTTCTATGGCCCTAAAGAGACTGGTGCATAGTTATCCTTTATACTTTTGCTTTTTTTCTGTTATGTTGATTCGTTATGCCATGTTGTTTGTGGATTCTTAGAAGACTATGGCGGGAAAGTGTTGTTTGTTGCTAGATAACTCATGTCAATATTATCAATTTATTTGCATAGAGCTTGGGTTGCAGTTGGGAGAAAATGGTGTTGTGAAATATAAATTCGATGGTGAAAAGTACTTGATGATAACGTAGCTCATTGATGGATTGAAGCTTTGGTTTTGTTTCATTTTTTTTATAGCTTGAGTGCCCAGTGTGATTAGAAGTGTAGCAACAAAATTTTGTCATTCACACTTCTTTTGTCATGAATGCTCCCTGTTTTTTAAATATTGGGTCGTAATTAGTCACCAAGAATGTTGAAATAAACAGTATTCTATACCACTCATTTGATGTATTTGTTTTGGTTACAAAAAAGGAGGCCTTCTTTTGTGATGTAATTAATAGAAGCATCAGAACTGTGAAACTAGAGTATTCTTTCCGTGAGCCTGATATTATGCTTTTCATGAGTGATTACGACGCCCATCCAATTCCTCATAGTGGTGAAGATCCGACAAGCTACAATGGCAGGTGGATTGTTGAAAATTGAGTCCTTGTTTGTCTGCAAAACAATGAGCGGACTTGAAATTTGTGTGGTGGCCCGAGTTATTTTAGTGTTTGTTATGAGTATTTAGTTTCTTTGCACAATGTATGTTTATTTTTCCATGTATGCCGAATACTATGCAAGTACTTTACAATTATTTTGTTCTAAAAAAGACTGGTATAATATGTGATACTTTGTCTTTTATTATTTTTGTTACTTATGTATCTAAATATGTGAGTTGTTACCCATTTGATATAGCAAATTATTCTTTTGTGTTCCTATTGTAGACCATGTATGCCTATGCTACTTTTTAAACTAATGGTAGATGGAACAATATCATTTGCTATTCTAATTTAAATCAATCAAAAAATGTCAGTTTATATTGAGTTTGATAAAGACTAGACTGCCATTCTTTGAAATTAATGGTTTCTATTATGGAATAAACAATTGTATATGTCATTTTTTAGATAAACAAAAATATCTATGTCCAGTTTAATAGTTATATATACAATCTATGTGCTAAACATTTAGATAACTAGAAACTGTGGCAATCACGAAGTTGCATCCTTCCAAATATGAACTATCCAACTCTATGTATGCCATTAAGTAATAACACACTGAACCAACCCACCTAGGACAACATAAGCATAATCAAAGAGCAATAAACTGGACCGACAAACATGTACCTTCAAGGTATAGAACTGGAGGAAAAAAAGATTCATATATAAAAGGTTCTTTTCATGACGAATATTAGACTTCAAAGCTCAATATATGTTCAACATAATATGTTACCAATAGACTATTGAAGAAAATATGATTTAATTAAAAAGCAGTTATATATATATATATATATAAGTGACTGCAAGACTACGATAATTTCTTAAAAAACTAATTGGAAAATACAAATTATGTATGCAATAATTACACAATTAGAATACTATCTTATTTCATCTAAAAGATCATTTAGACAAAATTGCACCTTGAAAAAGTGTCGCCTCATGTAAGTGACTTTCTCGATTAGCACATTGTGCATTTTCCCCTTTCAATGTCGTCTAAGTTCATTCAATCTCAATTGTTCTACATATTTATTGTTCATTTCATGAGTATATTGTGCCCTTTTATTGTAAATTTTAACAATTTTCACTTTAATCAAGGTCTAATCATAGCTGCGTTCAGGAGGAAAGATAAAGGAAATGAATAGATATTTTTGTTACTAATGATTAAAATTTTCTAAATGCCCACTACTATCTGTATTTAAATACCAATGAATGTTGCATAAATAATAGAACCATAATTGGCTTTGCATTAAATTATATTGAATTCAAAAATGATCTTTATTATGAACGTTTCAAGGTGGGAAATTAATATAAATACAAAGTGTGCGTGGGACTAAAATACATGTTATAGTTACACATTGGATTTAATAGATGAAACATTACAAAAAAATTCATCATAGTAATGCTCTTATTTAACTAATAGTTTCCAATATTTGGTAATACCTATAAGTAAGTTTTAATTACTATTTTAAATAGCTTTTGGATAATGGTACAATTAGTGTATCATTTAATTTGATGAATAGAAATTAAATGATAGTAATTATAGTTCCTAAACCACACATGCTATTAATTACGGAATATGGAAAGTTTCACCATGATCCAATGTCAATCAATTGCTCATCAATTTATGTTATAAGTTATGACATACAATAAATATAAAATTTATGGTAATTGAATAGGGTAAAACTCTTCCTTGCCATATCTCTGTGCTCTTCATTTGGTACATGTCTTCACAACTTACAAGTTTCACTCCTGCACGTTTGTTGAATCAGATTTCTTTGCTTCTTTTGGTGTCTTATAAGAGGTATTGCACTCAAACTCGAAATAAATCTATTGTATAGGTTTTAAACTTCTTGAAATTTTCAAAGCTTTTCCTTACAAGATCGACATACTTATTATATAAACGTGTAATATGGTGGTGCAATATTTCTCTTTTAACCCTTATGTTATCACTTCTTCAAAACCTATGCTGCCTTCATATGGTTATTCTTTCTCCTAAACTTGTAACTATTTTTTTGATGTTCGTATGGTAATAACAATTGCTCATAATTACATGTAGATTAATCAGTAGTATATGAAAATTAACTAAGCCTTTCCTCCTTCTCCCAAAACTGATTTATTTTTTGTTGAGTTGTTCTTAGGTATATGGTTGTCCTACTTGTTATCATAGATTATATGTTCCTTAGTTTTTTATATTAGGTTCCACGTTGTTCTTTTAAAAAAATTGAAGTCTTGATGGTTACATCCACTTATATATACACACATTTGTATACATCTTTTTCTATTAGATTCATATGGAAAATCAAATTGTATATTATTCCCATATTGAATAAACAAAAACTTGATTATAAATGAAGTAAATAGTTGCTCTTTCATATATAAATGGTGTATTCATTTTTGAAATGATATTTACATAGAACATGTGTGATAGGTATATTATTAGGTTATTTTTTATTTGGGGTTTCGAATGTGTTAGATGGTGTCAGATAAATCGACATCACATAAAAAGCAAACAATGCTAGAAAACGTGCATGGTATACCCAACTCTCGGTTGCAGAAAAAGATCGAATACGCAAGAAGAGGGCTTTAAATAAGGCTACCACAAAGGATCGATTGAATCTAGAAAATAGGACTTCATCGAGTTCGCTGGTGGATTCCAATCCAATCGGTGCTTTAACAAGCCATGATGATCAAGTTATATATATATATATATATATATATATATATATATATATATATATATATATATATATATATATATATATATATATAAATAACGGTAACTTGACTATATATTTGATAGCTTCTTAACATAATTTTTAGCAATTGATTTTGGGAATAACATTTTTTGTATCTTCCTCATTGGTAGACCGAGTGGGTGATCAAATTGTTGCTACTCATGATCGTCTTCCTTCCAATGAGGAGTTGACTAACACTAGACCCAATCTATTGGATACAGAATAATTTGAATTGTCGTCAATGACAAAGAGTATAAGAAAGAAGGCTAAGGTCCATCGTATAGACCTAGCTGCTGACTACATATATTGTGGAGCAAAAAAATTTAGGACGGAAACAAAGGCTTTTTGCTGTCAAAATGGGGGCGTTATGATTCATCTTAATGGAATTCCACCAGAGTTGGAGGAACTTTATCTTGGAACCTCAGATGAGTGTAGGGCTTTCCATGATTGTATCAGAGGTTATAATAGCCTCTTTTGTTTCACATCAATTCGTGCTGAGATCGATGAGAATGTCAATAATATGAGAGTTGGGACATATACATATCGAATCCATGGTCAAATTTATCATTCCCTTCACTCTCCAGAACCAACGGATTTGGGTCCCCGCTTCTTGCAGCTGTATTTTTATGATACAGATCATGAGGTAGAAAATCGCATGCACTTAATGTCGAATTTGTCCCCGCTAATGGTACAAAAGATTATTGATATTCTCAATATGAATACTTATGCACAGTTTCTGCGGTAGCTTAGACATATGGGGGATGTTCATGAACTGAGAATTGGTGTTCAAAAGAGTTGTGGTCATGATCATCGTGTCTACAATGCACCATCTTCATCTAAATGGCTGCTATTTGGATCGAAGGAGATGAGGTAACAGGTGAATGAGAACAACATATTATTGTTCATGGAAAACAAGGTGAATCATATAAAGTTCAACCTTATTATGGGTGTTATGACCCTTTGCAATACCCATTGTTGTTTCCAAGTGGAGAGACTGGTTGGCATGTTGGGATTAAACATCGTTGTTTGACAAATTCAGTGTATCCAAATAGCATTGAGCAATTTGAGCAAGAGTTACAGGTTGAAGGCCAACTTCAAAGGCGTCGCAATGATGTGACTTGTAGAGAATATTATGCCTATTTATTCCAGATGAGATCTAACCCATCATGGAGTATTATCAATGGTGGGCATTTATTTCAACAATATATAGGTGACATGTATGTAAAAATCGAGACAAATAGATTGAACTTTATACAACATAATCAATATGCTTTAAGGGCAGAATTTTACCAAGGTGTAGTTGATAGTGTTGCTGCTAGAGAATTAGAAGGAAGAAGAATAGGTAAATGAGTTATGTTACCTGCATCATTCATTGGTGGACCACATGACATGAGACGAAGATATTTGGATGCAATGGCTCTTGTTCAAACATATGTAAACCGGACTTGTTTATTACAATGACATGCAACCCAGAATGGCCTGAGATTACCAATCATTTGAAACCTAGAGAAGTTGCATCTAATAGACTTGATATTTTCTCCCGAGTTTTTAAGGCCAAGATAGATTATTTGAAGGACCTTATTATAAAATCAGGTTTCATGGGTACAATTATTGCCCACGTGGATATTATAGAGTTCCAAAAACGAGGGTTGCCACATATGCACTTATTGATTATAATGGCAAAAGAAGACAAGATAATGTGCGCTAATACATATGACAAGTTTGTTTGTGTAGAAATTCCAAAAGTTGAAGAAGACGCATTATTACAAAGCCGTGTGATGAAACACATGATGCATGGACCTTGTGGGATTTCTAAAATGAACTCACCATTTATGACACAAGGAGGTTGTCATTTTAGATATCCAAGAAGATTTATAGATGTCACTATAGAAGGTGATGATTCATACCCAGTATATAGGAGACGAAACAATGGTTCATCTATATATGGTATATGTACGTGGTCACACGTTGGATAATCGATGGGTTGTTCCCTACAATCCTTTTTTGTGGAAGCGTTATGATTGTCACATGAATGTTGAGGTATGTTCAAGTATTAAGGCAGTAAAGTACCTTTACAAATATATATATAAGGGTCATGATCGTATCTCTATGCAATTGATGAACAACTTACATGTTGATGATGTTGATGAAATTAAGAGTTATCAGAATACACAGTGGCTATCTCCAATTGAAGCAGCTTGGCGAATTTTTGCATTCAGCATTAGTGATAATTGTCCTGCTGTTATCAATTTGTAATTCACCAAATAAGCATATAGTCTCTTTTTATGATGGACAAAATTTAGCTGATTTTCTTGATAAAGAGATGAGTTGCCAGACAATGTTGACAGCTTACTTTGATAGAAATAAGGTTGATCCACATGCTTGAATGTTACTGTATCAAGAATTTCCAATCTTTTATTGTTGTCAAGGTCATTCATGGGATCCTCGAAAATCTGGTTTTGCAATTGGTGGAATAAATGCTGCAAATCCAGTTGAAGGAGAGAGATATTATTTAAGGCTTTTGTTGAATCATGTTCGTGGCGTAGAATCGTTTGATCATTTGCTATGTGTTAACAGCATGCAATGTAAGACATTTCATGAGGTAGCACATATGATGGGATTATTAGTTGATGACAATGATATATTACTATGTTTGGAAGAGGCATCAATGTTCTCAATGCTGGCTTCTTTCAGAACATTGTTTGCAACAATTTTAGTATTTTGTGAACCCGTTGATGTAAGAAAATTATGGGATAAGTGTTTTTGGATATGTCTAATGACTGTGTTCTCGCAAAAGGAGTTTTAGACATTGTACGTGTTGCTTATGTTTTGAAAGAAATTGGTGAGTGTATTACAAATTTAGGTCGTTCTTTAGAAGATTTTGATTTACCAAGAATTGAAATTGATTCTTTTAGATATAGCCAAGAAAGGGAGGTCATCGAGGAGGGATTAGTTCCAATATCCTATCAAGATTTGGAAGCAGTTAATTATTTAAATGAAGATCAACAAAAAGCATATGACATAATTATTGCACGAGTGGAAGCTAGGTCCACATGTGTTTTCTTTGTTGATGGTCCTGGTGGGATGGGTAAGACTTTTTTGTATAGAGCTATTCTTGCAACAATTAGGCAATGATGATTGCACTTGCAACAGCAATCTCTGGGGTTGCTACATCAATCATGCCTGGAGGACGTACTGCTCATTCTAGATTTAAGATACCAATTGAGATTGGCATTAATAGCTCATGCAATATTTCAAAACAAAGTGGGATGACACAATTATTTACACAAGCAGCTTTGATTATATGGGATGAAGCACCGATGACAAAGAGGTATGCAATTGAGGCATTGGATCGCACGCTTCAAGATATACTAGATTGTTTGAAACCTTTTGGTGGAAAAGTAATTGTGTTTGGTGGAGATTTTCGGCAAGTATTGCCGGTGGTTCCCAAAGGTACAAGAGAAGAAATAGTTGATGCATGTTTGGTGCGCTCAAAGATTTGGCAAACTGTTGAGATATTGTCTCTCACTAAAAATATGCAAGCAAGGAATGATCCAGATTTTTGTTCATATTTACTTCAGATTGGAGATGGAGATGAAATGTTTGTTCAAGATGATTACATCAAAATGCCATCCGATATGTTGATTGAAGGCACAAATTTCAAAAATGGAACTTGCAAACTGATTGCGGAAATATTCCCATCTTTAGAAGCACGAGTTTTGGAATCAAGTTACTTGGCAGAGAGGTGCATATTGACAACAAAAAATGAATATGTTGATCAAATAAATTCAAGAATTGTTTCAATGTGCAGTGGCAATGCAGTAACATACTACAATTATGACACGTCAATTGACAATACAAATAATTTTCATCCACATGAGTTCCTTAACACACTTACTCCGAATGGTTTGCCTCCACATAAATTGGTACTCAAGCAAAATTGCCCACTTATGTTATTGTGAAACCTCGATCCAAGGAATGGTTTGTGTAATGGCACAAGGATGATTTGTATCAAGTTTGATCGTAATGTTATACACGCTCAAATTGCAACCGGGGAATATAAAGGAAGAAATGTTTTTTTGCCAAGGATTCCACTCATGTCAGCAGATAATGAAAAGTGCCCATTTAGATTTAAACGTAAACAATTTCCGATAAGGCTTGCATTTGTAATAACTATTAATAAAGCTCAAGGTCAGACCATTGAAAATGTAGGATTGTATTTACCAGAACCTGTTTTTTTGCATGGCCAATTAATTATATGTTGCTTTGTCAAGAGGTACTTCTAAGTTGAAAACAAAAATCTTGATCAAACATTCTTTAGATAAGACTATGCCACATGGAGTGACACGAAATGTTGTATTTAAAGAAGTGTTTACCAAATAACTTGTGAGTTGTATAACAATTTGTCTTCCTTTTTGTTTATATGGAATTAGATAGATTATTGTTTGGTGATAACATTTACATTGTTTGCTATTTTCATAGGTTTACAATGGCAATGACCTGCATTCCAATATCTAAACTATCAACAAGTAAGGTTCAATGGACAATAAAATGTCTAATATTGGAAAAAACCAAAATACGCTCGTTTGACAACTCAAAGGGTTCTGGAATTGTTATGAACATATATGTTATTGATGAAGAGGTTAGTCCCAAAGAACTTCCTTACATATAGTTGTTGTTCTTCTTGTTTGCAATAATTTACATTTATGTTTATCCAAATTTGAATAAATTGTTACAAAAAAAAATTGATGGATATTGGTCTTACTTGATTGTCTATTTTTATAGGGTTCTAGAATTCAATTATCGATTTTTAATGAGTTAGTTGAATTATTAAATACTACTACCTTGGAAGATAAAATGTATTGCATATCAAATGGGTTGATCAAATGTTCAAATCCAAGATTTCGGTGGGGTACAACTGAGTATGAGATAATTGTTCAGAAGCGTACAACAATTGTCCTTGTACCAGATGAATTTGCTATAACGAGTTATGACGATTGTGGAATAACTTGTCTTGATGCACTTCAAGTCCCAAAAAATAAACAAGAAACAATCAGTAAGAAAACATACTTGAAGAGTAAATTTTTTACATATATGCATTGAGTAAGTGTTTTGGTCCTTTCTTTTCGCAGATGTACTTGGAGTTGTAATTAGCATTGGTAATCGAACCATTGTGTGCAAGCGTAATAGAACTGAAGTAAATCGTCAGTCACTTGAGTTGATTGATAAAAAGTAAATTCACAACCTAATTTCGTAGTTTATAAAATGTTGGTTTTCTAAACATTTTTCTTTCTAGGTGTACAATGCCGATTTCAATAACCTTATGGGGAGATATTACAGAAAATGATGTACCCATTCTTGAGGAATGTCGTGGCGATTACCCAATTATTTATTTAACAGCTGTGTGAGTCCAAGAATTTTGAGGTATACTTATTTTGTTGGCAATCTATGGTATTGCGTGAACAACTTTTATGTATAATATTATTTCACTATTATATTTGTAGAGCGACTAACATTATCATCGACAACTGAGACCAAAATAACCATGAACCCAATATTTGAAGCGGCTGTAGAACTTAAAAGTTGGTAAATTTTACGTAAATATTTCCCATTGTAAAAAAAAAATATTTTCTTTAAACTAAATTGTTCAATTTATTTGTTTTTTGTGTAAAAAACATGTTAGGTACTTCAAGAATATGTCAGAAGTTTCAAATATGGACACAGAGATGTCATGTCGAAACAGTTCGCAAAGACTTACGAAACAAATTATGGATATCATGAACATTAAAGAAGACCTACTACAGGTTATTTTATTTGTTATTTCAATAATATATATAATTATCATTTTTCATTATATATGTATATATGTATATATATATAGACAAAAATAGAAGGAAAGTTGTTTGTAATATTTAACTTTACTTTCATGCCCTTCTTTAGCCTGAATTTGTTGTCGTTGATGTGTGGGTTTTAAAGATAAGTTTGGATCAAGATATTTGGTACATTGCATGCTCAAAATGCAACAAAAAAGTTAGCAATCATCATAATGTTGATGTGTGTGATAAATGTCATGTTACTCCGATAGTGAAAGTCCACAGGTATATTTCATATTTATCTTATATATTTAAAATTGTTTCACAATGTTCATAACTGTTTTGTTATTATTATTATTCATATATATGTTTTATTTCCGAGCAAATATAGGAGATAGTACTGGTAACATGTGGATAACTATTTTCGATGCACAAGCAGAAAAAATGTTTGGATACTCAGCCAATACAATGCATAATTTAAGGTAACCTCTATGATATGTTATAATATTTAATAATATACTTAATTCATATTTATACATATCAATATAAAAGTTAATATATGCATTCATTATATTATGAAGGTATCTAATAAGCGTGGATTAAAAATAATTATAGATGATATCATTTGGAAATCATTTATGTTTGTTCTCAAAATAGATCAGAAGATTATTGCAGATGAGGTCATTAGGTCGACCACCTGTGTCTCGGTTACAGCAACTAAAAAGGATGCTTTTTGTTTTCCTAAATGTTTATAACCCACATTTGTTTAACAATTTATGTTGAGGTTATTCTTAACTTTAATATTTGTTTGGTTTTTATTTCTAGGTACAATTGAACATGAAGATGACAATTATTCCCCAGCAAAATAAACTGCACCTTCTTTTTCTTTACTATTTAATTTTTACTTTTTTTTATACTTTTATAAAATATTGGCTTATCTTATATATCTTTTCTGACTAATTTGGATGAATTAGATTGTAACACTTGGGATTGTTATGATTTATGATCGGTCTGTGTATATTTCTAACTTCGTTTTTAAATACTTATGCAATGGTTTTCATTTTAAATGCACTAAAAACGACGACCATAACATGCCTACTCTCATTATTTTTTGTTAGGCCTTGTCTATACGTTCAGTTAAGGGATACTACATTGTTCAACTTTGTTATAAAATACAAAAGGTAAAAAAAAAATGTAAAAGTAATTAGTTATCGATTTTAGTCGTACGATAGTTATAATCCCTTATATTTAAGACATGTTTTCTACACACTTTCGCTAAAAAAATATGTTTATACCTTTGGTTGGTCAGACTAATAGTTCAATCATAATTGGAATAGTAACACAAAAAGTAAATTATACTTATTTTAAATGTTCTATTTACCACACTTGCTATGCAATATTTTTTATTATATCAATCATAGATAAAACGTATGTCATTGTATTCTATATATTTAATTTAATTCAAAGATACATCAAATTTGTCGAACTTATTTTATATTTTATATGGTAAATTATAATATAATTATACAACAAAAAATATTATGTACACTATTATTTACCATAAAAGTTTTCACGTGCTTTTTGCACATGCACTATTCCTAGTAGAAGTAAAAGACCAAGCTAATTTTAGTGATAATGAAAGGACCTAAATAACCCTAATTAATTTTTATTCTGTGTAAAAAAAAATTTAGTCAGAAAGTCATGTAAATTTTCTATTGACCAGTCTCTTTTTGATTTATTTAATGACGAACAACTTCTACATGCTCCACTCCCAAAATAATTCATCTTTTATAGACAAATTAGCACAGACTAGTTTCTCAAGGTCAGTGCCATGTTGAATATAGGTGGGGCAAAGTACAATGGCCGGTCTACCCATGAGGAGTGGAGGGCAGGGTGGGCATTATTGGGGAAGATGGCCTGATGGCTGTGAGATCCAAAGATCTGACATTGGGCCCAAGCATAGATTGGGCTGACTCTTCATCTTAAAGCTTACTTTGTATCTAATTTACCTGTTATGTCACTTCATATGAAGTTGTACCGTGTTTTTTTTGGGAGGGGCGTTTTACTCTGAAATTTTTGTTTGGTTAAATAGTATCAATTGTTAGATCCTGCCCTAACAGCTAGAAGCTTTTAGGAGATTAGCTTGCCAACAGTCTCAAATACAACTTTTTTACTTTAATTGGATATAAAAAGAGTTGCTTATTACAGTCTTTTTATGTCGTTAATAGAAACTACTTTGCAGCTCAATTACTTATGTCTTTTTAATTGTTTTATGTGAAAGCTTATTAGGTCGCAGTCATGGAAGGGTGGCACCAGAAGGTCTTATAGTTCGGGTTTTAGGCATGAAGCATGGGAGAGATACTACCGTGGGATGCATGAAATTAATGAGGAAGAAAGAGCAAGAGTGGTTAGTGTTGTTTCCTACTATATTTTTGTTTTTGCTTTTCCAATTTTGCTTCGATTGTAATTGTAATGTGTGGATATTTGAGGTATCATATGAACATAAGCGGGTAATGTAGTTCATTAATTAAAATTTGGGAAATTTGATTAGGCAAAGTATTTGGATCTGATGGTTCTGCAATTAAATTAGCTCTGTTTTTTTTATGGTAATCTTATCTTTCAGAGAGTTGAAGCTTTTAGTGCTGAATTTCAGTATATATTCAAGGTTCATGGTTATGTTGAAATAGGCTGACTTAAGGGCCTAAAATTCTGATTTGATAACAAATGAATATAGGTTCAATTGTTTTTTTAAAGGTATGAGAAGGCTTGATCAAATGGTTGGAGGAATGTTATACCTACAGAAGAGCTCTCTTTTGTTTCTATCCAATTACTCCAAGTTACCAAGATTCTTCTAACTGGAAAAGTTTAATAAGTGGTTTTAGTGAACTAAGCTGAAAGTTAATTTTTTTATGCTTCCATTTTTATCAGCATTTACACTAATAATGCACTGGTGCATCTGCTAAAGAAGTTTTTAAAATTGTTTACATCATAAGTAGTCTGAAATCCAACCTATGATGCCTGCATAGCATTAATGTGCTCATGGATTTTTTTTGTTTTCCGAATTCAGTGGATTCTGTATACAACCCTCTGCCTGATCACTTTGCACCTTGAATCAAATGAATGTGAATTTTGCTCATATTTTTATATAGAAGCTGATATTCATACTTTACTTTCTCTACACCAAAAGCCTACTCCAGCCTCAGCCTCTGATCAGACTAGAAAAAGTGAATCTCCATGTTGTCAGGTGTGCCATTCTTTATCCAATCAAAGTAGACTTTTGGTGTAGAGAAAGTGGAATATGAATATCATTTTCCTTTCTTTATTGGACGTTTGAAAAAAAATCATGTACAGCAAATGAGTTTTAATATGCATTTCAGTCCCTCTCAATCCTCTCCCTCCTGCCACTTCCTTCCCTTCCTCCCCCGGGATCTTCATTTAAGTTATAAACTTCTTTCTTGTTAGGTTTCTTTCTTCCTGTTTATTATAGAACCCCATGGGCTTTAATATTTTTGTAGGAACAGATAATGCGCATGCAAAGAATTTCAACAGAGAGAGAAACAAGTACAGGAGAAGTTATGAGAGGGAATATGGTGCTGGTGAATATTTTATCTTATATTTTTTTTTGCATATTAATTCAATTGTTTCTTTATCAAAATATTTGTAACACGAGGCTATTGACTAACCCGTGGGACTTAGACCTAATCTTTTTCAGAGGTCAAATTCCTCGTGACTTGCCTATTGCCTTTTGAGCACTTATCTGATCTAAAATGGCCTTACAGCCCATTTCTCATATAGCTTATCCTGTATCCTCAGTGTGGAATTATAGGTAATCTCCTGTTTTGAGCTTTGGAAAAGTAACATTCAACTTTCTAAGGGGGTTCTGATTTTCGAAAAATTTTAGAGCAGTACAACCAAGTTTTTGTTGAAACAACACTAATACAGTTTAGATGTGGAAGAAATTAGCTAAAGTTTTTTTATTCTATCATCATTAGAGGAGGATTTGTTGAATTTTGAGTTTGTTGTCGATAAGGTGCATGTATGGACGATCTTACATTATATTGAATATTGTGGACATTGCATTGCTAATATTACTCATCTTTACATTTTATTATGCAGAAAGCATTCAGAGCTAAAGCAATGCAGTATCACCTGGATCAAAACCCAAATAACAAAGGTAAGTTAGTGTTGGTTTCTTTGTCCTCTTCGTACTTGCTTTTTTTTCCCGCAATGTACTGATCATCTATGTTTTCAGAGGCTGCTGAGACCGAGTTTAAAGAGGTGATGGCATCATATGAAGCTATAAAATCAGAAAGAAAGGGCATAAACTTTCTTTAATTAAAAACATCTATATATATAGAACTGTGGGGATCCTACCCAGTATGGAGTTTCTTATTTTAGACATTGGATAATTTCGAAAACCTTAGTTTTGTTTCTTATCAAAATTAAAGTAGTTTCTTCTAATGATATGGGGGAATGATGAAAGGCCACTGGCGGGTGTGGGCAATTAAAGTATTTGATGTCGTTTCAAGTGATCCTGGTTACCAGGATTAGTGTTTTGCAAGTGCAGAGTCGTCTATATACTTCTGCACCTTTGGCTGTCATTGATCTACAAAGTGTGTAAGCATAACATTGTCATTAGAGTTTTTTTCACCTCTCTCTCCCCCTCCGTCTCGCCCTCACTCATTCTTTTTGGTAGGATTGGGAAGTATTAGCTATATTAAGGTCAACTTTATGTAAGTTTCCAGGAAGTTGATTTGCTCAGGTTTATTTTTGTAGGAACGCTGTTGATATCTCTCATAAGGCTAAGTTCATGTGAAGTTTGCGCCAGTTGATATCACTCTTAGGGCTTTTGAAAATTTCAACCAATGATTGAAGATTGATTAGTTTAAATGAGTGGGCCTCGGATATTGGAATACCCTAGATTTGGTTAATTTTTATCATTAGAGATTTTTTAAGGCTGCTGATAACCTCACACTTGAATCTCTCCAACAGAACTTTGCACCTCTTTTTGATTGGATAGAGAAAAAAGGGTCTTACATAGGCAGTCTACTTTTCTCTTATCTTCTCAAAATTAGGCGTAAGGTTTTGTTAGACAGATTTTGGTGTAGAAAATTTTAAATCTCAGTTGGTCATAAACTTTTTTCTGACCTCTAGGGATTTAAATTTTAAAAATAATTTCAACTGATGCTTAAAATGTGTGATTAAATACTGTGATTTGAGGGAAGGGATGAAGGGCACATGCCCAAATTAGCCTTAAATGTGTCAACCCTTATCCTTTATGCCGCTTTTGTGCCTCCTAATCATTGGATGACTCTACCACCAACTAGATTTGGCCAAAAGAGCCCTCCTCTATCTCTCCTCTATCATTGAGTACTACCCACTACCTCCGCCCCTTATGTGGGCCATAGTTAATGCTAAATCACAACTATTGGGTGTTGTCCACAACCAATTTTAGTGTCTTGTAGCCAGTAAAGTGGCTCTTAGTGGTCAATCAACTTCTATTTAATCTACCATTGACTTTTGGTTGCACCACCAATACTTGTTTGCACGATCATGCTCCTAGCCGCCCTAGTGAGCTACCGTGGATTGCGAATTTTTTCGCATAGACTTTAGTTATCCCATCTTGTCGTGATTACTTCTGGCACTTCTTAAACCTCAGGACATTAACTTCCTCAACTTAGCAATACTTTTTTTCGCCAACTCTGCCACTGACGCTACTGCGTGATCGCCATCAAACTTTATGGATTACGAGGTAAGGGACTTTAAACTTGTAATTTAATGATAACATGCCTTAAATATTTAGCAACATATTATGAATGTATGATTTAATGCTTTTGGTGTTATGTAATTGTCCAATTGCTTGATGTAAGAGGAAGGAAGATAAATCATGGTATGATTGAAAATGCATATGACATGCATGTGAGCTAAAAATATATTTGATATATGTAGAGCATATGTATGCTAGTGTTGGCTAGTGAGTATGTTGGTAAGTTATGTATGGATTTTAAATATTAGCATTTTGAAAGTTCTATTTAACTTAAAGAAAATATGTTTCAAAAAATAGTGAAACTCCTAAAGAGGAATTATTAAATACTTGTGCTATGATATACAAGGGATTAGTTAATTGCTCTAAGGTTAAATCTGCTAGTGGATTTGATATAAAATTTACTTTTAAATCCTTTGTAATTTGAAAATATATTTAAAATTTAGTAAATTTGTCTCAATCACTTATGGAATTACTAAGAAGAAACCATCAAACAACTGTGGTATGGAACATGAGGTGTTAGTGAATATCTTCAAGGTTAATCTAAGGTGTATTGAAATGAATTTTGATTTTGAAGTTGGTTTAATTGGTAATTTTTGTTTTGAATTTAATTTGAATATGAATTTTTTTGATGATTTTTGTTATCGGACTCTATGGATAGTTATTTGGTATTGAGATAAAAAACTATCGATTTTGGATGCTAACTTAGAGAAATAATCGGTTCTAGCATGCACAAGTATAGAACATCATGGGAAAGCTTCTATCCTTCTGGGCTCCGTGGCCCCATGAGTTTGGGGATAAGCTATTTGGTATCATGGATTTAAATAAGGACATCCATGGAGAGAAATAATCGATTCTAGCATGCATAGGTGTATAACATCATAGAAAAACTCCTATTCTGCTATCTTTTGTGGTCCAATGAGTGCGGGAGTAAGCCGCTAGATATGACAACTTTCTGATTTAATGATTGATTTATAGAATTTTGAAAGAATGATATGTCTAATTTGAATGGCGTATCAAAATTTTTGAAAAATGATTTATCAGACACTAGATTAATTAACGGATTCCGTTTACAAATTATTTATCAGATTTGGTTAATGATTGATTTATCAAATTTTAGAAGAATGATATGTCTGATTTTGATTGACATCATATTTTTTAATAATGATTTATTTGACTCTTAATTAAATATTATATTCTATATAATTTAATTTATCCAATTTTAAACCAATAATTAGATTTTGTTTAAAATGTTTTATCCGATCATTAATTTTTGGATTTTGTTTGTAAATGTTTTATCCAATTTTAAGCATTGGATTCTTCTTATGTATGCTTTACCTAGTTATAATCTATTGAATTCTATTTACGATTACTTATTTGATTAACTATATGATTTTGGAAGATATTTATTTTGATTTTGATGTGTATTGAAGAGTGTTTTTAGGAATATTGTGAGGACGCAATTTGTTTAAGGGGGGAAGAACGTAATTCCCCATTTTTGGATTACATTTAACCCAAGAGGTTAGGGGTGATTAGATAATTTTTTGGTAAGTCTTAGATAGTTTCAGAGGTTGAAAACTCCATATATGGGTATATCTCGATGAAACAAGCGAACAAATCATAGAATGCACGAAACTGAGGTTGGGAGTTTAAGATAATATGGGTGAGACTCACTTAAAAAGAGTTGGATAAACTTGCTTTAAGTGGCCTAGTTTTGTAGGGCTCATCGATACGATCCCAACAGTACCAAGAATGCATGAATTTGAGTCCGGGGTAGAAAGATATGTGTGCTTAATTATAAAGAATATTACAAAAAAAAGGCCCTGCGTGCGACACGGTGCGTAGTGCCTTGTGGATGGTCTCGATGAACGATTGTGCAGTGTGTTCTTGTTACGTCCAAACCAAGATTATGAAGTAGTCTAGTTTATATTTTTTTTACTTGTCAACCATAGTAAACAAGGTCGATCCATAGGGAAAGCCTTGTGTGACAAAGAAAATTATTACGAAGAGAATAGAATAGAAAAGGAAGGTGAAATATAGAATAAGAGACAATCAAAGAGAAAGTGCTAAGGCATCGGAAATCCACTTGTAATATTCAAATAATAACTCAATTAAGATCAAATGAAAATTTGTCTCAATCGAAAAATTTATCTTTTAAAGAACTTTAAAATAGAACACATCTTTAAATTACATTCCGATTGATTGTTTAATTGGTTTCTTCTTTGGTAATGATTAGATTCTAAATTAATCAAATAAATCAATGATTTATTTAGCAAATAAGTATCTTTGAGTCTTCCTTTAGTTATCTAATCAACCTCATTGTCTTTCCTTATGTGTATCAATCACAACTAATTAAAAGATTTTCCATGTGCTGGCTTCGGGTTAGTTTACTAGTTGTCCGTTTCATACTGAATTCGACCCATAAAACTTCGGAATTTTAAATTTCTTCCTGAAATAACAATTGTGGCCACAAAATTTTTTCTTTCCAATGCCACCAGAATCGTATTAATCCGCATTATACATAGAAAGATATGGTTGACATAGAAAAGCTGTGTCAATTTGTCCAAATCAGCTTCTTCCTTAATTTAGTTCTCTTGATGTAAATTTCAAATCCAACGGGTCCAAAAGGTTGTGTTCGACCATTCTATGCATGTTTAGACCATTAGGAGCTCATTCTTAACTTTTAAATAGCTTTGGGTAGTTAGGTTTCACTCCTTATACTTGGATCCTGCTGAAGCCTATTTAAACATGTAAACACAATTAAGGTCCAACTTACCTATTCAAAACATAAGTAGCCCAAATAAGCAATGAATTAACACAAAATAGGATTGTAATTTGAAATTTAAAAACATTTAATTGAAGATTATTTCAGTGCATCAAATACCCCACAACCAACATAATGCTAGTATCTAGCAATCTATGTGAAAATAGTTAAAAAGAAAACAAGAAAATATGCCACTTTCGTAGGCCATCATGGCAATATTTAGCACATGTAGCAAGCCATTAAACCCCTAACTTGCGCTAGTGGACGAGTTGCGTCTCATAAGAGTGTGTAGTGAATATACCCACAAAATTAAAAAAAACTCATGGGTTGCCTCCCAAGTAGCGCTAAGTTTTATGTCTTCAGCTAGACAAAGCAAAGAAGAAAAAGAATATGAGTTACAATGCTAATAAGTTGTAATGAAGAAGTAGAGACTAAGATAATAATTATAAAACAAGACCAAGGAACCCTTTCATCCTCACTAAGCAAACACAAACTTTACAATTATCACCAAAATACTTAAGCACTAGTTTTCATAAATTAAATATAAAAGTCTCAACCATTAAATTTCTATGTAGAGGAACTTTTGAAACAATGTGTAAGTGAGTCCAAGTAAAATTTTGAAAAGATAATTAGAGGATCAACCTCCTAAAGTAGCATGGTCTTCTACTCACTAAGAGATGTTTAGATAGCTAAAAGAACCAATTCAAAACCGAGCAACCTGTCCGAGATAACAAGCGGTTTGGATGTTCACTTTAATACCTCATGGGCTTTATCTGTGATATTCCAGCATGCTTGCGTTGTTACAACGATGGCTTCGCCCTATCTTATAAAATGAAACATTATTTGACAACTTTATTTTAATAATTTTTCATTTTTTTTATATATGATGTCCATCACTTTTTTTTTCTTTTCTCCTTTTTTTTTCATAGGCAACCCTTTTCGAAGTACTCGGCCTAATTCATTGGTTGCTTTACATAACGATAATAATCCCAAAAAAATTTCTTCTTAGCCAAAAAAGTGAATAAGGAAGTCAAAGTACATTGGATTTGGTGTCTCTCGACATTCCGGGTGAGTATTAGAGCAACACCACATAATTTGACTTCAACTCTAAAAATTCGTCATGAAAGTGAAAATTTGAAAACCAATATTAGTTTCAAAGATCCTCTTCATGAAAGTTAAATATAAAGACTCATCACAAAATAAATGTTTTAATAAAATATCCAAGTGCTATCATTATATAGAGATCAAAGTAAAGAAGAAGCATACTAAGAAAGGATGAAGGTTATCACAGTCAATACTATTAACAAAAAATATCCAAACTCCCCCCCAAACCAAATGAGACATTGTCCTCAATGTTTGAATTTTTGTTTTGTTTTTATGATTTTTTTGTTTGGGTAAAAATCATGAAAAAGAAATCAACCCTCATAATTTGGATTTTCAAGAGATGTAGACTCAACATCAGAGACAAAATGGTCTAAAAATAGTTTCAAACATTATCCATTAACTTTGAAAACATCACCATTTTTTGGGTTTTCAATTTCAATAGTTTCGTAAGGAAAAACAGTTTTTACAATAAAAGGACCTGTCCAACGTGATCTTAATTTTCCTGGAAAGAGATGAAGCCTAGAGTTGTATGTTGTTACGTCTGAACTAAGACTATGAAGTCAAATTCAAATTTATTTTATTTGCCAATTGTAGTAAACAAGGTCGATCCACAGGGAAAGCTTTATGCAACAAAGAAAACGATTACTAAAAAAATAGAGGAAAGCAAAATTAAGAAAGAAAGAGTAGAAGAGTATTGAGGCAATAAAGAGTCAAAAAATCAATATGACAAAATACTAAAATATTAAGGATCATTGTAACATCTAATGATATTCTTAATGTATCATGTTATCTCAGTTAGAATCGAATAAAGATTTTATCTAACCGGAAGATATGAACATTAAAAGAAAAAACAAAGATAGAAAATGCTTTGGATAGATGAAAGACAAAAATAATTATTTCTTCAAGAGTTATATATATCCAAATCACAAAAGATCAAGAAAAAGAACATTCAAGCATCTTATGTATCCAAATCACAAAAAAATAAGAAGAAAAATAATATTAAATGAACATCACTTCAAATAACCAATACTTACTTGAAACAATTGATGAAATATGAATCAAACTCCATTAGATTGTTACAAATCACCTCTAGCTTTAGCTGGAGAGCTTAAAATTTTATTACAATAAAACTAAAAATAAAAATACAAAAGAAGAAAAAAAAATATGAGAAGAGAGCTCTAAAGAGGAGGAGATGATGCCTCTATCACGTCCACCTTTCTATTTATCGAAGTAGAAGGGGTTGCTTCAAAGAGGAAAATCAAATCATATCTCTAGATTGTATCCTAATTGATTGTCTGATTGGTTGCTTCTTTGGCAATGATTAAATTCTAAATTAATCAAATAAAAAAATTATTTATTTAGCAAATAAGTATCTTTGAATCTTCATTTAGTTATCAAATCAGGCTCATTGTCTTTCCTTATGTGTATCAATCACAACCAATGAAAATATTCTTCATGTGCTGGCCTCGGGTTAGTTTACTAGCTATCTGCATGCATGCCGGATTTTACCCATATATATTCAAAATTATGAATTTTTTCCTGACATAGAGAGTATAGTCACGGAAGTCATCTTTCCAATGCCACTAGAATCATATCAATCCAAATTATATACACAAAGATATAGTCAAAATACTAAGGATGTGACAATCTGTCTGAATTAGCTTCTTTCGTAATTTAGTTCTCTAAGCATTTGGCGTGCCTTTCATCAATGCCAAATAAAATATTATATAGATTATAAACTCCTTAAATATGAAACAAAAATTTAAATTGATAAAGAACTTACTTGAATCAAAGTAGCCATTAAACATCAAGTATAAGCTTCACTCCTAGCCTTAGCTTGAGAGCTTAAAAAACCATTATAATAAAACTAAAAAGAAAAATACAAAATGAGAGAAGAAAATAGGGGAAGAGAGTTCTAAAGAGGAGGGGATGATGTCTCCTTCTATTTATAAGAGTAGAAGGGGTTGTTTCAAATGGGAAAGTCTAATCTTATCTCTAGATTACATCCTCATTGATTGCTTGATTGGTTGCTTCTTTGGCAATGATTAGATTCTAAATCAATCAAATAAATAAATAATTTATTTAGTAAATAAGTATCTTTGAGTCTTCCTTTAGTTATCCAATAAACCTCATTGTCTTTCCTTATGTGTATCAATCACAACTAATTAAAATATTCTCCATGTGCTGGCCTCGGGTTAGTTTACTAGTTGTTCGTTTGCTTGCTAAATTCGACCCATAAAGCTTTAGAATTTTGAATTTCTTCCTAAAATAACAATTATTGCCACGGAAGTCTTCTTTCCAATTCTACCCGAATCGTATTGATCCAAATTATACATAGAAAGATATGGTTAAAATACAAATGCTATGTCAATCTGTCTAAATTATCTTCTTCCTTAATGTAGTTCTCTTGATGCAAATCTCAAATCCAACGGGTCCAAAAGGTTATGTTCAACTATTCTATGCATGTTTAGACCATTAGGATCCCATTCTAGACTTTTAAATAGCTTTAGGTAGTTGGGTTTTACTCCTTTTTCTACTTGGATCCTCTTGAAACCCATTTAAACATGTAAACATAACTAATGTCCAACTAACTTATTCAAAACAGAAATAGTCTAAATAAGTAATGAATTAACACAAAATAATATTGTAATTTAAAATATTTAATTAAACATTATTTTAGCACATCATGTGCACATCACGTGAAAGAGATACGCTCATGATGCCCGTGGTGAGGCACTATTTTGGTGGGCGTTGTTGCTGAAAGCATCAACACCGCCATTTTTGGCAGCATGACACTACTATTTTTGCTCGTTTCACCCTATTTGAAGGGCACCGGGGTGTTTTGAAGATCTAGACTCATTTTCTCAATTTCTGGTCATCTTGAGTATGATTTAGTCCATTTAAAATGTAGTTTGAACTAAATTAAGTGTGTTCTACACAATAGAGGGTCCCATTCTTTGAGTTGGCGACCATATAAGGGGCAAACATCCCGAGACAATATAGGGCTCTACTTGTCACCCTCGAGCATTGAAGAAAGAGAAGTGGTCCAGAGTAAGAGGGCATTACATCCTCTATTGTTGGGCCACAACGAGAGAAGTGACCAAAGTAGGGGAAGTTCTGTCCTCCACTTAAGGGCTATAGCTAGAGAAGCATCCCCAAGTTAAGAGGAGGTTTTGCCTGTAACTTACAAGTGCAAAAAGTAAGAAGCGTCTCTGTGTGCAATGAAAGAAACGTTCTAGAGCAAGAGTGGGGGTCCTATCTATCATTTCCAAACCTGAAGGAGAGAACACTCTAATGGAACAAACTACTCTGAATGCCACCACTTCTAGTATTTGAAAGGAGTAAGCATTTTTTACCTTCTGATTTAATTATATGAGCATGTGTGCATATTAAGTTGTTCGCTTAAGAAGTTAAATAACATATATGCTATGTTCTATTCTAATGTGTTATGATCTATTTTACTTTTATTTTATCTACTTTGAAATACTCTATTTGATCCGATATAATCCGATGTGTTCTAATATGCTTTGATCTAATATGATATGATAAGCTTTGAAATACTCTGTTTTGATATGATATGCTTCAATCTAATTTGATATAATTGGACGAAATCTTATATGATCTGATAGGATATGATGTGATCCAATTTGCTCTATTGCGTTCAATAGCATGTGTAATTACGTTGTTTTGTTAACTTCCATTTAACTCTGATAATTTATTAGATTTTTGTCTAACTCTGATGATTTATGATATTTTTGTTTGACTCGGATGATGTATGAAATTTTTATTAGACTTTAATGATTTATGAGATTTCTGACTGACTTTGATGATTTATGAGATTTCTATTTGACTTCAATGATTTTTGAGATTTCAATCTAACTCCGAATGATGAATATAAGGATATATGTATTTTAATGTATAAGATTTTGTGATGCCTAATGTATGTAATAGCTGTTACGTAGAACTACATTCAAATCTGATCATATTGGAATAATGTTGTATATGTTATACAATACATATGTAGGCAACAATTAGTACAACAATGTTGGCATCATCCAAATTAGTTTTAAATTAGGTTTATTCTAATCTACGCGCATAGAAGCATAAAAACTTTGTAATGCATAGATGAACGTTTTTACCTCTCGCACACAGATGATGTTTCCTTGTTTAAGGAAAAAAATTTAATTCAAGATTTCTAGACCCCGACTAGGGTCAAGGCGTTACAAATGGTATCAGAGCATCATGAATCAAATTAATAAATTCTCTTATACCATTTGTAACACCCCGACCCAAGCCAGGGTCTAGACATCTTGAATAAAAAAAATTTCTTCCTTAAACATTGAAACATCATTTATGTGCAAGAAGTATAATGTTCATCTACGCACTACAGAGCTACAAAACTCATTGTGTAGGTTAGAATAAAATGTGTATTTATAATTAATTTAGATTGGGCCAATGTTGCCTTGTCATTGGTTGCCTATGTACATATGACGTTATCCCAAATACAATCGGTACCAGACATAGTTCTGCCTAATAGCTATTACATACATCAGACATAACAAAATTATATACATTAAAATATGTATATCCTTATATTCAAGTATATTTAGATTTAGACTGAAATCTTATAAATCATCAGAATAAGACAAAAATCTCATAATCATTGGAATCAAACAGAAATCTCATAAATCATCAGAGCCAAATAGAAATCATATAAATCATTAGAGTCAAACAAAAATCTCAAAAATTGTTGAAGTTAAACAAAAATCTCATAAATCATTAGAATTATACATCTCGCTCTGTCACAAAGCGGAATACAACAAAGAAGATTGGATCACATCAAATCTTGTCAGATCATATCATATTTCACTCGACCATATCAGATCATATTAGACTAAACATATTAGAACAAGATCATATCAGATCAAACAGAGTATTTCAAAGTTGATAAAATCAAAGTAGAATAGATCATAAAACATTGGATTAGAACATAGCATAGATGTTATTTAACATCTTAAGCTAACAACTTAAGATTCATACGTGCTTTTATAATTATATATATTAAATTAGAAGGTCAGAAATGCTTAGTCATTTGAAATACCAAAAGTGGTAGCATTTGAAGTTGTTTGATCCATCCAAGCGTCCTCTCCTTCAATTTTGGAGACAATAGACAAAGCCCCCCCCCTCTTACTTTGGATTGTTTCTTTCACTGAGCCTAGATATGCTTCTCAATTTTTGTGCCAGTGGGTGATGGACAAAACACCCCCTTACCCAAAGACGCTTCTTACTTTCTATGCCTGGAGGCAATGAACAGAATATCCGCTTACCTAGAGATGCTTTCCTCACCATAACTTGGAGATGTTTCTCTCACTATGTTACCCTTCGGTAGATGACAGAACCTCCCCTACTCTGGGTTACTTCTCTTGTTGTGGACCGACAATGGAAAACAAACCCCCTCTTGCTTTGGGCCACTTCTCTTTCTTCGGTGCTCGAGGGTGACGGAAAAAGCCTCTTCTTGCCGCAGGATATTTCCCCCTTATACAATCACCAAACCAAAGAATAGACCCTCCATTGCATAGAACATGCTCGAATTAGTTAAAAGTGCCTTTCAAATAGATTAAATCTGGCTCAGAATGATCAAAAATGGAGAAAATGAAGTTTGGAGGTTCAAAAGTTATTGAGAATGCTTATTCTAGGTCCAGCCGCGCTGAAATAGTGGTGTCGCACTACCATTTTTGGCATTGGCAACCACAGAAAGTGAGTAGTGCTTGTGCATTATGCTCACATAATGTGTGTGTGTGTTGCCTCGCGATGCACGTGACCATGCATAGTGCTCCCTCGCCGCGTGCTACGCCACCGCACCACACGCGAGGTTTTTCTTTTTTCTTTTTTGTTTTTTTAAATCATATCTTTATATGTACGTTTTGAACCCCAAACTCGAATTCATGCGTTCTTAGTACCATTGAGCTCGTATCATCAAGCCCTTTGATACTAGACAACTTAAAGCACTTTATCCTGCTCTTTTTAAGTGAGTCCACACATATTGTATGTTTTTTTTAGATTTACCAATATACGGAGATTTAATCTCTTTAAATTTCTCTTTTTAGCTTGTAAAAAATTATCTAATTACCCCTCGAGTTAGACATAATAAAAAAATATGGTATTAGAACATGGTCAAACAACATAATCATGTTGTATTGTTGTGTTTCATAACACAAACATGAATCATGACATGTCGCAAACAACCTTGCTTGGTGTCACACCCCATTAAAACAACAATATTATTTTTTTACAAAAATCATGCAGCAAAGTAAATCTCATGAAATCAAACTTGTCCCATGCAATTATGAAATCATGACTATCAAATTTGAGGACATAAGTACATGTTTGTCCAACACATATCACATGGAGATATTATAATTATCACAAATAATTAAATTGAAATTAAGGATTCACAGGACCTAACATTGGGCACTTGTCTATCATTACAACATTTAATTTACCTAGTCATAAATAATTTGGCACACTCATGTGGCTATACTCAAATTCCAATAATAAATAAAAAGAAATAAACTAAGTAGCTAATAGATGAGTCTCTTATGCCCCTCTTGAATTCCTAATTTTGCAAGTGCATCTTACTTGCAAAACAAATAACTTGTACCACAACAGATGCTGATTGACATATGTGTTATATGTGGCATATTGACTTTATTTCCTTGAACAAAGCTATGTCCATTCTATGTGAGTACTTTTAGTCTTATAGAGTATGAGTTGATTTGTTATTCATCAAGTTAGATTTGGAATTGAAAGATTGAAAATATTGGAGCAGACATGCTTTCAAGGTGGAAGATTTTGGAAGTGATTGAATTTCCTAAGTGAAATAGGCATGAAATCATGGCGCACATCACACACACTTAGGGACGATAGAAATCATATGAGAGAGCAGGAAAGGAATGAGTAGAAAAAGAGTGAAAATTACATAAGTTTGTAAAATTTTCATCCATGATTGATCAGGGTTGAAATGGGATATATTGGGAGTGTGTTGGTACTACAATAGCATTATAGTAGCACTAGAGCATGTATCATACTAGTATAGTTCACAGATCAACTAGGTTAATGTAGTGATGGATTGATTGAAGTTTTGGAATCGAGTATTGTAGCAATAGAGTAGCAAATGATCGATTGGTGCTATAGCAATATGTTAGACCCAATTTTGTCGAAAATAAGTCATTCCGAGAAGAATTTGATTCCTATTGAAAGCTAACACCAAAGCCTATTTAAAAGCTTATATAAGGGGTGTTTTGGACGTGCTAAAACACAAGTGAAGGCTAGAAAAACATAGAAAGGGATTTGTGATTCTTCTCAATTATGATTTGACACATTAATGCTTTCATTCGTCAGTACTCATTGAGAGATTTTGTATTTTGCCATTATAAATAATCAAATTTCCGTTCGTATGACTCAGCTTCATGTTAGATTTGTCTTGTTACTTCACACATACACTCTAATCAAAGTGAGTGAAGAGTTGAGTTGTGAGTTTTGAGTTGCTATACACATCACAAAAGAGGCCATCATACACAAGAGTTGAAGATGGAGTAAATCAAGATATACTTATTGAAATTTCAACAAGATACCGTATTACAGAAAAAGAGAAAAGACAATGTTCAAAAGTTCCAAGATGGACTTCTAGTGTTATGGCACCCAAGGGACAACTAGAGATGAACTTCTACTGCTATGGTAACAATTGAGTCTTTAAAAGTTCTAGGTCTTCTTTGTGCATTAGTTAATCGGCCAAGGGTTGGTTATGGTGTTTTTTCAGGATTGGGTTTTCACATTAAAATTGTTTGCAGATATGTATGGTTGTTTGGTTGATAATTTGGTAGTAATTACATTTCTTGCACGCAGGGCCACATCCTATAGTTCTTAACTTTTGGTTTTGTGCTAGAGGCACTATGGTAACCTTTAAGGTTGAAGGATATTAACTCACATATAATCAAGTGGGATAAACTAATATAAATATAACATTATATTATATTAAAAAAATAACCAAAATACAAAAATATTAGATTCAATATCTTAACTACTAAATATGACATAGCATTCAAACTTATCCCAAGTCCTATCATGGGCCACTAATAAACAAAGCAAATTATTATAAAATCCATGGCAACATCAACAAAGTTCCTTTGACTCCTCAAAATGTATATCACTCTACAAAAAAACTTTAGACTATTGCCCACTTCATCCATGCTATTAAGCTAAGACTCATAAGGTCTCACAGACTAAAGTGATTGAGATTTTTAGCCTTCCATGATTGCTAAGAACTCTTATTTTCTACTATGTTGGATTTGTGCCTCTTTTAAGATAAAACCTATTCAAACCAACTCCCAAGGCTAGGTAAGAGGCCCTATAAACAACAACTCGCATGCCTAGGAAGCCAAACATCGATGGTCATTTATCATACCATGGACCTCTAGTACGTGACCAAATGAATACATACTAAGAATCCACACGAATAATAGGTACTCATGACCTTATGTGTTATATAACATCATATTAAGGTCAGGACCCTCTTAGTATTCCCAAACCTAGGGTCTACTTTACCCCTTTTTCCAGCATGTACTTTATTATGGGTTTCACTATTCACTTTGTTCATTATGGACTTGAAGTATACCATAGTACTCATTATTGATCAACAAATGGCCCACAAAATATCATTTCAAAATTCTAAACCAAACTAATATTGGTTGTCCCACCCACATATCCACATCATTACCAATGGCAGTTGGCACTTAACTTACACATTAGTCCCTATCACCTATACAAAGGGTTATTCAATCTTAGTCACTGACATATTCACCAATGCGTTGGACCCCCTGATGATGCCCATTGTTTTCTATAATGACGTGCCCTTGACACGCCAGTGCTAGGAACAATTTGTCTTCTCCTAACTAATGGAACCCCACTGACATGTCGACAATGGTGTTGATTGTTACACCTTGGCCCAAGATCCGACCAGAGCTAGGGGTTCCAGGAACCCAAAACCTGGGTTAAAATTTTAAACAAACTAGGCGCATTGGAGTTTGAGTGTGAGACCCATAGTGTTCCTCTATGCACCAGAGAAATTAAGTGTTCCATCATGAATAGGACATAATAAAATTACATTCTATTATACATTAGATCGGTCCAATGTTGCCTTGTCGTTGGTTGCCTACATATATATTCAATAACATCTATGATAATATTCTAATACAATTGGATCTGAATGTAATTCTGCCTAACGACTATTACATACATTAGGAAATGCAAAAGCACATACATCAAAAAATATATATCTAAATATTTAATCGGTCATATGGAAATCTTATAAATCATCGGATTCAAACGGAAGCCAATAAATCAGCACAATCACACATATCACTCTATCATAGAGGTGAGCAGAATCACACATTCCACTCTATCACAAAGCATGGCAAAACACATTAAGGCAGATTATATCAGATCAAATACCAGCATATCAAATCACAACACATCATATCAAAACATACATCTTAATTAGCGCATACATTCATATAATCAGATTAAATCAAAAGGTTAGAAATGCTTACTTCCCTATAGTTTAGGAAGTAGCAGCATTCAGAGTTTCTCATTCCTTCAAGGTGTTCTCCCCTTTAGGTCTAAAGATGCTGACATAGCCTCCTCTTGCTCAAGAATGTTTTTTCATTGCGCCTAAAGACAACAGACAAAACCTCCACTTTCTCAGAGATGCATCACTCTTTGCACACTCGATTGTGGCAGACAGAACCTCCCCTTTACTTGGTGATTCTTCTCGCTTTTCACACCCATAGGAGGTGGACTTAAACTCCTTTTTCTCAGAGACACTTCCCTCTATGCACCCATAAGCGACAAACAGACATATCCCTTACCTGAAGATTCATTTCTTTTTTTTGCACCCGTAAACTATGGACAGAACCTCCCTGTACCCAGGAACATTTCTTAGACTATGTGGCCCTTTGGTGGAGGATGGAGCCTCCCTACTCTAAGCCACTTCTCTTGATGCAGCCCAATGACTGAGGACAAAGCCTCATCTTTACCTAGACCACTTCTCTCTCTTTGAGGCTCAATGATGGCGGACAAAGCCTCCTCTTGCCCTGAGATATTCCCCCTTCTTGGGATACTAGCTTGAGGAATGGACTTTGTCACTGCATAGATCACCCTTAAATTAGCTAGGAATGCCTTTTGAATTGAAAAATATGGACTTATAATGAGCCAAAAAACTCATCCGAAAGTTTGCATGGGTTTCCCATTTATAGAAAAAAATTAGAGGGCGCATGAACGAAGACAATGCATGCATCACATGCCTATGCGGCGTGCGAAGCTCTGGCCATGATGGTCATGTTGACTGTTGTCCAGGTCTTGGCCCTTGTTGCATGGCCATGATGTGCTGATGAGCGGGAGCTAGCCCTCGTTATGCAGGCCCATCTTGCAGATGGGCAGGCTGATGCATTGCCCACTGCACATTGTGATGGATGGCCTGTGATGACATGAGCCTTGTGCCACGCACTAGGCGGCGTGGCTAATGCCAGGCGCTGGCATCATCGCTGATGCAAATTGTTTTTTTCTTTTTCTTATTATTTTAATATTTTTCTCACATTATTTTATTTAAATAATATCACAACTTCAAAATGTGATATCATCTTAACCAGAATAGTGTGTTCTTGGTATCGACAGACTTGTATCAACGAGCCCTTCCTGAGGTTGTAAATTTTTCTCCCAACCTCTATTTAGCGTGTTTCTCAATTCGGTACACTTGTCACTTTGAGCACTACCCATATATGGAGGTTTCATCCCTCAAAACCCCTAAAACTTATCCAAAATTATATAATTACCCTTAATCGCTCATGTTAGGCATAATTGGAAAATGGGTCATTACATTGATGATCAATTCTAATTATCAAATAAATTCCCACATGGGACTAACCACCCATTCAATAATCAAAGCTATTACAAAACATAAATTAATACACAATAAATCTTTAAACTCAACAAAAACTTGAATCCTTGATGAATGATTTTCCAACACACTAATCCATGTATTGCAATATTAACAAAAAACTGATATCAGTAATACATATGCATATCTTGCTATGATGAAATTTTAGAAATTCAAGTAAGACATTAATCTATCCTACCTTTGAACAAGGGATTTGCCGATGAGTTCCCTCTTTACTCCTCATCCTCCTTGTGCCAAACACTGACATGCACTGTACTGGAGTTCAACCGTTGGAACTCCTCTTGATGCACTTGGTTCTGGGCTCCCACTCTCCTAAGGACCTGCTGGATTCTTATGGATAAGAGATAGTCCATATTTCTTTATATTTTATATAGTGTGCAACCAACCCCACCATAAATGCATAACTACCCACAATATTTGCATAATTGAATCCCTTTCTTGTCATTGACACATTATTGATTTGTCAATGGTCCCATTTTCTAAGAATTCTATTGTTAGAAGTTTTTGGGTGTTACACTTGGCCACTTCCTTATGTTAGAAGCATGTGGTGTCTTTTTTGGAACATGGCATGATCATATTGTATTTCAAAATAGAGTGTGGTTTATATGAGCCTGGGGTCATGCACACTAGTGTGAGTATGGGCTTCATTGATCATCAGATTTTAATCCAACACCACACAAAACTCAGGGGACAGGCATGCTTGAATCACTGCCTACCCCTTTGCACCATCAAATTGAGATCTTACTACTCAAGATGTATGAGCTCATACTAACTTTTTCCTTCAAAATAAGATGGTCATGCTATTCTAGGTCTCATAAATCATACTTTGGCAATGGCTACAAGAGAGCACTAGTGGCAACAACACTTAATCAGAGGTCCAACAAAAGGTAACTTAGAATCAACGACTCACAGTGGTGGCAAAGCTATGGCATATGGGGTTGTTTGAAATAATGTCATTTTAGTCATTTTGATCCAGTTTTGCCTATTGGTAGCATTTATAACCCCTAAATTATAAGTGGTTCATGTTATTATGCTAAATTTCTCTGCTTGTGCTACTTTAATGGTATGGTCCTTTTGGGATTAGTCCAATTGCTACAACTAAGTCTTGGTTAATTTTTGGATGATAATAACTTAAGCTCTTGGGAAACAATGTTTATTTCAGATAATTAAATAGTTTCTAATGATGTTGAAAATGGTTGACAAAATATTTAAAACAAAAAATTTTGATTCACAGTCAGCCATTGGCATTAATGTCACTATTAAAAATGCTTAGAGAACTTATGTGTAGTTACTCTAATAGATTTTAGAGAGAATTAGTCTTCTAGTTATTGAGGTTTATCTATCATAATTAAAAGAGTGATTAGATGTGAGATGACTACACAAAAACACATGTGGCATGGTGTTTTGTTGAAGATTGTTGCAGATAAGATTAAGAAGAAAGAAGATTTATTTCAAAGGAGGAGATGAAAGATTTAGATTAATCAAAGAGTACAATGAAGAGAAAAAATTAAGTTGATGTCAATAAACAACTAAGGAGTAATTGATTCATAGTTAGAGTAGTGTGAAAGACCAAGCATGTGGAGAAAAAGGAGTATTTAGTTGATCTGGACATAGTGCCTTGTAGTCCCTCGTTCAAGTTCAACATAAAAATTCTTATGTGTTTGCTTAGTGATTCAGTAGATAAATTTTTTTATGGTACAAATAAGAATTGTGACTTTAATTAGAACAAAATCCATTGTTTCTCTTTTCCAATAGCTCCAATTTTGATTCTGTCAGCTTTGCCATCAACTCCACCACCTCAACCATCAACTCTGCCGCCTCATCCACGGAATTCATTGTCTCTATCACGGATCCATTTCATCTGCTTTCATCTTCACCTACTCCTCCCTCCTTTGCCATCACCACATCCTTCTCCTCCTCCCTTCCTCCTCTCTAATCACTTCTTGTTTTCCTCCTTTGTTGCCTCCTCTTCCTCCTTCCCTGAATCTAACAAGACAGGTTGCAAACTAGTTGGCAGAGCTGTTAAACTTTCTTTCTTCCTCTATAAGCTCAAATATGAAAAAATCAACTCATAAGCATGTTAAACTACTCAAAACCACTAGTGTGTATTATTTTTACTTGATTCTAAGCTTTTTCTAATGCTAACCCAAACCACAAACTAAAAATCAAGAGTTGACAGCTGACAATCGACAGTAGACAGTAGACAAACATATTTATTGCAGTAAAGGAGATGTATGACAACATTATTAGTGACATTATCTCCCTCAATATTTATAATGAACTATCTTAACAAATTAAATATCTAAAAAAAAAATAAAGCACATTTTAAATATGCAACTGTTAATTGTCTTGACTACTGACTGTCAATTATCTTAATTGCCAAATTTCAACTAATGACTATTGACTGTCAATTGTCCTGACTGCCAACTATCACGCACTTTTAAAAGGATGTCAGTGCCAAAAAGGAGAATGTCAGTGTTGAAGAAGAAGGTGGTGTTCAGTGTTGGACAATATGACAGTCAAGAGTCAGGATAGTCAACAATCACGTGTTTAAAATATGCTTTATTTTTTTGTTTAACTATTTGGTTTGTTGAGATTGTTTATTATAAATACTAAGTGAGATATTGCCACTCAGAATGTTATTTTATGTCCCCTTTACTACACTCTACTTGTCGACTCTTGATTGTGAACTGTCAGTACGAAGCATTAGAAAAAACTCAAAATTATGCAAAAATAAAACTTACTATTGATTTTGAGTTGTTTAATATGTTTATGGGTTCATTTTTAAAAAAAATGTACTTTTAATAGCTCCACCAGCTAGCTTGTCACTGGTCTTATCAAGTTATGGAAAGGACGAAGAGGAAGCAGCCGAAGAGGAAAAAGGGACGAGGTGAAAGGAGCAGAGGGAGGAGGGAAGGAGGAGAAGGTGATGGCAGAGGAGGAGGTGAAGATGAAGGCCGATAAAGTGGAGTTGGTGGCGGAGATAGCAAAGTTGGTGGGGGAGACGAGGGCAGATCAAAGGAAAAAAGTAGGAAAGAGCTTCATATGTGCACATAAATTTTTTTTATCTTACACAGAAATGTGTAACATTTTGTATATTACATTGTATTTTAGGGTCATTTTGGCAACTCGCAAGCCATAAGCCAATGTATAAACTATTGCCATAAAATAAAGAGGTATAAATTATTCATGGGCCTACCATTAGTAAGTTGAAGAACTAGGAATGTCCAGGCTCTTTCATGAGCCTTCTAAGTTATGCTGAGGAAGTGTGGACAACATTATAGCCTGACAAAATTTTATGGTAAAATCAGGTGATTTTCCGAGTGGAGGAGAGGTTTGGATGAATGGATTGCTATGAGAGGTTGCCAAAATTTTGAAAGCTTTCACAGAGAGTAAGAGACAAAGAAAGGTGAAATGAAGGTGGTAGGATTCTTGTTATTTGTTAGTGAAAATTGCATATAGTATTTTTGTTTAGAACTTTATGACGTTTATTTTTGTCAGCACAAAATTTAACATGACATCAAACTGAGAACGTGGCATCTTATTTTTTATATCATCTAATTTGATACAGAAGATGGTCAATCTTCTAATCAGGCAGATAACTCTAAAATTAAGCTTATATTTTACTTTTAAAACACATTGTGAGCATTTTTATTAGATACATGTACATGTCTTCCCACCTAGTTTATGTGAGCATGTATAATATAGGCAAACATACAAAATTCTTTTGTTAGAAAACTTGTCATATGCGTGAGACCCATAAAATTTTTTGAGGAAACATATTCATACAACTTATTTGATAGAGCTCAACAATAGCTATCCACTTTATAAAGAACATACAAATCTGAGTTCACGTGCGCAAAATATAATTTTGTAAAGTTAAAAATAATACAATATGAAATGTGGCCAGATATGTAGTATCATTACAACCACTACTGGGCACACTTGGCTCAAATGATCTTGTTGGGGTAGGATAACTTTGAAGTCTAAGTAAAGGGTTTCAGTAAAATACACCCAAATTACATACCAATTTAAACTTACATGTATGGGCATTATAGAAATTTTGATAGCAGTATAGGAAGGTCTATTTACTAGTTCTAATGTTAAGTTGACGGTGACTATTACTAAATTACTCATTAGAATGCATCCTTGACACCTAAAATTTAGTCAATATGAAGAAATAATTGAAGGAACAAAGTATCTAGTCACAAAAATATACTGCTTACGTCCCATATGAATCATCTAAATTCGAAAAAAGAGTGATATTTAAGGAAGTCAATTAATTAAAACTTTTTATTTTATCTGCTAACCCATAGTATTCCTCCACTGATTATCATTTAGATAAAATAAGACTATTAATAAGGGATTTTTTTTAAAAGAAACATGGCTATTAAAAATGGGATGGAGGGAATATGCAATTTATACTAACGCTTGGATCCTGTGTTTTGAGGTGACACAAAAATGTAAACTTCACAAATATGATCACCACATACACAATAAAATTGCTCACCATAATATTTAAAGTTTTAAGAAGACAATCATTACTTAAATAACTATTTTTCAACATAATAAAAAGGAACATAATTTCCTGTGTGTCCTTGACTTGCATGCAATAGAGGCCACACTTTGATAATGAAACTTAAAAAACCTCACAAATCTAAGCTCAATAATTTAACACCAAGTTGTGCTACATTGAGCTCCACCCATGTAGCCCACCTCAGTTTTGAATACCTTATACGATCACAAGGGAACCTGAATTGGCCATTATCCAAGCAATACCGGCACAAGGGCACCTGATGGAACTTGTCCCAGTCCCTAAACCATATGCAGTTCGCCATGTACTCTGATCCTGAGTTTTGGGTTGCTGGGTCACCACCACATGAAGATAATTTACTCAAAAAGAGTCTACCGCCTCCTAGACCATCAACAGGCACTAGATCCCTCTCTCCCTCTTGCACCTCAAATATCACAAACTCTACATGCAAAGGGTAAGATATGTGTCTTCGGCGGAGTTGCAGAACGACCAGCAGTTTTCCATGCATCTCAACCAAATACGTGTTAAAATTCACAAGCGTATTCACAAACAACCCAGACAAATTGATACCTTGCACAAAGCTCACGCTGCCCACTTTTGTTGACTGTGGAGGCTGGGATTGGATGTCGCACACCATGATCACCCGCCACCACTAATTACATAGAACCGACCATTGAAATGCACAACATCAACCAAAGGACACCACGAGTACTTGGGGCGCACCACCACCTGCCATGACTTGTCACCCGGTTTCGCGACTGCCATGGTAGCAGTCCTGTAAAAGATGGCCATGGCCATGCAGTTGCTACTTGTAGGGCAAGCAGACCACACAATCTTTTTGTAGTGCACAAGCTTTCTGTATTGCAAGGGATCCTGTATTTCGACTGGAGATGGGGTCAAGATGAGGGATGAAAACGGTGGAAGTGATACGTGAGCCCCAGTAAGTGGATTTATTAGGCGAACGATCTTCTCATGATCTTGCGGATCATATGCAGCAAGCCAGCTGTGGGAGGACCCAACAATGCATGCATCCTCTGACAAGGGCTGTGGGCACTCAAGCTTGTAGTATCTCTTCTCTAAGGGGCTGAACAAGGTCAGTCATGCAGGGCTTCCCCTTTCTTGGATCAGCAGAAGAGGAGCCTTTTTTTGGCACTTATCTCTCGCTACAGCCAAAACTGAAGCCTGCCATGAACGGCAAACTGAAGCACAGCGAATGGTGTCTTCAACCGTGACGGCCATGTGCTTCATGAGTAGGATGAGCAGATCTGGTGGTAGCTCTGAAAATGAATTCGTCATCATCTTTTTTTCTTGTGTTCTGTCTTCAACAGTAGCAGTCATGCACTTCTTCTTGAGTGGAGAAAGGAGATCTTGTAGTAAGTCTGAACACTGATTATTTGTTAACTCTTCTTGTGTTCTGCTCTCCATTGTGGCTGCCATGCACTTCATGATTGGGATGAGTTGCGGTATGTACCTCTGATTCGTCTTCTTCTCATCCCGTGTTTCAATCATGGTGGCAGCTATATACTTCATGAGTGGGATGAGGAGATCTTGTGGTAGCTCTGATTCGTTGTTTTGCCCTCTAGTGTTAACTTCTCCTGTCTTTTCTTCTCGTGTTCTCTCCTGTTAAAATCCATCCTATTAAATAAATTATACAGGGTTCTTATGAAATGTAGACAGATGTAAATATACAGATAATCTCACTTGACCTCTACCTAGGATTCTCCACATGAATCGCCTTCCTGAATTTTAGCTTCTTCCTCCTTGCCTAGCATGAACCTGTCCTTTCTTGATTAGATATCTATGTATTTTGGGCACGATTATCATTACGGCACCATTCTTATATTTAGCAACCTGCCACTTATATAGCAGGATCCTGTCCGTACTAAATTAGGTTATCTACAAATTTGGGGCATTGATTACCATAAGTGCATTATTCTTCTACTTGGAAACCAGCTACTTTCTTCTATTTAGCAATGTGTTACTTTCTTGTATTTAGAGACTTACTCTTAGTTAGCAACCTGATACTTGCTTCTAATTAGCAACGTTGCTACTTTCTTCTGCTTAGAGACATATTTAGCAGCGTGCTACTTTCTTCTTTTTAGCAGCGTGCTACTTTCTGCAATTAAGAGACTTACTCATATTTAGCAACCAGTTACTTTCTTCTATTTGGAAACCTGCTACTTACATTAGCAAACCACTACTGATATAGCTGGTCACCGGCTTTTGGTTGACAGTACCACCTTGACATTAGAAGTTTTCAACGAGCCTAAGGGAGACCATTATATTGACGACTTTTTTAGCAATATACAGTATAAAAAGAAAGAACACGGCTGCAACAGCAAGCCAGAAAAATCATGTAATCATCCCAAGAAGCTTAAATGACTTACTCTCAAATTGCAAAGGTGGTTCTGTAGAAAGCTTTTATGAGCCTTCAGCCAGCAAGATCTTCAGTCAACAAGGAACACTTTCTTCATCTAACAACAGCCCATAAACTCCGTGCTTAGCAGGCCACCTCATGAACTCATCTTCAGATTCAGATTCCATATGTGACTGCAGATTCCCTGGAAGATATACAGAAAAAAGATCAAAATATCACAAACTTGTAAAGAGATTTTGGCCTTTTCCTTCTTGTCTATATCAAATGGTATAAAGATCAAAACCATATACAAAATATCACAAACTTGTAAAGAGATTTTGGCCTTTTCCTTCTTGTCTATATCAAATGGTATAAAGATCAAAACCATATACAAAATATCACAAACTTGTAAAGAGATTTTGGCCTTTTCCTTCTTGTCTATATCAAATGGTATAAAGATCAAAACCATATACAAAATATCACAAACTTGTAAAGAGATTTTGGCCTTTTCCATCTTGTCTATATCAATGGTGTAAAGATCAAAACCATATACAGAAGAGGATCTGTATAAGATGGTACCATGCTATAGACTCCATTTCTCATACCATATTTTTCAATCTTCCTTCAAAGCGGGTGCCCATAAAAACAAGATGCAGAAAATTTTGTTAAAACAAAACAAAACAGAAGACCAAACACCAAGAACTGTGGTCAAACAAAAAAAAAGTTCAGACTAATCTACAGCATGGTGAAAGTCCTTCCATAGCAGGCCAAAAGCACCTTTCCTGGGATGACCTAACTCCGAATGAAAAAATATCTGGATGACCAAAGCATAAGTGCAGAGGTACATAAAACTAAAGGACCCCAAGCCAGAAATGGCATTTAGAGAAACACAACATGTGCAATTATCAGTCACACATAACAGGGATTACATTGAAAAGCCATTCTAGCTTTCATGAGCACAGCAAAAACGGTAAAAGAAAGGCTAATATATTCTACAATAAATTTGATCTCTTATAAAACAAAAGATAGGAAGAAATAGTACAAGAAGAGTTCAGAAAGATGACAGAACTTTAATTTGAAAACCTCTACTGGAACAGAGAAACTTCATTGCTTTTGATCTTTTTTCAAAATCATGGGTGTATCAAGCAGATGAGATTATCTTTTGCTACAAAGTTCATCTCCATTAAAACAGGTTCCTGGGAGAATTTGGCATTAAAAGCAAAAATCCAAAAAGAAAAGGGGACTGAATATCAAAAATTGTAATTAGGCACCACTGAAGTTGAACAATACACTATTATTCGTATGGTATTTCCAGCATGAAATCAAAGCTGTCCCACTTACAGAGCTGAACCGGTATGTAATTGTATTAAAACTCAATTGTGGCATGATTGCTATTCCAATTTTGTCTAGCAACTTTTAAAATTTTCACTTTGGTTTCAGAGAACCTCAAATTTCTTTACCAAATTACCCATTTAATATAGGATCTGTGATGCAGAACAGGCTCCTAGGATTTAATACAAGTGGGATAGAGGGATTCATAAAAAGGGTAAGGTAATAACTAGGGTAAGATATATAAGGGACAGAAGAGCATTTCTGGAATCAGCACCAGAAATGCCTCTAGGCATCAGCATCTAAAGCGCTGGGCATCAGCACCAAACAAAGGAATTCCCACAGGAATTTTTGTTGTCAAAATCATAGGCTAATTTCATTAAAGTACTGGATGCCTTAAAAAAAGGCTTACAATATGACTATTTGATAATAAAAGCACGTGACATAACTATTCTAACTTTGGAAAATAAATCAAATGTGATGTCCTAAATCAAATGAAATCAACAAGATCTTCTTAAAAGAGGTTATTTCCAAATAAAATAATTTCTCAGCCTTAGTGTGCAAATAACTAAGGTATGCATGCTTCGGAGCGAGTGTGAAAGGCGTCAGCAGTGTTAGAGTGTTGGCAGGCAAATTTTCAAGTCCTACTTGGAGTGGGACTCAATGGCGGGTTGGGCCCCATCAGCATAGGGGAGTCTATGCACATTGGACAGATGAGGAAAACTTCTACTTGGAGTAGGAGATGGATGTGAGCAATTCATGAGCACATACAGGCAGCCACACCTGGATGTGCGAGCAACAGCTTTGCACAAGACGGATGGCTGATGTGCACTCTGAAGAAGGCTTGGCTGGGTTGTTGGTTGTTGGCAAGTATCTTCGCACGATTAGGAGTGTTCTCAGTGGCCTAGTGAAAGTGGGAAACCAGTGCTAGAGTTGTAAGCAAGCAGGACTGCTCAAGATAGCCAAATCCTAACAGAACAAGCACTCCATGTGAGAAGTGTGCGCATCCACGACCTTTCTGAGGCAAGAAGCATGCAAGCTGAGGACTTTAAGCAGGAGTAGGAGACCCAAAGGCCAATAGATGAGGCGGGACTTAGCCCCTCTATAAAGGGGATGGATAGGTTGTTTGAGAGGGCATTCGACTAGGGGCGAGTCAAAGAGATTCATCCAAACTTGGGAAATTTAGCCAAGGGGCGGACCATTGTGAGCAAGCTTGTAATCAACAAGAAGTTGAGAGGGCAAGTTGGCCAAGGGGTGAGCATGCGAAGAGCAATTTCTTGGGTTTGGGAGTAAGGTAGAAGGCCTTGTTCTTTGTAATCTTCAAGCACGGGTTGCTGAATAAGGGTTTTGGGACGGAACTGCTTTTTCTTATGCAATGGTGTGCAAAAAGTTGAGTGAAAGCAAGGTTGGTTGTGTAGTGCAACCAGGCCATCTCAAGGCAGATCCTTGTCCTAGAGTTTGTCCCCATTACACTAACCAACATAGCCAAATCTCCATCAAACTCGGCTACCAGTTCTTTGGTCTCATCAATGACATATAACCATCCATCAACAAAGGCATTTTTTTAGCCTTGTGTCCATTTCAGTAGCGTAAGCCTTTAATTGGAATGCTAGTAGTGGAAGAGCTAGGAACACTGGATAATCAAGCTGATGTAAAAGAACACCAAATGCAGAGCCCATCACCTCTTTGTGAGTACTGTAGCTTTTATTGAGCCACAGAGGCAAGGTAAATACACTCGCAAATTGCATGCATGCCAAAAACTGACCTCAGCCTGGATTGGCTTTGTAAGGCCCGACAAATAAAAGCCCTTAAGAACCGACTTGGGCCAATCTAGAACACATTCAGCAAGGCGCTCAACTCAGCCTGGTACTGCTGGACTGTACCGGTCGAAGGACTTGCAGAAAAGGGAATCAAAGCCCTTGTAGTCAGCAAAACACACATAATTCTTGAGTAGTTACACATTCATCCCAATTAATACCAGGGGGACGCTGTAAAACCCAATGGACCATCGCAATGAATCATCCTGGAAGTAGAATAAAGATAACTTGACCCATTTATCTGCCAGTGTCTTGATAATCAAAGAACTGTTCTGCTAAGTAAATCCAATCCGTGGGGTCGTCACCATTATACATGAGGAAAGCCAATCCGAGTGACCTGTGTCTAAAGGCCATGATCAAGTGCCTGCTAGTCATTCTTATCATCATAATCCTTTTGATGTTGTCTAGGATCAAAGCCTTGTGTGCTGCCCTGCCTACCCCCTCCCCCTCTATCCAACGGTCGCCCCCACGCTCAATTACACATCATGTGCAACGCATCCATGCTGAAAATCAGCATAAGTTGTGTCCAAATCAAACTGATCATCCCCTAATCATAACCCACTTCATCATGGTGTTGTTGCTACTGTGGGGGAAGCTCTCGTCTGATGGCCTGCACAAATCAAATACTTCCAATGGCTAGCTGCTGGTTCAATCAAGCAGCATAATCTGCCCAAGAGTTCTCATGCTGGCCAGGACTTAGGAAGGTCCAATAGATATGGAACTGGTCCAGTGAACCAGATCTGATTTCCAGCATTCTTCTACCCAGATTTTGGGTTCAAGTTCCCACACAACTACTACTCTATTTTACAAAGAGGTTCTTGGCCAGATCTGCCCAACTACCCACTTGCCTCATTTCCATTTTATACAATCCATCTCACATGGTTCTTCGACGTGCCACCGCCTACAATGAAGCTTCAAATTGCTCACATGAACAACAAAAAAAAATACAGACCACCTCAAAGTCAAGGTGATGAGGTAGGCATGGTATGGAGGCCTGTTAGATACTAAAGATGCTTTCTTAGTAATTTAATTGTCTAATTAGGGTGTTGGAAGTAGTTTCCCAATTAGAAAGGAGTTCTTTGTAATTTCTATTTAAGCAGAGTTAGTGGACATCTAGGCAAGTTGTTTAGGCATGTTTAAGACTTCTATTTAATTCAAAGCTTACTCCAAATTAAAGAAGTCAATGAATGGAATAGAATTGAGAACCTCTTCATTGGCTCAAACCTTAATATCTAATTATCCTTCTCAGTGTCTGGACTAATATATCGTTCTTGATTTCCTCCCTTTCGTCCAAATTCTCTTCTCAACCATATATCCTCACCCTCACCCTCATGCTCTTGCCTTCTCTATCGTCCCTCCTCACTCCAACTATTTCTTCAAATATCCACCCAAACTATCCTACATACATCTATCAATCTACAATAGTTGGGCTTTGTCTCTGTTTCTGGTTCGAACTTCACACTATGCTTCAAGATTACTACTGGTCATCTTTGTGATTGCTGGAAGTGGAGATTGCAACAATTTTGGGTCTTTGTCATTGTGGTTGTGTATGAACGATGCTTCTCAATGCAGCCTCTGATCGGCTTCTATGGCTGGGCTTGTGCAACAATCAATGGTGATTGGGGTGGAGGACCAAAGCCACCACCTGTGACTCAACCTGTCATTTCCTCCTATGGATTGGTAGCAGACTGCTGTATTCTTCCTTGGCTGCCTGAGCTTGTTCAGCATTGATCATCTGACAAATCAATTGCCGAAGCTCATAGAAATCTGCTTCAAATTCAGCACGAACTTGCCAGTATAGATCCATGTCGCGGCAAGTAGATAAACATGCATGGGCCATCAAACTAATGCAGAACAGGATCCTAGCGTTCGGACATAGGTGGGATTGAGGGGAATATCAAGGGCAAGATGCATATGGGGTAGAAGATTGTTTCTAAAATCAGCATCAGAAACACCTCTAGGCATCAGCACCTAGAATGTTCTCAATTGAACAAAGGAGTTTTCATGGAAGAGAACTCAGGAACATTTTTTTTGTTCAAAATCATAGACAAGTTTCATTAAAATATTGGAGGCCTTTAAATAGGCCTACAATATAACTCAAAATAGAAAATAAAGGCACCGAACAAGACTCTTCTAACTTAGGAAAATAAAATCTAAAGGCAAAATAAATTCAACTAGACCTTCTGTAATAAGGTTTATAGCAATTTCTAAACAGAAGTCTTGATTGAAATAGTAGAACTCCTAAATAAGCTAAGAAAGTTTTGCTAGCGAGTGCCCATTATGGATCTGCATCAATCTTCCAATTCCAGAAAAGAATAAATATCCTCATTAGAATCATTGTGACAAATTTTGTAGAATTTTCGCAAAAAATCAGTGAAATGGGCCTCCATCAAAATGAATTGTGAAATTCCATTCATTTCGCTGAATTTTCAAATTTTCATTGAATTTTGTGAAGTTTACATTTCGAGTAAGTTAGATTCCTTTTTTTGGAATCTGGAAAGGTGTTTTTCACTTTTGTATGGATTAGACATGTCATGTTAAGGTTTATTATGATTTCTCTCACCGAATTTCCCTTTAATGACACAAAACAAACCCAAAATGATCCCCCACCGGAATGAACCAAAATGCCAACTATGTGAAAATGACTAGAATCAACCAAATCAAGAGATAGCACATAAACTAATTAATCACTTGTAATTTTACTAAAATTATCACTATCAAGCGATTCTCAGATGTGATTACTAATGATTTGATAGTTTGTTTATTTAAGAATCTTACTTCGATTAGCGTAAGTGCAGAAGTCATATGCATGTTATCGACTACATTGAAGTCCTCTTTTAGGTTGCCCACTACTCCTTTGGCGTCTTCCACTTGCACCCCCATCAATTTTCTTACCGGGGCCACCCTCGGTCTCCTTTGAATATGCACATACCAACGCAACTTACACTCCATAAACTTCTACCCTAAAGGTGCTACCCCTAAGTTCTCACGAATATACTAATCTTATCCCTCCTAGCACATGGCCACACATGAACCTTAATATCCTCATTTCGACTACATTTAGATTATCCACATGACTTCTCTTAGGGGCCCAACACTCCAAAATGAACACTTTCTTCATTCCACAAGAACCCGTGATCTCCATGTGATTAACCATTTATTCAATTCAAAGCAGGCCTCCTCTAGAACTAATGGGGCCAATAAGAAAGCCAAATTCCATGTTGCTGTAGATTTCCTGGAGATATACCGAATGAAGATCACAACATCACTATCTTAGAGAGAAATTTCAGGTTTTTTCGTCCATTAAATCATATAAAAAGAAAAAAAAACAGAAGGCAAAACGCAAAACAAGATATGCATAATACCACAGAGACAAAAATTGCATTTTTTATTGCAGATTTACAATCTTTCATCAAAACGAATGCCCAAAAACATAAGCATACTAAATCTTGTCACAATAAAAAAAACAACATAAAAATCACTAACTTACCATATCATGAAAAAAACATCTGGAAGAACACAGCATACGTGCAGAAGTCAATGCCAAAAACGGCATCTAAAGGGATAAGACTGAAGTCAGACACACCTAATAGACAATAAAAGCTATTTCTATCAAAATCATGAGCAGAGAAAACCAAAGACTGAAACTTTTTGCAATGAAATTCAATGTTCTATCGGAACAAACCCAAGATCAAAAGCTATACTAAAAGAGAAACAACAATGCTCTGTTTAATGTTGAGCCAAAATCGAGGGCAGATGAAGCCAAAGGAGTTTTATTTTTTCGGAGAAATACAGGGTATAAAAGCATATGTTCAATATAACTAGTAACAAATAAAAAACAGACGTCTCAGGCGGAAGAGTCAAATTTTTTGCCACAAAAACGTCGTCTCCCTTGAGAAACAGATGCCTGATACATACAGTGTATACGAGCAAAAGCTCAATTGCATCAAAACTACATTTCAAAGAGAGAATTTTTTGTCCAGACTGATGTACAGCGTGAAAAAAAGGAAAAAAAATGAACATACCATAAGTTTGCTGGAAGATGAAATTTGTCAGACTACTGGAAAGATTAGACGGAGATCCTCCTATTCCCAATCTGTCCGACACGCAATATAAACCTCATTCAAGATTGACGGTGTCACGGGGACAGAGTTGGATCCCGGCGAGTTTCATTGATCTTTTCGCCGTCAGTTATCTACCGGAGTCGGGAGTGTAGTTCGCAGGGGTGCGAATATGTTGGGGAGGTTTCCTCCGTTGTATCTACTAGAACCGGTCTACCGCGTTGCGTACATATGTCGACTCCTGTTTAAACACTTAAACGGAAACTCATGGCTCAATTTATTTACACGAGAAGGTTTACTGAGGATTATACGCATAAGAGATACCCTCCGTTAACCAACTCTGTGAACCGAAAAGTACCTCTTTTTTCGTCTTCGGCCTTTTTGTTCCTCTTCCCACTTCAAAGTTTAGAGGAATTGAAACTTTGGTCAAATAATAGATATATGAGTAAATTTTAACTATTTATTAAAATAGACTTACTTACGTGAGAATATTTTTAACTAAAATACCCTCTCCAAAGTAGACTCCTCTGTGAATGGCATGTCTCTTTGTCTCCCTTGTCACCTTCATTTCCCAAATAGTATCTATTTGTCTCCCTCGCCACCTCCATTTCCCGGAGAGCATTTGTTCGTCTCCTTCGCCATCTCTACTTCCCGGATAGCATTTGTTTGTCTTCCTCGCCATTTGTTCCTCTTTGTCATTTCGACTTCATCTGTCCCCCTCACTACCCTCATCTCGGCCTTGAGAGAAATTGCCCTCATCTCGAACTCTAGAGGAATTGCCCTCGCCCTTACTGCCCTCACTGCTCTCATCTCGGCCTCGCTCTCGACTACGCTACCTCATCTCGCCCTCACTACTGACGTCAGTGAGGAAGATCCCCAATTATGACGTGCCCCGCCTACTGTAATCCCCTAATTAATCGCATGATAGCTACGTTGAGCTAATGTCTAGGCTTCCTGGTGCTCCCAAGTTAGACTATATCTATGCTTAGTTCTCCTAGTGACCAAAGTAGAATTATGAAATTTATCTTTGTTGTAAACAAAATTGGATGTTTTTGAACTATCTTCGTTGTATGTTTTTGAATTATGTTCATATGGTTGTCTTATGTTGTATTAAAAATACTAATACAAGAAATTCAATTCATAGTCGTTTCCATTTTCTATCACACAAATGTGCAAATTAGAGAAAACCTAACATAAAGAGATGTAACGATGGACCTAGCTAGAAATTGGAAAACTTGCAACTTTAACACTGTCAACGGGAACACTGGAAAACTGGAAACGGGAAAACTAGCAACTGTAACACCAAAAACTGAAAGTTGGTAACTGGAAAACTAAAAACGTAAAGCGATGAAACTGGCAAATTGGAAACAAGCAAAGTCTATTGGAAACCTGAACAAAAACATGATAACCTCATGCAAAAATGTAATATAAACAAAAAATTGTCCTTATACACCTTTCATATCCACAAAAATACATTTTTCTCTAAACATATTTCAAGGAGTTCTTGCTTTTTTTCTTCTTTGTTGAAGGGACTTGTCTCTTTCCTGTATGATTTCTAACTGCCTGAGGTTGGCTTATATCTATTCTACTATTATCTTCATTGTCTTTGTGCTCATGATGCCTAACTAGGAACTGACAAGTAGTCATGTTATGGCTAAACCCCTTACATTTACTACACTTCACTGTTCTCTTTTTTTCGCGGTGTGAGAGTATTCGCTTCTTCTTTGGTCGTCTGACCGGAATCCTTGAATGTGGAAGCTTCAATTGAATTGCACTTATAAAATCCAGTATTTCCCATTGACCTTTATGTAGAATAGGGTATATGCCGCACTTGTAAACCTCCTTATATGTATCAGCCCTGTAAAATGGTGAATAATATGCATGATCATCAATGTCTCATATTGAGCATGCAACCAGTGCATATTCACATGGTAGACTCATGGCCTAGAATTTCCCATGGGTGCATGTCCTAGCTTCCAAATCAACTTTATCATCATATGGCTACGACTTCATATAAAACTCATGTGCACTGATAGGATAGCTTGTAAGTGCATGTGCTTCCTTAGCCATTACCTCGATCTCATTTTCTGCCCACAAGGTTAATTCACTAGTCCACTTCCCTGCACATGTGATATGTTGATACCACATATCTTACATCTTTAAGCATATACCCTCTAATATGGTTAAAATTGGATATTCCCAATGCTCTTTTATCATGGAGTTAAAACTCTCGCACCCATTAGAAGTCACAACATTATACCGCTTCCCAGGAAAGTGAACATTTGTCCATTTTGCTACATCTACATCCATTAACCACTTGAACGCATCTGGATTAATCCATTGTATGATGGTCATTTGTTCGTCAAATACCTGCGGCCGGTTTGTCTTTGCTGCAATGTAGAAGTTGGGGGAGAGGCATGGATCTTGGAATTTTGCATGCATATTAGACTACACATGATAAACACAATACCCATGTACACAATTGGGAAATACTTTTTGAACCTATGAAATGATTGAACGGTTTCTGTCAGATATGATAACCAGCCTTTCAATGTGGCCCAAGACATACTTTAGAAGTTTAAGGACCCACTCCCATGAGTCGTTGTTTTCTAATTCTCCTATCCCCAATGCAATGGGGTACAAGTGATTATCACCATCCAAAGTTAATGCCAAAAATAAGATTCCTCTATACCTTCCTTTTAAATGTGTGCCGTCTATGGCAACTACCTTACGCATGTGCCTCTTGAAATTCTCAACGCACACACCAAATGATACAAAACACCTTTGGAAAGATTTGTCTCTAATGTTGTATTGGATATTTGTGGTAGTCCCTGAATTCATCCTTTTCAATTGGTGTAGATATGCTGGAAGGTCAGCAGAAGACTCCTCAAACGTTCCCCTCAACTTCTCCACAGCGGCCTCTTTAGCCTTCCAAGCCTTACGATAACTTATGAAAACTCCATACTTGACATTAATATCTTTTTTATATCGTCTGGTGTGTAAGACCCACATCCCTCTATACGACTGTATATAGCATCATCGATAATCCCACTTTTTGCTTGACAATGATCTTCACCAAGTAATGCCTTCGAGCATGTATGTACTGAATTCATTTCCTTCACTTTGAACATGAAACATCCACTAATTCTCGAGGCATGTAGTCTCCACGGGCAGTCCTCAACAACACATCTAATTTTATACCTTGATTTATTTGAATATATAACCTTAAATTAAAAATTGGTGTACATGGCCATGTTATGAAGGTAAAATTGAAGCACGGCCTTGTCCTTGAACTGTTGACCAATTTTTGTAACATCCGGGAATTTTCTAAATTCCTGAAGTTGTACACGTGGAAATTAAGGTGTTGGACCCCTTGATCTTCCCGTGGGAATAACTTAATCATCAGTTGGAAGTGGTGGCTGAAATATATATGGATGGAAAGTAGATAGAAAGAGCTTCGAAACGCCACCACGAAGAATCGGAGTCCGGATGAGGGAGATACGACTGTTCAAAGTTGAACATATCATATAGGGCCCGTTTACCCGATTTAAACGTGCAACTGGGCCGTTTAAGATATTTTGTGGGCCCGACTATTTACTGTTCCGAAATTGTTTTTTTAGGGTTTAATTTCTCATGGGATTAGGAGCCCTAATCTTATGCCTATAAAAAGTATTAATTAGGGCTCCTAATCCCATGAGAAATTAAACCCTTATAAAAAGTATTAATTAGGGCTTTTTGGGGGAAGCTTTTGACTGTTAAGGCAAAAAGGAGGAGCCGCCAGTGGAATTTTCCAGTGAGGCTCCAACAGTGCTCCGACGACGGTGGTTCGACAACAAAACGACAATATAGGTAGGATCGATATTTCATTAATTTTGATTATAATGAATAGTAATTTAGGTACACTTTATAGTGTTTTGTAAATTAAATTGGGAAGTGTTGGTGGTGGCCTGTCAGATGCAGCCGGTGATCTACCGAAAGCTGCCGGTGGTCTGCTGGACGGCTACCGGACAACTGCCGGATGATCATCAGATGGTTGGCAATTGGGCCATCGTCCGCAGTCTTCTCATCCTTGTACCGGGTGAAGAACGATAGTTACATATGTGGGAGAGACTATTTTCTGTTGCATCTAATTGGTAGATAAGGAAGAAGGGAAGCGTCGACGGTACGGACCGCCGGAAGGGGGCCTCGACTTGTTGTGGCCCTCTGCCCCTCCCCTTTTTCCTTGGTTAGGAGCATTGGATCACCACTCAAGGAGCTGCCTTTGCAAGTCATAAATCGGGCGGAAAGAACTTCTAATCACTGCTGCGGCTGGGCGTTTCTGGCCGGCAACGGGACTGGCTCAGTCGAACCGCCTCTCGACGACGTTCTGACCACCATTTCCCTAAGGTTGATGGTGGCAGATGCAGCACCATCGGGGGCCAGCAGATGCTGGCCGCGCAATCTATCTGCCGATCTGGGCACAGCGCGGCCAGGAGAGCCTGGACGCCACCGGGCCGGGGAACCACCGTCTAGGCTTCCGCCTTGGCCGCCCCAAAGTGACAACTCCGCTTCCGCCGCCGGCTGTAGCTTGGACTGACGGCGACTGGACTATGCATGCACCCACGGGCGTCTCCTGGAAGGAGACGACCCGCAAACGGGTCTGCGGGTCGGGCCGGAACCACTGACCCGGTCTAGGTTTGAAAATAAAATAAAAATAAAGAATAGATTGAACCAAGTCCGGTTCATGAGGCTTAAAGTGTCAAAGAAATTCTAGAAAAATAATTATGGACCTGGAGAGGCTTGGGATTATTCTGACCAAGTTTTAGCTCGGGGAAAAATCCCAGAGACTGCAAAATAACCCTTTACCCCTTGTAAAATTATTATGCGTAATCACTTACCCAATTTAGGGGCTCTGGTTCAGGAGCCTATGAGTTGATCTAATATTTGGGAAAATTCTCAGTGAGATTTTAATGGGTAAATTAATTATAGAAAAATCTCATGGTGAGTAAAAATCCCAGTAAGTGGTTAATTGACCCTTTTGCCCTTAGGGTTTATCGTAAACCGTTAAGACAACCTGGGTCGGTTCAAGGGGTTCACGACCCCGTCGCACACCAGGAAAATTACACAGAGTCTATGAAGGCCAGTAATACCCTTGATTTTAATTTTAGACCCATTGGATGTCATTAAGGCCTTAAACTAAATGATAGAAATACCCCTTAGAGTGGATTCCCCCACATTCGTGTTAATGGAAGTGTGAGTCGGTCTGAGAGTGGAGCCTTGTGAGAGGTCAATGACTTAAATCAATAGAGGAGCAGTAAAATGACTGGAATGACCCAAGGGAGGGTACCATACCCTAGGTGGTAAAATTATCCTAATGCCCTTAGGGGCAATATAATCTATTCCTGTCGAAACGGATAACCTAGTGAATTAAGAGGTAGAGTACCCTATAAATGACTTCAAAAGGAAGGAGCATGACCAGTAAGTGACACGAAGACCTTGACAGGTCACAGTGTCATGTGGAAACCAATGGAAAACCTTAATTCTCAGGGTTTAGGGCAGTGTATTGCACATGTCCATAACACAACGCATAAATCCACTAGGGAATTACATACGTCATTCGTGGAATATGTTAATTTACATATCGGGCTTGAATTCTCTGAGCCCTAGCCTTGCAAATGAATGCAATGGGCCTCCGTTTATTATTTATATATTTGTATGATTGCATGTTATTTACGCTGATGCATGCTTTTGATATTGATGCATTGATTTATATCAGTAACTTAAGATTAATGAAGATTAATCAAGAGGCATGGGTTGTTGTTGGTTTGGAGAGAGAACATCTAATCAAGATAATGACTAAAATACCCTCTTTAGGGTTGGGACCAGTTCATGGAGTAAATGGGGCCCTGACATAAAATTTGACCTTGGTTAATGAACCGAGGGTGATTTTGGGATGTTCTCTGAGTCATAGCTTAGTGGATGAGCTATTTAGTGGGCCGATTCACAAGGTGAAGAGGACCCACATGGTTGAGTGGTTACTTGATTGGATAAAAATAATCTAGTCTAAGTTTCAGATGTTTGGAGGAGTCAATGGTCATAAGGACCTGAGACTTCTATGGATATATTAGTAATGTCTTATGAGACATTTTCTCCCAGAGTTGGGATGCTGGAGATTGCAATATGCTTCTTCATCGCCACGACGGTTTGGGTATTGACCAGAGGGTCTTTACCGCGGGTCTCCTGCAGGTCTTCCCAGGACTATTTAGTACGTACAAAAAGTGGAGTTACATGAGCATCATGGAAGGCTTGTGTTTCTTGCCAATCTATGTCCATGAGCACAGTTGGGATCCTCTTCTCTAGATTCGTGGCAGGCTATTGAGAACCCTGGGGATTTGGATCAAGCTACTGTTAAGCAGTCTACTGCAAGGTTGGAGTACCTTGTTTGGAGGTTTCTCGAGGGGCGAGTTATCTCTGAGTTACAGATGTGATAGTTTTAATTATCAAACAAGGGATGTGAGATAATTAGTATTGCTTGTTAATTAGACAAGTGGAACGGTTAAAGGACTTACTAAAATGTAGGTTGAAAATATCTAAGCATTGCATGTGTAATGTTATGCTTCTTAGGATAGAGTAGTTTCTAGGCAGAACTACATCTGGATCCGATCTTGTTGGAAACATTCAAGATGTTGTCTGATGAGTACGTAGGCAACTAACTTCGAGTGATGTTGGCCCGATCCAAAAAATATTAATAAAACCTTTGTCCTTTGGAATCTCTTCCCCTGTAAGCGGAGATGCTCCATTGTTGTTGTGGTTGTTGTTTAGTTTGCTTTGTTGTAGATTTTTCAGGTGACGACAAGTGAGACCAAGATAGGCGAGCACAAGAGGTTTTCACGTTTCTGCAACTCCGGTACGTAAGTGTACCTTTAGCGTGAGAGTCAATTTGTTATTTATTTTCAAACGGGTGACGGACTTGTACTTAGATGGATGAGCTGTTGTTGAAATTTTGAGACATGTAAATATCATATGATTTGATATCCGTATTTGTGAACCCCAGTTATCATGACCTGGATATTTAATCAAATGATTTGTTTTGTATTTAAGAAAGAAAAGGAAAAAAATTCTCGCTACTTACCGTTCGTGATATTTTAAAATACTTTAAAAATCCGGGTCGTGACAATTTCTATCCATTCTCGATCATAGACCTTCCATAATTGAACACCAAAGTCATTATTTACATAGGGATCCTCCCTAGTAATGTCCATTTTGTAGGTCAAACTTGGGGGTTCTTCATCAAGTCTCCATCTCTTATTCTTCCTAAAAATTATAAGTGTAAATTATTAAACTAGAAACGGCCAAACTAAAACAGTATCAAACTTAAAAACTGCCAAAAGTAAAACCTGCCATAAAGAATAACTACCACACAAATTGAAAAACTACCAAACTAAAAAATGGCCACACTGAAAAACTGCCACACTATAAAACTGTGGAACTGATAAACTTCCAAACTAAAAAACAAACTTACCGTCTTTCAACTGATGTAATTGGAATTGATATTTTTGGACTATCTACGTTTTCCAGTTCTTCGTCAATAGGCGGAGGCTGACTACAGTTGCTTCTATTTGGTCTACACAATATATTTTCTATCAATAGTCTCATACATATACATATATAATACAAACTTACAAAATATATTCACAATATTGACTGTACCTTTCAACATTAGGACAAGGCTGATCTTCGGGTGTTGGAGAACTCATATCATATTCTTCTACACCATTATTCTCCTCTCATATAGGATCAACTTCATATGCTGATGGTGAAGCATAATAAGGATCCTGCCCAAATTGAAAGTCATCTATATTCATGTTTGGGACATACTCATTAATGCTTGAATCAATATCGAACTCTTCATTTACACTTACTAGGTCATCGAGTGTTGCTTTTGACTCAATATCAATTTGGGATGTTTGTGTTTTCTTCATCCTACTCTCCTCTAAATGAAATAGCTCATCTAATTGGAGTTTATCTTCATCACAACTAAGATTGACAGTTGTGTTGTATGGTACAATAGAAAATGTGCCCTTCTCCTCCCACATGGCTCCTCTTCTTCCTATATTCTCCTCCCACTTTGCATTATTTCTTCTCATCTCCTCATTCCATTTTGGCACTTTGACACTAATATTCCCTTAAGTAATAGTCTCTTTTCTTACTTTAGTTATCATCAATGGTATTCCATTTTATCTTAGCTTAGTCTCTCGAAGGAAGCAATAGCGAGTTCCATTATCATTTATTTGAGAAGGTGGAAGGTCAATTAGGCATTGCAATAGGATATATGAAACTTAACTTTAATAAGTACTCTTTCTTTGACCATTTACGCACTTCATACAACATATTCAAAAGAGCAACATAAGTCACCTTGCATAGAACTTCAATTAGTTTTGATTCTGCATTGTCGCAATTATATTTTCTACAACTTGCATCCCAATGTACATCCTAAACACACAACAAACTTTGTGTATCCTTTTCCATTCTCTTCTCGTATCATATCAGCAATCCCATTGTATACTTTTCCAGTTTTTCAGTTATCCAGTCTTCCAAATTTCCAGTTTCCCATTTTTAGTTTTCCAGTTAGCCAAAAATCGTTTTATCATAAACTACATAATGACTTTATATAACCAACTCAAAATACCATTTTTCATCTAGTAATATATTTCTCATCATCCCAAATCACATGAATGAATCTTCTTCATGGAAGGACTATACGGAGCTATACATTGATATGTGCCAGAGAAAAGTCATGAAGAAAGGAAACAAATGGGCAAACAAAAGTAGGTCGAAAGATTAACCAACCCAGGTAGGAAGCCTTACTGGAGATAAAACCACCGCAATATGAAGTCATACCGAAGAAGAAGAAGACATTTTCCTGGACTGAGCGACCAAAGTAGATTTTTCCCGTCGGGTTGTTATATGATGGAGACTTCCTCACATGGGAACTTGCAAATGTGTATAGGCTTTTGACCGAACAACCCTCTCCTTCATCATATGACATCTCGACGGGAAAAAACTACATCGGTTATACTACGTCTATAATACATTAAGAGAAAATTGTATTTTTGTAGATATGAAAGGTGTACAAGGACAATTTGTCTTTCCAGGTTTACAGTAGACATTTGTAGTTTCAAAATTTTCATTTTCTCTGCTTGTGGTTTTCCATTTCCCTATGTTACGTTTTCTAATTCCCAGCTTTCAGTTGTCCAGTTGCCAGTTTTCCAATTCCCAGTTTTCCAGTTCTAGTTTTCCAGTTCCCAACATTACGTGTTTGATGCCTACTATGTCCAGGTTGCATCCCATTATGTTAGTATGGTATTCTCTAAATTGCTCACTTGTGTGATGCCTACTCAATGTGTGATGTTAGTATTTTTAATACACCATAAGAGAACCATCTACAAACAATATCCATATGAATACACCATAAAAGAACAATATATGATTGTGTGTTATTAATATTTTTAATTCAAAAACATTGAACCGAGTTTTATGACAAAGAATATTTAAATATATTAAGTTTTGTTTGTGCTTCAACACTTGGCAGGGTTTATGCTTGCTTCTATGTCTCCGGAAGGCCGTTTTCATCCTCTAGAAAAAATGGTTCAACAGATGCATTAGTAAAGCCCTCAATTTAATGTTAAGAAAAGAAAATAATTAATGAATGACTAAATTCATAATGTAACCCTTTTTTTGTCCATAACTGGTAAGCAAGTAACCTCCTTATCCGGGGCACGTCCTCACCAGTGAAGTCAAAAGTATTTCGATGTGACAAATACCACATGTATAAGCATACAAGAACCCTGCAGTCATCACAGTTAACCTGTTTGGGTGATCTACTACCTCCACAATATTCATCATCCACCATTTAGCGCACTCTAACCATCCAAACTTATAGAGGATTAGAGGTATAAGGACATGTATCTTGCTCACCTTAGTGCCATACTTTTCCAACTCTTGTCCTGAGTAAAGAAGGTCAAAAATCTGAATATCAACTTCTCATATATGGAGCACCACCAAAATCCAATGATCGTTGTTGACATTGAGTGGGAAGTAATGATGTGAAAATTCCAAAAATGGTTTTCCTTTAACACTTACAAGCTCTTCAAAGAATCTGGGACTGATGTCCACATGTCAGCCTATTCCTCTAACTCTGGCAGCTTGCCATGTGCATCTTTGAATTCCATCCACTTATCTAATGCATCCTTGCAGTCACACATAAGCAATCTCTGCAAACACATTACAGTAAATTAACTTTCATCCTGACAGTTATCCACTATCCTATTTACACTTATCCACTATCCTATTCATAGTTATACATTTCATAGTTCATAGTTTAGTGTATTAAAAAAAATTATAAGACTTACAAGGAAATGCACTGAGTGGAATGTTTGGTCCCTCACCCATCGAGGCCTACTGTTGCACATGAGTGTCACATAAGCATCAATGTGCTGTTTAGAAACAAAGACACATTAGATTAATACATATTCCTTATCTCTTACAAACGTATATTAAAACGACATAAATCAATACACATACTTCATCTCCTAGCCATCTCCGAGGGTTTGTAAAACCCTTCAATAATGCTGGGGTTATAAGAGTGCCCCCAAGGTCTGCATATTTGCTTATTACAAATACAAACCCTCAAATCAAATACAATGCTAAGTAAATAGTATTAAAATTAAAAGGTCCCAGTTTGGAACTATAACAAATAAACTCACTTCTTCGCACCCTTCTCTAAAAACTTATTTAACTTGTCTTCCTATGTTGCCCCAAATGAAACTGGGTTAGTAAAATCCAGTCGGGCAGCCTCGCTTAACATGAGCAATTTATTGCTCTTCACCTTCTTCATGGTAGATGTATAAACCTTTAGGGGTTCAGGGCACATATCCATATCCTTCTCAGTGGCCTTTCTTTTTTTGCCTTTTTTTTGTGGGTTTGTGTAGGGGGGTTTTCGATATTTACTCTTAGCCCTCACCCTTCCCCCTGGTGCAATTTCCAATTTGCACTGACTCAAAGGCTTATTTCTTCTTCTTCTTCGTCCTACATAAGAAGATAAGAAAAATATTAGTTCTTGTTATGTGCAAGTACCTTCAATAAACAAAAATTATATGTACCTCAATGGCAACATGAGTCCCCACGATACCCCCCTCCTCCTCCTTCTCCTTTACATCCTCTCCCTTCTCCTCCTTTTCCTTCTCAGCCTCCTCCTCCTTTGCATCCCCCCCCCTTCTCCTCATTCTCCTTCTCAGCCTCCTCCTCGTCCTCCTTTGCATCCTCCACCTTCTCCTCCTTCTCCCTCTCATCCACCTTTGCATCCTCCCCCATCTCCTCCTTCTTCTTCTGCTTCTCCTTCTCAGCCTCCTATGCATCCTCCCCCTTCTCCTTCTTAGCCTCCTCTTCCTCTTCCTCTTCCTCCTCCTCCTCCTCCTCCTCCTCCTCCTCCTCCTTCTCCTCCTACTCTTCCTCATCCTTCTCCTCCTCTTTCTCTTCCTCCTTCTTCTCCACCTCCATACCCTCATCTTTCTCTTCCTCCTCCTCCTCCTTATCTTCCTCCTCCTCATCCTTTGCTCCCTCCTCCTCCCCCTCCTCCTCAGCCTTTGCCTCATCGTCCTCCTCTTCTTCCTCCACATCCACCGCCTTTTCCGCCTCTCCATCCATCTCTTTAACCAAACTCTACATAAACAGAACGAAGAAAAATTGGAACAGTGTAAAACTATACTTACTTCATCAACATGCGGCAAATCGCAATCCATTTGACAAGAAAATTTTTCTTCAACAACAGGCACCTACAAACACATCATTCCAGGTCATTTTAATTCACATATAAAAATTGGCAAAATTTGTAATGAAAACTTAAACCTCATAGACTTTTTGCCTTTTCCTTAGATGCCTTGTTCATAACCTTTGACTCTAATGTATCTACTTTATTTTCAAGCCTTCTTGAGGAAGACAATATATTGAGCAATGTGGCATACAAACCCTCATCCCCCACCCTATGTTTCCCCTTTCTATCCTCCTTCCAATTGGAAGTCTCCCCAGCCACTCTGCTTTTCACTATAAAATTCTCATCTACATCTTCCTCTAAAGATTGAGCCACCTCTTGGGAATTCCATTCCCACGTAGAGTCATCATCGAAGGTAGATTTCCCATCAACATCCTCACCATCAGAAGAAGTTGTTTGAAGACTGACAAATGATGTAAATGTTATTCTCTCATTCGTCAAGAAGGACTTCAAACTTGCAGCTTCATGAATAAGTGCCTTAGATTCTTTGCCCTCCGTATCTACAATTATAGCCTTTAAAACCTTTACCTACATATCAATACATATCGCAAGGTAAATGTACCATGTATGTGTATAGTATAAGTCATTCTAAACAAATGAAAGGTTAGTATATACCTTTCCACTAAAAACCACCTCCTCGAGATAATCGAATTTGGGCTTCTTGTAAGATGCCCAGCTACATATAAGAGGAAAAGTACTCGTTTTGCTTGCACAACAATCCCCTAGCAACGGAATCCTCTCCATTGCCCATACTTAAAACATAACTCTCCATCAGTTAATTACTAAAATATTTTAACAAATTCAATAATAAGTAAAACTTACCGTTACAACATGTACAAAACCATAGACATTGTAATTTACATTGCCCATAGACCTCGCAGCTTGCTCTAAACCCCACAATGTGTCCCAGTAGCATAGGTTTCCCCAAGGATACTCATCAAAACCATCTAGGTCATCTACAAGCTGCAAGTATCTCCTATCCACCTTATTGTTCCACCCTCTACCCACCAATAAACTTTTCAATACAAGAACTACCACCAACTTTATGACATCCTTGTCATTTTCACATACTGTAATCTTCTGGAATAACTCCTCCTTCCTTATTAATAACTTCGACCTCCCAAATATTCGTAGTAAGAGGCTGTCTTTCTTCAAGAATTTGGGCACTGATGGGAGATAGGGGTAGAGTCAGCAAATCTCAAGTCACTAACCATACAAAATTCTTTCAGTGAAAGTTTTATACTCATCCTCTCATTCACTTCAAATAGGTAATCCCCTTTATTCCTCTTTAGGAGATGGTGGAAGGCTTGGGCAGGGAACATGTTTTGCGTAACCTCACATTCCATAAACTTACCGAAACATGTCATCTCAAACAACTTCTTCTGCACTTTGTGCCTGTCAAAGTGCTCTTTTAATTTACCAATATAATAATAACTTGACTTGCATTGGGGGTCCCCTTCATAAAGCTTATTCGACAGTTTCCCATTTTTCATTGTTTTACCTGCAACCTTTGACATATTTTCTATGCAAATATGTTAGATTAAAAATCAATGAAAAGGGAATATAAAAATATTGTATAATCAAGATATTAATATCTCAAAAAGAGAATGCTCAAATAAAATAAAGAGAATGCTTTTTATTATCCAGTGCTCCTATTATCCAATGTTTTAGTTTTATAGTTTTTCAGTTTTATAGTTTTTCAGTTTTTTAGTTTTCCGGTTTTACAGTTATCCAGTTTTATAGTTTTCTAGTTCTATAGTTTTCCAATTATTGTATTTCATACTTTTCCACTTATCCACATATTTTATGTCAAATAACCAGTAAATTTAATTTCAATTTATTTTAATTTCAGTTCTATTTAATTTTATTTAATCGCATATATTTAATTTAAATTTATATTTTTCTAATTTTGTAGTTATTCAATTCGCAGTTTGATAGTAACATTTAACAGAATTTCTTCACATCAGTTAATTTGAGACTAATTGATGCTTACTCATAACAAAAATAAAAAATTTAATCATTATGTACTAATCACAGCAAGCAATAACGAACAGTCACAATAATATGGGAAATAATGCAAAAATCAAATAAGACCAACTGAGAAAATTTGTTAACCAATTAAGTATGGCAAATGCAGGCAAAATCCAATGACTAAAATTAGCAAATATATCAAATTTATAAAAAAAAATATACCTTCAGATGAGGGCGAGGCCGAGATGAGGGCAGTGAGAGCGGGAGGACGAGGGCAAGATGGCCGACGGCGAGATGAGGGCAGTAAGGGTACCGAAGGCAAGGGCAAAATGACGGCTCTGGAAGGGAATGAGGCCAAGAAGACTAAAAGCTCTCCGGCAAGGGCGAAACGAACAGACAGATGAATGACAATTCCTATGGCTATGTAGTAATGACAACTCGATTTTAATTCAAAGAAAATTTCTTCCACTTCATTTTTTGTTCCTATCTATGATGTTTCTAGAAATATGATTTTCTTATATTGTTTATCTATCAAACTTCATGCTTTGATTTTGTACATTTGATGCCTTTCATCATTATCCTCCGTGTTACTTTTCATAGGAAGTTTTTACTTCTAAGCATTCATGGTTTGTGCCTTCTAATTTCATGATGCATGTTTCCTATACATATGTTTAAAATCATAACCCTTTGGTTTCAGTGTGATTCGTAGATCAAAATGGATAAAGGTTGGATATATTTACCAAATAGGTATTGACCACAATACATAGAAAGAATAAGAAAGTTTATTGCATTGGCATGTCGACATACTCATATCGCCAATAGATGCAAACGTCTGTATCAAAAGTGTCTAATTGTTGCTACAAACATATAAAAGTTGTTAAAGAACACTTGCTCGACAATGGGTTGAACAAATTATACTCATTTGGAGTTTCATGGCGAACCTAGGTTTGCAATGATGGGCAACAATTAAGGTTGTGCTAACAGTGATGATGAATGTTTTGGAGGATATGGGTTTAAGGGATGATTTACACCATAGGAAAAATGGTGCTAAATATGTGATTCCACCTGCTTGTTATACTTTATCTAAAAAACTAAAACTTTCGTTGCTTGTATGAACAACTAGAGGTTATAAATATTAGACTCAAGGTAAGTTTCACGAGGATTATAGGAAAATTTAGAGTTAATTGATGTGTACAAGTTTTAGCTCTTATTGATAAGTTGGATGCATGTTCTTGACATTGGGAAGGTGTCAAATTACATCCTTTTGATGTTTCTATAACTTAATGTTTTTTGGATTAGTTTACTCTTTGGATGATAATTTTTCTTTAATAACAAGAAGAAGCAAAAGGCAAATGTGAAGTGGAAGTGAAACCTGAAGTGTAGATAACATTGTTCATGTGGCTAGAGAGTAATGACAATTCCTATGGCTAGGTAGTAATGACAACTCGATTTTAATTCAAAGAAAATTTCTTCCACTTCATTTTTTGTTCCTATCTATGATGTTTCCATACATCTGATTTTCTTATACTATTTATCTATCAAACTTCATGCTTTGATTTTGTACATTTGATGCCTTTCATCATGATCCTCCGTGTTACTTTTCATAGGAAGTTTTTACTTCTAAGCATTCATGGTTTGTGCCTTCTAATTTCACGATGCTTGTTTCCTATACATATGTTTAAAATCATATCCATTTGGTTTTAGTGTGATTCGTAGATCAAAATGGATAAAGGTTATATATATTTACCAAATAGGTATTAGCCACAATACATAGAAAGATTTAGAAAGTTTATTGCATTGACATGTCAACATACTCATAGCGCCAATAGATGCAAATGTCTGTATCAAAAGTGTATAATTGTTGCTACAAACATATAAATGTTGTTAAAGAACACTTGCACGACAATGGGATGGACAAACTATACTCATTTAGAGTTTCATGGTGAACCTAGGTTTGCAATGATGGGCGACAATGAAGGTTGTGCTAACAGTGATGATGAATGTTTTGGAGGATATGGGTTTAAGGCATGATTTACACCTAAGGAAAAATGGTGATAAATATGTGATTCCACCTATTTGTTATACTTCATCTGAAAAAGAGTTTGGTATGTAATGTTAACATATGATTGTAATATATTAGGAATGAAAACCAGCATTACAAGTAAGACCAGTCTCCATATGAACTGAGGCCCTATGCTCCTCTACAATCTCCACAGTGCAAGAAATAGAAAAATTACATAAGATTATGGTCCAAGACACAATGATAAATTATGACATCTTTTGAATTATGACGTCTATACATATATGTAGGTAAGGACGGGAGGGGATCTTCCTCTAAATCACATTAATAATCTTTTCTGTCATGTACGATTTCCTTTTACAATGGAAAACTAAATAACAACATTGTCCATGCGGTGGAAATGTTTTAAATGTGCTCATATTTAATAAGCTTAAAATGGGCATTTATTGTAGGTGGTAAAAATTGAGGCTATTACCGATGCCTATTTTTAATTTTTATCATATATTTAATAAGTTAAATAAAATAATTAAATTTATTTGATCGGTAAATAAGAAGATAATTTTATTTGACTGTTATCTAAGTTGAAGGTAACAAAAAATATTCTTACATACCTATTTATCTAATACCTAATGTCATATTTAGATATTTTAAATATATTATACTTATTAACTTTAAGTGGTATTTAATTTTAAAATAGATTGACTTATAATCTTTTACTATAATTTTCACATCATAATTCACCATCATGATTTATTCAGAAGATGTCATTCAAATTTTAAAGGAGACTAAACTAAATCATAACAGAGGAGAGGAGCAGGAAGGTGAATGAGGGCAAAAGGGATTGAACTCTAGTTGAAGGTCAGTTCAATGCAAATAAGGATTACTTTTCAACGTGAATGAGGATTACTATTCTCGAAAATTATGGATAAACTCATGAAGGCATGGAGCAATGGATTAGGACTCTTCTCAACACGATCCTCCTAGATACTAGGGTGGAAGATGCCAGATTGGAAGGAGAGGGAAGCACGGGATAGATTTGTATTTTTTTTCATAAACATTAATATGCTCCAAGCCCACTAAACAAAAGCCCAAATTAGCGGGTTGGGCAGAAATTTCTAACCCACGACCTGCAATAGGCTCAACCCTGACTAGACCTAGGCTGCTCATTATAATATTATAAAAAATACTTTTAAAATTTTAATATAAATATATTTTTAAACTAAAATAAATATCTATAAAAACATTTCTATGAGCCTAAGCTCATGCTTGTTTGTGTGAGCCCAAACGTCAAAATTGTCATCTCAATATTAAATGGCACAAGGCATAAACTAATCTGCCTTTGAGTTATGTATGTCATCAGATCGAAATTAAAAAATGCACAATGTCTAGGCTCATACAATCGCTCATGAGCATGGGCTCATTTAAACGAAACTCTAAATATTTTATATCAATAAAAATATTATATATACTTTTTTCTTATATATATATATATATATATATATATATATATATATATATATATATATATATATATATATATATATATATATATATATATATATATATATATATATATATATATATATATATATATATATTGTGTGTGTGATGGTATTCTAGAGTCGTTATATCAATATTCAATGGCTCGGGTAGAAACTAATCTACCCCTAAGTTGTGTGTCGTTGGATCGAAATTTAAAAAATGCGCAATGTCTAGGATCACACAATCGCTCTTGAGCCCAAGCTCATATAAATGGGACTTTAAATATTTTATATCAATATAATTATTTCTTCTTAAGTTCTTATATATATTATATATTATTAATATAAAATTTTAATTTTTAAAATGAATTTATATTTTTTTTATTGATCTATTGGTTGGCTTTGCCCAAGACTGCAGAAGTCTTATGGGCCATATAGGACCAACATTTTGAAGGTTTCGGCCAGCCAGGTACAAACCTTTCCACCTCTACCTACTTAGTTTTATGGTTCAGTATATGTGCTTACTTGAGTGGGTCCACAAGTAGTAAAGGTTCGAAAATTTTAAATGTAATGGGTTACATTCGTGGTATTTCTTACTCCTGGTATATAGGACGTTGTTGAAATGTGATCCACTGATACTTGGGTATCATGAGGCAGGCTAGTGGATATAATCTCGTCTCTCTCGTGAGTAACATAGATTGCACAATTAAAATTATATGGCTGAGAAGCAATCGATGCATACGCTCAATTATGCATGGGGTGCGTATAAACACGTTTTATGTTAAAATTACATATATTAGAATTTATATAATAACCTTTACAAATAGTAAAATAATATGAAATAAAAATAACTATTTTGTTTGGTTCACAAGAAAACATAGAAATATCTTACATGTTACTCCCTCTGTCCTATATTAAAAGCTAGATTTGGAAAATAGTAGTTTTTTTAATAGCGAAACCCACATCTTTTTATATAATTTTTTTATTTTTGTAATGTTAATGTGATTCTCCAATTAATATGGTTTTTTATTGAAAAATGTATTTAGGTTGTAATTGGAATTTGAGCCCAATTCAAAGGTAGATTTGAACTCTTATACTATATTTCTAGCTCAAGCTTAAGTAGAGTTTCAAGTTGCTTGGCCGAACTAAGCCTGAGCTGAGAGTGTAAGTATTTGATGAGCTCGAGCTGAGATTTTAGAAATTGAGCTCAAGTCAAAAAAACCCAAAACTTGGTTCGACTCTTCTCGTTAACACCCTTACTTATGATACTCTTCTTTAAGTATTTATTCACTTAAATTTAACAAAATGAAACTATTAATATGGAACAAACTTTTTTGCCAAATTGAACTATTAATTTAGGAGAGAGGGGTATTATAAAGATAATTACATGCGGGAGTAGTTGTTGTATAAGTCGTAAAAGAAAAATATAACTATGAATAATTTAAGTATCCACTTTTGCTTGCTCCCCACTAAAATTGAGCCTAGCGTAAGTTACACACGGGGAGCCCTTCATCTATGAAATCGTCAGTGCACACACTACCCACGTTAGCATCAATCTAGCATGTGCGACATCAATCTTAAATATCAAAGGCTCTTATGCTAGGCTCATTGCCAGTGAGGAGCATGAAAAACTCATTCATAACTACTAATGTTATTGTTGTTTCCATGTTGACAAAGATGTTGGGGTTTTTGTGCCATTCCTCCTACAAAACCATGTCATACTCGAAAGCATTTTTAAGGCTGCACTCTGACAATGAGCCTCAGTGTAAGGAATGAGAACCCTTGATATTTGAGATTGATAACACACATATTATAGCACGTTAATGCCTTTACCCTATTAGCGACTCTCTTTTTAGAGCGTCGCTAATATTTTTTTTACTTTTTCTCCTCCCTCTCTTTCCTCCTCACTCTCCTCACCTTCTCTCTCTACCCTCTTTCTCCTCTCTCCTCCCCTCTCTCTACCCTCTCTTCTCTTCTCTCTCCTCTCTCCTCCCCTCTCTTCTCTTCTCTCTCCTCTCTCCTCCCCTCTCTCTCCTTCTCTCTCTCCCTCCTCTCTCTCCTCTCTCTCCCTCTCCCTCTTTCTCCTCCCTATCTCTCTCTCCCTCCTCCCTCCCCCTCTCTCCTCCTCCCCCTCTCTCTCTCTTCCCTCCCCTCTCTCTCTCCTCTCTCTCCCTCTCCCTCTTTCTCCTCCCTATCTCTCTCTCCCTCCTCCCTCCCCCTCTCTCCTCCTCCCCCTCTCTCTCTCTTCCCTCCCCTCTCTCTCTCCTCCCTCCCTCTCTCTCCTCTCTCTCTTCTCTCTCTCCTCCCTCTCCCTCTCTCTCTTCCCTCTCCTCTCTCTCTCTTCCCTCTCCTCTCTCTCTTCCCTCTCCTCTCTCTCTCTTCCCTCTCCTCTCTCTCTTCCCTCTCCTCTATCTCTTCCCTCTCCTCTCTCTCCCTCTCCCTCTCTTCCCTATCCTCTCTTTCTCTTCCCTCCCCTCTCTCTCCTCTAATTTCAAATTTTTAAGATTTTTTATTCTTTAAAATTAATTTTAAAAATAAATAAAAATACTAATAGCGACGTATAGTTATATACATTGCTATTAGTACACATATTAGCAACATATATATTTATACATCACTAATACATGTACTAATAGTGACGTATAAATTTATACATTCCTATTAGTATTTTATTTTAATTTTTTTATTTTAAAAATAAAAAAATTTAAAAAAATCAAAATAAAATTTATTTCTCTCTCTTCCCTCTCCTTTCTCTCTATCTCTCTCCTCTTCCTCTCTCTGTCTTATGTCATGACTTGGATTTTTAAAACCCTTTTTAAATAAAGGACACACGATAAATCACAATAATTTTTTTTTCTTTCTTAAACACAAAACAAATCATCTAATTAAATATCCAAGTCATGATAAATGGGGTTCATAAATACGAATATCAAAACATATGATATTATTACACATGTCAAATTCTGTAAATAGCAAGTTAACCCTCTATGTACAAGTTTGTTATCTTTTCAAAAATAAATAACCAAGTAAAGTTGGCTCTCACGCCAGTAATTACAATTACTTACAAGATTGCAGAAGTAAGAAACTAGATCCCACTAATGCAATGTCGGCCTCAAACGCCCACCAGTGTCCTGATCTCACAACGTCCTCATCTAAAGAACCTGCAAACAAAGAAGGCCAAACAACAACCAAACATCTCCTCCCCTTGGAAGAGAGTTTCAGAAGAAAAGTAAAATTTCATATTTTTTGGATCGGGCCAAAATCACCCGATGTTAGTGCCTACGTACTCATCAGATAACATCTCCAATGTTTCTAACAAGATCAGATCCAGACGTAGTTCTGCCTAATACTACACTATACTAAGAAGCATAGCATCACACATGCAATGCTTAAGTATTTTCAAGCAACCTACATTTTATGTAAGTCCTTTAATCATTCCACTTGTTCTAATTAAACAAGCAATATCAAGCAATGTTATTAATTATCTCTCGAATCATTGTTCGATAATTAATATCCTTGTCTAATCCCAATGACAAACAGACTCATTAGATGTCAACCTAAGTGACAAATGCTAACGAAACACCCTAGAATCCACCAGGAAGTACCATTACCCCTCCTAGCCCAAGAAGGACCTAACCGGAGTGGAAGGGCATGGTCCACAACTGCACCTGAACAGAAGTGGCGGGAAACGCCAACCAAGCAGGATGTCAGCTAATCCAATTGCCTGTACACTAAAAGATCTTCAATAGATCTGTGGTGAGCCCGGCTAATATAAAACTCCCTCCAATGGGGAGGTGCAACTACACGGTCAAATCAGCATCTCCTCAAAAGAGTTAAAACTCAAGAAACTATTCCGAACCCTATCTTGCTTATCTATAAGCCAGGATTTTGAATGACTATCCTAAACTCTATTAGTCCCTTCTAGACTAGGGTTTAAAACTCGAAATTGCCATCAGTTCATCAACCAATGCTTATCGTCAGGTCAAAGGCTTTGCTCACTATATGAACTAGTCCCAGACCCCTCTGAGGTATTTTAGTCTTTATCTTGATTAGGTGTTCTCACCCAATTCAAAGCTATCTACCCAAACAATTATTCTTTCAATAATTTTCAACTAGTGATACGTTACTATCACAACATTAATGTCAAAAATCGAAACAAAGAACAACATAAATAATTAGAACCACAAAGGTCCAAGCATATGATAATACCAATAATCAAAATCAATAATGATATTATAATTACTCGAGCTCTCGTGCCCTAACCCTCCTTGGGTCAACTTATTAAATCTCTTAAAAAAACTCATCATAATGCACCTGAGGGCATTAAAGTAATTACCCAACCTTGAATATGGTCCTCTCTACTCTGGGTAAGTCTTTAACCTCTCAAAAGATTTCAATATCACATTGGCCCATTAATAACATCCACGCGAATACGGGCCGGTTTGCATAAGGGCATTTCTGTTATTAGGTTTAAGGCCTTAATGACATCTGACGGGTCCAAAATTTAACTCAAGCATACTACTTGACTTCATAGACTTCGTGTAATTTTTCAGGCATGTGAGGGGGTTGTGAACCCCTTGAACCGACCCAGGTTGACTTAACGGTTTACAATTAACCCTAGGGGCAAGAAGGTCAATTACCCACTCACTGGGATTTTTTCTCACCAAAAGGTTTGGCCTATAATTAATTTTTAGATTACCTCATAGGCCCTTGAACCACAGCCTCAAACTCGGGTAAGTTAATATTATACAATAATTAACTAATAGGGGTAAAAAGGTCATTTTATAGTCTCTGGGATTTTTCCCCAAGAGGAAACTCGGTTAGAATAATCCCAACCTCTCCAGGTACATTATTATTTTTATAAAATTTGTCTGACACTTTTAGGCCCATGAACCGGACCCGGTTCGCTCCCCTCAATTCTCTTTCTTTTTTTTTTAAACCGACCCAGCCCGGGTCTTGAACCACATGGTTCAGGTCACCCAACCCGAAACCGGGCAGATGACCCGCTGTGGGTCGTCTTCCCTGCGTCAGGCTAGAGGCAGAAATGCCTCTGGCGGCGCTGCCCCTGGCCGCCATGGCAGGGCTGCGGTCTGGGCTCCACCGGATCGCCTCTAAGCGGCGATCATGTTAAGCCTGGGCCGGCTACCTCTCTGTGGCCATCCGGCGGCCATCAAAATGTTCCCCTTTATGTTAAGAACAGCGGAGTCATCGTGACTACATGCATCCATGGCCGGCCAATGGACCAGACTCAACCGGATCACCATCGTCTGGCGAATCCGGCTGTGCTTTGCTACCGTAGGTTCTCTTTTTCCCTTTTTTTCTATTGAGATGAGTCAACAACTGCGGCAGCCAATCCGCAGCCACCAAGGCTGCCGGATACAAGCTGTTGCGGCCAAGGTCAGGACTGCCACGGCCAGGGCCAAGATAAAGGCCGCCACGGCTAGGGCAGTGCGGCCCTTTTCGACGGCTATTCCTGCGACTGAGAATTCAAAATACTATTCACGTAATTACGTGAACAGTATTTGCAGAAAACACTATTATTTGCAGAAACCACTATAATTTTCATTTAATCAGTTAAAAAAATCGATAATAATCTAAAACTGAAATCCTACCTCCGTGGCCGAGTTGACGTTGATCCACCATTGTTGAAGCCTCGCCAGAAAATTCCTTCGGCAGCCTTCTCCGCCCTCTCTCCTTCCTCAACCAAAAAACCCCTTTAATTGTGCTCTCAAAAGCCTTTTTATAAGCATGAGGATTAGGATTCCTAACCCCCCTAAAATTTGGGTAATCCTCCCCAATTAGGCCACCTAATTAGAACCTTAAAAATTAATTTCAGAATTATAAACAACCGGGCCCACAAAATGACTTAAATAGGCCAAAAATGTGTCTAAATCGAGTAAACGGGCCCTATATGATATATTCAACTTTGAACAGTCGTATCTCCCTCATCTGAACTTCGATTTATGCGTTCTTGGTTGCATTTCAAAGCTCTTCCTGTCTAATTTTTAATAGAGTTAGTTTCAGTCTATCTATGGAGGGAGTTATTCTACTAAGAATATCGATGGGTCAAATACCCTATTTTCCACGTATTTAATTTTTAAAACATAGGAAATTAAGGGATATTACATTCTTCCCTCCTTAAAAGAATTGTGTCCTCACAATTCGCCATGGACAACCCTTTTCAAGCTCAGTCTCTAACTCAAAAGCATTCTACCCTTTCAAACCACATTAACTGCAACTTATAATTTAAGTAGCACACAAACTTAATAACCAACAAAATTCAGGTCGTTACATCTTATCCCTCTCTCTTTTCGCTCCCCTCTCCTCTCTCTCTCTCTTCCCTCCCCTCTCTCTCTTTCCCCTCCCCCCTCTCTCTCCTCCCTCTCTCCACCCTTTCTCTCTCCTCCCTCTCTCTCTCACCTCCCCCCTCTCCCCTCTTGATGGTTTATAATTAAATCATTTGCAAGTGTACAAGGTAATTGTACTAGGATAAGTATTTAAGGGTTGTCGAACCTCAGGGATGGATGACTTATTACTAAATCTAAAGAGGAATTTGCTTATTAAAAATTAGAAAGAACTTAAACTTAAATTAAGCAAAAGAAAGGAATCAACTAGTTTAAAAGCAAGAGATTAATATGATGGAATTTACTTAGGAAATAGAATCCACTATAAAACTATAACAAGTCCTTAACTTTTAACCTAAATCTAGTGTGAATATGAACAAGTATTCTCAGCTACAAGATAGAATTACTTTAGAAATAATTATTAATTAAATTCATGGCATGAACTATCTTCGACAATAGCACGAATCATCTACACTAAACTAGCTATAGGCATGACTCGTCTAATCTTAGTATAACTCATCCAATTCATTAATTATCTGAACATTAAAACTATTGCATGACCATCTTATCTAAATCACAAAAATTAGAGTTGATAAAAATATCAAAACCACATCAATCTATCATCTACAAGACAATAAATCAACATAGACTTGAATAAACATTAAAAGCTCTTCCATTAAAAAGGAAATCTTTATCATACAATTGTCATCATTTAAAACTGAGATCTAAGTTAAAAAGAAAAGAAACTAAAACTTATCTATAGCTTCATCAACTCCTAAGTAAAAGAAAAGTCTAGCCTTCCATTGTAGAAGAAAGCACTTGAATCTCCATTAAAAGCTTTGAGTTCTCTTCCATCTTCTTCCTTTTTCTCTTCAGAAAATCTACTGGAATCCTCCAATTTTGAGCAAAATATGTCTTTATATAGGCATAAGAGCCAGAGAAAGAAGTCCTATATGAAAAGGATTGAAAATTGGATAAAACTAGGAAACTGCGCATTATCCCGATCGATCGTCCTGCATGCCCGTTCGATCACCTATACTGTATTTTTCTTCAAAATCATGTTTATCCGTTTGATACTAAAAAAGCCTTGTTCGACCGGCTACACAGTTTCTGCAATCTGGATAGTTTTTCAGGACAGTCCATTTTTTGTTCATTAAGCTCTTCCTTTTATGTCCATATTAATTTCCAACTTGTTTATAACTCCGAAAAGTTGTCCAAATCACTTTAAAGCATGTCAAGACTATTTTGAATTATTCCATGCATCGTCCAAGTACCTCGATAAGTGCACTTTGCCTACAAAACATAAAAACATCACATTTTAGATATGTAGAATATAACTAACATTCCAACTTGATTTAAATACATATATAAACTACTAATTACTACAGAATTATTAATAATTAAACTAAAATATTAATAACTATCTTAATTAGATAAACCATAACTAACACTAAATTAACCTAATCTATACTAGCAAATAAGGTAAAAAGGCATATAAAATAGACATATATTTCATACTTATCGCCACTCTCTCTCTTTGATCCCTCTCTCTCGTCACCTTCTCAATCTCCCTCTCTTTCTCTCTCACTTCACTCTCTCTTTTATTATAAATTATATTTTAAAATTAATAATAAAATTTAACAAATAAAATATATTGTATATAAATAGAGAAAGTTTAATCTAGTATATTATTAACACTAGTTTTTATTAAAAATTTAATATTTATTTATTGTATATACAAATAGTAAATATTGAATAAAATATATTATATTAAGGAAGTTTATTATAATTTTTTAATATTTATTTATTAAATAAAATTAATTAATAAAGCTATTAGCGACACTTGATAATAAACGTTGCTATTAGAAATGGTATTTGGGACGCTTCTTAAAAAGTGTCGCTAATAATTTAAAATTTTTATTTTTTTATTTATAATTGATAACTATTAGGGACGCTTTTTTAAGCGTCGCTAATAGCAGTACTATTAGTGACGCTTTTGTATAAGCGTCGCTATTGATAAAGCTATTAGCGATGCATTTGACAAGCGTCGCTAATAGTTATATTTTTTTCTTTTTTATTTAAAATATATATCTTTTAGCGACGGTTTTACAAATCGTCGCAAATACATAAACTATTAGCAACGCTTATAATAAAGAATCACTAATGGGGTTAGTATTAGCGACACTTTGAACTAAGCGTCGCTAATATATGACTATTAGCGACGCATATGAAAATGTATTGCTAATAGTTCATTTTTTTGCGACAATTTTATATACGTCGCAAATAGCTATTTTTAGCAACGCTTAGCTAAGCATCGCTAATAATACATTTTGTTGTAGTGATAATTTCGAAGATATATGGGTCAAATCTAACATGTAAAAGGACAACTAGTTAATTAACCCGATGTCAACACATGGAGGATCTTTTTACTGGTTGTGATTAATATACATAAGGAAAGATAATGAGTCTGATTGGATAACTAAAGGAAGACTAAAAGATACTTATTCGCTAAATAAATTATTGATTTATTTGATTGATTTAGAATATAATCATTGCCAAATAAGTAATCAATTAAGATACAATTAAGGGATATGATTAGACATTCCCCTTGAAAGCAACCCTTCTAATCCTATAAATAGAGGGATAGACATGGTAGAGGCATGATCCCCTCCTCTTTAGAGCTCTCTTCTCCTATTTTTCTTCTCTTCTTTTGTAGCTTTTATTTTTAGTTTAATTGTAATGGCTTTCTAAGCTTTCTAGCTAAGGCTAGAGGTGATTTGTAACAATATAATGAAGTTCTATCCATGTTTCATCTATGGTTTCTAGTAAGTATTGGTTATTTGAAGTGATGTTCATTTAATATTTTTCTTCTTCTTGTTTCATTGTGATTTTGATACATAAGATGTTTGAAGGTTCTCCTTCTTGATCTTTTTTGGTTTTGATACATAGAATTCTTAAAGAAACAATTATTTTTATCCTTCATCTATCTAAAGTATTTCCTCTCTTTGTTTTTGCTTTTAATGTTCATATCTTCTGGTTAGATAGAATCTTCATTCGATTCTAACTAAGATAACATGGCACATGAAGAACATCACTGGATGTTACAATGAACCTTAATGCCTTAGAATTTTTCTTATTGATTTCTTAACTCTTTATTGTCTCAATACTATTTTACGTTTTCTCTCTTAATTTTTTTCCCTCTATTTTTCGTAATCATTTTCTTTGTTGCACAAGTCTTTCCCTATAGATCGACCTTGTCTACTACAATTGGCAAGTAAAACAAATCTAAATTTGACTTCTTCATAGTCTTGGTTCAGACGTAACAACATCATCCAATCAAAATATGATAGCTCACAATGCCTGAGCTCATACTAACACAATGTAATGTCCATTCTATTCTAGAGCATATGTTGTATTTTGCTTTCAGCAAAAGAAAAAAAAACCTTTTTCTATTGATGTATTCCCTCATGTGGAATTAAGATTTATAAACACTTAAAATGAGAATATTTATTGTTTTTGCATCTCCAGTGAAAACTTAGCAAATGTTGGATGGGAATATGTTCGTAAATGCAAGGCATATTTATTTCTTTTGTATCGATTTGAAAAATAAAAACAACCAAATAATTTAGTGAGTTTTTTCCATATTACCTGGCTGAAGAAGCCAATATTCCATATTCCCTAGATTTTAAACACAAATGTCATATTACATGTTTCTGGATGGAATTGCCCTTAGGTTTTAAATAAACCCACTATCCATACAAATAATAAATAAACACCGGAACAGTGCAGCGCCATTCGAGCGGGGAGGATTCATTAGCGGCAGTTGTAAGTTGCCGACTAGAGGCGACGGGAGGTGATCAATGGTAACTCACTAGCGAGTGTCGTTGTTCAGTAGAAACCCATTTTTTTACACTTTAAAAGTTGTTTAGGGCACCAAAGGCTTCATTTTAGTGGATTCGATCACCCTTTAACCCCCATTATGGATAAGATTGGTATTTGTGTACATTACAATGGAGAGGTAGGCCATGAAGGAGTGTATATAGGTAGAAAGCCACGATTGATGAACATTGATCCATCGATGAGGTTCGGCGAGCTGCTGCTTCAAGTCAAAGAACGACTTATCGTCATGGTAATATATTTGAAGTATTTAATTTCATCTTCCCAATCATCCATTATATATGAATTAGAAGATGATGAGGACCTACAATAAGTGTTTTCCATTAATAAGAAGGCAAATAAGGAGATGTTATCATTGTATGCCGAGGTGAAAGAGCCTGACAACGGTGACAAATCACTATTAGTAGAAAGGAACTAGACATTTAATAGAGCAAAATCACCGGTGGTAATGGCTTAGCCAAACTCTATTTTCAGATTGCAAACTGATGTCAATGATACACACTTCACTTTTGAAATTGTCAGGTAAAAATGAATTTTAGATTACATGAGATTGTACTTTATCGTGTACTCAAGAACAAGATATCGAACCTATCGTGTCCAGTTCAAAGCATATCATGGGGAAAAAACATGATTTTTCGCATAAGTAATGATGCGATCTACACATGCAATATAACACTAATTATTTTCAATGTTGATGTAATAACAAAAACTGTATACTATCGTTTTATCGATAACACAATACGATTTGTAAAAGGGTAACCGAATAAACGATGTCGAGTTATATCGCATATTGATTAACATGTTAATATTCAATGCAGATTTGGAGAACCAGTAAATTTGAACTCAACAAATCCATATCATTCTTCTTACATCAATCCAATGCCTCCAGAACCTGTGATAGAAGTCAATCAAACTGGATTAGAAGAAATGTTGCTAACAATGGGTATGATAAGAACTTCATTTGATAACTATGAACCTCCATATAACCCTTGTAATTACAATGACGAAGAATTTGAAGAAGTGTGGGGTGATGATCAATGGAACAAGAATGATATAATTGACATGGAAAGTATGTCTCACAAATTCGGACATAGAGGGCACCCAATAACTTTGACGTTGAGGCTGAGACAAAGTGGGAGACAGTTGATGATCTCAACCTGTTGGAACTGAATATTGGCTAGGGGAGCTAAAAACTGGCAATTTGCAAGCAAAGGACTATCAGAATCTACTCAAAATGGGCACATGTTTTCTAAGCCTATTACATTTCAAAAGGGTTTTTATCGACCTAGCAATAAAGGCGAATTTCACTTATCATGTTGTTGATGAGAATAGGAATACATACACCTCAAAGTGCTCTAATCAGTCTTGTAACTGGTCAATAAGTGCTTCAAATATAGGAGATCATGTGACTATGACGAGGTTAGTGTCCGACCATTCATGTAGAATACAAAAGAAGTCAACTGACCATCCTCTAGCCTTGCACCTTTGGATTGCGAGAAAATATTATGGTTGTTCAAAGATTCAATAAACATTATACCAAAAGGCAAAGCAAGTTATATTTCAAAGCACAGGAGTATAACTGCAAACTACAAGAAATGCTGGTGCACATGTAAAATAAACTTATGAGACTCCTTGCATTGTGTGTACCATAACACAACATTTCAATATGACGTGTTATCGGGCACACTAGAAGCCTACAGTCGCATTTTCGTACAACACGACCTAATTACATATCGTGTTAACATGAACACGATGCTTAAACATTTTAGGTTTACGATATCATGATTACGAATGTTGTTGTGTTATCGGGGACATGATGAATTAACTTATCATATAACTTTTATTAGAATGTTAACAACTTAATATCCGATTATACTGGTAAAGCACTGACCGATTTAATATATGGAAACCCAGACGAAACCTATCACATACTTCCCGCATATGGAATTAAGATAGAAAGGATAAATCTAGGAAGTGCAGTTGTTCCAATCAGATCATGTGATATCCTCAAACCTATAGGGGGCTATGATTTTAAAAGAGTATTTTAAATGTTTGGGTCAGTTGCAAGTGCTTTAAGAACAACATTGAGGTCATTGCTAATGGTAAATGCGACTTTCTTGTAGGGAAAGTATCTTGGACAGCCATTGATAGCAATTGCACTAGATGGGAACAATAATATGTTATGCGTCACATTTGCAGTGGTCGAGAATGAGTGTGAGAGAACATAGTTCTGGTTTCTTGAATTGCTTAGAAATAACCTATTGTCTATTCCTCCAGCCGAGTTGGATACAATATTTTCTTATAGAATAAAAGGCTTGGAAAATGCTATTAAGTAGTATTTTCCTTCTATACACCATGGATATTGCATCTGTCACATGGCAGCAAATATGTTGGATAGATTCAAAGTCAACTACTTGGCAGTTGAAACTTTTAGACATAACATGTATGACGAAGCAATGAACAACATTAAAGAACATAATCTTGAAGCATTTTCTTTGCTAAATAAGATAGGTTCATAGCATTAGGCCAATCTTGTATTTCCAAGAAAAAGATATAAACCCTCAACTCAAACAAGTCTAAAAGTGCAAATGCAATCTTCAAAAAAGTTAGGTTGATGCCTATAACTCGGTTAATTGAGCATACAAGGGAGCACACAATCACACTATTTGAGAAACATCAGATAGATGGACAAAATATGACTGAAGAGTTAACCCCATTTCCATGTAAACACATCAAAAACAGAAGAGAAGAAGCAAGGAGTGTGCATGTATTGTCGGTATCAATGTATCAATTCCAGGTTAACTCGCTATATCACCATGTAAAATGCAATTACTATTGTGTGTAAGTTCATACATTATTGTCCATCTCCTATAAGTTTATTTGTTAAAAGAGCACAATATGTGTGATTGTAAGGTTAGTGTTGATGGGTCGTGTATCAGATAACACAACATGGATCATTTATCGTGTTCTCATTTGCACGATATGTATTGAACAAGATGTTGTAAAACTGGTTGAACGTAGCTGCACATGCGGAAAGTTTCAACATATGGGGCTACCATGTAAACATGCAATTGTAGCAATTGATCACAAACACTTCTATGTGTCTAATTTTTGCAAAAAATAGTACTCTATAAAAACATATAAATTGGTATATCGAGAGCCATTATACCCAACAAGAGAGAGACATCAATGGGCATCGACTGGAGTTTTGCCTACATTCAACCCACCTATCCCACTCAAGCAGTAGGGGCGTCCATGGAAAAGTCGGATAGAGTCGCCAAAAAAGGTCAGAGTCTCAGGCAAATGTAGAGCATGCGGGCAATTAGCTCACAACCACAAACGGCGTACCAGCACACGAGAGGACCCTCCGAATGTGGTTGATGGTCCAAGTACAAGCAAAGGAGGGCAACTAAAAGAGTAGGAAAACGACGTAAGTAAATGGAACACTAATCGAGGTTACCTTTTCCACCTCCTTTATTTAGCTGATTGGAGGAAATGCCATTGTACAGTCATGTTCTTAGTGACACGATTTTGTTTATGTGGCATGTTATCGATAGCACGATCTACTTAAGAATCGTGATGCCGATAACACAATATTTTAATTTTTTGTTTGTAAACATTTTATACTATATACATATCGTGTAACCAAAAAAATGCCCAAAAGCTTTATGTGTTACCAATTACACGATTAGAAATTCAATGAATATAATATTTTTTTTTCCATATTGTGTGTCACCAATTACACGATATCCTTAACATCGTAATATCGATAACATGAAAATAGCATTGAATTAACAATCAATTTTTGAAGAGTCACTCCAATTTGCTAGGAGTCATCTCCAATTTCCAATGCATCTGTTTCCAAATCGGCAATTATAAATCCGCACCTCCTATTACCATTCGGCGTCCACACGGAACTTCACCACCGGGATGGATCGAACACCATCTGTGTCCTTGAGCACAAAATGGTCAATCATCTTGGAAAAACACGGGATGATCTAGCCAATTAAATAATGCCCGATCATGAATTCGTCAACCCCACTTGGCGAATGAGTAGACCGGTGCAGTCCTCATGCACCTCTAGGGGGGATGACTCATAGTCTGGTGTTATTTCAATGTCCCAATTGTCTAATCACATTTAATTGATGGCTCACTAGGATGTGGTCATAGAGACAGTTGGTGTAAGATCTTATTTAGAATCTTCATTTAAATTGCCTATTGAATTGACTATTTTTTCTCTCTCACTTGCAGTTGGTGGTGGACGAGTGCCTACAAAGTCTCCAGGAGACCGATGCTAAAACTTACAGACATAGCATGGAAGCGGAATGCAGATGGTGCTTGATTGATGGATTTTTTGTATTTTTTTATGTTATGTAAAGAATAATATCATTCTAATGGACTCATGTTCTGTAAAGAATATTATTAATAAAAGACAGTCTATTTTTCCCATTCAACTTTGTCTTGCAATCCATTTCTTTGCTCTTCATGAGCAGATTGGTGAACAACTTTACTTGATTTGGAAGCTCTGGCCTTGACCCGAACCAACATCTCTCCTTCGGTTGTTGGCGGAGGGGTTGTTGCATATCGAAACCCTAGTTGAGGGGGTTCATGCAGCTGCTCAGTCTCCGGTTCATGTGGGGGTTGCATCCATACTATTTAGTTCGTTGCCACCTTCAGAGCATTTTTAACACTCTGGAGTGCGACTTGCACACTGTCAGTGCTCCAACCCTGCTCCCTATACAAGAGGTCCTTCTCCAAAACCACGTCAATGATCCCAGTCATGATAACCACTAGCATGACAAAGCTATCAATGTCATCTTTGCTGAACTGAAATTGCCCTGAGATCTAGCTACAATAGGATTGAATGAGAATCGTTGTCCTCTGAATCATGGTATGTGTGGCCACCTTCGGGGCCGCCCTTTGGCCATCGGTCAAGTGGGCCTCTTTGGCAATTGGATTTATTTGCATAACTACTTGGGAATCTACCTTGAGCCGCATGAGTATCTCCTCATACCACTTCCTCATCTTGTGATGAGCCAATAGCTTATTCCTTGCCTTTTCATAGGCTAGGTCAAGTTTTGCGGCATTCTCCATGTTTATCATCAGTTGTGTAAACCCAGGCCACCTCTTGCACCTCGGGCTACATGGAAGAGCACTTGGAGCCCATATAGAGGCATGCTAAAAAAACCACACCTAGTGGACAAGGAAAAATAATCCCGTTAATAGTGTTCACATGTCATGTATGTCGTGTCATGGATAACACATTTATTAAACTCATTGTGTCATCGATTACATGCAATTCTCACATCGTGTAATTGCATACACACAATAGAGTACTTTATCATCTTAATAATAACACAATACATACACTTTCGTGTTACATAGCTTATTTTCTTAAACACGATATGCACACTATCGTGTGATTCATATTACGATATACCTAAAGTATGTATCTATTATTATGTTATTCATCCTACGCTCATCGTACCAATCGTATTATGGATAATATGACATTTACTTGGAACATAAATGAAGCCCCAACGAGAATTTCGGTAGTGGCAGAGCGCTCATCTTGTCTGCTCCTGATGTTTTGGTGGGCTGATGATATGCCTTGAATCAACATGTCATGAGCAGTCCTAGCCCAGTTGTATCTCTCCACAACTGTCAGGTCATCTATGAAGTCACACAGAGATGGGGAGATGAATCTATTACTCTTGTGTGAATAAAACGAGGACCCTTATGTGTACAATGGCCAACCGTGTTGTCCTCGTCAGAGACAATTTATCTATTGTCAGCCACTTCTTTCAAAATTTATTCAATCAAATTCTTCTCTAGCCGCTTCCCTAGGAAGAATTTTTCTAAGAATCGCCCCTTGCGTTGGGCAACCTTCCCGTCACCATTGTCCAACTTCAATGGGTTTCATTTCGCACTCAAACCCGTTATCAATGCGACTTTTTCAACTGTCATGGGTTGTATTTTGCCTCGAATATTGAAACTTCTTGTGAGTCATCTCAGCACTCACCTATTAGAACGTCCAGGAGCAGCCTGAAGATAATTATTGGCTCGCAATCATATACTAGGTAGAACCCAGTCTCCTCCAAGACTGTTTTGCATCAGGACCTCGATTCAACAACGTCTTTTGATAGTCTAAATCCAATGAGGAAACTGTTAGTTCCAAGACTAGATCTCCTCCCATAGATTCCTTCTTCTTCTCTTCTTACGTCTTCACTGATTCCCCATTTGACTGTATTCTTGTAGCTCTTCGTCTATAAAAGATATGCATATGTATATCAACAATGGGTTATGACCAAAATTAAAGAGTTATGTTGATTCACATTATGTAAGTAACGTACAAATACACGCTAAATGTATATATCGTGTTATCAGATACGCGATGTGATTCATTCTAAGACACGATAACACAATAATTAAATGTCGTCTTTTGAATATCATGTTATTAAAAGTAGTAACTATGTTGTGTATTCCATAACACGATATATGAAAAATCGTATATATGAAAGTATGATTTAGAGCTAGAGAAAACCCTTACCACAAAATTGATCCGACCCAAATTAACCCCTCAATCGGCCAATGATTTTCACCAAAGTTCACTACTATATTGAGATTGTGTCAGTATACACTCAGACGGAACATCACATCACACCCAAAACTCACTTCAGGGTAGAAAATTTCAAAATTGCCTTTCCGGACAAGAAAAACCAGACCTGGTAGAGTTTTTTTGTGTCTCACTAATTGCACTGGAACTCGATTGTCGTTTTCTGGAAATCACCGGTAGAATGGGTCAAAAATTGGAACTCACATTGCATATTTGCTTCTCACTGATCAGTCGGTCTGTGTAAATGAGGTGGTGTAATGAGTTTAAATGATATAAAACCCAAAACCCTAAACTAGGGGTATTATCTCCAAAACTTTCCTTATATCGTGTAAGTCCGAGTTCAATGGCATTTTTTTTTTGAAAAACCAGGGAATATAGAATATTCCTTTTTTCAGCAAGGGAATATAGAAAAAACTCTAATTTAGTCCTTGCATTTTTTGGGTATAGATTTCATTGACATAGGAATTAGAATAGTCCATGTCAAATTGGTTTAAAACATGTATCCTCAGTTTGCAATCATATTTTGCATGATTGCATCACTATTATGATATCATTTAAAAAATCTAGTGTACATTCTAGTATGCTACAATGTTGTTTTTGTGGCTCATAAAAAGCTTATTGAAAACGTAATGGGAACTCTTGTAGCACACTCAGGATTTTACCATAGTCTTTGGAGAGAAAAAAATCAGCTTCATTAATTTATTTATTTTTCCAAAGATATGCACATCATCTTGTAAACAATATGGGTTATATTTACAAATATTGAAAGCTAGAATTAGAATTTAATTATCCAATTCTTTATTTTTCTTACTAACAATTATTATTTTCTCTATAGGTATTAGATGTACACTGAATTTTTATTATATCAAAATTATATACATGTGGAACTTATCCCATAGTTTTCAAGTTTAGAGTATGAACTAATGCCAATTTTCAAATATTATAATTGTTTCATGTTTCTCGCCTTTAATTCCCTGTCAATATGGTCATGACTTCGTACTTAAATTGTAATAATACTCATCAAGCCTAACTGGGCTCTATGACTAGAGCTCATCGCTGGTTCCTAGCATAGTACTATGCCTCCATGTTAGGCCTAGTCATTGGCTCAACTTGCTTTTGGGTCGGGTTTAGGTCAAGTTTTAGTAAACCAAGTTCGTTACCATTTGAGAACACTCTCTTATATTTTTTTAAAAAAAATTGTCCCAAATATTGGGTTGGGTTTTGCATCCGACCACATTGGGCTGAATTGAATAGAGTTTAAGCTCCTTCCAAGAATTTTTTATTATATTAAAAATAAATCTCAACATATAATAGAATCTACTTATGTTATCTCATTTGAGTAACTCAAAAAATTTTACCTATTAGAGTAAAAATGTTGATTATAACTTTTATATATATATATATATAAGAGAGAAAGAGAGAGAGTCCCGTTTATATGAGCCCGGGCTCATATATCTCTATGTGAGCCCGGGCTCTATGGGCCGTCGGATTTACATCTGGCGGCCCATATTACTCATGGGTTTATAATACTCATAAAACCCATGAGTATTATGGGCCATCGGATGTAGATCCAATGGCCCATAGAGCCCGGGCTCATATAAATTTTTTCCATATATATATATATATATATATATATATATATATATATAAGTAAAATGTTATATTGTACTTAGGTTAGGATTAGGTGTCAAAATAAGGTAAAACCTAAATCCAACCCAACTTGGTTTTTTGGTGAGAGTTTGAAACCCAAACCTGGACCATTTACCAAACCAAACTATGTCTATAGGGTCGGGTGGGTTGGAGTTTAAAAAAAAGTCCAACCCAAGTGGCAGTCCGGTACTCTTATGTACAATGTGAAAGAAAGTCTATGTTTTTAAGAACCCTACTGAAATTCAAAGTAGCTACTGAAATTCGAAAACTTGTGCATAAGATTTTCCAGCATGCATGAAAATATATTGAATATTTCTCTTTACATGTGGGCTTGCTTAATCTCATCACGTAGTGTTTATCGGTGGAGATTTCATGTTCTTCCAGTGATTCACACATAATGGAGCCTATAATTATGTGTTTAGTTCTCCAATGATTTTAAGGCTTAAATAATAGATGTACTTTTCTATATAAACATACAAAAAATAATCAACCAATGCTTCATAACTTACAAAGGGATTGGAAGCCATGAATCGTAAACATAATATGCCAAACATAATAATCTGAAGAATATAACATGACAACTCCTTGCTAATCAAATAATTTAACCTATAATTATCCTATTCAAAGTTTAACATACCAATTTCAACCTAAAGAAACATAAATAGGCTCATCTAACTATGTACTCTTTTAAGAGAAAAGTTTTCAAGAGAACTACCTAATTACCAAAATTATAAGATGTAATCTAGAGAAAAAGGACTAAAAAAATCATGGCTCTGATTTCCCTTGCCCACGCAAGCCTTCAGGTATGTCCTCCTCAGAGATGTACTTCTTCCAAACGCGATGACTTCTCCAAACTAATATCATCTCTTCAATGGGCACATTCTTTGTCTCCGGCAACAGAAAGTAGATGAAGCAAGACATCGAGAACACAAAAACCGCAAAGAAGAAAAACATGAAGTACTTCATGTGGCAAAGCATGGAGAGGAAGATCTGAGCAATGAAAAAGGTGAAGATCATGTTCACTGAAACATTGACGCTCTGGCCAGCAGACCGGATCTCCAATGGAAGAATCTCACTAGGAACCAGCCAGCCCAATGGCCCCCATGACCAAGCGAATCCTGCGACGAAGATGCATATGAATGCCACAATTAAGTTGGCATATGATTTTGAGAGCGTCCCTTGACCATCTAGTCCGAACTTTGCCCCTATTAGACTCCCAATGATGATCTGAAATGAAAGAAATTGGATGTCATCTTTGCTCATTAAATTATTGTTAGTTGTATTAGAAAAATAATCAAAACAAAGAAGTGAGAAGGTTACATGAGTTAGATGATCACGACATACCTGACAAATAAACATTTGTACTCCACCCTCAAGGAAGAGAGCCCTCCTTCCGACCTTATCAACCGAGACTATGGAAATGAAAGTGGCAGCAGTGTTGACAGTCCCGGTAATGACAGCTGAATACAAAGAAGCATCGCTTCCAAAGCCAATGGTCTTGAACAGGACCGGGGCGTAGAAGGTGATGACATTATTCCCAGTTAGCTGCTGGAAGAAGGGGATCGCCATGCACATGACAAACGGGGCCCGATACTTCTTCTTTATGATGTTCCTCCAGGGGTGTTCCACCTTCCTGGAGGCCTCACTGGCGGCCAACAGGTCATTGAACTCTGCCCCGACGTCTTCCGTGCCGCGGATTTTCTTCAATATCTCGAGTGCCTGATCGGACTTGCCGCGTTCAATGAGTGAGTTGGGGCTGTCTGGAAGGAACAAGGATCCGATGGATGTGATCAAGCCTGGGACGGCCGCACCAGCGAGACCGATCCGCCACCCCCAGCCACCCTCAATCTTGGAGGTTAAGTAGTTGACGATATTAGCCACAAGGATGCCAATGGTGATCATAAGCTGGAACCACATGTTCATCATGCCACGGTGTCGTGCTGGGGCCACCTCTGATAGATATACTGGCACTGACTGCAAGCGAAAATTCGTACAATTCTTTTGAAATCAATTCAAGAATACTATAAAAGTAAGTTCAATATCGACATAGATCATATTATGATAAGTCATAATTTCGTGTTTACCTGATTAGCAAAACCCACGCCAATACCAAGCAGGATTCTGCCGACGATGAGCATGGCCACGTTCACGGCCGCACCATTGAGGACGGCACCAGACAGAAATACGGCTCCTCCGAAGAGCATTGAGATCCTTCGGCCAAACTTCCTTGTGATTCTGGATGCTACGAATGAGGCAATCAAAGCTGCGAGGTAGAGAGATGAAGTGAAGAGCGTCAAGAGTTGGCTATTGAATTTGCAATACTGGCTCGTATGCACCTCATTCTTCTCCCTGCGGTAAACCGATGGAAAGAACTGCTTCAAGAATGAGTCCATCGATGTCACCCCACCTATTCCCGTTTTAACCACACAAAAAATAAAGATGAAGATGTCATTAAAAACAACAACAAATTATACTCTACATATATGCAGAATTCTAATTATAACTATCTTTTGTGATTTTTTTACCTGAAATGCCAAGGTCGTAACCGAAGATTAGTCCACCAGTGGCAGAAATGATACACGTGAAGACAACGTAAAGAGTCATCTTCCCCGGGTAGTCTTTAGTGCTGCCACCGGTAACAATTGATCCACCAGCCATTGCTCCTACTCTTGTTTTTGTATGCTTCCTGGAGTGATGTCAATGGAACTCTGAAAAAGAAAAGTAGAGTAAGGGAGAAGGGCTTAAATTTTTTCCAAGTTGCAAATTTGAGAAACTTTCTTCCAATAAAATAGAAGAAGAGCTTATTGTTTTTTCCCAGTTGAAACAACGAACTGAAACACGGGAAAACAACAGGGGACGCCACTAAGAGAACAGAGACTTTTAATTTATATGATTACAACGGAGGAGAGTTTTACGTGACTTGAATCTCTCACGGATAGGATGGTCATTAGACTTTGAGAATCTCTAATGATAATCACAAATCAAAGAGTCCAAGATCAGTTTGTTACCGGAAAAGCGTCTACAGCGTGGAGTTTATCAAAACATCAAGACTTTTAAATTTTAATATATATACTTGCAACGGATTTGTATGGGAGCGAAACCCGTATCTAATATCTAAGTTAGGTGCCGGATTTGTAAAAGCTGGTTGTGGTCTACATGAAGCACCTGAGGCTGAAAGAATTTCGTTAATAGAAAATGACATTACTAAACTATCCAACATGCCCCAAACTACTAACTTTCATGCTACAATTTGATAGAGATTTGCAAATATCAGAAACTTTCTTCCATTCAAATGGAAGAAGGGCTTATTATTTTTCACCAGTTGAAACAACGAACTGAAACAGGAAAACAATTATTTCTTTCGTTTCAATCAAAATTGCAGCCCCATAAATCATTCGAAAATATCATACATCGAAACTACTACCAGAAATTCGTAAAAACCTTTTGAAAATTAGAAATTTCACGTATACTGAGATTTACATATAAACAATCCTAACCACATTGAACACATTCATAAAAATCAAGCCCTCAATCCTCATAGAAATCTATAAGAAGACACTGGGGATGATGAAAACCTGATTCCTTGCAGTAGAGGCAAGGAGCAGCGGTGGGTTGGCTTGATGCGGCAGAGTGAACCGAGGGAAAGCTGCAAGGACGATAAGGATGGAGCCCGGTTGCTTGCAACGGAGGAGAGGAGTAGAGAGGCAGGAAGGCGGATGATGGCAAAGCGCTAGTGAGGATTACTATTTAAACACAAATCTTGTGACGGATTTTGGATCAACTGATGGAACGGATTACGCAAATCTTGTTGGGCAACGAATACTCATCTCAACACAACGGCCGATTGGCGGGAGAGGGTCCCGAATTAATGATTTATGAGACATAAATACCCCTATTATACAATACAAGATAATCTAAAACCCGTCGCCCATGCGTGAACGACAGAGCTCCGTTTTCTCCCACGATCGAGTCCCTCTCCATTACGGGCCGGCGATAGTCATCCAGTGAGAATAAGAGATTCGAAAGAGTTTATCCATCTCCAGCTTGTTGTTTTGAATACACCCCGACCAGCAGCGCCTCATCTTCGCATGGAAGCAACTTGAGTTGAGGATGGCCGCACCGTCGCCGACTACAATATCCAGAAGGAGTCGACGCTCCACCTGGTCCTCTGTGTTAGACCATGGTATGGGCTCGGGCCCGGTTTGGTCTAATGGTGTCGTGGTCTGGGTGAGCCGATACGGGCCACGGGGTCCAAGGGTGGTAAGGGCGGTCGCACCGACCCTACATGTATAATAGACATATATCTAGGTGTGTATTTACACATTGTGGGGCCCAGACGTACGAATTGTGTAATGAGGGTGGGACCCGCGAGTTCAGCAAGGGGTCGACCCTGTCGCGGGCTTGGCCGTGTGCAGGGGGTCCAGGCCTCCGTGAGCTCTGTGTGACAGAGCCCGCTCCCGTTGTGTTAAACCCTCTAGTTAAACCGAGAAGAATTGAAGTAGGTTGGTCCATTTGGTTTAGCCCACTCAAAAGCCCATTAAGAGAGCCAATTTCAAACACCGTCTAAATAAGGAAGGGGGGGTTATAAAGGGAGTGAATTAAAGGAGAATTAAGAGGATTTTTTCATACCTTATTTGTTTGGGGCGCCCCACCCCTTTAGAGCATCATTTTCCCAATTGTGAGATCTCTCTCACTCTCTCTTTTCTCTCCCTTGGATCCTCCATTGGTGCGGCCTACATTTTTCTTGGAGAAAAGCTGCTAGCTGCTCGGATTCTCCCTCCTTCAAGATGTGTTTGGCAGGCTAAAAGAGGAAGAGGGATCTCTTCCTAGGCTGGGATGTGTAGGCTGAAGTGAAAGGCTGATCTTACTAAGTTTCTTCATCAATCCAAGCACGATATTGAGGGATCTACACATAAGATAAGTAAATCTTATTCTCCTCCTCTTGATCTAGTGTTTGGCGTACACGAATTGAATTAGAGGGCATGCTGGGGCTGGATCAAGCCCAGGTCAGTGTGTATCAATCCAATATATTATATTTACATGCTTGATTTGATCATTTACATGCTGTTTTTGCTAATTGGTATTAATTTAATGTATGTATCTTGTAGATCTATCATAAGTTTTGATTTTTGTGGTACGCCACCTCTCCACCAAGTCTTACGTTGCTGGCTGGCCACTCTACACTCCACCTCCACAGCGGCACTAAGAAGCGTAAGAAGAAGACCTACACCAAGCCCACGTACATCAAGCACAAGAAGAAGAAGGTCAAGCTTGTCGTCCTCTAGTTCTACAAAGTTGACGACTCTGGCAAGGTCCAACGCCTCCTTAAGGAATGCCCCAATGCCAAGTGTGGTGCCGGCACTTTCATAGCCAACCACTTCGACCGCCACTACTACAGCAAGTGCGGCCTCACTTACGTTTACAATAAGACTGGCGGTGATTGAGTCCTCGTGCTTATTGAGGTCTTTTCTTGGCCAACCTTAAAGTTTTGATGTCCGATCCAAGTCAGGGAATTCCATTCAAGATCATAATGAAGCATAATTTGTGGTATATAAGTCTTGGAATTCATGATTTCATTCAATGCTTGTATGTTCTTCTTTTAGATTTATGCCATTTGAATCGCTTCAGTTGTTGGTACTCTATGAAGGATTTTGTAATTTTCAGTATGTCACACCGAGATTACAAGGAACTTTCGTCTTATACATAGTTCATTGTGGATTTATTGACATCTTTCTCTACTTGCTGTATTGCATATTGTTTTGCTATAATTATGTTATGACGGTCTACTCGATGACTATCGATTGACTGCATGCTTCCTTTTTAGCTTTCTAATACAAATACCTAAATGAATTTAAGACAGTGTATAATTGCTGAAATTATGCCATGTATGCTTCCTTTTAGCTTTCTAATATTAATAAATTGTTTTGTACAGTATTATTATACTTTAGGTTTTAATTTTAAAACATACTTTAAATTTTAATTGTACAATTTAGTTTAGGTTTTTTTAGTATTAGTATGCTTTAGGTTCAATTACCTAATTGCAGTAAATGGTTTTAGAACTATAATTATTTTAAACCTTTAGAATCACTTTCAAGTATTATTTGATTGCAACGTTCATTGTCAATATATTTTAATGTCTTACTATAGGTATGTAAAGTATAATTTTTTGCTTTACTTTTGTTATTTGAATGTTTTGCTATAATTTTATTTTAGGGTTATTATTGATTTTGTATTTTAGGTTTGTTATTAGTTTTATAGAGTGTGATTTTACTTTAGAGTATAATCTTACTTTAGAGGCTTATTTACTAAACAAGATATGTTTGTTATCTACTTGTTTTAGTAGTAGGGATATATATTAAATGTATAAATTTACTTTAGAATACTTGCAGAATATAATTTTACTTTAAAGCATAATCTTACTTTAGAGGCTTATTTTAAGGGAGATATGTTTGTTATCTACTTATTTTAGTAGTAGGAATATTTATCAAATGTATAATTCTTACTTTAGAAGCTTATTTACTAAGCGAGATATTTTTAATATCTACTTGTCTTAGTAGTATAAATATTTACATATAGTATAACTTAATATGGAAAGCTGGCTACAATCTACTTAGATTGTAATCAACATTTTCAAATGTACCATTTATCCCATATATATGTACGTGTGCTTGAAGGGTAGCATACAATAACTAAGATCAAATTTCAATGTTGAAGTTAATTAACCATGTAACTAAGAATTATAATGAATAACTAGACCTCAAGATTTATAGCATGAATATCTAGGGTTCAAGTATAGTATAAGTCTTGCATGTTTGAATAACTATGGGGAAGTTCATCATGTTTAGTGCCAATTTGAATAAAGTTACAAACAACTGCATGAAAATTGCATGGCTAAGCTACATTTACCCATTTTTGCATGCTCTAATCTCTCTTTCACACAATTTTTATTTAATTGAGCAATGAATCAGGACAATGCCAAAAAATAAAGTAGTAATGACCCACCTCATATTTCACCAATCACACAAATTAAAAAATAAAATATATATAGGTGCAAAAAAATAAAAAATATTTATAATTAATAAGATGAATATATATTATGTGATGACATGCAATTTTTTTACAAGATCAAATAAAAATTATACAACATAAATATTCTAAAATTTTAAAAAAAATAAAAAGTAGTATTTTTTATGCTTCATGTTCAGCGTGAGCCAAGCGTAAGGAATGCCTGGGAGGCATTCATTTCCAAGATCGATGGCACACACGGTGGCGCATGCATGTGTACCGTCAATCTTGAGAATGAATATGTGCCAAGTGTTTCTTACGCTCGGCTCACATTAAATGCGGAGCATAAAAAACTCTTCCCATACAATGACCCAATGCAAATTTAAGTATATATATCAAAGACCACGAGGTACCCTTTCCCCTTATCCTCTAATTTGACTCGAGCAATTCCACCTTTTGTTAGCAATTACCAATTATAGGTCGCTGCGTTGTAGTTCAATTTCTCAAGGTGTGCAAACTTGTAGTCATCAATCACGACGACCGTACAAAAGATGAAAACAATGATTTCCGAAAGTTACACAAGAAGAAAGACTCCAAAATCTTGCCCCTCTTGGCGAATACCAGCAGCGTCTCACAGAAGAGGCGCAGAAGAGGGGAAGGAGGGAGGCGACGAGGATAGGAAGCATCCCGGTGGCAGCAGGACGAGTCCCAGCTCCATAGTTGAATACCTGACACGATTGTGAAAATTTGAGCTTTTTCACAGTCTCTCCGTAAAACCTCTCGAACCAGTAGGTGGCAAAGTTGGCGGGAATTTGTGGGTATGGGTGAACAAGAATCCAGAAAGAATCCAGAGATGCAAGCCGAACACAAAACGTCTGGCCCGAAAAAGGGAAGGAGGGAAGGAATCGGAGATGATGTGCAGGATACGACATTCCCAAAAGAAGCCTTAGGGGTCACGGGGCTCAAATTTCGCTTAGATTTCTAATGCCTCGTGCGGCCTGAATATCCTTGACACTCATCCGCCTGAATATCCTTGACACTCAGCAGCCTTCACACCCTTATAGTGCATACACAATTACAAGGAACACACACACTTTTAAGAACAACGGAAGTAAAGGGAAAAAAGCTCAACCTGAAATAATTTTTTTGCACTTGATGTTATATAAGCACTTGGTTTAAATCTTAGTACCAAAACCGAAACCCACTTTCTCTATGCCTTTCAGCATAAGCTTATATTGTTTTCCTCACCCTTTTATACCCATTGACCATACCCAAGCGGTTATAATACCTCATGACTTAGCCCACTAGTTCGTATATAACCGCACGTGGGTCTTGCAGTTATGCCCAAAAGTGTGTAGCAACCACTTTAGCAATCATCAGCCACTACTCTCATATTTTTCGTTATGATGCACTTAGGCCTTAGTGGGGATAGTATTGGTCGGTTATATAACCGCTAACCTTGACATGTCGCCCACATGCCAATCAACATGCTGAGACATGGCCACACTCTAACACGCCCATAACTTGCTTCCTTCGCTTCAGGGTGTGCTTGAGGTTACTGCTGTCACCCGCGCATGAGATGCCTACCTTGCACACCCCTTGTGTTGCTACAGCATGCTTATGTGCACATTCCCAAAGCAGTGCCTATCCTAGACTGCTCTGTGGCTAAATCAGCCTAAGCAAGCCGTGCAAGGGCTTACACTTAGACACCCTGGACATACTGCAAACGTAATGGGAGGGCATCTTGTCTTAGGCGGCAAATTAGCGGCTGCAAATTGCAATTTGTCTTTTATGGAAAAGCTGACAAGTTCCCCTCGCAGGCTTTTTATCGAACAGTTCCCAAGCATTCTGACTTCTCGGTTTAGTTAAATAGACCAATCTCACTCCATATGAACTAAAATCATGGCACGGACACGGAGAAGAGGATTAAATGGTTGTGTTCCTCATTCACGAGTACTGAAGCAGAATGCTCACACATGCCAGAAGGCTGGTGCAGCCAGCACAGAAGAGAAGATGACGCTAGATATGGCTGATATAAAAAATGATGGAGGAGAAGCAGCAGCCACTTGGGCTCTATTTGGATTGAGGAAAAGCATGCAACTATATAATCAAAACATGCTATTACGAGTTTAAGGTCCCTTACATTGTAATCCACGCGAGTTTGATGGCGAGCAAATTACGGTGGTAATGTTGATGGCTGAATAGGCGGAAAAAAGTATCGCACTGAGAGAGTTGCTATCCTGAGGATTTTGATAGATGCTAAAATTAATCTCGATAAGGTTAGAATAATTTCACTCGAAGCAAAGGTTGGGCACACTAAGGCAGCTAGACATAAGTAATAGGCTCTCACTATTCGGCAGCCCCTTCTATTTGACCAAGTAATAGGCTCTCTGATTCTTCTTGGCAGCGCCTTCAACCTTCATGTCTAGGATAGCATCAATTTCTCGTTCAAACTGCTTGAACACCGTAGGAGGTGCCCTTCTCTTTGCATTGCAACTGGAATCTTCTAAGTCTTCTGCATAAGGCTTCAAAAAGCTAACATGAAAGACCGGGTGTAGTTTGTACCTCTCAAGCAAAGCAAGCTTTCCCACCTTGCGTATGATGGAAAATGGTCCGTCATATCGCTGAATAAGTCCCCCATGAATCACCCGCCTTGACATCTTCTTCCAAACTTGAGGAGTGAGTTTGAGCATCACCTACTGTAACGCCCCGACCCGGAAACCGACCCGGGCCGGTGGTTCGAAAACGATAAAAACCAAACCCAGAACCAAGAGCGGCGCACTCTGAGTGCGAGAGTCTTCTCGTTACTCTACGCGCTACGGAACGGGCCAACATTGTCTTGTCGTTGGTTGCCTACGTACATATCGGATAACATCCACGATGTTACTCTGATATGATCGGATCAGGATGTAGTTCTGCCTATTGGCTACTACATATAACCGGCATACCAAAAACACATACGTATAAAATATATATCTCTGAATATTTAATCGGAGTTATACTAAAACCCGATAAAACACCGGCACACACATCTCGCTCTATCATAGAGACAAGCACCACACGACCACCACAACATTCCTCACTCTATCCTAGAGCAAGACCATCACATTCACACGTCTCGCTCCATCACTGAGCTGAGACCACATACATCACACGTCTCGCTATATCACTTAGCCGAGACTGCACGCATCACACGTCTTGCTCTATCATAGAGTGAGACGGAACACAATCATAGGTCTCGCTCTATCATTGAGCCGAGACCGAACACATACAACATGTCTCTCTCTAGCCCAGAGCGAGACGGCACACATCATGGCATATAAGCACAACATATCATAATATAAACATATGCACCACCCGTCTCTCTCTAACCCAGAGAGAGACGGCACACATCATGACTAGTACATGTCATTCTATAATTAAAATAGAAGGTAAGAAACTCATACTCCCCTGATGTCTCACGAGGTAGCTGTATTCGGGATGCTTGTTTATGGGGGTCATCCCCTTCAGATCTGGAGACAGCGGACGGAGCCTCCTCTAGCCTCCATACGTTCATCGCCTTGCATCGAAAGACGACCTGACCCACTCTCCCTTTTCCCGAAGAATTCTCGTTTTCTGCGCCAGTGGGCGGTGGACAAAACCTCCCCTACTTAGGGTGTTTCTCACACGTCATGGCCCTTCGGTGGAGAACGGAGCCTCCCCTACTTCGGGCCACTTCTCTTGATCCGGCCCGGTAACGGAGGACGGAGCCTCCTCTCTCCCCGGGCCATCTCTCTCTCTCTCTCTTGGGGTAGGAGGGTGGCGGACAGATCCTCCTCTTACCCTAGGTCGTTCCTCCCTTATAGAAGTGCCAACTCGAGGAATGGACCATGCCATTGCGTAGATCACCCTCAAATTAGCTAGGAAAGCCTCAAGAACGGAAGAAAACGGACTCCAAACGAGTCCGAAAGCTCCTCCCGAAAATAGAACGGAAATCCAATTTATAGGGGAGGAGCCGAGAGCGTACGAAACGCTCCCGGGGACGCACACACCATGCGTCGCGTGCCTGTACGGTGCACGATGTGCTGGCCACACGTGAGAAGCACGTAGCCACGCGCTGCACTCGTAGGGCACGGTCGCGCCCCGCGTCGCGTGGGGCCCGGCCCCTCGCCGCGGGGGCGCGACGCACAGCTCCCATCATGCAGGACGATGCGCGGGTCACCCCACGGGCCCCCCCACCACGCAGCGCTGCGCATCGGGCGGCGCTGCTGATGCGACGCCAGCTAATTCGTCTTCTTCTAATTAAAATAATATTTTCATATTATTTTAATCCAAAATTATCTTAAACTTCAACGCGCGATATCTTCTTACCCCGAAGTCAGAATCACGCATTCTACGTACCAATGGACTCGTATCAATAATCCCTTTGAAAAGAGACTACTCATGGATAGGTTATCTCGCTCTTTTGAGTGGGCCCCACCCATGTGGCACGCTTCCCGAGGCTATAGCTTTCGATCCCAACCTCCATTTTGCGTGTTCTTCATTTTGTCATGCTCATTACTACGAGCTCTACCCATCTATAGGGGTTTTGTAAGGACCCTCATCTCTAAACCGGTTTTTGGTTTTCTTTAATTTTTGGTTATTGTGAGACTTACGCGTTTTCTGATTTATTCGGCAATTTCATGAATAAATAGTGTTTATGATGGTTTTAATCAAAATTAACTTGAAGATTAGTGATTTTAAGTAATTTTAAAACAAATGTGAATTTTTGGGATTTTTTTGAATTTTTATTATTTTTCCAAAAATTAGGGTTTTGGCGGGACCCCTGTGGGCCCCACCGTCAAAATTTCGGTTTTTGGGTCAAATGAACCTAGACATCTACCTAAGGTTATACAAAAATTTTAAGAATTTTATTAGGCTCAATTAGTGCTTAAATTTGTAAAATACCCATTTTTAGCCTACTTTTCCTATTTACACCCCAAAACTTACCCATGCATACCCCAATCCTTACTATAAAAGGGAAAACCTGAGCCATTTCCATTTTTGGGAATAGGCTAAGGAAGGAGGTCTGGCCTAATCCCCACTTAGGCCCAAATTAGAAGCCGATTAAGGTAAGCTTACTCTAATTAAGCACTAAACCCTACTTTCTTCTTAATCTCTTCCAAATCTACCATTTTTCCCTTGTTTTAATTCGTTTTTGGACATCAAAAACTACTAATTTGTGTTTTACTACAAACCCTAACATTCAAAATTCGATTTTTACTACCAACAAGCCCTAGATCTAAGGTTTAATTAGGGATTTCTTGGGTAAATCGATTTCTATTGGAGTTTAATTCAAACTCGTTGTGTTTTCAAGGATTTCAAGAAGGGTGACTCTTTAATCCAAGCTTAATCAAGTGCTGAGGTAATGGGTCTTCGAAATCTCAATTTATCCATGGTAAAATTCTTGATTTTTGGCTTATTTTGAATGGAGTTGCTTGATTTGGTGTGTTAATGGTAAGATTAGAAAATGGAATTATTTAATTCCGATTTCTTAAGGTTTTGCATTATTATGATATGGTTTAACTTTCTGGAAGTCAAGAAGGACTTTTGATGATGATTAGGGTGTTAGATGTGGATTTGAAGTGTTATTAATGGTGTTTCGGTTTGGATTTACGAAAGGAAGAATGTCACGCCCCGGCGATGCCCGACCCGAGCCGAACCCGGTCCAAGGGCCGGTCAAGCGCGCGGGGGCGACGAAGTGAAATTGAGAAACGATTCTAGCGGAAGACTTAATCCCTAACCACGAGCGATTAACAGCAACACAGAGTGCGCACAATCCTTTGAGCAAGAGTAAAAAAAAGGGGAAGAAAAGGTGTTGCTTAACACAAAGTAAACAACAATCTCAAACCCACAAGCTTAGTTTTAAGTAAAGCCCACACCGGCTCAAAATAAGTCATAAGCAAACATAACTGTAACATGTGACATAAATCCACAACAAAGAACCCTACACATAGGTTCTAACATAAAACATGAAAGAAACGATGATAAGTCACGCAACGATCTCCATCATCACACCCAAGCTACCTCTGACCTTTTCTCAAAAAGGCAATCCTGTCCGTCTGCGTGTCGCACCACGCAGCCCCAAATCAAAACACAAAAGAGGGGTGAGTTTTAACACTCAGCAATGGTTTTAATATCACTGTCAACGTAGAAAATACGATAGCTTAGAAATGAGATCGTTTCAGATCAAAGATTTACATGGTGCATCACTTTCTGATCACACATTCATATCACTTAACACTGCATCAAAATGCATAATTCAACCTGCATGGATGTATCTCTAGCATACATATTCCACATGTATAACATCAACATCAACATGCATGGATGTATCTCTAACATACATAATCCACATGCATAGCATCATCACAATCAACCTCCATCAAGGAGTAATCACACATTAATGTCACACAGACGGGAGCATAGACAAGGCCACAAAGGCGTGTCATGGTACAAAATTCTACACAAGAATTCAAGAAAGATCGGGGTTGTCAATCCCTAATACTGCTCGCCCTGGACGATCCTGGCCAAGGATGTCCCATTCTCACACAGAGAATCTAGAGCAGGGGTGTTCGCCCAGGGACATCTCCTGCGGAAGGAAGAGCCCGAGTTCTCACACAGAGAACCCTAGAACACGTGGTAGCGGGGTGCACACGGCATACCACACTGGATTCTCAGGGTCCAGATGACACACATAAAAATATTCTCACATGTCCGCAAGACAAGTACACAACTCGTCCCCACATCATTCCATTAAACAAGACTCAACCCGGGGAGTGCACTCGTTCCACACAGGAACTCCAAATCGTTCCACACAGGAACTTCAAATCGTTCCACACAGGAACTTCAAATCAAAATATGTCCTTTCGGACCGATCAACTTGCGATTAATCCACGACCAATAAACCCGGCACGCAATTCCATCACATTGCATCCAATCGGTCAAATTCGATTAATCACGATGAAGCCTCAATTGGAAATCCATTTTCATGATGCGTGCAGCATGGTACATGCGTGGGCAAAGCATACATGAACCCTAATCATGATAAGTGCTCTCACCAGCCCCTAATGCATCATTCCTAATCACGATATTAAGCTTCAACATCATCATTTAACCCCCACATGTGTGTGTGTAACTAGTAGAAGCCTTTCACATAATGCATATTAACATGCTTGAAAATCAACTCACTACCACACTACACATGTGAATTTCTACCTAAACATGAATTCCAGCGGAAATCATAGTAGAAGAATCGTTGAAATCTTAGCTAGATTCAAAACTCAACCACAAAGGCTAAACACCTATAACATCACTCATTCCATCATTGAGTCATGGTATTCACCAACATTCACACACCATTAATCACAATTTATCATGACAAATCTGTCCAACAATGATTGTAGTCCCTCTTGAAATATGCTTAACCAAAGGGAAACAACTATTCATAATTTCAAAATAACGATTCCAACATCATGCCACAAAACATAAGTCATTCCACCATCACTAAGCATATATCTCAACTCCATAAACTCAATAGCATGCATTTCCAGTAGCCTAACATAGCTTAAAACACTCCACATTCGTATAAAATTGGCAAGCCAAAGTGGAATCATCAAAATAGGCATCATACACTCAACATGCAATTTTACGTGTAGCCGATCGATCGCCCTTCAGGCCGTTCGATCGGTTACACGCAAAATTTTGAAAATTTCAGTTCAGCCGATCGATCGCCCTGCAAGGCCGATCGATCGCCAACACGGCAGAACAGTCATCTTCTTCCTTTCGCAAATCCAAACCGAAACACCATAGAAAACACTTCAAATCCACATCTAACACCCTAATCATCATCAAAAGTCCTCCTTGACTTCCAGAATATCAAACCAAACCATAATAATGCAAAACCCTAAGAAATCGGGATTAAATAATTCCATTTTCTAATCTTACCATTAACACACTAAATCAAGCAAACCATTTCGAAATAAGCCAAAAATGAAGAGTTTTACCATGGATAAACAGAGATTTCGAAGACCCATTACCTCAGCACTTGATTAAGCTTGGATTGAAGAGTCACCCTTTTTGAAATCCTTGAAAATACAATGAGTTTGAATTAAACACCAATGGAAATCGATTTACTTAAGAAATCCCTAATTAAATCTTAGATCTAGGGCTTGTTGGTAGTAAAAATCGAATTTTGAAAGTTAGGGTTTGTAGTAAAACACAAATCAGTAGCTTTTGATGGTCAAAAACGAATTGAATCAAGGGGAAAATGGTAGATTTGGAAGAAATTAAGAGAAAAGCCATGGATTAGTGCTTAATTAGAGCAAGCTTACCTTAATCGGCTTCTAATTCGGGCCTAAGTGGGGATTAGGCCAGACCTCCTTCCTTAGCCTATTCCCAAAAATAGAAATGGCTCTGGTTTGCCCTTTTATAGTAAGGGTTGGGGTAGGCAAAGGTAAGTTTTGGGGTGTACATATGAAAAGTAGGCTAAAAGTGGTTATTTTGCAAATTTAAGCACGAATTAAGCCTAATAAAATTCTGAAAATTTTTGTGTGACCTTAAGTATATGTCTAGGTTCATTTGACACAAAAATAAAATTTTCGACCGTGGGGCCCACAGGGGTCCCGCCAAAACCCTAATTTTTGGGAAAATAGTGAAAATTCCGAAAAATCTCAAAAATTCACATTTGGTTTAAAATCACTTAAAACCACTAATATTGAAGTTAATTTTGGTTAAAACCATCACAAACTCTATTTATTTACAAAATCATCGAATAAGATCAGAAAACACGTAAATTGCATGATAACCCATAATTAAATAAAAATCAAAACCGGTTTAAAGATGAGGGTCCTTACAAAGAAGATGGACTATTCTGCCTTATTGGCGTTTGAACGGCCCTTCTGGGCGTTCGAACAGCAACACTGTCGGGACGACAGTTTTCCACTTTAGCCGATCGAACGGCCTACTAGGCGTTCGAACAGCCAAACTGTGAATTTTAAATTTTTACGTTTAACCGATCGAACGGCCTGAAGGGCGTTCAAACGGCTACACAGTAGATTGGTATTCTAATGCATGATGTTTATTTCGATGATTCCACTTTAGTTTGTCAATTTTATATGAATGTGGAGTGTTTTGAGCCATATTATGCTACTAAAATTGCATGCTATTGAGGTTGTGAAGTTGGGATATATGCTTAGAGATTTATAGAATGGCTTGTGTTTTATGGCATGATGTTGGAATTGTCATCTTGAAATTGTGAATGGTTGATTTCCTATGGTTGAGCATATTTTCAGTAGGACTACAACCTATTATTTGACTAATTTTTCATGATAGAGTGTGGTTAGTTGGTGTGAGGATGTTGGTGAATGCCATGACTCAATGATGAAATGGGTGATTTTATATGTGTTTAGCCTTTGTGGTTAAGATTTGATTGGGATACGATTTCAACGATTCTTCTTCTATGATTTCCGCTGGAATTCATGTTTAGATGGAAATTCACATGTGTAGTGTAGTAGTAAGTTAATTTCAAACATGTGAAAATGCATTGAGTGAAGTACTTCTACTAGTTACACACACACATGTGGGGGTTAAATGATGATGTTGAAGCTTAATATTGTAATTATGAATGATACATTAGAGGCTGATGAGAGCACTTATCATGAATTAGGATTCATGTATGCCTTACCCACGTATGTACTATGCTGCATGCATCATGAAAATGGATTTCCAATTGAGGCTTCATCAAGGTTAATCGAATTTGACCGATTAGATGCAATGTGGTGAAATTGTGTGCCGGATTGATCGGTCGTAGATTAATCGTAAGTTGATTGGTCCGAAAGGACATATTTTGATTTGAGTTCCTGTGTGGAACGAGTGCACTCCCCGGGTTGAGTATAATTAAATGGGATTATGTGGGGACGAGTTGTGTACTTGTCTTGCAGATTGTGAGAATGTTATTATGAGTGTCATCTAGACCCTGAGAATCCAGTGTGGCATGCCATGTGCACCCCGCTACCACGTGTTCTAGGGTTCTCTGTGTGAGAACTCGGGCTCTTCCCTCCGCAGGAGATGTCCCTGGGCGAACACCCCTGCTCTAGATTCTCTGTGTGAGAATGGGACATCCTTGGCCAGGATCGTCCAGGGCGAGTAGTATTAGGGATTGACAACCCCGATCTTTCTTGAATTCTTGTGTAGAATTTTGGACCATGACACGCCTTCGTGGCCTTGTCTATATTCCAGTCTGTGTGACACCAAATTTGTGATTACTCCTTGATGGAGGTTGATTTTGATATGATGCATGTGAGAATATGTATGTTAGAGATACATCCATGCAGGTTGTTATGATATAACGTATGTGGGAATATGTATGTTAGAGATACATCCATGCAGGTCGTTATGATATAATGCATGTGGGAATATGTATGTTAGAGATACATCCATGCAGGTTGATTATGCACCATGATGCAGTGTTAGGTGATATGTATGTGTGATCAGAAAATGATTCATCATGTAAATCTTTGATCTAAATGACTATATTGCTATGCTATTGCATTTTCAATGTTGCTAGTGATATTAAAAACCATTGCTGAGTTTGTTAAACTCACCCCTCTTTCTTGTGTTTTGATTTGGGGCTGCGTGGTGCAACACGCAGACGGACAGGATCTCCTCTTTGAGGAAAGGTCAGAGATGGCTTGGATGTGATCATGGAGATCATTGTGTGACTTATCTTCTTTGGTTTTATGCTTTATGTTAGAACCTTTGTGTAGGGTTCTTTGTTTTGGATTTATGTCACATTTTACAGCTGTGATGCTTAGACTTATTTTGAGCCGGTGTGGGCTTTACTTAACTAAGCATGTGGGTTTGAGATTAGTTGTTTACTTTGTGATAAGCAACATTTTTCTTCCCTTTTTATTTACTCTTGCTCAAAGGATTGTGCGTACTCCGTATTACTGTTAATCGCTCGTGGTTAGGGTTAAGTCTTCCGCTAGATCGTTTCTCAATCTTCCTTCGTCGACCCCGCGCACTTGACCGGCCCTTGGACCGGGTTCAGCTTGGGTCGGGCATCGCCGGGGCGTGACAGGTTTCATCCCTTGAAACCCCCGACACTTAATCACAAATTCCCTTAACCCACCCGGGTTAAGCGTAACCCTGAAAACGGCTCGTTACACCTGCTCCTTAGTCCTAATTCACGAGCTTGTCAATGCTGATCCGCATTCTTTTTCATCCTCTTGACTACTTTCTCAAGGCAGTCCCACGCAACCTCCATTTGTTCTGTCCATGCCCTGGCCAGCTTGTAGGGTGCCGGGCAGCGTTCTCCTGCACGCTGTAGAGCCACATCGTTTGGAGTAAGTGGTTGTTGGCCCGTCGCCAGCTCAAAGAGACTCTTTCCCATAGATGAACTCTTTTGTAGGTTGTAGCAGAACTGCGCTATCTCTAAGAGATCCGCCCAATTTTGTTGATTGGCAGTCACATAATGCCTTACGTATTCTTCCAAGACGGCGTTCACCCTCTCAATTTGTCCATCGGTTTGCGGGTGGTTGCTGGTTGAGAATTTCAGCTTGGTGCCGAACATCTCAAAGAGTTGCATCCAAAACCTGCCCATAAACCGGGTGGCGCGATCACTAACAATGTCCACCGGAAGTCCCCAAAGTTTGATGATGTTCTTGAAGAAAAGTTCCACTGAAATTTCTGTCGTGCAAACTTTAGGTGCTGTGATGAATGTACCGTACTTCAAGAATCTGTCCATGGCCACCATAATCGACCGAAAGCCTTTTACCGTTGGGAGCCCGGTGATAAAGTCCATAGATAGACTTATCCAAGGCCTCTCCGGTATCGGTAAGGATTCAAGTAGACCCGCTGTTTTTTGCCTTTCAACTTTGTCCTACTGACACACCAAACAAGTGTGTACATACTGCTCCACGTCTTCTCTCATATGTGGCCAGCAATAGTTGCGGTTCAAGAGAGTAAATGTGTGCTCTTGTCCCGGATGTCCAGCCCATGTTGCATCATGAGCTTCTTGCAGCAGCTTTCACCTCAAGCCATTTGCATTTGGAATATAGAGGCGTCCTCCCTTGGCGAACAGTGCCCCATCCTCGGTCCAAAATCTTCAAACCACACCGTCCTTCACTGCTTGTAATAGTTGTACGCAGACTTGGTCTTTCTGTGTCGCCTGCACCACTTGGTCCAACAAGTCTCCAGAGACTTGCACTAATGCATGGCCTTCAGCCCATAACCACGGCTTCGTCCCAACAAGAGTGCCCTTCAGCCACCGGCGTCCTGGAGTCCCCACCCCTCCGTCACCGGCACGAGGTAAAAATTTGTCTGTCTTTTCTATTTTTCCTGTTCCTATGCGTCGGGAACCATGGCCTTGCCGCCAGTCTCTGGCTACTACGGACTGGACGTTGTCCTTCCCCCAGCCTGGCGACAGCAAGGCTGCCACCATCCTGGCCCAAACCACTGCCTCCTTGGCCTGTGACCCCTCCTTCCGCCGTCTTCCGATCCAGACAAAGCAATTTCCCCCATTTTTGTTCTGTTTTCTTTGATTGTGTATTGTGGCCGCCGTCTGTGCCATCGGTTGTCGGCCACCGCCTAATGGCCATTGGCCCTCCCCTGGCTAGCAATGTCGTGGCCATTGTCCCTGCCCAAATCGTCGCTTCTTACCCGACCCCTCTGCCCAATTCCAATCTAGACCGAATTTTTTCAGTGGGTTTTTACCGTTATTTTCATTGTCGGCTGCCACCTACAGATCAGCCACTGGATTGCTGCCTTGAGCCTATGATGGCAAGGTGCCAAGGTTTGGCCTCCCAATCGGTCCCATTTTGCTTGATCAGCCGACCTGTGTCAAAGAAAAATATGCCCTTTTCTCTGGTGTCATCCATTCTCCGTCGTTGGACATCGGACGATATCGCATCGACGTCCATTTGACTTGCCACAATCCGGCGACTGCCAAGTTCCATCTCCTCCCATGTCTAGCCCCAACCATGTGCGGCCATTTGTGGCCCAGTGACTGCATGTCAACCGCCCTTGTCCGACACATCGCCGCCCCTGCTTGATCGAATTCTTTGGTTTCTTTTGACCAGCAGTTATACCGCCACCTACATCAGTCAATGGACAGCTACGAACGCCCGATTGACCCAACGACATGAGGCTATCGTTCCTAGCCTCCCATGCTCCTCTACCATGCACATCTTTTGCCCAAACCAGACACACCCAAGCTTTGGGATACGTCTTTGACTGACGTCATGTGACCCACCCCAAGTTAGGGCCAATCTATCCTGCCTGACATTGGATGGACTTGGGCCACATGTCTGACTGACGTGGGCTTTGCCCCAGCCAAGTGACATCAAGGGCCAACAATTTTGGCTTGATTCTAGCTCTGCACCCCCACTACCTGTTACACATGACCCAGAACTTGCGAGGAAAGAGTCCCCGAATTCAAATCCTTCTAAGGGGAAGTAACACTGTCAGCCATTAGACTCGGGCCATCGAAGGCTCGAAGGATGTCGTGCCCATATCCTCCACCATAAGCCGTGCTTGTTGCACGACTGTCTGTACAATAATTTGGTTGTGAGTAGTAATTAGAAATATCACCGCCTTTGTTGGCCACCTCCTCTGGCCCTTAATGCCCTCAAGTTTGTTTCGGGGACCGGTAATGGTGAACCCCACCTCATCCGTGTTTGACCACCGACAATCTATCCTTCCCCTTATGGCTCCTTTTTTCCATGCACACTTGTGTTATGCATGTTGTTTAGGTTAAAGGCACCGCCCTTGCAGCGTATGACGATGGAACGACTCCACCACTAGGTAAATGGCCATTAAAGTTCTCCTCTATCCCTCCTATGTCCGTGAGTATGTAACCAAGCCCTCCGCTATGTTGTGAGGCTTTGACAATGCAAAATTGTTGCCGCTTGAGGTAGTCCATAGTCTATTTTAACGTTTGTGGCCAACAAGTATTTTAAACCATTGGCCGACCTCTAATTAGTCACCTCCTATTCTGTGGTCACTTTTGCCATCCCTAGTGGCATGACCTTGTGTCCGGTCACCCTAGTGTGCCCAATCTTATGCTTTGAGTGAAATTAATCTAACCTTATCAAGATTAATTCCAGCATCTCTGAAAATCCTCAAGACAACAATGACTCTCAGTTTGATGTTTTTGGCCACCTATTCCGCTATCAACACCGCCACCGTTGTTTGCTCGCCATCAAACTCACATGGATTATGAGGTAGGGGACCTTGAGCTCGTAATTTCATAATGGCATGCTTTGATTGTGTAGTAGCATGCTAGGAGTTTATAATTTAATATTTTGCATGATAAATGCTGACTAAATAAGCATGTTTTATGTATGTGAATTGTGTGTATGTTAGTGAAGACTAAGGGTACAGTAGCAAGTTACAAATTATGTGTAAGTGATCAAAGTGTGTGACAGATCTTTGTTGTGGGTTGGTGGTGTATGATCGATGGGCATGAGTATGTGTGTTTGTAAGTTTGTCGAAGGGGTACTTCATGGGCTACGACATGGAAATTGTGATTGTATGACGGGTGAGGAAAGACGTAAAATTGATAGTCGAAGGTTGGATTTGATGAGAATGAAGAATTGGTTTGGATTGAGTCGGGTAGTACATTGGAGCAATGAGAAGAAGACCTAAGCAATGTAAGGATTTGGAAGATTCAAGGTTCTTAACGTCTTTGGGGGATTGTGAATTAGTGAAAGTGGATAGCATAATTGTACCCGCATGTTGTACATAATATGAATTGTAACAAAAAAACAATGAGTAAGGAATTAGTAAGGGTTTGATGACGGGACTTAGGTCTAAGGGTTTCACTTGAGGAGTTCAAGATGGACAGTTTGGTTTTTAGGCTAATGGTGTAAGATGTAAGACCATAAGTATATGATGGTAAGAGTGTTATTACGGAATTCAAGTTTGACATGTAAGGTTATGCAGAGATCTGTAAGACTGTAAGGGTAAGAGTGAGTTCTAAGTACAATTGGATGAGTTAAGTTGGAGTAGGTTATCCTTGTGGACTAAGGCTTCAGAACTGGCATGGTTGTAGCTTGGTTGGCTGAAGAATGTAAGCTAGAAGTAGTTCTGAACATAATCGTACATGCATAAGTTACCTAATATGAACTTGAATGGTAATTAACCCTAATTTGATAATATTGTGAGTTTGAGACTGAGGGTTTCGTCGGATTAAGTTTTATTTTTGTGCCAGTTGATAAGCAATCGACTGAGCATCCTTCCGGGTCTAGCCATGGTGTTATCCTATGGGATTTGGTCTAGGTGTTGTATTTCATCCCATACTTTTGATGCTCTATTGAGAGCGCTGTAAGTTTTCGCCCTTTGTGGGCTCTGTATGTTTTCTGCCTACCAATGGCATTGTATGTTCTACCCAAGAGTGACACTGTAAGATTCCTGCCCAATAGTGGCATCGTATGTTTTCCACCCTTAGTTGGCATTGTATGGCCTTTGTTGGCACTGTATGGTCCTAGAGAGTGGGCATTTGCGCACTCAAATAAGTAGTATCATGGATGTACTCTTACCTGTTTGATCTTGTGCCCCATGAGCATAGGTGTGCCTTGCCTCCAGAAAAGTCCATAGCGTCTAGTTAGTCCCTGAAGGTTAAGGTGACGCCCCAATGACATTCTCTTCATTTTCTATGTTGGAGCTTATTAATTGTAATGAGCTTCAGTTGCCGATAGCATGTGTATGATAGTAAGAGTAAGTTGTATGTTTCAGATTCTGAGTAAGTTGTACATATAAGAATCAAAGTAAGTGTAAGTGTAAGCTTCTATGGAAAATGGTAAGAGTAAGTTTGTACGAGTAAGGTCATACGAGTCTATGTAAGTCATATGAGAAAGCGTACGGTTGTACGAGTAAGATAGTAAGACTATGATTCAGAGTGTAATTGTAAGTGTAAGAGTATGCTACAAGAGTAAGTGTAAGTTTAGCCAATACCATCGTATGTGTGTAACACTTTATTTATGTTTCATATTTTCTTGTTTCATGTATGGTTGCATGAATGAATCTATGTACGAACTTACGAAGTTCATTGATTTATTTCCCCTACTGGGTATTTTCCTACTGAGTATGAAAATACTTACCCTATTTTTTTAGCCCTTCGTTTGGAGGCTTTTGCAGGTCAATCGATAGCTTTTTGGACTGAACTATTCCCTATGGTGGACTATTCTTCCTCGACCTGGAATGCAGTGAAATCGTAGTGAGGCTATGTGGATTTTAGTGCCACAGTCTCATGTATTAATTAAGGTAAGAGAAATGTATTATGTACTGGACTTGGGTATGTACATACGATTTATTTTTCAGACTATGAAAGAACTTGTACTCAAAGATGCCTAGGAGGTGTTTGTTTTGAAAGCCCATGGCCATGGCAGGTTTTACTTTTATGTTTTCGTTTTGGGTCATACCTAAGAATGTTAGTTTTGTTGTTTGATGAATTAATTTACGGAAATTGTTTTCACACATTTTGAATTTTGATGGTTCTTTTGATTTACATTCGTATTTTGAAATAAAATATTTGAAAAATTATCAATTAAATGTAAGGAAAAACCTCTGGCGTGACAACAGCAGATTGGGGGATTTTTGCTATTTTGTCCATTTTCAAACTTTTACTCTTAAATACCATTTCTTATGTTTATGTTGAGTAATTTATACTAGACTGAGCTAATCAAAGGGCATGATATTGATGTTAAAAATTATGAAGAATATTTAAGTATTATGTGAAATTGCATGTTGTTGGCTAAACATGTTGGGATTGCTCATATTGAACCCATGATTGAATTATGCTTTATGTTTTAAGCATGATTCCAGCAAGATTATAGCAAAAAAATGGATTTGTATGTCTTCATATAATGTGATTTAAGTCATGGTGAATGATTGTGTCATGTCTAGCTTCAAGTGTGGTGTGTAAATGCTTATATAGGTCTAGCATGAGGTTGCACTTGACTTGATCGATGTTTTTCAATAGTTTTCACTCATGATTTTAGTCAGGTGCCATGATTAGTTGTTAAAGAGCATGTGTGTAAAATGTTAATAGGTTATCTATAAAATGCATGTTCATATGTTTGAGATGAATATTTCTATCTAGAACACACACATGTGGGGGTAATCATGGTAATTGTTGATATTTATGATTTGATATGATGCATGTGGGGCTGATGGGAGCACGTTCCATGAATTAGAATTTATGTAGAGATTGCTCATGTATGTATTATGTTGCATGCATCATGAAACAAATTTATGAATGAGACTTTACCAAGTTTAGCCAATGTTGGTCGATTAGATGCAATTGTGTGAGAATTATTTATCAGGTTAATCGATCGGAGGCTTATTGATTCGGTTTTACATCTAAAAGGACGGGGTTTTATGTCCCTTGAGGATGGGTTTCCTCCCCGGGTTGAGAAGAGCGGCAATGCTATCTGGACCCTGAGAATCCACGCTAGTGTAGCCGAGTGCATCGGCTTAGTAGGGGGTATTATTCCTCGTTAGGGAATTTACCCAAACTCTGGAATTCCTTTGGACTTTCCTATTGGGGATTGTTTGGAGTGCGTAGGGACTACTTATGCTTTGGCCGATTAAGCAAGGTTGTTTATATCGACTTGCATGGTTATGATGTGTGCTAGAGATACTTTATGTGCAGATTGGTATGTAATGGATATGCATGATTTGAAATGTGTGTTAGAGACACTTCTCATATAGGTTTATGTGATGAATATGCATGATCTGAAATATGTGTTAGAGATACTTCTCATGTAGGTTTATGTGATGTTTAGGCATGATATGCATGTGCGTTAGAGACACTTCTCATGCAGGTTTATGTAATGTTTAGGCATGATTTGAATGTGTTAGAGACACTTCTCATGTAGGTCTATGTGGTGGATATGCATGATCTGAAATGTGTGTTAGAAACACTTCTCATGCAGGTTTATGTGATGTTTATACATGATCTGATTGTGTAGTAGAAATACTTCTCATGCAAGTTATATGTGATGATTATGCATGACGTGATTGGGTGAGAATCACTTATTATGCAGGATGGATATTACGCCATAATATGATTATTCATGTCAAGATTAGTATGTATGATATACTTATATGCAGGATAATTACTTATGGGTAAATAGAGGTATGGTAAGGGAAGTACTCAAAATTGGAGATATTATGTGAAATATGGATCTGAATTACCATGTTGATGTGTCATGGTTGTTTTCTTATTAACGTTACTGTATTTCAAACCTTACTAAGTTTTACTCACCCCTTTTTTTGTGTTTTATTTTGGGGCCTCATAGTGCGACATGCAGTTGATCAGGATCCTCTTTATGAGGAACATTTGGGGAGTACTCTAGAGAAGGCGCAGATGCCTTAAGACTATGTTACATTTTCTGATTTATGCTGCTTTGATATTAGAACATCATGTTAGGTTGGTTTTATTTTAGACTCTTGTAACCCTTGTGGTATTAAACATAATTATGACTTTTTTATTCGAGTCATATGTCAACTCAAGATGCTAAGAATGTGGGTTGAGTTGAGGATTTATTTTAGAGATGATATCTTCTTTTATTTTTCCTTATTTCTCTTTCACAAAAGATTAAAGGTGTGCAACTCCGTGTATGTAATTCATCGCTAGAGAGGTTAAGACTTCTGCAACGTGTTAAACAAAAATCTTGTCGCCCCCATGTGCTTCGACCGGCCCTTGGACAGGGTTCAGCTCGAGTCGGGTAGGTGTTGGGGCATGACACACCACACATCACTCGCCTATGTGGCTTGCAATGCACTAGCCATGCACATAATGCGCGCGGTTGCGTTGTGCATTCCGTGGGAGCCGGCCCACATTGGCCCGCCGTGAGTCACACGAGATGGCCCACAATTTCATAGGCCCCCTGCCACACAGCTGATGTGGATGCTGGCGTCAGCGCTGATACCAGATATTATGTCCTTTTCCCTATCATTTTAATATATTTTTCATAATATTTTAATCCAAAAATATCCAAACTTCAAAACGCGATAACTTCTTACCCAAAAGTTAGAATCGCATGTTCTTGGTACCGATGGACTCGTATCAACAAACCCTTCAACACAAGACTATGCATGGGTAGATTATCCCACTTTTTTTGAGATGGTGCTGTGATAAGGCACACTTCCCAAGGTCATAATGTTCGCTCCTGACCTTCGTTTTGCATATTCTTTAATTCATTACGTTCATTACTTCAAGATCTACCCATATAGAGGGATTTCATCCCTTGAAACTATCACGCCCCGGCATTGCTCGACCCGAGCCAAATCCGGTCCAGCGCATGGGGGTGACGGTTGTGGAAAATGATTAAAGAAATGGCAAAAGACTTATGCCCCACCTATGGGCGGTCTAAATTGGCGGAGTTACACACTACTTTGAGCAAGAGTAAATAAGTAGAACAAAAGAGTACTTTAACTCTAAATTGATCCACAAGTCTTAAACCCACATACTAATAATCTAGAGCCAACACACTTAGCTCAAAATAAGGTCTCAAATAGATCTAAAGACATAATATATCAAAAGTCTAAAACACGAACCACTCCACAAGGTGTTCTAACATCATAATAGAATAATCAAAAAAACATGCAAAGTCTAGAGGCCTCCACGCCTAATCCCAAGCTCTCCCTGACCTTTCCTCATACAGAGGATCTTGTCTAACTACATGTCTTGTCATGTAACCCAAAAATAAAACAAGGAAAGTGGAGTGAGTATAAAAACTCAATAATGGTTTGAATACAACTATAATAATCAGAAAACATGATGGCATGGCAATGTAGAATTCAGATCCAAAAGTAACATGTTATACCACTTCTGATCATTTTCTAGCTAAAACCCATATTTAACCATAAACATAAGAACTAGCTTGCATAAGACATACCTAACAAGTCAAGTCATAAATATTTAAATTATAACCTAACATGCATCTTGCATAGGTAATAGTTCACATCTACTCAAATCAAGCATAATAGCATGCATAAACCGCCTTAGAAGTATTTCTAACATACTTTTTTATTATGCAACCACATCACATAAACCTGCATAATAGTATCTCATTCACAACATTTAGATCATGCATTTATATCTCACAAACCTGCATAATAGTATTTCCATCACACAATTCAGATCATGCATTCATATCTCATAAACCTGCACAGTAGTGTCACAATCACACACTTTCTGATTATATATTCATATCACATCAACCTACATGAGAAGTGTATCTAACACATAATTCAGATCATGCATTCATATAAATCTCATACATTCCATAGCTCATTCACCTGCATGATAAGTGTCTAAACCACACTACATCAAGATCATGCATAATAAACCGTGTCCACATGTGTCACATAATTTCAAATATCCCTACACAACCTGTGCAATCTATGCATAATATTATCACATACACATGTATTATCATCAAATGGTGAACGCCTCCATCAAGGAGAGGAATACAATCATGTCATATCACCCACTCTGGACGTAGTCCAATTTCCTAACTAGAAACCTAGGGCATTGCCAGCTCTGAACACAGTCTGAATTCTATAAAGAAAACTAGGGTATAGGGGCAATCAGTCCCTTTTCTCGCTCTGGACAATCTTCACGGGAAGTCCGAATTAACTAGAGCGGGTCTGCTCGCTCTGGACAGTCTGGGCCAGGGATGTCCGAATTAACTAGAGCAACGTGTTCACTCTAGACAGCGGCAAGGAGAGTTCGATTTCCTCAGGGAAAATCTAGAACACATGGTAGCCAGGGTGCAAAGGCATACCACACTGGATTCTTAGGGTCCAAGTTTAACTGTCTCAATCAATAAATCTCAACCGCATTAACAATTCAAATTGACTCAACCCGGGGAGTATTCATGTTCCACATAGAAACTCAAATCGAAATCATGTCTTTTCAAACCACCCAAGTTTCGATTAATTCACCAACCGATTAATCCGGCACACAATGTCACCTCATTGCATACAATCGATCAATTCCGATTAAACATCAGTAAAAAAACCCATTTATGAAGTCTGATCCATGATGGACGATATCATGATACATCCGTGAGTAAGATCTATGTGGGTTCCAACATATGGAACATGCTCTTATCAGTCCCCTCATGCATCATAATCAAATCATAATTAACTACATTTTCATAGTAGATTCCTCATACGTGTGTGTGTTCATGCATATCCTAAGCACATGACCAATGCTTTGACATAAACTCATAGGGCAATATATGCATGCTTAAACATATTCAAAACACTGATTACTAATTGAATCACGATGAAATCTACCATAAAGCTTAAATCCATTCATGTGAAAGTAAATGCTCAACTCCTACAAGCATGATTATTCTACACATGAAGCCATAACATGATAACATCAATTACCCACAAACCATTCTCATTATAAGATAGCACATTTCATCATTTACCACATAATAAACCTGCTAGAAACATGCTCTAATCACAAGAATTCTAACATACGAAGATTTAAGGTAATTCAATGTTAACATGCACAGTTATCAACATCTAATACCACATAACATATACTTAAGCATAATCCATAAACCTCCAACATCACTACTTCTACACTTCCAGTAGCCTGATTTCATCATAACACACCTCCAATAACCATTAGAATCATCAAATGGAGTAAAACATTAAAATGAGTATAAATTTCAAAAATGGTAAAACTATTGTGTAGCCGATTGATCGTCCTGCAAGTCCGTTCAATTGTCTGGCCTGAAAATATGTCATATATGTAATGTAGCCGATCGATCGGACTGGTAGGCTGTTCGATCGCCAACAAAGCAGTTTTAGGCCTTCTTCTCCATTTTGAAAATAAAAACCGAGACACCATGAAAATACCTTAAAACCTTCATCCATGGTCTCAAACACTATCAAAATCCCAACAAACCTTTTAGAAAACTAATTTAAACAATTCTAAGGTAAAAGCCTAAGAAATCGAAGCAAAAGATTAACATTTATTAAACTTACCATTATAGTCCTAATCAAGTAAAACTCATTCAAATAAAATCATAAAAAATGAGATTTTTACCACCCAAAGCTGAGATTGAAGAACCCATTACCTTTTCTTGTTGATTTGGGTTCAAATGAACCTTCAATCTCCTCCAACACCTTCCAAAAATACGATTTTAAGTAAACACACAACTAATCTCGATTTAGCTTTGAAAATCAAAAGTAAACCATAGATCTAAAGTTCTGGAAGCCTAAAAATGAGATTTTGAAGCTTAGGGCTTGGAAAAGAGAGGTAAAACAATGATTTTATGCTTTCAAAATTGATTGAAACAATGAAGGAAGTCAAGATTAAGAAGAGTTTAAGAAAAACCTAAAGATTAAGCTAAACTCGCCTCTAAGCGTTTCCTTTTCAAGCCTAATCGGGGATTAGGCTCCCAATCTCCTGGCTAAGCCTATAACCAATTGGGAAATGGCACAGCCCTTTCCTTTTATAGGAGGGGTTGGGCTATACCTAATTAAAATGTGGGGTAGAAATAAAGTTGTTAACTACAATTAGGAAATTTGGCAATTTAACCCAAAACTAGGTCCAAAAAATTTTTGAAAATTTTTATAGTGTCTTTCATTGATGTCTTGGGTATTTTGGTCCAAAAATCCTAATTTTGACGGTGGGGCCCAAGGGGGGTCCCACCAAACCTTAATTTTAGAAAAATTAATAAAAAATTAGGAAAATCCCAAAAATTCATATTTGACCTAATTTCACTTAAAACTCACAAATGTGAAGTTGGTTCTGGTTAAAACCTTTGGGAAGTACTTAAATTTTGAAAATAATCTAGAACTAATCAGAATTGACATTAAACCACACAAAAGCAATTAAACACAATGAATTTAAACTGGTTCACGATCAGGGATCTTACAGAAACCCCCTATCACTTGTTCAAAATTATAAAATTACCCATAAACCCCTAGGTTAAGCGTAACCAAAAAATGAGTCATTACATCTACCTACTTAGTCTGATGGTTCAGTATACGTGCTTGTGTCCACAATTAGTAAGGGTCATTACATTCTTGATATTTCTTACTTTTGGTATATAGAACATTGTTGAAATGCGATCTAATGATACGCAGGTATCACGAGGTAGGCTTGCAGATATAATCGTGTCTCTCTCATGAGTAACATGGATTGCACAATTAAAATTATATGGTTGAGAAGCAATTGATGCATGTGCTCAAATATGCATGGGGTACTTAGCCACAAAATAAATAATTTGCAGCAAAAACCCTCACATTTTCCAAAAGCATATAGTTATTGCAACATTTTTTAAATTTCGTTGCAAAAAAATTATTAGCAACAAAATTATTTACATTTCAAAAAAATTTGTTGCAAAACATATTTTTTGTTATAGTGAGGCCCTCAGCCATGTACAAATGAAACAACAATTTAAAATAACACACTTATAAATCTATTTAAATTTTTCCCTTCTCAGTTAACAATAATTATGCTCATACAATTATACAAATTGATAAAGAGGCATAAAAACTGATAGTATTGAATGACAGGTCAAGACTACCTTTGATGATGCCATGACTCTTCTCATATGATACTCACTATAGACCTTTGAAGACCATCAGCCCCAATAGGAGCTAATTGTGGTTGTATTACCCCAAGTGAATTTAAATCTGCTGCGGAGGGCTCAAGCCTCCACAACGTTAGCCACCATTCACGTATTTCCACGTTGGGGATCCCCAGCTAACTACACGGTAAATTCCCGTAAGAGATTTGACATCCCATTTCTGGTTCAGTCGGTGGTTTAAGTAATTAAATGAAATGAAACCCAACTATTTCAAAGCACCGAACCCACTTTCTTCCGAGTTATCTCTTTCCAATTGCCCCAATCTAGTCACTCCCTCTGCCAGGCCTCTATCTCCACGGCCATCTGCTACATTCTTCCTCCTTTGATGCATTTCATGATAACAGTTTTGTTCATTTTGTAAACCACTTCCAATCTAGTGAAGATGGATAGTGCCAATAACATTTGGGAACAAAATTAGTATTTATTTTTTAAAATGAAAAGCTTTGGAGGATTTCTGAGGCTCCCATGTAGGTCATCTGCTCTCTCAATGGGCACCTACCGTATGATACTTTGTAAACTGTCGGGTGGCACACACCATGAGAGCAGTTCTAGAAGGATTCCCGAGGCTCTAATGTAGGCTGTTTGCACCCACCGTATGATACTTTGTAAACCGTCGGGGGGCCCCCACCATGAGAGCAATTTCAAAAAGATTGATGGGGCTCCAATGTAGGCCATCTGCTCTCTTGGTGGCCACCCAACATATAATACTTTGTAAACCGTCGGGGGGTGCCCACCGTAAGAGCAATTCTAGAAAGATTGTCGGGGCTCCAATGCAGGCCATCTGCTCTCTCGGTGGGCGCGCCCACCGTATGATACTTTGTAAACCGTCGGGGGGCGCCCACCATGAGAGCAATTCCAGAAAGATTGTCAGGGCTCCAATGTAGGCCATTTGCTCTCTCAGTGGGCGTCCAACGTATGATACTTTGTAAACCGTCAAGGGGTACCCACCATGAGAGCAATTCTAGAAAGTTTGTCAGGGCTCCAATGTAGGCCATCTGCTCTCTCGGTGGGTGCCCACCGTATGATACTTTGTAAACCATCGGGAGGCACCCATCGTGAGATCAGTTTCAGAAGGATTCTCGGGGCTCCAATGCAAGCCATCTGCTCTCTCAGTGGGTGCCCACCATATGATGCTTTGTAATTTGTTGAGGCGGGGGAGGGGGGGCACCCACTGTGAGAGCAGTTCTAGAAAGATTGTCGGGATCCAATGCAGGCCATATGCTCTCTCGATGGGTGCCCACCGTATGATACTTTGTAAGTTGTCAAAGAGCGCCCACCATGAGAGCAGTTCTAGAACGATTATCGGGGCTCCAATGCAGGCCATATGCTCTCTCGGTGGGTGCCTACCATACGATACTTTGTAATCTGTTGGGGGACACCCATCGTGAGAGTCATTCCAAAAGGTATAATATGAACAATATTTAAACTTATCTACAATTTAAACTATTAATTTGATCTAATCAAAACATTGAGCTAAAAATTCATGTACATGTATTTCATTACAAAAATCGAAATGTAACTTTGTCATTTACATCTTCACCTTAACCTAACTTCACATCCATTCCTTCATGTATATGTATCCCGTCGCAAAAATCAAAATATAATTAATCTAATCAAAACATTGAGCTAGAGTTTCAAATAATATATCCCATTGCAAAAATGGTCATCAATTACTTTATTATGTCTACAATAAAAATTGCCGACAATGGTAAACTACCACATGGATGCATATTAATTACTATCTTTGTATAAGTTCTCCCATGCATCAGCATTCGATAAGTGATATCTCCTCCAAACAGCTGAAATTGGAGGCATAGGTGCATCTTTCTTTACATAGACGGCTACAAAACCTTGAAGCTATAAAACCACAACCGAGAGGCAACTTTACTAGTCAAAACATGCCGTAGTTATATAAAAAAAATCAAAACAAAAATATGATCTCCAAAGTCATCAAGGGAAAGGATAAAAAAATATAGTTGATCAATGCAAAGAAAATGATGGCGGCATTTAGATGGAAATATTGGGGCTAGAACTGTGGTAATTCAAGAGAAGACAAAGGAATGAACGAACTTTCTCAGACAAAACTCATCTACGTTCATGTTAAAAAAATGATTTTAACTAAGCATTCCAAATGGCAGAAAAATAAAAATGCAACATTTTCGCTAGCTCTAATAGCAGCGTAAAGCACTCAATGCATGTATATCTCAGACAAGGATAAAATAGGTAGCCCTTATTTCCATTATGATCTCAAATATCAATTTCACAGAAAAAACAAGGGAAATAATGAAAAAAGACAAATATGGAATATAATTCTGATCAAGAAGAGATTATGAAGCTTGTTAATGCTCACAATTCCTAACTCAAAAAGATGCAAAGGATATGATAATCGCTCAATTATACAAGAGAAAGGAAACAAACCAAATAATGAGGACTGGCTTTAAATCACAATTGTTTTTCAAAACCAACTGTTTGTCAGAAATGGAGCAATCTATTTCAAATGTAACGAAATAATCAACATCATCTCATTTTTCCACCATTAGAGCCCCCGTAAACTAACAATGCCAATCTACATTATATCCAGAAAAGTTTGAACAAAATAAAATTACACCCAAGTTCATGAACCTCAATCTCATGTTCGGATAGGAATATCATAATTACCAGTCGTCATTGCTCTGTTCTTCTAACACGACACTATGCATTCGCCAAAGTTCCGTCTCCGTGCGTGTTCTAGCCTCCTGTTTGGCGAAGAGAGCAAAGTACACCCTGTCGTAAAGGTTGTTGCTTTGCAGGGTCGGGACAAGGGCATCACTGACCTAGAAAGGGTGAAACACAGCAGTGCCGAGCAGAGGAGGGCAGAGCAAGTTGGAGCTGGCGGAGAAGGGTGGAACTGGGCAGAGCAGCCCGGCTGATTGCAATGGAGACCGGAATAAAATAGTAGACGGGTGGAAAAAATAATACCAAGCAAAGTAGGGCGGTTCTGTGTTTCTGCTCAGAGGCTGAACCCAGGGGAAGTAGGGCAGAAGGGTGGAGGAGCCCAATGGATTCCGATGGAGCGGGGAGGAGAAGGTTACTCAGTTTATTCTATAGGTTTATTTGGGGTAATAAGATGAGAAAATTTTTGAGCAGAGAGGGGTACTAAATAACTCAAAATTACCCAACTTTTGCTCTGCAACAACAGGGTAGTGAGGGGTATTTTTGGGGGTGTATATTAGGGCTGCTTCGAAAACCCGGACCCAACCCGACCCGGATGAAACCGACCCGGAATTAACCCAATTTAGGTCGGGTTGAGTCTTTTTTCGGGTCGGGTGGGATATTGAAATTAAAAACTCAGATGCTTTTCGGGTCTGGTCTGGTTCGGCTCATAAAATACCCAAGACCTGACCCAAACTGACCCGACATTTAACCAATAATCCAACCCGGAGTATTAACAGAAACCCTAACACTATATATTCTTTCCTCTCCGATCAGCCGCCGCTGTTCTTCTTCATTCATCTGATCGGCTCTGTCTCTCCTCTCCCTTCAACGGCGCCGGTGACCCATGATATTCATCTGCTGTACAACTCTAAGTTGAACAACTATGCAACATGGAGCCCAGCATAGGTCCCTTTTCCTCCTACGGACACCCAGCCCATTTCGTCCTCCAGTTTGATCACTTCCTTCACAAGGCGTACAGAAGAGAACGCAGAAGGTGAAGGGGTAGCGGAAAGGAGTCAAAGAATTGAAGAAGGCTACCATCCTACCACCAATCCGACTTAAGCCGCTCCCCACAATTTACAGCTGGGTTTGAACAGACTCGGCACTTGCTGGATCAAAAGCTTCAAACAAATGGGCACTTTGGGCTGCTGAATTGAACTCCCCAGCGTCCCTTCAATTTCTGATTCGCCTGTTGACATCTGAAGCTCATGAGTCCGAATATCTTCTTGGATCACGTCAGAGAGGTTGTCCTGGAAATCGACTACAACTGCCAAAAATGTGAGCTTTGTGATTTTATTTGTTTTAATCCTTCATTTCCCTGTGAATGTCAATGTTGCGGTGTTGTTACTTGTAATTAACTTGGATGCCTAGGTTAATTAACTTGGTTTTTGGGAACATACATGAGTTCTTATCTCGGCTTCTTGGGTATTTCGGGTTTTATTATAGGTCAGGTCGGTTTTTAAGATTTATAAGTATAATCTCAAGTCAGGTTGGGTTTATAAATTTCGGTTCTTATCTTGGGTTGGGTCGGGTCTTACAATACCCGACTCAACCCAACCCGTGAAGCACCCCTAGTGTATATAGCCATGTTCTTCATTTAATTACTTAAACCACCAACTGAACCGAAAACAGGACGTCAATTCTCTCACGGGAATTTACCGTGTAGTTAGCTGGGGCTCCCCAACGTGGAAATACGTAACTGGTGGTTAACGCTGCAGAGGCTTGAAGGAAGTATAAGTAAAGACCCATCCTAGGTTAATTCTCCGCATGGCTAAAAGAGTGACCTAATTCTTGTTAAGAACTTGTAAGGTTACCCATGGTCCTAACCCACACATTATCCCACGAAGGAAATCACCAGCAAAGATATTGTTTTGATCAATTCATGCTCTTTGACATGATAAAAATACGTACACTATAGTCCTACGAGGACTACTAGCTATCCCCATTTTCGGAGGGCAAAGCCTTTTATGCTAAACCCTCAAAATTTAGAGGCACTAAGACATGTGACCTTACTGGTATAGAGACACCCTTCCGGCCATGAGATCACTAGGAATGCCTCCGCCGGAACACCTTCTCTTTGGTGAAGAGAAAAAGTGAAGACTAATCAGGTTTATATAAGAGGACTTTGGACTCTCCAGCCTTGTTCACGTATTTTGGGGAAGAACCGTAAGTGAAAGTGAAAGTGAAAGGGGAGAAATGGGAACGGGTGGAGAGAACGCGGTGGTTGAGGGTAGGACTGAGTCCTGTCCAAACTGGTAGTTAGAGGGAGAGAGGAGGTGAATTCACCTCACGTTTAGATTTCTCTCTCTAGTTCTCTATCTAGTTGAAAACTCAAGATCTTGTCCCTCCCTCTCTCTCAATTAAATGGTATAAATATATATGCACTAGTGTTGTGAGGACGTGTATAAAACCTTTTATTTACTCTAACTTTGATTCATGTATGAAAACTTGCATATTGTGTCAATTGCCTAAATGAAACATTCATACAGGATGCAGTCAAAACACCACTGCTTTCGGGCATTCACACTTGTGGCACACTAAAAAAGGTTGAGTCGTGGCATGCTACAGCCACAAACACCCTCAATACATGGACGGGTCCGGGGGTAGGGATTCCACTTGAGACCCAAGTACCCGACCCAACCTTAATGGAGTGGATTTGGGTTCAGCTAAATGGTAAATTTGTTTGGGTTCAATATTTATAAGCTTACTGAATGATTATGTAAGGTTGGGTTTGGGTTGTGCCTAACCCGATCCAAGCTTGAATTGGGTAGGGTTATTAAGCATGTGTTATTTTCGTACCTTTGTAAATATGGTGATGAAAAATCTTACTCGAAGTTTTATGATCAAATCAAGCAAATCGCTCTGTCTTTAAGACAAAATTCACCCTTTTTAACGATGCTTAAGACTCTTGGGCGTATGCCTCCTAAGATAAGACGATCAACCACGTATTATAGGAGCACCTCTAACACAGTATATAGAGCAAACCACAGTATATATGTTCTCACATAAAGGAAAATAGACGGAAACCCATAATTTGTTTCTTGCATAAATTGGTTTTCATGATTTTATAGGAAATTCCCGTTGAAAACACCTTATTCCGTTCAAACGGATATATTCATCCGTTAACGAACACATTCTTTAGTAAAATCGAACCGGACCCGTTTTGGTTAAATAGAAACCAAATCAAATGAAGTTGGGTTAAGAGAAAACCAAACCAAATGAATTTGTTCCAAAAATTAATTATCTTGTTGACCCAACCCAACCTGGCTGGCTGACGTGTGAACCGAGCCGAGCCAACTGGACAGCGGCGGCGGCGGCGCTATGGGTTAGCCCACCTAGGTGCATGGGTCCAACATGTCTCTCCCTCACAAAAGTGGGTTGGCCCAAGGGCCTAACTTAAAAGGCCAAACTTTTACCTTATATACCAATAACATCACTTTCTTCTAGGCAATGTAGAACTATTCACTCATTCAACCAATTAACATGTGTGATTCTCATTCAATACAAAGTGGGCTTAGGCTCTCTCTACCATATGGGCTTGACCCACATAAGTAATGTAGGCTTAACCCACATAAATATCATAGTCATCTTAATGATATGGGCTTAACCCATTAAATCTAATGCCCACTTCTAACAATCTCCCACATGAATGAGAATTAACTGGATAACTATGCAAAACAATGCAGATAAATTGTGAAAACAAATATTGAAAAGATCATGTATGGGGAAAAGGTAGCTTTTGGCTTTAAACCTTCCCTTATAAAAACTATTAAGTCTACTGGCTAATCAGTGAATGTGATGTCTTGAATTATTCAGCCGTTTATGTAAACCAAGACAATAGAATTCACACAATCGTTTCTCACACACATCGTGGTTCTCATGATTGTATTCATTTCAGCCCTAAACAAACCTAGTTTTCATGAGTGCTCTAGAAGATTTAGCCTTAAAATCCTCATAGAAGCGGCCCCTTCACACTCATATAGGTGATTCTTATTAAGAGTATCCTGCAATACCCCAGTTAAACTAATTCAAGCTATAAGAACTATTAAAAGCAAAGTTTATCCTAATTTACTCTGTAAACATTACTATCTCATCATAAGAATGGGAACGATATTTTATTTTAATAGTGATTCTCCTTGAATCCCCTACAATTCGGTTATCCCTTTGACCCTAGATCTTGGGATTTTTAATCAACTAGGTTGGGTTGCCATTATGGTGACTCTTAATATGTAGGCTTCAAACCCATTCCCCTCGATTAACTACTCACTTATTCTTTAGTCAAACCCTTAGTAAGCATATCTACAATATTTTCTTTTGACCTAACATACTCAATAGAAATTATTCCACTAGAGAGCAATTATTTTATAGTATTATGCCTCTGACGTATATGTCGAGACTTATCATTATACAACTTACTTTGTGCTCTTCCTATAGCCAATTGACTATCACAATATATGCATATAGGTGGCATAGGTTTCCCCCACATTGGAATATCGTCTAAAAAATTATGAAGCCACTCAGCCTCTTCACCTGCTCTATCAAGTACAATGAATTCAAATTTCATTGTGGATCTTCCTATGCACGTTTGTTTAGAAGATTTTCAAGACATTGCTACACCTCCAAGAGTACAAACATATTCACTTGTGGATTTGGAGTCTTTTATATCAAATATCTAGTTTTCATCACAGTAACGCTCTAGTACTGCTAGATACCTTGTATAATACAGTCTATAGTTCAATGTATATCTTAGATATCTTAGTACCCTAACTACAGCCTTCCAGTGGTCTGCCCCTGAGTTGCTATTGAATCTACTCAGTTTACTTACTGAGTATGCTATGTCTAGTCTCGTACAATTCATTATGTAATTGAAACTTTCAATAATTTGAGAATATTGAAGTTGTGATATACTCTCACCATTGTTTTTGCTTAAGTATAATGTCACATCCATAGGTGTTCTCGCTCGATAATTATCATTATTTAATTTTTAAAAAAAAAATTCAATATAATGAGATTGAGAGAATACATATCTATCAGATGTTCTAGTGATTTTCATCTCTAGTATAACATATATAATACTCATGTCATTTATGTAAAATTGTTTATTTAACATCTTCTTAGTAGTTTTAATGATATCATTATTACTACAAATAATAAGCATATTATCTACATATAAGTATACAATGACATAGGCATCATGTATGTTTTTCACATAAACACATATGTCGCATTCATTAATTTTGAAGCCATTTTACATCATCATTTTATCAAATTTTTCATGTCATTGCTTAGGAGCTTGTTTAAGTCCATGAGAGATTTAACAAGTCTGCATACTTTGTTTTCTTGACCCGGTATAATAAACCCTTCAGGTTATTGCATATATATTTTCTCATTCAAGTCATCATTCAAGAATGCAATTTTCACATCTATTTGATATATTTTAAGATTATACAAAGCAATAATAATGATTAATATCCTAATTGATGTTATCATCGTGACTGGTAAATATGTATCAAAATAATATTGTCATTCCTTTTGCTTGTATTATTTGATAACAAGTCTAGCTTTATATTTTTCAATTGATCCATCAGCCTTCATCTTCCTCATAAATATCTACTTGTATCCTAGAGGTTTACTCCCTGATGGTAGATCCACTAACTCCCAAATATGATTTTACATAATGGATTCAATTTCACTATTTACTACCTCCCAATATTGTGCTTCAGGAGAGTACATGGCTTCTTTAAAGCTTTGAGGCTCATTTTCTAACAAATAAGTTAGAAAGTCTGGATCAATGGATTTTGATGTTCTAGCACGTTTATTATGCATAGGTTCATCATCTTCGCCCTCATGGCCTTCACTATTGTCCTGTGCAATATCTAAAGTTCTTTTAAAATAACTTTCCTTTTGTATAGAATTACATAGAAAAATATGTTAAAAAAATAAACTATTCCTACATTCAGATCATGTGATATTCTCAGACCTATAAGGGGGTACGATTTTAAAATAGTATTTTAAATATTGGGGCCAGTTATAAGAGCATTAACAATATTGAGGCTATTGCTAATGATATATATCACTTTCTTGAAGGGAAAGTATCCAAGACAGTCATTTATAGCAATTGCGCTAGACAGGAATAATAATATGTTATGCATTACATTTGCAGTGGTCGAGAATGAGTGTGAGAGAATTTGGTGCTGGTTTCTTAAATTGCTTAGAAATAACCTATTTTCTTATCCGCTGACCGAGCTGGATACAATTATTTCTAGTAGAATGAAGGGCTTATCAAATGCTGTTAAGCAATATCTTCCCTCTACACACCTAGATATTGAATCTTTTACATGGTAGAAAATATGTTAGATATATTCAGAGACAACTACCTAAAGAACCAGCTCCATGTGGTAGCTAAAACTTTTAGCTATAACGTATATGATGAAATAATGAACAACATTAAAGAACATAATCTTGAAGCATTTGCTTGGCTAAATAAGATAAGTTCATAGCACTAGGCCAATGTTGCATTTCCAGGAAAAAGATATAAAACCCTCAGCTCAAATAGGTCTGAAAGTGCAAATGCAATATTCAAAAAAGTCAGGTCGATGCCTATAACTCGGTTAATTGAGCACACAAAGGAGCACACAATCACACTATTTGAGAAATATCATACAGATGGATAAAATATAACTAAAGAGAACCTCATTTGCATGTACATATATAAAAAACAAATGAGAAGAAGCAATGAGTGTGCATGTATTGCCAGTATCTATGTATGAATTTTAGGTTAACTCACTATATCACTAGGTAAAATGCAATTACTATTGTGTGTAAGTTAATATGTTATTGTTCATCTCATGTAAGTTTATTTGTTACAAGAGCACGATAAGTGTGATCATAAGGTTAATGTTGATGGGTTGTGTATCCGATAACATGACATGGATCATTAATCGTGTTCTTATTTGCACAATATGTAATAAACAAAATGTTATAAATTTGGTTGAACGTAACTGCATATGTGTAAAGTTTCAGCATCTGAAGCTACCATGTAAACATACAATTATAAAAATTAATTATAGACAGAGATATCCAAAAAAAATAGAGAGGGTAAATAAAGAAAGAAGAAAGAAATAGCAAATAAAAAAAGATGAGTAGGACAAAAAAGAAAGGAGAAAATAGATGACAAAATAAGTTCATTACTAATTTCGTTCTTTATTTAATTTTATTTTTTTAAAAGATAAAATTATAAAAAAAAATTAAAATAAAACACAAACACCACTAATATAGATAAAAATATATTCTTACTAATAAATATTTTTTTTATTATTTTAATAATTATTTTTTTAATATTATTTATATAATTTTCTCTTTTCCAAAACATGAAGAGGTAAGAGAAAAAAGTAATTGCCTTACATGTATTAAATAGGACGCAACGATAATTTAATATAGTTTGCCCTTATCAAGAAGAGCCCCAAACAAATATTCATCTTCTAATACAACCAACCAAAAACGATCAATAAGTTTGGAAATTACAGCCACCATTTACAAAGAGCAAAGTGGCGGCCAGAAATCCAACTAATCTAAAATTGAAGACCAAATAAAACTGCAGTCGAATTCCCAAGTGGGAAGACACAATTACCCATCTAAACCAATGCGTCCATACACAATATTTAGCCAACTGGACTACAGCCAGCATGGAAGGACATTACATGAATGTATCATCATGCAATTGACTATTTTAACGTTCTTCACTTAAAAATACATATTAACGCAGACTACATTCGTTGTACTAGGTTAGCTATGCTGCTACATGCCATCCACAAGCATGCTACTGTTCTACAATTGATCACTGACAAAAATGGAATAAATGTTTAATGAGTCCTTCAAGCATCAAATGTTTCAAGTATCAAATGTTTGCTTTGTTCTCTGTAAGAAACAACTGCCTCAACAAAAAAATTGATGAGTCCGTTTTCTTCCATTAAACCTCAATAAGAATCTTTCCGAGCCAGTCAAAGTATGTCCATCTCATTCTTTTATGTCAACATTTACAGAATATTGGAGATATAACAATTATCACAGAAACAAAATTTGGCATACAATTCAATGAAGAATTCATATGCTAAGCAAAAATCTGATCTCATCTTTAAATAGGAGGCCACCACAATGCAAAGACTTACAAGTTACTTCCATGGTAATCGTTCTCATGTTACAAGAAAATCGCCTTCACTAAGCCACTCAATGCCATCAACAATTAGAGCCTCTAATGAATGCACTTCTCCACTCAGCGACGCCTGAAAAAGCCATGCTGCTTTTGTTCTTGCATTTTCCTGAAATCATTGAGTGAAACACAGAAGGAATGACACCACAAAATAGTGTAAAAGTGTTATCAAAATATAAAATTATATACACATATACTAATAATTAATGTTTTTATTTTCGCAGATGCTTTCCTTCCGCCATACTAATGTTTTCTTAACGAAATACAAAAGATAGAAAAATTTAGGAAAAAGAAGAGTGAACAAGGAAGGTTGAGAGTAACGAAAAAAGCCATAGAGAACAAAATAATCTCATAACTAAAGTTGATATATCAAAACAACATCACACATAGAACAGATAAACCTCTCTAAAATAGCCTTTTCAACTCTAATGCATCAAAACTACCGAAAATAAACACCTAGCATTAATATGCAACTCAAGTTGAGTAACAGCCATTAATGTAGTTTAAATTAGTACATTTTCTGTTGCATGTACCATAATATAGCAAAGATACCAGCTCTGGTGAATCATGTTTGTTCCTCAATATGTCCAAACTCAAGTGACTGAGTTTTTTCCTTTTCATAGAAGACTGATATGGCCCATTATGGAGGCCCATTAGGATTAGTGGCTTTATTATTAGCTTAATTATGCGTTTAGGAAATTAGTGAGGATTAAATCTAAGTTCTAAATTTGACACCATTCATTGACTGCGGAGATTAGGGTAACCCCTTACATTAAATAGAACTCCTAAATGGATCCTAACTACTAGCTTAAAGCCCATTAATACTACTAAAATAGAAATTATATGTAATCCTCACTAATTTTCTAAACACATAATTAAGCTAATAATAAAACAACTAATCCTAATGGACCTCCATAACAGGCCATAACAAAGACGACCCTTATAGTGGTTGTAAATAATTTGTTAAGTAATTTTATGATCCTTCTCTTTCTTCTCTCAGCTGCCATTCTTCATTTTTTGTAATTCAATAATCCCTTCTGCATGGCCTCTCTACAGATCTTTATGGTAAAATACCACTTACAGACCAAAATTAAAGAAGGCGACTTTTCAAAAAAATCTAGAGTTGGAATATTTAGTCCATAGCAATCAACAGAAAATGAACATAGCAGCTAATCTACAAATTTGAAAGAAGGGAAACTAATAGCATCACAAGCCATAGAGAAGGCATATGATAAACGTAAATTGCATTCCCAACTTAATACCTAGGATAATCTACAAGTGATGATGACAGAAAAGTAGACCTACCTCTGGTGTTCTCTAGAACGCTCAATAAACTCAGCTGCAATGTCATGACCTTGATAAGATTCAAGGACAGGTCTAATATCAGCTGGTCTGTGGCGGGCCACGTCTGTGAGAACAAATTAAAAAAGAAACAGTTAGCCGTCATGATACCATCATATTTTTTAAGATTGCAGCCAAAAACTTGACAACATTTAAGATTAAGCATAAAAGCAACTCACATTCAAGAAATGGAATAAGATCCAACAGTGCTGTATCATCAGATTCAAGCTTCCAAGGCTTCACAGGAACACAATTATTTGGCTGAAGGCAGGACTCTAAAGCATGCCCGCTTATATAAAGGACATGAGATGGATCTCGATTAAGCTTTGATAAATCCTGTAACCGAAACAACTTTAAATCCTAGAATACTAATTCCTTTTGACGAAAGAAAAGCACTAAAACAAAGATTGAGCAAATCAAAAGCCAAAAATCAAGATCACTTTGAAATACTGCTACTCATGAGAAACTGTTAATTGCAGCAGAAAAATCATGTAAAACAAAAGAAGGGTATAGTTCAAACCCGCACATAAAGAAAAAGGGACAAACATCAATACAGAAAGGAAGAGACATCAAAGTGGCAGTTCAAGCATAAAACTCATGACCATAAAATTCTTCATTATCAACATACCCGATAGTGCTTTCCATTTAGATATCTTGTCGCACCTCTTGACAGTCTAAAGCGTATACACCCTTTAGGATCCAGCCTTTCACAAACGGGATCAACATACTAGCATTGCAAAAGGGTTAAAGAGCAGGACATGAGTAGGCGAAGTAGACGAATATAAGAGATACTTGTGAGTTAAGGTTTATGAGCCTGTACACTTAAATGCAAAAAATAAAAAGCCACCCCCACACTCATTTGGTTCAGACAGATAAAAGTGAGATTGCAAATGTCATTCACCATGTTTAGCTGATCAGAGTACACAACAATCTCATAAAATTGAGCAAGATGTTCCAAGAAAGCTTCAACTCCAGGTCGCTTAAATGTTTTCCAACCTCTTTCACGCTTCAAAAAAGCAAAAATATTAGCTTAATGAATATTTGCATCTAGCGCATGTAATACCAAGTAAAAATGACTTCAAAAGTTAACAGAAGAATCAAAAGTTTTCACCATCTATGTCGGGGTCCAAGCATGTCCAGCAAACTGCAGTTTTACATAACCCCTTGTAAATTTATTTTCACTCAAATGCTCTCTTTTCTTTGTAAAACCCATGCTTTGCCCTCCAACCGTTCAACATTAGTTGAAATAAAAAAACATTAACATCAAATGGCTGGGCTTCTTACCCCTTCCTGCCTTAATTACTATAGAATGCAATTCAGTTATCTTATGAACTGTTTCAAGCGCTCCTCTTCGTTAAAAACTATATAATTCAGGTAAAAATTCCAGCACAAAATTCTTGGTTTTGTATACTCGGATCAATTAGATCCACAAGTAGCTTACCCCATGAAAACTCAAACTGGACGCCAAGAAAGCATCAGTAAACAGATTTCCAAACGATAGTCTTCTTTCGTCGCTTTTTTCCCTTAACATCTACTTGATTCTCAATGTCCACATTGAAATCACTGTCTTCACTCTCATTTCACTAAGTATTCTTCCGTTACCACATACATTTCCGTGGCACTTATCACTATCTTGATCAGCATTCTCCTCTGGTTAGCATATACTAACTCCTAGGTCAATCCACGTAAACATATTTTATCCAACCAAAGTTTTCTGTTTCTTGGCAATTATTACTACAAGATATACCGACCCATCAAAATGATGTCTAAACACTCAACATGAGAGGAAAAAAAATGTGTTGTAGATGAAGCGCATACAGAACTACCTCAGATCTGTGAGTGGAAAGACAGAATGTGAGATGAAAAGATTATATTCTACTTCGATAAATTTCTAACAAAATGCAAAAGCATATACGCCAACCAAATAATGAAAGTCTAAAAATGAATAAAAATAACTTGTAGAATTTCTGACCAACACCTACAAGGTACCTTCCAATCAGAGTATATTAAAGTCTCATTGAGATCTAAGACAAGGGTAAAGACATGCTGCTCCTGAGGAGCCAAATCTGGAAGAAGCTTCTCAGATGATGGTTCAGTAAATCCCTACAGCAGAAAGTGTACAAGAGGGAGTGAGGAGCTTTTCATCATTGACAAGCATGAGATTTGGCATAAGAAAGTCCGATTGCATACCCGCACATGTTCTTCAATAGCCCTTCTGATATCAATGTATAGGTCGATGCTTTTAGCAGAAACTACAAAACAAGACAAATAAATAATGATGATAATAACACCTAATAGCAATAATAACAATAATGCAACCAGGAAATAGACCGCTGATCTGTAAATATTCCCGCCAGCATGAAATTTTATCCAAATATGAAGAGAGCACATAGAAAATCTTTCCAAAGGAGTTATACAATCCGGAGTGAAATATAGATTTTACATAGGTCCACACGCACACGTAAATGCTCATATGCATATTAGATATCTACATAATGAATAATACTAGACAACCCATGTGTGTATTTGATAGTGAGAGAGAAAATGCGAGAGAAAGTATCAAATAATTTGTACCAAAAAATCAAATTTGTGTAAAACAAAAAAAAATTGATCAATAAAAAACTAGCACAAAAAAACAGAAGTTCGGCGCAAAAAATGAAAATAAAGAAGACAAAAATTGCCCATTATTCCCATTTGCTACTAATAATCAACCCCATTAGCAGTAGTGTCACATGCTAAGCTCTACACATGTCAAGTAGTATAGACACACATATACCTGTCCCTACAGTCGAATATAGAAGAGCCCGCAATTTCTGTCAAAAAAAAAAAGATAACTTGATCATAATAAATTCTTGGTAACACAAAATTCAAACAATAGAATATCAGTGTATTACACTTACATCAATAGCAGAAGCATCCTCTCCTGCTTTATAATCTGCAGCTTTATGCAAAGAAGCTGCCTTCTGCTCTACTTCTTCCAAGGTATATGCTGTTAGCAAATCAGATCTTTGTCAGCAAACAAATTTTAAATGCTAGCATGGCAGCTGACACCAATAAACAAATCAGCAACCCATCAGAATCAGTTCTCTAGCAAGGAAGTTTTCGCCATTAACCTACTAAATTTTCGATGAATTACTGTAGTTTCGCTATTTTAAGAGATACTCAAAAGGCCTTTCACCACATTCTCAATCCGTGAGAGAGAGGGAGGAAAAAAGAAGCAAGGGACAGAAATAACGTCCGCCTCACCGTAAGAAGCGTATCCAGCAGCCGCGGATGCTCCGGTGAGGGCCCCGACAATACCGAGCGGAAGGAAGCTCCAGGACTTTTCCGGCTTCGCCGCCGCCTCAGCCGCAGATGAGGAAGACGACACAGAGGAGGAAGCATCGCCGTTGAGTGCCTGGTAAGAGGAAGCGGAGACGAAGGGGTCCTTACGGGGGTCAGCAGAAGAGGAGACGTCGGAAGACAAAAAGCGCCGGGGCCGGCGGCCGCCGCGGCCTCCGCCGACGAGGAAGAGGCGGGGGAGGAGCCTCGAGCGGAGGATCTGGGACATCGGAATTGGGCTCGATTTGAACGATCGGGGGTGCGATCGAAGCGGAAATGGGAAATGTGTTTAGGGTTTTGTGGGGGTTTAGGGAGGCGGAGGGGCGTCTTCAAGTCGTCGAATTTTCTTCCGATTTGCTTCTGACTTGCGTCCGGGGGAGGGGTGGGGTTCTTGCCGGCCCGGGTCTGATAGGAGTCTGAATCGGCCCGGTCCAATTAGTAATCTCTTTTTTTATTTTTTTATTCTCGTAAACCGAAGATTTTAAGCTTGAATGAATATTGTAGTACTCCTATCAGACCCGGGCCGTCACGGTATATCACAGTGTCATGTAAAGCTAGTAGTGACCGCTGCCCCGCACCAGCGGGCCAGGCCGGCCCATGCACAGGCCTGGCCACCTTCTATAGACCATGGCCCAAACGACCCGTAAGAATAAGAAAACAGGGAATATATTTGAAAGGGTGAATTATAAAGTTGTTATCCCTTTCAAATAAATAATTTTAATATTAATAATAATTAAATTATTATTATTTTAAAGGCTACGAGAGGTAATTATTATATTTAAAAAATTATAAATAAAGAGGAGTCTAACTTTCTCTTTACTATTTTCTCTACTTTTAGATTAATTTTCTCCTCCCCTTTTATACTATCAAGTCTTAAACTCTTAATTACTTTAATATTTATTTTTAATTAAAATTTTAAATTAAGCTCTCTTGCTCTCAAGCCCCAAAATTTAAGAACAAAGTTCTCAATTTTCAAGTTTCATCCTCTAGGCAACTCAAGTTTCGAGCATTAAGGTCCAAAGTAAGTAAATTTTATTTAGTGTTTAATTTGCCACTATTTCCTTATTATAATTTACTTTTTTTTTAAAGAACATGGCATCCCACTTGCACTCTAACTACAATGTCTCCTCCTCCTCGGTTGCCCCATCCACCAATTTTTCGGAACGAAGAATTCCAAAAATAGACAAAGTCAACTACAATGGATGAATTCTACCAATACCTTTGATGGTCGGGGAGAAAAAAAGTGGCAACCTTCCATGGTGTTGAACCATATGAAGAAATTTATGGTGGACGACCCTAAACCCCAGCACGTTCCTCCTAAAAGCCGAATACAACTATTGTAAAAATATTTTAAGCGTGGGAACCAAGGGAGGAAGTCTCCGAGATGCTAAATTATACTTCGCCAAGCATAGAACGAAGGCCCCAAACAAGCATAGTTAAGAGTCATGAGCGCTTCTTCTACCTCTATTTGTACTTTTAATTTTAATCAATATACAAATAAGAGGGAGCTCGTGAAGTACATTATGCGCATCAAGCAACCCTTAACCTTCACCGATGACTCCTTATTTCAAGACGTATGTGAAGAGACTTATGAACACCCTACAAATAATTCCAGATGAGATTTATTTAACTTCCGACATCTAGACTAATGACCAAGATATAGGCTATGCATGTGTCACACCCGGGGTTTTTGAAATATTTTTCATAAAATTTAAATAAAAATTTTACAATATAACAGTTGTAAATTGGTGAAAATTGATGAAAATATGAAACTTGTGAAAAACAATTTTATAATTCTCATTCATTTGTATCAAATCCATCTCAATACTTTATTTTCAACTCAAAACAAATATATAACAACGATAAATCATTCAAATCCCGTAGTTCATTCATCCCCGGCGTGAATAACGAACAAAAGACACATTTGCCAAGGCCATGGGCTTTCAATATATTTTTCCCAAGTGTAGCTGGGTACAAGTTCCATAACAGTCAAAAGTAATAAGACAGTCCATGTACAAGTCCAAAATAATACATGTAAGAGCGCTCACCTCACTTAATACATGTACTTCAAATTTTATTTATAACAAATCATGGCATAAATTAATCAATTAGCAATAGAATCAAAAATTGACCTGCAATCCAAAAAGTGTATCCTCAAATACTAAGCAGCTCTCGAATTAGGCCCTACGGAAGTCCCTAAAGTGTATGAGGATTAGAGAAAAAGAATATGAGTATTTTCATACCCAGTAGGAGAATCAAAATCAGTGAAACTTAAAAGTTCACACCACAGCTGCTCTGCAAGACAGTAGCATACCATAAACTAGGAGAAGATAAATATATAATCTCAACGAGTACTACAATTCCTCTGAGCTTCCTAGACTTACAAATTTTCTTTCCACCTTACTTATAACAAATCACATCCTATCAAACTCTTATTCTCACGTACATACTACTTACACTTACAGTCTTACATTTATTATCTTACACTTACACTCGACAAATAGAACTAATTAAACCTCAATTAGCTCTGATGTCGAAAGGAAAGAATGCCACTAGGGCATCACCTTGACATTCTGGGAGAAACCTATATGCTAAAAAGATTATGAAGGCAAAGTACACCGGTGCTCATGGGGCACCAGATCAAACAAGTAAGAGTAGATCTATGATACTACATACCTGAGCGTGCAAATGCCCACTCTCCGGGGCCATATAGGGCCAACAAAGGCCTAATAGTGCCAATTAAGGCAGGAAAACTTACGGAGCCACTTTTGGGCAGAAAACTTACAATGCCTCTCTTGGATGAAAAACTTGCGATGCTCTCAACAGAGCATAAAAAATCCTAACTTACACATACATTACTTCAAAGGTATGAACTACATTAATCTTACAGGTGAAACTGACCATCTGTCAGTTGTCAACCAATACAGAATTTAATCTGTCAATCTAGCTAAGGACTCACTCTTATTATCAAACTACATACTTTAATTATGTTGAAATTATAGTTTATGAGTGATGTGGGTACCATTATGGTTTGCAAGCTTATCAAAAGCTTAAATCTAAGCCCCGAACATTAATGTGCCTATTTACTAAACCCCAAGGATTGTCTCATTTCTTTGAAATTCTAATCTGTTGAAACTGATCATCACTTAACAAACCAACGCACATCATCTGCACATGTATAACTACTCGTAGTTCTAAACTAGACACCACACATACACCTTACAACATGTTTTATAACATTTAGATCATGTAAACATAATCCTTTACATAAACATAATGACCACTCATGCATTTAGCAAGAAATATAATTAATTACATGTGTCTTCTGCTCAACCATCTATCCCAATCACGAAGAAGTCATAATGTAAACGTCCAACTAATCAACTAACCAATACATAGATAATTTTAAAATATACGCATATGGCCACTATAATTAACCTCTGCACTTGACATCCTCCACATTAATATACATCTAAACATCATGCAATTAAACACCTTAGCCCTAGCATGCATTCTATCACAAAAGCACGCTAGAGTGAATTTCTAAGGTTCAAAGTATCCTACCTCATTGTCCGGGCCAAAATTGATGTTAGGGCATACCACAAAGGCTATGTTGGTGCATACTCAGCAGCCCATGCACCCTTACACTACAAGAGATAGCTCTAGGGTGGAAACTGCAGCGGAGGTCTCCAATTAATGCCTGCAGTTATGAACGTTTCTCATAACACCTGCACCGGTGATTCAGATGCCTGCATGCCCAAAGAAGAGTTGATATGAGCCCAACAACATGGGTAGGGTTTAGGCGCATAATAGGAGGGGAAAAAGAAATGTAGTGGTGGTCTCGGCCACCGGCAAGGTGAACTAGACACTAGGCAATTCTCCCTGCAAATTTTCTAATGGAAAAACATGCAGAAAGGGTGGGAATAAAATTGGAGAAGAGGAAAAGGGTATGTGAGGAGATAAATCAAGACCTGAGGTGGGAGAGACAGCGTCAGGACCAGCGGAAAACGGATAAAGATGATGACTTTCACCGGTCCCAGCAGCGGTTTGGCCCAAAAATAGGGCAGGTCCGTGAGAGGTGGTTGATCGGAGTGAAAAATCCGGGTGCATGGCGACTCATCAGTAGCCCAAAGGGTTGGCGGAGTAGTCACCGACCGGAAATAGCTCACGACAGCAAACCCCGTCGCCTACAGCGGTGGTTTGGCCTAGAACAAAAAAATTCCCAAAACAGCCCGCAAACAAATTTTTTGGAGAAAGGGCCGACCGGATTAAAATTGGGGAAGAGGGTGTACCTCCCAGTTCGTGGTGGCCAGGCGACCGCTCAGGCGGATTCTGGCAGCTTTCGACAGCTCCGACAGTGATTTGGCCCAAACCGCACGTTTCTTCCACAATTTGGCCAGTGCACGGTTTGCAGGGGAGGAGGCACGACAGTGGCCGAAGGTGGTGTGACCCGTCTCATGGTGACCGGATGGTCAGACTCCGGTGAAGGCGAGGAGCGGCAGTGGTGTTCACAGTGAAAAAGGGGTAGAGCGTCTCTTCTGTCTGCTAGCGGAAATTACTGTGCAGAACGCGTTTTGCGTTCTGCGTTTTGTTTTAATCTTTTCTCTTTTTTTATTTATTTTCACATGTGCACCTCTACCTTGCGCGTCTCAACTCTTTTACTTGCGTGAGAACTCCTGACGCACGATAAATTCCCCCACAAGACCCCACCGTGACCAAAACAACTTTATTTTTTATCCAAGAGCCCTATCTTAACGACCAAATTTTTAATTTAAACTATGAATCTTAACTTACGCGTTTAAACTCTTGAAAACGTACAAACCTTTTCCACCCATGACCGAGGCTACGTACAACACTAACACATAATTATCGAGAAAAAATAATACAGAAGATTAAAACAAATAATTAATTTCCCAAGAAGTAAATAAATAACCACAGAAAAATCCAGGTTATTACAGCATGTCCACCCAGTTTATTGATGAATCATGGAGATTAAGTAAGAAAATAATATTTTTAAACATGATAGAATATCCTCATTCCAGTTCAATTATTAAAAAATGATGGATTTCTATTTTAAATGAACACTCAATTAAAGATACAATTATGTCTATTAATTTAGATAATGCATCTAATAATAATGTAGTTGGATAACTTTTTGAATCTCATTGTAATCATATTGGTACAATAGAATCAAGTATGTTTCATATTAGATGTACATGTCACATAATTAATTTATTTGTTCAAGATGGTTTAAATATAGTTAAACCTCATATTCAATTAATTTAAAATATTTTATTACATATCACCTCTTCATCCTCTAGAATACCATAATTTAAAGACATTTGTAGATTGCATAGTAAGAAATATAAAAAAAATTAATTAGATATTTGTCATAGGTGGAATGACACATTCAATATTGGAATCTTGTGAATGATTAGAAAATTTAATTATATGTTGAGCTACAAAAAAGTTACCTCATCTAAAGACTTAATGAAGGTCATTTTATTGTAGAAAGAATTATAAAATAATATTGATTTTTTTTTAAATTATGGAGAGAGAAATTTATTTACCAATATTGTGTTAATTTTCGTTGCGTGGCTTTAAAAAAAAAGCATCCTTCCAAAGGAAGAAATCAATAATAAACTGATTTTGTCCTCTCAAATCTCTCCTCTCTCTCTCTCTTCTCTCTTTTGGCTCTCTCTTCTTCTCTTTCTCGCTTCTCTTTTTTCTCTTCTAAATGACAAAATCATGAAAGATTTTGAAAAACGTGAGTCAATCTAAGATTGAAGCCTTATGAGAGGTCAATGACTTAAAATCAAGAGAAGAGCAGTGAGATAACTAGAATGACCCGAGAGAGCTTATCATACCCCATATAATAGAATTACTTTAATGCCCTTAGAGGCAATCTATCCCGTTTTCACCAAAATAGATACCTTAGCCCAAGGAGACTTAGGGCACCCTATGTATAATAAGTAAAGTCTTTAAATGGAAGGAGTGTGCTCAGTAAGTGACACGAAGACCTTTAAATGTCATAGTGTCACAGAAAGCAAGGGGAAGAACCCTAATTCTCAGGGTTTAAGGTAGCGTATCACACGTGTTTGCCATGCAGTACATCGATCTACTAGGGTAGTATGTACATCAAATATATGATCTTTATGAATTATTTACATTCAATGGCTTGAATTTGTCTAGGCCTAACCCTGCAAATAAGTACAATGGGTCTCCGTTTATGTCTAATGGGCTTGAATCATGCTAGTATTATCTGTTAAGACTTGTGCAAGCCCATGTTATTTGTGTTTATTTACTCTAATACATGTTTTTAATGTTGATTTGTTAGTATTGTATTGTTACACTGAGATTAATGAAGATTAATCAAAATAAATTTGTTGGGTTTGGATTGGGAGGAGAACATCTAAATAAAATAAAGACTAAAAGACCCTAAATAGGGTTTGAGACTAGTGAACAGGGACTTGACATAGAAACTTGCATTTGTTAATGAATTGAAGGTAGTTATAGGAGTTTACCCTAGTCTCATGGAGACTAATAGGTTTTAGTACTTATTGAGTTGATTAACAATGTGAAGAGGACCCAATTGGTTGGACAACACTTGACTAGATAAAAATAATCTAGTCAAAGTTTCGAATGTTTGGGGGAGTAAATGGTCATAAATACCTATATTTATTTCTTTGAAAACATTTCTCCAAGAATTGGGAGGTAGAGATTATGATACTTGCACATTTTTTTTACTGCCATGATGGTTTGGGTATTGGCCAATGAGGTCTTTATCGCAGGTCTCCCGCAGGTCTTCACAAAACTATTTAATATGCTCAAAAAGCGGAGTTGCATATGTAAGGACTCTAATTTTTGAACCGGATTATTTTAATGTTATTTATCGGTTATCGTGTGGTTTAAGCATTTTCTGATCAAATTTGGTAGTTTTTAAAAATAAATGGGGTATCTAAAGGTTTTAAGCAAAACTAACTCTACATTTATTAGTTTCAAGTAGTTTTTAGTCAATTCTAAATTTTTGGGATTTTTCTGATTCTCACTAATTTTTTCAAAAATTAGGGTTTGGCGGGACCGCCCTGTGGGCCCCATCGATGAAATTAGGGTTTTTGGACCAAAATGCCCCAAACATCAATAGAAGACACTGTAAAAAAATTTAGAATTTTTCTAGACCTAATTTTGGGTTAAATTGCCAAATTTTCTAATTTTAGTTAAAAACTCTATTTCTACCCCACATTTCTTTTGGGTATTGTCACGCCCCGGCGATGCCCGACCCGAGCCGAACCCGGTCCAGGGGCCGGTCAAACGGACGGGGGCGACGAAGTAAAAATTGAGAAAACGATTCTAGCGAAAGACTTAACCCTAACCACGGGTGATTAACAGCAACACGGAGTGCGCACAATCCTTTGAGCAAGAGTAAATAAAAGGGAAGAAAAAGGTGTTGCTTATCACAAAGTAAACAACAATCTCAAACCCACAAGCTTAGTTAAGTAAAGCCCACACCGGCTCAAAATAAGTCATAATCATCACAACTGTAGTATATAACATAAATCCAAAACAAGAACCCTACACAAAGGTTCTAACATAAAACATGAAACAAAATGAAGGAAAGTCACGCAACGATCTCCATCATCACACCCAAGCTACCTCTGACCTTTCCTCAAAAAGGCAATCCTGTCCGTCTGCGTGTCTCACCACGCAGCCCCAAATCAAAACACAAAAGAGGGGTGAGTTTTAACACTCAGCAATGGTTTTAATATCACTAACAACGTCGAAAATACGATAGCATGACAATATAGTCTTTCAAAAACAACGATGTACAAGGTGTATCACTTTCTGATCACATATTTACATCACTTATACACTGCATAACATCATAACTCAAACATGCATGGATGTATCTCTAGCATACAAATTTCCACATGCATTCACATCATAACCAATCCCGCATGGACGTATCTCTAACATACGTATTCCCACATACATAATGTCATCACAACCAATCCCGCATGGATGTATCTCTAACATACATATTCCACATGCATAGTATCAAATCAAACTCCATCAAGGAGTAACCACACAATAATGTCACACAGACAGGAGCATAGACAAGGCCACGAAGGCGTGTCATGGTCCAAAATTCTACACAAGAATTCAAGAAAGATCGGGATTGTCAATCCATAATACTGCTCGCCTTGGACAATCCTGGCCAAGGATGTCCCATTCTCACACAGAGAATCTAGAGCAGGGGTGTTCGCCCAGGGACATCTCCTGCGGAGGGAAGAGCCCGAGTTCTCACACAGAGAACCCTAGAACACATGGTAGCGGGGTGCACACGGCATACCACACTGGATTCTCAGGGTCCAGATGACACACATAATAATATTCTCACATATCCGCAAGACAAGTACACAACTCGTCCCCACATCATTCAATTTAACAAGACTCAACCCGGGGAGTGCACTCGTTCCACACAGGAACTTCAAATTGTTCCACACAGGAACTTCAAATTGTTCCACACAGGAACTTCAAATCGTTCCACACAGGAACTTCAAATCAAAATATGTCGTTCCGGACCAATCAATTTGCGATTAATCCACGACCGATCAATCCGGCACACAATTCCATCACATTGCATCCAATCAGTCAAAATTCGATTAATCACGATGAAGCCTCAATTGGAAATCCATTTTCATGATGCGTGCAGCATGGTACATGCGTGGGCAAAGCATACATGAATCCTAATCCATGATAAGTGCTCTCACCAGCCCCTAATGCATCATTCATAATCACAATATTAAGCTTCAACATCATCATTTAGCCCCACATGTGTGTGTGTGCATCTAGAAGAAGCATTCCACACAATGCATATCAACATGCTTGAAAATCAACTCATTACCACACTACACATGTGAATCTCTATCCAAACATGAATTCCAGCGGAAATCATAGAAGAAGAATCATTGAAATCATAGCTAGATTCAAAACTCAACCACCAAGGCTAAACACATGTAACATCACTCATTTCATCATTGAGTCATGGCATTCACCAACATTCACACACCATTAGCCACAATCTATCATGACAAGTCAGTTCAACAATGATTGTAGTCCTACTGAAATATGCTTAACCAAAGGGAAACAACTATTCATAATTTCAAAATAACGATTCCAACATTATGCCACAAAACATAATTCATTCCACCATCTCTAAGCATATATCTCAACTCCATAAACTTAATAGCATGCATTTCCAGTAGCCTAACATAGCTTAAAACACTCCACATTCATATAAAATTGGCAAGCTAAAGTGGAATCATCAAAATAGGCATCATGTACACAACATGCAATTTTCTGTGTAGCCGATCGATCGCCCTTCAGGCCGTTCGATCGGTTACACGCAAGAATTTGAAATTTTCAGTTCAGCCGATCGATCGCCCTGCAAGGTCGATCGATCGCCAACACGGCATAACAATCATCTTCTTCCTTTCGCAAATCCAAACCGAAACACCATAGATAACACTTCAAATCCACATCTAACACCCTAATCATCATCAAAAGTCCTCATTGACTTCCAGAATATCAAACCAAACCATAATAATGCAAAACCCTAAAAAATCGGGATTAAATAATTCCATTTTCTAATCTTACCATTAACACACTAAATCAAGCAAACCATTTCGAAATAAGCCAAAAATGAAGAGTTTTACCATAGATAAACAGAGATTTCGAAGACCCATTACCTCAGCACTTGATTAAACTCGGATTGAAGAGTCACCCTTCTTGAAATCCTTGAAAACACAATGAGTTTGAATTAAACACCAATAGAAATCGATTACTTAAGAAATCCCTAATTAAATCTTAGATCTAGGGCTTGTTGGTAGTAAAAATCAAATTTTGAATGTTAGGGTTTGTAGTAAAACACAAATCAGTAGCTTTTGATGGTAAAAAATGAATTGAATCAAGGGGAAAATGGTAGATTTGGAAGAAATTAAGAGAAAAGCCATGGATTAGTGCTTAATTAGAGTAAGCTTACCTTAATTGGCTTCTAATTCAGGCCTAAGTGGGGATTAGGCCAGCCCTCCTTCCTTAGCCTATTCCCAAAAATGGAAATGGCTCTGGTTTGCCCTTTTATAGTAAGGGTTGGGGTATGCGAAGGTAAGTTTTGGGGTGTAAATAGGAAAAGTAGGCTAAAAGTGGTTATTTTGCAAATTCAAGCACGAATTAAGCCTAATAAAATCTTGAAAATTTTTGTGTGACCTTAAGTATATGTCTAGGGTCATTTGACACAAAAATAAAATTTTCGACCGTGGGGCCCACAGGGGTCCCGCCAAAACCCTAATTTTTGGGAAAATAGTAAAAATTCCGAAAAATTCCAAAAATTCACAATTGGTTTAAAATCACTTAAAACCACTAATGTTGAAGTTAATTTTGGTTAAAACCATCACAAACACTATTTATTTACGAAATCACCGAATAAGATCAGAAAACACATAAATCTCACGATAATCAATAATTAAAGAAAACCAAAACCGGTTTAAAGATGAGGGTCCTTACAGGTATAGCCCAACCCTTCCTATGAAAGGAAAGGTTATGTCATTTCCCATTTGGGAATAGGCTTAGCCAGGAGATTTGGAGCCTAATCCCTAATTAGGCTCGAAAAGAAAATGATTAGAGGTGAGTTTAGCTTAATCTTGGCTTAATCTCTAGGTTTTTCCTTAAACTCTTTTTAATCTTGCCTTCCCCCATCATTTCAATCTGTTTTGAAAGAATAAAACTAATGTTTTACCTCTCTTCTCCAAGCCTTACTCTTCAAAATCTCGTTTTTAAGCTTCAAAAACCCTAGATCTAGTGTTTACTTTTGGTTTTTCAAAGCTAAATCGAGATTAGTAGTATGTTAATTTAAAATCATGTTTTTGGAAGATGTTGGAGGAGATTGAATGTTCATTTCATCCCAAATCAATAAGGAAAGGTAATAGGTTTTTCAATCTCAACTTTGGGTAGCAAAAATCTCGGTTTTTATGATGTTATTTGAAGTAAGTTTTACTTAGTTTAGTCTCTAATGGTGGGTTTAGTAAATGCTAATCTTTCATTTCAATTTCTTAGGGTTTTGTCTTAGAACAGTTTGGATTAGTGTTCTGGAAGGTTTGATGAGGTTTTGATAATGTTTGGTACCATGGATGAAGATTTGAAGGTGTTTTCATGGTGTTTCGGTTTTGATTTTCGAAATGAAGAAGGTCAAAACTGCTTTGTTGGCGATCGAACAGCCTACCAGGGTGATCAATCGGTGACACTACAGTTTTGGCAAATTTACAGTATATCCGATCGAACGGCCTTGTAGGGCGATCGAACGGCTACACGACAGCTTTTTTTATTTTTGAAACTTATGCTCATTTTAATGTTTTACTCAATTTGATGATTCTAATGGTTTGAGATGTGTATTATGATGAAATTAGGCTACTGGAGGTGTAAAATTGATGATGGAAGTGTATGAAATGTGTTTAAGTGTGGTTATGTGGCATTATATTATATTGATAATTATGCAAGTTGATATTGAAGTACCTTGAATTTTTGAATGTTGGAATTCTTATGATTAGGATATGTTTCCAGCAGGGATATTATGTGAAAAATGGTGAGATGTGTTTCTCTTATAATGAGGATGGTTTATGGGTAATGGATGTGATCATGTTGTGGCTTAATGAATGGAAGAATCATATTTGTGGGAGTGAATGTTCGATTTTACATGAATGGATTTAAGCTTTATGGTGGATTTTGTTTTGATTTCAGTTAGGAATCATTGTTTTGAATGTGTTCAAGCATGTGTAAATTATCTTATGAGTTTATGTCAAACATTGGGCATGCGCTTAGATATGCATGAATACACACACATATGGGGAATCTACCATGAAATCGTAGTTATTATGCCTTGAGTATGATGCATGAGGGGACTGATTGGGAGTATGTTCCATGTGTTGGAACCCACATAGGTCTTACTCACGGATGTATCATGTTATCATGCATCATGGATTGATATTCATGGACGAAGTTTTACCAATGTTTAACCGGAATTAATTGATTGTATGCAATGGTTGAGATTGCGTGCTGGATTAATCGCTCAGTGAATTAATAGAAACTTGGTTGGTCCGAAAGGACATGTTTTCGATTTAAGTTCCTGTGTGGAACATGTATACTCCCCGGGTTAAGTCCAGTGAAATGGAATTATGCGGGGACGAGTTGTGTACTTGTCTTGCGGATTTGAGATTATTATGAGTGTCATCTGGACCCTGAGAATCCAGAGTGGCATGTCGTGTGCACCCGCTACCACGTGCTCTAGGGTTCCCTGTGTGGGAATTCGGGCTCTTTCCTCCGCAGGAGATGTCCCTGGGTGAACACCCCTGCTTTAGATTCTCTGTGTGGAATGGGACATCCTTGGCCAGGATCGTCCAGGGCGAGTAGCTTTAGAAATTGACAACCCCGACCCTTTTTTCATTTCCTGTGTGGAAATTTAACCATGTCTTGCCTTTGTGGCCTTAACCGCTTTTTGCTTGTGTGGCAATACTTGTGTTTACTCCTTGATGGAGGCATTCATCATTTGTGTTGATGCATGTCTATTATGAATGTTATGCATGATTGTGTATCGTGTTTGACACATTTGTCGTGCAGGGTGAATGAATTTTTATGTGATATGAATGCATGATCAGAAATGGTGTGATTGAGACACTATTATGCAGGTTTATGTGATATGAATGCATGATTAGAAATGGTGTGATTGAGACACTATTATGCAGGTTTATGTGATATGAATGCATGATCAGAAATGATGTGAATGAGACACTATTATGCAGGTTTATATGATATGAATGTAAGATCAGAAAGTGGTATAACATGTTAATCTTAGATTTGATTTGCTTCATTGCCATGCCGTTGTGTTTTCTGGTGATTATAGTTATATTCAAACCATTATTGAGTTTTTATACTCACCCCACTTTCTTGTTTTGTTTTGGGGCTGCATGGCATGATACGTAGACGGATAGGATCCTCTATATGAGGAAAGGTCGGAGAGAGCTTGGGAGTAGTCGTGGAGGCTCCTAGTTTTGCATGTCTCTTCGTTTATCTTATTTTGATGTTAGAACCTTGTGGATGATCCTTGTCTTAGATTTGTGAGATACTATGTTTTTAGTTTCTTTGAGACTTGTTTTGGAGCCAAGTGTGTGGCTATGAATTATTAGTATGTGAGTTTGAGATTATGGTTTAATCTAGAGTTTAACTCTTTTCGTTCTACCTATTTACTCTTACTCAAAGTAGTGCGTAAACTTTGTAAATCATATTGCCCATAGTTGGGGCACAAGTCTTCCGCTATTTTTCTCAATCGTTTCAATTTGTCGCCCCGTGCATTAGACCAGCCCTTGGACCGGGTTCGGCTCAAGTTGGGCAATGCCGGGGCGTGACAACATGATCATCGTGGAAGACTTGTGTTTCTCACCAACCTGTGTCTATGAGCAGAGTTGAGATCCACTTCTCCATATGTGTGGCAGACCATTGAAAGCCCTGAAGATTTTGGTCAAGTAGTTATTAAGTAGTCTACTCCAATGTTGGAGTTAGGTATTTGGGGATGTCTTCAAGAGTCAAGTTATATTTAAGTGTACACATATTTATATTATGTTCTTATTTCCTTACACTACAATTGCGATTATAGTATATTGACCTTCATAAAGAGTTATATTATGTAAAACTAGAGTTGGGTCAGAATAATGAAGAGTGGATAGTATTATATGCCATTCTAGTTGACATACGATGTATCTATCTGTCACGGGATTATATAGGGGTATTAATTATATAAACAAGAGTTGAGAGATAATTAATGGCATTGATTACTATTAATTGTTAATTAGCACAAGAATAACAATTAAAGGACTTGCATAAAATGTAGGTTGATTAAAAATACTTAAGTATTATATGTTTAATGTTATGCTTCTTGAGGTAATGTAGTTTCTAGGCAGAACTACATCCAAATCTAATTTTGTTAGAAACATTGGAGATATTGTCTAATAAATACGTAGGCTGTAATATTTTGAATTTTCATAGGTTTAAAAAATTAAATACGTAAAAATTAGGTTGTTTGACCATTTAACCTTCTTAGTAGAATAACTCTCTCCTTAGATAGAATTTGTGGCTGATACATATGTAGTTAGAAAGTAGATAGAAAGAGATTCAAAACACCACCAATAATACACAAATCGGAGTTCAGATGAGGGAGATACTATTGTTTGAAGTTAAACATATCGTATAGGGCCCATTTACCAGATTTAAATGTGTATTTGGGCAGTTTAAGTCATTTTGCAGACCCGATTAATTAGAATTCCAAAATTAATTTTTAGGTGGCTTAATTGAGGGGGATTGGACCAACTTTTAGGGGGATTAGGGTCCCTTTTTTTTATAAAATGGATGATTAGGGCACAATGAGGGGGTCTTTGGGCTGTAAAGGGGCAAATAAGGTGGTGAACGGTGACGCTCCGGTGGCGGAGAATCGATGGCTAACCAGGAATTAAGGTAAGTTGGTTGTCTAAGTTTTGAGTCGATTAAATTTGCATACCATTGTGTAATTAAAATGAATAGAAATCTCTACAATGGTTATATTATTTCTTATATAGTATAGTACAAAGATCACTTTTTTTGTAATTACGCAAAATAATGAATCTGCAATAATTTTAAAAAACAACCTCCAATTGACGGTCATCGGTCGATTTTCTTCAGGACAGAAACCCCGGTCTCGAGACATAAGCGACTGGGGGGCGAAAGCGCGGGCCACAAAGGAAAAAAAAGAAAGGTTGCACCACCCTTGGTTGCGGCAGCCCTGGCCGCGGCGGCTTTGCCACTTTGTAAAAACAAAAACAAAAACAAAGGGGGTTGCTTCCGCCTTGGCCGACCATAGGGGGGGCGGTGGGGTCAAGCCCATCGGGATCACCACCGGGCGGCCATCGGATGAGGCCCAGCTCCCACCCTGCCGTGGCGGCAGGAGGCGGCGCCACTAGAGGCTGAATAGCCTCTAGCCGGTCGCAGGGAAGATGACCCGCGATGCAGGTCGTATGCACGTCTTGGATCAGGTTGGGTAACCCGACCCGGTTCAGTCCAGTTCTTTAAAAAAAATTACACTCTAACTGAACCTGCTCCAGATCAGTGAGTTAGAGTAGTCATAAAAAATTTTAAAAAATATAAATGACCATGAATGTATGACAAGGTCCCTTATCAAGTTTTAGATTGAGGAAAAATATCAGATGCTTTGAAATGCCCAATTTACCCTCATGAGGTAAAGCGTAGAATAATATTTAATGACCAAACTTAGGGGCTCCGATTCAGGGGCCTATGAGTGGATTCAAAAATTGAGAAAAATCTCATTAAGATGTTAATGTGTAACATAAATTTGGACCAAGCCAAAAGCTAGGTAAAAATCACAGTAAGTAAATATTTAACTGTTTTACCCCTAGGGTTAAAGTAAAATGATTAATTGAACTGGGGTCGGTTCAAGGGGTTTATGACCCCATTAAACAGTAAGAAAATGTAGCGCTCCTCGTATTTTCGAATAAAAGAAAACAATTTTTGAAAACGTAACAAAATTTAATTACAATTGCCAAGGATCACCGTGTACTAAAACAGTAATTACAACATACTTTGTATTATACAAAGATTGTCCAAAATTAGGCATCACGTGCCTTTGTACATTGGTCAATACAATAATTTACATAAATACAAAGACAGTAATACAAAACTTGTAATTTAAGGAAACCCTTCGTCGACTCCTTCAGAATTGAGTGAAACACCTGCAGAGTCTGAGGGTGGGTGAGTAAATTTATACTCAGTAGGTCGAATTAAGTTCTAAGAATATGCTTCGTGCACATGCCATTTTTTTCTTTTTGGAAATCCTTCGGAAAACCTGAAAACACGATCACAGAACGTCGCGATACCAGACGACTTACACCCGCGCCCATGGGGCGACGCGAGACTGAAAGGAAGGGATTTACCCATGACATCCCAATCCTGTGCGCGCCAGATGCCAAATTTGGCGGTATCCAAAATCATAATAATTCTTAGCTCCGAAGAACCGAGAACTATCCAGACGGCACGATTGCCCAAAACTCGAAGAGATTTTCGAAAGGAGGAGATGATTTTGAAGTCAGAGCCTTTGTTTTCATAAAATAACAGAAAAACTTTTAGTAAGACTTTAGCGAGTCAAAATCTCGGCATACGATTAGGATTTAAAACTACCTACCTATAACACGTGCGAAATCTCCTCGTAGCGTAAAGAGAGTCCCGCCTTAATATATCAGCCTTCGAGCGAGAATTTCGGCAGAATAACCACTCCAACGCGTAGAATGCCCTTGATTTAGTAGGGTAAGGCTTTGGAACGGGTTAAAAAGGTTTAGGAATGGCCCAGAAACAGTAAAAAGATAAAAAAAAGAAGATTAGGGAAGGGGCACGTTTTTCGAGGTCTTAGAGGGGTCGTCTCGAGAAAGTAACGCTTCCGATGCGTAGAGCACCCTTGAATTAGTAGGAAACGGGTCTTGAAACGTGAAAATCGGACTTAAAACGGGTCGGGAATGGTGAAAACAGTGAAGGGGGCTGAAAATCGGATGTGGGTGAAGAAGTGGCCGGAAAGGGTATAAATAGGCGGTGGAGGGGAATATTCCGGTGGGCGCCGCCGCCGGAACAGGCGGGCGCCCACCGGCGCCGCCACAAAAACCGGGCGGCGCCCACTGGCGCCGGGGAAACTATGTTCGCGCGTGACGAACGCGCGTTCGTCACGCGCGCGGTGACGAACGCGCGTTCGTCACCGCGAACGCGCGGCTCGTCGCGCGTTCGACGCGCGCGACGTGCGCGTTCGGCGCACGCCGCGCGGCACACGCCGCGCGTTGCGCTGCGCCGAGCCGCGCCGCGCTGCGCCGAGTCGCGCCGCGCCGAAAACATAAAATATTTTTAATTTAAAAAATTCAAAAATTCCAAAAATCGTAACTTCCTATTCCGAACTCCGATTTGCGCGTTCTTGGTACCGTTGAGTTCGTATTCACGAGCCCTACGATACAAGACTATTTAAGAACCAATCCACTTAAATTTCGAAAGTGGGTCCCGCCGGTCGACCACGTTCCCGAGGTCGTAACTTTTGCTCCCGTCCTCTGATCTTCGCGTTTTAAGACTCGTTACGCTCGTCTTCATGAGCTCTAACTAAAACTTAAGAAAATTATAAACAAAATATGTAAGAAGATTGTGTTAGAAATTAGGGTCATTACAATCTACCCCCCTTAAAGAAAATTTCGTCCTCGAAATTTGAATTATCTACTAAATGAATAACTCAGGGTACTTCTTTTGCATTTCGTTCTCCAGCTCCCAAGTAGCTTCTTCCGAGGAATGATATTGCCATAGCACTTTGACTAAGGGGATCCTTTTAGTCCTCAAGATTTGTTCCTTGTGATCCAGAATTTTAAGTGGCTTTTCTTCGAATGATAGGTCGGGTGGAGAGTAATTAATCTCTCGATCAAGAACATGAGAGGAGTCTTGGACGTATTTCCTAAGCATAGACACGTGAAATACGTCGTGGACATTGCTGAGTTGTGGAGGCAAGGCTAATCTGTAAGCCACAGCTCCTATTTTGTCCAAAATTTCAAACGGTCCTACAAAGCGAGGACTTAGTTTGCCTTTTATTCCAAATCTCATGACTCCTCGGGTTGGCGAAACTTTTAGTAATACATGATCTCCCACGCTAAAGTCGATATCCTTCCGTCTTTGATCTGCATAGCTCTTTTGACGACTATGGGATGCCATTAGACGATGCTTAACAAGTTTCACCTTATCTGCACACCGTTGCGTGTTCGTACTTAATCAATTTTCGTTCGCCCACTTCATTCCAACACGTCGGTGATCGACAAGGTCGTCCGTATAATGCCTCATAAGGTGCCATACCTATGCTGCTATGGTAGCTGTTGTTGTAGGCAAACTCGACCAATGGTAAATGTTCGTCCCAGTTACCTTTCCAATCCATGGTGCAAGCGCGCAACATATCCTCCAAAGTTTGGATAGTTCTTTCGATTGACCATCCGTACGTGGGTGGAAAGCAGTGCTAAACTTGAGAGTTGTACCCAATTCTTCTTGAAATCCTTGCCAAAATTTGGAGGTAAATCGACTATCCCGATCCGAGATGATCGATAGCGGTATCCCATGCCGACTCACAATTTCCTTCACGTACAATTTTGCCAAAGAACTTAAAGATTGCTTCTTGCTTAATGGCAGAAAGTGTGCACTCTTTGTGAGCCGATCCACGATCACCCAAATGGATTCATGGCCTTGTGAAGTTCTGGGTAGTGCCGAGACGAAATCCATAGTAATGTGTTCCCACTTCCACTCGGGGATTTCAATCGTTTGCAGTGTACCCCGAAGGTTTTTGGTGTTCGGCTTTAATTTGCCGACAAGTTAAGCATCTCGAAATATATTCTCCTATATCCTTCTTCATCCCGTTCCACCAAAAACTTCTCTTTAAATCTTGATACATCTTCGTTCCTCCCGGGTGGATGGTATATCGAGAACGATGTGCTTCATGTAATAGGTCTTCCCTTAGCTCCGGAATTTCGGGTATTACCAACCGTCCTCGAAATCGAATACCTCCATCAGAGCCTTGGGTAAAGTCAGGTCTTCCGAGCAAGGTTTGCATTAATTCGTTACCTTTTTGACCTTCAAGAATACGCCGACTAGTACCGATTCTACTTTTAGGGTGGCAATGAAAGATTTCTTGTTTCCAGCTTGTAGCTCGGGTCGTAAACTTATAGTTTCTTCCAATAATTTCCATTCTTTAACAAGCATGGAAGTTAATCCTCCGGATTTGCGACTTAAAGCATCAGCCACCACGTTGGCTTTTCCGGGATGGTACTTGATGGAAAAGTCATAATCCTTAAGATATTCGATCCACCGTCTTTGCCTCATATTAAGATCACTTTGGGAAAAGATGTATTTTAAACTTTGGTGATCGGTGAAAACTTCAAACATCTCCCCGTATAGATAATGTCTCCAAATTTTTAAAGCAAAAACTACCGCCGCTAACTCCAAATCATGAGCAGGGTAGTTACCTTCATGTTTCTTTAATTGTCGTGGAAGCGTATGCTATCACTTTTCCGTCTTGCATTAATACGCATCCTAATCCTCTTTTAGAAGCATCGCTGTACACGACAAAACCTCCACCGCCATTGGCAATGCCGTAACGGGTGCAAATGTTAATTTCTCCTTTAGCTCTTGGAAACTTTGTTCACAAGTTTCGTCCCAAACAAATTTAACTCCTTTCCTTGTTAATTTTGTCGTGGGTAGGGCAATGCTTGAGAATCCATGGATGAATCTTCGATAATAACCCGCAAGGCCTAAGAAGCTCCGAATTTCCGTTCTTGTTTTTGGCCTTTCCCATTTGATGACAGCTTCAATCTTGGTTGGGTCCACCGATACTCCGTTCTTTGAAACGACGTGTCCTAAGAACACCACTTGTTCCATCCAGAATTCACACTTGCTAAACTTGGCGTAAAGCTTATGATCCCTTAGTGTCTCAAGTAACAACTTGTAAATGCACTCGGTGATCTTCTAAACTACTAGAGTAGATGAGGATGTCATCGACGAACACGATTACAAACTTGTCTAAAAAGGGCCGAAAAATTCTATTCATGAGATCCATGAAAGCGGCCGGGGCATTTGTTAAACCAAATGGCATCACTAAAAACTCATAGTGGCCATACCGGGTACGGAAAGCTGTCTTAGAGATATCCTCATCTCGAATCCTTAGCCGATGATAACCTGACCGTAGATCTATTTTGGAGAAAACTTTAGCCGTCTGCAATTGATCGAATAGGTCATCTATACGAGGCAAGGGGTACTTGTTCTTTACGGTGATGGTGTTGAGAAGTCGGTAGTCAATGCACAACCTTAACGACCCGTCTTTCTTTCTCACAAATAAGACCGGTGCTCCCCAAGGTGAGACACTGGGTCGTATGAATCCTTTCTCAAGCAATTCCTGCAATTGACTTTTTAACTCTTTTAATTCCGCAGGAGCCATGCGGTAAGGTGCTTTAGAGATAGGGCTTGCTCCCGGCATCAACTCGATAGTGAAATCTATCTCTCTTTTTGGTGGCAGACTGGAGAGATCATCGGGAAAAACATCGAGAAATCTTGTACTACGTCAATGCTCTTCAAATTAAACGTAGTAGTCTCATTAGTTTCCACACTAGCAAGATAAGCCCAACATCCTTTACTTAAAAGCCGATGAGCTTTGTCTCGCTGAGATGACACATGGTTTAGAATGATCCTTAAGCCCATAAAAAGTGAAACTCCTTTCACCTCGTTCAAAGATCACCTTCTTCTCGTTTACAGTCCACTAATGCCCCGTTATTGGCTAACCAATCCATACCTAATATGACGTCAAAGTCGGTCATATTTAGGAGAATAAGGTCGGCCTCCCACTGGCATTTCTCTAAGGAAATAGGCACTCTTCGAAGAAATTTACGGGCTAGAAATATTTTTTCCATTGGGGTGGACACTTCTAAGACATATCCTAAATTTAAAATCGGATAGCCGAGACTGGAAGCAAAATCGAACGATATGAAAGAATGCGTCGACCCTGGATCTATCAAAATTTTTGCTAATTTATCCAAGACCAGAAGTGTACCTTGAATGACTGCAGTCGACGCTTGAGCTTCCTCAGCAGTAATTGCGAAGACCCGCCCTTGAGCCCTTGGTTTCTCGCTCCGATTTTGATTCTTCTTGCATTTTCCTCTTTGGGCAGTCTTTAATCTCGATGGCCTTGTTCACCACGAAAAAGCATTTTCTTTCGGTACGATAACACGATCCAAGAGGATGGATTTTACCGCACCGTGGACATTTTTCTAGCTTCCTTTCTCCCCTTGGCCGTGAAGGTGATTCGAGGGTTTTTGAAACTTGCGATTATTCTGATTGTTAAACATCAGTCTCCTTTTCCTCTCATCGGGTCGGAAACCATTATTTTGTCCTCGATCCTTACGTCCGACCACAAATTCCATATAATCTTGTTCTAGGATGGAGGCTAGTTCAACCGCTTTGGCAAAAGTCGTGGGTTGATGGCCAATAATTCTTCCTCTTAATCCATTGTTTAGGCCCCTCACGAACTTCCGTGCTTTCTTTAATTCTCGTCGTACAATAACTGGAGCGAAACGTTGTAATTGTACGAATTTATTCTCGTACCGAGTCACCGTTAACCCTCCTTGTTGTAGATCTAAAAACTCCTTTTCTTTTCTTTCTTGGACGTGAGGAGGAAAATATTTATCGTATAAAACTTCCTTAAATTCTTCCCACTTAATATGATCACCAACCGTGAAGAAATTCCTTTCTCGCCGTAGGCCACCGTAAAGCAGCCTTCGCCGATCATAGAGAAAGTGGCTAGCGGCACCTTACGATCATCGGGGATCTTCATTGCTTTAAAGATACGTTCAACTTCAAAGGTCCACCTTTCAGCGGCCTCAGGGCCTTCTTCTCCCGTAAATGCCGGCGCAAGCTTCTTAAAACGCTCCAACAGATTATCCTTTTCACTGTGGATAAAATCTCCCGAACTAGTTGAATGATTGGAATGATTCGATTGGAAACCTTGAGTCATTCTTTGCATTAATAATTCCACGAAATGCATCATAGGATCTCCCGTTGTCAAAGTGACCGGCGTAGTAACATCGGGTGGAGTTGAGCTACTTGCCGGTTGAGCATCGTTACCACTAACGTTCGTCATCTAAACATAGATTAGTAACATCAAGATCTATAGAAACAAACTTACTTTATAACAACCTTGAAGTGTCATTACATCACTCAAAAGTTACGTTAGCTATTTACATAATAAAACTATTCTTAGTACACATCAAAATTGTTCCCACGGAACTATTTACTCGAAATTTTTACAGGCTTTCTTCTCTAAGACTTTAGAGAGGAAAGGTTCTAGCTTTAGGGCATTCAAAGAAAAAGTGGGTTAAGAGTCCACAAAACATGCACCGCTCGGGCATTCCATGCCTTCCGGTTTCTTTCCCCTTGAGGAGACGTTGGACGCCTGGCTCTTCCACCCATTCGACTTCAGGTGGGGCGGTTCGTTCGTGTCAAAATCCATTTTATACTCAAGGTTATCCTCGTTAGAATTTTCACTTTCTTCCACTTCCAAGGAGGGATCTTCTTCAGACTCTTCTCCTGGAGTAGGCGAGTCCGGGATAATTATTATCTCGTTCACGTCATTACTTGTGGGTGAACCAGGGTGTAAAAGATCTCGTAATCTTCTCGAGTCGAAATTTCGATGGGTGTCTTATCTTCATTGTACATACTCTTGCTACAGCTTCCTTTCATTGGAAGTGGCAATTTGCGAGCAGTAGAATGATAAAGATTGCTTGACAGATATGTCTTATGCCTGAGCATCGACATCTGTTTTAGCTTCACATAAAAATTCATTAAGAAATTTCAAATAGGAAAACATACGATAAAATATAAATAATTGTATTGACTGATTTAATTACTTTTTAGTAGACAGCAGAACCTTGGCTCTGATACCAACTGTAGCGCTCCTCGTATTTTCGAATAAAAGAAAACAATTTTTGAAAACGTAACAAAATTTAATTACAATTGCCAAGGATCACCGTGTACTAAAACAAGAATTACAACATACTTTGTATTATACAAAGATTGTCCAAAATTAACCATCACGTGCCTTTGTACATTGGTCAATACAATAATTTACATAAATACAAAGACAATAATACAAAACTTGTAATTTAAGGAAACCCTTCGTCGACTCCTTCAGAATTGAGTGAAACACCTGCAGAGTCTGAGGGTGGGTGAGTAAATTTATACTCAGTAGGTCGAATTAAGTTCTAAGAATATGCTTCGTGCACATGCCATTTTTTCTTTTTGGAAATCCTTCGGAAAACCTGAAAACACGATCACAGAACGTCGCGATACCAGACGACTTACACCCGCGCCCATGGGGCGACGCGAGACTGAAAGGAAGGGATTTACCCATGACATCCCAATCCTGTGCGCGCCAGATGCCAAATTTGGCGGTATCCAAAATCATAATAATTCTTAGCTCCGAAGAACCGAGAACTATCCAGACGGCACGATTGCCCAAAACTCGAAGAGATTTTCGAAAGGAGGAGATGATTTTGAAGTCAGAGCCTTTGTTTTCATAAAATAACAGAAAAACTTTTAGTAAGACTTTAGCGAGTCAAAATCTCGGCATACGATTAGGATTTAAAACTACCTACCTATAACACGTGCGAAATCTCCTCGTAGCGTAAAGAGAGTCCCGCCTTAATATATCAGCCTTCGAGCGAGAATTTCGGCAGAATAACCACTCCAACGCGTAGAATGCCCTTGATTTAGTAGGGTAAGGCTTTGGAACGGGTTAAAAAGGTTTAGGAATGGCCCAGAAACAGTAAAAAGATAAAAAAGAAGATTAGGGAAGGGGCACGTTTTTCGAGGTCTTAGAGGGGTCGTCTCGAGAAAGTAACGCTTCCGATGCGTAGAGCACCCTTGAATTAGTAGGAAACGGGTCTTGAAACGTGAAAATCGGACTTAAAACGGGTCGGGAATGGTGAAAACGGTGAAGGGGGCTGAAAATCGGATGTGGGTGAAGAAGTGGCCGGAAAGGGTATAAATAGGCGGTGGAGGGGAATATTCCGGTGGGCGCCGCCGCCGAACAGGCGGGCGCCCACCGGCGCCGCCACAAACCGGCCGGCGCCCACCGGCGCCGGCGAAACCATGTTCGCGCGTGACGAACGCGCGTTCGTCACACGCGCGGTGACGAACGCGCGTTCGTCACCGCGAACGCGCGGTTCGTCGCGCGTTCGGCGCGCGCGACGCGCGCGCGTTCGGCGCGCGCCGCGCGGCACACGCCGCGCGTTGCGCTGCGCCGAGCCGCGCCGCGCTGCGCCGAGTCGCGCCGCGCCGAAAACATAAAATATTTTTAATTTAAAAAAATTCAAAAATTCCAAAAATCGTAACTTCCTATTCCGAACTCCGATTTGCGCGTTCTTGGTACCGTTGAGTTCGTATTCACGAGCCCTACGATACAAGACTATTTAAGAACCAATCCACTTAAATTTCGAAAGTGGGTCCCGCCGGTCGACCACGTTCCCCGAGGTCGTAACTTTTGCTCCCGACCTCTGATCTTCGCGTTTTAAGACTCGTTACGCTCGTCTTCATGAGCTCTAACTAAAACTTAAGAAAATTATAAACAAAATATGTAAGAAGATTGTGTTAGAAATTAGGGTCATTACAGAAAATTACCTCGGGTTCATAATGTCATGGCCTCTGGGATCCGTTTTGGACCCATTAGGGTTCAAGGAAGCCCTAAACAAAAAGACAAAAATACCCTAATGAGCGAACCGGCCCGCATTCGTGTGAATGAAATTAACGGGCCAATATGATACAAAGATCTTTTGTGTAATTAAAGATTTTCATGAGAACAAAGAGGGCCTTGTCCTAGGTAAAATAATTACCTTAATGCCCTTAAGTGCAATATGATTAGTTTTCATAATGATTTAATAAGTTAACCCAATGAGGGTTAGGGCATGTGAGCTCGAATAATTCTAATATCATTATTGAATTTGATTATTGATATTATGATATGCTTGGACCTACGTGGTTCTAATTATTTATGTTGTTCATTATTTTGATATTTGTTATTGATGTTGTGATAGTAACTTATCAATAGCTTAAAATTATTGAAAGATTAATTAATGGGGTAGATAACTTTGAATTGGGCGAGAACACCTAATCAAGATAAAGATTAAAATACCTCATAGGGGTTTGAGACTAGTTCATAAAGTGAACAAAGCCTTTGACCTGACGATTTGTCTTGGTTGATGAATCGATGACAATTTTGAGTTTTAACCCCTAGTCTAGAAGGGACTAATAGGATTTGGATAGTCATTTGAAATTCTGGCTTATTGATGAGCAAGATAGGGTTCAAAATGGTTTCCTGAGTTTTAGCTCTATTGAGGATCTATTAGTGTACATGCATTTGGATTAGCTAACATCCTACTTGGTTTGCTTTTCCCGCCACTTCTGTTCAAGTGTAGTTGTGGGTCATGCCCTTCCACTCCGGTCAGGTCCTTTGTGGGCTAAGAGGGGTGATGGTACTTCCTAGTGGATTTTAGGGGCCTAGTGGATGCCAAGGTGTTTCGTTATGGATTTACTTTTGAGGGTGGTCTATGGTGAGTGTATCATTTGTTACTTAGGTTGACATCTGATGAGTATGTCTGTCATTGGGATTAGACGTAGATATTAATTATTAAATAATGATTCGAGAGATAATTAATGACGTTGTTTGGTATTGCTTGCTTAATTAGAACAAGTGGGACAATTAAAGGACTTGCATAAAATATAGGTTACTTTAAAATACTTAATCATTGCATGTGTGATGTTATGCTTCTTATGATAGTATAGACTTATAGGCAGAACTACGTTTGGATCCTATTTTGTTAGAAATATTGGAGATGTTGTCTGATGAGTATGTAGGCAACTAACATCGGGTGATGTTAAACTGATCCGAAAAATATTAAATAATACTTTTGTTCTTTTGTAATGCTCTTCAAAGGGGTAAGAGATGCTTGGTTGTTGTATGGTCTTGTTTGCTTGTAGGTTCTTTAAATGGGGACGTTGCAAGATCAGGACGTTGGGGGTTGTTTGAAGATGACATTGTACTAGTGAGATCTAGTTTCTTACTTCTACAATCTTGTAAGTAATTGTAATTACTCGCATGAGAGCCAACTTTACTTGGTTGTTTATTTTCAGACATATGACAGACTTTTACGTAAAGGGTTAACCTGTTGTTTATAAAATTTTGACACTTGTAATAATATCATATGTTTTGATATTCATATTTGTGAACCCCTGTTATCACAACTTGGATATTTTAGTCGATTGATTTGATTTGATTTAAAGAAAAAAATTATCGTGATTTTTCATGTGTCTTTTATTTAAAAAGGGTTTTAAAAATCCGGGTCGTGACACAAACAACTAGTCCCGATCCGAAAAATATTAATAAAACTTTTTTGTTCTTTTGGAAACTCATATCCTGAGGGTGGAAAGGTTCCATTATTGTTGTTTGGTTTGGTTGGTTACAGGTTATTTAGGCGAGGACAAGTGAAACCAAGATAGGCGAGAATGAGATATAGTTCTTTGTTTCTGCATTTCAGGCAAATAATTATATCTTTGGTATGAGAGTCAACTTAGTTATTTATTTCACATACTTGTACTTAGATGCATAGGTCATATTTTATAAATTTTTAAGGTATATAATAATATCATATGATTTGATATTCATATTTGTGAACCCTAGTTATTGAATATTTAATCATATAGTTTATTTTGCACTTTAAGATTTTTTTATTTGACTTACCATTCATGTGTTTTAAAAAGGTCCTTAAAAATCCAAGTTGTAACAAGTTTGGTAGTTTATGAGTTAACACATTATATTTTAAACTCTTGTAGAACCAAAAAGAGTAGGAGGTGGTAAGAAATAATTACCTAATGATGTTCCACAACCTAAAACCACAAATCCTCTCTCACTCAAGAGGTAGAATTCAAAACTTATATATCAATGAGGATCACAAATACTAGTTTTGATCACAATTAATTAATTTTTTTCTTTCTTTCTTGCATATATGTATATAATAGATGTAATTTGGGAGGTTATGCATGTAAATAATGACTTCATACTAAAGCTTGGAATGATATGTGATCCAAAAGGACTTGTGGAATTTATTAACAAAAAATCCCTTCTAGTGTACATGACAAGTATAACAAGTTTAAGGTAAAATACTCAAATCAATCAAGGTAGTCAATTATGTGCATCATTGATGGGTTGTCCTTATATACTTGCATGCTTCTAGCAAGGGTAAATAGATGCTTCATAATATAAGTAGTTGAGTACTTAAAAAATAATATCATAAGCTCTATTTTGTTCAATTTAAGTAGCTAAGTACTCGAAAAAAATATCATAAACTTATTTTCCCTTCTCTGAGATGTTAATTTCACCATTTAATAAAAATTACTATTTATCTAAATATAGCTATTGTATAGGACATAGAATATTATTTTGTAGAGATTACCATCATAAAAAGTGTATGCTTCTAGCTAGGGTGAATAGATGCTTCATGTTATACATGTTGTAGTATCTTATTTGGTGGAAATCATCATCAAATAAAAAGTCTAATAGTTGTTAACATTGTGACCCAGCTACTAGGAAGGCATATTAGTTAGTAGGCAAATATCAAATAGGTGATGCCAATGAAGTGACATTTAGAAATGCATAGCTGTGAAAGAAGATTTTTGATAAATTCTCTTCTTATCTTCCATAGCTCCTTAATCTTAGAACCCGCTCTCCTAGATGTGGTAAAGGGCTGGGCCAGCCCTCGGCCTGGCCTCTTACTAATGGGCCGAGCCCAACCCGTTCAAGATAAGGCCCAGACTCGGCTTGGCCCAGCCCCGATGCGGTCTGAGTCAAGCCAAGCCTTGATTTGAGGTCCAAGGCTTTATCATGCCAGCATCATGACCCGTTGGGTCCTGACCATACCCATAAAATCATTATAGGCTTCCATCATATGACCTTTGGCTCATCAGGCCTTATAAAGCTAATTTTTTATTTTTTTAGCAAGCCCATGGGCTGACCCTGATCAGATGTGACGGGCCTGGTGATGGAGGTAAGGGCTGGGCCGGGCCCATTATGGTCTAACAAGCCCAGCCCGGTCCCACGTCCAAAGGGCCCAAGCCGTATAAGGCCCGACCTTTACCACCTCTACACTCTCCGGGGCTTCTTGTGGGTCCTCTACCCTGCGAACTTTTCGTCGAGTCGATCGGTTGGCTCATATGACCCGAACCGGCCCCTACTCAGAAGGTTTAAGGACGGGCTGGGTTGAAATAACAATTTTTCCGTGTGTTTCGAGCTCATATGACCCGGATCGGCCCCCACCGACTTGATTTCCTGGTCGCGGAGCTTATGAACTGCAAAACAGGCGACTAGGCCTGCGCCACCGGAATCCACCGTCCTCCGCCTGCTCCACCGCCCGTTCACGGCCTCTTCAGTAACCGGTAAGAGGCGGCTTCCACAACTCGCAAGTGCGTTTGTTATTCATCCTTGTCTAGTTCTCGTTGTCTCCCCTCTCTGCTTCGAGTTTTTTCTCACTGAGATTTGTCGACGGCCGATTAGGTCTTCTAATCAAGCTCCATGTTTAAGTAGAGAGTAATTGACCCTAATTCCTTGTCTGAATTTGTTGATCTGTTATTCCTATGTTAGCGGAAGGGACGGAATACCAACCCATTCGGAAAACACCCATCGACATCCTACCGCACGTCTCCTCCTCTGTTCGACTGTTCCCGGCCTTAGTGGCTCTGTCCTCCGGCTCCGGTGCTACCTGAACCTCCTCGCCCCTCGGCTCTTTCCTCCCAAGACTCAAACGGAGAAGGCCTGAACCCTGGTAATCTGAGTGAAATGATTGTCTCTGATTAGGAATTGCTTGGTAAAAGGATTGTCTTTAATCTGAATTTTCAAATACAAAACCAGAGCCAAGTGGCCCAAGTTCTAATGTGAACTGTATGTAGCGCCATAATGTCATTGACACACATCAGAAGTTTCTGAATTCCGAATATTTTTATACCTACTGTCAGCACCATAATGCCACTGATACACAGTTCAGAGTTCAGAAGTGTCTGAATTTTTCTATATGATTTTTACTCTTGAACTGTGCTTGCAGAAGTGATAAAAACTTCTTTCTTAAATGTTACTGACTTACTGGGCTAGACGCCATAGTATGCCTCTAATCTGAATTTACAAACACCAGTAGGGAAAATGAAACAGAGCAAACTGAGTGAAGACAGTAGGACTTGGGCCACTTGGCTCTGGTTTGGAAAAGATTGTGTGTTTTGATATTTCAGAAAACATGCTCTCTGATTAGCAATTCCTCTGCAGGTTTTATTATCTTCCCGACATTCTAATTTCGTGGTAAAAATTGTCACTATTTGGTTTTTAAGTTGATGCTTTGTAGTAGAATAATGATATGCATACACTTAAATTTGATGGGAGTTTTTTATTTTGGTAGTGATTGTATGTTTATTTAGCTTTGGTCACTCATTATAATTTTTAGTAGTTATCATTTATGTTTAATAGCCAGCTTGGGAGCATTTTTGTCCCCAAGATCTAGTACATTTTAATTTTTGTCCCAAAATTTGAAATTGTTATATGCAAAACTATACTAAATTTAAAAAAATATGAAAGACCTGTTTAGAAAAAAATTCAACTTATATAAGGTGGTAATGTAGGAGCCAAAACCCATAGAATCGACTTAATTACATATTAATATATAGACAAAGCTTGCCCAGCATTTGCCTATCCAATTACATTTCCGAGGAGAATCTTATCCTTATCAACTATATTGTGTGAATGTAGTAACAATAGAGCCATAAATTTTGTGAAGCATTCATAATCCTTTCATTTACAATGCTGACTATGATTTACATTAAACAACATGTTACCAAAGTGTACCCGACTAGGAAATGTTGTCCACATACAACGAAAAGAACAAGAATAAAACTGAATAGCTTCCCCCTCCCCCCCCAAAAAAATAAAATAAAAAATATATATATATATATATATATATATATAGAACCAAATAAAATTGAGGCATATAGATAGTGTGCTTGCTTACGTACAATATAATACTGAGATTTAAACTATACAGTTTCACTAACTCTTTTCCCTTTGTATTTTTAATACATTGTACAATACCAGTTTTAGAATATGCAGCACCTGCAGTGTGTGTGCTTGTTAGTTGTTAACAAACAAGAATAAAACAGAGCTTCACTGAAAAATTTGTCACTTCATGAACTCTTTTCTCTTCTCTGTATTTTCATACACTGTACAACTTGATGTTCTCTGCTTATAATATGCTTGATCCAGATGGGTTTTCTGTACAACTTGATTTTCTATGCGCTGTTTGAACAGAGTCACCACTACAACCCTCTATCACAGTTGCAGGCTCAATTAACACAAACATTTGGTCTAGGTAAACTAAAACTGGTTCTTGGCCCAACCTGCTCCATGGAACCTAAAACAAAAAAATACTCACATCTAATGAGAATATAACATTAGATGATCACAACATAATGACGAAGCACAAATTTTTTATCTCCATTTAAAAGCTAAAATCATCATCAAAAGCTAAAGACAGTTAGCCTCTCGAGCTATTGCATCAGAACACAAATCCATACCTTTAACTTCATAGATCCTAGAAATTCAGCCTTAACCTTGACTGTCAACTTCAAGGCATTGAGTGCCTCTGGCTTCAACTGCATATTTGCCAGTTCAACATCACCTGCATTCTGTAGTCACTCAAATGCAAATACTGGATAATGGGAGCAAAAGGCTCAATGATCTAAGTATCTGATGGGTTAGGAGTTATGCATGATCCAGCTGCACAACGTGAAGGACAAACCCATTTCTTCATCGTATTATTCAGAGAGTTGCAACCGCAATCTCACTTGATGGCTTATGAAAAAATCACTGAAACGTGCAGCCAGCAAACCACTATTGAAGCTTGAGAGGAGGGAAGCAGAATGGATCTCCTAATTCCTAAGAGGGCAAATTACACTGAGGAGGAAGAGAAGACATGAAAAAATAGCCAGAAAAGCAACTATCTTTTAGAGAAAACGGTATATGTGAAAAAATTTAGAAGACTTACTATGGAAAATGCTTCATCAAAGACTCATATGTGAAAATCAGAAGACTTAACCATATGTGTGAAAATTCAAAGGACTTATATGTGCAAATGCTTCATCAAAGAGGCCATTTCTTCTACGTGCAGAGACCAGGGGGCCTCATGGTTAGTGATGCAGCCTTCATCAGACATAGCTTGAAAGTGGGCGTGAGCCTTTTCAGGCTGTTTGCACTTTCCAGGCATCACAATAAGCTTAATATACATGCCAGAGTTTTGCCTGTACCACAGCTGCTCCTACAGTAGTTCAAAACCCTAAAATTGCCTAAAAGAATTACATTTTCCACTGAACATAATGCATTAATCCTTCAGATTACGAAGGAAATTGTACTTGAATAGACAATCCTGTAGAATTATCATATTAACAGTTTCATTTAATCAGTATCTGAACTATCTGTAGATTTAATTGTAAATGTGTCAAATTCCAGAACTTCAGTACAAAAATGAAAATGCGCCAATCTTCACTAGTACATTGGCTTCAGCAATTAATAGTTGTGATGTCAGCAAAGCTCAAGAATAAAGTCATGTATAGGCACATTTCCAGCTCCAACAATCTACAAAACAAACCCATAAACCAAATTCAGTGAAGCAACAACCTTTTCTAAGAATGCTACGCTGAGTTCGAGAAAGAGAGCAAAAAACAACCTTTTGGTCATCGGGCGCGAGGTGAGGGAGAAAGAGCTGGAACTTGAGCACCTTGGAGAGAAAACGGATGCAGAAGATATGCAATGACAGAGGAGATGGGAGGGATGGAGAAAGAAAGACTTCGAGGCCATCGTCATATTCGTATTTGACTTCAAACTGGGAATCGTTGTGGCAGACTAGCAGCTTCCATGCCACCATTGTTTTGCAAATTCTGATGATTTTGTCTGCAATCAATGGCAAGAATCAGAATCAAATTCTCTCTTCTTGGCAAAATCAACAGAGAAGAAGAAAGGGATTTGGGATTGGTGTATTTGATTTGTAGAACTTCGAATGGTGATTTGGGAGTTGGGAGGGAGGAGGAATAAGCAATGATCTATGCTTTCAACGAGTAGACGGAATGAGATAAGCCGATGACACCGACTTGACGCTCTTAAGAAAAACAACACGTCCAGAGGTGTTTTTTTTCCGGGGAAGTTTTGTGACGAGGAATGGGCCATACTTAATTTTTGGGAACCTAGTGCCAAACAAGATTTCTGCCCATCTCCGTCCCCAGATTTGATTTTGGGGAAAAAAAGTCATTAAAAGTGCTCCCAAACAAGCTATAATAATTTTTCTGTATTTTTTACTTCAGTACAGCTTGGTTGTTACTTTGTTAGCTTAGTTATTTTAAAATGGAAGAAAAAAAGTTTACAGCTTTGTTTTTTTATGACCCCCTTAGACTAAAAATCCTGCATCTGTCACCTGGTCAGCGGATTGTTCCTTTTTTTCCTCTCTGAATCTGTTAAGTAGGGTTTTGTTTAAATTGAATCATTGGACGATTGATTTTTTTATCCCGACATGTGAACTACAATTTTCAAACTTAAGTCCTTTGACTCTCTTCTCCATTTCTGTCAAGGACGGGTGGCCATAGCCCCAAGAAGCAGTTCATCCTACTCTACTATGTCCTCTCGTAGTATATGAGGATTTTCACATCGCTGAGATGACTGAGAACCTGCTTTTGCTTTGATGTTTGTTTTCAGCTTGCTTTATTTACAGGGAATGAATGAACAGTTGTCATGCTGCGGGAAAATGATGCTTACATTTGTTTTTTCTTTTGAACATGGTTTTAAATTTTGTTAGTGCCTGCGAAGATAAACAGTGGAGAGAAATCAAATTGGGGTAGAGATTAGGCACACTGACTATGTCATTTATGTTTGTTATATCTTGATAGACATGAAATTTATGTTTTGTTTATATATATTCCCTGCAAAAAACATTAAATTCTCGTTCATTCTATAGGTTCAGTGAAGGTGTTTCTTTAATTGGTAGTTGTTTTTTTAAGAGAGGGAAAATGGATGGATGTAGGGCAATGGTAGTGTTTGGGAAGTTATAGTTTTTAATTTTAGATGGCTAGAATGGAGTGAAGCCTGATATATGATAATCTGAATTTAAAAGTACAGTGGAAGAGATTTTGAGATTATTTTGTCTTTTAGATAATTTGACATTTGATTGTTCCACTTTCTTGCTTTTATATATTTACAATTATATTAATGACAATGGAAACCTTTTTTCTTTTCAGAGGGCCAATCTCTTCTCAACCATTTGTGTTTGTGTTGCTGGCACAACTTAACACGCCTTGTTGTCATTCAACCAAGTCAGCGTCTAACATGGAGGTGAACAAAAAATGCCAAGTTTTATTAATAAGATGCTTTTTCGTGATTTTAACATCACTACCAAGTACCATCGTTAAAAACAATTTCTTTAATGATCTCTGCATTGCTACAAATTGGGTTTTTTGTGCAGGGAGATGGAGGAGTTGGAGCAGGAGGAATTTTTGATGTTAACAAAACCTCTGACATCTTGATACCAGAAGACAATGTTAAAGGGGGACTATATATTCCCGTAAAGGACAGGGTGGTTTTCAGGCAACCAGAGAAGAAATCTCTTCTAGGTATTGACATAATTCTGTTTATAGTGTGTGCGTACAGCTATACCTGCTTTTCTTCTTACAGGAATTGTTGTAATTTATATCTATATCTATTTCTATATCATATCATACTATATTAAAAGTAAAATCGGGGCTGAAATTTTTGTTTATGACTTAGTTACCCATATATATCAATGATATTGTTAGTTAATAATTAAGGATAAAGAAGTAATTTAGTAAATGATAATGTTTCGATCAATCTCTTAGAGTCCCAAAAAGAGATACATGTTAGATTTTTGTCCATATATATTAATGATATTGTTAGTTAATAATTAAGGATAAAGAAGTAATTTAGTAAAAGATAATGTTTTCATCAATCTCTTAAGAGTCCCAAAGAGAGATATACGTTAGATTTTTGTCCTAGATTCCTACCGTAATTAACATAATGGTAAAGTATAATTTACTTGGAAAACACATAGTACTGTTATGACCCTAGGTCGGGTCATAACAATGCTCAGTAGGATTGGAATGTTAGTGGGAGATGAGATCAGCGTTGGATCCCAGAAAGAGAATCATGTTGAATTGCCCCGTTTGAGTCAAACCTGAATATGGAAGTTTTATCATTATTCCTACTATAGAATAACTTCTTCTTTTGGTTGAATTAAAATAGGTTATCCATCATTACTTACCATAATCAAGAGGAGTTTGACTACTATGTTCGCATTACATGAAGCCATGCCTTTTACTTTTAATTGGTTATACTCCAAATTCAATAGTTGCCTATTTCACCAAAAGGAGATGTGAACTTGGCTGGGTACTTAGTTGCTTACATTGAAAGGAGATGTCTCACACCTTACACAATTGTATTAAGATTTGGAACCTACCTGTACTAGGAGATTGTATATGGGCTCTTGTTGTAGATCTTTACTACAACAGGTTTGTACGCAGGAGAAAAGGGAGAGAGATTAAGAGAGGGAGGCAAAAGACTAATTAACTAGCATAGTTCCGAACTTTTTCATTCCATTTCCCCTTAGTAGTGTCACAATCAATTTATAGGCTTCAAGCCTCTCTAATCAAATATGTCTAAACTAGGAATTAAAGAACTATTAAAAATCTACCCTAATTCTAAACTAGGAAAGCAATAGATAATAAGAATCCCTGACAGTAATTGAATTCTACCTAAACTAGGAAACACTAGAGAAAGGAATTTCAAATTGCTCTGCACAGAGATTCACTACGGTTCATAACAATTCACCATGGCTTCCGCTAGGCCTTGTCCTCAAGGCCGTTGAATGAAGTGTAACTTTTCTGGTGGTTGTGCAATAAAACGATGCTTGTCATCGCCAAGGCAGAAAGTGTGTTGCATATAATCAAAATCCCATTCAATTTTACCCAAGATACATAGCCAATCAATCCCGAGGATCATACCTGCCCCCTTCAAGGGAAAAAGGTAGAAATCTGCAATACTAGCAATACCCTAGAAAAATAAGGTGGCACCACGACAAATGCCCAAGCAATGTAGTTTGACACCATCACCAATGATAACTTCAAAAGGAGAGCAATATGAAATTCACAGTCCCAATGTGTGGCATAGTCACAACGTTTCATTTTCAGTTCATATCAGTGAAGGGTCATTTCGGTTTTGTTTAGGAGAAATTTTGGAAAACTTTTGGTAGTGTAAATAAAATGATATAAAGATAAATATTTACTAACATACATACAATGATTCAAATATGAAACAAAAATAAAATTGGTTGGCATACCTTATGTGATAACCTCATAAGTCTCTAGTTGAAGTATAACATATTTTCTACCTTGACTTTACCAATAGCTCATCACTCAAGTACACAACTAATGATATAACCCCCTGCAGAAGCATAAAGATAAAAACATCTCATTATAAATGTCATAAAATTATCAAAAAAATTAACAACATGCTAAGAACTAACAACACCAACAGAGTTCAAAAAGGCAATGAACAAAATTAAAGGTAAACAGAGGAAGGTCTTACATTACCACATTAAACAATATCAAATTATCAAATAATGATCTCGACCATAATTCTCATTTCTAAGTAATCTAAAATACCAAAATAAGATCACAACCATAGTTCCCAACTTTAAGACAACAAAAATTTCAAAACACAATCAACCATAGTTCCCCACATAATTTCTCTCTATTACTCCATGTCGTTCTCTTCTTCTTCACCAATTGATATATGTTCCCCCTTTTCTCCGAAAGGATAGATATGATCTAAGCTTATGGGTCTCAATAGATTTTCTCGAGTTACATTAGTGTCCTTCAATTGGAGATTCATTCTCATATAAATATGATCATTTAGCATCTTCGGCGATAATCTATTTCTCTTTTTTGAATGAGTAGCTTCAAATGCACTCCAATTTCTCTCACTAGCTGATGCACTGCATGGTTGGCTTAATAATCTCATTGCTACTTTTTTGAAGTTTTTTACATTTAGTTGGGGCAACTGCATTTTGCCACCAATCACCTTCATAAGATTTAGGGAAGCTTGCATTAGTAGATATATGGTTTCAAAACTAAAATAACATTAAATAGAAGTAAAAATAATTCTTAATTGGATGTTTGAAGTTAATAGTCATCTTTGCAACGGATGAAAATATACTCGGCTTCATACCAATATAATCCGTCACTTGGAGGCTGAATGCTTCTTTTTCCTTTTGAGTGTCAAACATCATTTTCCATGCATGTTCTACTCCATCATCAACTTCTTCATCACGCTTCACGATATTGTTATACCACAAATATGGATTGAGGAGGGCAGCTAGGGCTGAAGAGGATGCTGTGAGTTGCAAATCCATCTCTCATTAATGATGTCCCAATATGGTTGGTATTTATCAACCACTCCATAATATTTAACTATTGCCTCCTTTGCTCTATCCATAGCTTCATATATATATATACATATCTCCAAAAGTTGCTCCTTTACTGTCAGCCATTCTTAAAACCTTGACAAGAGGTTCAATCACCCCAATTACTTTTTTTCCATCTTCCCAAAAAGTACTACATTGAATGATCTCAGCAACTTCTTTTCCCCCAGCACTCTTTGTTTGGGGTAATTCTTTGAATGATCTCAGCAACTTCTTTTCCCTCAGTGCTCTTTGTTTAGGGTAGTTCTCTCCACTCATTTGAGGCAACCATAAACCTTAAAGCTTCCCCTGGTTGTATAATTGATTGCAACATCAAAAAATTAGTTGCAAATCGAGTGGCTCTTGGCCTCTTCAACTCAATCCCTTTTGTGTGAACTCTCATCAAATCCAAAACGTGAGTATACCTGTAATTTACAAACAAGATAGATCAATAAAATCATAAATGAGATAAATAACGTGAGAATAACTATGTAAGATGAAGATGCTTTTGTCTACCTGTAAATAAAATTCTCTGTCTCTTCCTTTTTGTATTGTCCCCCTCACCTTTGGTATATGTTTATCAATGTTTTTAAGTATCAAATCCACACAATGTGCTGCACAATTTGTCTTGAAAACATGAGGCATCCTGCCTTCTAAAATATGTCCAGCTGAGCAATAGTTTTAAGCATTGTCCGTTATAATTTGGACAATGTTTTCCTGCCTAACATGCTCTTTAATTCCATCATGAATAAAATCAGCTAGGAATCTTGCATCTTTTACTTGTCCTTGCACTGATTTTGAGCATAAGAAGACAGTGCCTTTGATTGAAGATACTAATAAATTAATGTGGTTTCTATTTCTATTATCTCTCCATCCATCAGACCTGATTGTGTAGCCCGTTTCAGACCAAGAAGCTTTTGCTTCATTTACATAATTCTCTGCTTCTTTCAACTTTCACAACAACTTGGTCCTCAAAGTTTCACTACAAGGTGGAAAGTAACCTCGACCATAGATAGCTATAGACCCTGCTGCAGTTACAAAGTCTAATGATCTTGCAATATTAAAAGCAAGATTATGCTTCACAAAAAACCTTGCAACATCATAATCAGCTCGTTCCTTCTCGTTTTCCTTAAGTACTTATTTATAATTCTTTGTGTCCTTTGAACTTGCATTTGGCTTCCTTGTAAACTTTCTTGATTGCTAGTTGTTCTTGTCATAACTGAGGGCATCACATTGGGAGTTGAACCAACAGAGGGTGAAGAAGAAGGATTTCCTGGACTTGATTGCATCACCATTTCCATAATAGACTTCTTTCCCTTTTTTCCGACTTCTTCACATAAACCTCTCGCCAGTTCTTGCACTAAATCGAGAGCTGATTGACACAACTTTACATCATGACCCGGTATCCTTCCCAAATGATACTTAAGCCTTGTCACCCAACAAAAGAACTCCTCCCTACAATAACTGCATTTAATTTTGTTCCCAATAATCTTCTCAGCATGCTCCCAGATCTTCTCCTTTGTTTAGGCATTTTTTGAAATTAACTGAAATATCATAAACCAAACAAATTAAATCACCATTTAGGGAAAGATATTAATAAGTAACAAAGTGAATAAAGCATGTGAATGAACAAATAACCCAAGAAATCATTTTCAAAAAATGAATCTATATCAACCAAAGCATATAACAAAAAACCAAAAAATCTTAAACATTATAGCCACCACAAAATTTGTTCCAATGCTAATGCATAAGCATAAAAGCGTACTAAGAAGGCAGAGAGACAGTGAAATTTTTGTGATGTGCATTAAAGTTGTGTAGTAGATGCCCCATAGCCCCATCTCCATAGGCCTTTAAAAAAAATAAAAACTACGAGACCTAGGCCCCACAACATCATGCTGTGGCATGTGTTTAAAATTCAATGAATAGTAAAAAAATAGGATCTTTTGTCCTATTCGAGACCTCCACTAAACCATGAATTCGTCCTATCTCAAAGTTAGAATGATAAAGGAAGTCTTGTGAAATTAAAATAAAATCTTTTGTCATATCTTCTCATGAGTCATGACTTCCAGAGAGGCAAAGACTTCCAGTAAACACGTTCTCTCACCAGAGCAGTAGAGCCAGTCAGCCAGGCTGATTGTGACCCATCATATATAAAGGAGACAAGTCACAGTCTCACACAACGCAAGGCATAAGCATAATGCAGTAGAGCACATTGAAGTCATCAAACCAATAGAGCACAACGAAGAAAAGCACAGAAGCAAAGCTCCTAGGAAGCGCAAGAATCTTCCATGTCTGGTCGGTCACCTTGCCGGAGTGGGCTGCAAAGAGTTTATTCGTGCCTCCATGGCCGCTGCCTGAGCCGCCTCAGGTGTCATGAACTTCCTTTGTTTGTAGATGTAGCAAGGGACATGAAGAAACCCTAAGGAATGGCATCAGCCCAGCCCAATAACCCAGCCCAGAGCCTCATGATGTGCTGAAATTTACAAGAAATATGCGAAAATTCCAAAATTTCACCAAAACTTTCATCTTGGCGAAATATAACAGAAAGCTTAGAAATTTTGCCGCATTGTGCGATTTTACCTCAATGGTGAAATTAATGAAATTTTGCCTTTTTTTCATGAAAACTGTTACTATTTGTGCGAGCAACTCCCTTGATGATGAAGGAATGAGTGCTCCTGGTGTCTACCAACACAAGGATTCGTTGTTTTGTCATTTGATCATTTACGCACACCTGATATGCATGTAAGGATATCATGGGGTGGATGTCATTGACTAGCATGGCTAAATCTGCATCAAACTCAACAACGGGATCCTCAACCTCCTCGGTAATAAACATATGAAGTGATATGCAACGGTGGCTTGGGACATATTATTCATCACAATTGTAACAGTCCCTTGGAGCGGCAAACATTCATCTCAGCTTGAGAAAACTTTGTAGGAGGAATGGTGGCAGTGGAAGACGGAGGAGTACCTGTAGAGGAGGGCAGGGCGGGAAGGTGAAGGAGATGCCGCTGATTATATACTTTCTCTTCACAAGTACGGGCGACCCAAATAGCCTTAGTTAAAGATTGAGAGTATCCACCTCATTGGCTATATCATTGCAAAGTCCACCAATAAATGTTCTGACTAAGGCATCTTTGGGCCGATGGCGGACCCAATTGGCTAGCTTTTGAAATTCATCCACAAAGTCTTGGACGGTAGTCTTTTGGCGAACCCGAGAAAGGAGTTTGTTGAAATTTTTGATATGCAGAAGGCCCAAAGCGAACAATCCCATGTAGCACAGGGATGGTGATGAAGATAATGATCGGGCCAGCATAGTGTGGAACAGGCCAAAACAATCTTTTCAGCGCTAGGGGTAGGGTGGAATCGAAAGAAACGACGAGCACGTGAGGCCCCCTTGTCCGGTTCATCACTGTTGAAGATTGGAAAGGTAAGGCGGGCGGGATGGGCTTGGACATTCCCCTCGTGAGTGCTATCATAAGGTCGTCCACATCCATGAAGGTGGTGACCATTACGAAAAATGTCATCCAAGCCGTGCAGGTGATCCTCATCTGCTGGAAGCCGATGCGGTGGGAGCTGCTACAGGGGGCCTCGGGGCAGCCCAGGCAAGGGAATGAAGAGACATTGCTGCTGCTCATGGGGAAGAGCCGGCAAGGGCCGTTAGGCTGGCAAAAACGTGGATTGTGGTTGCTGGGCTGGAACTATGGGTGTAGTAAAGGGCCCATAAGCCTGAAAAGAGGCCGGAGGGCATGGTGCACCTGTATGAGGGGAAGGGACAGGCGCATGTGGGTCTGCCCGGTCTATGAGAAGAGAGTTATACGGGTCAGGGGTGTTGGATTGCGGAGCTAATGATGATCCACGTGAGAGGGGCTTGGGCTTCTTGAGTGGAGTGGGAACCCGAATCCCTGCTGAGCAGAAGGGTCAGTGAAGACGACATCATGAGAAAGATAGTGGAAGTCGGTGCCGGGCAGTGCTGTGAACTGGCCAGGAAGGGAAGGAGAACTGTCTGAAGGAGATGGCATATATGGTGGTGGAAAGGTGGATGCTTGACCAGATGATGGAAGAAGACTGGATGGATGGATGTGCGATGGCAACGGTGAGAGCAACAAAGAAGATGGAGCTTGCTGGTCACCCAGGGATCCATGCTTGGCAAGAAACCCAGGTGCAAGCCAGAAATCTTGCCCAGCAAAGGGCCGATCGGCAGAAGAGAGACCCAGCAGGGCAGCTGGAAAAGATACAGTATGGCTGGGCGGCATAGTGACCAGCAGGTGCAAGGAAGTGGCCATGAGATCAGAGTTGGGCGCAACAGATGGAGCTGAAAAGGTGGAATTTTGTGAGGCAGAAGTCATTTCCGACTGGTGTAGGATAGCACCCTCAGGGCGAAAATGGGAGTTGACTGTGGTGGAGTGGCTGAGGAGATGGCAGCTGAGGGGCTAACTGCAAAGATCCCGAAAAGGAGAGGCAGAACCATGGCGGAGTCAGCAACCATAGAGATGGCAGATGCAGCTGGCAAGACGCATGTAGCGACAAGGATAGGAACACTGCCCAATGAAGAAGTAGGCGGCGCCAGAGGGGTGATGACAGCAACAGGCAATGACAACAGGTGTTCTCGGAGGTAGTGGGTGGAACAGGAGGTGAATCTGGCCATGGGACTCGACAGCTTTGTGTTTGGCTTCTTGTAATCCAGTGTTGATTTTTTCCTGTAAGGAGGCTAATTCAGCATCAAAGCGCTGGTGTTCCGCTTGAAGGCTAGAAGTGTGGGCCGCTACCTGCTAATGGAGGTCTGCAATTCGCTTGAGATGGGTAGCGAGATTGTTGTGCCATGACGGCAAAGCAGAGGAAGAATGGTCCCAGAAAAACCAAGTCTGATACTAATGTTGTGGATCTTTACTACAACAGGTATGTATGCAGGAGAAAGTTTTGAACTTTTTCGTTTGATTTCCCCTTAGTAGTGTCACAATCAATTTATAGGCTTCAAGCCTTTCTCTTATTAGAAATATGTCTAAACTAGGAATTAAATAACTATTAGTAATCTATCCTAATTCCAAACTAGGAAAGCAATAGATAATAAGAATCATACCTTTAACAAAACATGGCATTAATTGAAGTCTACCTACTAGGAAATACTATAGAAATGGAAAACTATGGTTCATAACAGCTCTGCTTTTTAAACCTTAGTCGAAGCAGGTTTTTCTCTGGCCATACACATTCCCCCGATCCTTTTCATGCAAAGACAGGCCCCATCCTTGTTAGGGGTTTAACTTTTAAGGGCTGGCCCTACCCAGATTGTAAAAATGCGGGTTAGGGCCGAAGATTTTGGGGTAGCCCAATCTTAGGGCCGAACCTTGAAATTTTTAGCCCGCCTTAAATAGAGTTGGGCTAGGGCAGAGGGGCAAAAATCCCCTGGGCTAGTTCGGTCAGCCCTCAAGTAGTAAAGTAATTATTTTTATATTTTTTAATAGTCCGATATATGCCATAAGGGAAGGAGAAAAGCAGAAGGTTGCTTATTTTAACGAACTTTAGGAGATTTTAAACTTGCAAGTCATCGTTATTAATTGTAAATGACCCCACCTAAAGATGAATGGTATACTATTTGTGTTATGGGGTCAGGTTAGGCCAGGCTAGGACCAAGAAATAAGCTAGCGGGCTATGGTTAGGGGCCAGCTCTGTGCCCAGCCCATCCTGACCCAGTTTCAGTCCTAATTCTCGTCTCCACTTTCTTGGGGCAAGGTCGTCATCCGTCTACATAGTCTCCTTTCATTCATGCCATGGTAAAGATAGGAGTGATATTGCACCTAAACCTATACCTTAACATTCAAACTGCATAGATGAGATGAATAGCAACCTTGGGAGTTCTAGAAGCATCAAGTTTATGGGGCTATTCACCCATCAATTAATCAAAAATAGCAGAGTACACAGAAGGAAAGATACAAGTGAGCCTAGAAAATGAATTATTTATGTTATTTCTCACAAATTAAAGGAAACTCTTGAGAACTTTAATCAAGTTGTTATTAGCACACATGTAGGACCGAACTTGTAACTCACACGGCTTGAGAAGATTTTTCTTATGGAGGATTTCATTTCTGAATATGCGGTTGTTCTTTTTACTCCATATATAATAGGTTGCACATTTTAGCAATGGCTTAAGGTTACTCAAAACTGGATAATTCTTTTTGAGATAATATATATGATTGAAAAGTTTAACACGCATGAAGACCGGAATTATCTACTCTGAGCAAGCAGAATATGGAGATCATAATTCACTTTGAGTAATCAGGAATGTGTGACAGTATGTTGTGTTATTGCCTATTTTACTAAAGTAAATCTGCCAACTATCAACTGTCAATTGTAAAAGGTGAGGTTTGTTGGGTATTGGAGAAAGCTCTGAATCTGAGTAAAAATAAAACCCATTGTTGATTTTAAGTAGTTGAAGTGTTTATGGGGTCATTTTTTAACTTTAAAGCTTGTAAATAAAGAAAATAAAATTTTTATAGAGCTCCCATATTAAAAAACACTATTAATGAAGTAGTAATATGTGGTGTTAATGGAGGTCCTGGTTAAGTTAGATATGAGCCTCTAATATTGGACAATATTGCATTTTGCATATGATTAGTATATATCTATTGTGTAGTAAATATACATTTACATCATGTACGTTGATACGTGTCTCACACTAACCTTTCTATGACATTTTCTAAATATTGGACAATATTGTATTTTCAAAAATGATTAGTAAAATTCTCTCATGTTAATGTGTGCATATGCACGTGCACTTTGACTACTTATGTAATGATGATAACCATATATAGTTCATTTTTTTAGAAAACAAGTGATATCTGCCATTTTTGAAATTACTTTTTTTCATTATGAAGCTATAATGAAGTTACAATTCATGTGTTGGAAACCCGTATACTTGTTTTAGGAATTTTTTTTTCCAGGGTCATATTTAGTGGCTGTTGTATTACACTTAACATACATGAGGTAAATTTTTCTCATAGGCTTGGACATGCTTGCTAATGCAAAAAGAGAATCAAAGGGTGATGGCGCATTCAAGGTACCTGAGGAGAAAAAGCTCTCTTCCTTATCTTCTATGGATGCAGAGGAGAAGCCTGATTATTGCTCTGAGGAGGTTGAGAATGACATGCCTTCAGTATCACATGGTCACTCCCGTCGCCATTATCGTGGATCTCATTGTGATGCTGGATCCTACTCTGGTAGGTGTTTTTTTAGATGGTTGTCCACAATTAAAAATCATTTTCAAAGTATAGCTTATGTTTCTAGATTGATTATGGCATGACTCTTGAACAATATCATATCAACCTTAAATATGATTTTTTGAGCCATAATAATGGCGATGGGATTGCAAAAAAAATTGTTCATCACATAATAAGTGGTAGCTTTGCATCTTTACTTTGGGAAATGGATGAGAAAGGAATTAAAGATTCCATTCAGTAATAGGGAAAATGTTGCTTCGTGATACCTCTTATCATCTATGGTGATGAAATACTAAGTTATTTGGTCAGCTTTCGGTATAACTTTCTGAGTCTGTAAAAGATACATCCATATGATTAATATTCTCTTGTGTTTATGTGGTTATTTCATTTTTCTTCTTCTATATTTCCTAGTTATGCTAAGAGAGAGGTTTTGCAGGGTCTTCAGTTACGGAGGATAACTCATATAATGATAGGCGAGATGGTGATGCTCGGGATAAGGATCTCTATAGTACCTGGAATGTAAGACACTGTTGCCTTCTCTTAGTTAAACTTAATATGTTGCATACATGCATTCTAGAAAATTAGAAAATTTATCCTCTGGGTATGATGTCGTTTTTTGTTTACGTGCTTTGTGTACATCTTTTTATGAATTCTGGTCGATAATGCAATGTCTATGAACTCTTTTTCTAAATTTGTTAAAGGATCCCAATGCATATAGCAGAAGCTTTGGAAGTTTTTGGTCTACTCCTATAAGTTATGACAGAAAACTCATGTACAGGATAGAAGAGACAGAAGGGAACACTCCAGGAGTGAGAGCTGTAGCACAGCTGACAAAAGAAGAAATTTCAGTGGAAGAGAGGCACGTGGATCATTATCATATGACCGTCACTATGAAAAAGGATCTGATAGAAAGCGATCTAGATATGAAAGTACACCAAGGACATCTGATATAAGCTCCTGTATGTGTGCATTTTTTTTAATACAAACTGTTGGACTATTTTCAAATTTATAGAAGTGCATTATTGACAGATTATAATTTACATATACAAATGTCCAGCCAAATCTGATTGGGATGATGGAAGATGGGAGTGGGAGGATACCCCACGTAGGGGAAGTCACTATACAAGTCGGCACCATCAACCATCACCATTCCCAATGCTTGTTGCTGCATCACCTGATGCTCGACTAGTGTCTCCCTGGCTAGGTGGTCAGACACCTCATTCACGTAAAAACTTAAACAAAATATTTCTTCATTTAGTGATATGGTGCAAGTCTAAGAAGAGCTTTTCCTTAGCTTTTGGAAATTTAACTTAAAAGTATTTGCAGGATCTACAGCATCACCGTGGGATCACATTAGTCCTTCTCCTGTGCCAATACGTGCATCTGGATCTTCCAGAAGACCTAGTTCTCGCATTGGTGGAAGGTCCTATCAACGTAATTTTGTTGCCAATAAGTCAAATTCAGCTATTCAGGTGTGATTTTGTTTGCTGCACTTGGTAATGGCATGACAAAAACGTCATAGTTCCCTGTGCTCATTAAGATGGTGTTTTACCCTAGTTTTAGATATTAAGAAATCCCATGCTTGCTGTTTTTGGTTGTTAGTTGCTTCCTATATAATGGCTGACATAGTTTTATGCAGAAATTTTCACATCTCTATATTTGCTGTCATCATATAATCTTTTTGACACGTTTATTTGTTCTATCCTTCTTTGATGCTTCTTTCTTTTATTAGGTGATAGGTTTTAGTTAAGAGGGTGTCTGGCCAGAGCTACAGCTCACTGAAGCTGCAGCTCTGGCTAGTCACTTTTTTTACTTATGCAAAACAAGTTGCAATGCTCCTGTTGGTTTAATTGTGCCTTGTACTTAACTTTGGTTTGCAAATTATCATTGTTTTGATTATTTTCCTACCTTAATTTTGCCATCTAACACGGGCAGATCCTTAGCAGTTCAGTGTTTGGGCATGTCATACTCACTTCATTAACAATTCTAAATGTCTGTTACCTTAATTTCATACATCTTTTTTTCTTGTCAGGAAAGTGAGGCAGATAATAACTCTGTCTTCAATGAAGGAAATCACGAAATCACAGAGAAGATGCGTATTGAAATGGAATATGATGCTGACCGGGCATGGTAAATGTTTTTTGATCTACCTATATCTATTGACAGGGATTTGGCACAAGCTGTTTCTGTATTAGTTTTGAACAGCTGGATTCTGGTTTTGTAACTTTGGAAAAATTGTTTTGTTTTTGTTATATTATAGGTATGACAGGGAGGAAGGTAACACAATGTGTGATGCTGATAGCTCATCGTTTTTTCTCGGGGATGAGTCTTCTTTTCAAAAGAAGGAAGCAGAACTAGCCAAGAGATTGGTGAGTTCTATTTTGAGTATGAATGCTTGTGTTAAGACTCTTCCTGTTTGCATAAAATGTACATTGTACATGTTAGTTGTAGCTTTAGATTGTAGAGAGTTTAATGTTAGGTTAATAGCTGCTGATTATAAATTTTGACTGCACAGATTCCCAACCAATGTGTTTTATTCTCTGCAATTGTCATCATCCTCACGAATGTTATGTATTTCCAATATTTTTGAGTTAATTACATGATTTTGCTTCACCTGTATATAAAATTTGAAGTTGATCACGCCTACTTAGTCAAATCTTCTTTGGCCTTTTCTAGATATCTCTTGGAACCATTAGCTAATTGATGTTTTACTTGTTTCATTTTACTGGTTTCAATCTATTTTAGGTGTGGCTTTTCTGTCATAACATCTTTTTTGGAGTTTTTTGTGTCATTATATCCTGCCCAAAGCTTGAATTTAATTCATGATGAGTCATCCTTATATTATTTAAACCTTTTTTCCCGATTAAGTGGATTGTGCTTGTGGTAGGCATCTTTGATGTGGTCTCACATTCTTCTATTGAGGAATTTAAGAGGTAACAGACTTACCCGAATAAATTTAAATGGTAACAGGGTAGTAGAACTTGAATTCAAAATGCTATGATAAAGAGATGGTCTTGTATGCTGTGATAGACTAGCACCTTGTTCTTTAGTCTCAGGAGAACCAAAAACAAAAAGAGTTTCTGGTGCCAAAAAATGTGAGAATCTCTCACTGCATGTTCAATTATTTGATTTGACTTGTATGCTGGCACACATCTGTTGCGGTCTGAATTCTGCAACTTTGCAGATTGCCAAATTGTTGTCTTGGCTGACATTTCTTTGTCCCTTAAGTTTAGAAAATTGTTGTGAGAGAGATAAAGAAATAAACAGCCTTCAGTGGTAGATTCTCAAAGCTTACATCAGTATATCCAATGCTCACACACAAATGTGTAAAATGTTAACATTTGCCTTTTACTCAATAACTTGATGTCCACAGTGGTTATACAATTACTGAAAAGTAAACTATTATTTTTATGATGGAAAAAGTGATGTAAGTGTTGACAATCTTATGTCGAATCATTTGCTCCGAATACCCACATCACTCTGAATTTTTTTAGTGGTTTTCTAATTTTTTTGTATGCTTTTAGTAATTTACAATGATTAATAATGCAGCTACGCAAGGATGGAACACCAATGACGCTTGCTCAGAGCAAGAAGATGTCTCAGATGACTGCTGATAATGCTCAGTGGGAGGATCGACAACTTTTGAGGTCAGGGGCTGTCAGAGGAACAGAGGTGCAAACCGAGTTTGATGATGAGGATGAAAAGAAAGTTATTCTTCTTGTTCATGGTACATAAAAATTTTTGGATCATTTTTGTACCTAGTAGATGCTTGGATAAGAAACAGAACATTAATGTCCACTTATCTAATATTTTCAAGATACAAAGCCTCCATTCCTAGATGGACGTGTAGTTTTCACAAAGCAAGCAGAGCCGGTAATGCCCTTAAAGGATCCAACATCAGATATGGCAATAATATCTCGCAAAGGATCAGCTTTGGTGAGAGAAATTCATGAAAAACAGAGTCAAAACAAATCAAGGCAAAGATTTTGGGAGCTTGCTGGTTCTACACTTGGAAACATTTTAGGTGTTGAGAAGACAGCAGAACAGGTATTTATTCTTGTTTCATTCTTTTGGTATCTACTACCTCTGCTTAGCTACTTATGAGAATAGTAAAGAAAATGGATATATGATCCATTGAAGTGTAGAGAAGAATGCATACAAATATTTTTGTATACGTTGGATGAAAATCTTGATATTTTTAAAGCATTTAGGTAAAGTGGTTGATTTTAATTGTCCTTATTCTTGGATTTCCTGGGAATGTTAAAGAGATAAGTTGCTTGTTAACGTGTACAAAAATGCATTCCTTGACACCAAGTGTTATGGGACCAAGGGGCTGTGGTCCATTTTGATAAGTGGAGCCACTGATTGTAGTGTGCGCTTTTTGACTTCCCTTTCATAATCATAATCAAGTAGCGCCTTTTCCCAACAATTTGGGTTGAAGATATGGGTCTTACGCCCCCATTTTAGCTTATTTTATGTCAACTTTTTTGGTAAGAGAAAGCATAATAATTTCCTTCTTTATTAATTCTATTCAAGTTCTTTTAGGTCTTCCTCTCCTTATTTTGGCATTATTTATATAAAACCCTTTCAACCTTCCTACCAAGACATCCATTAGTCTTCTTTGTACAAGCCCATACTAACGTAACTTACTCCTTGAGCTTCTCTCCTAAAGGTGTTACCCATAAGTTCTCACATATATACTCATTTTTAATCTTATCTTTCCTAGTTATTCCACATATTTACCTTTAACATCCCCATTTCAACTACATTTAATTTATTTATATGACTTTTCTATGGTGCCCAACTGATGTAAACCTTGTAAACCATAAGGTTTACAGGTTAATTGGAGCTGTGAAAGGTGGATGAATGGAGGAATCCCTGCTGGTATGAAACTAGTAGGAACGAAGGAAAGGGGAGAAGTTCTAGGTCAAGAATCCTACTAAATTAAAATATCCTATGGTCCATAACAATCTACCACGTTTTGCTATTGCCTTGACCTCAAGGCGCAAAATCAGGAAAACGAGTGTAGAAGTCATCCTCGGACATCCATGTAGACTCCTCCAAAGAACAACCATGCCATTCAACTAATATCTCCAGAAATAATCAGCCTGCTCGATGAATGTGGCGAGTGTCAATGATAGTAGAAGGACACAATAACGGTGGAACGGGAGCTAAAAACACACTTGGAGCGCTTAAGGAAAAATGTATGCTGTACCAAATGTCAAAAACTGTGCGAAGATGAACTAAATGAGCCTCCCATGTCGGATTGTAGACTAATATGTCATCAAAAAATACAAGGACAAAACGGCGAAGATGGGGCTGAAATACCTCGTTCATCAAGCTCTGGAAAGTCAAAGGAGCATTTGTTAATCCGAATGGCATCACAAGGAATTCATGAGGCGGAATCAGCCTGGCAGTGGGGCTGGAGCCACTGGTTGCCTTTCAGCCGCTGAGTGAATCGCCGCCACGCTAGGAGTTTTGCTAGAAGTCAAAAACAGGCCGGCGACTCCCTGGGAGCCGCTGATGGCTTGGGTTTTGATGCCGCATCTGATCCACTTTGGTTATGCTTGTCCTTGGCCGCCATGCTCTTAGTTTGAACCATGAATATCACCCATTGTCTCTTATACTAGTGCTAAGGTTTACATGATTAATTGGAGCTGTGAAAGGTGGATGAATGGAGGAGGAGGAATCCCTGCTGGTATGAAACCAGTAGGAATGAAGGAAAGGGGAGAAGTTCTGGGTCAACAGAGAGGAGAGGAGAGAGTTAGGGCATAATTCTTTTCTTAATCAGTCATTAGGGCAAAAACCCATACATAATAACGCTTAATGGGCCTGGGCCTTATTAAACTAATACTAATTAAGGCCTTATTACACAAAGCCTACTGCCTACTAACAAGCATCCTACTAAATGAAAATATCCTATGGTCCATAACACCAGCATTCTGGTCCATAAAGTATTGCGGGCCTAATAGAAGTCCTATAGAACTTACCTTTAAGCCTATTTTTGACCTCCTAATTTTAACGAGTGTAGATAGAGGGCCACAAATGTTTGAATGGGCCCAAATTTGGTGCTCTACCATCTTCATTAATTCTTTTTAAATCACCATGGTCCCACACCCTTGTGACCCCTGTGGTGCCCATGGATCAAAGACATCAAGACATGGGGTTTTCTCTGTTAGAATCAAGACATGGGGTTTTCTCTGTTGACATCAAGACATGGGGTTTTCCCACACAATTGTGCGCAATACAACATCATTTATGCATTAGAAGTTATCTCTATTCATAGTTTCATATTTTGTTTTCATGTGTTTTAGGAACTTTGTATAAACACTTCTGCAGATTATTAAGTTCATTCATATAGGTTAATAATTCATGCAATCCTTCAACTTTGGTGGTCTTTACTTTCCAAGAATTTAGATGAAATAAAATAATTGATAATTTTGTTGTAAAAATGTTTTGTGATTCAGATTGACGCGGATACAGCCGAGGTTGGGGAGCATGGTGAGGTTGACTTTAAGGAAGATGCAAAATTTGCACAACATATGAAAGAAAAAGGTGAAGCTGTGAGTGACTTTGCGAAGTCAAAATCCATAGAACAACAACGGCAATACCTTCCAATTTATTCAGTACGCGATGAACTGTTGCAGGTTCGATTTAATTTAAAATTTCTTTATATTCATCTGATGTTTTTAGAGAGAAAATGTGATTTCAAGGAATGGAATCTTGATTTTATTTCATTTTCCCTTGTATAATGTGCAAAATGAATGGGTTTTTCCATTTAATATTCCATTTTATCTTGTGACAGCTAAAAACTTTAATAGACTTTGTTGCATCAGTGCTAATTATATAGGTTTTCTAGTCAAATACTTTTTTTCCCCGGGTGACTGATGAGGCAGAGCAGAATATGTAGTAAACAAACCAATTTACTTATGATGGCTTCCCTCAACAAGAGAGGACTTAATCTTTTTGTTGAACTGTTGCTGAGGACTTTTTGATTGAGAAGCGTTTTCTACTGTAGTTGCTACCAACACAAGAAATTGCTGTATTTCTGAAGTTGAAACAGTAATAAATGTGTGCTGATTACACCCAAGTGAAAATAAAATAACCAGAAAAGAATAAAAGAGACTAACAAGAAAAAGTATAGGATTTCGAAGTCCACTTATACGCTAAGTCTGGATTCAATTGGTGAAAGAAGCCATGATTTGCAGCATGATTGATACTCCTAATCAATGTATGTTGTAGACGTTCAGCTACAAGAGTGCAATCTCTTGTAGGAGAATCTAAAATTTAAACTCCACTTTTATTAATTCTGTAAATCTTACTGCTGTATGGATACTATTTTCTGATTATCTACTATTTTACGATCCTATTTGGGTAAATCTGACATCGTAAACTCTGGGACTTACTAAAATCCCTTGACTTCGCCAAAACTACTTAAAATTCTGACGCATTTCATGGGTTTTTTCCTTCTTCTTTGCAACTACTGCCTCTTCTAAATTTAAAACTAAATGCCCTACTTCTACATCTTCGTTTCTTTATTGTTTTTAAATTCTACTTATGTTGTCTGTAAAAATTGGTTCAGGTGGTTCGCGAAAATCAGGTAGTTGTTGTGGTGGGTGAAACTGGATCTGGAAAAACTACTCAACTGACACAGGTTTGTCATGATTATCATCAAATGATGGGTCTGTCTTGTATTCTTTATGGTGGAACTTTTAATTATTTTTGTGATGTGTGTAAGTTGAGCACTTTGGTTTTTTTTCTTTTTCTTTTTCATTTTGTTCTGACCACAATAATTACTTGGCAGTATCTACATGAAGATGGGTACACGGAAAATGGTATTGTTGGTTGTACTCAACCAAGGCGTGTGGCTGCTATGAGTGTCGCCAAACGGGTCAGTGAAGAGATGGAAACTGAATTAGGGGGCAAAGTTGGTTATGCTATCCGTTTTGAAGATGTTACTGGACCAAATACTGTAATTAAGGTACTAATATATGACATCAGACTTATCTTCCAGTGCCATATATGTAAATATTTCATGCTGTATGTTTTTCTCTGTATTTTTCTTTCCCCACAGAACCTTTTTACTGTGTATGGAACTTAGAGATACTTTAGGTAGGCTTTAAAGCATATTTGTTTGCCATGGTTAGTTGATGTTAACAGTCAATTGCCAATCATAGCTTCAAACACCTGTTAGGGGACATAACACAGTTTTCAATTGTACACAACAGTTTTGACATATATTATTTCTCATTGGCATACTCTTAGTTTTATGCTTGGTTTCTGTCCTTTGGTAAATCCATGGTCATCTTTTTCTCCATCAAAATTTGATTATGTTCTGCTGCTTAAATATTAGCTAATTTTTTTTAAGTTGACTAGCACTAGGAAATATTGATAGAATTAAGAGAACTAGGCTTTGAGAAAGGGGAAGAACTCTCTGTATTGCAATAATGAAAGAGAAGATAATACGGAATGGGTTTGACCAGCCTCTAATAGGCCTAGGTTGCCAATTACAAGAAAATACTATAACATCCTCACTTAAGTGAAGGGCTGACCAATAAGAAAATAAGATTACACACTAATGACTAAAGTACCCCTTCTTAATATAGACTCTATACTAATTTCTTAAACAAATAAATAAGCACAAGTGCAAATACTCAGCTAACAAATATAAGAAAAAGTTATCCTTTTTAAGAACAAAATTCTAGGCTTGGGGTGGGGGGTGGGGATGCTCACAAGGGTCATATGAAGGTGGGTCTAAGGGGAACAGGGAACTAGAATGGCATTGTTGATGATGGACCTCCAACTTTGGGCCCTTCCACTTGAGCTAGTGAATGTCAGATGTTGAAATGGGGTTGAAATTTCCCATGCTGCAAGCATGCAACCATCTGGGCCCATTTGGGGTCCACATATAAGATAAGCCTTGACTCACAGTTCTTTGATCAGCATGTTTTTAGACAAATTCCTCTTGGTTCCACCCCTACTCAACATGTGGATCCCCTTTTTGATGTGGGAACAGCGATATTAGCTGGTTTTTTGGAAATAGTTTTAGTGCCATTTTTTTTTAAAAAAATTTGTAACAATATGTGCACTTGTCCAGTCTTTGCCCTTGTATTGCAGAATTTTGGCCTTGTACCCAATAATGCATGTGTCTGCTAACTAATTACTCTTAGCTTTTGAAGGCTTTTCTCTGCAATGCAATTTTTTTTAACTCCCGATTTTTTGTTTTTGTTTAGTATATGACGGATGGAGTGCTTCTTAGAGAAACATTGAAGGACTCTGAACTTGAAAAATACCGGTATGGCTTCTGCTCCTTCATGTTTGGTGTTTTAGTTTGAGCATCTTATTTTCCCTGCTTCTGTGGTATCACCGAATTAGTTTCCACAAGGCATGTGCTAACTGCCAATAGAATTCAAATCTACTTGGTGATGGTTTATCTTGTAGCTTTTATTAATTTTGCCGGTTAACTATTAGACTTGCATATGTGTATTTGTGTGCTGCTTTTGCCAGCAGTTTTTTTTTTGCTGAACTGGGCAGACTTGGCACATGCCTTGGGAACCAAAATTAGTGACAGGGTCTTGCAACAAATTGTTTCCCTCTTGGCAAAGATATTCCCCTTGGCACTATTATGGGAGACTCTTCTTGCAAAAATGCTATTTTGTGACGAAAATGTGATGGCATGTGCTTCAAAGAGAGCAGTGGGGCATTTTTTTCGTGGATTTGCACAGCATGGGATAAGGATTTTGCCCTTTTTTGGAATTGTTGCACAGAGTTCCTATTACATAACTGTGCTAAACCCTTTAACATAAACTTTGTGCAATCAAGGCCAGAAATCTTCTTCCCTTGTTTTGTATTTGTTTGGACCAACCAAACTGTTTTTTTCTTGCATATGGGTTCTTACATGTTTTATGCAACATATAACAATCTTCTGCAGTGGAGATTGGTTGTAGGCGTATGAACGAGGTTCTGAATACATGGAATAGAGGGGAAGCAGAAAATTGAGCTGCCACTTCTTGAATGTGGCTGTGCAAGTAGTGTTTTCAATTGTTCCAATTGGAAACTTCCAATGGAGATAGAAATAAGAAAGTCAGTATTGAATAGCTGTCAGAAACACTCTCTGCAGCTCTTCTTTTTGAAGAGCATTTAACACAAACATATTGTGTTGAGGTGAGTGTTCAGAATGGGTCAAACTCTATTGGACCTCCTTGAATTACATAATTAACGTTATTCAACAGACAAGGTGGATGTGTTTTTGCCATAAAACTTTCCAGGATTTTGAAATTTGCATGCAAGAACACTCAGAACTGCATATTCTGTTGTGTCACTTTTTCAGCATGAAGAAATCTTTGGCAAAGAAAGTTTAAACATTTGGAACTTTTGACTTTTCGGCGCCTGGGGGGAGGGGGCTTTTTTTATCCTTTTGCTTTGTAAAGAGTGTCATCATCATCATCATCATCATCATCATCATCAAATACCTCATCCCATTTGTATGAGGTCGGATTAGTGTATAATGAGTATATTGGTAACATTATCAAATGATTATTCATGTAGAGGCTAAGTTGTAATTGTAAATTTTTCAGGATTATATATAATTTTTATGTAGAGCTTAATACAAATTATCATTTTTAGAAGCTGTTTTAACTAAGGATATGGAGTAGGTGTATTTGTTTTAATTAAAAAAATACATGTGTGTCTGGATGGCAGGAGGCGGTTTCAAGAATACTTCATCCATTGCCTAGTAGTCCACTCCCCTCATTTTACTCCACCTCAATCTTTCTTTGTGCGCCTGTGACATCTTCTGCACCTCGGCTGCTTTCTTTTCTGCTACTAGCCTACTACTACCTTCTATTTTATCCCTTCTTACTTATTATCTAGTCCTTTCTTCTCTCTTGCCTGTGACATTGCATTGCTATCTTCTTCTTCGCCTGCTGCTTTATCTTCTTTTTTGCTAACTATTTCTTTGAGTGCTGTTTCTAATGTTTTATAGATTTATTTCACAATGCTGCCTTTTCACCTTAGGCCTTATTTTTCATGTACAATCACCTTTGCTATGCTTCATCATATTTCATCCATTACTTAAGCCCGTACCCACATCAAAACATCATAGGTCATTTTTTTGAATCCTATCGTTGTTTGCAAGGCATACCCTTTTCTCTCATTCGTCTAGAATTTAAAACTCAAAGAGTTTATAACTTGCATGGTCCAGCCCAACCCTCCGGTAAAAGACTAACTTTCCGTCAACCTCAATATTGTTCATCGGATACCTACTTATATCGATCTTGTGTGACATGCCCTGTAGTTTTGTTACCTTTAAAGTAAATGGGCATCATATTGAATTATCTAGTGGCAGCAACTTATGTTGCATAAAGTTGCTTGTTGTTTGGCAGGAGTGAGCTTTGATAATCTATTGTAGTTTTTCATTATGAAGGTTTGCTATTTATACTCCATGTTGTACGACAGCACCGCAATAGTTAAATTGAGTTTGGCTTTTGCATGTTGGGTTCTCAAATTCTATATGTCTGCAGTGTAGTTATCATGGATGAAGCACATGAGAGATCGTTGAATACTGATGTATTGTTTGGGATACTGAAGAAAGTAGTTGCACAACGCCGTGACTTCAAGCTCATAGTAACATCTGCAACTTTAAATGCACAGAAATTCTCCAACTTCTTTGGAAGGTACATTTTTTGCATGCAGTACATTGGAAAATTTTTATTGTGCACTAACATTGTTTATTGTTTTTCTCTCTTCTCCCTTTTCAAAACTGAAATAGGGAAAATACTTATCGAAATGTTTGTCATCATTATTGCACTTTATCCCAATAATATTTGGTGTGGGTGGATTAGTCATTTGTCAATCCACTCATTTTTCTGCATAGTCAACACTAAGTAATTGCATGCTCAATTTTCTCATCTTCATTTTTCACTTGTTATATTAAAGTTTTCACGACTACTATGTGCAGGAAAATGTTCTTCGCGTTCTTTTTATCTTAATGCTTCTTCTTTCTCAATTTTCATTTATCTTGGAAATATCTGAGCACTTGTGATTTACTCTTTTCTCATATGATGTGTGTTCTATTTTTAACTCTTGTGTTTTCAACTAAGATGAACTAAGGGGCTGTTTGGCTCCCGCTTTAAGGGTAAAGCGTTCCGCTTTAGGCTTTTTATCCTGGCCAAAACATCATGTCAAGATTTCTGCCACTCTATAAGCTTACACTCCTCCTGAGTAGATTCAAGAAAGGCGCTTTGCTTTAAATCCCAAAGCGGAGCCAAACAGCCCCTAAATATAAAAACACAGTTCTCTTCTAAAAAATCTTGGCATAACATTTTTTATTGTATTCTTTGTGGTATCATTTCTGTCGGAAATACTTTATTTATTTTAAATTAAAGAATGAAGAACTATGTGGTTTGCCTAAGATGCTGGTGTACATTTTATGAAATATTGATTGTAGTACTTTCAAAGGATTGAAAATGCAATGAATTAATGATGCACTTTTAAGTCTCATTCGTCAAGTGTTCCATATATCAGCAGTTGAACATATACAAAAAATGCAATCTCTGATCTCAGCACCATCTCAGTCATATAAATAGAAGAGATTGTGGAGTGATTGCAGGAGAGATTGGGAATCTCTGTTGATATATCAGTAAACAAACATATATGTGAATGCAATATCTATTTATTTAACACCTCAAAATATTTAAATTAACAAAGTAATAAGACTAAAGAATATTAACTCATAATAAATATCAACTACAAAAGATCCGGATTAGTAACTAATTAAATAGATCACAGAAATACAGCTATTTCTTGCATCAAAATTTAAAAAATCTTGTCAAAACATAATCAGTGACATAAATACATGAATTGATAACATTATTTAGTAAGCTATGTGGCCCTAGATATTAAAGATCTTGCCTACCTATGTTATTTTGACTACCTGATTAAAAAAATTGCTATTGGGAAAAAAGGGACAATAATCAATAAGATATGGATTATGAATTCAAACAAAATAAACAGCAAGAAAAATGTCAGAAATACGAAATTTCTGGCCCAATGATATTAAAATCAGCATAGATATAAAATTTTTACAAGGAAGATAAACAGTACTGTGATTACATAATATGATTCAAACTAAGAAGATGAAAACTAAAGGGCATTAAAGCATATAGCACAGAGAAAAAAGAAAATGGTATCAAGTAAAAAAAAGGGGAAGATAATCAATAGACATGGATTACAAATTCAAACAAAAAAATAGCTAGAAAAACATTAAAATACTAGAAAGAGGATTTCATTTAATCACTACCCAATGGATGATTCTGGTTCTTTAGTTTGGAGCTCAATGTTTCTAAAATTAGCATAAACTTTAAACTTTTACAACAAGGAAGTTAACCAGATCAGTTTTAAACTTAAAAACTAAAGAAAATTGAATCATATAGTAGAGTTTCCGATTGATCATATGAATCATTTTTTTTTGAAAGGGCTTTTATGCAAAAGGGAGAAAAGCCCTGCAAAAATCGCCATGTGTCACTTCTAAGTGTATCAAAGTGAAAAGATAGTAGCTTAAAAAGTGAAATCAACTGAAAAGATTAAAATGCCAATTTTAAGTGAATCAACTAAAAAAATCAAAATGAAAGGAAAATGATGGCTGTAGAATGGTGTATTTTAGTGAACAAAGTGAAGGGAGCTTATATAATAATGTGTCGAGCAAAAGTTTTAAAATTATTGTTTAAAAGCAACAAAATGCGACAAGGAGGTCCCCCGTCCAAAAGTGGCCCAGCAGACTGGCCAACAGCCAATCTGATGAGGTAGTTGACAGATCAAGACCGTGGGCAAGGCAAATGGTGTGGGAGGGCACTTCTTGGTGTAGTTTGACCATGGCTAATCTTTCCAACATATGCAATTTATCTTCAGTCTAGGATATAGTAACTGGCTACTAAAAAGTCTGTTTTTTTATTTATTTTGAATTTGAATATATATATGGAACGAGATATGCAAACTAATGCATCATGATAGCAATTTCTTAGAATATTTTTTCAACTCATACCTAACAATTGAACTATTTTTCAGCGTGCCTATATTCAGCATCCCTGGGAGGACATTCCCCGTGAATATCTTATATAGCAAGACACCTTGTGAAGATTATGTTGAAGCTGCAGTGAAGCAGGCCATGACTGTCCACATTACCAGCCCCCCGGGTGACATTCTAATTTTCATGACTGGCCAGGATGAGATTGAAGCCACCTGTTATGCACTTGCTGAACGTGTGGAGCAGCTTGTTTCAAGCACTAAGAAAGCAGTTCCCAAGCTCTCCATACTTCCTATCTACTCTCAGCTCCCCGCTGACCTTCAGGCCAAAATTTTTCAAAAAGCTGAAGATGGTGCGCGGAAATGCATTGTCGCAACTAACATTGCTGAGACATCTCTAACTGTGGATGGAATCTTCTATGTCATTGACACGGGATATGGGAAAATGAAGGTGTACAACCCTAGGATGGGTATGGATGCTCTGCAGGTTTTCCCAGTAAGCCAGGCTGCTGCTGGACAGCGAGCTGGCCGAGCTGGAAGGACAGGACCTGGTACCTGTTATCGACTTTATACGGAGTCTGCATATCAGAATGAGTTGCTACCTAATCCGGTACCAGAGATTCAGAGGACAAACCTTGGAAATGTTGTGTTGTTGCTCAAGTCGCTTAAAGTTGAAAACTTGTTGGACTTTGATTTCATGGATCCACCACCTCAAGATAACATACTCAATTCCATGTACCAGTTGTGGGTGTTGGGGGCATTGAACAATGTTGGAAGTCTCACAGAGATTGGTTGGAAAATGGTGGAGTTTCCACTGGACCCACCACTTGCTAAGATGCTTTTAATGGGTGAGCAGCTTGGGTGCTTGGATGAGGTGCTTACCATTGTGTCCATGCTCTCGGTACCATCTGTTTTCTTTCGCCCAAAGGATAGGGCAGAGGAGAGTGATGCTGCGCGAGAGAAATTTTTTGTACCAGAATCTGACCATTTAACTTTACTTAATGTCTACCAGCAATGGAAGTCTAACAAATACCGAGGAGACTGGTGTAATGACCACTTTCTCCATGTAAAAGGTTTGAAGAAAGCAAGAGAAGTAAGGTCCCAATTGCTGGACATACTCAAGACTCTCAAAATTCCTTTGACTACATGTGGTCCAGATTGGGATTTTGTAAGAATGGCTATTTGTTCGGCATATTTCCATAATTCTGCAAGGCAGAAGGGTGTTGGAGAGTATGTGAACTGCCGGAATGGGATGCCTTGCCATTTGCATCCAAGCAGTGCTCTCTATGGCCTTGGTTACACTCCTGAATATTTGGTATACCATGAGCTAATATTGACTACCAAAGAGTATATGCAATGTGCAACAGCTGTGGAGCCACACTGGTTGGCCGAGCTGGGTCCTATGTTCTTCTCTGTGAAGGATTCAGATACTTCAATGTTGGAGCACAAGAAGAAGCAGAAGGAGGAGAAGAGTGCAATGGAGGAGGAAATGGAGAGTCTAAGAAGGGAGCAAGCTGAAGCTGAGAGGGATAGAAAGGCAAAAGAGTTGGCAAAAAGGGCTAGGCAGCAACAGAAGATTTTAATGGTAGGGCAACAAAAGCCATCTACATATTTGAAACCATCCAAAAGGCTTGGGTTGTAACATCAATATTCATTTCTTGTGTATATATGTTAGCCTCTTCATAAATTAATATTGAAAATTGTGAAGGGTGTGAATCAAATATAGTGGCCTCTGTCACGGGATTTTGCTTCTACTTTTTGATGATTGCACATTGTTGTAACATAAGATATTCTATCATAGTTGATGCCCAATTACCATTTGTTTTCCAACTTGTTCTTTTTTCTTTAATCAGTGATTGCAATGTTGGAAAAAGTGACATGATTAATTTTTTATTTTTTCTTCCGTTCTCGTAAAAGAAGGTTATGCTGTTCATCTCTGGGACTTAACCGAATAAAAACCTTGTGACCCAGTTGAACTGTAGTGCTAGAAGTGCCATAGTTACTTCGGAATGTCTTCGTGGGATCAAAATGCAAGGAAGGAGTGGAATAGACGAATGGTCTAGAAGAATTTTGAATGCAGTAGAAGTAAATTAGAATGGACCTCTTTCAATCTAACAAGAAGTTCACCACTTTCAATCTAAGAAGTTCGGTTGAAGGTCTGATGTCTCTTGTCATTGTCATTATCCCTGTTTAAAATTCATACGTATTTCTATGCCATATCTCAGCAGTTCATTGCTGGGAGGTAAAACTTTATACTATATCCTATAGTGACGCAACATTCTTCAAGAAATAGTTACGCTCTGCCTAATGAGCATCTCTTCTCAAATGTAATATGATTCGTGCCCACTAAATTACGTACGTCCAAGTAATATAAAGGAAAAAGTTAACATGTGTGTGCGACTGGTGCATTGCGTGCTGTCAGTTGTGCGTATATAATGGGGCAGGTGGGCGGATTAAAGTGCACCTGTCCTATGGGTAACACGGAAGTCGTGCAGCTTGAAAGTGCCATAGGCTCATATAAACTGAACTCTAATACAAATATTATCTATTCTATATTTATAGTTATATATGATTTTTTAAAATAAATTAAAATTATTTTATTTTAAAAAGACATCTATATAAAGTTTTTCAAAATAAATTAAAATTATCTCATTTCGAAATATGTAGCTATTAACATGGGACAGAAGGAGCATTTTTCTTTTATTTTTGACTTATGTTAAATACTCTCCACATTACAAGTAAGAAGGAAGCAACTTAACTAGTACCCTACTCTTGAAGTGTCTTTATCAGGAAAAAAGTGAAAAAAATACTCAATCATGTCAAAAAGCTTTAAACAGGGCAGCTAAAGAATCATCCACAAGACACCCAAAGCAATCACCATTCTCACATGCAAGATTCAAGTGTTCCTCACTAGTATTGTAACGGAGGTATCCACATTGCAATTAATGACAGAACAAGAGTTCAGTTACAACATGCGGCCGCACTCCTACTGTCGAAAGCTCACCTTTTACAAAATAAGGCTAGCACCATTCCATGGTCTCTCGGATACACTCACTGTTCTTTGCCTGTGACGACCCTGTTTTCTCATATCATGGCCATGTGCGATCTGCAGCCTATTCCCAATCAGAAGATCCATAGGCCATCTTTAGAAGGTCACCCGAGCAAGTATTTCCCTTCACTGTAATCCAGCTATTGTTTCTTCTTCTGTTTTGCCGAGAATCTTCGAATCATCATATATATATATAGTTATGTACGTCTATAAATCTACAAGATATAGTTGGTATTCTATAATCAATCAAGTAGTGCTTGGTCTCAGAGTGCTGCTTCAATTGCCCCATTTGACCAGGGCGGAGTGTCCTCTGGTAACAACTGAAAAAACGTTTTTCTTTTTTTTGCTTCGGCCAGCCACACTGCTCACCCTTACTAGAAACACACTTGGGGAGATAAAAAATGCTTTAGTGACGTGAAGATTTATACTTACCTAAGCTAGAAACCGTTGATTAGTGGGGTCCAATACTTTATTTTCCAAACGCCCTTGATTAGGGGGGTCTATTTTTCTGGACCCCACTAATCAACGGTTTCTAGATGATAAAAGTAGGTTCATCAAAACCCTGACACCAGTGTAGCATTACTCCTTGTTGAGCTGCAGTATGTATCATTTGGTGGTCAGAATGCAGCAGATATGTGTCAACATGATTAAGATGGACTGGAGTTCGGAATGCAGCAGTTCGACTGCAAAAGCAAAGATTCTGTGTATTCCATTTGAAGTTCGTCATTTTATGTGCTGCACGAAGCTGGCAATTATAAGTACCAGCAGACAAAATCGTAGATTGTAGACGGTACTATCAATATGCCAAAATTCCTTGAGACGGTACTATCAAAGCAATTTGCCGACTATCACAGAGCCTTATGATCTTCTCTTCAAGTCTAGCATCATCTCAACCAAATATGTTTACAGCCATTTTTACTTCTCAACTCATGCTTCCTACATTGAAGAATTTGCAATGGATCCTTCTTTGCTTAATTATAGTTGTGCTCTCTTCTTATGAGTCAATCCATGCCCAGTCTCCTCCTCCCCACTCCACTGCATCTACTTCCAGTATATGGGCGAACAGCCCCTCCCTCGCCGGCTCAGCCACATTCCAAGATGGAACCACCATGAGACCCATCCTCTCCATACGGAGGCAAGACGGGTACAATACCAGCATAGAGTTTCACTGCGGGTTTGCCAGTAATGGCACTGCACATGATCTGTTCCTCTTTGCAGTCTTTGCTTATGGGTTCTTTGACGATGGTAGAGTGACAGATGCTCAACTAGTCTGGTCAGCAAATAGAGACAAACCTATCAGAGAAAATGGGACTCTTGAGCTTACTGCTGATGGCAACCTTGTTTTGAAGGATGTGGATGGGACCAAGGTTTGGTCCAGTGACACATCTAACATGTACGCTGCAGGCTTGAGTATGTTGGACACGGGGAATCTGGTCCTCTTTAACCAAGAAAATGTGACACTTTGGCAATCCTTTGATCATCCAACTGACACTCTGCTTGTTGGGCAGCAGGTGGTTTATGGCCAGCGGCTTAGTGCCTCTAATTGGACAACAGGTCAGTTTTTCATAGATTTTGGTCCGCATGGTCCAGGTGCTTTTGTCGATTCAAATCCTCCCCAGATGTATTTTGCTTTCCTTAATTGTAGCTTTGATGCAATGCAAGTATTAAATGGTAGCTTGAGACTTTTCAGAAGAAATGGAGAGGTCGTTGATGTCTTATATCAGTTGCCTGACCCATCATCAGTTCAGTTCTTGAGATTGGAGTCAAATGGGCATTTTATAATCTATGAATGGAACGGAGAAGTGTGGGGGATGATGGGTGACTTCTTTTGGTTTTCTATCGATGATTGTGATTATCCCACAGTCTGTGGGAGTTATGGGATTTGCTCAAATGGACAGTGCAGCTGTCCTGGAGGTGAAATCATTGATGACAAACCCCAATACTTCAAACAAATAGATGGTAGGCAAGTCAATTTGGGATGTAGAGAGATTATCCCTTTGACTTGTGAAGATTATCAATACCACCACCTTCTAGACCTTGAAGATATATCCTATTTCAACTACATTGATGCCTATGCAGCAAGTATGGTGGGAACAGATGTAGAAACCTGCAGGAAAGCTTGTCTCAGCAACTGTTCTTGCAAGGCTGCTCTATTTAATTACAATGACAATGTTACAAATGGCTCCTGCTACTTACCATCGCAGGTGTTTTCACTTAGAAACATGCCAGAGCATTCATTTCGGTATTCTCATTCATCTGCATATTTGAAGGTGCAAATTATGCGTAGAATACAAAGTGCTTCACCTCATGTTTTGGTTAAAATTAGCATTATCAGTTCAATTGTTGTATTTCTTGTGTGTGGTTGCATATGGTATGTGAAGAAGAAAAAAAATGCTCCTAAGCAAGAGGACTATTTTGCTGATATGGTAGAAATGACAATTAGATTTACCTATGAAGATTTAAAATCCATTACAGATGATTTTCATACAAAACTGGGTGAAGGAGGATTTGGGGCTGTGTTTGAAGGGACCCTGCCTGGTGGCACAAAAGTCGCAGTAAAACAGTTGGACAGCAGGAGCCAAGGGATAAAGGAGTTCCTAGCAGAGGTAAAATGCGTTGGATGCATTCACCATTTTAATCTGGTAAAATTGATTGGTTTTTGTGCGGAAAAGTCACACAAACTTCTCGTTTATGAGTACATGAGAAATGGGTCCTTGGACAAATGGATCTTTCATGGCAGTGCAAGATCAGCCCTTAGTTGGCAAATAAGGCAAAAGATTATTCTTGACATAGCCAAGGGCTTGCAATATCTACACCAAGATTGCAGTCATAAAATTGCACATCTTGATGTGAAGCCCCAAAACATCCTTTTGGATGATAAATTCAATGCCAAACTCTCTGATTTTGGTTTGTCTAAACTGATTGACAAAGAGCAGAGCCATGTTATAACTTCCGTGAGAGGAACACTTGGGTATCTTGCACCTGACTGGTTGGGCCCAAAAATTACAGAGAAAGTTGATGTGTACAGCTTCGGAATTGTAATTCTAGAAATTGTATGTGGGCGCAAAGTTTTGGATTACTCTCAGCCTGAAGATGACATCAATCTTTTGAGTGTACTGAAGAGAAAGGCAAAAGAAGAAAATTTGGCAGGCATGATTTATGAACAAAGTGAAGAACAACAGTTTTATGTTGAGGAAGCTGTAAGGTTGATTGAGATTGCTGTGTGGTGCTTACAGACTGACTGTAGCAGAAGGCCTTCCATGTCAATGGTGGTTAGGGTTCTTGAAGGTCAGAGTGAAGTTGAAATTAGCTTGGACTACACCTTTTTGACTCTTGGTGATGCATGGGCGCGTAGAGTGTCCAACTGGTTTGTTTCAGCACCACCATAGGCTTCAATCCTATCAGGGCCCAGGTAAAAGCCATGGACTGATTTTCGACTTAGCACTGAAATTAGAGGACAATTTATTGCTAGATCTTTTGGCAATTTATGTTGAAACTCTAATCAGATTCCTGGAAAAACTTGAAACATTTTGCACAATTTTAAGGATATGATTGTTAGAGCATACATCTTCAATGGTAGAGCACAAGAAGCAGGAGTGGCAGACTACAATGGAAAGGACAGGCTGAGAAGGGAGGAAGCTGAAGCTGAGAGGGAGAGAAAGGCGATGAGTTGGCAAAAAGATGCCGTTCACTATCTCAAGCCACCCAAGAAGTTTAGGTTGAAACATCATATTCATTTCTTGTGCATATTCCCTAAGTCACATTTTGAGTTTGATGTAATAAAAACTTATGTTCTACATTAATTGTCTTATTTGATATAAAATTTTTTAATCTAGTAACTCAAATTGCATTGGTTAATAGTGGTTAGGGCTGTATTTGGGTACTGGTCAGGTCTGGACTGAAACCCATATGAACCAGGGATCATACGACCAACTAGTTCAAAACCAAAAAAATTATAAAATACTCCCTTCATCTTAAATTAATAACTCTATTTGATAAATAAATTTGTTCCATATTAATAGCTCTATTTTGTTAAAGTCAAGAGGTTGAGTACTTAAAAAAAAGACGGTCATAGGCTTATTTTTTCTTCTATGAGATGTGGGTTTTACCATTAAATAAAAATCACTATTATTCTAAATATAACCATTTATATAGGACAAAAAAAGTTTATCTTTTTAAAAAAATTAATTAATTTAATGCATAAATTATTAACTTAGATAACTAAAACCAGAACCAAGGCCAAGATCAACCTTCTTGTACTCTACAAACCAAACCGAACTAGTTAATCTCGGTTCGGCTCAACCGATTCGGTTCTATTCCATTTCTCTGTGCAGTGCAGTCCTATTACAGGATAGACAAAAACTGTTGGCGGATAAAGTGTGGGTAGAGTAAAAAGGTCGACAAATGAGATCCTTAAGTATCACCTATTCTAATTCAGATTATTAAATTTTTTTAGTACAAATTCAGATAATTACAATATGACTGAGAGACTATTATCCCATTACAGTTAACGTGAGATGTTTGGTCATGCAAAAATGATGCTAGTCGCCGTCCAATTACCATTTTTTTTCATTTTCCTCTTTCTTTTAGTTAGTGGTTACGTAATTTTAAAAAATTGACAACAATAAATTTTTTTATTTTTTTTTCTATTTTCTTAAAAGAAGTAAAGCAGTTCCTCTCCAGAAAGCTATTAGATGGATCACCTTCAATCATGAATTTTGGTGGAAGTTTGAACATTAAAACAGCTTTCATTAGATGCCAATGGATCCTACCTGTTTAAATTCACAAGTATTTCCTCAGCTGATGTCTTTAGTTTAATGGTGAGATTAACCAGAGTGTGCTATGAACCTTAGTTAACAACTACAACATGGTCTATGACCACTAAATTAAGGGAATTTATGTAATATAAATACTATTTTATCCCACATCACAAATCAAGAACATAAAATAACATCAATTGAGCTATAGTTTGCCACCCCCTACCTGTTGCGTGTTTTTTTCGCAAAATATTGCTGGCCAAATCATATCAAAAAGCATATCAATTGGGCATCCCAATGAATCGCCCCCCCAGGCACCAAAATAATCACCATCTTGACATGAAATATATACGCGTTGCTCACCAGTATATTTCATTGACATCCGGACAGCAATTGATTACATACTAACAATTCATTTACAACATATTGCCTCACTGTCCCACTACGGATTGCTCAACGTTTACAAGATAAGGTTAACAAACTGCCACGAGGATTCAAATCTCTCAGATGCACTTGCAGTGCTTTGCATATCTGCACAAATTAGTAAATCCCTGCACAGTCCATTTACCTGACAGATCTAGAAGTCTTGAAAGATGCATTTAATAATCCATTTATAGAAAGTTCCTCACTACCATTTTTCACAGGTACATAACATTGTTACATTGGTTTCCCAAGAAAAGATATTTCCTTTATGCAGGGGAAGACCTTGATATGCCTGAAAAAGGAAGTGCTATAAGTCTTCATGATAATCTGTCTCATCATATATTTCCTCCTGCATGAACAAAGCAAAATTTAATATGAACTAGAAAGAGGGTAGATATAGACAAAACTCAGCTGATGACCTTCTCTGACTTACCTGCAAAAGCTCCTCAATGACATCTTCCATTGTAATTATCCCAACTGCTTCTTCGTCAGAAAGTAGTGGAGGTGGATTGTCATCAATCTGCACAACATCTTTTAATAGATCCCTTGCCCACTTTTTGTTTCTTCCAGAACCTTTATTGGAGTTCTGCGTGTTGGATGGAAAACTCTTCCACTTCTGAAGTGTTCTCTTGTTTTTCATTTGTTTCTCAATAGGCTGCATTTCCCCATCAATCTCCAACCTTACTTCCTTCGTCTCAATGTCTATTTTCATTTTTGAACGTTATGATGCTAAACTGTAACTTGGAAGTCTCAAACTGTGTAAAACAATAAATTATGTGCTACAACACAATTTCAGAGCTTACCATCATTTCCGTTACAGGTGGTAGATTGATCAGGTGGTTTGCTTGACCTAACAACAACAGCCATATGGCTGTGCCCTTTTTGAAACTCGTTCAATATGTCATAGAGTGGCATAATTTCTGGTACCCTAGAATGAATTAACATAAAATCATAATTAATGATGATGCAAAATATGATAAACATTCAAATTGTTCAATAATAGAGACTAACAAGAAAGACATCTTATCAACTCCAAAAGAAAACCCCACTTTGGAATCTTTCGAATAGTCACACTTTTGACAGGAACCTCGTCTGCAGGGTGTATGGATAGTAAATTCTTCACCTGCAATTTAAGCCAACAAACTTTTAGGTTGTGTTTGGCATTGCTTATTTGCATTTTAAATTTTTAATTGCTGATGTGAGGGGCTTCAAAAGTGTTCAGGAAGACAAGTCATAGATAACTTCCCCATATGTGTTAAGAGAAGCAAAAGCTATATTTTCTCGTTTTAAGGTTTCTTTAAAATTTGGGATAAGAGGCAATATGCATTTCTAATTTGACAGGTTAAGCGCTTAAGGAATCTAAACATAATTTTTTCTCCAAGTGGCTAAATTTGAGATAAAGTGGTAGAAAGTGTTCTCTAAGGTATCACCAAATACAACCTTAAGGCACAATGATACATCATTTATATATGTTAGCAATATTAGAATTTAAGTATTCATATACTGTTTTAATAAAATACAATAATTTAAAATGGATGAATTTTGTTCCTATGAAGATGAGGATACAGTGAAACAATGAATGAGACTGAAATAGAAGATAAAAACTCAACATGTACACCTGAGGCAGAAAGCCCGGCATTCCTCTGTCTAAGCAGCATAGGTGTGACTCATTAGATCATAAAAGCATACAACAGTTTTAACGAGAAAATAGAAAGTTTTGAGAAATGCTAGGAGCAGGTGCAGCATTCTCATATGTTTTATCAAATTTGTTATATCCTGACAACAGAAGAACAATCTCTTACATTTCTAAACAAAATTAGGCAGATAAGATCAAATGAAAATGATGAAAAGTATTAGATAATAAACAACTAACCAAACAAAAAAATGTTGTATTACCAGAAAAGGCAACATTACCAGGATAAGTCCAATTATATTAGTTGGTTGTTCATAGTAAACTGGGAGTCTGCTATGTCCTTTATCCAAAATTAACTTCATCAGGTCTCTGTAGCATAACATACAAGTAAAGGATCAAAATTCAAAACTGTAATACTTCGAAATAAATCTACACTTCATAGACATATGTTCCACCCATAAAAAAACTTACTCTAGAGATAATACCACACCTGTCAAGTTTAGCATTAATATCAACTGCAAAAGCATCAGATATTGGAGTCATGGCGTCCTTGGCTGTTTTTGTAGTAAGCTCAAGTGCTCCAGCTATGATTGTTGTCTCATCATGTGTCAATTCTCCGCCTTTGCCAGCCTATTATGAATACGATAAAAATAAAATTTCCACCCACTATAATTGATTTTTATTATTAAAAATAACAGATAATGACTGCGTGAAGTATCACTTCATTCCCATGCAAGTTGACAAGCGTCTTCAATTCTGCTCTACGGAAAAGAGCTACATGCCCATTCCCCAACATAAAATCCAGTAGCTGGAAGCACCAAAATCCACAAAACTGTCAGAAAGATTGCCATGAAATCCAAGGATCGTTAATAAGATTTGACTCCAGAGTATTGCAAGCTACAAGAGAAACATAGCAACACAACTTTACCTTGCTAATTGGATAGGCTACAGGGTAGCAAATCCAAACAAGGACTTGCACCATGGGTGCTGCTGCAGCACCAATTGCTAAACCATATCGAGAACACACAGATTGTGGTATGATCTGCTTTGCAGAAGTATGGCAAAAAAATATTTTCAGAAAAACCGCATATCCCACAAAAGCATGAGGTAGAGCTAAGAGAAAACAATTCTCACCTCGCCAAATAGAAGTATCAGTGTCACAGATATCAAGATAGCACCAAATGCTGAAATTAGGCCATCAAGAAAAATAGGTAGAGCCTAAAGGAAATATTTGAACAAAACAAACAAGTGAGCCTTAAATTTACTACTGGAGACGTAGAAAGATGTTGTTATACCTAATTTAACTTAATATGTATTAATTGCCCAAAGTCTATTTACCTCCATAGCTCCCGCATTACATATCAGGAGGGTGCAAAGTAGCAAATGCTGTTTTTTAACAACGGGCAATATCTTCTCTATTGATGCACAGAAGCGCAATAATTAATAAAGAAAACATTAAGCACATATTACATAAGAAGCCCTAACAATTACACAGAACATGAAGAGCTTAAGCAATATATGGAATTAATCATAATTTCAAATCTAAAGTAAACAAACTCTCAAAGAAGCAAAAAATAAGACAGTGGCACAGAAAGAAATTTGTCCATAGACAAACTAATATATAGAATTCAATGGAAAAGTTACTATCCAGAACCCAGTTTGGGATGTGGAATTGCGAGGGAGTCCACTTGGATGCCACGACCCGTAACAACAATCAGGCATTTACAGCTCCACTCATCCTCTATCCACCCACTTCATCATTCCACGCTCCCAATCTCTATAAACGTAAATGGGAGAATGGGTGTTTAAATGCAAGGTTGTTGCAAGGAGATTAGAAGGATGTTTTCACAACACAGAAAAATACCTAAGAATTTTGGGAATTCTTTGTCTATTCATCTGGTTTCCCATTGTTTTGCCCATGCGAAACAAAGGGTGGATGTACCAATTAGTTTGGGTAATAAACCAGAAGGGGATTTAATTGGGTTTGGCGTTTGAAACAAAGCAGTGAATTTTTTACAAAAGTTGCAGACTAGTTGAGTAACATAACCAGCAACTGAAGAAAGAACTGAATAAAGAAACCGGACACAATGCATTCTAGCTATTAATTAATGCAAGCTGCGGCCAAAATGCTAATCATGAATATAGTATAATATCCTCTAACAACCACAAAACCAACCAAAAGCTCCCATCATTCTGGTAGATACAAAAACATAAAAAGTATCGTAATATCCACAACGACCATCTTAGATTCCCAATCCAAGGCCCAACAAAACTTTTAAGAATTCAAAATCTAAAAATAAAACGAGTGTACATATTCTAAGAGAGAATAAACTATTTAAAAATAAAGTGACAAAAAAAGAGTAAGCAATCAAGCAAGCAAAGAAATGCTGTATAAATCAGCTATTTTAGTATAAAAAATAAGGAAAATCCCAAAAGTACAAAAGATGTTTCAATCTATTCGGGAAATAAAACCAAGATCACCAATTACACTTATGTTGCATCATCATAATGAATACTTAACAGAAACCCACAAAGAACAGAGATCGAACAAACAAAACTTAGTCGCTGACATTACAAATAACTGAATACTTAACAAGTTTCCAAACAAAGATATATAATAAAGAAATAGTAGGAACGTAAAGCGACCGAAATATACGGACACCTGCATGTTTCCGGTCCTGAGGCGTGCCGGACTTGGCAAGGACCTCCAGGTCGACCAGGCTCATGGACATTAGGCCCAGGGTCAGACCCGACATCATGCCGGCAAAAAGAACCAGCAGCACTATTACCCCCACATGTACAAAGAACTGCACCTCGCAGCACCGGTAATCCACCGCCATCTCCCCCGGAAAACCGCTGTCCTCCTCCCCCTCTTGGCCTCCTCCGACCTCTGAAATCCCCCACAAAGAACAGAAAGGAAAGAAAAAAATCCAAAAAATCCCTCCTCTTCTTTGTCAGAGAAAAACTCCAAAAAATCTCCTTCCTGATTCCTAACTTTTTTTATTGTTTATTTTCTTCTTTTCCACTCAGGAAGCAGGAGGACAAGGAGTCGGCGGTGACCGGCGACATTTCCCGGCGAGAGCTCCGCACGGTGGCGGGGCTTTATACGCGGGAGAGAGAGAGAGAGAGAGAAAGGGAGAAGGAGAGGTGGGGCAAGGAAACCGTTTCGACGTGGGACCCGCACGTTGCGGGGCATTTTGGTCTTTTGGGGAACAGCTGTCCAGACAGGCAACGGCACGTGCGCACACGAGCGGGGAATGGGGATGGCCGATGTCGGGGGCGCTGGCCGGGTTCGGGTGAATTGACGTGAGACGCCAAGAAGAGTTCCGAGCCGGTTCGGGTCTGGCCCGGCTCCTGCTCGATGCTCAAATGCTCCGTCCGCAATGTCGATCCCAATTCTTAGGTTGGGCTGAGAAAATTTAATGAATGCCTGACCGACTAAAAATAGGTAATTTTTTTTTTAAAATTATCTTATAAAAGTAATGCTACGTTCCCTTTAGGTTTTATACGTAATTAATCTACTTCTATCATTTAGTAAAATCTAATTCTTTGACGCACTAATTAATGCTTTCTAGATGACAGTAGTATGAAACTTCATGTCACTAAAATATCTTTTATTTTAAATTTAGAGTTGGGTTATATTTTACTTATATAATATAATCTCGACTTTATTGATTAATTATGTCATAACTTAAAATAAACAAATTAGAAAAAATATTAGAATTTTATTTTTTTAAAAAAGTTTATTTTATTTGATATTCAAGTGTTAACTTTCATGAGATTTTTATGGTTTTAGACTTGTTTTATCATGCCACAATGTTTTCTCTCCAACTCTCACTTTTTTTGAGATTTTTATCATATATATATTTATAATATCATAATACTTCTAAATTATTTTTATTTGTGCCTCCCATAAAAAAAAATTCTAAATTAACTAAAAAATAATAATTGAGGGAAAAAATAAATCAGCATACCGGACTCGACTTAATTTAACTAAAATTAAGTTTATATTTTTAATTTATTTAATAAATAGAATTTAGTCATCACCCGACTTAATGCGAGTTAAAGAGAAGCCTAATTTAAGTGTAAGCCAATGCCAATCCAACCCTATTCTACCAAGGTTTTACAAGCTAACTTGGTCCGGTTACTAAAATGACTCTGATTTAACCTCGGTGGGCTCGACCGGTTCAACTTGGTTTGAGTAGGTAACCTCTTGGAGAACATGGAGACTGTCACTGAAAAGTTTAGGCTGCTGGGCTGGTCCGTTAGGGTAACTTCCTTCCACAGGTGGAAAAGTAATTAAAAAAGGGTTAAAAAATAGGTTTACCTCATTAGGAAGCTTAAGAGGGGCAAGAGGGCCATTTAAAGACCAAAATATATTAAAAAAATGCCTCAAAATGGAATCTTTTTTATGTAAAAAGCGCCTTTCTACTTCCCCCCCTCTTCAACGTCAATCATCATTTCATGTGGGAAGAAGTTACCCTTAAAATATGCTTATCTGCATGTCATTTAATAAGAATATGCTTGCAAGCTGTGTATCCCTATTTGGGAGAATTAGATTCTCAGTTCCATCTAGTTTCATCCAGAAGCATTTAAGTAAGCTCATACAAATTGGTTGTGTATATTGTTTTTCATAAGGGTGTCCAAGTCCTTAGGACCCTTAGATCACTGTAAGCATGTATTGGCTTACTATTATATATTTTTTACAAACAAGTACTCAAAGGCTTTAGGAATGTTTCATAACACAAGTCACAAATAGCTTATTAAACATTAGGGTTTCTTTGAATATTAGAATAACACACAATAAGCGTTTCTAATTTGAGAGTTTAAGTGTACTTAAAACTTCCAAACACATTGTTAATACTCCTTATTAGCAATAAAAGGTTAAAAACGCACACACCCTAGTTGAACAGATTCACACACATGAAGATGCCCAACAATCTTTGGTTGGTGCCAGAAGCTTTGGAATTAGAAGAATGTGACTTACCAACATGTTTGTCCTATGTAGTAATTTCCTGCTCAGTTTGTTATATCCATACCACTTACCTATATTACTAAATATATTTCCTTATTAATGTAAGGTCTGCAACTATTTATTTCAGATGACATGCATACTTGTCACCTCTGAATTGACTTTGGAAAAGGCCTCAACATGATATTTGTGACAAGCGTGAGGAATCCACATTCATTGGGAAACTGACATTTTAATACTACTCTCGGCTTACTTGATTAATAATAGATTGAACACACAGGAACAATTACAGGACTATAGATGTACAAAAGCAATCAATCCAATGAAAAAATATAATATCATCCATTTTAATATTTGAAGCATAATTTTTTAATAAATTATATAAAAGATTATCTAATTCAATCCATTTTAATATTTGAAGCATAAGATTTTCCTATAAAATGAAGTTCACAGCTCACAACCCCATTTTAGATTCTTGTTTTTTCAACAAAGAATATACAAGATCTTCTAATGCTATCCATTTTAATAGAGTATTTGAAACATGTGATTTTCTAATCAAGATTCTCTATCAAAATGGAGTTCACAGCCCACAATCCTCATTTTACCTTTTTTTAAAAATAAAGAATATACAAGATTTTCTAAAACTATCTATTTTAATATTTGAAGCACAAGATTTTCGAATAAAATGGAAATCACAGCCCTCATTTTGAAATCCTCCCCCTTCCCTTTTTCTACTATATTTGTCAATGTTTTTCCCCATTATTAGAGCCCTGATCAGGCTACATGGGTATCTAACATGGTCTATAGGGATTCTATTCTCTCTCATGTACTGTTGTACTACAAGCCCCATGCGACTTGATCACTGTGCGTTGGGTGAGCCTGGTTAGGCTAGATACATCCTAGTTAATGTTAATTTAAACATGCATTTATTTAAAAAAAATTATAGTTTAGGATTCTTTTAGGCACAAGAGAGGTTGTTGTCACATGTTTATGTAATAAATGGAGTAAAGCTAAGGGGATGGGATGATTGATAGGCATGTGAAGGGAAGCATTTTTAATGTTCTATACAATAAGCCCAGCCTAAAAAACACATGGAAGTCTTTTATCCATAAGATCGAAGATGCATATCGCATATGTAGGGCTGCCAACGGAATGATACGGTTACGGTATAACCTATTCCATTACCATAACCATTTCCGAAATTTTTATCCATAACCGTTCCATTAAGTAAACGGTATAGGTACTTCTATAACTGTACCTTCCACTAATAAAAGGCCGGTTAATCGGATAACCATTATCTATGATATTTTTTAAAATGTGCTAAAAGAGCTAAAATAATTATTTTTTATTCACTTAATTAAATATTACTAAGGTAAAAAATTAACATCATTACTACTCTTATTTATAGTTGTTGCAAATAAATTGTAAAGATTAAACATGAAACATAATATATATATATATATATATATATATATATATATATATATATATATATATAAACTACTTATTTTTTAATAATTATTTCTTATTATATGAGTCCAGCTTTAAGACATCTATCTAGTGTCTATTTGAGAAGAATCCCAATGTGAGAATAATAATTGTCTTCTCACAGCCATCTATATTTAAATGTCCAGTAAAAGCAAAAATGCGATCACATGTAGTGATGCTTATTATCCATTAGTGTCTTTTTTAAGCAATTTTTTAAAACCCAACCAGGGAGCCTGACACAGATTAGTGGTCGGGCCAATGTTTTAAAAACCAGGTTGGCCCGGCCAGTCCGACCAGGCTCAATCGAACCTAGTTGAAAAATCTAACAGGTTCATATACTTTAACTAGTTAAGTTAACCCAACTGGGTCAACAAGACCTGGCCTGTTGAACCACTAACCTGTTGCCTGGGTCAGACCGGTTTAATACTCATGAAAAAAATTTATGTTGGAGACGGGTTTCCAACTCACATTCTGTGAGAGCCCATTAGCAAGCCTAACCCATCTAATATTTATCTATTTTACATTGCTCTAAAAAAAATCTCCACGGCGGGATTCGAATCCATGTCGTGATAAAAATAGCAGTTACACTCTTACCAACTGAGTTACAAAGATTTTGTGTGAATATTGTACCTAACTTTCTATTTATTCTAATATATGAGAAAATCGGGTCAACCCAGGTTGACTAGCAGTTGAACCCAATTAACGCGGCCCGACGACCAATCTGGGTCAATGGCAGGGCCGGTTTTTAAAACATTGGGCTGGGTTAAGTCAACCCATGTTGATCAGATGATGACATCATTACCTAAAAAATTTAAAATAGTTCCCCATATTTTAGATAAAGTTTCACTTAAACCTATTCAAAGTTTTACTTAAACTTATTTGGTTATTCAAAACTTATTGATTCTAACCTATTTCAATAACTAAATCATTCTAAATTTTGCAATCTCATATATAAACATGATTTGTAACATAATTATGATTCAAACCAATATATACCAAATCTCAAAATAAACCACTTATACCACTCATTTAAAGTTAAGCCAACCAACACTCAAACCAAGCTAATCGAGATGGGCCAAACAAGAGTTTCATTCCATTAGCCCGGGTTCAAGCTTTGATTTGAGCTAACTTGAGTCTAGCCTAGAGTAAAATAAAGCTGACTCAACAATCCTACTCCAAACCCACCAATTATTTCCTTACTCAAACAAACATTCCACAAGTTTAATTATTAAAAACATAAAAAAGACTCATGTGTTTGAGTTATCAAAATTGAATCTAAATTAACCTGAGAATTGTAAACATATTTTATACAAAGTGTCTATGTAGCTAGTTAAGATTTTATCACATATGATTAAAGATGAATTGCGACCTAATGAGACCATAAAAATTAGACAAATCAACCAAATGGGAAACATCAAAGCGAAGTTAGTTTAAGAGAATATAAATTATAAATAGATATTTTTTATTAAAAAAATAGAGTTAGATATGAAATGCTAGAAAGAGGAAATTATCTTCCAAGTAGTAGCTTGTAACAATTATAGTAAATGGTTGAAAGTAGTTAAATAAATACAATAAATATTTGGATTTGAATGATATCTTTCATTGAGTAAATCACCGTGGTGAATCATGACATAAAGATTATTTTAAAAGATCATAAGTCAATCTCTTTTGAAATTAAACCACTATATATATATATATATATAATTTTTAAATATGACAAACGGGTAACAGATAAACGGGTATGTAAAAACTTTTTCCATTACCTTCCATTAAGATAATGGTTGGATAAAATTATCCTCTTATTTACTCATCGAATAAATTTAACCATATCATTTAACTTCTTAACGGTACGGTACAAACGGTAGAATGGTAGAACGGGTACCATTGGCAGCCCTATGCATATGTTAGCACATATTAGGGCCAATGGTACTAGTACTGGTACTGACATAAGTCAACATGTATGTCATAAATTTTAAATATTAAGGGCTCACATGTGTTTCTTATGTTGAATTCATTATTATAAAAGAACATAAAAAACTCTTCCCATGTGAATTAGGTCCCACTTGAGAATTCAATAAAAGTGAGGCACGTGCATGAAGTGGGGAATTTTCTCTATAAATTGGGTAGTTAAGGTTTGGACAAAAATAAACTTTCTGGAAATGTAACCTTAGCTTTGTACCGTGACAGAAACACACAACAATGTGGTTACTCGCCCTTCCCAGTTTAACTTGCCTTTGCCACAAGGCGAACTAAAGTTTGTTATTGTCACTAAGTGTGACATGAGTGATACCCATAATCCAACAAAAAGGTTAGAAGGAAAATAAAGAGTGCAAAAAAACTTTTACTTGATCTATACGTTAAAATGGCAGCTTCTATAACCTCTGATGCTGTTTCAATTTTTCCATTGCTGACTTCACATGTTCCTATGAACGTTAACATGCAAGGCCTCATGGTAACGCAGGCCTATATTTATGTTTCTTTTCCAAAATACATACCAAATTTATTAGCAATTCAATTGGAATAATGGCTTGAAACAATGAAACATACTATATACACGTGTTTTCCCTTATTGGCGTGACAGTGATAACATCGGTCCACACATGAGGCCATGGGTGGCGTCTATACCTCGTCCAAAGATATTTAGATGTGCCCATATGTAGTGAGCTTGAAATGGCCCCCCAATTTCGGAGGGGTGCATGGGATTGCAAACCGGCAATGCCTAGTAATCCCTTTTTTTACCTATTGATTAGTATTGCCGGTTTCTATTGCCATGCACCCCTCTACAATATGAGACTCATTATAAAAGGGGCACATTTCAATATGTTTTTTAGCTCATCATGTGTGTGAACACTCACTTACCTAGCATCTCACTTTTAATGTGTGTGAAAACTCACTTACCTAGCATATCACTTTTAATTGTTAGTAGAAAAATGTGTATCATGATAATTAAAAAAAAAGTAGAATTGCTAAGGTTGTATTTGGCATTGATCATTAGTCTCTTAATTTGCAACTTGCAAGTGCTATTTTAAAATGTTTTTACAAAAAGTGTTAAGAGTGTTTGGAAATATAAGTCACAAACACCTTCTATAGTACTCCCTCCATCCAATAGCTATTAATGTAGGACAAAGAGAATTTGTTTTTCTTCCTCGTAAGTGTGAAGAGTAGCAAAAGTTTTTTTTTCTACTTTTAAAGTTTCTTTAGAAATTAGAATAATAGGCAGCCAACATTTCTTATTAAAGAGCTTAAACACTTAGGCATCCAAACATATCGCTTAAAGGTACAAGTGATATACTTTGAGCTGGAGAAAAAAGCCACTTAGATAATCGTTGCCAAATGCGACCTAATTAATAATATGAAATGGACCTTACGCACGTCTTAGTCCTTATAGATGAGACATGATTAAGAAAGTGATGAAAGGGATTTAAATACCATATAGTAACTAGTCAAATTGTGTTTTGACATGGTGGGCCCTATAAATCAATGGTGGTGATGCACACAGTAGTTTTTACCATTAGATTTTTAAAGGAGATATGTCATGATCCATTCTACTTAATAACTATTTCCTAAATCAGCCACAAATAAAGGAAACAAATGTTTACATCTTATGCTTGGAAGAGTTGTTTACGTTCCCTTTTAACAATGAGCCTAACATAAGAAACATATACGAGCCCTTTATATTGGAGATCAATAATGCACATGGTAGTACACATTAGCACCAGTATTATTGGAGCTAATATGCCTAGCGTGTGCGCCCTTGATTTATAGATGAAGGGCCCCCATACATTCTTTACGCTAGACTCATTGTCAAAATAAAACATTAAAAATACTTCCTTTGAGCTCCTCTTAAAGTTTATCCTTTCTCATTCCTAAAAGCAAAGACGTAAGTGCCACTCCAGCTATTCTGAGATTAGAATGCTAATACGTTGCGTCTCTGCACTAAATTTACATTGTAACATATAATTTCTCCCAATCCAAGTTTCTTGTATTTTGGTTTTTTGTGTGTCATGCAATCATTTTCCACTTGTTAACTGATGGCAACAACAGGATGAAGTAATTTGAACAAGCAAAATTTTATTTCTGTTTGTAGAATAAATGACTATTTTATCAATGAAATCAGTTTCTATTCCTACAGTACATGCAAGAGACAACAATTCCTTTTTTTTAGAGAGAGAGAGAGAACAAGAAACAATACCATGATTCTCATTTTGTAAAGTTTATTTATGAATCACAATCCATTCACATGATAGGAGCTTGGATCTGGAAGGACCTTATTCGGCCATTAAGCATATAACGTATAGAAACACACAATGGACAATAGGCTGGGATTGGCTGAGATATACCTTGGTTTACTTTTATGACTGCAAATAAGAAATTTACAAGAAGAAAAAGCAACAACTGCAAAAATTATATATGCACACTAGTTTTTTAATTTTGGAAAATGTTTTCCTTGCTACACTTTATAACCAATCCATGAATAGCGTACATTGGGTCCTAGCATAAGTACATATAGACCTAATATGACACTTAGATACTGAGTGACCATGCTAAAATTATAGCTTTGTAACTTATTAAACCTCTATGTACCATGCTAGGACTCCTATGTTCGCTGATTATGTAATATGGTCAAGCTAGATGTGTCCTTTAATTTCTAGGTAAGACACCCTCTCTTTGTGCCACAAAGATTAGATTGGCCCTAGGACATTTTTAGGGTTGGGCTTCCGCCCGGTGAATAAAAGATACAATTTAGTATGCAAATTGGGTTGTGGTCTCTCTCTCTCTCTCTCTCTCTCTCTCTCTCTCTCTCTCACACATACCCACTCTTTGTGTCATAAAGATTAGACTATCCCTATGACCATTTAGGGTTGGGCCTCCGTTGATGCACAGAAGATACCATTTAGTATAAAATTGGGTTGTGGTCTCTCTAGACACACACACACATTAGACATAATTATTAATTTAAATATGCATTTATGACATATATAGGATAAATAATTACACATATATACTAATACCATGTAACATATATATATATATATATATATATATATATATATATATATATATATAATTTAAATATGCATTTATGACATATATAGGACAAATAATCACACATATATACTAATACCATGTACCATATATATATATATATGGAAAAAGTTTATATGAGCCCAGGCTCATATAAATCTACGTGAGCCCGGGCTCTATGGGCCATCAGATTTACATCCGGCGGCCCATAATACTCATGGGTTTAACCAATGAGTATAACCCATGAATATTATGAGCCACCGGATGTAAATCCGGCGGCCCATAGAGCCCGGGCTCACATAGGTTTATATGAGCCCGAGCTCATATAAACGGGTCTATATATATATATATATATACACCTTCATTAAATTGTAATAGATAATAGTTTTTGCGTATCATATGTGTTTCTTAGAAGTAAAATTTTTGAGGGATAAATACTAATATTCTTCCTTTGTCCAATATTAATAGCTCCATTTGATTTTTCAAAATAAACTAATTTCTCTATGATATATCACTATGATACCCAAGAACTCTTCCAAAGTTTGAAACAAAAAACTAAGACATGAGGAGATAACATAACGTTATAACTCATAACTCTTAACCCAAAAGCAATATTTATAAAAAAAAGAAAACAATTGGTTATACAATCACTATGGCACAATTGACTACTCATTCACTATTGGTTTTATTCTATAACATCCATACTCAAGATGCTATCATCATCTTCGTTCTACCAACCTTAGTTTATTATTTCTCTTCGTGCATATACTTTAGATTTTTTTATGCAAACCAAGTGTCTTTAACTCGGTTTCTATTTTTTGTATATTTTGTGTTTTATGCCTATGTAAAGCTAACAATGTTGCTTTTTGGAGTATATGTTACTAAAACTTATTTCTTATACTTTTCTTCTCAACTAATGACTATACTCAGTTGTTCAAGGTGCAGTAGTGTTACTTGTTGAAGGAGATTTATTATTATTTAATACAAAAAATCTTATTATGTGGGATACTATATATTATTTAGAGAGATTTTTTAATTTTTTTTGTTTGAGCCTAGGTTGACCTTGGGGTTATGATTCACATATTGAAGTTCGAGCTTGAGCTCGAGCTCGAACTAGGCTTCATATCTTCAGTCAAAGCTAAGTTTGAGCTAGAACTTTCGAGCTTGTTTGAGATTTGAGCCAAGCTCGAGTTGAGCTTGAACAGTTCGAGCTCAAGCCAAGCGAGCCCAATACTTAGCTTGGCTGGTTAACACCCCTACTGATAAGTGCTCGACTTGTCGACTGAAGGCTTTGGAGTTTGTCAAAAGGCATTGACAAATTGAAAACAATAGGTTCATATCAATTGGGCCTTTTTAACCCATAGATGGGTATCGACTAATATAATAAGAGTTCGACATGGGGTTTAACATGTCGATATGCAAGCACAAACTTGTTGACAATATGCAAAAAGTGCAAAATTGGATCTATTGAAATAATTAATATGATTCTAACTATTGATTGTGAGCAGAGGAAATTTATGAAGAGATTACATGGGCATAAAAATGAGTTATTAATGATAATTACTTAGGTACCCTAAAGATAATTGAAGGGTTTTGCTTACGAGTAGATTGGGATGGAGTTCAAAAGTAGTTCTTACTATCAAATTTAGTAGATTTATCCTAAAAACTAGGATTGAAATTTAGCGAGAAGGTTTATCTTGGTAGACTAACCCTTTAGAGATTTGAAAATAAACACAAAAAATGTTTTTTCCATGTCAGGAGTATCAACCTCAAAGGGTCTTTACTAGTGGTTTCAAATTTTGGAATACACTTGTGGTGAGTTCAAGTTTGGTTAGTCTAATTTGTTGGCCCACATGGTTTGTTTGATATGCATGGCTAGTCTGCTGGTTCGTTTGACCTGGTTTGTCTTATCAGTTTATTTCAATTGGTTAGTCTCACAACCAAAATACAACCATAATGCACACACTACAGAAGGAATATGGGTATCATGGAAGACATGTTTTCTTGCCCTTGTGTCCATGACCACAGGGACGAGGTTGCTCTTCATTAGGCATGGTTGGGGTGCTTGTTCGAAGATGAGTAGAAGAATCCTAAAAAGGAGTTTAGAGTCAATGGACTCAATTGCTGCAAGTTGTGTTTATAACTTGCTGATTTTATTACAACTATTATCATACATGTTGTTGATGGACAAACCTAGACTAGGGTTATGATGCTTGTTAGAATCATAATGTAAATCCAACATAATTGGTTGTAGTTATTTATCTTCATGTATTTCTTACTGGTATTATATAGATATACTCAGACATCCTAGTAGTGAAAGTTCTTTTGTAGATGAGTAGTTGCTATGGCGTTAGAGTTCACGAGACTTGATTGCAAAGACATTAGCTTATTGTAGGAGTTTTATGTATTGCTTAATTTCTTAGTAGAAATTGTAAGGATGAGAAGTCTGTGACCCCCTACTTTATCCAGTCCATCCTACTTTTATACAGTCAGTAGATATCCACCTGCCCGATATATTCAGATGGTGGATATCTACCAAATGTGTTAAGGGAGATAAAGTATGGGGTGACAGACTCCTTATCCAAATTGTAATAAGGCATGTGAGATGTTATTTCCAACCCCCCTCATTTTATTTTTCATATGATTTAGCTCAAGCATGATTTAAGTTATATTTGTTTAATTTTAGCACGCTATTCTACTTGCCTTAAATTCATGTTTGATGATTACTTCATGATTTTTTTATTATTATAGTAGGTTTAACTATGATGATGTATATATATGCTTACATATGTTATATAAATTTTAAGTGAATCATGTTCCCATGTTCTAGCTTAAGTATGATGATGTTTATATTTGTCTAAGTCTTGCATGATGTAATACTTGTATTGAACTTGTATTGTCGATGTTGTCATCATATTTACCATGATTCCAGTAGGGTAGGACTATAATAAATTATGGATGCTTGCTTATCCAACCTTTCTTGTAGCTTGTTCATGTTTCACATGTTTTAGCTTAGATTGGAACACTATTATTTATGTACTCTTGTGTAGAGGTTTATGATATTTGTGGACACAATGGATCATGTTTCATATACATGTAGACTGATTTCAGCATGTTTACTCATACTTTAGGCTCATTTAACATTTATGATGTGCCCGATGCAGGCACGATCGATATCAAGGAGAATTACGCAGGGAAAGGGGAGAAGTAATGGAGAAAGGGGAGAAACTGGGATTCAATACTTGCATAACTATCAAAAGAAAGGAGATCGCCCCATATAGGGGATGACCAGTCCCCTAGGGAGTCATGCCAACCCAACCCAAGCCGGCCCACTTCCCTAGGGATGCACGCCAGTCAGTGGTTCGGCTAACCCGGGCCACTGACTGAACCAACCCAAAATACATCTAAATATCCATAATACTAACTATTACAATAGCAAATCGTCCTAAAGCAACTATGAAAATAATAAATGAAAGGCTAAGCACTAATCCTTCGCTAACTGGTTGAGTTTGGTCATTGTGCACAACACTCCACCGTGCTTCCGCTATTCGCCTTGTCCTCAAGGCGACCAATTTGGATAACGGGCCATAAAATCATCTTTGGGCATCCACGTGGCATCCTCCAAAGGCTGACCCTGCCAAGAAAGCAAGACCTCAGTAATAATACAGCCAGAGCGTCGAACCCGACGCTTCTGCAAGACAGCAGCAGGGACAGGATCATCGGGCACAAGCGGCCCCATCAAGGGAGGAGGAGGAGCGTCCCTCGCCAAAGCAGCATCACCCACAAAGCGGTGCAGATGGGAGACATGAAACACCGGATGAACTAAAGAATCAGGAGGAAGAGTCAGGCAGTAGACCACCGGTCCAACACGTGCCTCAATAACATACAGACCATGGAAGCGGGGCGCAAGCTTGGAGTTCACCGGCTGAAACAGTGAAGTCTGGCGCTGAGGAAGAACGGAGACATAGACCAAATCACCAACAACAAATTCCCGATCCATATGACGACGATCATAAACCCGCTTCATCTGGTTTTGAGCAGCCGACAAATTTTCTTTAAGCTGGCGTAAGACCTCATCACGCGTCTGCAACATATAATCCACCTCGGCAATAGAGGAGCGACTCGACACATAAGATAAAACAGTCTGCGGCGGCTGCCCATAGAGCACCTCAAATGGCATGAAACCAGCGCCCGTATGATAGGCCGTATTATAAGACCATTCAGCCCAAGGAAGGAGCTAAAGCCACCGACGGGGCTGCATCATGGTGAAGCAGCGGAGGTACTGCTCCAAGCAACGGTTAACCACCTCCATCTGGCCATCCGTCTGAGGATGATAAGCGGTGCTCATATGTAAGAAGACCCCTGTAATATGAAAAACTCCTGCCAGAACTGTGAGAGAAATACCTGGTCCCGGTCAGAGACAATCATGCACGGCATACCATGCAGGCGCGCCACCTCGCGAACAAAGAGCTCAGCAACCGTCTTCGCAGTAAAGGGATGGCCTAGCTCGCAAAAATGAGCATATTTCGACAATCGGACCACCACAACCATGATGACGGACTTACCCTGCACCACCGGTAAAGCCTCGACGAAATCCATCGAAATGTCGTCCCAAACCTTCTCTGGAATAGGCAAGGGTTGGAGCAACCCGGCTGGGGAGGTGGTCGTGGCTTTAGCCCGCTGACAAACATCACAATCAGCGACATAATCGTGGACTGCAGGACGAACGCCTCGCCATAAGAAGCTCTGGCTTACCCTCTTATACGTACGGAAGGACCCCTTGTGACCAGCCACAGGAGTGTCATGGAAATGCGAAATGATACGGCAGCGCAGATCAGAAACCTCCAGAACCCACAAACGGTCTTTCCAGAAAAGAAGACCATCTCGCCACACAAAGAAAGGCCGGGCTGCTAGATCGGCCTGAATGGCGTCAATAACCTCCTGTGTCCACGAATCCATACCATAAGCCCGTTGTAGCTCCTCAATAAATGGGCAAGAAGGGTGGAGATGGTGAAGCAGGAGCCCGGAACAGGATTACGAGAGAGCGCATCAGTGACGATATTTTCGGACCCCTTTTTGTACACCAACTCATAGTCATAGCCGAGCAATTTACTCACCCACCGCTGTTGAGGTGGAGTAGACACTCACTGATCCAAAAAATATTTCAGCGGTTGGTGGTCTGTGCAAATCTGAAAACGACGACCCAATAAATACAGATGCCATTTGGTAACGGCGAGGATAATAGCCATCATTTCCTTCTCATACATTGACAGAGACAAGGAACAACCAGCGAGAGCTTTGCTGAAATAAGCGAGATGGCGGTCATCTTGCAAGAGGACAGCGCCCAAGCCTTTCTCTGACGCATCCGTCTCCACCACAAACGGCCGACTAAAATCTGACAAGAGCAAGACCGGTGCAGACGCCATGGCTTGCTTGAGCTCTTTGAAGGCTGTTTGGGCCGCGACCGACCAGACAAAGGCCCCCTTCTTCAACAGTTCTGTAAGAGGACGAGCCAACTCGCCGTACCAAGGGATAAACCGACGATAATAACCTGTAAGGCCAAGAAAACCCCGAAGCGCTCTGACACATGAGGGAGTCGGCCAAGAGAGTATAGCGGCCACTTTGGCCAGATCTGTAGCAACACCGTTCTAGGAGATAATGTGACCCAAATACTCAACCTGCGGGCTGCCAAAGGAACACTTTGAACGCTTCAGAAATAAGGAATTAGCACGTAGTACAGAGAAAACCGACCTGAGATGCGTCAAGTGTTCTTCCCACGATCGACTGTACACCAAGATATCGTCGAAGAAGACCAATATGTGGCAATGAAGAAAGGGCCAAAAAATATCATTCATAAGAGACTGGAACGTGGAGGGGGCGTTGGTCAAACCAAAAGGCATGACCAAGAACTCGAAATGGCCATCGTGAGTCCGGAATGTTGTCTTGTGCACATCAGGAGGCTGCACACGAATCTGGTGATACCTAGAACGAAGATCGAGCTTACTAAAGACGCTGGCACAGGTCAATTCATCCAACAACTCTTCAATCACAGGAATGAGATACTTATCTTTGACGGTGATAGCATTCAAAGCACGGTAATCCACACAAAACCGCTACGATCCATCTTTCTTGCGATCCAACAGCACAGGAGACGAATAAGAGCTCGTAGTAGGACGAATGATGCCGGACTGTAGCATGTCTGCCATCAACCGTTCAATCTCTGACTTTTGGATGTGAGGATAACGGTAAGGGCAAACATTGGCTGGTGCCGCCCCTGGAATAATGGAAATCCGGTGGTCATGAGGCCGGACGGGAGGCAGCCCTTGCGGCTCTGCAAACAAATCCTCATGGTCTGTTAGTAGCACCTACAAATCAGAGGGAATCCGATCCTGTGGGATGCCCATAATAGCCCGCTACTGTAAGAGAAGTTCCTGAGGGGTAAACCGGAAGAAGGAGCTCATGTCCTAGGCCGAAAGAAGAGTGCCAGGCCGTGACCCCTCCAACCGAACCTGCTGTCCATGATGCTCGAATTCCATCACCATATCCCAAAAATTCCACACAACATCACCCAATTCCTGCAGCCATTGTACTCCCAAGACGACATCCGCCCCTTTTGTGGGCAACAAGAACAGGTCAGTGACAAAAGCGTTACCCTGAATCGAAAGGGTAATCTGAGCACACACACCGGCACTCCTAAGATGCTTACCATCGCCAATCAACACATCAAATGGTTTCGAGTCTGACACTAAACACCTGAGGCGATGAGCTACCTTATCATTAATAGAATTATGAGTAGAACCATTGTCGATCAAGATAGCTACTTGTTCCTGCTTCAGGAATCCCTGCACCCGCATAGTGCGTGGAGTGAAAGCGCCAGAGAATGCATGAACTGAAATTTCAGGCAGCACATCCTCCGGTTCAACGCTGGCTGGACTGTCCACGTCGTCGTCTACCTCCTCCATGAGCAAGCTGCCCTTCACAGCGCAGCGATGGCCAGACATGAATTTTTCATCACAACGAAAGCACAAGCCCTTTGCCCGGCGTTCGTCCATTTGGGCGGGGGTGAGAAGACGAACAATCGGAGTGGGCGTTGCAGCTGGTTGGCCAGGGCGGCCAGCGGCCTGACTGCTAGAAGAAGCCGCCATAGGATTAGAGCTCAGTACAGACCGGGGTGGAGGTCTTAGGCATCCACCCCTGCGCTGCCAGGACAACTTTTCCTCCTCAATGCAGGCATGACGCACCACATCCCGCATACTGGTGCAAGGGAAATGGCGCATCTCTTCTGAAATTTTTGGTTTTAGCCCCCTCTTGAACGTGCCCACCAGGGCGGCCATCGGCCATTCGGGGAGTCTGTTGGCGATCTTCATGAATTTTGTGTAGTAGGCACGCACAGTAGTGGTCTGGTGCAGGGCTGATAACATCTCATTGAAGTCCTGAAATTCGTTTGGGCCAAACTGGATGCAGAGCTCGTCAGAGAACGCTACCCAGGTAGGATAACGCACTTCTTTCTCAAAGTTCTGGAACCAAACCGATGCATCGCCATCCAAGTGAAAGGCCGCGATACGCAGACGCTCTATCTCAAAGTGTGTTCCCTGGTAGGAGAAGAACTTCTCCGCTTTGTACAGCCATTCCACCAGATCGTCATCCCCATTGTAGCGAGGGAACTGTAGCCGGGCCAAACGGGGTTCTGCCCCACCTCGATGCCCGCCACGATGGCTGAGATACTCGTCCCACTCTTCCTCAGCTTCCTGGAACTGGTTTGGAGGGGGCGGCATCACAGGGACATTTTCCTGAACACCTGGTGCGCCTCGCATGCCCCAGGCCTGGCGTCTCCCTTCTAGCATTGGATTTCCAACGCCCAGGCGCATGGGATCTGGAAAGCCTCGCGCGCCCACGTCTGCCGGCACTGGAGGACAGGGAACGGTTGGCGCGAAAGGCTGAGATGGCCCTCCCTGCTCGGAAGCAGTGTGGGGTGGATCTGATAGGACAGCCGTTGTTCACGCAGTTTCCACATTCATCAAACGAACGTTCATGGCCTGTAGCAATGCCATGAGCTCGAACATGGTGGGTTCGCTGGCTGCCGCAGGAGATTCCTTCGAATTGTCTGTGGGCGCTGACGCCGAAACTTCCTTCTCCGAGGGAACCTCAGAAACCGCTACAACTTGCTTACCTCTGGCCATGGCCAAGGATCGTAATTGCTCTGATACCAATGATGTGCCCGATGCAGGCACGATCGATATCAAGGAGAATTACGCAGGGAAAGGGGAGAAGTAATGGAGAAAGGGGAGAAACTGGGATTCAATACTTGCATAACTGTCAAAAGAAAGGAGATCGCCCCATATAGGGGACGACCAGTCCCCTAGGGAGTCACGCCAACCCAACCCAGGCCGGCCCACTTCCCTAGGGATGCATGCCAGTCAGTGGTCGGCTAACCCGGGCCACTGACTAAACCAACCCATAATACATCTAAATATCCATAATACTAACTATTACAATAGCAAATCGTCCCAAAGCAACTATGGAAATAATAAATGAAAGGCTAAGCACTAATCCTTCGCTAACTGGTCGAGTTTGGTCATCATGCACAACAATTTATTTACGTATGTATCATGTAACATGCATCATGAAAATGATTTATTAATAAGGATTAATTGTGATTATCCATGATTAATCTATTGGATGAAATTAAATGACATTGGATGTTGGATTAAATCGTTTGAAGGCTTAACAAATTAGCTTTGAGTCCGAAAGGACATGATTTCATTTTGAGTTCCTTTGTGAACATGGTGCCTCCCCGGGTTGAGATGAGTTAATTGCAGTATGAGTTTATTTGTTAGGGTCTGGACCCTGAGAATCTAGTATGATATGTTCGCGTGCACCGGCTTACCATGTGCTCGAATTTTCCTTTGTGGAATTCAGACTCGCTCCCCGCAAGATATTGTCCTTGGCGAGCACATTGCCTTAGTTTTCCTTTGTAGAATTTGGACATTCCCGACCAAGTTTGTCTTTGGCGAGCAGACTGCTCTAGTTTTCCTTTGTGGAATTCAGACATTCCTTTCTAAGGATTATCCTTGGTGAACAAGAGGTACTTTCCTACTTTAGGAACCTACCCAATGCTCTAGTTTTCCTTCATGGAATTTGGACCTTCTCAACAAGGGATTGTCATTGGTGAGTGGTTTAATTATTTTTCTCAATTATGAGACATTCACCATCGATTGTTATATGTATATAGATTATAATGCTTATTTATACAAGTTGTGCAGAAAGAACAAAACTTATGTTGCACGTGTGGATATGGTATAAATTAGCATGATATGCAGGATGGTGTGTTTGAGACACTTGATTTGCAGGGTGGATATTTTTCATTGAGAAATAGATATGCATGATATATTTATGTTGAGAAGTTATTCATGCATGATGTGATTATGATTGTGAATTTCACATATTTACGCATAAGGTTTACATGTGATGAAGAGATATGTCATTATAGTATGATATGCAGGTGACATGAATATGTGATGATGAAATATGTTAGGAATAACATGATATGCAAGTAGCATGAATATGTGATAGGTCATATAGCATGATATGCAGGTGACATGAGTACACATAGCATGATATGCAACTGGTATAAATACGTGTTGATGATATGTGTTATAGCTAGCATGACATACATGTGGCATGAGTAGATGCTTATGGATTGTAAATTATGATATGAATTCATAGTTTTATGTGGATATCCCATGAGGAATGGGCATTGTGGTTGATTATGTGATGAGTATTATATATATGTCTATGTTGTCTTACTTGGATTTACTTTTGTATTTAAAACCCTTGCTAAACTTGTGGCTCACCCCTCTTTGTTGTGTTTTGTTTTGGGGCTACACATCATGTCATGCCGGTCTTTCTGATGGACTAAATGTGGAGTGTGTAGTTGGCGATGATACTTAGGAGGGGTTGTTTGGAGATTATGAGCTTTATAATTGTTTTCATAGCATGTTGTGTTGAGACTTTTATATACTTGATTAGACTTGCTTAGACTTTTATTAGCCATTAGAGGCTTATACTCATACTTTAACCATGTGTAAGCTATTTAAGACTAAGTATGTGGGTTAAACTGGGAATTGGGTCGGGTCAAATCGGGTTGGGTCTTGACCCAACCCTATTTTTAAATCGGGTAAAAAATCCAAACCCTAACCCTACTTGAGTCGGGTAGGGTCAGGTATGCGGGTAACCCTATTTTTTTCCTCAATTTTTTTGTTAGACTCGTATTATATACCTTTTCTTTGCAAAAGAAAAACACAAATGAAATTAAATACATTAAAATATTAATTTGTAATGTTTAATTCTTTGGCTAATTTATGACAGATACTTATTTTATAGTAGCCATCAATGAAGACCTTAAAGGTATAATGTTGCATTTCCTCCATTCTAACAGAATGATAACAAAGCAGACCTTCAACGTTTGTTTACTCATGATCATCCCTCTTGGCTTTTGATAACTCACATACCAACACAAAATAGATTAAATATTATTTCTTTGATGGCTATAGAGGATCATGTGTTGTAGCATGTCTTAATTTCAAAATTCCAGTAACTACTTTTGTATGGCTGCTCATAACCATACCCTCATTTGCAACCCGTGAAACTTGATTACAATTTTCCTCCTCCGAAAACTGTCCCTCATCGAGCTTTATTATCCGCCTATCTTGTTACATGTTCATAACCTGCTCTCCTTTAACATAGAGTTAAATCTAGTGTGTGATGTGTCCTTTTGAAGGAGAGATGATGAGTAATGAATACAACAAAATATGACGTATTTTCATTCAATTCACCACACCTAATAGAATAATAGAAAAGAAATTAAACTATATATAAATTAATGCTCCAAACATCTTATTCATGCCCAAATTCATGTTTAAGCACCTCTAGTTCAACATAGTATGCACTAAAACAAACACGATAATATTAGTAGAAATAAGTCCAATAAACCAATAGTATAATAATAAGGTTCTTTATTATTTGTAGTTGGGTAAAAGTTAGGTTGGTCGGGTTGATTGACCCTAAATTCAAAATGGGTCATGAGCCTAAACCCTGACCTTGACCCTATCTGTAGTTGGGTCGGGTTGGGTAGGTTAAACGGGTCGGGTTGGATTCTCCTAGCCCTATGTGGGTATGTGTGTGGACTAATATTTAATTGGTAATCCATTATTTCTCATTTTACTTTTGTATAAAGGGTACGTATATAACTTTGTAGTGGTTTACCTAAAGATGAGTTAAATCTTCCATAATCCAACAATACTTCATCATGCCATGTGCTGCTTTCTCTTCAGATTGGATTCGGCTCAAGGGATAACATATGTGTTGGGCTGTGACAAACGTCCCATCTTCTAATTAGACAAGGATTCTCTATATAATTGATGTAGTATATATATGTAATTAGAGGTCTAAGGTGAAAAGTTAATATTTTTTACAATCTATATATATATATAAATAGTTGTATAATTAATTAATTATTAGTATATAGTAACACTGTTATTCAAATAAAATTTGCTTCTTTTTGAGGTGCAAAATTACTTATTAACCTTTTATATTTAAATTTTACTAATAAGATAAATGAAGAAAAGAAAATAAAGAGTTGTCCATAAAAAAGAAGAAATGTAAAGCTAAAAACTTAGAAGGTAGAGAGATTAATTTTTTTTTATTCAACCGTAGGCAATGCTATTTACATATATGTTTTTCTACAAATGGGTTAGCTTGAATTGCTTAAGTAAAAAAAAGGCTACCCTTCAAAACTACCATTCAAAATTGTACAACACTAATTTAAAGAATATGATGAAAGCAAATTAAAAGACAAAAAAAAAGAGGTACAATAAGTATGCACTAAATGAGGAATAGTAAAAATTGTTCTTTTAATAGTATAAAAAATATATATATAAATATATTTAAAAAAAAAGAAAATAAAGCTTACCCCTTGATAATTTTTTTATTTATTGATAGATTTTTTTATGGTGAGGCCTTACGTGATGTAACACGTCATTAACCGGTGACCAGTCTGACTCCTCGTAACAAAGAAGAGTACACTTCCACATCACTTTTTTGGCTGCATTGATAAAAAAACGGATACACTTCCACATCACTTTTTTGGCTGCATTGATAAAAAAACGGAATGTTGTAAACAGGCCAATAAATTTTAAAACTTTTTACTATCTAACGTAGGTTACACATTTTAAAAGTGACTTGATAGCGTGCTTCCAAAAGAGACACTTCTGGAAACATCCCAATTTGGAATTATCGATGATACTAGTGTACTCAAATTATAGGTATGGGGAAGAAAAGTGCCAAAAAAACATCCTTCCAAATTAGCCATATTATACGTGCATTGAGGATTCGGGTCTCAAGCTAGAGCTGTTATTAGCTGGTGAACCTTCACTAACTGTAGTGATTGGTGAAGGTTTGCTAGTTGTTAACCGCCTAAATCGAAAAGCTAATTATAAGTTCTTCTCTCCATCGGAACAATAAGAGTATTATGCTCATTATTAAATTTATCAAAGAGATGAAATATAATTAAGGTATATTTTTTTTATCAGAGGTTAAATTGATAAAAAAAAGGCCAAAAATAAAAATATATTTTATGAAAATAAATTTTCTATGGAAGAGAAGAAAATGAAACGATTTGATAAAAATTCAGATAGAATCGAGAATAAAATTTTCGTTCTGTAACATAACGAACAAATTTTACATAAAATTTAATTTTTATAACGAACTGATCCGTAGAAGCGGCTCAAATAAATTAACCCGGCCCCAAAGTTTGGGCTGTCGATTTCCAGTCTTTTTCTTTGCTACATGGGCTTTTCAGAGTCTATGATTCACGCCCAACTCACGATGCCAAAGCCCGTTAAGAAAACGCTGGGCCTCTGTATACAGCGGCCCACCTCCCACCCGTTAAAACCAAGAAACTACCAGCTAGGGTTTCTCTCCCCGCGTGCTCCGCTCCCAGCTCGAAGATTCCTGCTGCTGCCGCCCGCGCCGCCGAGGTGATTTCCTGTCTTTCTTCGCTTGGAGTCTCTTCTTCGGATCATGATATGCGACCTGCTTTTTATGATTGTTCAGTGATTTGAATTTTTGTGAACCTAGTTCGTTTTTTTTCTCAATTTTGATCCCATGATCTGTGAAATTGCATCTGATTCAATAGCTTGCAACTGCTCGTTGATGTGATGAATCTGATATGGTGTTTATATATTTTCGCTTGGAGCCTCTTGGAATCTTGATATACAACCTGCCCTTTATGATTGTTCGGTGATTGGAAGTTTTGTGGACACTTTTATTTAATTTTTGTCTAATTTGATTTCATGGTGTATAAAATTGCATCTGGGTCAATAGCTTACAACTCTAGTTTGCTGAATCGGGTATGGTGTGTATATATTTGTTTTTGTTATTAATTTATTTGTGTTGTTTTAAGTTGATAATGATAGATAAGAGGCTTTGAATTGGATTGTTATCCGAAGAATTTTCTCAAATGTGCGTCCAATGGGGGGATATATTGATAAAATTTGAGAATTCTTTGGTTAGAATAATAGATTGAGCAGCAGAAAACAATATAGTCTTGATGTCTTCTTAAAATCTTTATGAAACGGAAATGTGACATATATATTATGCCTAGTAGGTGGCTTACAGTTTGTGGATAAAAGTATGTGTTGTTATACGTATTGTATGACCTGGTCAAAACAATAGGAAGACAGATTTTACTTGCCTGAACTGATGAAATGATTTTTTGGTTGGAACTCGAGAATTTCCAATTTTGTAGCTGTTATTGTCTTTGATCTGAAAATGAGGCCAGGTGCATTGATTTTCCTTTAGGTCTATTAGTTGGATGTAAAAATATTACTGAATGCCACAATCAAACTTCTGATAAAAGTTCCCTGGGTTCTAGAGAACATGTGGTTCAGAACACAATGGCACATTATGAAGTGCATTTTATCAGAGAGAGATATGGCACTTTGGTTAACAGAAATAGTCAGTTGTTTGTTAATACTTCTAAGACTTGCCTTGTTTGTAGGGTTGTCTTGGTAAAGTCAAATATAAAAAAGTCTAATTTTTAAGAAATAGCTTGGCTTCACTTCAACCAAGGTCTCAAACGTTCAAATGTTAACAAGTGTTCTATTAATAATTGAAAAGTTGTAAGTATTCAGATATAAACAAACATGCTAGCATTTAATTTTGGATATACATTTTGTCTGTGGCCATTTTCAGTTGTCAGTTTTGATAGATGCATAAATTGGTATGCGTACTAGTAAATTCTGAGTTGCTTAGATTGGCTTGAGGATGGTTTACTCAAAATGTGGTTGTTCTTGGATCAAGCTTATTGTAGTTGTGTCACAAAAATCTGCAAAATTCGCCTAATAATAAAAAAAATTGCCTAATAAAAATTGCATCCTCTGGATAATCAGATGCTTCGCCGATTAAACATTTTTTTTTTGTAAAAAGTGCTGAATAAATGCTATTTTTAAAAAATCTGGCACAAGACGTGACCTGTCCATTTGATTTTGACTGTTGAAATCTGCAACACATTTTCAACCTCCCGCGGAGGTGCCAGAAGTGAACCCTCCCTAATTTGGTGGGAGAATGATATTTACACTATGGTCCTATTTATAGCAACTAATGCCCTTTTATTTTGTTTTCTTTTTAATGTAAGGTGTTTGATGTCCCTTCACTTTTGTACTTACCAAGAGAGAGGCTTGATAAAGTAATCAAAATCAAACTGAATTGACCATGAGCCCTATGGATCAAATAGTATGAAAATAAATAAAAAATTAAAATATGTATGACCGTTGAAAATCATGTGTATTAGTGATAAAAACAGTTTTGAAATCATTACTATCATATTAGATATCAAATAGAAAGTATAGAATCAATAATTATCTTAAGATTAGAGGTTTTAGTTGAAACTATGCCTTGTGTCATTGTAAATTACATGTCTATATGAAATTATATTTACTATGATTAATATCATTTTTATCATATTTTTATAATTTTGATTTTTTCCCGATATTTTACTGAACATATCCGAATTTTCTTGAATCAAACCAAATCTACACCTTGACGAATTTACCCAAATAAGAACAATGATTGTGGTTTGTGAGATGCGTAGTTCTTCTTTTCTCTGGTGTAGCAAGCTTTATCTTAGTAGGGAAGTACAAGCATCTTTGCCAGAGTGGGGAATTATTTTGGATAAAATTAAGGTTGCATGTTTTTATCATCATAGGGGAAAGCTTTATTGTCTATGTATAGGCGGTATTATGAGACCTTTATGGCGAACTGCTTGTTTAGCATAAATCATGGTGTATCTTGTCAAACATAGTGTTCTGGATCATGTATTTACTGCTGTAGTGTTTATTCCACTTCTTTTTCTGCTGCACAAGAACTTAATACTCCCTGTGGTAACATATAAAGAGGTGTTTGACCATGCTCATAGATGAATTATGTGGTCATAGAGTGATGGGCACTGTTTGTTTCAGCCGGGCTATTTTTTGGCATGTTTGTTTCATGTGAATAATCTCATTATAACGCTAAAAGAAGAAAAATGTTGTCGTATTCAGCTTGCAGAATGGATAGTCAAGTAAAGCTTGCCGTGGTCGTGAAGGTTATGGGGAGAACAGGATCAAGAGGACAGGTGACTCAAGTCCGTGTCAAGTTTCTGGACGATCAGAACCGGCTTATCATGCGGAACGTGAAGGGACCTGTCAGAGAGGGTGATATCCTGACCCTGTTGGAATCTGAGAGAGAAGCAAGGAGGCTTCGCTGAGCGAATGATGATGGCGGTAGATGTTTTGTTAGGCTCGTAGTTTTTTGGTACCCAGTCTGCTATATAGAACCAATTTAATGCTGTTAACGTTTGGTTTAGCGGTGTGCGAGTTCCCAATATGCGTGAAGGTTTTTAAGACTGATCGTCATTTGAGATGTATCTGCGCAGAATGATATTTAGCAGTTTTAGTTTGTGTTGTCTAAATCAGAATTGACTTAAGCTTACACCTATGCTAGATTTTCACAGTATAAATGAAAGGTGATTTCCTTTTATCATTATGTTTATAGGATGAAATTTTCTCGAAGGGAAAGGTTATTATGAGCCTTACATTGCTAACCATGGGATTAAGGTTCAATGGCACGTATTTGCGAGCAGTGATTCACACTTGTCTGTGCTATTGAATTTGCACAATGCCTCGGCTGTGTAACCATCAGCTCATGTACAAGGACGACCCTTGTTGCTTTTCACTAATGATGTGTTAGTTACATATATTTATATGTAGCATTGGCAAGTTCTTCCCTGGTTATATCTGGTTTACTTTTAAGGTTTTGAGTTTTTCCCATATTACTAAGCCAAAATTTCACCTTCTTTTATTTTAAAGTAAAAATATTATATTACTTGCTATAATATGAAATTGCCCTTTTATGCAAATCTTTATAAATGAATACGGGAATAGTGTGATGCTGATCTAGTGGAGAGGATTGATTGGTAATAAGTTGGAATTTGCCAATAGGAGGTTGACGATGACTTGCGGGTGGTAGATTTGATGTAAGGTGAGGTTTGACGAGCTACATGTTTAAGTCAAAGAAAGGCTTGTTGTCAATGGTAATATGATTTTGAAGAATTTGATTATATCTTTGTAATCATTAAAATTTTGTATAAATTAAAATATGACGAAGACTTGTAATTGATATTATTTATTAATAAGAAGGCAAATAAAGAGGTATTATCATTATATGCAGAGATGAAATAGCTTAATAACGATGACAAATCATCGGTGGAAAAGAATCAGATTGTCAATAAAGACAAATCACTGGTAGTATTGACTTACCCCATTTTGAATGACGAATTGTAGACGAGAGTCAATAATATACAATGCACTTGTGAAATAGTAAGGTAACAATGAATTTTAGAATACACGACATTATGATTTATCATGTATTAGAATACACGATAATTATAATATTATGTTCAGGAAAAAGAATATCGTGTTCAGCAAAAACACGATATTTATAATATTGCATAACTAATGATGCAAAATGCAAAAGTAATATATCACAAATTATGTTTAGCATATATACAATAACATGATTTGTATGAATATCGTCCCATTAATAACATGATATAATTTGTAAGTGTGTACCCAAATACATGATACTGAGTTATATTGCATATTGATTAACAAGTTAATATCCATTACAGATTAAAAGAATAAGGTGATTTCAACTCAACAAATCCATGTCATACATTGTACAACATTCCAATAACTACATAACCTATTACAAAAGTCATTCATACTGCAATTGAAAAAATGTTTCCCATAATGGGTGCAACTTCATTTGATAATTATAATACCCCATATAGCCCAAAAATTATTATGGGTAAAAATTTAAAAAAGTAGGGTGATGAGTAATGAAACGAGAATGACATAATTGATATGGAAAGTATGTTTGACCATAAAGAATTCGACAACAAGGTACCTAATAATATTGACGTTGAGGCTGAGGCAGAGTGGGAGACAGTCAATGATCTCAACCTGTTGGAACCAAATCTTGGTGAGAGTGAAGTAATGATTGGAAGTTTACAAGCAAATGACTACCAGAATCTACTCTAATTGGGTGCAAATTTCCTAAGTGTGGCACATTTTAAGAAGGTTTTGATCGACCTTGCAATAAAGGCTAATTTTACATATAAGTTTGTGGATAGGAACAAGTATATGTAGCCACAAAGTACTCTGACCAGCCTTGTAAGTGGCACATAAGGGCTTCAAACATAGGAGATCATGGGAATATAACAAGGTTAGTGCTTGACTATTCATGTGGAACACAAAGCAAGTCAGCATCATACATTTAAATTACGAGAAAATGTTATGGGTAGTTTAAAGATTCAACATACATTACACCAAAAAACATAACAAGATATATTTCGAAGCACTGAGGTATAATTGTGAACTACAAAAAATGTTGACATGTAAGTAAAACACACTTATGATATTTATAGAGTCGTGTTTACTAAAACACAACTTTTGAAAATAACATGTTATCGGCCATACGAGGCTTATATAGCCGCATTTTTAAAACATGACTTGTTTGCCTATTGTGTTACCATAAACACGCTGATTATGAAGTCAAGTTTAACGAAAATATGACTAACACTATTTTCGTGTTTACTTAAAATTCAACCACACATGTAAAGTATTGTGTAATTTAATCGATGGGACCCAAACGAATCCTATTGCATACCAGATGAATCCTATCACATACTTCCGGCATACGAAATTCATATAGAAAAGATTAATCTAGGGAGAATAGTAGTTTTAATAAGATCATGTAATATTCTTGGACCTATAGAGGGATACGATTTTAAAAGATATTTTGAATGTTTGGGCCGGTTGAAAGAGCTTTTAGAACAAAACTAAGGCCATTGCTAATCGTAGATGCAACTTTTTTGAAGGGAAAGTATCCCAATTAGTTATTGATAGCAACTGTACTAGACAAGAACAACAATATGCTATGTGTTGCATTTGCAGTGGTCAAGAATGAGTGTGAGAAAACTTAGAGCTGGTTTCTTGAATTGCTAAAAAATTATTTATTTATTGATCCTCTAGCCGAGTTGGATACAATTATTTTTTATAAAATGAAGGGCTTAGCAAATGTTGTGAAGTAATATTTTCCCTCTACACACCACGAATATTGTCACATGGTAGCATATATGTTAAACATATTAAAAGACAACTACCTAAAAAACCAACTTCATGTGGTAGTTAAAACTTTTAGACATAATATGTATGATAACACAATAAACAATATTAAAAAATATAATCCTTAAACACTTGCTTGGCTAGATATATAGGTGTAGAGCACTGGGCCAATGCTGCATTTTCAGGTAAAAGATATAAAACACTTAGCTCAAATAGTGCAATGTTTAAAAAAGCTAGGTCGGTCTATTACTTGGTTAATTGAGTATACATGGGATTACACAACCACACTCTTAGAGAAACGTAGAATAGATGGACAAAATATGACTGAAGATTTAACCTCATTTGCTTATAAACACATCGAAAGTAGAAGAGAAGAAGTAAGGAATATATATGTATTGCCGGTATCATGTATGAATTCCAGATTAACTCGCTATATCACTAGAAAAAATGCAATTAATGTTGTGTGTATGTTCATATGTTATCCACAATAAGGATGAGGAACAACGATCGGGGTTGCCTTATCCACCCCCTTTCTGTAGTTGATTGGAAGAAATATCATTCCCCAAATATTGTAGTCGTGTTATCATATACAATAGTGTATGCATATCATGTTAGCGATAACATGACCAAATTGGAGTTCGTGTTGTTGATAATATGATATGTTGAACAATGTATTTGTTCATATTGTCTCATGTATACATATTGTGTAATAAAAAACACGATCAAAAGGATTATGTATTACCGATTACACGATATAAAAACATCTTACAATGAATATAACAAAGATTTTTTGTAACTACTTGTGCATGGTAAGATTGAAATGATGTAGAGATGCGTTGTAGAAATAATTGTGATATTACATACTGAAAAAAAAAATTAATACAAAATTGTCTAAAAAACGACGGACAATAATACAAAAATGCTATCTTTCATGTTATCGATAACATGATTCAGAAATTAGACAGTCGCATGAAGTCACAAAGCGTGTTATTTACAATACGATAACTATATTTTATGTTATCGATAACATGACTAAAACATTAACTAATTCATACCTAATTACCCCAATTTCAACGCATCACTTACATCACCAATTTCTGACACATCACACCAATTTCCAACCCATAAACCAATTCTTAATGCATTACATCAATTTCTGACATAGCAAACCAATTTTTGGAACAACAAACTAATTTATGATGCAACACACCAATTTTCGATGCAACACTTACCGGGGGCGCATGAATATACCCTAGGGCCGAACCTCACTTCATTGTCGCAACTTTGCTTCACGGGTCAGATTTTTGAAATATAGAGTCAAAAATCGGACCTCCTCCTGCGTTTTTGCTTCTCACTGGTCGGACTTTGGAAATTGCCAGTCGGATGAGTCGTTTCACAGTTGGTCATTTCTAGGTAAATGCATCGGATAGCCCAATTTACATAATATAAAACCCTAACCTAGGGGTATTTTAGTCTATTTTTTTTATAAAATCATGTTAAGTCCATGTTTTGTAGCATTTGTACTTCAAAACCAAAGAATATAGATATTGGCTTCTTCGACTAGGTAATATGGAAAAAACTCTAAAGTTTCTTCATCTCATCATAGATGAATTTTAAAAAAAAAATTGTAAGATATAAATTGTCTTATTTCATAGAATTATAGTAATTAATAGATCATGTAAAAGGAGTTAGTAAATGGAGTAAAAAGTCTTCATTGATTCACATGTTTGAGAGGTGTATGATCGTCTATGTGCTATTCATAACTCTGGTAAGTTTCTGAGATCAACTAATCTTCAACAGATTGAAACACAAAAATCTCTCGGCACAAACATCTTGCATTCGGTGGTTACAATCTGATGATTGAAACACAAATTTTTCATCAGTCTACTTTAATTGGAAGCCTGGAATTATATCACTGAAATTAAAGATTATGCAGTAGTTTATGCTGTTGTGTCCTCTATAGATCAGGTTCTTCTCATTTCAAATCAATTTACTTGGATAATTTACTAAGTGAACACAATATTTCATGCTCAATTAGGACTGCTAAAGAGCCCTGGTCATGATAGGTTTCAAGGAATTTTCTATCCCAAGCATTGGGATATAATTGGGCCTTGTGTAAGTTGACTGAAGAGTTTTTTTCAAAATGGCCATTTTTTTATCACACTTATCCAGTACTGATCCCTAAATTGAATCAGCCTAGAACTCCTGCCCAGTTCATACCAATTAGTTGGTGCAATTTCTCAGACAAAATTATTTCTTGTATATTAGTGAAACGTATGCAGTCATTAATGGGCAAGTTTATATCTCTACATCAATCAGCTTTTGTTAAAGGTCAATCTATTCATGACAATATTATGGTGGCTAGGAATTCTTTTGTACCATTCCTTAAAAGCTTCAGAAAATTAAGGTGGTTTGGCTGTTGTCAAGTTTGATCACGATAGAGAAAAGTGGAGTTTTCTCAAACAAGTGCTTATTAAGTTTGGATTTCAGCCGTTATGAGTCTAAGGAGTTATGTCTTGTGTTTCAACGGTTACTTATATTAATCTTATCAACAATTGTCTAAGATTTGTGATTCATTCCCAACATGGACTGAGGCAAGGTGGTCTGCCATTTCACGTTATCATTGTTGAACAAGTAATGCCTCTTGCTTCATTTTAGGGTTAAAACAACTCATAGTTTTATGGTGTCCGTATATGCAAGAACTCTTTCCCTGTAAGCCATCTAATGTATGCCTATGACATAGTTCTAAGTTTTTTGAGCTATAGTTTGTGGATGTTAGGAGGTTACGAAGACAATTTCAACTTACAGTTAGGTTTCATGATTGGTGTCACGACCCCAATCCACATAGCCAGAGGCCACGGTAAAGAGGAGTGCATGCAACTCAATGTGGCCCACTTGAAAATAATAATCAATTAATACTAATTATAATCAATTAAATAATGTATAACTAAAGAAAAATAAATCTAACCACATGACTTATCACGTAGAAAAACTATTACAATCCTACAAAGTAAGGAAACTAACTAAGAAAAGTTTCATTCTCTAGCAACTTTTAAGTTTCTACCCTTATCAATAAGGACAATAATTAATTAATGAACTTTTGAAATCTCCTATCCAAGCTTTTGCAAATTTAAACGCGCATGTGTATTTAAGTATACGTGGTTGAGAGGTTTATACAAAACAAAACCACCTGGGAGCTTGCTTCAAGTAAGATAACTCATACACACTAAAGTATAATCTCATACTTCAGAAATCATATATATATATAAACCAATTGAAAGTAAACCTGAAGCATCAATCCTCAAAGTATATTTAAGTAAATTGCATGACCATGCTTTACATAACTATAAACAATAATCTTCCACTTTATGCCCGGTAAGATAACTCATACCCACTAAACTACGATCTCATGCTTTGGAAATCATACATATATATATATATATATATATATATATATATATATATATATATATATATATATATATATATATATATATATATATATATATATATATATATATATATATATATATATATATATATATATATATATAAGATATATAAGCTAACCAAAAGTAAACTTGAAACATTCATCCTCAAAGTATATTTAAGTAAACTGCATGACCATGATTTACATTAATATAAACAATCATTTTCCACTTTACCCTAACACCCTTCACCTAAGGGCCCTTGTCATTAGATCGCCCATCTACAGTTGACACTGATCTTAATGGCATTTGTATGAGCCAACAAAAGTCCTTGGGAACCCACTTAGACTAATTCCGTATGCACTTAGCACAAAAAAAACATTTCCAGTTTATTATCTTCACTCTATACTATATAGCTCAAACAAGAGTGTATGATTCTACTTTGATCCTCAACTAGTAACTTTGTAAGATTGTCATGGTGTTGGATGCACATTGTATAATATCACAATGTTTTCTTTTTGGTTCTCCCTTTCCCAAATAATACAAAAAGTGTGGCATTTATTTATAATTTTGTAACAAAAAAATTTAATGTTTGACCCTCCAAAGATGTTTACTAAAAAAATCAATTGAGGAATAAAAGTAAGGTTACTCGCATATTCAACCCAACCCATGTATGGTTAGAGATTATATTTTCAACCCGTTTATGTCTCAACCCAACCTGATTTACGTGTAGGTCATAGCTGACCAGACCTAATCCAATCCAAATTGACCTTTATCCAACTTTACTTTACAATGGTTTTAGCAGTGGTTACAACTAAATAAAATGTTTTATGTGTTAAGAGGTTAACTTTTCAAGGAGAGATGTTGTGTATTAACTTTTTCCTGGTCTAATATAAAATAGTTAGTATGAACCCAAGCTCACACACACTTGTGAACCCAGGCATCATGAGCCGTCTAATCTCTACCCCATGAAAATAGAGTTCGGCAGAAATTCAAAACTATATGCCCCCTAAATTATGTGTGTCATTAGATCAAAAGTTGACTACTTATGAAGCCTAAGCTCATGTTAATTTATGTGAACTCGATTAGGTCTCTTTTAATATTCACGTTAGCCCGAGTCTCTTCTAATCTATATACTATAAAAAGCATTGGGCCAAGTTTGACTTTTCAACGGAGAAAAGACCCGTTATGCCATCAAAGAGTGGGTATTAACGTGTTTATGTAGTTCAGTGTGTATGAAATTATAATGGCTCTATAAGGGTATCCCAGGTATTTAGGGATAAAATTAATGGTGGATGAGACATTTTGACCTTAATTTTGTAACAAAAAAAATTTAATGATTGACCCTCCAAAGATGTTTACAAAAAATATCAATTGAGGAATAAAAGTAAGGTTACTTGCATACTCAACCCAACCCATGTACAGTTAGAGGTTATATTTTCAACCCGTTTAATAAATAGGGTTATGTCTCAACCCAACCTGATTTACGTGTAGGTCACAGCTGACCCAACCTAATCTAATCCGAATTGACCTTTTTCCAACTTTACTTATGTAATTCCCCTACCGAAAAACCCAACATGGACCGGGGGTTAGATCGGAAGACATAATCGGAGTGTATAAAATAAGCGGAAAAATTAAAAATCGACTAACCAGGAGCTGCAGACTTTGAGCGCGAGAGTCATAACATACTTCTATGCGCTACAAACCTATAATGTTCTGTTGCGCATAGAAACAAACCTAATTTTATAACTGATTGGATTGGGCCAATGTTATTTAATCGTTGGTTGCATACATACGTATTGGATACCATATCTAACGTTATTCCAATACGATCGGATCTGAACGTAATTCTGCCTAACGACTACTACATTCATCAGATATCAAAAAATTATATACGATAAAATACGTATACTTTATATCCAAATAATTAATTCGGAATCAGACAAAAATCTTATAAATCATCGGAGTCAAACAAAAGTCAATAAAGTAGTGAAATACACATCTCATGTAGGTGAGCAAAACCACACATTCCGATCTATCATAGAGCAGAGCAGAACAGAGCATGTTGGATCATATCAGATCCTATCAGATAATATCAGATTAGATCCGACCATACTAATTACATCAGATCAAATCAGATTATATCATATCACAATAGAGCATTTTAGTGTAATTCCGATTACCCCAGAATATATCAAAGTAGATAGAATAGAAACATATAAGCATATATCATACCATAACAAAGTATATATCTTAATTAGTATATTACTAATTAAGATATGCATGCATATAACTTATATTAAATTAGAAGATCAGAAAAGCGTACTCCCCTGCAGTTTTAGAAGTGACGATGTTCGAAGTTGCTCGTTTCCTCAGAGCATCTTTCCTTCCAGGTTCGAAGATGATCGACAGAATCTCCTCTTACTCTGGAATACTTTCGCTTTCTGTGCCCGTAAGCTATGGACAGAACCTCCCCTTAACCCGAGAATACTTTTCCCTTCCCGTGCCCGTAGGTGACGGGCATAACCTTCTTTTGCCTGGAGACACTTTTCCCTTCCCGCGCCTGTAGGCAGCGAGCAGAACCTCCCCTTGCCCCTGGGATGTTTCCCTTATAGCATTGCTAACTTGAGGAATGAACACTTCCATTGCATTGATCACCCTCGAATTAGCTACGAACACCTCTTGAATGACTCGAATCGGACTTAAAATGAGAGAGAAATGAAGAACAGAAGATGACAAAATGTAGGAGAATCTCCCCTTACCCGGAGATACTTTACCCTTTCCGCGCCCATAGGCGGCAGGCAGAACCTCCCCTTGGCCCGGTGCGTTTCCCTTATCCGGCATTGCTAACTCGACGAATGGACGCTTCCATTGTGTAGAACACCCTTGAATTAGTTAAGAACGCTTTTTGAACGGAAGGAAATAGACGTAGAATGACTCCCGAAACTCCCCTGGAAGAATAAACAGAATGACTATTTATAAGGAATTGACGTGCAAGCGAACGGAGGAAGAGGAAAGATGCGCACATGTGCTTGTGCCACGTGGTGCATTTTGATTCGTCTGCCACCAAGGTCGGCGCGCATGACGCGCGCATCACCGCGCTGTGCGCGACTGCCATGCGATCGCGCAAGACCCGCATCACGCGGATGGCCGCGATCGCGCGCCATTTCCGCAGCGCGGTGGCTCTGCTCCATCTCCGGCTCAGCTCGGCTCGGCCTGCTGGCATCAGCTATTTTGTCTTTTCTTGAATATTTTATTATTATTTTATTCAAATACAATTCCAACTTCAAAACGCGATAACTTTTTATCCCGAAGTCGGAATTGCACGATCTTGGTACCAATGGATTCGTATCGACGAGCCCTTCAAAACTAGACCCCACATGGGTAGGTTATCTTATACTTTTAAAGTGAGTCCTGCCCATGTGGCACATTTCCTGAGGTCGTAACTTTCGTTCCCGACCTCTGTTTTGAGTGTTCTTAGATGCGTTGTGCTCGTTACTTCGAGCTCTAACCAACTAAGAGAATTTCAACTCTTAAAACCCTTGAAAAGTTAACTAACATTTCATAATTACCCCTAACCCTCTGAGGTTAGGCATAATCGGAACACAGGGTGTAATAACTTAGCAATGGTTACAACTAAATAAAATATTTTATGGGTTAAGAGGTTAACTTTTCAAGGAGAGATGGTGCGTATCAACTTTTTCCTGGTCTAATATAAAATAGTTAGTATGAGCCGTCTAATCTCTATCCCACGATAGAAGAGGTAGGTAGAAATTCAAAATTACATGCCCCATAAATTATGTGTCATTAGATCAAAAGTTGACTACTTACAAAGCCTAAGCTCATGTTAATTTATGTGAACGCGAGTAGGTCTCTTTTAATATTCATGTTAGCTCGAGTCACTTCTAATCTATTTACTATAAAAAGCACCGGGTCAAGTTTGGCTTTTCAACGTAGAAAAGACCTGTTATGCCATCAAAGAGTGGGTATTAATGTGTTTATGTAGTTCAATTTGTATGATGTTATAGTGGCTCTATAGGGGTATCCCAGGTATTTAGGGCCAAAATTAATGGTGGATGGGTCATTTTGACCTGGATGTATGAAAATGTCCTCTACGGTTGGGTTTCCTTTTCCTACTGTATTGGAGATAAATTAGGTGAATTGATAGGGTATATTTATGGTATGGGATATTATTAATTGATACTAATAAATGTTATTTTTATTGTTGACGATTTTTAATTGGTATGTGTGTATGATCTTCCATATATGTCTCGTCATAATATTTAGGAGTTGATGACCATTGGTCTTCTATTTTCAGTTTCATTGTTGCCTTTTCAACTTCCTCAAATCTATCTATACTATATAAAAAAAGTCAGGCCAAGTTTGGACATTACGGGCTTGGAAATTGCGATTTTGGGTGTTATGTTGATGTGTAAATGTAGTTGGTTGCCATGGGTATTCCGAGAAATTCAGGCTAAAATTAAATGAGGACGAGTAAATTTGCCACGAGTGGACAAAAGTATCCTCCATGCTAGTGTTTTAGTTTCATGTGATGGGGATCATAAATTGATATTTTTGTGATGATAGATCTGGCAATTACATAATGCTTGGTTGGCAATAGTTAATGTCATATTTATTGGGTGTGTTTTTTATTTTGGTATGTGGGTGTACTCCTCGTTTGACAGCTTTGCGGCAATTTAATGCATGGCACTTTTGGCTTCGATGACACATTGGATTGATTATATGTACTAAGCTTTTTCTGCCTTCTCAACTTCCTTGACATTATTTTGAAAATCTTACCTTTTAAATTTCCCTGATGTTATTTTCAATGTTTGGGTTTTAATTTGTTAAGATCCATTGTGGCTTTCCAATTCTGATCTCCTAACTGGACTATAGGCTAATCTCGCTCTGGTACAAAAAATTGAAGAAGAAGAAGGTAATCATGCAAGGCCACCCCTAGCTTCCATCCTCTATCACGTCCACCTCTATCTCAGCATTTTTTGTTAGCTTTACCAATTGGTTTTTGGTATTTTTTATCTGACTGGTTGCAGTATGGAAGAGGATGTGCATAGATCAAGTGCTCCCTCTAAATGCTATGGCAATCTCGTGCAACGCATGTGTCCCTCACCGAGCATGATTTGCAAACCCAGTCAAGAAAGCATGTTGCTTACAACAAGAAAGAGGTCTGTCATATGATGAGAAGTTTTTCATTTGGATTTACGCTTGTTCGTACTATGCAACTGTAACACCCGCAATTTTTCATACATTTTTCTCATAATTCATGAAATTTTTTTGCAATATAACTGCTATAAATCGGGAAATACAAAACCTGTGAAAACAGTTTTATAATTTAAAACATAACACATCGGTTTTCCCATACAAACTTTTACTCATTCGATCAAACATCATACGGCCAAACCAAACATCCACAGGCGCTACTCGAAAACAACCGTACGAACAAATTACTATGATCATAGACTTTAAATACAAATCTCTCCCAAGCATCCCTGAGTGCAAGTCCCATAACAGTCCACAATTTGATCCAAACGAAAGTCTAGAAAGATAAACATCTTAAATCTCATCTCACCCAATACATCAGATCATGGCACAAATAAACTCGCAGTGAGTCAAGCATATACCTGAGTCAACGGGAATCTATCCACCGCTGAAATGAGCATCCATCTCCAGGAGCTCTCCGTCACAACCTGCAAAAGCCTCCCGAACATTGGGGCTAAAAAGTAGGGTAATGGGTATTTTCATACTCAGTAGGAAAATACCCAGTAGGGGAGTTCTAAACAGTGAACTCAGTAAATCCAAACATAGACGCGTTCATGCAACTCAAACATGAAGCAAACAAGCATATCATAATCATGCTCATATGCATATCATCATGCTAACATCGTACCAAATGCACCATCGTGCCAAAATCATACCATCGAATCAAACTTACACAAACACCCTTATTCAGGGTCTTACAAACTTACTTGTACCCTCGTACTCTTACTCATACAACATACACATACTTGTAGGACTTTACTCGTACAATCATATGCTTACTCATACAGCTTACACATACTTGTACGATCTTACTCGTACAATCATACTCGTACGACCTTACTCGTACAGTCTTACTCAAAATCATACTCTTACAATCATACTCATACTCTTACAGTCTTACTCATACTCTTACAGTCGTGCTCATACTCATACTCTTATAATCATGCTCATATTCATACTTTTACAGTCATGCTCATACTCATACTCTTACAATCATGCTCATACTCATACTCTTACAGTCATACTCATACTCATACAATCGTGCTATAATCCAAAACAATTCATTCCAATCCTCGCCCGTCATACTCATATCCTCTGTCATCCGTCATACGCTTACACATCCATATCCAAATCCATACCAAACGCTGACACTGCCCACATGCACATACGCATATCCATAGCATAGGCAAATAGCCATCATACATATGTATGTCTATCACACATACGTATAACATACACATACTGTCATACATATGTAGCTTACAAACATGCTCACTAGTCATCACTAGCGCATACATACACATTTATACATACTTCAAACATGCACGCTAGCCATCACTAGCACACATGCATAATCCATATATACTTCAAACATACATGCTAGCCATCGCTAGCACATACATACACATACGAAGATTACCAACAAACACGCTAGCCATCACAAGCACATACTCAATCAACATACGAAGCTTACCAACAAACACGCTAGCCATCACTAGCACATACTCGATCAACATACGAAGCTTACCAACAAACACGCTAGCCAACACTAGCACATACATACATCCAACATACTTACAACCAACATGTATGTCATATGCATTTCAACATGACATAATTCATCCTCTTACATCATGCAAACAGATCATAAGCTAACATCCATAGCATACAATCATTTAGTCCTAGCATGCTGCTACTCATTCAAAGCATGCTATCATGAAATTATGAGTTCAAAGCTCCCCTACCTCGTAATCATGACGTTTGATGGCGAGCACACGACTGTGTCATCGGTGGTGGAATTGGCAGTCAAAACCGTTGCCTGGCTGAGAGAGCTACTATCCCGAGGATTTTAGGAAGTGCCGGAAACAATCACGGCCAAAAGAGGTGTCAAAAGTCAATGCGGAAAAATCCACTATCCACGGGGGCACACTAGGGCGGTTGGGAGAAATATCGTGCCAACATAAGTGGCGGTGCAACCAGAAGTCAATGGTGTACTCACTGAAGATTGGCCGGTGGCTAAGACGTACTCAGCCGGCAGTAAGACGTCGAAATCAGCCGTGGACAGCACCCAACGGTGACGATTTCGCATCAACAAGGGCCCACATACGGGCGGAGAGCGTGGGGCAACACTCAAGGACAAAGGAGAGGTGGAGGAGGGCTATGTGTCAACTCCACTTGGTGGCAAAGCCAACCGATGGTTAGGCGGCGCAAATACGGCACCTAAACCCAAAAGCACATGCGTGGCCACATGAACACGCGGCCAAAAAGGACCACTCTAGGGGGAGATGGGTCAGATGAACACAAGCGGCCCATTCCAAATGGAGTATAATCGGGCCAAGTGGGGCTGACCCTCACTTTCGCCGAGCCAGGGCAGAGCTCATAATGGCCAGATGGCCCACAGCTCGCCAATGGCAACAACCCGACACGCACCCAAAGCGTCTAATCGGGCGGAGCAAGTAAATAGGGCAAAGTAGGGTCGGAAACGGCAACCCCCTACCAAAACTGGGTCGAGGTAGGCTAGACGGAGTTCGTCCGGTGGCCAGACGACAACCAAAAACACCGGCGTCTTAAAACAACATCACAGACAATGAAATGAAATATATAACCAAAACCTGACCAAAGTACCGGTAGCTCATAGTGGAGCGAATAAAGCATGGCGGTAGCTCTAGCCAACACCTATGGGTTCCTAGCGGCCAACTAAACATAAGTCTAGTTGAGGGCGGCCGCAAATGACATCAAAATCGCACCCCCACGGCTCAAAAACGGGATTCGAAGGAGAGAAAAACCAAAGAAAAGTTCGGTACCTCGTGGAGGAGTGAAGAGGCCATGGCGACGGTCATAGCCAGTACCTACGGACTCGTGGCGGTGAGGCAAAGAGGATCCTGACAAGAATCAGCGGAATCAGATGACGGAGGAGGGAGAACGGAGCAACTGGAATCGAGCTCGGGTTTCTCTCCCAACTCATTGGACGTTAAAATTTTCTTCTAATCGGCTTTTAAGCTGATTTTACTATTCACTCTTTTTTATTTTTATATTTACATCCCCAACACGCGTTAACCTCCCAGTTACACATTGTACCTCCAAAATTCGCGTTGTAAGCGTACAACGAGGCCTGCTGCCTGCGACTAAGCCCTACACCTGACTCTATAGGTATAAATACGGGGTAAAATATATAAATATAAATACGCTGAAGCGTCACATTTTTTCGCCGAAAATGACCAAAAAAATAGCAGAAAAATCAGGGACCTTACAACAACTTCTTAATGTTTGATTCTCCACTCGGATCTGATGAGGAGTTCATCAAGTCGAAGTCTTGAGTTTCACGATGCCGAAGACAAAAGTGTAGAAGTAAAGAAGGCAACGAGTTGATGACTAAAGGACTGATAAAAAAAGACTAGGGTTTGCATCAGCAATGCTAGAATGAATAAAATGTCTCATATAACAAATACTGTGTGGCCAGCTAAAAGGTGGTTGTATATGTTACTCTCGTCGATCTGATTTATTTTTTCATCACATCTAATTACTCAACTATTCAGGGTTGGTGACTTCTTTTCGATAGTGACAGATGATCGTCCAAAATGATATGCCATTCCTCTAATGCTCCGCTCACCATCTTGATGCTCTTGGGGGGCTTCATACTTGAATTTGCTAACTTTGATCTTGTTGTCAAAATTGTTGGGAACTGAGGTATCTGTGAAGCCCACCATTCCTATTTTTTTATTCAATTCGAACCATTGATGTGTTACTCGTTCTAGATCGGAAATGGAAAATAAGTTGGGTTATGTATTTTTTGTTGGGATCTTTTTCTACATTATAGATTCATTGGTGTGTTTCTCATTCTAGATTGGCAATGGCAGATAGGGTTGGGTTTTGAAGTTTTTGTCAAGCTCAATTGTGCCATTGATTACATTTTTTGTTCCTTATGATGAGTCCGATCTATATGCTATATGTGTTGGAATCTATACAAAAAATTTGTTTGATGAGCAATGGGTGGCCTTTAGGATGATGACTACATCTTGGGATGTTATATATGATGATGATGCAGTAGGCGAATTTGAATTGGATTCATGGTTAACTAAGAAAGTGATATTGTCTATGAATTTATTGCCCTAAGATATAATGTTAGTGGCTATTTTAGAGTCCATATGTATCTATGTGAACCATTCATGTTGTGGTGCCTCTTCTACTAATGGCATTCTCCCTGTCTTGTGATGTGATGTAGTACATATTGTTTTGAATAATTTGTTTTTTTATCTATAACAAACTATTTACTTGCTTGTTATGCTTTTTAAAATTTGAAACCGTTTCAGATCCCGATGTGTCTATTTTACTCATAGAATTAGACATGCATTGAAGTCATTGTATACTATTTTACTTAAAAAAAACAAGCACAAACTTTTATCTTGAACAATTCTTCTAATTTGGACAATTCAAAATGTATCTTTATACATGTGAGTTGATGATGTTATTAGGCAGTATCATGTGGCTTGGGCGAAAACAATGACTTAGACTTGGGTGGATGCTGCAAATGTGCCTTCCACTTAAGCTTCAAATTTACGCTTAAGCTCTCAGCCTGTGTACTCTCAACTACCTTTAGGTTCATTTACCATGTAGCATGGGTAAATTTTGCATTCCTTATCGTTTAAGAATTTTTGTCACGCCCCAGCACTCACCTGACCTGAGTCGAACCTGGTCCAAGGGACGGTCGAAGCACACGAGGGCAATGAAGTGCTGAATTGCGGAAGACTTGACCCCTCTAATGGGTATAACACACATGGAGTAACACACCGCTTTATCTTTGTGCAAGAGAAAATAAGTAAAAATATAAAGGACATTAAATCTGAATTAGTCCTCCACTCATAAACCTACAATCTTACAACACTAAGCCGTCAACATGGTTCAAGTCATGACATCTGAAATAAGTCTAAAGCCACAACGGCTAATAATGTATGAGACAAGGTCAACCCAACATGAAGTTCTAACAAAACAACAAGATAAATCAGTAAAGATAGTAAGATCTGTAGGCTCCCACACCTACTCCCAATCATCATCCACATGCATCTCATAAAGAGAGATCTGATCATCTGCATGTCGCACCATGCAGCCCGAAACAGAAAACACAGAGAATATGGGGTGAGAATAAAACTCAATTAGGTTTTGAACGTTGAACGATAAATATGAAAACATCATGACATTCCACATAATCTATTACATCAACCTATCATATATTACTTTAACATACTCACCCATAAGTAATTATCCTGTATGAAAGTATCCCAACGTATCATACTTAGCATGAATAATCATTCCAACCACAATTATCCATCCTACATGAAGAGTGTCTCTAGCACACTATATTCATTCATATAAATTCTTCTTCATAAATATTCATCCTGCATGACAAGTGTCTCAATCACACTATACATATCCATGCATGATCATAAATAAACATCATGCATGATAAGTGTCTCTAACACATTATACAAATCCATGCATATTCATAAACAACCATCATACATGATAAGTGTCTCCAACACACGATCATAATCATGCATATCTATAAACATTCATCCTGCATGTAAAGTGTCTCTAACACACTATCACAATCATGCATAGCGATAAAACAACCCTGTTTAATTGACCGAAGCTTAAGTAGTCCCTACTCACTCCAAACAATCCCTAATTAGAAAGTCCAAAGGAATTATGCAGTTTGGGTAAATTCCCTAACGGGGAAGATACCCCTTGTTAAGTCGGTGCACTTGTCTACATGTAACGACCCGTTTTTTGGTTATGCTTAACCCGGGAGGGTTAAGGGTAATTCGGTAATTTAAAATTAATGTTAAGGGTTTTCATTAGATAAAATACCCATAGCTAGGTAGATCTTGGCATAACGAGCATAACGATTCAAAGAACGCGCAAAACGGAGGTTGGGACCGGAAGTGACGACCTCGGGAAACGTAGACAATAGGTGGGACCCACTTGGAAATAGTGTGTTTTGGTACTTTAAGTGGGTTTGTATCGAAGGGCTCGACGATACGAGTCCAACGGTACCTAGAACGCGCGAATCCGATTCCGGGGTAGAAAGATGCGCGCGTTTGAAGTTTTAAGTATAAAAATAAAAAAGAAAAATGAAAAAATGAGGTGAGCCGGCGTGCGGCGCGCGCCCACGTTACCGCGGGCGCCGCGGTTCTGGGTGGGCCATAGGATAGCGCGCGGTTGCGACCCACGTAACGCGCATGCGTGACCCGCGCGCGAATTCGGCGGGCGCCGCCGCCGAAACCGCGGCGCCGCGGTTTCGGCGCGCCGGGGGTCTATAAAACCCCCATTCTTCCTGTTTTTCAGTCAGATTTTTATTTCCTCCGTTTCTAACCGTTCTGAGGCCGATTAAGGCCGTTCAAGACCTGTTTTCTACTAAATCGAGTATGCTCTACGCAATGGAGCTGTCCGTTCTTCGAGTTGGAGACCGTATGATGAGGAAACGTCCCAAGACAAGAGGAGGTCATGTCCGTTATCTTCATGCACCGATGAACTTCATTTTCTCTGTTTCTGGCCATCCCAACTCCGATTTAGTCGGTCCAAGAGGCGTTCTTGACTAAATCGAGTATGTTCTACGTGGTGGAGGGTTCCGTTTTCTGAGTTAGCAATCGTATGAAAAGGAAACACCCCAAGACAAAGAAAGGTTCTACCCGTACCGACAAACTTTGTTTTCTCTGTTTCTGGCCATCCCAACTCCGATTTAGTCGGTCCAAGAGGCGTTCTTGACTAAATCGAGTATGTTCTACGTGGTGGAGGGTTCCATTTTCTGAGTTGGCAATCGTATGAAGAGGAAACGCCCCAAGACAAGGAGAGGTTCTACCCGTACCAACCAACTTTGTTTTCTCTGTTTTTGGCCATCCTAACTCCGATTTAGTCGATTCAAGAGCCGTTCTTGACTAAATCGAAGGTGTTCTACACGATGGTGGGTTCTATTTTCTGAGCTGATAACCTTATAAGGAGGAAATGCCCCGAGATTAAGCAAGGCCCTGCCCGAACACCGAAACAAGAAAAAGACACCCGAAGTAAGACAGGGTTCTATCCGTAGATACCGATACTGTATGGGTTATGATAGAAGTAAGCATTTCTGATCTTCCGTACAGCAAGTGCTAAGTTATGATGTGTGTTATGCTACGATTTATATATGTCATGCTATGTGCCTATATGCCATGCTATGTGCCTATATGCCATGCTATGTGCCTATATACTATGCTATGTACCTATATACTATGCTATGTGCCTATATGCCATGCTATATGCCTATATACTATGCTATGTGCCTATATGCCATGCTATGTGCCTATATATTATGCTATGTACCTATATGTCATGCTATGTGCCTATATGCCATGCTATGTGCCTATATACTATGCTATGTGCCTATATGTCATGTTATGTGCCTATATACTATGCTATGTACCTATATGCCATGCTATGTGCCTATATACCATGCTATGTGCCTATATACCATGCTATGTGCCTATATACTATGCTATGTGCCTAGATGCCATGATGTATACTTATATGACGTGTGTGGTCTCGCTCTAGGGTAGAGCGAGACGTGTAATTTGTGTTCTCGGTCTCGGCTCAGTGATAGAGCGAGACGTGTATGTGTAGTTTTGATCCTGGTCGGTGGTAGAGCGAGATGTACGTTTTTGTTTTATTAATTTCCGCTTGACTCCGATACATGATGAGTTTTTGTACACTCCGACTAAATATTCGGAGATATGTATTTTATACGTATGATTTTGTGATGCTTGTTGTATGTAGTAGCCATTAGGCAGAATTACGTTCGGATCCGATCGTATTGGGATAATATCCAATACGTACGTAGGCAACCAACGGCAAGGCAACGTTGGCCCGATCCAAATCATTATAATAATATATTTTATTTTGTTGTACACGCGACGAACTATGAAGTTTCGTTGTGTGTACGTGCTCGTTACAACCTAAGTCTATGTACAAGGAAGCCTTAAAGCTCCGTAGTGCGTAGACGAACGTTGTACCTCTCGCACTCAGACGATGATTCCTGGCTCAAGGAAAGAGAAAATTTCCTATTAGTGATTTTGTGGGCCCGACTCGGGTCGGGTCGTTACAATTGGTATCGGAGCATTGATCTGTCTGCGAGAGTGTAGTATTTTATTAATTTAATAAGTATTTTGATTTGAATTTTGAAATAAATAGAATTTCTATTTTAAATGCGTTTTGATTATTTTTGAAATGAATTGTGATTTTTTTTTAAAATTTTTTCTCTTCTGGACGTGTTGTCGTAGATTTCAAATAAAATCCGATTTTCTTCTTGTGGTTATGCCCATGTGTTATCAAATCTAACACAAACTCTAATTTTGAATTTTTGTTTTATCGATAATTTTTAATTTAAGATAGACTTCCATTTTATGAATTTCGATCTTAAATAAAGAATGTTTTGAATATGTTGTTATGAACAAGTCGTATCAGATTTGATTCTAAACTAGTTCGAACTTTAATTCTGACAAATTCTAAATTATTTTATTAGAAGTAATTTTAAAGTTTTATGCTATGTATATGTATCTGATTGATGACAAGCTTATACTTTATAAATGTCAATTTTAAATTAGAATTAGAATTTTTGCTTTGAGTATGGTGCATCTAATTTATTATGAAATTTAATCGTATAATTATTTGAGATTTTTATTGTCATGTGTTGCATGAAAATTTGATGTAAACATCAATTTGATTATTTTGATTTTTCAATTAAAATTTATTTATAGCTTAAGTCTGGATTTGTTGCATCTTGTTTAATTTTTTTTTTGTATTATTTCAATCAATTTAGAAATTGGATTTCATATGACTTTTGCTTTTAAACTTTTCATTTTATATGTGATTTATATGAAGTTCGATTTTATGAAATTTGATTTTTAATCGTGAGTTATATGAAAATTCTTTCTAAATAAGTTGATTTGGATTTAATTTAGAATTTCATTCTGCGTGTGTTGCATCGAATTTAAGACGGATTCAAATTTCTTCAAATTTCATTTTTTTCATCGACAACGAATTGAAATTTTGTTTTCTCGTATGACTTTGGATTTAATTGGAAACCTTTTTTTTTATAAATTGTGATTTTAAATTTGACTTGATCAAAAATTTTGTTTTGAATTCGTTACATAATTCTTTTCAAATATTTTCAACGACTTCGATTTTAATGTATTTTAAACCGCGGTAGAATTACCATAGTGTAACCACTAACCGCTCATGGTATGAGACATGTAGCGCTAGTGGAAAACCCTACGGTTAATTCTACTTGGGTATTTAAACAAAATATGATTTTAGATATGTTTTCAAAGATGGTAGAATTTCCACGAGGTAACCGCTAACCGCTCATGGTATGAGACATGTAGCGCTAGTGGAAGACTCAACGGTTAATTCTACTTGGGTATTTAAACAAAATATGATTTTAGATATGTTTTCAAAGATGGTAGAATTTCCACGAGGTAACCGCTAACTGCTCATGGTATGAGTCATGTAGCGCTAGTGGAAGACTCAACGGTTAATTCTACTTGGGTATTTAAACAAAATATGATTTTAGATATGTTTTCAAAGATGGTAGAATTTCCACGAGGTAACCGCTAACCGCTCATGGTATGAGACATGTAGCGCTAGTGGAAGACTCAACGGTTAATTCTACTTGGGTATTTAAACAAAATATGATTTTAGATATATTTTCAAAGATGGTAGAATTTCCACGAGGTAACCACTAACCGCTCATGGTATGAGACATGTAGCGCTAGTGGAAGTTGAACAACTGAAGGTAGAAAAAACCTAAAGCGAAACTTGTTTTGATGGCCCTTTATAGAATAGGGTTTCTTGAAAAAAAATTGCTAAAGGCGGTGGCTATCTTGCACACGACAATTTGTGCTTGCTTTGAGTTCAATGTGGGTTGTGTTTTGTACCTTATACTCTTATTTTTATGATTAAATTGCTTCTACTCGAATTCATGCTATTAAATATCAGTTGTTAATGATCTTTTATCGATGATATTTTTTTATTATGTCTCTGACAATATTGTCGTTGGGTGGGAATTTGCAAGTTGGAATGTGCCAAGATTCGAAGAGGTTTAGAAGCAAATGATTGGAAATGCCTTGAAGGTAACTTGTTTCTTATTAGCCTTCGAATAAATTTCTGATTAATTGTAATGATTTGTTATTTTATCAATACGGTCATATAAACATTGACAATTTATCTCCCATGGATCCAGAACGACATCTTGACACTAAGAGAGTCAAACAAGGAACTAAATTCACATTAAAGTAGATTGTTGGGATAGGCATGTCATAAAATAAGATATTCTTCTAACAAATGAAATTGTATTCTATTTTTTGACTTGTAATTTAAATGTAGAATCATTGTCAATGTTTTTTTCCTTGCCTTGTATATGAGTTTTTTTTTCCAGGAGGGTCTCCCTGATATAATTGTGGATGCTTTAGAAAGAGCAAACTTGCCTTGGATATTGCCAAAACATTTCAACTACTAAAAGATATCCAACATATTAAAGATTGCTTATTTGTGGGGCTCTCAATGCCTATATGTACTGAATTACCAAAGGGGGACTAAAGAAAACAGTTACACAGATTAACTATTTTTGAGGTTGGTAAAAATAAATTAGCTATGAAATAACCATTCCTTTGAAATGATCACATTACTTTATTAGAAAAAGATAATATAAGCAATAATAATGTTGCTATTATAGCTAGGACTACACAAATAGTTAATACTCATCTTATGGTTATTTGTTTTCGACTTTCAGAAGTTCATACATTGATTTGAAACTATATATATATATATATATATATATATATATATATATATATATATATATATATATATTACATTTTATAAAGATCATCATTGCTTTAGTTAATATTAGTTTTTTGAAAAATAAATCTCTTTAACCTAAATTTTGCTATACAACCTGCCTGTTATGTAGTAGTTATATAGTATGTTGTTTGGATATTATATCATAATACACTTTTTTTCTTGTATACATAATATTTAACAAATTTTTTGGAATACCGTAATGCCTCTTTTTTATTTTTTCACATCTAAGTAAAGTTTAATGTGCTTTTCACGTGTTGTAGTAAGAGTCCTAATTGTGTGCTAAACGCATATGGGCTACTTAATTTGGATCATGTAACCCATATTACTAAGACGGCAGGTGGATTTTTATAACCCACATACCCCCCTATCTAACTTAAGCTGACGGATGATGATCCAATAGCTTGCGATGGACAAGCGGATATTAACTTTTCCCTTAACTCTTTCCTATAGTAATATTCTTTCTAGAGATAAGGATAAGACTAGGTTATACAAGTATTCAAATTTATGAAGGGCAACATTGCTAAAAAAAGAGGTATGGATGGAGGGGAGTGTCATAGAGGCGCCTGGCACTCACAAGGCCAAATAGCAAAGCGAGTAAGCCCTTTTCTCGTCAAGGTCATGACCTCGTGCCATTCGATCAAGTGTCTAGCCTGCGAAGCCAAGTAATGAACCCGTCCAAAGGTGAATGTGCGAACGTGCCGGGATATTTCCGAAGCAAGCTAGCTTGAGGGGGACACCTCCTTGCGATGCACGGATCAACTTAGGCAACTCGGACATCTGAACAATCCATCTCAGCTAAGTGCATGCAAGGGTCTTTGTTTCCAACATGGGCATAAGGCCAGATGGCCACCCAGTAGGTCGGAGAGCCCCATCTCCCAGCGGATGAGGCTCCTGGCATGATAGCTAGCAACACAACAAGCCTTCATTGCATTCGAGAGAGATAGTTGCAAGGCTAGGCATCATACCAACAACTTTAACATTTCAGCACACTATGTCATCCCTATATAGCATAAAAGATTTTCTTCATTTTGCTGGAGTGGCAGGCAAAGTGTACGGGCATGGTTTCTCCAAAGATTGCCAAATGGCCCAAAAATACTCCAAATAACTCTCCAACACTATTTAGGGGGGAGGGGACATCTTAAGAATCTAAATATGTGCTAGCTGACTATTTGTCCCAACATAGCCAACTATGTACGCACATCGTTGCGTGCATTCTGTGTAACATTGTGCACACATGTTGCGCAACATTGCGAGCCTTCCCTGCAACACCTGCATATAAGGTGTGCAACACTATGGGCAATTCCCGCAATGTATACACACTTGATATACAACACTTTCATAGATTGTATGCTTTGGAAAATCAAACTTCCACCCATAGGCCCTCGACTCGGTTAAACTATTGCATGACAAACTTTCTGCTCAATGAGCCTTTCCTATTGGCACAGGCGAAGTACTTTGCAGTAATGGTTGCTTTGATAAGAAGGTGTTTCCAACTGTCACACTTGAGTCGATGCTACACATTGATTGGGAAAGGATACACCAAACGATGCCTAGCTTCCTCTCTTGAAGCCGACCCTACACTCGAGACACTTGCAAGTTACCTACACTTCGGACAATTTCTGCCTACACTTCAGCCACACCTTGCAACTCCCACCAACAAATTGACATCACGACACCAAGCTTTGGCACTCTTGTCTGCTCCCATTGACGTCTCCCAAGAATTGAATGTTGCGCCCACTTATAACAAAACTCGTTATAGCAATGCAGTGACCTCCTCATTGTGTCCCGTAACTTCTGAGCCTTCACCACTTACAAAGTTCCTGGCCACCCGATTTGGTCAAGTTTCCCCTCACGGTACGTTCCAGAGGCCTACTCCACCCTAGGAGCAGCAGTTTTGCTCAAGCTTCATGTAACCAACTTGGTCACAAAACTCCTACATCGCTCAGGATGCAGTGATGCCATAAGGCTTCCTCTCACAATCCCCTCCTAAGGTCTCTACTCCAGCCAGTTTTTTGAGCAAAGTTGCTACATCCTAAGCAACTTTGCTCAAGCTTCACGTAACCAACTTGGTCACTGAACTCCTACACTGCTTAGGATGTAGCGATGCCATAAGGCTTTCTCTTGTGAGACCCTCCAAAGACCTACTCCACCCTAGGAGCAACAACTTTTCTTAAGCTTTGCATAACGAACCTAGTCACCAAACTCCCACACCACTCAGGATGCAGCGATCCATTTGCATATGTTGCCCGCCGGCAGATGAGGCCCACTGCACCTCACTAGTTAAACCGATGCCTAAAACTAGCAATCCAAGATGGGTGCTGCCCTGCCAACCAATGACATATTGGGCCACTAGCAATCCAGGGGTGAGAACACGCCTATTCAATCACCCCGATCAAACATTCTTCAAAAGCACCGCTTGCTTGCTAACCTAACGAGATCATGGGTGGGAGTGCTTTACTCTTGTTCACCCAAAGAACTATGCCGCCTCTTGCCACAACAGCTCCCAACCAATGGCATGACGATCCTCGCCCTCATGTGCCAAAGTCTTTCCTTCCTTTTCTTTTCCTTTTTTTTTCTTTTCTTTTTTTCATCACTTGGACCGGATAATATCCACTATATCTGAGTTCCATAATTCACTTGTTCATCTGCCCAAGAAGTACCATTCCTATGATCAATGGCTTTCAACACGCCTTTTTCTCTTTACACCAAGTTTAGCCTAAAACTGCCCACTAATGAGTCCCCTACCTCGTTAGCAAGAAGAACATGACTGACTTTAGTGATACTCTTTGTCCACAAACGGGCTGCGCGTCCAATCACAACATGGCCGCCCCACATAGGTCTCAATCTCAGCCCATCCTCACCTCAAGGAGTCCCATATTTCACTTGGTATAGATAACTAGCTGCATACCCATCAACTTGGTTCAATATGCTTTTCCGTCCACAACATTGTCGGGTAGAGAGGGTATAAAGATTCACAAGGCTTCCTGCCACTGATACGTCCCATACCGCACCATTAGCAATAGCTTGCCTCCATTCACCTCATTTTAGAGTCCCAGCACAACTCAACATAGCTTCGGTAACATTGCTACACCAACGGCCAAGGAACAAGAGCACTACTACATGAGGTCCTTGTAAAACCTATGCCCTTGATGACAATTACCGCTCGCACAATCCAAAACTGAGAAGGAACCTGATTAGCCATCATCCATACACATTTGTTTCCGCCCACATTTCCATTCGCTTGTATTTTGCATGGTAGTCCATCTGCCCCGCACTATCGAGGTTGAAGAACCTTGCATTCAGCTCTTTCCATCTCTTTGTCCAAAAGTTTGTCTTGGTTGCCCAACAAGACAGAACCTTAGCTCCGATACCATGTATCATAGAGGTGCCTGGAAAATGCCTAATATGTGGCACTCGCAAGACCAAATAGCCAAGCGAGTAAGCCATTTCTCGTCATGACTTCGTGTCATTTAACCAAGGGTCTAACCGACAAAGCCAAGCAACGAACCTGTCCCAAGGCGGGCTTGCGAATGTGCCGGGACATTTCCCAAGTGAGCTAGCCTGAGGGGGACACCTCCCTGCGATGAACGGATCCAACTTAGCAATGAGGACATCCGAATAATCCATCTCAGCCAAGTGCATGCAAGGGTCTTTGTTTCTAATACGGCCATAAGGCCAGACAGCTGCCCATAAGTCGGAAAGCCCCATCTCCTAGCGGACGGGGCTCTTGGCATGATAGTTAGCAACACAGCAAGTCTTCGTTGTCATTCGAGATAGCTGGTTGCAAAGCTAGACATCATACTAACAACTTTAACATTTCAACTCACCATGTCCCCCTATATAGCATAAAAGATTTTCTTCATTTTGATAGAGTGACAGCCATAAGTAGTTGTACAAATATGGTTTTTCTAACGTTTACCAAATATCTCAAAAATATTTTAAAGGAGTATCCAACACCATTTAAGGGGAAAAGATATCTTAAAAATCTAAATATGTACTACCTGATTATATATCACAGCATAACTAACTGTGTATATATTATTATATATATTTTATACAATATTATGCATACATATTACATAATATTTTAAGCTTTTCCTGCAACATCTAAATACAAGGCGTACAACACTATAAATATTTTCCGCTATATATATATATATATTTAGTATATAACATTTTTACACATCTGACGAATAATCGGCTTCCGTGAGAGGAGGCTGGCCTGAGCGCTTTCTATAAAGCACGCGTGACTGTGACCCAAAACATCGGCCGCCGGATGTCGGACATCGGTTCTCATAGATTTGCCGTACAAGAGTAGTCTTTCCGTCGCCGAGACCGCGCAGCAGTACGGCGAGCTCCTCCTTGGCTCTCTCAGTCGAGTTGATGGCAAGACTACTCTCGTACGAAAAATCGATGAAAATTTGCAGCATTATGAGGAAATCTGGTCCTTTCTCTACTCTTATCTTTGCCCTGTTGATCGACTCCAAATGCCCCTTCTTGCCGAAATTTTAGATGCAAGATGATGATGTGCAAGTATATCTTGTTATCATTTTTTTTTATGTTCTCTATCTTTTAATTATTCTTATTTTGCCATCTTCTTTGGAACTGCAAAGTCTTCTTCTGTCCCCAAGTATTGCACTTTATTGCAATGCAGGGTATCATTTTTGCTATCGATTTGATCCTATTGTCATAATCATTTTTGTTAGTTTGTTGTGTGAACTGTTTTCATGACTCTGCAAAGTATTCATTGTTAGAAGCATGTTCAATTAGAGTCACAGACATGTATCCGAAGTTATTCAATCCATCAGGAATCATGATTAGTGTTTGCACTTATTTGAAATCATTTTATTAGTGATTCGGCAGCGTTTAAATTTGGTATTGATTGGGTTGATGCAAAATGCTTGAATGAATTGAGGTGTATTTGTGAAACTGTGATGGCACAAACGATAACAACCGCATCAAACTTTTAAGAAACCAGACCTGATTCAGTCTCCACAGTTTTATGAAGATGTGAATGTTGCTAGTTAGCTTATATAATTACAGATGAAATAAGGCATGCTTGCCTCCCAATATAATATCTCCCATTTAGTCTGATGAAAAGATGCTAAAGTCGTCTAAGCAAAATCAAGGATTTTGTGATGTATTATAGATTGTACTCTTTGTGAGATGGAGGAGGTATTGGCACTCCGGCATGTCATTACTCAAGAGCATCATTTGGACACTTTTGAAACATGAAGTCAGAAAAAAGCATGTTCATTATGTGATGTTTATGTTTAGGTCTAGTCCAGCAGCTGGTTTGCAGCAAACATAATGCCCAGGAAATTGTTCAAATACAGATTTGTTGATGGCGATCGATTTGAGTTGTAGTTTGCAAGATCTACAGGAAAATTTATTCTGTTCTGCTTGCCTCAAGACTGCAGAGTGGATTTGCTAGCAATGAATTTATATCCAGACACAGCACATCTGTGCAGGTACAAAGGCTGGTGAGTGGTTAGTATAATCATCGTGTGCATGTAACCGGTATCAATGCCTTTGTTGTAATATGTTGAATTACATCTTTCTCCAAAGATAAGAAACACAAGATTTTGAGCTGGAAGAAACTGTTCAAGCGCATGTAAAAATGATTGAATGTAAAGTTGGGGAACTCAATTTGATTATATCCTGCTTGATTTTTTATAATTAAATACTATTTTTAAAAGAAAAACCTAGCAAGAGCTGTAGCTTCGACATTCTCTTTGTAAGTGTCACATTTGCGTGCCCTCCTATGTAATAGGAGTAGCATGGCATATGCCTGAATGCTAAAATTGGCTTTCTCTTCAAATTTGTCAATGCAAGCCTGACATTTGTTTTTATGTTATGCGGAAATTTTCTTCAAATTTTTTATGTCATGTGGAATTATCTTCGAAGAAATTTTCCAGACAGCCTAAATTCTCTCTTTAAGGATCATTTTCTGCGTCTTGTAACTGAACTCACATAAACTGCATATATCATTTTATCTCTAAATGGGATTTTGTAGGTGTTCGTGAAGTTCAAAACCTTGATCTTGTGCATGAAGAAAAAACTTCCTTTGAAGTACAGTTTAAAGGCAACACTGAGTAGATATATTGTTCCATTATGGTTTCATGGAATCTACTTCTAATTTTGAGGGAAGGTAGAAATTAGACATAGGTAGCTACTTGCATGTATTTTTCTTTTAATAATTTGAGGAAAGGTATAGACTTTATGAGTTGAAAAATGAGGAATAAGAAAGATATGTAGATGGCCAATGATAGAAGGTGATGGATCAATGCACATTTTTGGTATTATTGCCTTTTTAAATTTAAGCCCTATTAAATAAGATATCACAAGGGTAGGTAATTTTGAATTTTTAAAGTAAGCTTTAATTATATAATAGTTTTTTTAGGTTTAAATTGATACGAGAGGTAACCTTTGAAAAGTAATGGAATTTATAATTTTAAAATAGGGGTTGTGAGTCAGAATAGGGCTTGAAATAACTTGAAATTAACTTTAAGGTGAAAATTTTAATTCTATCCACTTTTTATACACAAATGTAATATATAAATATATTTTGATAATTCGGATAAGAATTGAGGTGGAATTTATGAAAATTCAACGTCCAAATGGCCTCTTAATTTATTGACATGCTATATTTACATCAAATGCTTAGAAAAGCCAACCAGTAATAAATTTATGTTACCTTTATCAAGTGCTCAACACCTAGTAAAAAGCCAACAAGCAATGCCGCAGATAACGTAAAAGGCTATACGTAGAAGGCTTGGAGAAGAAATTTAAGTTGTACAAGTACATAGATCTATTCATTAATAAGAAAAAAAAATGTGAGCCTTGTTAATAGAGAATTCATAGCTTAGTTCTTACCTTAATGCCCAAAACAAAGATTGGTCAAATTTTATTGAGTCTAAATCATAGTAATTATTTATAAAAAAATAACTATAGTTATCAAATGATTGAACAACTATGATCAATTTACTTATCTTACTTAGTTGACATTTATAAAAAGTATCTATTGAATTATGGGCTCAATAAATCCGGTTTAATAAAAAGATGAATATTCTTTACTTACTATTAGAGAATTATTTATCTATATTCTCTGTCTTATATTAATAGCTTTATTTGACAAAAAATTTGTTACACATTTATAGTTTTATTTTGTTCAATTGAAGTGATTAGGTACGTAAAAAATGGTATTATAAGCTTATTTTTCTTTCTCTTGTTTCACCATTAAAAAACTTATTATTTTTAAATATAACTATTAATATTGAATGAAACTCCGTGTGAACCCGTCATTACATTTGGCCTTATTAGTTATAATAGCACCTCTTTATACAAGGTCAAACCACAATTTTCCATTCTAGTGTATGGGTCATGCCAAAGATATGGGCGGAAAGTACAAAGTTAAAAACATAAAGGAAAAATTGGGCATGTGTAACTGTAAAAAAGAAGTTTCATCATGCTAGTCCCAAATAAAAAGAGGAAGTTCATTCTCTTCTTTTGGAAGAATGCCACAAGAGGCAAGGAAGAAGGCACTTACATCATTTAATGTTCTTCGTTCGTCGCCTTGAATTGTGGCATAATAAGTTGCAATGGGAGGGATGTGGGCAATCTTGTAACAGTGCTCCACTCCCATCTTGCAGCTCAACTTCTCTTAGTGCTTCTAAAAAAGGGGGTTGATGTTTTAAGCTTGCCACAATTGCAGATCAACCTTCTCCGGAGATAGTGCATACATCCTACTACTGTAGTCAGTGGTGAGTCCTACTACTGTAATAAGTGATGAGTCTCATTCCTCCCAGATATCCAAACCCCGTAGCTTGCACTTCAAAAGAAAAAAATAAGTTATTTCTATATTACCTAGCTCGATATACAAATATTCTATATTCCTTGGATTTTAACACTTAATCTCATATAACCTGGTTTAGGACAAATATACCCTTAGGTCACAATTAAACCTATACCTAAGCTCTTAGCTCATTATTGATGAAAAATTACCGATGATGACACAAATTTGCATGAGCAAAATCAAAATACTCAGCATATAGAAAACAAATCACCCACTTAAAGATGATCGATAGAAAGAAAAAAATTTCTCCTTCTCAATCTTGTGTTCCAGAGAACAAACTAAAATAGAGCCACCTCCCGGTTTCAATCCAAAAATTGGTTCCTAGGTAAAAAAAAGACGAAAATAACAAAATTTAAAACGGGGAATCAAAGGAAGCCACTTTAGTGCTTGCTGAATTGTAACAAACAGAATGTTCCGACAATCTAAAAAACTAGGTTGCGTTTAGAACGGATTGAAGGACTCTGAAGACTTGCCGTAAATGAGGATTGAATGCTGCAAAAAGAAATGATTTTTGGGAGTAGAACAAATCCGAATGAAATCGGGTAGAGTACATCCACTTTGCATGAATTGCGAGACTTTCGAGAATGCAAGAATGAGAGGATGACTCCCACTAAACGGACCAAAGATCTCATGCTTCCCATGGCCTATGTCCAACACTTAATCTATATCGCATATACTATAACTCAATATGTCAATAAAACATATTTTTGATAATACAATATGTATTCTTTGAGCCAACAACTCATATACGATAACACGGTATTCGCTATAGTGTGTTATCGATAATACGATATGTCAACAATGCGTGTTATTGTAATATAATATGATATGATATCCTCTATATCGCATATACGATAATACGATATTTGCCAAAACGTATTATTAATAACACGATATTTAATATAGTATAGTATCAATAACATGAGATTCGTCATAGCTTGTTATCAATAACACGATATTGTGGCATAATGTGTTATCAATAACACGATATGCCAACAAGACGTGTTATTTATTTTCCTCTATATCTCATTACTATAACATGATATTTGTCATAGCGTATCATCGATAACATGATATTCACCATAGCGTGTTATCGATAACATGATATGTCAACAATACATGTTATTGATAATACAATATGCTACGATATCCTCTATATCGCATATACGATAATATGATATTCTCCAAAGTGTATTATCAATAACATGAGATTTGTCATAGTGTATTATCAATAACACGATATTGTAGCATAGCATGTTATCGATAACACGATATGCCAACAAGACGTGTTATTTATTTTCCTCTTATCTCATTACTATAACATGATATTTGTCAAAGTGTGTCATCGATAACACGATATTCGCCATAGCGTATTATCGATAACATGATATGTCAACAATATATGTTATTGATAATACAATATGCTACGATATCCTCTATATCGCATATATGATAATATGATATTCGCCAAAGCGTATTATCAATAACATGAGATTTGTCATAGTGTGTTATCAATAACACGATATTGTGGCATAGCGTGTTATCGATAACACAATATGCCAACAAGACGTGTTATTTATTTTCCTCTATATCACATTACTATAACATGATATTTGTCATAACATGTCATCGATAATACATATTCGTCATAGCGTATTATCGATAACACGATATTCACCATAGCGTGTTTCAATAACACAATATGCCAATAATACGTGTTATCGATAATACAGTATGGTACGATACCATATATATGATATTCGCTAAAACGTATTATTATGATAATACAGTATGGTACGATACGATAATATGATACGTGTTATCGATAATACAGTATGGTACGATACGATAATATGATATTCGCTAAAACGTATTATTGATAATACTATATTTGATATAGCGTGTTATTGATAACACGATATGCCAACAATATGTGTTAATGATAATACGATATATCACATATACTATAATAGGTTATTCGTCATAGTGTGTTATAGATAACACGATATTCACAAATATTTGTTATTTATACAATTGTTCATCAAGTTAGGGATAAAAACCTCTGAGATCGTGTACATGCTTACATAAGATATTCTACATAGTAAAACTTACATATAAAAAATCATACTAGAGTCTCTCTTTGCATAATAGGGTAGGATGCTATCATGGCTATTCTACAGTATCATTCGTCCACATTTACATCCTTATCCATTCTTATCTAGCCATATTCTCCCTGGATAGTCCCTTGAGATTCATTTTTTGAGTTATAGTAATATCTTGATCTCTTTTTGTAAAGATAAATAGTTTATGTAGTTAGAAATTTTTGGACAAAAATAAGAGAAGAGCGATCGCCGATTAAGTGAATGAGGCTGACAATCGTTGAATAGAAATTGAAATTTGTTGTTAATTAAAACCGCCAGGCGAAAATCACAAATTGTCATTGAGCTCCGATCTCCTCTTTGTTTATATGTTCTCATAACTAGTTTACACGATTTTAAACCCTAACCTTGTTGAAATGGTATTTTAGTCTAATTTTTTCTAAATATTGTGTAAATCCAGGTTATATGGAATAATTTTTATAAAACTAGAGAATATAAAATATTTGTATCTTTGACTAGGTAATATGAAAAAAACTACAAAACAAACAGTTTTTAGGGGTGCATTTTTAGTGGCTAGTTACCAAGTACCCTAATCTAAATGTTATGAATAAATATGAGAAGACAGGAACTCTAATTTTTTGTTGAGTCACATTGTCCTGAGCCTTTTGCAAGAACGAAAGGATATTAATGCAAGTATGCATATTAATGTTGCCCTTCTATAAATCTGAATATAATTTAATCTTCTTTGCTATCTTTAAAAGGAATATAAATATGGGAAAGAGTCAGTACGCAACCTGTTCATATTTTGAATGTGCATCGAGATGATTGTGTTGAGATTTGTTAATTCATAATAATAAAGGGGTGAGGTAGGTCTGCTCCTTAAATGCACGGGTTACATGATAAAAATCTCTAAGTAGATAGAGGAGGAGAATTTTTATTTTGTGTAGGGGAGAGAACATGATATATTTTGGTACATTTTGATCTTTTAAAATTTTTGTGTAAATAAAAAATATCCTAAAATTGCCCTTAAATACCCCTTTTCGTCTCTATTTTAACCTACAATCATTAATTTACTTTAGGATGTATTTCATTGTATAATAAGATATATTTTATTGCACAATGAGATGTATTTTGATATATAATAAGGTATATTTGGTGTATTTTGATATATTTTAATATATAACATGATGTTAATAATGGTGCTTTTTCGTTATTTCTTATTTATCATAATTCCTCGTACCACTAAAGAAGGTATATATTGGATTGTTTACGTCTTTTCACAACTCGTCTTATCCATACCAACACGAAATAAAAGGAAAAATTCATCTTAAATTTGCTTATAGAAGAAATAAGTAGATGCTATAAAATTTTGTTTAGTTCATATGAGCTATTAGGATATACTTAAAAAATCCTTATGCTTTCCGCTGTCGACAGTTTTTCTTTCAAGAAAATTCTTCATAATTCAAAAAAATTTGTTGGCATTGTTTTGAACATGAACGGTGGCTTAAAGGGTGGAATACAGCTTGCAAAGTTTTCCCATGAAGAAAGAAAAAAGCATAATCAACAGCAGCATCTCCAAAGTCAAAAATCGATGATAGATTTCACCCCACTTTATTGCCTCGTAACATACAATAGCTTCAATAATTGAGCAGATTGGTTAAAATATGCTTTCTTTGAGAACCATTTTTTATATTCCCTAACCAAGTGGGTAGGCCACTAAGAAAAGCGGACATGACTCGTGAGAAGGTAGTAGTCCTCTGCTCTGCTAAAAGATAAGGCATCGCTGTCATTCGATGTCATAGAGAAGGTATGGGTCCAGCACAAGACATGTTCAACGGTTCATTCGGTTGGGAAGTTCTCAACCGGATCAAGCAAATCTGTGGCTGTAGTTGAAACCAGCCATTCAGACCTTTCACCAGTCTGCCCTCTTATCTTCCTCCCAGCCTGCTCCCCTCCCTTGTCAAGAAATTTTTCTCAAAAATGGTGGATGCTCTCGTTCCGTATGTAGTTGAAAATCTAACTGGCTTTGCTACCGATGAGGTGGAATTATTGAGAGGTACCAAGGAAGAGGACGACGAGCTCTCTGATACACATTCAGGCTCCTCTATATGATGCTGAGATGTGGCAGTCTAAAGAAAAAGTTGTGCACGAGAGGATTAATGAGTTCAGATATGTTGCCTATGAAGTGGATGGTGTGCTTGATGAGTGGAAGGCCAGATCCCAACAACTAAGTATCAAGAATGCTAATTCTGGCAGTTTGGTATGGAGTCTCTTTTCCCTGTGCTCTTGTTTTCAATACCTACTTCTGTGTCATAATATTGAAAAGAGAATCAAGGAAATTATTAAGAAGTTGGATCAGATTGCAAATGAGAAAAATAAGTTCAATTTTCAACATATTCTTATGGTAACTGAGGTGGGAGACTGATTTTTTTTTCTTTTCTATATTGGTAGGCAATTCTAGGATGACAACTTCGTGTACCGAAGAGGTATTTGGAAGAGAAGATGGAAAGATGGAGATAAAAAGCGTACTCTTGAGTGAAGGTAATTCTGAGATATGAGATTTGTTATGGGGGGCTACAGAAAGACTACCCTTGCCCAATTTGTGCTTAATGACAACAAAGTAAAGAACCACTTCGACGAATTGATTTGGGTGTGTGTTTCTGATGAATTCGATTTGGCAAAATAGTTGAGAAGGTTATTATAGAGGAAACTCCAAATGCAGAAGGGTTAGAGGCTTTTTTAAATCATTTATGGGAGATCCTACAGAACAAGTAAGCTTTGCTTGTTTTAGATGATGTATGGAATGAGGGCTATGGAAAGTGGGAAATTTTGATAAATATTCTTAAGAAATGCCGGGCAAAAGGGAATAGGATAGTGGTGCCTTGAATTGTTGCGCGTGATATGGCTAGAATTATGTACCCTATTGGACCTTGATTTGATTGGGATTGTTGATTAGTTTTTAAGAAAATTTCAGGCATCCATGGAATTGAGTGTTTGATGGAGATAGTGAGGAAACTTCTAGCAAAATGCAAAGGGACACCTTCATCTATTAAAACTATGGCAGGTGCCTTAAGGACTAAAAGGACAATGAGGGCTTGGGAAGATGTCCTTAATGCCAAATATAGGATTGGCTTGAATCTTAAGTAGGCATTCTACCTTCATTATTGCTGAGCTATTATCATGTCCCCACGACTGAGTGCTTTAGATACTGTTTTGTATGTCCGAAAGACCACGAAGTAGATAAGAGGATGTCTAGTCATCGTTGCAACTTTCGGCCATGGCTAGTGAGCTGGAGCCCTTGGCCGTCAGATCATGGCTGGGAGCTACCCCTAACCATGATCTGATGGCCCGGGGCTCCAGTTCACAAGCCAGCACCGAAAGTTGCAGTGTTGGCTAGATTTTTCCTATAGAAAAGGTAGACTGTAAATATGTGGATGGCTCAAGGCTCTATTCCACATGGTGAAGAAAAGGAAATGGAGGACATAGGTGAAGTGTATTTTGAGGAGTTACTAGGGCATTCACTCTTTCAAGATTCAGAGAGAGATGACTTAGGGAACATTACCCATGCAAGAAGCATGATATGGACCATGATCTTGCATCATTTGTGACAAATGGAGAATTCACTGACATTGATGCTTTGGAAGATAATCTGATGTTAAATACTAGAAAAGCTTCTCATTGCTGATGGAATGGCCACCCACTTTGTTAAAGTCGTTTTATTGGCATTGAAAATACTTCATCTTTTGCAAAATTTGAAGCATTACCAAAGTCAGTTATGAAATTGGGAAATCCAAGATATCTGGATAGGAATTGAGGCATTGTCGAAGTCAGTTGGCAACTTGGGGAATCTAGATTATCTAAACTTCAACAATACAGATTTATGAGAAATTCCAGAAGCAGTTGGGAGGTTAAGGAAGTGGAGACATCTCAATTTGGGTGAGACACACATAAAAGGAATTACCAGAATCCATAATTGGCCTCTGTCATCTGCAGTTCTTAAATCTAGCATGTTGGGGAAATCTCTGTAAGTTGCCCCATGATATCTACAAAATGACGGGTCTGAAATGTCTTGGCATTGAGGATACTCATAATTTGAAAAGTTTACCAGAAGGAATTGGGAGATTAACTTTCTTGTAGAGGTTGGTCAAATTCATTGTGAGAGCGGATGCAGAAGGATCATGCAAACTTAGGGAGTTGAGAGATCTCAAACACCTGCATGGGAGTATTATTATACTCCCTCCGTCCCACATTAATAGCTCCATTTGGTATTTAAAAATGAACTAATTTTAGATCTTTTTAAAAAATTAAATAGGGCTATTCATGTGGGACAGAGGCAGTACACAACTTGGAAAAGGTTGGAAGCATAGAGGAAGCCATCCATGCTAAACTTGCAAAAAAAAAGGTTCCATTATTGGGTCTTGTATGAAATTGCTGTGAACAGTTGTCAACACGGAAAGAGGAAGAAGAAGAGTTGAACAAGGAGAGGAGAGCAGAGGGTGTGCTGGAAGCTCTCTCAGACCCCATTCTACTCTCCAAGAATTAGTAATTCAGAACTATCCAGGTACTTGCATTGGGTTATGTTTCTTAAGTTATCTCTCCCTGGCTCTTGAAAGAGTGAACGCCCTAGTAGTTCCTCAAAATACTCTTCACCTATGTCCTCCATTTCCTTTTCTTCATCATGTGGAATACATACGGTCAATGACTAAAGAAGGAGCTCTACAAGCAAAGCAGATGGCTTATCCTCCATTTCTTCCCAAGCACTTAGGAGAAGTTTGAATCCTGGGACGCCGGAACTGGAGTTAGATGAGTTTCAAGCCGCCCAGGCATTGAGAGTTATTTTTCTATGTGAATCAGTTAGTAACCAAGCCTCCCGAAGCTTACCTACTTGACAATTCATTCCAATGAGGTAACAAAGGTCTCCAATTTAATTTATTTTTCTTGTAGCAAGCCATTTAGATATAGGCTTTTACACAGTTCTTTGTAGCATTGCTTGTTCGCTATTTACTAATTACATTTAGCATTTGATGCAGGCAGCATGACATTGGACGTGGTATTCGTTTTTACTCTGAAAGATGGATTTCTTTGGCTGGTCAGCCTCCCATACCATGCGTATGTGCTTGTTTTCCAGACTTGTTACTCTTGTACTGTATATACTCAGAATGTAAAGATAAATTATATCCTATGATTCTCTTGTATTGTTTACTCAGAACATACGAACTTGCTTTTCTTATGTTGTTTCCAGATTTTCTTCTCTCGTGTTGTCTTCCTGGAAACACTCGCTCCTTCTACCATACTGATCAACTGTCTATCATTGGATTTACACAGCCTTATTGCCCTGCTCCAGACTGTGTTTATCCTAAGGGCCTCGGCTCATTACAAATTTGTTCAAACCATTAAAATTTTATCCGAGCAATAAAAAAAATTAGGTCATCACAGTTTTACTTTGAGGTTTTGTATTTAATCTAATGGGGATATCCTTGGAAATAATTTTTTAAGCGTCGAATGGATTTTCGAATGGGAAGAGGTTGAGGGAAGCCTTTGTTGGTAGGTCGACAGATCCCTCTTCCTGCCACACTTTTATACTATCTGGCTATAACTTCGGAAGTTGTGAGGCATTGGTGCCAGTGATTGCTACGTTGGGTGAGGTCATGTTTTCTTCCAAAAAGTGAGGACGAGTCAGCTATCAACTGTGATGAAAAAGGATCATGATTTTTCCTCTGAGAATGAAGATGATTGCTTTTCATCTTTCGAGGATCATCTGGCCATGCCGACGCATTTGTGCTGATAACCATTGTCGTGAGCAGAGTTACGTTGATAAGGTACTCCTAGTGCATAAAAAGTGGCATGAAATCAGCTTCCCCAGGGTCATGGAACTAAGGGAGCTGGCATCTCCCGCTGTCTAGGAACACATATTGGCCTGCTCTCATCTTTTGGTATAAGGGCTTGGCCACATTGTCAAAAGTACTTTCAAGACTCCTTAATAAAATGGAGTGAGATGTTTTGGTGATTACTCCTATGGTAGAGCGTCATTCAGGGACAATTATTTGAATTTAAATTGTGACAAGTATTGTAAATATTGCATTTGTGACTAAGGCTTAAAGGGTGGAGAATCCTAAATGGATAAGATGTGTAACCTAGTATTTTTTGGTAATAAAACCCTAATTTGGCTACTTATAACTTTAATCATGACTGACTAGTATAATTATTCATAGTCCTTGATCCTTTTTGGTATATATAGATATACTCAGCCATCTTTGTGGTGCAGGTGCTAAAGAAGAAGAAGAGTAAATGTTGTGACTACTTTTGAGGCTTATTAAGGAAAATAAATGTGTTAGCCTGTGGGAACCATTATTTTGGGTGTGTTTAGTTATATTATTTTGTTGTGGCCACAAGTTATGCTCGATGTAACTTGTATTATAATCTGGATAATTGTATACTTGTATTGGTTAACCTTGGCTACCTTTAATATACTTGAACAATGATATATGCATATGAGGTTGCTATATTGTATATTCTAAACACAACAATCACGACTTAGGGTTAGTTTAGTCAATGATTTGGTTTGGTGACTGAAAGAGCCTATAATTCAAAATCTATATAGATTCTAGATATGTCATAATTTTTCATGCTTAGCTCTCATAATGAACCCAATGTAAGGTATGCATGAGAGGTGCTCATCTACGATATTAATAACGCACATGCTAGAGCACTTTCATTACTTATGATAATGTACACTAGTTCAATAATTCTCATACTTGTGCTCATTGTTAGAGGGGAGCATGAAAAACACTTCCATCATTCTGTGGAAGGCAGACCACTGCATGCCTAAAATTGTAACTGCAACAACTTCCTTTCTCCTGGTTGAAAAATACTATAACGTAGTTGTAAGGGCTCCAATATCTTGAGTGTAAGTGCAGCTTAAATGTCTCATAACTGAAGTGGCAGCTAAATCACGTCTTGGAATTGAGGATACTCATAATTTGAAAAGTTTACCAGAAGGAATAGGAAGATTAACTTCCTTGTAGACGTTGGCCAAATTCATTGTGAGAGCGGATGCAGAAGGATCATGCAAACTTAGGGAGTTGAGAGATCTCAAACTCCTCCATGGAAGTATTATTTTACTCCCTCCGTCCCACAAAAATTGCTCCATTTACTAAATTTAGATTATTTTGAAAAATTAAATAGAGTTATTTATGTAAAGACAGAGGCAGTACACAACTTGGAAAAGGTTGGAAGCATGAGGAGGCCATCCATGCTAAAACTTGAATATAAATGGTTCCTTTGATTATTGGGTCTGTATGGAATATCCGTCAATAGTTGTCAACACGGAATGAGGAAGAAGAAGAGTTGAACAAGGAGAAGAGAGCAGAGGGTGTGCTAGAAGCTCCCTCAGACCCCATTCTTCTCTCCAAGAATTAGTTATTCAGAACTGTCGAGGCACTTGCATTGAGTTATGTTTCCTAAGTCATCTCTGTGACTGTTAAAAGAGTGAATGCCCCAGTGGTTCCTCAAAATACCCTTCACCTATGTCTCCATTTCATTTTCTTCATCATGTGGAATACATAGGGCCAAGGACTAAGGAAGCAGCTCTTTAAGCAAAGCAGATGGCTTATCCCCCATTTTTTCCTAAGCACATAGAGAAATTTGAATCCTAAGATGCCGGAACTGGAGTTGGATGAGTTTCAAGCCGCCTTTACCAAGCCTCCTGATGCTTATCTACATGACAATTCATTCCAATGGGGTAACAGAGCTCTCCAATTTAATTTATTATCCTTGTGCAAGCCATCTGCATATTGGCTTTTACACAGCTCTTTGTACCATTGCTTGTTTGCTATTTACTAGTTGCATTTAGCATTTGATGCAGACATCATGGCATGGGAGGTGGTATTCACTTTGACTCTGAAAGATGGATTTCTTTGGCTGGTCAGCCTGCAAAACCATGCCTATGGGCTTGTTTTCCAGACTTGTTGCTCTTGTACTGTATGTACTCAGATAGTAAAGATAAATTATCCTATAATTCTCTTGTATTGTTTACTCCGGACAAACGAACTTGCTTTTCTTACGTTGTTTCCAGATTTTCTTCTCGTGTTGTCTTCCTGGAAACGCTCACTCCTTCTACCATACTGTTCAACTGTCTATCATGGATTTGCACAGCCTTATTACCCGCTCCACACCTTGTTTATCCTAATAATTGTACCTTGCCTATTTGTTTTAAAAATGGGCAGTGCGAATGACAACCTTTCTATTTCATGGGCCTCGGCTCATTACAAATTTGTTCAAACCATTAAAATTTTATCCGAGCAATTAAAAAAATTAGGCCATCAAAGTTGTACTTTGAGATTTTGTATTTAATCCAATGGGGATATCCTTGGAAATAAAATTTTAAGCGTCTGTATGGATTTTCGAATGGGAGGAGGTTGGAGGGAAGCTTTGTTGGTGGGTCGACAGATCCCTCTCTTCCTGCCACACTTTTATACTATGCGGCTATAACTTCTAAGGTGGAAGTTGTGAGGCATTGGTGCCAGTGATTGCTACTTTGGGTGAGGTCATGTTTTCCTCAGCTATCAATTGTGATGAAAAAGGATCATGATTCTTCCCTTGAGAATGAAGATGATCGTTTTTCATCTTTCGAGGATCATCTGGCCATGCCGACGCATTTGTGCTGGTAAGGTACTCCTAGTGCATAAAAAGTGGCCATAGTACGCATGAAATCAGCTTCCATAGGTGTCATGGAACTTAGGGAGCTAGCATCTCCCGATGTCTATGAACTCATATTGGCCTGCTCTTATTTTTTTGGTATAATGGTTTGACCAAAGACTCCTTAAGATAATGGAGTGAGATATTTTGTTCATTACTCCTATGGTAGAGTGTCATTCAGGGACTACTATTTGAATTTAAAATTGTGACAAGTATTATAAATATTGCATTTGTGACTAAGGCTTAAAGGGTGGAGAATCCTAAATAAACAAGATGTGTAACCTAGTATATTTTGGTAATAAAAACATAATTTGGCTACTTATAGCTTTAATCATGACTGACTAGTATAATTATTCATAGTAAATATACTCAGGATTTTTATGGTGTAGCTACTAAAGAAGAAGAATAAATGTTGTGAACTAGTTTTGAGGCTTATTGAGGAAAAGAGAGGCGTTAGCCAATAGGAGCCATTATTTTGGGTGTGTTTAGTTATATTATTTTGACGTGGCCACAAGTTGTTCTAGATGTAACTTCTATTATAATCTGGATAATTGTACATTTGTATTGATTAATCCTGGCTACCTTTAATATACTTGAACATTGATATATGTATATGAGGTTGCTATATTGTATATTCGAAAAACAACAATCACGGCTCAGGGTTAGTTTAGTCAATGATTTAGTTTGGTGACTGAGAGAACGAATAATTCAAAATTTAGGTAGATTCTAGATGTCATTCTGTGGAAGGCAGACCACTGCGTGCCTAAATTTGTAAGCGTAACAACTTCTTCCTTTTTCCTGGTTGAAAAATAATATACTGTAGTTGCAAGGGCCCCAATATCTTGACTGTAAGTGCAGCTTAAATATCTGGCAACTATATTTTTCTTATATAGACCATATATGAAGAATTTGATTTTGTTCTCAAAAACCTCTACAAATTGGACTATTTAATTGAAGCATTTTGATTTAATATTCCTTAAGCACTTATTCAGTCAAATTTCATGTTGTCTTGTTTATACAGTAAAAATTTACTCTGGAGAACAATAGTTCCCTTGGCCCCTAGTTATTATAACTTCCTTGTTTGTAGACAAAGCAGATTCGGAATTATCATTCATTCTAAGGCATAACTTGAATCCATGAGCTCCATATTAACCTCTCCCAGCAATATAGCCATCCCTACTCTATCATGTCAATCCTATGAGCCTCTTATTCATTCTCATTCGATCACACGATCATAGGGGAAGCAAGTCAATCCTATAAGCCGCTTAATCATAATTACATGTGAAAAATAATAATAATTGTTTTCTCAAATTGAACTCCAAGTGCTATGCTATTATTACCTACACTACCATCAGATGAGTTACATTTTTATTCTCGGGCAGTTAGGAGAACATTAGAGTAGGATAAAGAGCAAGGATAGTGGAATACAAAAAGTATTTTTCTAAAATACATGTTCGTAACAACACTAGTCCCTAGTGTTTTAAATTATGTTTCATGTACTTTAGATCATTTATGAGTATGACCAGTTATGTTTACATAGACTTATGCTTACTTGACCTATACATACATATAGATCATGTCTCAAGTACGATAAGGATGCTTATTAGTATGACCACTTATGCTTGCATGCACTTGACATTGTTTATGTATAAAACATGTTGCATATATCATAAAAATTATTTGTTAAACCGTGATTAGTGCTAGTGTTCTGGATTAGTAGTATTGGCAATTTGAATGAATCAGTTTCATGTTCAAAAGGGCAGGGTTTTCTATTTGAAAGGGCGAGGTTTTAGTTAAAAGGGTAGGTTGCTCCTCGGGTTGAGAAGAGTGGAATGCTACAATGAGAAAACAAAATGAGACTTTAGAAGTGAGCTCCAAGTTGGTTTGTTTGTGTGCACTGGCTAATCAGGGGCATTTCCGATTTATAGAATTTGTCAACTTCTTTTAGTATTTTTGGCTTAGGAATACTAAATAAGTAGATATTAGGTATCTTTAGTACCGTGATTACTTTATTGATGATCTATGGATTATTATGATGCTTATTTACACAAGTTTTGTGTATGGATTATGATGCTTATATATACACAGGTTATGCATAGATCATGACACATGATTATGCATGTTATGTATGGATTATGATACTTAAATGCACAAGTTGTGTGTGTGGATTATGATACTTAAATGCACAAGTTGTGTGTGTGGATTATGATATATAATTGAGACATTATGTATAGGATGTGTTATGATGCATAAATGAGATATTTGCGCAAGTTGTATAAGGAACTTGATATGCTTTTGTGGTTTTAACACCGGTTTTACATAAGGTTTATGTTATGCTTCTTAAAAATTATGCTTCTGGTGTTAATGTAAGCTTTATGTTTTCAAACCCCTACTGAGCTAAGCTCACCCCGTTTGCCTTGTTTTATTTTGGGGTATCCTTTTGGGATCCTCTATGTGGTTGTGCCATGCAAGTGCTCGAGATGATTTATTTTGCAAACACAAAGGAGAGTGGGGACAGTTCATATATGTTGGGATAGATTTTAATTGGTTTTGATTTAACTATATAATATAACTATGACACTTAAGTATGTTGTGGGAGAGCTTTATTTTGATGACATAAACTTGTTTATTGCCTTTTGAGGCATGAAACTCCATTATGTTTTTGTGAACTTATATGTGGGTGTTGAGAATGCTTAATAGATGCTATTTTAATTTCTTTTATCTTTCGATAATCACTTTTGAACAAAGTGAGTGCTATGAACTTCAGTTTAGCCTGGGTTTTGGTTAGAACTCATCTTATCACACCCTTGTCATTCTATTTTGACGGGTTCAGGTCAAGTGGGTATGGTGAGGCATAGTTTTTGGTATTGGAACATGACTTTATCCAAAAGTAAGGGAGAATAAGAAAATTGAAACATCACCATTAAGGGATAATGGAGAGTGAGGTAGTAAAGGACTTAGACTATGACAACGATATTGGTACTGTTAGTTAATTATTTTTTGTTTGTTCGTGTGATGCATTGCTTGATCTAGGTGTTAGATCATGAGACTTAATGCCTAGTTATTTTGTAGATGTCTAGACCTAATCATACATGCGCAAAACATAGCCGGGCGGCCAGGGATCCACATGAAAATAATGTGTTGACCTCCATTGAGGGGTTAAGTAATGCAGTATCTACAACAAGCAAGGCAAACCAATGGTGGGTATGAGCATTTGACCTTGAAGGGCTTAAAGAAGCTGATTCCTCCCAACTTTCGGGCAAGATGGACCCCACCGAAGCAGATAATTGGAAGCTACACATAGAGAAGATCTTTAGGACCAAGTAGTGCTTAGATGAAGAAAAGACTCGGATAGCTGTTTTCACCTTTGAGGATGAAGCTCAATGTTGGTGGCTCTCAATGGAGAGGCAGCGGTTCCAAGGTAGTTTTCACGACTTGTTTTTCGATTATGTTTAAGCCAAGGGGTTAGGCCTAATTAGATAATTTTTAGATAAATTTTATAAGATTTCAGAGGTTGAAACTCTGTACATGAGTAGAGTTTATAGAAACGAGCGCAACAAATCGAAGAATGCACAAAACGAGGTTGGGAACTGAAGTTATGACCTTAGGAAGCATGTAATTTAGGCAGGACTCACTTCAAAAGAGTAGGATAAAGTGATTTTAGTGGTTTATTATCGAAGGGTTCATCAATACGAGTCCAACGGTACCAAGAACAAATGAATATGAGTCCGGGGTAGCAAGATATGCGTGTTTAAAGATAAGTATAAAACAACTGAGTGACGCGTGCGGGGTACGCGCATTATGCACATCGCTACGCATGGATACCACGTGCATTACGCATGGGCGAGGTGCTGCACACGTTATGTGTGGGTGAGGTGTTGCACGCGTGGTGTCTTTTTGGCGGGCTTCACCGCCGAAAATGGTAGACACTGTAATTTCGGCATTGTTGGTGGCTATAAATAGCCATTTTGTGTGTTTTTTAAGGACGAACTTTGTTTTCTCCGTTTTTGAACATTCTGAGTTTGATTTAGCCAATTTAAGAGGTGTTCTTAACTAAATCGAGCGTGCTCTACACAATGAAGTGGTCCTTTCTTTGAGTTGGAGATCGTATGAGGAGGAAACATCCTGAGACAAGAAGAGACTATGCATGTCATCCTCAAGAAGAACTTCTCTTTCTCTAATTCTGATCGTTCTGACTCCAATTTAGCCCATTTAAGAAGCGTTCTTAAGTGAATCAAGTGTGTTCTATGTAATGGAGGGGTCCATTCTCTGAGTTGGAGTCCGCATGAGGAGGAAATGCCTCAAGACAAGGAGAGGTCCTGCTTGTCGTCTTCGAGCACCAGAGAAAGAAAAAGAGACCAAGAATAAGATGGGGTCCTATCCGCACTTGCCGGGCCACAACGAGAGAAGCATTCCAGAGTAGGGGAGAATATGTCCTCCACCAAAGAGCAACATAGTAAGAGACATCCTCGAGCTAAGAGGAGGCTTCACCCATAGTTCATAAGTGCAGAAGGAGAAAAATGTCTTCGAAAAGAAGATGTTCTGTCCGTCACCTACGAGCAAGGAAAGTAAGGCACATCTCTAGGTGAAGGAATCCTATGTCCGCCTATTTTAAAGGTGATTATGTTAGCCATCTTCAGACTTGAAAGGAGGACGCTTTGAAGAAACGAACAGCTCTAAACGTCTCCACTTTTTAGTGTCTCCTATGAGTATGTATTTTTGATCTTATGTTTTAATATAAGAATATGTAGGTATCCTAAATAGTTAACTTAGGATGTTAATGACTTGTATGCTTGCACATCTTAATTACTAATAATAATATAGTAATTAAGATGTATAATTTATTATGATTTAATATATTTTGATTTGAATTACTTTGTTATGCTTTGATCTTTTGTGTTATGATATGTTGTGTATAGATGTGACTAAATGTGACCTGTTTTGCTCTGGGATGGAACGAGACGTGTGATGTGTTTGGTCTCGTTCTGGGGTAGAGAGATACGTGTGCATGTGATTGATCCTGCTTTGTGGTAGAGCGAGATGTGTGGTTGTGTCAGTGTTATGTTCCGCTCTATAGTAGAGCGAGATGTGTAATTCTGTTGATCTATTAACTTCCACTCGACTCCGATATATTATGAGTTTTAGTATAACTTCAATTGAATATCAATATATATGTATTTTAATGCATATGATTTTTTGATGCATAATCTATGTAGTAGCCGTTAGCCGAAACTATGTTTGGATCCGATTGTATTAGAATAATATTGTAAATGTTATCCAATGTAGGCAACCAATGGCAAGGCAATATTGGCCCGATCCAAATTAATTATAATTATAAGTTTTGTTCTGATTTACATGCGACGAACTATGAAGCTTCGTTGTGTGTATATGAATAACACGAACAAGGAAGCTTTGAAGCTCCATAGTGCATAGCTGAACATTATACCTCTCGCACACAGATGATGATTCCTTGTTTAAGGAATAATTTTTTTTATTGGAGATTTTTGGACCCCGACTCGGGTCTGGGCATTACAAGAGTTGACATTCCTTGGGGAGTGTGCTTGGCCATCTTTGATGATAAGTATTTTCCTTTGCATATGCGGGAAGACAAGACGAAGGAGTTCTTGAACTTGCAACAAGGTTTCATAACTGTCTTCGCCTATGAAGCTAAGTTCATTGAGTTGGAATGCTTTGCTCTTCGTCTTTTTAGTGATGAGTACGAGAGGGCAATGAAGTTTGAAAATGGATTGAAGCCTTACATCAGAGGCTGAGTGGTTACTTTCAAGCACAAGACTTTGGAAAAAGTCATGGAAACTTCCATTGTTGTTGGGAAGGACTCCGATGGTTATCAAAAGAGGAACACATAGCCTAAGCACATTAGCCAAGGTTATTCTGAAGGATAATGCAAACAAAAGCCCCATGGAAACAACTTTGGTCGAGACAACAACAATAATGTGCAACAAGATTGCTGAAACACCTGTGGCAACTCGACTTGTTACGGGTGTGGTCAGTAAGGGCACTCCAAGAAAGATTGTCCTCAAAACACTCAGGGTGAAGTCCCAAGTCACCAACAAGTTTCTCAAAATCAAGGACCAAGTCAGCAAGGTGGTAAGCAAAAGAAGCTAGTCAATCAATGGAAGGTCTGCTCTATCTTAGCTTATGAAGCGACTAATACATCGACAGTCATGAAAGGTATGCTTGAAATTGCCTCCCACTATGCTACAGTGTTGTTTGACACTCGTTCTTCTCATTCTTTTATTTCATCTCTTTTTGCTCAAGATCTTAGTGTTGGGCCAAAGTTATTGTTGACTTTGTTGCATGTGTCTACCCCTTTGTCTTCTCTTCGCGTGGAGTACCTTGAGAAGGTTCCCATGGTGATTGAGGGGCATCAGTTAGAAGCTGATTTAATTATTTTACATACAATTGTTTTTGATGTGATTTTAGGCATGAACATGATGTCAGTCTATCATGAACATATTGATTGCCAAGGGAAGAGAGTTGTTTTTGTTATTCCAGACATTGAGCATTTTACTTTTTAGGACATGAGATGGGTTTGTAGCAAGTTCTTGATGTCTTCATCTAAGGTAAGAAAATAGATCAATAGTAGGTGCATGACTTTTCTTGTATGCATCTTAGTGAAAGATGAAATATTACCTCCTATTAAATTCGTTCTTGTGGTGTTTGAATATGTAGATGCTTTCCAGATAACTTATCAGGATTACCTCATAAGAGAAGATTGAGTTGTACATTGATCTTCTTCTAGGCCCCATTCCTATTTCAAAAGCTCATTACTGCATGGCTTCAGCTGAATTGAAAGAGCTTAAAATTCAATAGTAGGACTTGATGGACAACGGGTACATCCGGCCTAGTGCATCTCCTTTGGGCGCACAAGTATACTTTGTCGGAAAGAATGATGATTTCCTTAGGCTTTGCATTGATTACAAGATGTTGAATCAGATTATAATCAAGAACAAGTATACTTTGTCTTGTATAAATGATTTGTTTGACTAGTTGCAACATGCAAGTGTTCTCCAAGATTTATTCAAGGTACCATCAACTTCATATTTGACCCGAAGATGTGTCAAAAACTGCTAACAAGACATATTATGGGCATTATGAGTTCTTGGTGAGCTTACCAATGCACCAACATCTTTTATAGACTTGATGAATAGAATCTTCAAGATTTATTTAGATCGGGTTGTCATTATTTTTGTGGATGATATATTGATCTATTCATCTAGCAATGAGGATTATGAAAAATACTTAAAGATTGTCTTGCAAACTTTGAGAGATCACAAGTTCTATGTAAAGTTTGACAAGTAGAATTTTGGTTGGAGGAAGTAAATTTTCTAGGCTATGTCATCCAAAAATGGTGTAGTGGTGGTGCCAGCCAAGGTAGAAATAGTTTTGAAGTGGGAGCACCTAAGAATGCTTCTGAAGTCCATAATTTTCTAGGACTTGTGGGATACTATTTGACGGTTCATCGAAGGTTTCTCTCTCAGAGTGACTCGAATAACCAAGTTGATAAGGAAGAATGGAGTTTGAATGAAGTTAAGCATGTGAGCAATGTTTTCAAGAGTTGAAGAAGATGCTAACTTTAGTGTTGGTCTTAGTTTTACCTTTGGGTAGTGGTGGATTTGTTGCCTAGAGTAATGTTTCAAAGCAATGATTGAGCTGTGTTGATGTAGTATGGAAAGGTAGTAGCTTATGCTTTTCGTCAACTTAGAGTGAATGAGCGAAACTATCTAATACATGACATGGAGCTACCAGACATGGTCTTTGATTAAAGATTTGGAGGCTTTACCTTTATGGTGAGAAGTTTAAAGTTTCACATACCACAAGAGTTTAAAGTATCTTTTCACTTAAAGAGACTTGAACATGAGACAAAGAAGATAGTTGGAATTCCTTAAAGATTATGACTTTCAATTTCTTATTATATAGGGAAAGCTAATGTAGTAGTAGATGCTTTGAGTAGGAAATGATCAACTTTGGTAGCTTGTGTGCATGTATAAAAATGACTTTTGTATAAATAGGCCATCAAGATCATGCTGGAGGTAGCCTTGGAAGATATAAGCAAGTGGTTTGATAATCTTTCTATTAGTTCCGATTTTGTGGATCGCATGGTTGAAGTACAAAAGGGATTGAAAAAATTCAAGCGATGAAGGCTAAGTTGTAAGGGAAACTAGTGAATGACTTCGAAGAAAGGGGTAATGGAAGTTTAATTTTTTAAGGGCAGTTGTGTGTGCCAAATTTTTTAGAGTTGAAGGAGCACATTCTTTCAGAGGCACATCACTTTAAGTTCTCTATCCATCCAGAGAGATCTAAAATATACCATGATATGAAATAGACCTTTTGGTGGAGTGAAATGAAGAGGATAAAACTTGGTAGGTGTCAAAAGATTTAGTAATAGGATTATATTGGTGAAACTAGTGTTAAGAGAATATGTAGTTAATGTTATTAGTCCTTATGCACCACAAGTAGGATTAGGAGAGAACTTTAAGAAGAAATTTTGGGAGGAAATAAACCTAGTAATGCAAGGGATACAAAATGGGAAAAAGGTTATTATAGGGGGAGATTTAAATGGGCATGTAGGTGAGAAGAGTATAGGATATGAAAAGGTGCATAGAGGGTATGGTTTTGGGGAGAGAAATAAGATGGGAGAAGCTATCCTTGAGTTTTTGATAGTGAATGACCTAGGCATGGCAAATAATTACTTTAAAAAAGAGAGGAGAATTTAGTAACCTTCAAGTGTGGTCTTAATAAGAGCCAAATAGACTTTTCTTAGTTAGAAATGAGGATAGAAGAAAGTGCAAGGATTGTAAAGATATTCCTAGTGAACCTTTAGCACTACAACATAGATTAATTATTTTACATGTCCGCCTGAAGAGATGGAGGAAGCAAAGAAATGATATAGAGCTTAGGATAAAGTGGTGAAATTTAAAGGGTGATCACTCAATACCTTTGTGGAGAAATAGGAAATTAGTAGTTGGATGAAGAACCAACAACAATGCGTGGTAACATGGTTAATTGTATTAAAAAATTAGGAAAAGAAGTACTTGGGGAAGCGAAAAGGAGAAATGATATAAAGAAGGAAACATGGTGTGGTGTGAGGAAGAGCAAAGAGTTCTCAAGGACAAGAAATATTCCTTCAAGGAGTGACAAAAATGTAAAAGTAGAGAGAGTTGGGAGATTTATATTAAGGTCAGAAAAGAGGCTAAAATAGTAGTGAGTGAAGCTAGATTTAAAGCATTTGATGATATGTATAATAGAATAGGATCGAAGGAGGGGGAGGTGGACATATATAACATAGCTAAATTAAGAGAGAAGAGAAGTAGAGACTTAGATTAAGTTAGATGCATTAAGAGTGACAATCAAAGAGTTTTAGTAAAAGATGAGGAAATTAAGGAGAGATGGAGAGGGTGCTTCTAGCAGCTTTTGAATGAAGATTATGATAGTGGTCTTGATTTTGAGTCAATTTTTATTAATAATATAACTTATTTTAGGAGATTTATAATAGAGGAGGTAGAAGTTACCTTAAAGAAGAGGAAGAAAGGCAAAACATTAGAACTTGATGAAATTACTATTGAAGTTTGGAAGTGCCTTGGGGGTATTGGCCTAACTTGGTTGACTAAGTTGTTTAACAAGATTTGTAAGTCAAAGTGGATGCTAAAGGAGTGGAGGAGAAAGCGCCCTTATACTGCTTTATAAAAATAAAAGGGATATCCAAAATTGTGCAAACTATAGGGGTATAAAACGTATGAGTCATACTATGAAGTTATGGGAGAGAATAGTTGAAGAACGCTTCTAGAAAGTAACTAAAGTAGCTGAGAATTAGTTTGACTTTATGCCAGAGTGGTCAACAATAGAGACTATCTTCTTGTTATAATAATTAGTTGAGAAGTATAAAAATATGAGACAAAACCTCTATATGACATTTATTGATTTAGAAAAAGCTTATAATAGAATATCTCGATATCTCAATTGGAGTGTCTTAAAAAAAACTTATGATGTAGTGATGTGGTAAACTTAATTATGTTTCCACATATATACATGTGGTTTCTAATTTTAATTGTTTGAAGGATATGAAATTTTCAATTTTGATGTTCAAATTATAATTCATATTGAAAAGGCATTGTTTAGGTGACGTTATAATTTTCCTTCTTATACTAAATCATTAATTTAGTGTTACATTAAATTTATACTATGTTAGAATCACAATATAAATCTATTGCAATTCACTTTTTATGATTTCATATTCAAAAGTAGTGTTGTAATCCACTTCATATTGAAAAGTCATGCATTATAGTAAATTTATACTCTGTATCATGGTATAAATCTACTATAATTCACTTAATTATGATTTCATAATGAAGTCATGTGTAACAGTAAATCTGTTCTGATTTTATATTGAAAAGCCATACATTACAGTATATTCTTTTCTTAATAGCATATTCAAAAGGTCTTAAAATGATGATTCTAATTTCATAGAGGAAGCTTTGCTTGATCATGTGTTATAGTAAATTTATACTCTGTTACATGTTGAAAATATGATGAAATAGTCGCTTTGGTAGGGGTCCACTATCCTTTCTCTCTTATTTGAATCCAAGTGTATTTTAATCCAAGTGTAAGCCTCAATTGTGTCTCTCAGTTATAATTTGCAATATATAGTGTATGTTTGCTACTCAAACATGGATATGTACAATAGTTTGATAGATGGTTAGACGGTTTAAGAATTTTTGCCTTGTGATATCTTCATCAGCTATTTCTTTTTCTTTCATCTCATGGAACAAAAGAAATTAAGAAGAAAAAATAAAATGCTCCTACCAAATTATCAAACTACAACAAACATGAAAGGAATTTTATTATTCTCTTGCCAGACATTTTTAATATAAAAGACAAATTACAATATAAAAACATCTTAACTATTGTATTGCTTAGAATTAGAGGGAAAAAAGGAGTTTTATTGACCAGATAAATCTACAATACATACTACATTTTTTTTAGTCAACAAACTTGTGACTATATGACATGACATGTTGAGAAGCTACTCTTGTTAGTAGGTGTCATTTTTAGGTCTATTTGTAGGTCCTTGTTTTCTTCTCAACCTCTTCGTAAATATACACTGAATCATTTTCATTATGATTTTTTTATCTTTCGAACCCTACATTTGAATCTTGTAATCCTTAATGACACCTTGATTGCTGAACAAATTAAATATTGGGGTGTCTCATTCGTTGCTCTCACCCTCATATTTAAAAGTAATTTTTCCTGATTCTACTCCATCAAGTACTAAAAGTATTGCATACGGGGTTATCTCGTGGACTACCTTTTCACCCTTAGTTTTGAAATTGTGTCATTTTGATTCCACCCTTACAACCATCTCTTTAATTTATTGAATCAGCTCCTCTTTTTCTTTTTCAATTTCTTGTAATGCCTTTTTAAGCCTAAAAATTTCTTCATATTTTTCTTCAATTATTGCCTTAAACTCATTAACAAACCCTAGTTGATTGTTACCTACAACACATATTTACATCAATTCATAAGCAAATTTGTATGTAAAATTAATACTATAACAATTTTATATGTACTACAAGAAAGCTAGGTATTAGCAACACTTTTATTCATGACGCAATTAAAAGCGTCGCTACTAACTATCATTTGTGATACTTTCTAAAGCGTCACAAATAAATTATACTTTTAGCGACGCTTTATTAAAAGCGTCGCTAATAATATACTTCTTGCGACACTTTTTGTAAAACGTAGCAAAAAATTGGATTAGTAGCGACATTTTAAAGAATTAAAGCATCGCTACTAATCCAATTTGCAGCGACGCTTTACAGAAAGCGTCGCTACAAGTTGGATTAGTAGTGACTTTTTTCAGAAAGCGTTGCTACAAGTTGGATTAGTAGTGACGCTTTTCAAAAAGCGTCGCTATAAGTTGGATTCGTAGCGACGCTTTACAGAAAGTGTCGCTACAAGTTGGATTCGTAGAGACGCTTTACAGAAAGCGTCGCAACAAGTTGGATTTGTAGCGACACTTTACATAAAGTGTTGCTACAAGTTGGATTAGTAGTGACGCTTTATAGAAAGTGTCGCTATAAGTTGGATTCGTCATGACGCTTTACCTAAAGCGTTGCTACAAGTTGGATTAGTAGAGACGCTATTTAAAAGTGGCACTATAAGTTATATTGTAAATATTTTTAATTTTTTTTAAAAATAACTATTAGGGATAGTTTTATGAAGCGTTGCTACTAATGATACTTATAACGACTTGTTTAAATAGCATCGCTAATAAGCTAACTTGTAGCAATAATTTACAAAACCGTTACTAATAGCTACTTTCTTTAAATTTTAAAAATAGAAATAACACTATATTTTTGACGCTTTATGAATAGTGTTACTAAACGTATATTTATTCACGACGTCTCTAAACGTATACTTATTCTCGACACTCCATAAAAAAGGTCGTTAAATGTACGAAGAACGTATACTTATTCACGATGCTTAATAAAAAGCATGGTGTATAGTTACTTGTCTAGACACTTGACAAATGTACGAAGAACGTGTTTGAAATTTTAAAAAATTAAAAACAACAATATGGTTTAAGGGGTGGTACGTCCATGAATTTTGGCCTCTCTTTCTCCTTAAATTAGTTGAGTAATTAATTGCATTTGCATTGTAGACATCAATATTTTTAATTAAGTTTTTCTTGCATACAATTAGATAAGTTTTTGGAAAGTTAAATGTTATAATTCATAATAGTAGATTATGTTATAAGTTTTTATAATTCATAGTTTTATGCACGGTGGAGTCTATTGTATATTCTCCCAGAAAAGAGCTTTTGCAAATCAAAGGAATCAGTGAAGCGAAGGTTGATAAAATTATTGAAGCAAGTACATCAACTATTAGCTTCTGCTCTTAGAGTTCATTTCTAGTATTTTGTGTTTTAAATAGATAGTTGATATTATAGGAACTATTGTGTTTGTCCTGAAAATCTTAATCTATTGTGTTTGATTTTGCTTTAGGTTAGCTCTAATGATAGTAGACAATGCAACAACTTCATATAGAACAAACTTATGAGGTGATGCTTTTGTCTCTTTCTGCTTTAACTCAAGTTTTTGATACATAGTTTTATAACTGTTTCTCTTGAGCTATTTAACTTCTGCATGCTTTCTAATCTAGGTTTTGGTATGCAGATGCTATTGAAAATTTTCCTGTGGATTAATGTCATACATTTTTTCATAACTAAGATATGTATGTGTTGGAAATTTTGATTTTTTAGAAATAGAAATATTTAAAATAAAGTCAGATGCTATTGATTTGGTATTTGACTGTTTCTTTTTTATAAGTTGCACAGAGATATTATTTCACATAAACTTACCTCGACATCATTGTTATTGGTTCATCTTTCTAGACACATGTTTGCTGAAGAAAGATCGATTTATGCTGTTGTTAACCTTCCAATATTAAGATTTAGTAATTCCAAAGGGCAGTTCTATTCATTATTTTATGCTTGTGCTTTTCCTTTTGGTCCAAGATATAGTCTTTCCCCTTCTTATCTATAGCAGTTTATCTATAGTTTGTTAAGTTTTTCTCTGATATAAAATATGACAACAGTGTCCGCTCTACCTGCGCGGATAGAGAAGAAAGATGGTGCTCTTCTAGTGGTGGATTTGGACAGGACGAACAGAACATTTATTAATGAGAAAAGGCTCACTCCCAGTGTTGTTGAAACTATATCTCCTGGAAATCTCATCACGTTTGGTAAGTCATTGATTGGTTAAGGTATCTGCATAGCGAATATTCAATGATTTTGACCAAGCTGTGTAAATTTAGTCGGAAAGTCAATCCATAGCTGTGGCGTCGAGCCGGTAAGTTCACTTTTGCTACCCTGGCTGTAACAGCATATGGTAGAAAGTTGTTGTTAACTTGCATCTGTATTGACGAAGATACGAGAGTGCTAGTGGGCAGCAAGAAGCACGGTATCTGAATTATTTTCTAATATACGTCTATGTACAGGGAGGGCGGTGTGGTATTTATGGTGTCAACTGCCCTGAGTGGATAATAACGATGCAGGTACTTGCTGCACCTTTTTGAACTTTTTATCAATGGGATACTTGCTAGTTCCTTCTTTCTACGTACTTTTAGCATTGACTTCCTTCTGTGTACAAATTCTATTGTTTCTAATGTATGCTTGGCGTAATTTTGCAGGCTTGCAATGCACATGGAATTTATTGTGTTCCCTTGTATGACACACTCAGTATACATTTTAAACGAAAAATTTTTAGACATAGATTCAACAAATGTCGGAATTACAAACCGATTTTGCACAATTAGATTTACGCACATTCCACTTACCCGCACGCGCGCTTGAATTACCAATAATACCCTTAAGCAATGGAAATGAATAGACTCGACCTTACTTCACCGGGTGTAACCCAAAATTCAGATTTCAGTTTTCCCTCCGGTACGTGCGACCGCTCTCAACTGCTCTCCACTGTTATGAGAATCGCATTCCCTTCCGGCAACCCCTCATCCAGCCTTTTATATCCCATCCTTCACCTTCCTCTTCTCCGCTATCGGTCATCCAGTCCCACATTTTTTGCTCCTCTGGTATTGCAGAGAAAGTTTCCATTTTGTTCCATCCTTTGTTATCCACTCCGGCGATCTCACTGCGGCAGTCATTTGACAACCGGAGAAATACATTGCGGCCACCTTTCCCCCCCTTCGAAGACATTTTGCTAATCTCCATTCCCGTCGTCCCTCTATTCCAGCCGGCAGCATCCCGCATTTCGGTGTTTTGCCCTAATCTACATTCTGCATCTTCACTTGGTCGTCTGACCAATCTCCCCATCCGTTGATCAATAGAAGACGACATAAATGGCAAGGTGAGATCATACAACTATGTATGGTTAATTGAAGAAGCGAATATCTTGTTTAGCTGTATTATATGGTTTGGTTTGAAATTTATTGAGATTGTGTGATGGAATTCATAATAGGTGTGTAAATTGAACATATGTACTGCTATGATTAGTGTATGTGATGTCGTAAGATAAATTTGATTTAAATATTTGAAGTATGTGATCTCATGATAAATTTTGAAAAAGGAAATCTCTGATGCAAAAAAATATTGTATGTAGGATAAGGAAGAAAAATATAGCAGATTAGTTAAGTTGGAGCCGTGCTATGTTAGAAGCATTATTGTATGCCACAAACGAATTTAACTGATATGGCCTAACTGTTGACTGGTACATTATAGTTTAGTCTTGAAAATAAATTGTGTGGTCAATAAACTCTATATAGTCTGGTATATACATGGGTAGATTGATCTTGTCAAATGTAGATTGTGTGTTTGGTGCTTAGTGAAGGGTAGACCATTTTAACAAAGGACACATACTTAGAATAAGGTTAACTGATAGGGCCTAACTGTTGACTGGTGGGCTTTAGGCATCTTTTATTGATGTGCAAAGTACATTGTGCCGGCTTTAAACTTGATATAGTTAGGTCTATATTTGTGTAGATTCATACGAGTGTGGGTCTTTCATGTTCTTGATTATATAATGTGTGTTTGGGGCTTAGCTTACATGGATGACTTTTATGGAATGTAAAACAAAGTGATAAAATTAAGGAAGGGTCGAAATGTAGTTGCTAGGCTACATTTGAAAATTGTTTGCTCAACAGTTGCCTTTTTTTACCATTCTCTGTGATATGTGATATGATGAAAATCAAGGGTAGACCCTTTAAGCAAGTACACATGCTTAAAATAATGTTAACTGATAGGGCCTAACTGTTGACTGGTAGTCTTTAGGCAGCTTTTATTGTTGTGCAAATTGCATTGTCTACGGCTTTATGCTACACCTGTAAATTTTTTGCTTAATAGTGGCTTTTTTTACCCTTCTCTGTGGTATATGATATGAGAAAAATCAAGGGTAGACCATTTAAGTAAGTACACATGCTTAAATCAAGGTTAACTAATAGGTCCTAACCGTTGACTGGTAGTCTTTAGGCATATTTTATTGGTGTACAAAGTGCATTGTGTTGGCTTTAGGCTATATATGTAAATTGTTTGCTAACTAGTGTCCTTTTTTTACCATCCTCTATGATATGTGATATTATGAAAATCAAGGGACCCTTTAAGCACGTACACCTGCTTAAAATAATGTTAACTGATAGGGCCTAACTATTGACTAGTAGTCTTTAGGCATCTTTTATTGGTGTACAAAGTGCATTGTGTCGGCTTTAGGCTACATATGTAAATTGTTTGCTAACTAGTGTCCTTTTTTTACCATCCTCTGTGATATGTGATATTATGAAAATCAAGGGTAGACCCTTTAAGCAAGCACACTTGCTTAAAACAATGTTAACTGATAGGGCCTAACTGATATTGTGTGTTTGATTATTTGGATAGTGTATGTAAGTTATATTGTCAAACTGATATTGTGTGTTTTGTGCATGTGTTTGATATACTACAAAATTTGATTGTGTGATTCAAAATAGGTGTTGTTCACTTAAATATTTGCCGATATGTATGTTGTGCGTGTGGGTTACATGCCAAATTATGACCCATGCTCAGCTTGAAGATACCAAGTAATGACCATTTAAGTGAACTGTTAAACATTACAGGGTGAAGCTACCAAGTAATGCGGAAGTGATCTTCAAGCGAGTTGAAAGTGATAAGGGTAGAGCCCATGAGGGCGACCCTCAACGCAAATCAACATATGCTTACATACGGAGGCTCAAAGAGCATTTCAATAAGCATAGAAGACAAACAACACTATTCGAAAGATCATGTTTCGGCAAATACTTGCAGCTGGACATAGAGAAGTTCATGTTCCCACTTCAAGCCTTGCACCACATCATAAAAATGCATCAAGGAGAGTATAGGTTTCAAGTGATGGAAGCCTATTTGATGAAGTTGTTACCCACGGAATTTGCCCAAGTAACCGGTCTGCGTATGGCTGATGTGCTCCCATCCCTTCCAACAATGCCAAAAGTTTTGAGAAAGGACTCCCTACTTTGTAGGGTGTTCGGCAAGGAGAAGCTACACATTACGAAGGAGCAGATATACCAGAAGATCATCATAAGCAAAAGTGATGAAGACGCGGTGAAGTTGGCCCACATACTAGTGTTGGCTTCTTTCATTGTGGGCAGAGGGTGGGAGCATAAGGTGGACCGGCGGTTTTTTTTGTTGGCTGATGATGTGGATGAATTCGATTCATATCCATGGGGTAATATTGCATATTGGGACACCCTCCATAGCTTGGATGAAGCAAGGAAGGCCCTTACCAAAACTATTTACATTGTGCATGGATTTGTATCGGCACTGTTGGTACGTTTTTTTTGGGTATTTTGATTGAGGTTTTAATGTACTATGCTGCATATGCGATTATGACATTTATGTCCATGGTTTGAATATGTAGGTTTGGGCAATGGAAAGGATTCCTCTACTTGGGGACTTATGTGCAAGAAGAGTATAGGATGTTTATCCTAGATTGCTGAATTGGGCTAATTATAAGAAGCCCAGTTATGATGCAATTGACAAAGCAATTTTTGGCGGAGAGAAGGTAATATATTGTCATTTGTCGACTTAGAATGACTTATAATTTGCAAATGACATATATGATGACTAATAATGAACATATTTTTGTCTTTTAGGTGTTGGTACACAGGCGCTTGGAGTTGACCCAAGCTGAGTTTGATGAGGAGATTGTCCAATCAGCTAGAGGGTTGAAGAATTTTCTTAAGGGGGACCGGATAATTTTTGATAAATCTGAGCTCCCCGTCGGTGGTGCCCTACCAGAGGAACAAGTAGAAGTGGATATGGAGGAGGATACTCAGCGAGGTCATGAAACAGTTGTTTCTTTTGTTGATGAGGTGCGGCAAGATGGAAGTGGACAACCCCATGCTCCAGACAGACAAAATGTGCATATTCAATTGGATTGGATAAAGGACACATTAGTCAAGCTAGCTGGCACAATTGACCTCATTCAGCTAAAATAAGATGCATTCGACCGGTTGGAGGCCAAGGTAGACAAATTGTCTCAAGATGTTTCAGCTTTGTTGTCCATGAAGGGGAGGTCATCAGACCCATTTGAGGTTAGCTACAGTATATTAAATATCATGACTTCTTACTAGTGTTAAGTTTTATTATTCTTGTATTTCGACAATAATCATAGTATGGTTAACAATATTGACTAGGACGGGAAGGATGTTGGATATGATTATGTTGCTGACGAGGTCGCCCATGAAAACCCCATCAATGAATCTTCTTGTCCGCAAGTTAGTTACCTCACAATTTTATTCATATGAAGGACGTGGGTTTGAATACCTCAATGCTATACGTTTATTTCGTTATTGCCGCACATTATGCTAATATTTTTATATTATGATGTGCATTTTTACTCACACGTGCAATTTTTTAAAGGAAATAGTCGCAGATGTAGTTCTCCCATTTGATGGTGCATCTGGTGTGGCGGTTGGGGAGGCAAGGGTTGACATTGGGAGTGATGCCCCATGAGTCAAAGAGGTTGTGCCCTCCGATGTCTATGGGAGGAAGAGGACTCCCAGCAAATATGTGAGGACCCCTTATACAGAGCCAAGGAGAAGCAAGGGGGGGTTGGTGAGGGGACCAAGTGATGTGGAAGAGGATGAGATTACTGGTGAGCCCTTACACGACGACGATGTTCAATGCGAGGGAGAAGAAGATGGGCAGGCTAACATTGAATTGGCGAACCATTTACTGGATCAAATTGAAGAAGGGGGACATTTAGGTACTGCCAACCAATCTAAGGGACAAAATCCAGCAGGGCAAGAAGTCCACAGAAGCAAGATATGTGGACTCATTGCTCTCTCAGAGATGACATTGCTGGAGTTGGCATGTCCTAAACCACATAAGTTAACACCGGAAGAAGAAAAAACCATTCGAAAGAGCCTTAGAAAGGGTTGGAAATCTGAGTGAGTTATAGCATAGTACTCGGTTACATACACATTTCATTTCAATATTGATTAATTTCATATTTCATTGCCATAAATACGTGTTGACATTTGGAGCAATCATAATTGAACAACCGGCAGGCAATTGGTGGAATCCATCTGACATTGGAGGTCATACGGTCTATTATGCAGCAGCATAGGTGGCTTTGGGATAATGTATGTGCGAATTTTAGTTGTACACAATAATAGTGATTCAAATTTTCATTCCTATTATATACTATACTAATTCGATGTTTGATTCATCTGATATAGCATATTGATGCATATGTGCTGGCATTGCGGAAGAAGACCCTTGGGAACCCAACTAATAAGCAAGCCTTCCATCTTGTACATTTTATGGTAGGCCTTCATTTGTTTCTAATATCATATTTAACTGACAACTGCTAAACTACTTAACTGATGTTTGTTTCTAATTCCACAGGAGCTTATGAGGATGGATGCATCTACCCTCCTTAGCATTTACGCATCGATGAAGGAAAAGGATGCAACTGTCTTCAGAGTCGCCGTTGCAGATGCATGGCCAGAAGTTCTAACTAATGTGATGAAGTTGATGAAGGTGAATGAAAAAGACTTTTGGGAATATGAGGTCCGCCACTTCCCTCTTCATGTAACCATTGGACTCTCATTCTTCTAGACTTGAGGAAGGATGTCATATACATCATAGACCCATATTACTCTGGTGTTGAGGTAGAGCAGTACTACAAGAAATTGGCGATTCTCAGACATGTTTTGCCAATAGTTTTGTTGAAATTGGGATATATAGCAATTGCTACCTTGCGCCTCCCGGTGAGAGAGATAACCAGACACCCACAACAAATCAACAACAATGATTGCGGTGTCTGCGTATGCATTTATATGTGGTACCTGTCGCATGGGTACCGATTTAGCTTTACCGGAGAGGACATGCACATCATGAGACATAGGGTTGCATATCAAATTCTGCAAAATTCCATATGACGACCATTTTTTAGACAGTAGAGGTGGATTAACTTGATAGTGTTTGTCCTTGACTATGAGATTCAATTTGTGTTTCACTGATGGTTTGTATGAATAATTTATGGAGTACCATAATTGCTTAATGTTTAAGGTGAATCTTGAAGTTATTTGTGTTGTTACAAGACTAATAGAATTTGATGGTTTCGTATAGTTTTTGGCTGAAGTTGATTTATGAGAAATCAATATTCTTTGTATGACGTTGTTCTGATAACACATTGGAATTGTAGATGATAATGGACAGGTGGCATTGCGGTATTTGATGGTACGTTATGAATGAGATATTGTTCCTCATTGGTTAGATTTGGTCCAAATTGTGCATGTGCAGTAATGAAGGCCGTTGAGCTGTTAAAAATTTGTGATTCATAAGAATCAATACGTTTATAATTTCGTTCAGCCGATAAAGATGTGTCATAGCTAAAAATCGTATTCGTTCAGATAACAGGGGATTTGCCTATGAAATCCCTTTGGGATGGAACTCAAATATGGATGCATGACTTGATTGGGTTTTGATTTACAGCTTCTACCCCTTAAACCAATTTGCCTAGTGATAAATAAGGAGATTGCTATTATAAATTAGTACTTGAAGTATTGCTTTATATTAATGTAGATAACAAAAACACGTTGAGAGATGAAGTTTCAGCACATGGAATTTATGGTTGAATTGCCAACATATTGTGCCACAATCAGAAATAAAGGTTTTCCAAAATATGTCGTCAAGCAAACTACAATGGTGCAACTTTGTCCAATGTGATTGGTCTCTTGCACAATTTGTCCTCAAGCGTACATGCATTGAGCTCAGCCACTTGTCTCATTTTCTTCTTTCTCTTCCCCTTTGGGGTTAGATGGCCGATCTTCGCCTGGATTGGACATGGATGACACATCTTCCTGATTTCTTTACCACCCAACTTGTCTACTACATGTGGGAATTGTTTAGATGTTGACAACTTTTGGTTAGCATGAGTTGGTGATGGGGGCTGGCCATGAGATGAAGCGGGTGTAGCTATGGATGGAAGAGGAGTATGGCCCCCGACCGGGTTCTCTTCAATTACCGTGGTACATGTATTGCGATAGTGACTATATTGTTTGCATTTACGACATTGTACTCTCCGTTTTTCTTCACCTCGAGATAGAATTCTCTTCTTCTTTTTCCGGCCCAGTCGTGCCTTATCCTTTGAAGGCCTCAACTTAAGGCTCTTCACGTCTTCATGAGTCTCCCATCTTCTATGTTCGAGTATCGGATAAACTCCCTTACTATAGATTTGCCTATAAGTTTCCGTTGTGTAGAACGGGGAGCAATAGTCAACATAATTTAGTCTTCGGTGGCCACATGTTGCCTATGCATGTTCACATGGCAACTCCATTTGTTGAAACTTTCCACATGTACAAGTCTTTGCGATAAGGTCAACTTGATCATCCCCTCTTTCAGACCTAGTTAAGACCTCATGGCCACTTATGGGATTACAAATCATCCCTCTAGCTGCTTCATTGCACTTCTGAACCCTTGCTTCGACATATTTAGTCAAGTATCCCATCCATTGTTGTGCCTCCAATCTTCTATGTTCGAGTATCGGATAAACTTCCTTGCTATAGATTTGCCTATAAGTTTCCGTTGTGTAGAACGGGGAGCAATAGTCAACATAATTTAGTCTTCGGTGGCCACATGCTGCCAATGCATGTTCACATGGCAACTCCATTTGTTGAAACTTTCCACATGTACAAGTCTTTGTGATAAGGTCAACTTGATCATCCCCTCTTTCGGACCTAGTTAAGACCTCATGGCCACTTATGGGATTACAAATCATCCCTCTAGCTGCTTCATTTCACTTCTGAAACTTTGCTTCGACATATTTAGTCAAGTATCCCTTCCATTGTTGTGCCTCCAATCTTCTATGTTCGAGTATCGGATAAACTCCCTTGCTATAGATTTGCCTATAAGTTTCCGTTGTGTAGAACGGGGAGCAATAGTCAACATAATTTAGTCTTCGGTGGCCACATGCTGCCAATGCATGTTCACATGGCAACTCCATTTGTTGAAACTTTCCACATGTACAAGTCTTTGCGATAAGGCCAACTTGATCATCCCCTCTTTCGGACCTAGTTAAGACCTCATGGCCACTTATGGGATTACAAATCATCCCTCTAGCTGCTTCATTGCACGTCTGAACCTTTGCTTCGACATATTTAGTCAAGTATCCCTTCCATTGTTGTGCCTCCAATCTTCTATGTTTGAGTATCGGATAAACTCCCTTGCTATAGATTTGCCTATAAGTTTCCGTTGTGTAGAACGGGGAGCAATAGTCAACATAATTTAGTCTTCGGTGGCCACATGTTGCCTATGCATGTTCACATGGCAACTCCATTTGTTGAAACTTTCCACATGTACAAGTCTTTGCGATAAGGTCAACTTGATCATCCCCTCTTTCGGACCTAGTTAAGACCTCATGGCCACTTATGGGATTACAAATCATCCCTCTAGCTGCTTCATTTCACTTCTGAAACTTTGCTTCGACATATTTAGTCAAGTATCCCTTCCATTGTTGTGCCTCCAATCTTCTCTGTTCGAGTATCGGATAAACTCCCTTGCTATAGATTTGCCTATAAGTTTCCGTTGGGTAGAACGGGGAGCAATAGTCAACATAATTTAGTCTTCGGTGGCCACATGCTGCCAATGCATGTTCACATGGCAACTCCATTTGTTGAAACTTTCCACATGTACAAGTCTTTGCGATAAGGCCAACTTGATCATCCCCTCTTTCGGACCTAGTTAAGACCTCATGGCCACTTATGGGATTACAAATCATCCCTCTAGCTGCTTCATTGCACGTCTGAACCTTTGCTTCGACATATTTAGTCAAGTATCCCTTCCATTGTTGTGCCTCCAATCTTCTATGTTTGAGTATCGGATAAACTCCCTTGCTATAGATTTGCCTATAAGTTTCCGTTGTGTAGAACGGGGAGCAATAGTCAACATAATTTAGTCTTCGGTGGCCACATGTTGCCTATGCATGTTCACATGGCAACTCCATTTGTTGAAACTTTCCACATGTACAAGTCTTTGCGATAAGGTCAACTTGATCATCCCCTCTTTTGGACCTAGTTGAGACCTCATGGCCACTTATGGGATTACAAATCATCCCTCTAGCTGCTTCATTTCACTTCTGAAACTTTGCTTCGACATATTTAGTCAAGTATCCCTTCCATTGTTGTGCCTCCAATCTTCTCTGTTCGAGTATCGGATAAACTCCCTTGCTATAGATTTGCCTATAAGTTTCCGTTGGGTAGAACGGGGAGCAATAGTCAACATAATTTAGTCTTCGGTGGCCACATGCTGCCAATGCATGTTCACATGGCAACTCCATTTGTTGAAACTTTCCACATGTACAAGTCTTTGCGATAAGGTCAACTTGATCATCCCCTCTTTTGGACCTAGTTGAGACCTCATGGCCACTTATGGGATTACAAATCATCCCTCTAGCTGCTTCATTGAACTTCTAAACCTTTGCTTCGACATATTTAGTCAAGTATCCCTTCCATTGTTGTGCCTCCAATCCACGCTTGTACCACATCTCTTGAGCCTTCAAACGAATTGCCTCAATGATCATGACAATGGGGAAGTGTCACTGCTCACTAAGCAATCCATTGAAGACTTCGCATGGGTTGGATGTGACTGTATTATACCTGGGCGATGGAAAGTAAGCATTAACCCAGCATGACTTATCAATTCCAGTTAACCACTTGTAGCCTCGGGGTTTTTCTCCTCAATGATGACCATTTCTTCCATATATGTCTCCGGTCTAAATGCTTTCGCCGCCCTGAAGAAGTTACTGTTCAAACCTCTATCTTTGAAATGCGCAAACATGTTTTGAGATATGTGAAATACACAATATCCATGTGCGGCATATGGAAACATTTGAGCTACTTGTGATTTGATTGATCTATGCTGATTAGAAAGAATAACTAGGCCCTCCAAGTAACCAAGTCGGGTTTCCAAATGTGCAAGGACCCATCCCCATGCATCATTATTCTCTCCTTCTCCGATAGCACAAGCAATTGTGTATATATGGTTCTCACTATCCAATGTAGATATCACGAACAAAGTCCCTTTGTACATTCCTTTGAAGAATGTGCCATCTATACATATAACACGTCGCATGTACCTCTTGAAGTTCTCCATGGCTGAACCAAAGGAAACAAAGCATCGCTCGAATGTCAGATCTGATGAGTTGTATTGGATAGCAGTTGGGGTGCCCGGATTTGCCTTCTCCAACTCATATAAGTATGTAGCCAACTCAACATACGATGACTCGTAGGATCCTCTTAACTTGTTAAACACTGCAACCTTCGACCTATATGCCTTCGAATAATTCATCTTAACTCCATATTCCAAATCGACATCAACTTGAATATCCTTGGGAGTATAAGCAACACGTTTCCTAAGTCATTTCACTACTGAATCAGCAATAATACCCGCTTTTGCTTGTTTATGATCTCCTCCAAATATTGGTTTCTCACATGTATGAACATTGTTCATAGCTTTCACTTTGAAGATACTACACCCATTAGTTATCGCAGCATGTAACCTCCATGGACATCCCGACACATTGCACACAACTGTGAATCGAGATTTATTTGAATATTTTACCTTGAACTCAAAGTTATTATGCATAGCATACTTGTGTACATATAGCTTCAGAGAGTCCTTATCCATAAACTCTTGCCCAAGTAGAAGCACATTCGGATCTTTGCCATAGTCATACAAATCAACCTCCACATCCATGTTGTGCTCTTCGTTCACACATACATTCGCATCCAATCTGCTGAATGATTACATTTATATAGGTATTAGAATGAGACAAAAGTTATAAGTTAGGCATAATCAGTTAACTAACTACGTAAGCACATGAAATGACCTTTGAAGTTGTTTTAGTGCTGAAGTTTTCCCAAAATTGCTACTTGATGGTGGTGCTTTCCCCCTCCCACCACCATCTCCTTCATTTATGAGTGACATTACTGCATTAGCTCTTGTTGGTACTTCATCGTCACTACATTTAAAACCACTAAACCATTACTACACATGCATAAATTTGCAAACAAAACAGATAATAATAATGATTGTATACTTCTTACCACTTTCGTTCAGCCATGTCAATGTTGGTCACTTTATTTGAGTTTGGAGGCAGACCTCTTCCACCGGCCGACCCTGTGGTAGTCTCATTTTGACCATTTCCATACCAAATGTCATCATCCCCTCCGACAATGTAGGCATCCTCATCATAATCATGCAATTCAAATTTATTGCATTTAATGTCTTCCTCAAGCTGCTCCTGCAATCCATTGTAGATGACATCTTCTTCATCTATGTTATACATCGTGTTTGAACCACTAACTTCATCATTAGCTCCTCCGGGATCATTACCCTCATTTGAGTTTGCATTATTCTCCTCAACATTTGAGATGTTCACCGTATCCACTTCAAGCCTTGCAATTGGGACATCTACTAGTTCTTCATCAGAATCGGATTGCAAATTTACGTAAACAGGAGGAGGTTTCTTTGTCTCCAACTCCCTGGTCTCACCCAGTAAGTCATCTACTTCCCGGTCGTCACTAAAATCCATTGTGTTCATGTACAATATGTCCATATCCGAAGCAGCACTAGCCAAATTATCACTCCTACTTCCTTCACTTCCACCGTATGCTTCACTTCATTTACATGTCTACTAAGCTCTTCGGCATCATTGAAAATAATCGACTCGTTCATCTTTGATTCGGATACATCAATATTTGGCTCACATTCATGGAACACATGTACATGTCACACTTTGGTTATTATCAATGGTAGGCCATCGTGCCTGGTCTTGGCTTATCATAGAAAACACTGAAGAGTCCTAGTATCACATGTTTTCGTTGGAGGTACGTCCATGGGGATTGCCAAAGGATATGCAAAACTCATCTTTAAATAGTATTCTCTGCTACAACATCCTATTAATTTGTAAACCATGGGCACCAAGGATTCACATGTCAATGAGCTTCTAACAAATATGAGATCTGACTTGGCATTGGAGCAATCATACTTGTGTCGACTTGCATCCCACTCCCCCCCCACACATAACAGAGGCTGCTCATCTGTATCCATCTGAATACACCATATAGTTATGTCAGTTAGGCTCTGGCAGTTATCAGTTGATACTTATCAGTCAATGATATCCGTCGCAAAATTGAAACAACTTTGTGTGAACGGGCATCAATTTCATTCTTAACCTCAAACATAACTTCATGTATTACAACTGTACATGCAGCACACCGACCCATATAAGTACATACACAAGACAAGATTTTGTGTACCCGCGAGTTACCTATGTTAAACGCTACTAACAATTATCAGTTGAGACGAATCAGTTAAATCTTTCGCCCACCATCTCCACACCGAAACATTAGCCGTCATTGTTGTTTCATCTGCAAAGCATATTAGGTAAGAAGTAGTTCATCCAAAAGTACAAACATTAACATATTCTCCACATCCAACATTACCACTGTTCCGGTAGGGACACCTTTAGGTAGAAACGTGACTATCCGTGTCTTCCTCCATGCGTCCATACGTAGTGACTGCTATTCGACATCCACCTTCCGCAAACCTAAGTCATCTGATCTACCAGTAGGGAGACGAGAATACGGAACCGTAAGAGAATACCTCAGTAGTTAGCCCGGGAAGAAACATTCGGAGGGATGCTAAGAAAGTGCGTCGGACGGTTTTCACATTTATGACGAGGTATGGCCCATGTCTGCTATATGCAGCGCGCGTGTGGACTTATCAAACGTGGCAATGCTTATTGATTCTCTTGATACACCATGGAAATATGTTGTGAAATGCATATATTATTAAGGAAAAAATTTATAGGAGCTAGCACACACGTGCATCTACGTGAGCCCGGGCTCTATGGGCAATTAGATCAATTAAGATCTGATGACCCATAATATTCTAAGGGTTTAAATGACCCTATGTTTTATGGGCCATCGGATATTCGGATGTACATCCGATTGACCGTGGAGCCCGGGATCAAGTAGAAGCGCGCATTTCCGGGCTCCTATTAATTTTTCGTTTAGAGTACCATTTCTATGAGCCCTGGCTAATGCACAAATGCATGTCACCGGGCTATATCAGACCCATTTTTATGATTAATATGGGCCATTGGATGTACTTCGGATTGGCCGTGTAGCCCGGGCTCACGTAGACGCGCGTGAGGTCGAGCTCTTATTAACATTTTCCTTTTTGGTACCATTTATATGATTTCGGGCTAACGCACACATGCGTGTGCCAGGGCTGTATGGGCCCGTTATATGAGTATTATACCCCATCCAGATGTATATTTGATTGCCCATAGTGCAGGGCCAAACGCGAGTGTGCGTGAACCCGGGCTCATATTAACATGACGCTTTCATAATTGCCCCAACCAACGAAAATAACATTTCTGACCATCGATATTGAATTTATTTAACTCTCTATGTGTTTTTAATGACATCTATAGGAAGCTGTAGCTTTCATTTTATATTGTTCTAAATAATATTTATCATCATCATTATAACAACAACAAAATTGTATATGAATGCATTAAAAACTATTTATATTTCCACCAATCCACTCACCATAATCAATAAATTATGGCAGTTCTAACCCTATGAAACATTCACTTGTACAATATCAACGAAATCGTATACAAAGGCATTTGCTAACCATTAAATACATTTGGGTATACATTATCCACCGTGACCAAGTGATGGCTGAAGATACAAAATATAATTAAGTCGATGATGTGCGGCATGTGATTACATGTAACTGAATTGGAGAGCAATCAGTCATGCACATTACAAAGTTTAATCATTAAGCGTTGCTGGTGGCAAGAGGAAGTATAAAATCATAATTACTATTGACTCAGACGATGAAGATGTTAAATGTAAGGTGGGAAACATAGATAAGGTGTAACACCATATCTATGTTCCCCACATTAAGTTTAACATCTTCATTGTCCGAGTCAATAGGAATTATGGTTTTATACTTCCACCTGCAACCACCAACGCCTAATGAAGAAACTATGTTACGTGCAAAATGTTTACACTCCAAATACATCCCATCTTTTGATCTAGCATAATCACTCTATACACTATGAAACTGTCTGGCACCTCAATGTTGGCCTCCACCTACTTGGTCTCTGCCCTGGCTTCTCCTCCGCTGCCTCTTGCATGCCTAGGGGAGGTGGACATATAAGTGTACTGCGGTGAAGTGAAGGGATAGATTTAGTCGAAATCAGTTAACTACCAGTCAACAATTAATCGAAATCAGTTAACTATCTTCTAACCATATATTCTAGGTTATACGATATCGTCGTCAATAAATATTAGATCACACCATACTCATGATAGTATAACACAAATTGCGTAAATCTAATGAACTCGTAATGTACTTTGGAAAATATAAGCCTCTTACCATCTACTAGTCAACAGTTAGGATGTATTAGTTAACTTTGTATTATTCCATCTACTAGGTCATATGGTATACTACTCGTTATATAGCATATCACAGCATTCAAACCTTCCTTGTAAACCCATCTTGAGCACATCTAATGACCACACAATGTACTTTAAAAAATGAAAAACCTCCTACCATCTACCAGTCAACAGTTAAGATTCATCAATTAACTTTAATTTAACTATATAAACTAGGTTATATGGTCTCCTACTCGTTAGATATCAGATCACATCATAGTCATGAGTAAAACTAATTATGTATATTCTCCTTACCCTAACAACAAAACATATTATTCATTTACTTACTTTCCATCTATTGAAATATATTACAAGCATACTAACTAAGCACCAAACACAGAAGATCAAGTTGACATATTTACATAATAACACTCTTATTTATCCACCCATATGTAAACATAACTATTACAAATCTAATGAACTAGCAATGTACTTTGGAAAATATAAGCCTCTTACCATCTACCAGTCAACAGTTAGGATGTATCAATTAACTTTGTATTATTCCATCTACTAGGTCATATGGTATACTACTCGTTATATAGCATATCACAGCATTCAAACCTTCCTTGTAAACCCATCTTGAGCACATCTAATGACCACACAATGTACTTTGAAAAATGAAAAACCTCCTACCATCTACTAGTCAACAATTAGGATTTATCAGTTAACTTTGATTTAACTATATAAATTAGGTTACATGGTCTCCTACTCGCTAGATATCAGATCACATCATAGTCATGAGTAAAACTAATTATGTATATTCTCCTTACATGCTGGGAGAGGAAGCAGTTGGACAAAATTCTCCCTATTGTCAAAGAGAATATTAGTAAACGACCTCCCTCCAAATCCACTATTTAGAAAATATTTTCTCTTGCACTTAAATTAAAACCACCAAAGGCTCATTTGAAGTCCTTAGCAGAGACATAATCATCAACACATATATTAAACATTAAGTCCAACAAGATAATGAATTCAACCATAATATGAACTACTTGGCAACTATAAACACTGATTGCAATTTATAATCAATGATTGCAACTAAATATTATGGAATCATTACATGAACAGAGCTACAATACAAAAAAGTAGAATTGAAAAGGTAGTAGTGATATCACGCAGAAGTGAAAATTATACATGATAATTTGCTATAAAGGAGAACCTAAAAGAAACAACCATGCCAAAGACCAAAAAAATCATAATGCAGAGGAACTCTTACCACAACCCAACCTAGCCAGCAAAACAAATATGAAAACTCAAGAAAACAGAACCTGACAAAATAACAAGAATTACACAGCAAGCAAAGAAAATGTTTTTGGGCAAGCATATCATAAATTATCTATTTAACAAAATATAGAGAAAATCACGCAGAAAAAAATTAAATGGATGTATTTGTCCAGGAATTGTATGCAATTTTATAAAGGTTTATATAATTAATGGCAGAAATATAAAGGAGAACCTAAAAGAAACAACAGTGAAAAAGACCCAAAAAATCAAAGTGTAGAGGAACCCAACGTGGCTAGCAAAACAAATATTAAAACTCAAGAAAACAGAACCTGAGAAAATAAAAAAAAGTACACAACAAGCAAAGCAAATGTTTCTGGACAAGCATATAATAAGTATCTATTTGACAGAACATAGATAAAATTATTTGTTGTGAGCAACTTATAGCTTTCAGTTAGACAAATGCAAATATTTGCTATGAAATCGCAGCTAGTACAAACATTCAAACAATATCGTAAATAATTCATGGATAGACTTATGAGTGGAAGCAATCATATCAAAGAAAATTATAGCACCCATTATGAGCCAAAAATTATTGAAACTACCTTAATATTTATTTGGTTATGCAAAAAATAAGGGATCAGGGATCTTACCTAGCCAATCGATTATGAAGCCCAAGCTTCAGAGGGCCGACGGATGAAAGCTTCACCAAGGGCGCAAAGGCAATGAAAATCTGCCCGAGGACGGGACCGTGAGCATGGGTAGAGGTAGGACAGAGGAGTGGGAGAGAGGGGGGGCATGAGAGAGGAGGATTGCCTAGACGAGGTGCACATTCCTTTATCAGTAGGCTAGTAGAGGAGAGTTAGAGTAGCGGGACAGTGGCTGTGATTGCACAAGGGTGGAGGAGGAGATTGCAGAGGGAGAGATGGGGCTGGGGAGAGGTGGATCTGGTTGGCGTCTCCGGCGAGAGACGATTGCAATCACCCAAAAGCCAAAAGTAGAATCGAGGAGGGGAGTTTATTAAGAGAAAGGGCATATATGCTATTTTGCACCGTACGTGTGGGAGTTTCGCATGTGCCTAAGTCTAATTTTGCAAAACTGGAATTCCTTGCCTAATTTTGTATTTCTGACATTTGTGGAGTCTATTTTGAAATTTTTTTCCATTTTAAACATGCTTTGACTTTTCCATTGTCTTGCAAAAACATTTTCTACTTCTCCAGTTGGTCATGGATGATGACCTTCTTAATGATGGGGGTAGAGTAGATAGAACATGGTCTCCAAATTAAAACGCTTACGTGTATTGGCCGATATCCTACCCATTGTTTTGGCGACAACATGTAGGACTGACTATAGGCTTTTAATCTTCGAAGAAGTCAGTTAAATTTTCGTGATGGCCATGATTAAGTTGATTAACGTTCCTGCAAGAAGGTTTTTTTATTACTCCATGATCTATTTGTGAGTTAGAAAAAATTTCTGATTGTCCTACTTCTCTCACTGTTGCAGGCGCTGGTGCCGTGGAATTTATTATATGTCACGCAGAAGTTTCAATTTCTTTTGTGGAGGAGAAAAAGATTCTTGAGGTACTTCCATTCAGTGCTTTCTATCCTTGCGCAAAAAATTCTGTTACAAGGATAGTACCACCGTAAGATAACATCATCTTTATGAGTCATACAAGACTGAACTTCTATTTTACTATTTTACAGTTGCTGAAGACATTACCTAATACAAACAGTGTCTTGAAAAGTAAGTGTAATTTTTTCTTTATCGTTGAAAGGTACGTATAATTTGTTAACTTTCTTTTGTACCTGATGTATATCTATGTACTAATGTTGTCAATACAGAAATTGTGAGCTTTGGCAAGGTTACAGCTGAACAAAGGGAAGAAACTCAAAAGTTTGGTGTGGCAATATATTCTTGGGATGACTTTTTGCTACTGGTCAGTCAGCTGCTCTTATTGTGCTTTTCCTGTTATCTAATTTTACATAAAAACTTAAGCTTGTATGTCTGTGCATACTGATCAGTTCTGTGCTTTTTGGATGTACCATTTACCAAGTAGCTTTTAAAGCTTTAAATTTTACCTGTTGCCTTGGTCCATTATTTGCATCTCTATATATATCAGTCAAAGAACCGATTTCATATAACTTTTGACACTCATGCTTTGGATGGTGGGTATCTAAATCATGAAGTACTTATTGAATTTACATGTGGATATGATCCACTTGTATTTTTTTTTTATTTGGAACAAAGGATGGCAAAACAACTTTGTGAATGATCTGCTTGCCTCTTTTTTCTAAAAACTTATAATGTCTGTCTTAATTTCTAAGTAATTTGCATGTTCTCCTCTTATACACTCTTTTTCTGTTATTTCTTCATAACTAGATGAGCTTCTGTCTCATGCCGTTTCTAAATCTCTAATTGACATCATTTCTTCATTGTTTACTGATTAAAGAAAGAAATATGTTTGACTAATAATGTTTATATTTAGGTGTTTGTCTTTTGTATGGGATAATTTAGGGAAACTTATATGGTAATGACACTAGTTTGTTTATAAAGGGTGAAGAAAAGGAATTTGACCTTCCGGTGAAAAAGAAAGATAATATATGCACTATAATGTACACGAGTGGTACTACTGGTGATCCTAAGGGGGTCATGATCTCCAATAAAAATATAATTACTCTCATTGTTGGTGTGGAACGGCTTCTGCAAATTGTGAATTAGCAGGTAATTGGTTAATATTCTGAGATTTCTTATATGTTTCCACTTATCAGTTAAAGAGAGAAGTTTTGACTTAAGAATCAAATTGTTTTGACTGTATCAATTACTTTCTAAAACTCTGGTAATTTTTTTCAGTTATCCATGGAAGATATTTTTCTATCATATTTACCCCATGCACATATATTCAGACCTTATTTATTTTTATTTAACATTTCATTATATATTTTTTTAAAATTTTTGTTCATTAGCAATGCTCATAAGCATCACTACTAATCAACAATAGCGACGCTCCAACAGTGTCGCTAGTGTTTAATATTAATTTTATTCAATAGTGACGCTTACGAAATGTCGCTAAAAATTCTATTAGCAACGCTTTCACATAGCATCGCTATTGTAAATATTTATTAAAAATTTAATTGAACGTCGCTAATACAAATATTATTCGCGACGCTAATCCAAACTGTCGTCAATATATGCTTATTAGCTACAGTTTCACAGCGTCACTAATACTTTTCATTAGCGACAGATATCAAACAGTCACGAATGCATGACATTTTAGCGACGATATTGCAACTGTTGCTAATAAGCATATATTAGCGATGACAATAAAAAGTGTCGCTAAAGGTACTATCAGTGATGCTTTCTTTTTTTTGTCGTTAGTAAGTAATAGCGACTAGTTTATTTGTGATGCTTATTGCGATGATCAATAAGCATTGCAAATATTTATAGCGATGCTTTGACAGGTATTAATGACACTTTTGAGCGTCGCTAATACCCCATTTTCTTGTAGTGATGTTTTAGAAATAAATATATTAAAAACTTAAATAGTAAATTTATACTTTGATTTAATGCTTGGACTATCAAACCATAGTAATATCATACACAAAATAATAAATTCATACTCTGATTCTATATACACAATGACAAACTTATACCTTGAGAGGCTATTGTTCATAATAATATCAAAAACAAAATAGTAAATTTATACTAATACCAAAATTCGCCTTTCCTTACTTTTGCTCTCAAGCTTGTATCAGTGGTTCAACCTCTGCTTCCAACTCACTCTCTTCTTGCCTGCCATAAAATACTATTTTCTTTCTTCATTTATCTTCCTCAATTGACTATCATTAACTTGTATTAAATATTTCAATATTTTGATAATTTTATAAAAACAATCATTTTATGTTACTATTTCATCTATCAAATCATTTAAATGCCCAAATACTTTAGATTTGCCATGCTCCACTTCATTAATCTAGGGGTTGACACATTGTTGTCCCTCCTTTCAATAATGGTGAAGTGTTCACATATCCAATATTACTAAGCAAGCCATATGTTAATAATTAAAAAAATAAAATTATAATGAGAAGTTTAGAGATGTTATTCTATCATCAGAGCTGGCCTACTCGTTGGGGTGTGGTTTTAGTAAGTAAAGGGCTGAGCGAATGGTGCATGTTCTCAATTAGGGCGGTTAGGATAATAAATCTAGAATTCAATGCCCAGAACGACCAAAAGAAAGAAGGGAGTTTTAGCATTTTTAGAAGCTACATATAGCTAGTTTACTTATTAGTCAATATGTGATGGTCGAGATCTAATGGTAAATAACTACTAAACTTAATCCTAATTGGGAATGCACCCTATATTGAATGGTATAACCCACATTTAAGATAAAGGGAAATAAGGTTTTGAAGCTCTTTTTAAGCACCCAATTATTTAAATTAAACAAATTGGAACTATTAATATGGAACAATTTTTTTCAAATTGAGCTATTAATTTAGGACAAATGGAGTATTATGATAAATATATGCTATAAACTCCATAAGTGTAGAAGTAGTTTTAAATCATAGTAATATTATATATGGAACAATCAATTTATGCTCTAATTATATACATAGAATAAAAAAATTAAACACTAATTAGATCCACATAGCCTATCTTCATATATGGAACAATAAATTTATACTCTTGATTACATACATGGAAAAAATATAATACACTAATTACATACACAAAAAATAAATTTATACTCTAATTTTATATATAAAATAATAAATTTATACTCTGATTTTAAATATATACAACTATTAAATCATAGTAATATCATACAAGCTAGTAAATTTATACTTTATTCATATAAATATAATAAATTTATATCCTAAATTCATACATGTACTATAAAATCATAATAATATCATACACAAAAGAGTAAATTTAAACTCTGATTACATATATGGAAAAACAAATTTATATTAACATCAATTACAAATGTAGAAAACTACTTCAAAGAGGTAAACCTCAACGAGCAATACCATCCACAGTTCTGAAAAACACATCTTAACATTACAGTTGTAAACAAAACAAAAACAACAATAGCAGTCACAACATCTACTAGTAATAAAAAAGTTCAAAAAAATCTTCTCAAAAGGGAGATAGAAAAGATGGTAATAATAAAGCAAGCACAAGAGTGAGGAACTAAGGAATTGACATTTCTATGATAATGAAGGGGCGATATGGATTGGTCGGACAAGTCGGCATCTAATCGAACAAAAGAGGTCTCAAAGGCAAAGTTGAGCTTGGTGGAAACGAAGGGGAAGTCTGACGACAAGGATTTGTCCTTGCTTGGCGAAGTGATGGATATACTTAAACCACAATAGGATGAAGTAATCAACAATACCAAAATACTTCAATGGCATTCAAGTTAGGAGCGAAAAATCCATTGCCAGGGTAGAATTTCGTTGATAAATGGCTAAGCAAAGCTTTATACGAATAGGGCATTGAATAAGGCAACCAATATTCAATTGGCCTCTTTTATGGTATGAGAGTAGTTTAGTATTTTTAGAAGCCATCATCAGCCACATAACTTAATAGTAAATACATACTTAATAAGAAGGAAAAAATTTACATAGTGTTGTCAATTTCATATTAATTTTATATAACTTAAGGAGGTAAGTTTTTAATTAAATAACATTTATAATAAATTTCATATTTTCAGATAACAACAGCTACGTAAGTTTTTTTGCAAATACCTAAATTACCCTTCTCCTTTTATTTTCCTCCTCTTTGTTATACGCTTCCAGTCTGAATAGGGAAGGGGAAATGTTGCGGCTCTGTTATTCATTTGTCATCAGAACAGGGAAGTGCCACCCCTCTTCGGCCTTTTGGGTGGCCTAGAAATCGAGCTCTACGTGGAGGTGGGCTTCATATAAATTCCCGCAACTGGGAAGTTTGAAAGAATCATTTGATGTTAATTGGATTGTTTGTTGGCTGGTGCCCAATTTTTGTATCCAGCTCAAGGATTGCATTTCTAGAACTTTTCTTGCATTTTCCATCTTGGTCTATCAGTTGCCTTAGATCGACAAGTTATCATCCTGGTTACTTCGTGCTTTCGTTTGAATTTCCAAGTTCGTTTCTAATTCGCATCCTAAATTGTTTGTTGTGTTTTTGCATATGATGGAACAATTTTATGTGTGATTTTGATAGGGTTGCACACTTCTTTGTGAGTTATTTCTATCCTGTTGTCTGCTTTGCTTGAATCAATCTCTTTGACAAATCTTTCCTGATCCTATTATTAAAAAAAAATTCCCAAACCGTGGCCAAGAGTTATTTGGGATGGTTGTATTCTAGATTTGGCATTCAATTGTCATTTCCTTTTTTCCGAATTAGACCGAGAGGATACTCTTTGTTATTGCAATTTTTGTTGTGACAGGAATTCAGCACGTCCAAACCATTTCTCTAGTGCTGTTTATGTGGGTAAGCCTGTCACGCCTGAGGTTTTTCCTTACATTTAATTGAAAATCTTACAAATAATTTATTTCGAAATATGGATGTAAATCAAATGAATCAACAAAACTCAAAATGTGCAAAAATAGTTTTCATAAATTAATTCAACATACAACAAAACTAAAATTCTCAGGCGTGACCCAAAATAAAAATATATAAGTAAAATTCGCCATGGTCATGGTCTTTAAAAACAAAAACATCCCAGGCCTTTCTGAGTACAAGTTCTTCAACAGTCTGTGTTCTGATTCATATATAAATACACAAGTCCAGAAAATAATACAGTTTTCTTACCTTAACCAATACATGAGACTGTGGCACTAAGATCTACATAGCCTCACTACGATTTCGCTGCACTCCAGGTCGAGGAAGAATTGTCCACTATGGGGGAAAATCCAGTCTCAAACAGCTATCGATCGACCTGCAAAAACCTCCAGACAAAGGAGCTAAAAAGATAGGGTGAGTATTTTTATACTCAGTAGGAAAATACCCAATAGGGGAAATATAAAGCAATGAACTCCGTAAGTTCATAAATAGATGCTTCCATGCAATCACACATGAAACAAATAGAATAAGAAATATAAATATGGTCACGCATACCAATCATCGTGCAAACCGAACTTACACTTACTCAAATATCATGCTCTTACACTTACACTCTGAATCAGTCTTATGAGCTTACTTGTACAAATATACGCTTACACTTACAACATACACATACTCATATGACCTTATTCTACGAACTCACTTGTACGACCTTACTCGTACAATCTTACTCTTACACATAAATGTACTCTTACATCTCCCTTAGAAGCTTACACTTACACTTACACTTATGATTATGCTTACACTTACACTTACGCTTACTGTCTGAATCAAAGTCTCACAAACTTACTCGTACAACTTACTCATACCCATAAACTTACTCTTACTGTCTTCCAAAGAAGCTCACACTTACTCTAAATCTTACACATACAACTTACTTAGAATCTGAAACATATAACTTACTCTTATTATCATGCACATACTACCGACAACTGAAGCTCCTTATAATTAATAAGCTCTAGCGTCGGAAAGGAAGGGAATGCCACTAGGGCGTCACCTTAACCTTCGGGGAACAACGACACCATGGACTTTTCCGAAGGCAAGGTACACCTATGCTCATGGGGCACAGGATCAAACACGTAAGAGTAGATCCATGATACTATTTACTTGAGTTTGCAAATGCCCACTCTTTAGCGCCATACATTGATAACTAAGGGCGGAAAAACATAGAGTGCCACTCTTGGGCAAGAATCTTATAGTGCCTCTCTTGGGCAGAACATATAGTGCCATCTATAGGCAGAAAACACACAAAGCCTATGAAGGGTGAAAACTTACAGCGCTCTCAACAGAGCATCAAACGTCTGGACAGAAATATGGCACCAAGACTAAATCCCGCAGAAAAACTCCATGGCTAGACTAGGAAGGACGCTCAGTAGATTACTTATCGACTGGCACAAAAACGGAACTTAATCCGTTGAAACCCTCAGTCTCAACTCACAACGTTATCAAATTAGGGTTACTTATCATTCAAGTTTATATTAGGTAACTTATGCATGTACAATTATGCTCGAAACGACTTCTGTCTTACATTCTTCAGCCAACAAGACTAGAAATACGCCCATCCCGAAGTTCCAATCCACAAAGGTAGAATTCTTTACTTAACTCATCCCCCACTTTTACACTTACAACCTTACTGATTTCTGCATAGCCTTACTTAAACTCAAATTTCATACTGATAATCTTACCATCATACACTTACAGCCTTACAAATTACACCATCCGCCTTAAAACTGAATTTTCTTACTCGAACTCCTCAAATGAAACCCATAGACCTAAGTCCCCTCATCAAACCCTTACTAATTCCTCACACATTATTCTTTTGTTACAATTCATATTACGTACATTATGTATGTACAATTATGTTGTTACCTCTTACTAACTCATAATTCCCTAAAATGTTCTGAACCTTAAGTCTTCTAAATCCTTACATCCCTGAAGCCTTTAGCTCGTTGCTCCCATACACCATCAGACTCAATCCAAACCGATCCCCCAATCTCATCAAGTCCAACCTTCACCTGTCCATTTTCCTTCTTTCCTTGCCCGATGTATAGTCACAGTTTCCACGTCATAGCCCACGAAGTACCCCTTCGCCAAACTTACAATCAAACACTTCTTCTCGTGTCATCAATCACATACCACCAGTCTACAACGAAGATCACATACTCTGGTCACATACATATGATTCATAGCAACTTACTACCTGCTCTTAGTCTTCACTAACATACACACATAATTCATATACATACAACATGCTTTTATAATCAACATAATCATGCAAAACATTAAATTATAAACTCCTAGCATGCTACTACACAATCAAAGCATGCTATAATGAAATTACGAGTTGAAGGTCCCCTACCTCATAATCCACAGGAGTTTGATGGTGAACAAACGACGGTGGTAGTGTCGATAGCAGAATAGGCGGCCAAAGCATTGCAGTGTGAGAGTTGTTGTGTCCCGAGGATTTTCAAAGATGCTGGAATTAATCTCGATATGGTTAGATTAATTTCACTCAAAGCATAAGACTGGGCGCACTATGGCGGCCGGACACAAAGTCGTGCCATTAGAACTGGCAAAAACGACCACAGAATGATGGGTAACTGATTGGAGGTCGACCAACAGTTTAAAACACATGTTGGCCACAACGTTAAAGTAGACCGCAAACTACATCCAGTGGTAACAATTCTGCATCGTTGAAGCCTCACAAGATGGCGGAGGGCTTCAATGGCCATATAGCCTAGTGGTAGTGTCATTCCATAAACACACATTGAGGCACTAAGGCCTGGTGTAGGTGGCCGACAAAGGCGGCGTCACCTCAAAATGCTACTCACAACCAATTCATTGTACGAACTTATGGTGGTGGATATTGACACGACATCAGTCAAGCCTTCGATGGGATGAGTCTAATGGCTTACAATAATACTTCCCTTTGGAAGAATTAGAATTCGGGAACTCTTTCCAGTAGGTTTTGGGTCATGTGTATCAAAAGTCGGGTGCAAAGCTAGAATCGGGTCAGAATTATTGGCCCTTGATGTCACTAGGTTGGGGTAAAGCCCACGTCGGTTGGGCATACGGCCCAAGTCCATGCAACGTCAGGTGGGACACTAGGTTGGCCTTAGGTTGGGGTGGGTCACTCGACAGCGGTCAGAGGTGTACCCCGAAGTTTATGGGCGTTTGGTGTGCAAAAGATATGCAACAGAGGCCGGGAGTGGCGGCCCCTTGCAATTATTGGGTCAAGCCAGGGTTGTCACTGTCCTCTCTCTAACTCTAGTGACAGCAAAACCTTCAATTAAAAGATGTAAATTCTGTTTAGCTGAGGGCGATAGTGCGCCAAGTTGGGGTAGCAAACATGGATCATCGGGCCACGAATGGCCAGGTGGGGCCAGGGACCAGACCTAGAAGACGGCGGGACCTAACAATCACCGGATCGCAACAAGTCAAATGGACGTCATTGTGATGTTAGACGTCCGACTGCAGAGAATGGATGCCGCTAGAGAAAAGGCAGAATTTTCTCTGACAAAGGTTGGCCAGTTGAGCGAAAAGGGACCAATTGGGTCAAGGGAGACCAAACATAGGCACCTCGCCAACGTCGGCTCAAGGTGGCATATCGAAGGTGGATTGGTGGTTTGTGGGGGACAACGTAAACACAAGGTAGAAAATTGGGCAGAGCGGTCAGGGAGGCAGCGACCAAGGCGACTGCCATGCCGTCACCAGGCTGGGGGAGGGCCAAAGGCAATTTGACGGCGGCCAGCCACTGGTGGCACGGCCCACAACTGCAACACACAATCATGGTCCGGGGAGGCGATAGTCTGGGCCATGGGGTGGTGGCTAGGCGGCATCCTTGTCATCACCAGACCGGGACAAGGCCAAAGGCTGGTCAATGGTGGCCGGCAGCTTGTAGTACTGCCCGTGGCCACAACACACAGAAACAGAGAAACAACACTCACAAAAAAATAGGGCAGTGGCATATTACCTCACGCCAATGATGAAGGGGTAGGGAGGCCGGGATAGAGGTGGCCGGAGGTCACTTTGGCCAGTAAGGAGCGGTGGCGGCGAGCCAGAGGCTGTGCAGTTGACGGCGGTGGTGAATCCAACAAAACAGCATTTCAGAGACTGAAATGGGGAAGAAGCAAAAAGAGCGTCGGTGGACTGCGGGGAGGCCGGGACGGTGGAGGCCGGTGGTCATCCTCGCTGGGGTGGAGTGACAGTAGCCAGCTAGAGGCCATGCAAGCCGGGACAGCGGCAGATTGGGCTGAAGTTTTCAAAAAAATGGGATTACAGGCCGAAACTGGAGAGAGGAATGAAGAGGCGGTGGTGGTCGGTGGAGCCTGGCCAGGGAGGCGGTGATGGCGTTGCAGGGACAAGGCCAGCCGGGTGAAAGCCGGCGGCCGGCATCGACACTGCCTCTGGCCAAACAGAGTGAAGGGAGCTCCCCTTCACTGTTCACGGGTCGGGGGGCGCCCGATCCGAGTTGTATTAAATAATTTATTTTTTATTTTTTTATTTTTTTCAACTCCTCCTTTATTCCTGTTTTTGTTCTCCCGTGTCTCATCCGATTTTTATGGCGAAAAAATTTCTGTGATGTGTCGAGGCCCATGACCTGCGACTATACACCACTCCCGACACTTATGGTCACAAATATTACAAATACGGATACGGCGAGGTGTCAAATTTCTTTATAAAAAATAAGAGTAGAAACTACAGAACATTGCATAGAATTGCAGAAAATAGCAAAAAAATGCAAAAAAATTACAAAAAAATTAGGGTTGTTACAAAGCCTTCTGGGAATTACTGGTTTGAGAACTAGATAATGGGTACTATTGTCATATAAAATCCAATAATGGCATGTGTTAATGGTCAGGATCAAAATCTAGATTGTTACACGCAATATGGTGAGCGTTGTGATTAATTTATCTTCAACCAAGCAATGCTAATACCAACCAAACAATTATCTGTTAGAATTTGAACTAAAGGATTACAGGAAGAATTCGACATTATTTTGTAGTGACACAACAGGTTGCTATCTAAATTTTAATTATAGGAGTGATTTGAACTTTTTTAAAATTTACGCATTTTATACTTATTTTTTGGATTCACCGTCATCATTGAATCCATTTTTAATTTTTGATTCTTCGACTTCCCTGTATCATGATTGACTTATTTTTGCTAGATGAAACTTACTTTTGTGGGATATGTTAAGCTGCATCATGGATGTCATTTAGTAAACTATCTACCATAAGTAACAATATTCAGTAGGTCATTGATTCTTCAGATAGAACCCCAGTTCTTCTAAATTCAACTTTTGTTGTAGACATTTTAGCCACCTGGCTCAGAAAGTGTTAGTTTATGATATAGGCTGACTTCACAATTCAATCAAGCTGTTAGATGTTTAACAAGTTATAATTTTTGAAATGTTGTGTGCTAGTTTCTTTTTTTTTATTTGTAATGATGTATGATGGATCATGCCACTATTGTAATAAAAATTAGATGAGTTGTTATCCTAGAGCCTGTTGTTTTCTAGAATGTCTAACTTGATAAACAAAGTTACAGGCACCATAATTTTCTGGTGTTGGTAGTGTAAAGCTAAAACATATTAATGTCCATGATCTTAACATTTTTGATACTAAATTAGGAGTTTGAACCTAGAGATTTTTATCTAGAAAGTAAAGCTTCATTGTAATTGTCAGTTTTTAAATTGTATTCTCTTTTTTGTAGGTCAATGGATTATTTCCTTCTTTTCTATTGCAACTACGACAAGCGTAATGTTGCAATACGACTTCCACATTCTTCTACCTATAAGGACTTTAGTCAATTGATTTGCAATAGATGGAGACAATTAAATGTTGATTCTCTTACTTTATCTTTCTCCTTTCTTGATCATTCGGATTAAATGCTTGAGAATGATGATTTGCAAAATTTCTTCTTCCTTGCTTTTGAATTGGGCAAAAATGTCTATTATTGGTACTTCAAAGATTCTTATTCACCATGGTGAGAGCATGTCATGCCCGAGGTTTTTCCTTACATTTAATTAAAAACTTTGCTAATATTTTATTTTGAAATACAAACGTAAAACAAAAGAACCAACAAAATTCAAAATTATATAAAAATAATTTTCGTAAATTAATTCATTATACGACAAAACTAACATTCTCAGGCGTGACCCGAAACAAAAATATAAAATTAAAACTTGCCATGGCCATGGGCATTAAAAACCAATACCTCCCAGGCATCTCCAAGTACAAGTTCGTTCATAGTCTGAAAAATTAATCGTATATACATACCCAAGTCCAGTACATGATACATTTCTCTGACCTTAATCAATACATGAGATCATGACACCAAAATCCACAAAGCCTCACTACTATTTTGCTGCACTCCAGGTCGAGGAAAAATAGTTCACCACGGGGAAAAGTCTAATCCAGAAAGTGATCGCATGACCTGCAAAAGCCTCCGAACGAAGAGGCTAAAAAGATAGGGTGAGTATTTTCATTCTTAATAGGAAAATACCCAGTAGGGGAAATAAGTCAATGAACTTCGTAAGCTCATACAAATGCATTCATGCAATCAGACATGAAGCAAAAAGGTACATGCAACATAAAAAAAGGTATCTCACACACATACAGTCATACTAGTTGAACTTATACTTACACTTACACTTATGCTTATGCTTACACTTATGCTTCCGCTTCCGCTTACACTTACACTTACGCTTCCGCTTACACTTATGCTTATGCTTACACTTACACTCTAAATCAATGTCTCACCAACTTACTCGTACAATTGTACGCTTACACTTACAACACACATACTCGTACGACCATACTTGTACAATCTTACTCATTAACTTATTCTCACTGTCTCCCATAGAAGCTCACACTTACTCTTGATCTTACATGTACAACTTACTCAGAATCTTAAACATACATCTTACTCTTACTATCGGACACATACTACCGACAACTAATGCTCATTACAATTAATAAGCTCTAGTGTCGGAAAGGAAGGAAATGTCACTGGGGCATCACCTTAACCTTCAGGGAACAACTAGACACCATGGACTTTTCCAAAGGCAAGGCACACCTATGCTCATGGGGCACAAGATCAAACAGGTAAGAGCAGATCCATGATACTACTTACCAAAGTGTGCAAATGCCCACTCTCTGGGGCCATGCAGTGCCAACAAGGGCCATACAGTGCCACTCTTGGGCATAACATACATTGCCATCTGTAGGCATAAATATATATAGTGCTCACGAAGGGCAAAAACTTACAACACTCTTAACAAACCATCAAATGTATGGGCCAAAATATAGCACCAAGACCAAATCCCGCAAGATAACACCATGGATAGACCAGGAAGGATGCTCAGTCGATTACTTATCGACTGGCACGAAAATGGAACTTAATATGTCGAAATTCTCAACCTCAAACTCACAACGTTATCAAATTAGGGTTACTTACCATTGAAGTTTATATTAGGTAACTTATGAATGTATAATTATGCTCGGAACTACTTCCATCTTACAATCTTCAGCTACTAAAGCTAGATCTGAGCCCGTTCTGAAGCTCTAATCTATAAAGGTAGCATCCTTTACTTAACTCATCTCCCACCTTACACTTACAGTCTTATGAATCTCAGCATAGCCTTGCTTGTCAAACTTGAATTCCATACTCACCCTCTTACCATCAAATACTTATGGTCTTACATCTTGCACGATCTGCCTAAAAATAAAATCGTCTTACTTGAATTCCTCAAACCAAACTCTTTAGACCCAAATCAAGTCATCAAACCCTTACTAATTCCTTACTCATTATTCTTCCATTACAATTCATATTATGCACATTATGCGTGTACAATTATGTTATTAACACTCACTAACTCACAATCCCCCAAGATGTTTAGAACCTCAAGTCTTCTAAATCCTTACATCCCCGAAGCCTTTAGCTCGTTGCTTCAATACACCATCAGACTCAATCCAAACTAATCCCCCAATCTCATCAAGTCCAACCTTAGCCCGTCCATGTTTCATCTTTCCTCGCCCGACATACAGTCACAGTTTCCACGTCATAAACTATGAAGTATCTCTTGCCAAACTTACAATCAAACACTTCCACTTGTGCCCATCGATCACATACTACCAGCCTACAACAAAGATCACACGCTCTAGTCACATACATACAATTCATAGGAACTTACTACTTACCCTTAGTCTTCACTAACATACGCACAATTCACATACATACAACATGCTTATATAATTAGCATAATCATGAAGAACATTAAATTATAAACTCCTAACATGCTACTACATAATCAAAGCATGCTATAATAAAATTATGAGTTCAAGGTCCCCTACCTCATAATCCACAAGAGTTTGATGGTGAGCAAACAACGGTGGTAGCATTGATGCCGGAATAAGCAGCCACAAGCATCGCACTGAGAGAGTCGTCCCAAGGATTTTCAGAGATGCTGGAATTAATCTCAATAAGGTTAGATTAATTTCACTCAAAGCATAAGATTGGGTGCACTAGGGCAGCCGGACACAAGGTTGTGCCACTAGAGATGGCAAGAGCAGCCACAGAATAGGAGGTGACTAATTGGAGGTCGGCCAATGGTTTAAAACACTTGTTGGCCACAAACGTTAAAGTAGACCACAGACTACATCTAGCGGTAACAATTCCGCATTGTCAAAGCCTCATAACGTGGTAGAGGACTTTGTTGCGTACTTACGGACATAAGGGAGACAGAGGAGGGCTTTAATGGCCAAATTGCCTAGTGGTGGAATCGTTCACTCATCATACCCTGCCAAGGTAGTGTCTTTAACATAGACTACATGTGCAACACAAGCATGAGCGGTAAAAGGGGACCCTAGGGGAGGATAGGCTATCGGCGGTCAAACACAGAAGATGTGGGGTTTGCTAGTGGCGATCGCCCAAATAAAAGTTGAGGGCACTAAGGGCCGGAGAAAGTGGCCAACAAAGGTGGTGACATTTCTAATCGCTACTCACATCTAAATCAATGTACAGATAGTCATGCATCAAGCACAGCTTATAGTGGAGGATAAGGGCACAACAGAGGTGAGCCTTTGACAGTCTGAGGCTTATGGCCAACAATACTTTTCCTTTTGGAATGACAAGGAACCGGGGACTTCCTGCAAGTTCTGGGTTGCGCATAGTAGGAAGTGGGGTGCAAAGCTAGAATTTGACTAGAATTGTTGGCCTAGGCTGGGGTGGGTTTCGCGGAGGCATTAAGAAATGTAGCCCGAAGTTTGGGGGCATGGTTTAGGCAACAAGTGTGAAGGGCAGAGGAGCATAGGAGGCCAGCAACGATAGCCTCCTGTTGTTGGGTCAATCGGGTGTCCACGGCTATCCATTGTCTGACATAGGCGGAAGTGGACACGTTGTCATCAGGCCACAAAATATCGAACAGGGCCGAGGGACGAACCTGGAAGACACCGGGACCTGGCAGTCGTCGGATAGTGGAAAGTCAAGTGGACGTTGGCCCAATATCGTCCAACGTTCGACTGTGGAGGATGGATGTGGCCCGTGAAAAAGTGCAACTTTGCTCTAATGCGGTTGGCACATTGAAGGAATCGGGACCAATCGATACAAGAGGCTAGACCTCGGCACCTCGCGGCAAACCGGAGGCCAAACAGTGGATGGCAACCAGCAATGAAAACTAATGACAAAAATCAATGAAATGGGGAAATTACGCCTAGATCGAAAAGGGCAAAGGAAGGGCCATGGAAGGTGAAGATTCGGGCCGAGGGCTTGAGGTGGCATACGGAAAGTGAATTGGTGATTTGCAGACGATAGCGGAAACATAAGTCAGAAGACTATGGTGAAATTTCTGTCCGGATTGAAATTGGCAGAGGAAAGGGGCGGGGGGAAATGGTGATTCAAGCCAGGGATTGGCCGAAGGCAGTGTTATTTCCATCACCATGCCAATGTAGGTGCATAGACCAAACACCAGCAGCTAGCCACCGGCGGCATAGCCGGCGGACACAACACAGAAACAAACCAAAACTAAAAAGGGGAACATGCTCTGTCCAAATCGGAATTGAGCAGAGGCTGAGGGAGGCGGCTGCCTTGCCGTCGCCAGGCCGGGGGATGGCCAACGGCCGGTCGCTGTGGCTAGCCACCGGCAGCACAATCGGCAGCCACAATCCAAAGAAACAAAACAAAACAAAAAAAATAGGCGGCAGAGTGTTACCTCACGGTGTTGCAGGAGGGCTGGGAGGTCGGGACGGCGATGGCTAGAGGTCACAGTGGCCGGGGTAGAGTCGTGGCAACTAGCAGGGGCCAGGCCAGGGAGGCAACGACGGTGTCGCTAGGCCGAGGCCAGCCAAGTGGAAGCTGGCATCGCTGCCTTTGGCCTCACACAGTGAAGGGGGCTCCCCCTTCATGATTCATCCCATCGGGTCGAGCGCGTTGGGTGAGCCCGATTGAATTTTTATATTATTTTTTTTCTCTTTCCATCTCTTCCTTTCTTCTCGTGTTTGTTCTCTCGCGTCCTATCGATTTTTGCACTAAAAATTTCTGTGATGCGTCAAGGCCCTTGACTTGCGACTAAACACCACTCCCGATTCTTATGATCGCGAATATTACAAATATGGATATGCCAAAGCATCAAATTTCTTCATCGAATATACAAGCAACAAACTGTAGAATGTTGTAGAGAATTGCAGAAAATATGTAGAAAAATTATAAAAAAATCGGGGATGTTACATAGCAGTGTGCAAGGTGTTAATTTGTTATCTACTAGTATGCAAAGTAGTAATGATATGATATTTTTTGAGTAGATTATTGATGAATAGCCTGATCGAATTTCTACTACTTCCTCAAATAAAGGTAAATCAATTTTGACTAAGAAGTGGTGTGATGAAATTAAATATGTTGGACAAAAGTTTGAAAGTGGTATTCAAGAATTTAGGGATTCTCTATGTCATTATGTTGTTGAAGTTGGTTTTGAATTTATGTACGTATATAATAGGCTTAATAGGGTTACAACTAAATTTAATTTAAGGACATCAGTCGTTGTCAACGGTATGTTCATAATACAAAAGATTTTGTAAATGACTTTTTCTACATGCGTATTTTAAACAATGTTCAACTTGTGGTATGATTATGTGTAACAAGAAGAATTCGAGAATGTTTACTGATGTTGTGTCTAAAGAATAATAGATCAAGTTAAAAGTAACCCTCTTATTCATCTGATTGATGTGATGAAGCATTTTCACACAAATTATGGAATTGATATTTCTGATCAACTCGCATTTAGGAGTGTTCAGAAAGCTTTAAGTGAGTTATTTGGAGATAGTTCTAAATCTAATGAACAACTTTCTCCAAATATTGATTTTGCAATAAAAAGTTATCCTAATAGTCACATATCATTGGAGGTTGACAATGAAAGTAATTGTTTTAAAAGGGTTTTCATATCGTTTTACGCATGTATATGTGGGTTTCAATATTGTCATCTTATTTTGTATTTAGATGGAACTTATGTGAAAAGTCATTATAAAGGAACGATGTTGGCAGCTATTAGAAAAATTGGGAACCAACGAAAAATAAATACAATTTTTTGGCTATACTATATGTTAGTTTGATTTTAAATTATGTTTTTATTAGTTTTGTAGTTTGTTGGAATTGTAGCATGCCTTGTTTATGTAAAAGTAAACCTGCTAAGTGATATTTTATAATAGTATATTTGGATTAGTTGTAGAATGGAAAGGACTTGTTCTTGCTTTTGTTGCATTATTGTTGTTTTAATAGTCTTAGTTTCTTTTTATTTCAGGTATATTTCCTCTTATTTTTGTTGTTGTTGATGCTGAGAATGAGGATAATTAGGAATGATTTTTGTTTCAATTGAAATTAATTTTGGATCCTGCATGTGAGTTTACAATTATATCAAATCGTAACAATGACCTTATTTCTTCCTTACCCAATGTTTTTCCTTATTTTCATCATTCATTTTGTTTGCATCATCTGAAGAACAATTTGAAAGACAAGCTGAAAGGATGACCAAAAAAATTCAGTGAGAAGATAGTAACATTATTCAAGGATTGTGCATATGCTGCAAAACCATCACGCTTCAATAGGTTGTTTGATGATTTGAAAAAAGAGGGTGGACAACAAGTCAAAGATTTCTTAGATGATTTGCTAAATGAGAATTGGACAAATGCTTATTTTAAAGTAAACGCTATGGTGAGATATTTTTCAATGTTACAAAGAGCTCTAATGGATGGATTGAAAAAAAAACACCTTCCTATTACTCAAATGATCGATGAAATAAGGGGGAAAACGATGAATATGATGTATGATCGTAGGATGGAAGAAAGGAGATGGTCGGTTTTCTCTGTCCAGAAATTGAGAAAAAGTTGATTGAGGATATAAAGTATGGCTCACTTTGGAGAGTATCATGTTGTAGTGAGGATGTTTATAAAGTAATGTCTCCTTATCCTTCTACAGTTTTTATTAACAACTGTTCTTACTCTTGTCATCAGTGGCAGATAAATGGTTTCCCCTGTATACATGCTTTAGCAGCATTGATGAAGAGTGGTAAAGATATTCATTCTTATTTTGAAAAATATTTTACAAAAGAGTGGTTTCAAAAGTCTTACATAATGACAATTAACCATGTTCCTACCATTAAAAGTGAGGTGCAAACTACTAATGAAATTTTTATATTACCACCACTATCTAAAAGACCACCTGGGAGGCCAAAGAAAAAGTGAATACGCTCTCGTGCTGAGCATGAAAGATGTGGAAAAGTTGGTTGTCATAACAAGAAAAATTGTCAAAAACCAATTTAAATACTTTAATTTAATTTTTAATTAAATTTTATGATGACATTTACCTGGTATTCTTTTTATTTTTATTTTCTTTTAGTTCAAACTGATTACTGATTATCAATACATATATAGCTTTTATATTAATTATTTTGATTAATAATAAATTGTTTGAAAATTTATTTTTAGAATTTACTATATTAGGTGAAGAAATTTGAAATTTTAGAAGTGCTATTCAAAATTCATTTTTCAGCCACAACACTATCATGTTGTCAAATAAAAATACGTTATTAAATATTTAAAATTTATAACATTTAATGTGCTTTATGCCTTACACCTTTATCATAATTTAGACAATAGAATTAAATAAGAGCTTTCAAATTTTTCTCTTTAATGATTTTTTTTCTTTTTTCCGCAATAGCACTATTATGTTGTCCTAAAAAAATACATTATTATATGTTTAAGATTCTATAAAATTTAATGTGGTTCATGTCTTACACTTTTATGATAATTTAAACAATATAATTCAATTGTAGTTTTTAAATTGTGAAATTTATTAAAATATTAATTAAAAAAAATAATTACCAAAATATACCACTTTGGGAAATATTTCCCAAAGTGGTGTTCATTTTTGCCACGTTGGCGCCAGCCAAGCAGCTGGCGCCAGCGTGGATTTTTTTTTATATTTTTTAAGTTGATTTCGTCATTTAGAACGACGAAATTGGCTTGAATATGATTTCATCGTTCTAAACAACGAAACCTTATATTACTTGACCTGGTTTCGTCGTTCTGAACGACGAAACTACCACTCTTCTATTATTTCGGGCTCGGTCGTGGGAGGACACTGATTTCGTCGTTCTAAACGACGAAATCAACTTAAGTTGATTTCGTCGTTTTGAACGACGAAATCATCGTCGTTATATCCACGACTCCGCTCCGCCTCCCGTCGCGTTCCAATGTGTTGTTTTCACTCCGCCGCTTTTGCCGACGTCCGAACGCTGCCAATCTCGCCGCCGCCGCCGACTTCTGTCCGCCGCCGCTGACCTCAGTCTGCTGCCGCCTTGGTCTAGCCCGCCGCTGCCCACGTCGAGCCGCTCCCGTTTCATTTTTTTGGTATGTGTTTTTATATTTTTTTTATTTACCTATTTTTCAATCGTTGTAATATATCTTTTGTATGTTACATTGAAGAAATATAGCTTTTGTATATTACATTGAAAAAATTTGAAGTTTTGAATGTCCTATCATTTAGCCCTAATTTTAGAAGTATTGTTCTAAGTCATTTTGTGTGTTTTTTTGTTTAAGATTATTAAATTGAGATGGATTTTTAATTAATGAGTTTTTGTTTTTTAAGATGGCAAGTCTCTCAAATTTTGGAAAATAAGGAGGATTTGAGTTTTTGAACATGTTTTTATATGATTTGTGACATTGTATGCGTTATTGCATCAATTGTGTAATTTTATTAATTAGAAAATTTACTCATTAATATAAAGTATTAATTATATGCTTAAATACTTAGTAAAGTTATTAGTTTCTATGCGTATATATTTTAAAAATATATTTGTTAGGGTAGATATTAGTATTAGTTTGCTTAATCTAATATTAATTTAATTTATTATTTATGAATTAATTGAATAGAAATGGCAGAAGAAATGGTTAGTTTTTTCATTAACTACGACGGACGCATAGAAGGATTATTAATGAAGAAACCGTCTACATTTGATGAATTTGAGATGCACGTAGCAAGTAAGGTTGGGTTAGATCGAAGAAGATGGAAAATTACTATCAAATGTAATCTTCCATCCTATGGATTGAGAATGATACTAATGAACATAAATGATGATTCATCAATGGCTTTTATGTTTCATCACTCGCGTCACATAATTTCTTTCGAGTTATTTCTCGAAAAAGAGGCCCGAGTGACTAGTGAAAGGCGAAGTAGTTCACATAGGAGCTCCCACAGAAGCTCACAAAGGAGCTCGGATAGAAATGTGAACAATGAAAGTCATATGCAAGTGCCGGTGGACGACGAAGAAGAGGGAAATTTATCTATGACAGTAGCTTCAAATGAACGTCATAGGTAGTCTGCCCCTATTTACGATGGAAGTGGACCTACTTGGAGGTAAGGGTTGATTTAGTTGTGAATACATTTTCAATCTTATTATCATTTAATGAAAATGCATTTAGCTAAATTTTAAGATTTTGTGTGTAATATGGAAGGTCTACGACGCATGCACACGAGCCATTTAGCGTTCAAATGTCTCAAGGCGGTGCATGGTATGAAACTCAAAGTTCGATGGGCCTTCATTACCCCTACACGTATGTTGGTCATACTGATGCTGGACCATCTAATCAGAGGTGAAATATATATTTATAAATGAATTCAACTTTTTTAGGCTTACGAAATTTAATACATGTGTGATGTTTATATGTAGGGGGGATATGTCTACGGTGAAGATATTGATGAAAATGAGGATAATGAAGGTGAAGATAATATTGACGAAGTAAGTGGAGAAGATTCTGATATGAATGTAGAAGGGGTTAGAGGTGAAGAAAGTGCTCAACAGATGGTTGACGGCGAGGGGGATGATGCGGTAGACAATGCCATTGCTGGGAAGGATATGAATGTAGATGATGAAGAGCCGCCGTACTGTGAAGTGGAGCCACTTTATGCACACATCACAGATGAGGAGATAGATGCGGCAATGAATTCTACAATGGATTTGGACCAACAAAATGAAGATGAGTTATACGTTGACCGCATCTTTGAGAATAAAGAAGCATTCGTTACAGCCTTGCAGGAGTTTTCCATTCAAAATCATGTCGAATACAAGGTTGTACGAACCAATCCGGCGGAGCATACAGTGAAGTGCATTGATAGCACTTGCCCTTGGAGAGTGCATGGCTCAATCAAAAGGGGTGGTGGGTTCTTTAAATTGAAGACGTACAAAGGTGACCACACATGTTGGAATGCCCAGCTTAGCACAGATCATAGGCAGTGCAGTGCCTCCTTTATTTCGAATGTCATAATGCCCGCTATCCAAGCCGAATTAACTCTCACACCAGGGGATATTATTCAAAGAATGAAGGAGAAGTATCATGTTGACATATCTTATAAGAAAGCATGGGCAGCAAGGAATATGGCGATCAAGGCCATTTATGGAGATTGGGTAGAATCGTATAAATTGTTACCAATGTACCTAAGGGCGGTGTAAGAAGCCAATCCTGACACCTACTACCGCTTAGAGGATGATGTAGTACCTCGTGCAGATGGTGGCACTTGTAGGAGATTTAGACGGTTGTTTTGGGCGTTTGGGCCGTCTATAGCTGGGTTTCGACATTGCATCCCTGTGATTGGCGTTGATGCCACTCAATTGTATGGCAGATATCCTGGTGCTCTTATGGCTGCAACGGCTACAGATGGAAATAATGGGTTATTTCCTCTTGCATTCGGGCTTGTTGGGAAGGAAGACGGAGATAATTGGAAATGGTTTCTAATGGAATTGAGGGATCATGTACTGATGGGCATGACGAACATCGTCATTATTTCAGATCGACATAAGGGGCTTCAGAAGGCAGTGCCTGAGGTTCTTCCAGAGCCGGATTACCACCATCGTTATTGCATCCGTCACATAAAAGAAAATTTTAAGGAGTTCAAAAATGATACACTGATGGACTTGATTGGGGCAGCAGCTTGTGCACTCACAGTAGAAAAGTTTGATGCTAAAATGGACTTGATTGGTCAAGAGAGTCCTAGGGCAAAACATCTCCTCTTAGGAGGAGAATTGCATCCTGCACAGTGGTCCCTTGCACACGGTGGTTTTATGACATTTGGCATGACGACTACAAATATGGCTGAAAGTTTAAATAGCGTCTTGAAGGGGGCACGAGGGTTACCCATGCAGGCTTTAGTGTCAGCTATCTTTTATCGGCTCATAAAATTTTTTGTTAAACGATCTTCTACTGCCTCTGCCATAGTCACCCCATATACTCCTAGAGTGGAAGCCATATTGAGAGAGCAAACAAGAAAAATTGGGGAGTATATAGTTAATAGGATCAATAGGAGTCAGTACGAAGTGACATCAATTCGTCCCCGCAAGGTTATGGTAAATGCTGCGATGCATACTTGTACATGCAACATCCCTCAGGTTTATGGTTATCCTTGCTCGCACCTTATCGCCGTGTGGGCAAAGCGGCGGGAGCCAATCAATGCATCACTGTTTTACACATCTTCTACTTATAGAAATGTGTACTCTGCAGAATTTTATTCTCCTCGTGGTCGGGAGTATTGGGAGAGGGATATACCGTTTGTGTTATACCCACCGATAGCAACAAGGCAACCCGGTCGCCCACAGTCTGTTCGCATTAGGAATACCATGGACCGCAGAACAATGGAAAGAGATGGTAGAGGAGGATATAAATGCGGGAGGTGTAAACAAAGTGGGCATAATAGTAAATCATGTAGAAACCCTCCTGTTGATTGGTAAGCATATAATCAACCTCTGTATTTATTATATTTTTTTAGTTACGTACGCATGTATTCCTTACGATTAATGATATGATCTTCATCTTCCACAGATCATATGGATCATGCAGAGCCTTGTTACGGGCGAGGCCCGAGTGACGCTTCTTTACTTGTAGAGCAGGAGTCACATAGGTCTGTTGCTATTTGGAGAGGAGAGGTATGATAACTTTTTTTAAAATTTGTTTCATTGTTTTTTGGTTGATATAATACGACATGTTATAATTTTAAAATTTATTATAGGACCCCGGGTGCCTTGAGTGCACCGAACATTTTAAATACCTCCGCCATTGGCCTATAGATGAGCGTATATTACCTTATATTGAGCAAACGGGATTCGGCCATTTCATTCATCTACAGTATGTTCGTCTTGATCGGCCTCTATTGACAGCTCTTGTTGAGAGATGGAGGAGAGAGACACAGACGTTTCATTTGTCATATGGAGAGATGTCCATCACGCTCATGGATGTGGCAGTTCTATTAGGACTCCGTATTGATGGACGTCCGGTGACAGGCACAATAGGAGGAGCTCATATGGATATATTACTTAGACTTCTTGGTAGAGCTCCTCCTCCTACAGTGATGCATGGTAGCTGAGTGAGCCTACGATGGCTCTTATAGGAGTTTCGTGAGCTCCCAGCCGATGCTACAGAGATAGTTATCGAGCAGCATGCACGAGCCTATATATTGCATTTACTTGGAGCCACCATATTTGCGGATACCACGAGCAGCCACGTGCATGTTTCGTATCTCTCTCTCCTTCACGACTTTGACATGGCTGGCACTTATTCATGGGGCAGTGCTATTCTCGCATTCTTATACCGAGAGTTAGGAAAGGCATGCCAGGTCATGACCTCGGGGATTGCGGGCTGTCTGACTCTTCTTCAGGTAAATAATTGTGTAACTTTACTTGGAGTTTTAGTCACGTATAATTTTTTATTTCTAATATTTGTTATCACTATTTTATGACATAGTTATGGTCGTGGGAGCACTTACACATCAGCCAACCAACTGCTGAGATGGGTCGCTTGGTTGAGGGTGCTCCATTAGGGGCAAGGTAGGTTGTATTTATGTTTACCACATTACTTTTTATGCAACTTTTTATGAACATATGCTGAACTCATTTCTTAAATTTAACTCCTTAAGGTGGAATGTTCGGAAGAAGAGAACCGAAAATCCACAAGGAGTTCTCCATTTGTATAGAGGGGAGTTAGACCACCAGCGGCCATACCAGGTAATTTTATTGCCGTGTTGAACTTTTTTATATAATGATTTTAAAAAATTTTGTCGTTATTTAAACTAACTTATCTTTATATATTATATAGATTATTTGGCAGCTGTACTCGGAGGACTTGTTCGATGTGATACCTCCACTCTGCACTGACGGTCGAGAGGTGTGGCTTTCTCGAACCCCTCTCATATGTTATGAGATTATAGAGATGTATGTGCCAGATCGTGTAATACTCCAGTTTAACCTGGAGCAAGGGGTCCCACCTTCTACTGTCGAGTTTGTCCATCGCATCACTCGACAGGGCCGCCATATTACCGACTGGGCTATATATCATGCGTTGTATATTGCTCGATGGGAGGATAGGAGATCCACTATTATTAGAGGGGAGCTGGCTATGACATTGCGAGATGTTCGTAGTACTTATATGCACTGGTATTTACCGATTACACAGCGATATATTTTACCGCGCGATGATGTAGAGGAGATGACATATCAACCTAGGGGAGCATCTGAGGCAGCTCTAGTAAGTACAACTTTGTTAATTAAGGCATATATTATTTTCTTATTTCGTTTTAATTATTTATCTAATATTTAATTTATTTTTTTATAGCTTCGTCAGCTTCGACATACTAATGCGTATTTGAGTGATGCACTTGTCACCTGTATTTCGCGCGAGGACTTAGCAGCAGCATGTGAGTCGGTCATTAGATTGTCTAATGATGTCCTTCGTAGCTTGCCACTACTTCATTCGGTGATCACGGATGTTCATCGAGATTATCCTGTCGACGAGGCCGCTCAGACGCAGCCGATGCACTCTTCATGCCATGATATTCCATCATCATCAGCAGCATATAGCTCTCCTCCAGGTTCATCATTTTCAAATACTACACATGTCACTCAGCCAGATCCGATTTTATATTATAGACGACATCGGCCAACTCGTATTGTACCATCTATTACTTATGCTGAGCCGGAGCCCGAGTAGGAGCCTTACATGGAGTCGCAGTCGGAGCCCCAGCCCCAATCGGAGCCCGAGCCCGAGCCCCAGTCGGAGCCCGAGCCCCAATTGGAGCCAGAGTTAGAGCCACAGCCAGAGGTAGATCATGAGGAGCTCGTACACCCCCGTCGAGGACGAGGACGAGGACGTAGGAGATTATGATATTACTTGTGATGTATTATATTTGTTACTCGTATATGATGTACTTTACTTATATTTGTTATGGTGATATTCGTGATAGTGATATTTGTTATGGTGATATTTGTTATGGGTGGAATGAATGAAGTCGTGCATATTTATCTGTGTTTTGTGTTCTATGTTTTGAATGAATGAACAGGGACAGGTGATAAAATTAGTTTTAAATAGTAATTTTAAAAAAATTTAAGTTGATTTCGGCGTTTAGAACTACGAAATCAGTGTCCTCCCACGATCGAGCCCGAAAAGAGTGGTAGTTTTGTTGTTCAGAACGACGAAATCAGCTTAAGTTGATTTCGCTGCTCGAACGACTAAAACCGGGTCAAGTAATATAAGGTTTCGTCGTTTAGAACAACGAAATCGTATTCAAGCCAATTTCGTCATTCTAAATGACGAAATCAACTTAAAAAATATAAAAAAAAAAGCCACGCTGGCGCCACCGCCATTTGGCCTTGACGTGGCAAAACGAACACCACTTTGGGAAATATTTCCCAAAAGTAGTATATTTTGGTAATTATTATTTTTTAATTATTATTTTAATAAATTTCCCTTTTAAATTTCATTCTTGTAAGAGTTTTTTTTTTTTTTCCGTCATAACACTATCATGTTGTCCCATAAAAATACATTATTAAATATTTTAAATTTTAATGTGATTAATGTCTTACTATTTTTACACCTTCATACCTACGTTTAACCTTTTATGCCTCACCTTTTCAATGTGAGGCATGAAAGTGGTGAGAGAGAAATTTAAGAATATATCACAAACAATTTGTAGGTTTTTTTCCTCCCTATGTCCATGGCGAGCAGTTTGGAAAATATTTTTCGAACTTTATAGGATGCTACTTGGACTTTTAGATACTTTCAAGCAATATCATTGGTGGAGGTTGAATCCTTGACCTTCTCCAAGAGACTTGAATCCTAATATTAACTTTTTAAATTTTAAATAAAGGAGTTATGTACTTACGTCCAAAATTAATTTACATATTTTAATAACATATCTTACAGAATAGCCGCCCCTCCATAACAAAGGCACTTGGAACTAGATGTACTGGTCATTTTTAAGTATCTCCTTGATCAAAACCCCGCAGCACAAGCATTAGCATATTTGTAAATTTTGGATCAATTGCTCAGGTTATGGTCAGCCTTTTCACCCTTGACCTTATTGGGCTCAACACTTGGGCTTGAACTTAAGGGGTGGCAAAAAAATACCTTAAATCATCGACTACAGAGTTTGAGATCAAAGTTGCTGGCATTTGAAATTTGACTAAAATCACTGCTCTAGCTAATAAAGATTAGCATAATGCAGATGAAGAAATACTATAAATCCAAGAGCAAGTGTTATAATACTATTCACATTAAAAGCCCATGATCTTGATCAAGTTTTAGCATACTATAGAAATACATAGCTTGGTTGGCTAAGCATTTAATCTATAAACAAAAATAGTTAATTGACAGTCATGTCCTCTATAAGGGCAACATAGTTCAACCTTAAAAAGATCTAGACGGACACACATACATGCCATTCTTGGGCTTACAATAAACATCAGAGCTGTCATGAAGTAATAAGAGACTGCAATGTGTTGGGCAAGAAAACGATCATACCACATTGAATTGCCACCAAGTTCTTACAACAAAAAAGAAACATACCTACTAAATGTTGTTCTCCATATTTATATAAAAAAAAATCGGCCTTAAGATAAAAAACAATGTCTACAATTCTAAAGAAGTAGACTCAATTAAAATCCAACATGCTCCAAAAATTATAAACATAAAAAGTAACTAATGACCTCCATTATTAGAAGATGATGCAACTCATTCCAACTTTCAGCAAAATGCACTTTTAGATAATCAATTTTTCTCCACCAACCAAAACTCTACATGAAAGCTGCCAGAAGAAATTCAGCTATTCTACTTTAAGTTCAGAAACATAACTATCAGTGCAAACACAAAGTTCACAAGTTTAATCTGCATACTATCCTACCTAATCAAAGATTTGAGCTATGCAAACAGTTAAAGAATTTTAAATATATCAACAAAAATTGCTAAAATGACAGGCAGGTGTCCACGGGATAATCCATTGGCTTTTTCATTGAAATGATAAGGCTGTGTTTTCAATTCACGTGCCCCACATGCCAACGGCTATGCATTTGCCCATGGGTTCACCCCGTGTGGATTGACTAATGTATGCATAGCATCACTCTTGTATTAAATACAAAAATTATCAGGCACCCAACACTAACCAAAATAAGAAACCCTAGCAATTGTCTCCAAGACATAAAATCTTGCATAGGTACGATCACGATACAAAGCATCAACTATCTTGATAACTGATCCCTGCAGCATTTAATTTTCTAGGTTATCACAAAAAAAAAAGTAATGGTGTAAAATAAATATTCAAGGAAGTGTTACAAAATTTTGTTTTACAAAAGGCCATACCACTAACAGATTTGATAAATACGTAGCTGATAAATGACAAAAAATCTCAATATGACTGATATGGCACTCCATGTTAGAAGAAAAAACTTACCCTTCTTGATTTCAACCCACATCAATTAACTAATAAAATGTTTGTTGCTTTACCTCACAAAAACCAAGCAGCTTCTTCTTTCTCTCTAAGAGGCATGAACTTCATTTTTCTATAAGTAAATTCCCGTTGACTAGACAATGGCATATTCCACTCGCCAACCAGTGGTAAGCAATCTTTTTCTTTTCCAGTGTCATGGTATTTAAGCTTTTACCAAAGAATAAGAGAAAAGTTATAACATATGTAATCAAGAACATGCTACATAGCATTCACAAACATTTTATTTATGCACACATTACCCAAGGGGCAGGAAAGACGCGTGCCTGTGCTTCAACAGAAGCAAGCTTCTCACTAATGTTGATTCCAAACTCTTTGGCATATGGATCTTGACCATAAACATTCTGATGAAGTGTCTGGTATAAAATATAACTATCAATAAATTTTATAATTAGAACCATATTTTGGTAAAATTTACAAGGCATAGATGTATTTTTGAAGCAGGTATTCAGGAAATATACAAGGAACAATGCTTTAACTGACAACCAAACAACCTGAATGAAAATATTCAAACAAATTGCTCAAATATGTTGAAGTAGACCTGTAAAATGTCCATTTCCTACTCCCTCGGTCTCTGGCAAGTAACTTTCAGCTGTGATGTAATCTGTTTCTCATTTAACCTCTTTGTATATCATTGTCCCTCAACAATCTTGCAAGCCTATAATATTGAGAATATTTTGTATATAAAACAAATAAATCAATACAAAAATAGAAGTGAAAAATAAAATCTCACCTCCATTGGCAAATAATTTGCTTTCTTCTTATTTTCAACTTGAAGGCATGGGATATGAGAATAATGAATGGCAACACCGTACACCTCTTTGAAGTATTCAACCACAGATTTCATGTTCATTTGCTCATCAACAGGGAAAGTGCATAGAAAATGGAGCCATATATTTATCAAAAAGGAACAACTTAACTTTTAAGAATTTTACCTTCATATTACTAGAAATAGGGCTACGCTTGACATATTCTTACTAGCTTTTATAACATGTCCAATTTTTTCTTACAACAAAATTTACCCATCTAATCTGAAGCCCACAAACCGCTCAATAACACTTTTAATATCTAATGTTAGATATTAGATCAATGTTGACAAGTACTAACCAGTTACAGTTATGTAAAGTGGGCCCATTATACGAGAAAAATTGGGTTCAAAGGGTGACAAATCACAAGGATTTTAGTCTTGTAAAATTTTAGGCCATTTAGATGACTAATAAATACCAATCGCTCATATTATCTATTAATTTTCATACATAAATATGCATGAAGAAACGACAAGATAAGACGTAATTAAAAAATTGATAATATACACAATTGCTCATATTATCTATTAATTTTCATGCAGAAATATACATTATCAAAAAATTAAATATGAAGTAGCCAATAATAAAAAATTATAAAGATGCTAAACATTTTACCTTTAAAACTTGAGTAACCATAACTAAACCTTCCATTCCTACTATTTCTGTTGTATGCATGGAAGGCCGTATCAGTCGATACCAGTACGGTATACCCCCCACAGAAAATATTGATACGTATTGGCCGTATCGGCCTACCATATCGATATGGCCGATACGTATCGATAAGGTATTTTAAAATTAATTTTTTTATTTAAAAATTATTTTTTAATTAAAAAAATTAATTTGTTTTTTGAAAAAAAAATTCAAATTTTTTTCTTAAAAATAAATACACAATTCAAACCTAACTTCTTTGAAAGTTTAAGTTTTAGTTATTTTAAAAAAATTATTTTTAAAGTTATATGAGATCAATACGGGTAGGTCTATACAATTTACATAAATTTTTGTTTTATATATAGTGCTCTACAAATATACATTTATTTAAACATATAACTTAAACTCATATTAAGCATATTATTTATTTTTAAAATAAATTAATTTTAAAGCACTTAATATGGGAAAGAATGACCAATAATTTATATAGGATGGACAGCATAGTAGTATATGGTTATGAATGAACTAATTTTAAAATACCCGTATCAGTTGATACGACATTATATGGTTTTATTATGCTCTAAAAGAAGTATTATATTGATATATTATTAGTTATAATAATTTTTTATATTTATAAAAGGGTTTATACCCGTTTCGGCGCGTACCAAGCGTATCATCGGCGCTTACCTGTATCCATGATCATCGATACTCTCATGCGTATCGATACGGCCTTCCATGGTTGTATGATATTTACCTGACCATGAAAATGAGTAGGAAAATTTTGGATGATGATTTTAACCAAATAAATTAAACTTGGCTCATTTATTATAATTTGCTAAAATGACTGACCTTTTCATATTTTCACGTGTAATATCCTTACGTGCTTATATTGTTTCAAACAGTCTAGGATCTGACACAAATTCCTCTATCATTCTAACTCTGAATTACCTTATTATTTATATATTTTACGCATAAATCTTTCATGATTGTTGGCAATCTCATCCATATAATAGCAAATAAAAACCACACAATATAACCTGCAATTAATAATTTAATAGCATTATCATGTTATTTTATATATTTATGAAAGTGTGGAACTATAATGAGAAGTTATTTAAAACTCTTACAAATTTGGATATTGTTGTGGAATATTTTCCACTTCAGTAAAAGATGATTGCAGCTCTTGGGAAGAAAATTGTCTTTTTAATGCTTCAAGCTCATACGATTTGATGTATTCCATCTGTACAAACATAATCATTTTTAATATAAGTAGATAAATAATGTTAGGTTTGTTTAACTTTAATATAAATAATACTTACAAAAGTCGACGCATCTGCTATGAATGTATCATGCATTCCATACTTTGGCCTCATAAAGTTGTAATGTTTTCATTAGCCTTTATGGGTATCATAAACAAGCAAATGTCAATAACTTATGCATAAATCATCCTTCTAATGTATATTTGAACGTATAGGAAACATATGATACTGTGCAAATTGGTTCACTTTATAATGCTTGAACAAAAACATCTACAATTCTTTTTGTTTATTTACCATAAAATCCTGTATCAATTTGATGAAATAATAGTTAGTAAGTTAAAGATTTAAAAAAATATATATAAAATTATTATCAACTGCTCACATGAATTTGTAGAAGAACATGTTCATGCTACTTAAGAATATAATGAATATTTATTAACTTACAGAAAAAAATTAAACAGCATGATCATTCAAATCAATAACACCTTCCAAAAAATTAAACAAATAAATACTCACAAAACATGAGTTATAGAAGACATATTCATCAGTCGATTCTTCAGTTTCCTTTTTTTTTCTTAATATTTCAGTAAAAAAATCAATGACCTGTCATTTTTTTTCAAAATTTTAATTAGTCACAACTTTTACTATAAATATAAATAAAAGAAATCAATTCTCAACTTATGTTACTGCCAATTTGTTGATCATTTGCAAGTTGATCAATTCATCTAAAGTGACATTTACTCTTTTATCATAACTCCAAATAATTGATCTACAATTAAATAAAAAAATTAATAATACAATTAAATTCAAAATCATTGATCTTAAAACTTAAGTGCACTAGTGATTTACTCACAATGTGTCTCCAATTTTATCCATTTCATCAATTTTTATTTTTTCTTCCATTTTTACATACTTCCATACATTTTCTTTAGAACCCTTCTTATTTTGCCCTGCTAGTTGATCTTTATCGATCTTTCTCCTTTTAGATATCTTTGGGTAAACATGGACTGTGTCCTTTTTTTATTCTTTGTTTGACCTCCATGTCCTATTCTTTACCCTATCAACCATTGAGCTTGGTGTCATATATATTTCAGCTAGTTGAGGCCTAGAAGTTGGCCTTTTTTGTGGGGTTGGCCTCATACTTCCTGCCTGCTGCTCCTCATAAATATTTGTAAAGGCAATGACATTTATAGAAGTTCGTAGTATATCTATCTTTTCTTCATACCTCTTGTTTTCATCTATCTTCATTACCGATTGTTTCTGAAGCAATTCTTTTTTTTCTTTTTCCACTACCATTTGATTGAATACAACTTTAATTTGTCTTTGATACCTTGTTTCTCTTTCTTTCATATTCTTCATCTTCATTCTCAAATGATATAGTTCAATTCCACATTTTTCTTTTGCTTTTACTAATTGTTTCTTAGCAGCTAGTTTGTCCATCTCAGAAGCCAATTTTCCCTTGTCAGTGAACAATTTTTCATTGTCCTTTAGAAAAGTAATTTCAGCCATGCTGTGATAATGATCATTATTTTCCAAATAATCTTCCATTTTTTTCAACTTTTCTTTTATTCTTCTAATTTCGACTTCAGTTTCTTTTCGTGCTTCTTTACTTTTCTTCTTCTCATAAGCAAGTTGTTCATTTTCTTTCTCATGAATTAATATTTCTGCTCTACTAGTTTCCAGTTCTTGCTGAAGTTTCTTTTTCTCTTCATTAAAAATATGAAGCTAGCTATTTAAGCCCCAGTTTTTTCCCACTATCCTCCAAACAAAGGTGAAAAGTCTGAATATTTTATTACTTTTATACCCCACTTTCCCCCTCCCTAACTTACTCATTTATCCCCCATTTACCTTTTCATGACCTACTCTTTTTTCCCCCACGTTTTTACTTCAGGAGTTAACCTAATGAAAGAGATTTTTTACTTTCTCCTCTTCTTCAAGGCCGCCGGCGAGCATTGTAGCCGCCAGCGATCAGAAAGTATTATTGCCGTCGGCATACACCCTAGCTCAGGCGACGATTTAAAAACTTCGGTGGTGGATAGAAAAGCTCCAGCACCTACCAATTGAACCATTTTTGTAAGTTTTCTTCATTTGTTCATCAATGGCATCTTTACACTTCTAGATACAAGTTAGTCAAACTTTTTTTCTGCCAGAATGTTTACATATGCAACCTTCTGTTATTTTAGCCCCTGCCACATTGTACTTCACTTCACGGGGACCACCCCTGCCACATATTAACTAAGTAAAAGCTTCAAATAGTATACTTGTCGAGCTTAAATTAGTATACTTGAGGAGGGTAAACCCCACAACAATGTGATTATATCTACATGGGGATAACCCACTTATAAGTACAATAATGTATATTAATGGGCTAAAAACTTTTGTTAGTTCTTGCCAAGTACTATTTGTCTATTTATGATCGTCCTAGATTTTCATTACCCTTATTTTGTGTTATTATAGGTGACTATAGCTTATTGATTAAGTCAATCAAGAATGGATCATCTTGCTGGTGAGTCTTCATCTTTTATGTATTTGATGTCATCTATTATCAAGAATAGTGGGTGTATTGCTTCAAACGAGGAAGTAGACGAGATTGTTCCATGTTCATTGAAACAAAAAGAGGCGAATGAACCATATGGTGAGGTAGAAAACCAGTCTTCGAAAGAGGTATAGACCATTTTTCTATCTAAAAGGAAAAATATAAGGCAACACAAAGAATTATGGTATTTTCTAATGTTGAAAAATGAAAATCTTATGATGCAACTCTTTGTTAACAGGATGTATATGAAAGAGAAGGCCAAAGTCAGGGTGACATCTTAAATATGGATATATCTTTTACATTTTTTGATGATAAGGTAAAATCATGAATGTCGTGACAATATGTCATATTAATTGAAGAAATGTCAAGATTAATATATTTTTATCAACTTGCAGGTGTTCCCATCACGAGACGCTTTAATAAAACGGGTCAAAGAAATTTGTATGAGGCATGGTATAGTGCTTATTATCCTAAAATCGGATGCCCAAAAGCGGAAACCACGTGTTACTTTAGCTTATGAAAGGGCAGGTTACTACAAAAGAAGTATTATTCAAAAGCCCAAGTCGGATATTCATAGTAGACAAACAACCACAAAGAAATGTGGCTGCCCATTCAAGTTACAAGCAAGGGAAATGTATATTGACAATGTTGTTGGGTGGAAATTGAAAGTAATTTGTGGTAGTCACAATCACCCCCCCTGGGCAATTTGGAGAAGGGCATGCATATGTTAGTCGTCTTAAAGAAGGAGAGATAGAAATTGTGAAGAATTTGTCAAAGGTAGGGTTGAAACCTCGACAAATTTTGTTATCTTTGAAGGAAGCAAACCATACAAATTGTACAACTATGAAAACAATTCACAATGTCCGTAGTCGCTTGTCTTTAACTCAAAGAGAGGGCAGAACTGTGCTACAAGAGTTGATGAAACGGATCGAGGAATCAGGATATGTTTGCTACTATAAGAAGGATGAGGACACAGACACAATAACATCTATATTTTTTGCTCATCCATTATCGGTTCGGCTAGCAAATTTGTTCCATCACGTGTTTGTCATGGATTGCACTTATAAAACCAATAGATATGGACTCCCGGTTCTATCCATAATTGGCATGACATCGACACACAAATCGTTTTTCACATGTTTTGCATTTATCTCATCTGAGAATGCGAGTGAATATGTATGGGCATTGGAGAATTTTAAGTCCTTGTTCAATGGAACTGATTTGCCTTCAGTTTTTGTCACAGATAGAGACAAAGCACTCATGATAGCAATTGAGAAGGTTTTCCCATCTTCAAAGAATTTACTTTGTTTGTGGCATATATATACAGAGATTATGCGTAACTGTCGTAAAGCATTTGATACCGAGGAAGCTTGGGTTCATTTCTTGCAGTGTTAGAATATTGTTGTCTATTCAACCACGGAAAATGATTATAAAGAATCATTACGCAGGTTGGAGACTGATTACAATGACTTTAAGGATGTGCTAAAATATCTTCATTCTACATGGTTACAGCCACATAAGGAGCAATTTGTTGGAGCTTGGACAGATAAATACATGCATTTTGGCAATAAAACCACAAATAGAGTTGAAAGCATGCATGCAAAACTAAAAAGTGGTTTGGCATCTTCAATGGTGAACATTCTTCATTCATGGAGTAATATTGATGAAGTTGTCCAACTGTAGCATGTTCAAATACGGAAATCTTTTGAGGAAAGTAGGTTCAAGAGATGTCACCGTTATAGAATTCCATTTTACAAAGAGGTGGTTGGATTAGTGTCAAGGGTTGCATTGGATATAATAAATGAAGAAAAGAAATGTGTGGAGCAGTACCCTATTTTGAAAGCAAATTATCAATGTGAACTAAGGAATACACATGGTCTGCCGTGCAAACACCATTCGTCAGAATGGCTACTTGAAGGCCGCCCTATGCCGCTAAATGGAATTCATGAACATTGGCAAACATTATATGTCTTTGGAAAAAATAAGTCATCAATGGAACATGAGTTTTTGGAGTACTTGGAGAAAATATCCACTCGATTTGATATGACAAGTGATGAGGTTAAAACTCAAATATTATCTCAATGTAAGGATATTGCAGATCCTAAATCAAACTGGTTAGTTATGACTTCAATGCCCACAAAGTCACGTGGAAGGCCCAAAGGTAGTAAAAATAAGCACGATAATTCTACTAAGCGAGATCCTTCTGGTCTTGAATACGTTGCAGCAGAGTTAAAAGCTCAACAAAATGTAAGGATGAAGAAGTTGAAGATATCAAAGAAGTTAAAACAAAGTAATGTCAAAGAAAGATATTTGAATTGCCTTCCTAGTACTATTTATCCATACGTCAAGGACATTTTCGACGTTGCTGCAGATGGACATTGTGGGTTCCATGTAATCTCTGTTGCCTTAGGAATGGGTGAGCTTGGATGGAGAAAGGTAAGAGCAGATCTTGTATATGAATTATCTACCCATACACCCAAATATGCTAGTATTTTTGGCGGAAATGAGAGGATTGATGAATTGATAGAAAGTTTATCCTTCTTTGGAGATGTGGCACCACCAAAGAATTGGATGACCATGCCGAACATGGGGTATGTGATTGCGTCTTGCTACGGTGTTCATTTGCTTTTTTTTTCAAATCACATTTCCATGACTATATTCCCATTTAGAATAGTGCCTGCCAGTAAGCCGAAAAAGATTTGTATGACACATGTCAACGGAAACCATTTCGTATGAGTCCATGTTATACAAAACTCCCCAATGCCTCCTTTAGCAGCTGTTTGGAGAAGATATCTGAACTGCCTGCTAATGCTTGGGAAAAGTTATATAAATATCGAGTTTTTGACATGCGTCCATGTGGTAGCATTCCACCATCGTGTGCGACGGTTTCACTATGTGATAGTTTTGAAAAGCCGACAGTGGAATCCTAACTAAAGATGGGATTTATTGAAAGTGTTTACGGATAGATGTTTATGATATTTTAGATACAATTGGAAGATCTTCACTTTATTGAAAGAGTTAATTCACTTCGAGTTACTGACATCTTCGTGGAGGGGGGTACCCCTCGTCTGTTTTCAAAGAATGTTACAGGCTTGGGTTGCCCCCCGCCACTTCATACACAATTTGGCGGGGGGCACCCCCCGTCAACTGGAAGACAGTAACATATTCGAATTACTGTCTTCTTCGTGGTGGGGGGTACCCCCATCTATTTTCGAAGAATGTTACGGGCTTGGGTTGCCCCCTGCCACTTCATACACAATTTGGCGGGGGGCACCCCCCGTCAATTGGAAGACAATAACATATTCGAGTTCTTTTTCGTGGTGGGGGGTACCCTTGTCTGTTTTCAAAGAATGTTATGGGCACCGAGTGCCCCCTGCCACTTCATACACAATTCGGCGGGGGGGGCCCACGTCAAATGGAAGACAGTAACATATTCGAGTTACTGTTTTCTTCGTGGCGGGGGGTACCCCCTATCTGTTTTCAAAGAATGTTATGGACACCAAGTACCCCCCGCCACTTCATACACAATTTGGTGGGGGGTACCCCCCGTCAACTCAAGGACAATAACTTGAATGATGGGGGTTCTTTTGCGACGTAGGAATGCAAGGGTTCCATTGTATACATTTTTCATCCTGTTTAACATAACTTTTCATTCAACTGTTTTCACCGTACAACTAACCTATAGCACCACAACAATTAAACGTATACAAATAACTTGTCCACTATTTTCAGCATACAAATTTCCTAGTGCACATTTTTCATCCTGTTCAACATAACTTTTCATTCAACTGTTTTTACAATACAACTAACCTATAGCACCACAATAATTACACGTATACAAATAACTTGTCCACTGTTTTCAACATAGAAATAACCTGATGCGCATTTTTCATCCTGTTCAACATAGTAAAACCATTCACTGTTTTCACCATACAACTAACCTATAGCACCACAACACTTAAACGTATACAAATAACCTATCCACTGTTTTCTGCATACAAATAACATGGTGCACATTTTTTCATCCTATTTAACATAGTAAAACAGTCTACTGTTTTCACTATACAACTAAACTATAGTAACACAACAATTATCCGAAGTCCCTTATACAAATAGAAATTTAAAGGTCTCTAAGACTGAAATTGAAATGTCTCTAAGATAAGACTGACATTAAAATGTCTCAACAAACGAAATAATCCGAGGCTATTTAGAAACTCTTTTTCCCTTTCCTTTTACTGCTCTAGTCTTAGTTTGAGTTGTCATTCTTTTTCATGTGTCACTTGGAACAGGTTCATCGTAAAGAAGTTCTTCAAGTACTAAGCTTACTTTTCTCTTCCCTTCATTGTCTTAAAGAACCGTCAACAAATCTTGTAACAAGGCAATTGTTTTTTTCTTGTGGACAAGCTGCATAATAAAAAACATTAATATATATATATATATATATATGTGTGTGTGTGTGTGTGTGTGTGTATGTGTGTCCATCAATAATTTACTAACAAAATGACCCATTCTTCATTTTTCTGTGTACCTGTGTAGTCCAATGCATAAACTTGGCCATCTTGATTTTGCACTAAGGGGTGTGACACTATTTTAAACCACTGAATGTAATCAGGTGCACAATCCCATGGATTTCTACATAAGTTTCCACATTCTTTGGAAGGCAATGTATGTCTATTATTATTCTTCTAAATGTTTATGTTCGCATCATACACAAACTTTTACCCATTCACGTGCGCACTCCTGCTAAATCCTTGGGGTATTGGTTGTGGTGGTGGTGGAGGGATTATTTGAATAAATCCAAACTGTCTTAGTACCCTTTCAAGATTATGAGGTTCCCTAATTTGAAAATAAAAAAAGAACCCTAAGTACAATGAATTACCAGCTTGTGGATAATGCGCCCTTTCTTCTTTGTATGGATCCCATATGACCTATGAGGCAATACACATGGACGTTAAAATCTTACTATAGAATTATTATAATTGCAACCAATGAATACTGAAATTAACATATTAAACCTCTCGTGCATTTAAATGATCAAGCGCTTCCCTGAATTTAATAAACTTATGAGCAAAATTTATTGGTTGTGATATATTGCCCTTCCAGAGTAAGGCTCGTGGCTGCCCCTTTTCATACAACACATTGGGGACTGATCTCTCAATTTTTATATGTTCATATGACCATGCCTACAATATAAAAAAATTAATTATTATATCTCTAAGCAATATGTGACCCAATAAAAAATAACAAATACCTAAACAATTGTCATCATACCTCCAACAATGTAAAATAGCCACTGATTTGTCGCGCTTCTGTTCTTGATGCAATGCCCAATTGTATATAAGGGCAGCTGCTCCCCATACATACTTATCGATACTATCCACATTTATAAATAAATTTAAGTACTTTGCCAGAACTTTCGTTCCTCATTTGTCACACATGATTGTACACCCTATAGAATATAAGCACGAGCAGCACAATCAATATCTTCCTCGGTAGCAACCTCTAGTAATTGTCGAAATGCATCCCGCAACCAATTCAATGTCAAATCCTTCCCTTTGCATTTGCTCAATTGATCTTCAATTTCTTCTTTGTCAATTCCTAGGACGATACATAAATCGACCAACTCACCACTTTTAAAGTCAGGGGTCACCATAGCATGTCCTCTTAACGAAATCCATATCAATTGTTGGACATCATCAAACATGATAGTCATCTCTCGAAATAACATATTAAAAGTATTAGTTTCCGAGTACCACCTTTTAACCAACGAAGATATCCACATCTTATTAATTGTCTTGTAAGATACATAGGTCAATGGATACAAGCCACTAGCCTCTATCAATGGCGTTATTGGACTATCATGCATATCCCAATCGGCAAGCTTCTTATAATGATGTACACATCGGAGAGGCCCACGGTCCTATACAAAAGTAGTATATACTATGTTAAAATATTGTGTATAATAAAAACATTTAGTAAAGGTTTTTTATGGTAAATCAACTTACCTTGCTTTTCCAAATATCTTTTGACACATGAGTTTGGTAACAATTTAATACTGTCATTTCTACAGGGCCTCCAGGGAAAGGATAAGTTTCATCCTCCACTGTCTGACCTTCTTCCTCCTCCCCTATATGGCCTTCTTGTTCTCTATCAACATCAGTGGTTTCTTTATCAACTTCGTGTCTTCATTCCACTGCATTTCGATTTGCTTCAAGGTCATCATCGGCTACTCCATCTCGTCACCTCCTATTTGATGTTGTTGGGTGTGTCCTCAGCATCTAGCATACGGAGAATCAAAACAAATATTAGCCTCAATATTATTTAATAGTTATTTAATTAGTAACAATATATGCATAAACCCCATAATACCACTGTTATCAAAATTATATAATATAAAGAGATTTACAACACTCAAAATAATTACAACATAAGAGGGTAATTTTTCTTGTTCATCTGAGCATGACGAGTTAGGAAAGAATCTGATTGAACTAGTAATACCAAATGAACTCACTAGTCCACAAGAAGATTGTAAAGCATGTTGAATTAAGCCCAAGAGCACAAACACTCCTGATTGGATACAGTAAAAATTCTTCCCTAAAAGCTCTTGAAATTCTACTCCGCACATAAGATAAATCCTTGCAGAACATGGATAAAATTTTAATGATCATGGAAGATGAAGACCACAACACTAGATGGTACAAAGTTTAATAATAAAAAAGAACATCGCACAAAGGACATGCAAGGTAAAACTTCCAGCCCAAGTTAACTCGTTAACAATAACCAAAGAAATATAAAGAACCTACTACCCTTACAGAAAGCCTCTACAAATAGCATCAAAGGAGATACGATCATAGCATGGACTATTGCCATCAAAACAATCAGTTTAGAAATATCAGATACATCATTATATGGTGTGAAGACTTAGACCATAAAACCACTGATCAGAAAAAACCAATGCTCACAATCCAATTCATAAGCACTTCCACACAGGTAATAGAATTGGAAGGGGAAAATTAGTAACATGGAAGGTAAAACTCATTTGAAATATGATACTCGTCCTGCTTGAAAAATAAAATAATTAGGCAACTAAGAAAAATAGATGAAAATGTACAAAGATAAAATTAAAATAAAATAAAGAGACGCCAATGACATATGAGTAGAAATGTTAAGCATTAAGCCTCTTAATTTGTAAAGAAAATTACATCAATGGCATATCCTATCCATTTTTACCTAAATTACCACATCATTATATAAGTGCAAATAACAAACATATAAAAGGGAAACAATAAATAGTATATTTTGATGTTTTGCAAACAATTTCGTAACAAAAAAAACATAAAAAATTACTAGTACAAAAACCAATTTCTAGCCTTTATTGAACCATTTCTTCTTAGCATAAAACTAGATCATAAAAAAATTAAATAAAAAATAAATAAACTAAAAGAACTTTTTTTGTTATGTGAAAACAAAGCAAACTCAAAAAATTTATTTACGATATAGATCAAGAGAGTCTGTGAGGCTCTGTGTTGCCGCAAAACAGAAAGAAAGTAAAAACCTGACCTTTTCAATGGCAACGGCAGCTTTGGAGTCGCTGGTGGAAGTGGAGCAGGAGGCGATGTTCCGACAGAGGTAAAAGACACGTTCCAGTGGAGGAGAACGAGGCGCTGTTTCAGCAGAGGCGAAAGAGGCGTTCCGGCAAAGGGGAACAAGGCGCTGTTTTGGCAGAGGAGAACGAAGATTTTAGGCGTTGATGGGAAAATTTTTCCGGTATAACGATGATTTTAGGCGCCGCTGCTGGGGGAGACTGGAGAGTCCGAAGATCTGTTCTCTGAGCCGCTGCCGCTGGAGGGAGGAAATGACGGGTTACACAGGGTTAAAAAAATAACAACTGCACAATTTTGGAATATCCCAGAGTTGGGTTTAAATGAGTTGGGGGATACCGGGATAAAATAGGGGTTTAAATAACACTCTTCTAAAAATATTTATCTCAACCATATCTTCGTATTCAATAGTAGTATCTACAAAAAAAAATAAACTTTAGAAGGAATATAAGATATAATACAATGTATTTATGTAAATAAGATATAACTAGATGGTCCTTTTATATGCTTATAACACGAAAAATCAACAGACTAAATACATCTTTTAAATAAGGAAAAAAAATATAAAAATTAAGTAAAAATTATAAGATAACACAATAATACTCCCTATAATTTAAAATAATGTGTCAAAATTATTTGATCATGGCAGCATGATCATACTGCCCTTTGAAATCCACTGATAATTTTATGGTAACATGATCCTTTTTTGAAATATACCTAAAAAAATTAATTGTTATCTCAACCGGCTAGCAATTGTCCATTTCCAGACTAATAATACAATGCAAAAAGAATAAAGAAAAAAAAAACAATAAAAAAATAAAACTACTAAACTAGAACCATAAACTCTAGTCAATCCAGTAGCAATCTTGAGCTTTGATTAATCTATATTCAATAAAACTTAAATTTTCTATACATATTTGCATTACATATAAAAAAAAGACTAGAAAAATGTAGACAAAGCCAGTATAACAAAACCAAAAATAATAAAAACAAAAATCACTTAAGACACTAACGACTCAAAATCAAACTAGCAAGCTCAAATAAGCGAAACCTAATATCTAAACAAAAATCAACTCAAATATAGCCAACATCAACATAAAACTAAAATCCCTCAAATGAAAGCTAAAATTAATAGCTCACTACAAGCTCCCAACTAACAATCATCTTGAATGTCAAGAGCAATAAACAATATTAAAAAAGAAATTGGAGCTTTCCCAATAATTTCACACTAAAAAAATTAGCACTCAAAAACTAAGAGCATTAAATAAATAAAACTTCTTAATAAGAAAAACATTACATGTGTTTTGAAGTCATTAAATTTAGAACCTTCATCTTTTATTAAAATAATACATTACTCTTCTTCACTGTCTTCTATATTTACAAAAAAAATTTCACCCTCTGGATCTGCTTCTTCTGAATCTCCTTCTTTACTATCTTTTTCTCTTCTTAGGTAATCAAAAGAAGAATCTTTTTCTATTCCTACAACTAAAGTATCATATGACTCTCCTTCCTCTTATTCAATTTCTACATAATAAGAAAATGAATCTTTTGGTAGTCTGTTGTCTTTCTTCTTCTTATTCCTTGTATTGAGAAAAAAATTAAATTTTAAGGTCGATTCTTTGTAACCGATCATTCAACACATACATTTAAAAATAATATGTTATATCTTTAATCCATAAATGTTATCATTTAAAAAAATTTATTTAATATCATGTCAGTATTTTTTACCTTATGATCTTTTATGCTTTATAGATCAATTCTTCCAAATTTTTTTTTCATATATGAAAGTCTCTAGTGAAGTATTCGAGCTACACAATCATCTTCTTACACCTTATCTTCTGAGACTGATTTAACTTTTTCTTAAATGAGCATTGTATGCTAACAAGACCAATACTGAAAAAATATATTATCATTCTTAGTTTTTCATATAAATAATAATACATAAATAAATATTCAAATAATTAATTTTTTTTACCCTTAAAGCTATTTGACATCTTCCAATATTTTACTTAATTTCAAAATTTGTTACAATAGAATAAATCAATTTGTTGGCATTAAATGTTGGTTATTTGTAATTAGCCATATCTTCTATATCTTCAATGACTTTTATATATGACTAATTAACTTGAATTTCTCTTGTAAAAATAAAATTATAACTAATATGAACAAATATAAAAACCAAACTGAATCCTCTTTTTCTTATTGACTTAATCCAAATAAATTTTTTCGAAGAATATCACATACTATTTTTTACTGTGAGAAGATCATTTCCATATATGTCTTCTAGGAAAACCCTCTGTAAAATGGTATATTGGGTTTTTCTTTACTATCTATATGAAAAAACTTTTCCCTTCCTATTGGAATTCTAAATATAAAAGACGTCATCTTCTGTAAATTCAACTAATCTTCTTCCTATTTTAAATTTTCTTGTTGTAGGCTAAAATGTATATTATCTTCTCCAAAATCGAAACAGAATTTTTATAATCGTTACTTGTAATTTTTTCATTTAAGACCTCAAAACGGAGTTCTTCTTAATATCTCTATCCTGTCATTATCGAAGCAACTAGCAATTTCTTTTAAAACTGTGTACAATGCTTGTTACTTTTAAACTACACCATAACTATAATGAAATATAATTTAATATAAACATATAAGTAAAACAGTAAAAAAGAAATAATAACCACATCACCAAAATTAATTAATTTAATTTTTTTAAAAAGAAGCAGTAGTACTCTCTACAAATAAAGTAAAATCATTAATATAAATCTATTACAATATAAAAAATCCTAGAAAATCAATGAAAATTGCACAGCAACATAATTATGCTACCTTTCTAAATCCACTTGGAATTGCATGGCAATATAATCATACTGCCCCTTTTAAATCTATTAGAAATTTTAAGGCAGCATTCATGCTGCACCTTCGAAATCAACCGGAAAATACACATGTTGCCCAATTTTTATATTAATTGAAAATGGAGAGTTGCATGATCATGCTCCCCCTTTGAAATCTAATAGAAATTTAAGGTTCAATCATGCTGCACTTTTGAAACCAACTAGAAAATGAACATGCTACCCATTTTTAAAATCAACTGGAAAATAGAGCGCAGCATAATCATGTTGCCTTTTCAAATCTATTAAAAATTTCAGGACAACATAACATGAATTTTGATCATGTTGCACCTCCAAAATCAACTAGAAAATGAACATACTACCCTTGAAATTGCATGGCAGTATAATCATGTTGTCCCATTGAAATTTATTAGAAATTTTAGGGCAGCATAACATAAATTTCAATCATGTTGCACCTTCGAAATCAACTAGAAAATAGAAAGCAACATGAGCATGCTACCCCTTTAAAATCTATTAAAAATTTCAGGGCAATATGATCAGCATGAATTTCGATCATGCTGCACCTTCAAAATCAACTAGAAAATAAACATGCAGCCCATTTTTAAAATCAACTCGAAAATGGACAGCAATATGATCATGCTGCCTCTTTAAAATCTATTAGAAATTTCATGCTAAAGTGGCCGACAGTTGCAACCACTTTAGCAACCGTCGGCCACTACTCCCATGTTCCTCGCCATGATGCACTCAAGTCTTAGCAGGGATAGTGCTAGTCGGTTATGTAACCGCCAACCTTGGCACGTCGCCCATGTGCCAATCAGCATGCTAAGACATGACCACGCTCCAAACACGCCCGTAACTTGTTGCCTTCACTTCAGCGTGTGCATGAGGTTGTTGTCGTCGCCCGCGCACAAGGTGCCCACCTTGCACGCGTGCCTGTGCGCACCTTCCCAAGGCAGCGCCCATCCTGACAACTATAGGTTCCTTGCTTCAAATTAGAGCCAGTACGCTGGAGCTTTTGTCCTTCGTAGAACTTGGCCGACCTCAGGTCTGATCAGCTCCTTTCCCCCACTCCTTAACACCTCGATCCTCTCTGGTTGCATTCACTGAGCCTTCAGCTCAAAGCCCAGCTTTTCTGCCTCGTCTTCAGTCTGCCCAGCCAACTGGAGACAATCGACCGAAGCCAATACTCCCAACTATCGAGCCTTCTCTTCGAGTGTACCCTTCCAAACCCCCCCTCAACCTTGCTGCTTCGTGGGGTTTATATAGGGAGGGAGGAGCGAGGAGCGGTTTGGGCAAAGCCCACGCTCCCCCTCTCTTCCCCTTCTTGATCAGCAGTTATTAACCACTTAGACATTCCTGGCATGTCTGCCTCTGCGTCCTGTTAGCGTCTTCCCATATCTTCATAACTGCCCATGCATGAGTTTGTTTCATAACTGTTGTGAGGGAGAGGTCCACGTTCAATTAACTATCTCTGCCCACTTCTCCACTTCCGGATGTCCTTTGTTCCACTTTTGAAAGTGTGAACCGCCCTTGCCCCTTGCGGATTGCCATGGGTCAAGTCACTTGTCCAATCCAGTCTAGCCACCAGCTATTCTTGATCCAACCCTAATGTGAACATGTCCCTTAAGACACTTACACACGCCCCTTACACCCTTAACAGTTTTGTGCATCCCATTCTGCACTTATACTAAGAGCTTAGGACCGTGCATTGGGTACGTACCTTGTCGACATACGCGTCCTCCCCGAGGTTGCTTTCTCGCACATCATTTCCCCATGTGACCTTAGTCCGCACCGTTCTTCCAAGGAACTGCGCACACGCTGCACCTAGCGTGCCTCTGTATATGTTTGAGGCGCCCGCAACTTGCCAAGAGCTTCGTTGCGCAATCCGGGTATAATAAATGCATGGTGCACGTTACTAAGTGCTTTTGAGGAAACGCCTCATACGCTTCCTTGTGTCCGCCATATGCCGACACTTACAACGTGCTTGATCGGCCTCCCGGTCTTCAAGGCCATAGTGTTGTGTGATAGACCCTCCCCTGCTAAAATTGGTCGACGCCCTCTTCGGCGCACCTCCCCTCGGTGTTTGGCTAGTGGGAGAATAAGCATACACACTTTCAACGAGGTCGCTGTCCGGTCCCTTATTCCCGCTGAACAGAGATTACTCGTGGAAGTTCCATACTCCCGCTGGTTGTTGTAACCTTCCCCGTTGTTTGCTCGCATCCCGGAAGCTCGTCGACTCTCCCACTAGGTGCTGTGAAAGTCGACTCCCATATGTGTAGCTGAGAATTAGCCACACTAGCGTGCCTTAGCCCACTAACTACCTTCGCCTCTGTAAGGCAGGGGAGAGTTCTAGGGCGGTCCCCCACACCTAAAAACACTCCCATTCTATGGAGCAAGTCGGGCCCTCCGTTGGACCCAACCGTCTTCATCTTAGGTGTCATCAGTCCAGTCTAGCAACTCCGTGCGTGTGAGCTTCTTGCCAAACGAACAGTCTCGAGCAAAGTGGTCCCCGTCACAAATGAAGCAGCATTTCCACTTCTTGTTCAGGTCCACCGGCATTGCTAGTCTCTTTGATTTCACCTTCACCGGCATTTCCACTTCTTTCATCTTCCCCCTAACAATCCCCAAAGGTCTCTCGGGATCTTTAGGAGGTTTGGGTGGTCCTCCGTACAATACCTTTGGCCTCTTCACAATGGACTCCTCCCTGACTGTTCCACCAACAGTTCTTGCGAGCACAACAAGCTTGAGGGAGATCTCTTCAAACTGGGCCTTGGTCAGCGTGGACAGCTTCTCAATCTCCTTGCGGAGATCAGCTCCTGCATCTTCCCGTGATGTCTCAGCATACCAAAAAGAGGATGGGTGATCCTCAGATCTCTCCTCCAAGCGGGATAGTTGTCCCTCCATACTCGGCATTGTTGTGGTGAGGGACTCTAGCTGCTGAAGTCGCAGCTCCATTTTTCTTTGCCAAACGTTGTTCCATGCGACGATGCCCTCCATGGTAACTACGGGGCTCCAACCATCATTCCCCGGAATTAGTTTGGTTGGGAATTTTGGGTCATAAGGCTCTTGCTTGATCTCTACTGTTGTAATGGTCATGTTTTCCTCAGTGTCTGCAACTTGCTGATTTTGCTCCTCACTGGCTACGGCACGCTAGTGTGGCTGATTCTCAGCTACACGCATGGGAGTCGACTTTCACAACACCTAGTGGGAGAGTCGACGGGCTTCCGAGATGCGAGCGAACCAACGGGGAAGGTTACAACAACCAGCGGGAGTATGAAACTTCCACGAGCAATCCCTGTTCAGCGGGAAAAAAGGACCAAACAACGACCTCGCTGAAAGTGCGTATGCTTATTCTCCCACCAGCCAAACATCGAGGGGAAGTGCGCCGATGAGGGCGTCGAACAATTTCAGCGGGGGAGGGTCTATCACACCCCTAAGGCAAGCGATCATCCAGATGGCTCAATGGACAGAGTCATCCACACAACACTATGGCCTTGAAGACTAGGAGGCCGATCAAACACGTTGCAAGTGTCAACACATGGCGGACATAAGGAAGCGTATGAGGCATTTCCTCAGAAGCGCTCAGCAACGTGCACCATGTATCTATTATACCCGAATCGCGCAACAAAACCCTCGCCAAGTTGTAGGTGCCTCAAGCATGTACAGAGGCGTAGCAGCACACTAGGTGCAACGTGTGCGCAGTTCCTTGGAGGAACGGTGCAGACTAGGGTCACATGGAGAAATGATGTGCGCAGAAACAACCTCGGGGCGAATGCGTACGTCGACAAGGTACGTACCCAGTGCACAGTCCGAAGCTCTTAGTATAAGGTACAGAATGGGATCCACATGACTGTTAAGGGTGTAAAGGGCGTGTGTAAGTAGTGTCTTAAGAGACATGTTCACATATGGGTTGGATCAAGAACAACTAGTGGCTAGACCGGATTGGACAAATGACTTGACCCATGGCAATCAACAAGGGGCAAGGGCGGTTCACATTTTCAGAAGTGAAACAAAGGACATCCGGAAGTGGAAAAGTGGGCAGTTAATTAAATGTGGACCTCTCCCTCACAACAGTTATGGAACAAACTCATGCATGGGCAATTATGGAGACATGGGAAGACGCTAACGGGACGTGAAGGCAGAAATGCCAGGAGTGTCTAAGTGGTCAGCAACTACTGACCACAAAGGGGAAGAGAGGGGGAGCGTGGGCTCTGCCCAAACTACTCCCTCCCTATATAAACCCCACGAAGCAGCAAGGTTGAAGCGGGCAACGGCCAGCCAAGTGAGCAGCAAGCGAAGGAGAAGTTCCTGAACTCGACTTCATTAGAAGCTTACGTAAGTGGGCAATTCTTCACTGTAAACTTTATGTAAAAGGAAGGTTGTATGGGCGACTTCCCTGGGTTGGGCTGACAGTGCAACATAGTGTGCTTTCCCGGTTGTAATTTGACATTACTCTGTTTTATGAACTAAGTCTTGTTGTAAAGTGTATGTTGGTGGAATTTGTATTGTCATACGTCCAGGGCTAGAAGAGAGGTTGTTGTTCATCTTGAGGGTGAGCAGGCCGGTCACGGGAGAGAAGGAAGCTTAATACAGGCTGAAAACTCTCAGCCCTGTATAATTTCCGCTCAAATAGAGAGGTGGCTGTGAAGTCTTCCGCTAAATAGCCGTCGCCAATGATGTGTACGAAAGCAACCTCGAGGCGGATTTTTTTAAATCAACGGGAAAAGAAGTGAATAACAACACTTTTTTTTCTAAAGTCAATAAGAAAAACAAAGAATGCACGACACAAATGCTTCCTATATAAACTCAAAATTTAAACAATACAATTTAAGTAACTATTCTAACAAGCAATTACGTCAAAAGAGCTGACGTGAAACCCAAATATTATCAATGAAAGATAAAAACTAGACCTTACAAAATTTATAGACAGACCAGGTAAAAAAGGCGACTAACTACATATTCAACTCATGCATTCTCTTATCACAGTAAGATTGTAAACACTCACAATAAGCATTGTGTTGTGTGTAGAACAAGGGTGACCGATAAAAAAATAATACAACTTAAGCAACAATCACTATCTACCAAAAAATGGTGCAAATAAAATAGGTCAATAGCAATAGGAAGAAAATAAGTGAAGTGAAGCACGAGAAAAAAATGTTAAACTAGTCGAGATTATCGAAAACCAAAAAACCCTAAGCGGACATGATAGAAACATTTTAAGAGGAATCTCAATAAAATTGGACCAGAAATCCTTGGACAAAAGAAGAATAGAAAATTTTAAAAATTAATTTAAAGCAAACATTAACCTAAAATAGAAGACAAGTAAAAAAATATGTGTAACATACTTGAAATAATAGTTCGAAGAGAAAATCGTTGAAAGACTGAAGACAAAGTCACCTTGGGACTGAAGAGAGTCGTTGGACGATCGCCGATGGATTGATAAGCAACTCACCGAAGAACGGATAATACAATCACTAGAGAATGGAAGAAAAAACCGATCATCGAAGGATGGAGGACAAAATCGCTGGAAGAGGGAGGAGAAAATTGCTAGAGCAAATTGCCACAGTAGGAGAAAATTTTGGGAGATCTAATATGAAATCAACGGACGAGTAGAGCAAAAATGATTTACAAGGGTGGGTATTTTCATCCATTTACACAACTACCATCATTAATGACATTTTATGTTAGATAAATTTATTAATGGAAGTATCTGTAATTACTATGTTTTCTTTGTCACATGTGTTAATGCCCCAAAAAATTAACTACTAAACTTAGTCATCATCGAGAAGGCTCCCTTAAAATTATATAATAAAAAAAATACTTATCACATCCATTATTCCCTTATCATTCTTTTTTCACCAACAAATAATTATCCTATGCCGTTCCATTTTATTTCAAGTAATTTTTTTATAGACTAGTTACTTTCATAGAGCTTCATTCCCTTATTTTAATTATTTCATTATAGTTGAGGTCATATTTCTTTAGCAAAAATATGATATTATAATTGTAAATTGCATTAGGCTATAACTTTACTAGATCAATAGCATTTTTCTATGATGTGTATAGCTACCATGGTCATACAAATAGTTGTCAAATTGTGTGATTTGAAAATTTTATCTTTTCTTTAAATATTCCAACTCTAAATTGATACCTAAGTAATAAACTATTTAACAAATTTCTTCATATCCCTAGCTCTTTTTTTAAGTCAAGCTAAGAGTGAGAAAAAATAAATTAATATTAAATTAAGAGATACCTTGCCACTTTAGCTTACCAATGTTCCTCTAAACATAGTAATATCCTCATTTAATTAACCATTCAAATGTTTAAAATTAACAAAAAGCTCAAGAAAAGAATGACAATCATAAAATTCACCATTAAACAACAACAAAGTTTACAATCCAACCTTAAATATACTCTAATACTTCTTCCTAGCACGATCACTTCTACACTCCTATTCCGAAGCACTCCACTTGCAGTTTGACTTCATCGAGTTCCCAAAATTGCAATATCCACTCACTTTAAATAGGGTGCAACCACATCTTAGAATTCCAAATAATATAACTTCCCACAATTTCATAAACAACCGCATCTTACATTTTTACTAATGCAACCATAGTCATGCTAGTGCCTACCAATAGTTAATCCCAATTAAAATCAATTGTCACCGATCTACACATTGACACCTCAGTAGTTTGCCAATAAAAAAGAGAATTTAAAAATATAGGATTATATTTTCCTTAAAAAATACAAGGTGTCATAAAGGCGGCATAAAAGTTATTAATTGCTCTTCGACTCCTTCCTTACGCCGTGTGTGGTCATTTAAAAGCAGACGAGAGGTGAACATGTTAGGGAGGAAAAGGGAGTGGGGGGTTAAGGGCACTGGAGAATAAAAAAGGGTTATGGCACTAGACAGGAGAAGGGCAGATTAATCGATGATACAAGGGTAAAACTGTTAGCTTGTGGCATTATTTGCCTTTCTTTGACGCGCTTTTGGCCTAATCCTATTCAGGATGAGAGCCGGGTAAAAAGTTGGGAGAAAACAAAAGTGGGTCAAAAACAACTTTTAAGCCATCTTTGAATCAAAGCATGACTTTTGGTCTAAATTGCCCACCTAAACAAGATTTGCATGTAAAGTGACACAAAATAGGCATATAGCGTCATCCAAACAACACCTAAGTGCTCACTAATGCATTGTCATCTAAGATGAAAAATAGCACTAGTCAAAACTATTACTAAAAACTCAAAAAAATATACATGAATGTATGTATTGCAAGTTCGAGTCAAGCTCGAACACTTTAAGCTTGAGCCATAGATTTTGAGGTCGAGCTCAAGCCAAGGCAATAAAATACCCAAGCTAGCTTGGCTCATTACCCTAGTACCTTGCTAGTTTCATATTTAGCAAATATATTATTAGATTCCAAATCAAACACGCTATATATTCAATATCCAAAAATTTATTTTCTTAATTGACATATGAATAAAGAATGTAAATAACCATACCTTCATTGATTTCCAATTCCACCCATTCTAAGAAAATGGTACAACTATAAGAGGAAACACAAACAAATATAAAAAATAAAAAGAGGATTAGCTTCTATGTTTGAGAAGTGCAAAAATACCTTATCAAAAAATAATATAGTACAAAATAATATATTCAAAAAATTTCCAAAGCAGACAAAATTTATGAATATAAAAGCACAAGTAGCAAAAGCTCCGTACATAAACTATTAACCTCATAGACAAATCAAAACGAATATCCATGAACAGAAAATCCAAAAAATATACATTAAAAAGTTATGATCCGAAGCATGGAGACAAAGATATGGATTTCAAGAACTAAACTTGTGAGATTTTAACGACACGAACAGTTTTCAAGATCTCAAATGAGCCTTTTCGGAGTGAAATAGCAAGGTCAAATCAGGAACACAAGGATTGAAATAGCAAGGAAGAAAAAGGCTAACTTTCTAAGATTTTAGAAGAATGTTATAGAGAGAAAAACCCAACCAATAAAGCACTTGGGGAATCAAGAATGGCGAATACTTTACCCTCAATTTCCAACGTGAACAATCGCTGCTCACTTTTCTCCGAGGTGTGTGGCGGAAGCTCTGTCGGCCGGCCGCCAGCGAACTCATGGGATATCTCTCCGTCAACAAAATGGGGAGGCGAGCTCAGACGAGGGTTTAGGGTTCGGGCTTATTGCAAACTTGCAGTGAAATAAACTGGACCTCATTGAACTGGGTTGCGCTTCAAAATGGTCTCACAATCCGACCATCTATAAACAGAAGCGTTTTTAATGTTCTGCCAATGAGCTTAATTTAAAAAATACAAAAATATTTTATAGTTGAGATTAATAACATATATATAAATATAGGTTAGTGTTAATATTACTAATACTAACATAAGTACTGTGAATCGAGTGAATAAAAGATTTAATTGTTCTTTACTTGGGGCCTATTGTTATATAAAAAATTCTTCATAAAATTTCTTAAAAAATTATTATTTTTATTTTTTTATAAGTTTGCCACCCTTTTTTTTTAATATCGGTCCTTATTTTGTTTAGTATTTTTTTTCCATAAAAGCGTTTTTCATACTTTGGTCTAATAATGAGCCAACTATAAAGAACGCATGTGAAGTATTCATTTTCGATATTGTTGGCGCATATGTTAACATACATTAGCGTAAACATGCGAAATGTTAATATGTGCTAGCGTATACACCATCAACCTCAAAAATAAATATTTCACATGCATTTTTATACACCGTCGATCTCAAAAATGAATGTTTTACATTTGTTCCTACTCTCCATGAACAAGGAGTATAAAAATACTTTCTTTTTTTCGAGTGTGTTTTGTTTCAAACTCCATGTTATTTCCTTACCTTTGAAAATATGGTACTGAGAAATCTTACTAAAAAGATTATGATCGAATAAAGCAAGTCGTTATGTCCTTAAGACAGAATTCACCCTCCTTAACAGTGCTTAGGACTTTTGGACGTCTGCCTCCCAGCTAACCAACCACAAATAATCATCTTCAGGTTAGCATAAAGCGACACAAGGCAAACCCACAAAAATCCAAACCAACTTATCTAAGAACCAAACAAGAATCTCCGGGCAAAACCAAATCTCTTACAAATACAAAATCAAAAATACACAAAATAAGAAATCATCACCCAAGAAAAAGAGAGAAAGAAAGAAAGAAAACATTTAAAAGAGAATATGTCAGACTAGCAAAAGAGATTAAAAAAAATAAGCTCATTGAACACCAATAGCAAAGACAACAACCTAAAAAATGAAGAGAAGCCATACAAATATAAATAGCAGCTAATTCCAACCATCTCCTGTCCAACTAGTACTCAATATTATATAGAGTTAGGAACACAACTATTCCTAACTCCCTATATTTGTAAAGAAACAACTGTTTAAGTTTAAGCTATCTCGAAAAGTAAAAGGAACAATGCACTAAAGATGGGCTATTAACTACCCGCCATGAGGTAATGAGAAATTAATCCTACCTAAAATTTAAGGATGCAAGCAAAAGTAGAGTACAATTTCACAAAAATGGGATAATAAAATAATAGCACATACGTAAAAAGAAGTTACCTTTTTGTCACAAGTATCTACTCAGTTCCCATAAATATTTTACTTTAACAAAAAAGTAAGCAAAGAGTCAACACAAATTGAATTTGTCATCGCACTCACTGGTCTAACTGGAATCAAATAGAACACAAAGGGCAAGATTCAAAGAAAGGAAATAAACACACTCATTCAAAAGTAAACGGCCATCAATAGAAAAAAAGGGATACAGAAACAAGCAGGTGACTCCCAAACAATGAACGTTTTTGACGATCTGACAAGAACCCACTTCGTAAAACCAAAAGAAGAACAGAAAATTAGGATCTTAATCCTTGAATCATCACTCCAAATGCTCTATCAATTCAAGCAAGCAAAAATAGTACCCATGTTTAACAATTCAACTCCTATGTTTTAGTATCACTTTGTAGAAAAGCTTAAACTACATCCATGAACAAGTAACAGAAAAGCCCCCAAAACTACTTCTTCACCTCGTGAATACTTCTAATTAACTATGAACCTAATACAGAATTCTAAAAGTGTTTGCCTTGCCTATAAATTTGTCAAAGAGACAAGGAAATCAACAGTCATATCATTGAAATTTTACATTCAAAACTAGGGAGTTCATTATCCCAAAAATTTTATTCATGACTTCTTCAATCAAGAACAACAAAATGACCAGTACAAAATCAAAAGGAAACTCCTTTTACCTAGCACTTAATGACACCGGGCCGGGATGGAGGGGAGTTAAACTAGGCGAAAAGGGGTTGGATGCTGGAAAGTCGAGCGTGCCGGCATGCAGAGCAGAAGGCGTCAGGGGGTTGGCCGACGGTTAAATCGGCGACGTGAGGCACCAAGAGGAGCGAGGGAGGGCAAGAGTATGCGCGGGGCAAAGAAGGCTAGAGTTGGATAGGCGATAAAGCTATACCTCAGCATGTTTTGAGCTTTGACAGCAACCGTGCAAGAAGTTGAAGCGAAGGACAACCACCGTCACCAACCGCTGGGTGTCGGAGGAGAGGCCAAAGATGCTGTCTTCATCCGCTCGTCCCTCACAAGCTGGTGATCGAAGAGTATTCAAGAGCACTAAGGTGAAGAACTTGGGCAACGGAGTGGATTAGGATGCCAAGACTAAAAAACCTAACTGGACTTATTAGGCTCCCATGGCAGAGCCCAAGCCCGATTTACTTTTATACAACCCGATAACAGCCCGTCTAAAATACTTAAATGGGCTCGAGCCGTGCTGGTCAAACGGGCTAGTCAAATAGTATTTCTTTTCACACGAATCCCAATTAATTGATGAACATCAAGTGTGATTGTCATCTCTCCACATGACAAATGAAAAGTATTTGTCTCGGGATGCCACCTCTACCAAAGCAAATATCTACATTTTATTCAATATCTTATATGAAATATAAGACAAGGGATATAAACTGTTGTTCTTTACCAATGATAAAATAACATTACCCTCTATATCCCATTGATCGAGGACTTAACAATATTGCAGACATCTCAAAGGGAGGTAATACTATTTTAAAAAAATTAGTACAATATTTATTACCTAATTAGAAACTAAAAAATTAAGTAATATTCATTGACCTCATCATGCCAAACTTTACATGTGTTATAACTACTTAACACTTATTTCAAGCGAACCTCCTAAAAACGGGGGACCTTCATTTTCGAAGCAGCTTTCTTAAAAACAGCTACATAGTAAGGTCATAAAGCTAATCAAACTCAATTGAAAGTATGTATTCATTATGACATATATAGTAAACACACTGAAAATACAAAGATGCGTATGCATGTCTGATACAAATAAAGGAATACCCATTGCAAAAAAGAGGAATTACCTTGAGAGGCAGAGGATACCCAGCCTCCAAAGCAATGATGAAGGAAGACCGCAGTAAGAATCCCCGATTAAAGGCAGCACTAGTGAAGATAGGGGATCAAGTGCGAGTTTTTAACACACAAGGCCGCCACCGATGATGGTGAAGAGATGTAGGTCAAGAAAATAGTAGGGAGGAAAAGGAGAAGGTTTAAGCCAACCGACCGTTCGGAATTGATGAGAGGTATTTCTATCATCAACGAGGGTGATGAGAGGTTATGACATCCAAAACTGGAGGGGAAGAATGAGAGGCAACCGACCGGTGAAGAGGAAGTCGATGTGGAAAGTTAGGGCAGAAATTAATGGGGTACAAAGTGAGTAATCTGGAAGGGTAATAAAGTAAAATTATATTAAAATTTTAGTTCAGGGTATATTGAGATATTGTTTTAAATTAACACGTGGTAAAAAGGCAATGGGGTACTAAGGAGCATTATAGTAAACATATGCTATAAACATTGTAAGTGTAGAAATAGTTTTAAATCATAGTAATATTATATATGGAACAACAAATTTATACTCTTATGTATATATATGGAACAAAAAATTTATACACTACTTGCATCCACATAATAATAAATTTATACCCTAATTTCATATAGGGAACAATAAATTTATACTTTTGAATACATACATAGAATAAAAAAAATTATACACTAATTACATATACAAAAAATAAATTTATACTCCAATTTTATATATAAAATAATAACTTTATACTCTCATTTCATACATATACAACTATCAAATCATAGTAATATCATACAAACTAGTAAATTTATACTTTAATTACATAAATATAATAATAAATTTATACTCTAATTACATAAATATAATAATAAATTTATACTCTAATTACATAAATATAATAATAAATTTATACTCTAATTACATAAATATAATAATAAATTTATACTCTAATTACATACATGGAATAATAAATTTATATTCTAAATTCGTACATGTATTATGAAATCATAGTAATATCATACACAATAAACTCTGATTACATATATAGAAAAGCAAATTTATACTAACATCAATTACAAATATATAAAACTACTTTAAACAGGTAAACCTGAACGAGCAATCCCAGTTCTTAAAAACACATCTTAACATTACAATTGTAAACAAAACAAAAACAACAATAACAATCACAACATCTACCAATAACAAAAAAAACATCCAAAACAATATTCTCAAATAGAAAATTTTCATTATTTCTTACTTATTCAAAAGGGAGATAGAAAAGTTGGTAATAATAAAGCAATCAGTGGAGTGGGGAACTAAAGAGTCGACTTCTCTATGATAATGAAGGTGCAAAACGGATTGGTCGGACACGTCGGCATCTGATCGCACAAAGGAGGTCTCAAAGGCAAAGTCGAGCTTGGTGAAAACGAAGGGGAAGTCCGATGACAAGGATTTGTCCTTGCTATGTGAAGCAATGGAGATACTTAAACCTCAATAGGACAAAGTGATCGACGATACCAAAGACTTCAATGGTGTTCAAGGGGTCTAAGAGCAATCAATGGCATTCGAGTCAAGGACAAAAAATCCATTGCCGGGGTGAAATTCATCGAGAAATGGCTAAGCAAAGCTTTATACGATTAGGGCAGTGAATAAGGCATCCAATATTCAATTGGCATCTTTTATGGTATGTGGGTAAGTTAGTACTTTTAGAAGCCAACATCAACCACATAACTTAATAGTAAACACATACTTAAGAATAATTAACTACTAAACTTGGTCGTCATCGAGAAGGCTCCCTCAAAATTATATAATAAAAAAGAAGCTTATCACATCCAGTATTCACTTATCATTCTTTTTTTACCAACAAAAAATTATCCTATGCAGTTCCATTTTATTTCAAGTAATTTTTTATAGACTAGTTACTTTCATAGAATTTCCTTATTTTAGTTATTTCATTATAGTTGTGGTCATAGATTTCTTTAGCAAAAATATGATATTATAATTGTAAATTACATTAGGCTATAACTTTACTTAAAAATGTGACATATCAGTAGCATTTTTCTATGATGTGTTTAGCTACCATGGTCATACAAATAGTTGTCAAACATGTGATATGAAAATTTTGATTTCTTCTTTAAATATTCTATCTCTAAATTGATATCAATGTAATAAACTATTTAACACAGTTCTTCGTATCCCTAGCTTCTTTTTTACATCAAGCTAAGAGCGAGAAAAAATAAATTAATATTAAATTAAGAGACCTTGCCACTTCCGCTTACCATTGTTACACTAAACATAGTAATATCCTTATTTAATTAACCATTCAAATATTTAAAACTAACCAAAAGCTCAAGAAAAGAATGAAGATCATAAAATTCGACCATTAAACAACAACAAAGTTTGCAATCCAACCTTGAATCTACTTTAATCCTTCTCCCTAGCACGATCACTTCTACACACCAATTCCGAAGCACTCCACTCACGGTTTGACTTCACCTAGTTCCAAAATTGCGAGATCCACTCACTTTAAATAGGGTGCAACCATATCTTAGAATTCCGAATCATTTAACTTCCCACAATTTCATAGACAACCGCATCTTACATTTTTAGTAATGCAACCATAGTCATGCTACTGCCTACCAGTAGTTAATCCCAATTAAAACCAATTGTCACCGATATAAGCATCAACACGTTAGCGGCTTTCCGATAAAAAAGAGAATTTGAAAATATAGGATTACATTTTCCTTAAAAAATACAAGGTGTCACAAAGGTGGCATGAAAGTTGCTAACTTTTCTTCGACTTCTTTGTTACACTGTGTGGTCATTTAAAGGCAGACAAGGGTGAACATGTTAGGGAGAAAAAGGAGAAGGGGGTTTAGGGCACTAGAGAGGAAAAAAGGGTTATGGTATTAGAGAGGAGAAGGGCAGATTAATCGATGGTATAAGGATAAAACCATTAGCTTGTGACATTTTTTGCCTTTCTCTGACACGCTTTTGGCCTAATCCTATTTAGGATGAGAGTCAGGTAGAAAGTTGGTAGAAAACAAATGTGGGTCAAAAACGACTTTAAAATCATCTTTGAATCAAAGCATGACTTTTGGTCTAAATTGCCCACCCAAACAAGATTTGCATGCAAAGTGACACAAAACGGCACATAACGTCATCCAAACGATGCCTAAGTGCTCACTAGTGCATTGTCGTCTAAGATAAGAAATAGCACTGGTCAAAACCACTAGCTACTAAAACTAAATAAAAAAAAAATAGATGTGTGTATTGCAAGTTCGAGTCAAGCTCAAACACTTTAAACTTGAGCCATAGATTTTGGGGTTGAGCCTAAGCCAAGGCAACAAAATACGCTGGCTTGGCTCATTACCCCTAGTACCTTTGTAGCTAGTGGCATATTTAGCAAAAAATTTGTTCCCCGTTAGATTCCAAATCAAACACGCTATATATTCAATATCCAAAAATTTATTTTCATAATTGACATATGAATAAAGAATGCAAATAACCATACCTTCATTGATTTCCAATTCCACCCATTCTAATTTCACGAAGGTTAACTGTAAGAGGAAACACAAACAAACATAAAAAATAAAAATAGGATTAGCTTGTATCTTTGAGGAGAAGTACAAAAATACCTTATCAAAAAAGAAAATAGTACAAAATAATATATTCGAAAATTTTCCAAAGCAGACAGACTTTATGAATATAAAAGCAAAAGTAGCAAAAGCTCCGTACATGAGCTATTAACCTCATAGACAAATCAAAACGAATATCCATGAACAGAAAATCCAAAAAATATACATTAAAAAGTTATGATCCGAAGCATGGAGACGAAGATATGGCTTTCAAGAACTAAACTTCCGAGATTTTAACGACACAAACAGTTTTCAGGATCTCAAATGAGCCTTTTCAGAGTGAACTAGCGAGGTCAAATCAGGAACACATGGACTGAAATAGCGAGGAAGAAAAAAGCTAACTTTCTAATATTTTAGAAGAATGTTGCGGTGAGAAAAACCCAACCAATAAAGTACTTGGGGAATCAAGAATGGCGAATATTTTACCATCAACTTCCAACGGGATCGATCGCTGCTCACTCTTCTCCGAGGAGCACTGCAGGAGCTCCGTCGGCCGGCCGCCGGCGAACTCATGGATCTCACTCCGTCAACGAAATGGGGAGGCAAGCTCAGACGAGGGTTTAGGGTTCGGGCTTGCTGCAAACTTGCAGTGGATAAATAACCTGGACCTCATTGAACCGGTTTGCGCTTCAAAAATGTCTCGCGATCCGACCGTTTATAAACCGAAGCGTTGTTAATATTCTACTCTCTACCAATCAACCTAATTTAAAGAATACGCAAAAATATTTAATATTTAATATTTAATATTTAAAATTAATAACATATATATTAGATAATTTTATTTAAATAATAATTAAAAAAAAATTTATTTACCAATTTGAACTATTTTCTACAATGATATTACTTTTTACCACACAGGTATTAGCCAAATAGCTAACATATATGTGATTTTTTAAAAAAAAATTTATAAAAGACAAAGTCAATATCGTGAATTGATTTCGTCCTTTAAAAAGACAAAAACAATGCGTGTACTAATTTTGTCCTTCTAAATAAAGAAATCAATACAATATACTGATTTCGTCCTTTAGTTCCTCTATTTCCTCTCTCCTCTTTTTCTCTCTTCTCTCCTCTTTCTCTCTTCTCTCTCTTCTTTTTCTCCATTCACTCTCTTTCCTCTTACTCTCTCTGTCCTTTTTCTCTCTCTTCTCTCTTTATTCACTCTCTCTCTACTCTCTCTCTCTAATCACTCTCTCCTCCTCTCTCTCTTCACTCTCTCTCTCTTCTCTTCTCTCCTCTTTCTCTCTCTATTCACTCTCTCTCTCCTCTTTCCACTCTCTCTCTCTTCTCTCTCTAATCACTCTCTCCTCCTCTCTCTCTTCACTCTCTCTCCTTACTCTCTTCTCTCCTCTTTCTCTCTCTCTTCTCTCCTCTTTCTCTGTCTATTCACTCTCTCTCCTCTCTCTCTTCTATCCTCTTTCTCTCTTTTCTCTCTCTATTTACTCTCTCTCTCTTCTCTCCTCTTTCTCTCTTCTCTCTGTTCACTCTCTCTCTCTCCTCTCTCTTCACTCTCCTTCTCTACTCTCCACTCTCTCTCATCTCTCTCTCTTCTATCCTCTCTATCTCACCTCTTTGAGAGAGTGGATAGAGAGAGAGAGAGGAGTGATAGTGAAGAGAAAGATAAAGGAGAGAGAGAGGAGAGAGATACGTGAGGGAGAGAAAGAGGAGAGAGAGTGAAGAGAGAGAAAGAGGAGAAAGTGAAGAGAGAGAAAGAGGAGAGTGTGAAGAGAGAGAGGGAGAGAAGAGACAAAAATAGGAGAGAGAGTGAATAGAGGGTACAGTAATGATTTCGTCATTTGGAAGGACGAAATTAGTACGAGAAGGACGAAGTCAGTACATTGTACTAATTTCGTCCTTCTAAAGGATGAAATCATAAAAAAAATTTAAAAAAAGCCACGCAAGCGCCAGCTACTTAGTTGGCACCTGCGTAGCAAAAAGCAACACGACTTTCGAAAATATTTCTCAAAGTTGTCCAAATTAGTAAATAATTTTTAAAAAATTATTATTTAAATAATTTTCCCTATATATTAATATATTTTATATAAATATTATTAATATTAATACGTATTAAATTGTGGACTGTCAATTTCATAAATAAAATACTCTAATTTTTTAAATGGGTCCATTTTTAAAATAAAACATAAAATATTCTTCATAAAATTTCTTTAAAAAATGTTCTTTTATTCTTTGTATGTTTACTATTTATTTTATATAAAAAATGATGTGGCTACTCGGACTTTAATTTTTTTCTTGTGTCCATTTTTTCTTTACCCCACCCTCCCTCATTAAAATCTCTCGTTGGTGTTGGCAACAACAGTACCATCAATGTCATCACTTAGACCATGACTATGACATTTAGTTAGCATATCGTGGCGGCCAAGCAGGCACGCCGCTCATGCCAAAACTGACGATTAAAGATTGTCATGCCAAATCTGGCCAGTCGCACCAATTTGGCCTATGACGACCAGATCAAACCGTGCGCCAAATCTAGCATGCGCAACTAGATCTGACCATCGCAGGCCAGTACTAGCCTACGGCTTGCGCAGGCCCGCTACTGGATCTAGCTATCGCAAGCTAGATCTGGCCTAGGCCAGTGGCCAAATCCAGTCCATGCCTACTGTTACCGCAGGCTGTGGCGGAATTATATTGTAGTTAGTGTAACATTTGGGAATTTCCTAAATTCTCGAAGTTAACCTCAGAAAATTAGGGTGTTGAACCCCTTTGACCTTCTTGTTGGAATAACTTAATCAATGCTTAAAATTGGTGCCTAAAATTTATATGGATAGAAAGTAGATAGAAAGAGATTCGAAATGCTATCAAGAATGCGCAAATCGGAGTTCGAATGAGGGAGATATGACCATTTGAAGTTAAACATATCATGCAAGGCCCGTTTACCCAAATTGGATACGCGAATTGTCCGTTTAAGTCAATATACGTGCCCGATCAATTAGTATTTCGAAATTGTGTTTTTGGGCCAATTTGGTTGCTGAATTGAATAGATTTTGGCCCAATTTCTTATGCGATTAGGAGCCCTAATCCTATGCCTATAAAAATAAAGAATTAGGGCTTTTGGGGGGAGCTTTTGGATGGTGGAGCGAAGGAGGAGTTGTCGATGAAATTTTCTGGTAAGGCTTCAGCAGCAATGGATCGACAACAACTCGGCCTCGGAGGTAAGATTTCGAGTTGTGATTAGTGAAGAATTTGTTAACTAGTTTAATTGAAATTTGCGTGGATCTCTGCAATTACTGTTCACATAATATTATGAACAATACTTAACTTTCCTGTCACCGGAACAACCGACGGAAAGGGGCCGCACTCTGGGGCCGCAATGGCCTTGGCCGTGACAGCCCTGGCTCTGGCCGCAGTGACTCTTGCTCTGGCGAGGCCTTGGCAGCAGCGGCTTCAACTGCAACTGTGCATGCCATCGGATCTTTGTTTAAAAAATAAAGGGATCTTATGACTCCGGGTGGCAACAGAGCCTGGCCCAATGGGATCACCACCTAGAGGCGATCCGGTGAGGCTAGCCTTCCGCCCCGCTATGGCCTCCAGAGCCTCTGGTGGGTTGCGTCGGGAGAATTTTAGAGGCCCCGGCTGCCCGTCGGGTGGCAGCGGGGCTAGGCCTAATGGGATCGCCACCTGGCAGTGATCTTGTCGGTCCTGGCCGTCACCCTGCCGTGGCGGGTCGGGAGCTGCTGCCAGGGAGCCCTCACCGGATGCGGGGAAGATGACCTGTTGTGGGTCGTCTGCCTAGGTTCGGGTTGGGTGACCCGAACCATGTGGTTCAAAACCTGGGTCCGGTTCACGAGGCTAAAAGTGCCAAATAAATTCTAGAAAAAATACTCATGGACCTAGAGAGGTTTGGGATTATTCTGACCGAGTTTCAACTTGGGGTAAAATCCCAGAGATTGTGAAATGACCTTTTTACCCCTATTAGTTAACTTACCCGAGTTTGAGGCTCTAGTTCAGGGGCCTATGAGTGGATCTAAAAATTGGGGAAATTCTCAGTGAGAGTTTAATGGGTAAACTAATTATAGGCCAAACCTTTTGGTGAGGAAAAATCCCATTGAGTGGGTAATTGACCTTCTTGCCCTAGGGTTAATCGTAAACCGTTAAGTCAACCTGGGTCGGTTCAAGGGGTTCACGACCCCGTCACATGCCAGAAAAATTACACACAGTCCATAAAGTCAAGTAGTATGCTTGAGTTCAATTTTGGACCTGTCAGATGTCTTTAAGTCCTTAAACCAAATGATAGAAATACCCCTTTGAGTGGACCCGCCCACATTTGTGTGAATGGAAGCATGGGTCAGCTTGAGAGTGGAACCTCTAGAGAGGATTATGACTTAAAATAAAGAAAAGCATAGTGAGATGACCAAATGACCTAAGTGAGAGTACCATACCCTAGGTGGTAGAATTACCCTAATGCCCTTAAGGGCAGTATGTTCTGTTTCTGTCGAAACTAATAAACTAACCACGAAATGTTAGGGTACGCTATAGTGATGTGGAATGGCTTCAAAAGGAAGGGGTGTGACTAGTAAGTGACACAAAGACCTTGTCAGGTCATAGTGTCATGGGAAATAAGGGGAAGAACCCTAATTCTCAAGGTTTAAGGCAGCGTATTACAAGTGTCTGCAACCGAGTACATCGAACTACTAGAGTGTTTTATATGTAACTCGCGGGATGCGTTAGAGTTGTTTACACTCTTGGGCTTGAACTAGCTGAGCCCTAGCCCTGCAAATGAGTGCAACGGGCCTTTATTCATTATTTATGCATTGGTGTGAATGCATATTATTTATGTTGATTATGATGATGCATGTTTTTATTATTAATGCTTTGATTTATATCAGTAACTTAAGATTAATGAAGTTTAATCAAGAGACATGGGTTCTTATTAGATTATGGGGAGAACATCTAATCAAGATAATGACTAAATACCCTCATTAGGGTGGGGACACATTCACGGAGTGAACGGGGCCCCGACATAGAATCTTACCTTGGTTAATGAACCGAGGGTGATTTTGGGATGTTCTCTGAGTCATAGCTCAGTGGATGAGCTATTTATTGGGCTAATTCACAAGGTGAAGAGGAACCAAATGGTTGAGCGGATACTTAACTGGATGGAAATAACCTAGTCTAAGTCAGATGTTTGGGGGAGTCAATGGTCATAAAGACATGAGGCTTCTATGGATACATTAGTAATGTCTTATAAGACATTTTTCTCCCATAGTTGGGATGCTGGAGATTGCGATATGCTTCTTCATCACCACGACGATTTGGGTATTAACCAGAGGGTCTTTACCATGGGTCTCCCACAGGTTTTTCCAGGACTATTTAGTACGTACGAAAAGCGGAGTTGTATGAGCATCATGGAAGGCTTGTGTTTCTCGCCAATCTATGTCCATGAGCACAGTTGGGATCATCTTCTCTAGATTCGTGGTAGGCTATTGAGAGCCCTGAGGATTTGGATCAAGCTGCTATTAAGCAGTCTACTCCAAGGTTGGAGTCCTTTGTCTGGAGATTTCTCGAGGGGCAAGTTATCTCTAAGTGAATATAGATTTAATAGTATTAATTATCGAATAAGGGTTGTGAGATAATTAATAACATTATTTGATATTGTTTGTTAATTAGACAAGTGGAACAGTTAAAGGATTTACTAAAATGTACGTTGAAAATACCTAAGCATTGTATGTGTGATGCTATGCTTCATAAGATAGAGTAGTTTCTAGGCAGAACTACGTCTGGATCCGATCTTGTTGGAAACATTGGAGGTATTTTCTGATGAGTACGTAGGCAACAACATCGGGTGATGTTGGCCCAATCCAAAAAATATTAATAAAACCTTTTGTCCTTTGGAAGCTCTTCTCATGAAGGCGGAGAGATTCCATTGTTGTTGTTGTGGTTGCTTCTTTTGGTTGGGTGTAGATTCTCTAGGCGACGACAAGTGAGACCAAGAAAGGCGAGCACAAGAAGAAGATTCTGTGTTTATGCAACTCCGGTACGTTAGTGTACCTTTAGCGTGAGACTCAACTTGTTATTTATTTTCAAATGGGTGACAGACTTGTACTTAGATGGATGAGCTGTTGTTGAAATTTTAAGGCATGTAAATATCATATGATTTGATATCCATATTTGTGAACCCCAGTTATCATGGCCTAGATATTTAATCTAATTATTTGTTTTGTATTGAAGGAAAAAAAATTATCGCTACTTACCGTTTGTGCTATTTAAAAATGCTTTTAAAAATTCGGGTCGTGACAGATAGGGTGGTTAAATGACCACCCTAGCTTTTGAAACAATTTTGGCCTATACTTAACAAGCCTCTTTAAGCTGAGATGGGAAAAAACATTTATACTATTCATTGACCCCTCCCAGAAAAAGGCTTAACCACATAAAAATTTACATAGCTCACTTTAGAAATGCTTCATAATATGACCTTAATATAATCACAGTTTGAGATAGATATTAAATTTGGGGCTATGAAAAATAGGTGGACATAAAGATTTGCATGCTTTGGCATGTCTATGTTGTACTGTGATGTAGCATTTTTTCCTAGTTCAATGTTTTCATATAGCCCTCATTCTAAATTAAGCACAATGAAGCAATTGAAATTTAAAGTATGGATTCTTACCTAAAACTTTGATAAGTTTGATTAAACATGAGAATGACCCTATAGACCATTCAATTGTAGTTTTTACCTTTTAGAATAAAAGATCACTATCCTCATTTTTTTTTTGCTTTGGTAGCTGATATCCAATATGTAAATATTGTTAACCTTAATATGTCAAAGATCAAGGAAATGAGGCTTGAATCCATTAGGCTAGTCTTAACAAAATGTCACATATCCAATAAAAACATGGGTTTTCATATTAGTATGTAATTATATATTAAGTATTTAATAATTTATTCTATTAATAGTGTCCCAATAATTACTTACAATTTTTACTTTTGTGATATCTTTACTCTATTAGATCTTAATTATAAATCTTTGTAATTTATAGGGAAAATTATTTAAATAATAATTAAAAAAAATTATTTACCAAATTGAATTACTTTGGGAAATATTTCCCAAAGTGGTGTTGCTTTTTGCCACGCAGGTGTCAGCCAAGCCGCTGGCATCTACGTGGTTTTTTTTAAAAAAAATTTAATTGATTTCATCCTTTAGAATGACGAAATCAAGTTTAAGTTGATTTCATCGTTCTAAAGGACGAAATCGTTTTAAAAAAAATTAAGTGATTTTGTCCTTTAGAACGACGAAATCAAGTTTAAGCTGATTTCGTCGTTCTAAAGGACGAAATCACATGAATTTTAAAAAAAAAATGTATGAAATCACGAAATCATGGTAGGGAAGAAATCACGAAATCACGGGAGGGACGAATTAAGGGGCTTAGGGTATACCCAAAGGATTGACTGTTCTTTAAATATGTATACAACTGGAGTTTGAGTTGCATCTTGTTTAATTAAGTTGCATAAATACAACCATTATGGCCCATGCTGATCATAATTTATATGAGCTTAAACTACATAGTTCTGTATTTGCGTATACTAGAACCATCTCTTACACTATATGTGAAGTAGTCATTAATGGTTACAATATCTAGAAAAATTTATGGACATGGGATTTAGTGTGGGGTGAGTTGAAGAGTAAAGGGACATGATGACTAGACTCCAAATTTCTGCTTCTTGTTTTCTGATTCCCATAAAGGTCACTAGTTGGACTGGGATATGTGAAGATAATAAGATGCCATCCTCTCTGGATGAAGTAAAGATGGAGAAGCTCTTCTCTTGGGTAGCTATAGAAGGATAAATGATCCACTGTGATAGTGAGATGTCTCTACAAGGCTCCACTGTGATAATTTCGTTGTTTCTCGTCGTTTAAGGTGATTTCATCATTTTGAACGACGAAATCATTACACTTACACCAATATGCAGGTTGCAACTTGACGTAATACCTGCAGGTTGCACACCAACATTGAAGTGCAGGTTGCAGCTTGATGTAACAGTTATAGGTTGCACCTTAACGTAACTGGAAAATAAAACATAACCTAACTGCAAGTGCAGGCATAAAACATAACATAATTGCAAGTGCAGGTTGCACCTTAACGTAACTGGAAAATAAAACATAACATAACTGTAGGGGTCAACATAACTACAGGATTTAATTTTTTTAAATCCTACATTGTAACGTCCCGGATTTTTATTACGATTTTCTGCTATTTTTATCTGATCATTTTCAGTGAGATATTATGACGCTTCAGCGTATTTGACCTCGGTATTCGTACTCGTAGAGCCGGGTCTCGGGTCTGTCGTGGGCCGTGGGTCTCGTTGCACACTTTCAACGCGAGTGTTGGGCGCACTTTCGGCGCGAGTATTGGGCGCACTTTCGGCGCGAGTGTTAGACTTATAACGCGTAAAATATGAGTTAACACGTGATGGGGATACGATTGGAAAAAAAAAGAAAAAAAAAAGGAGGAAAACGGGATTGGGCACGGCTGAGCCCGATCTAGATGGTTCTGGATGTGGGAACAGTGTTTTCCTCTGCCCCTTCTCCGGCGTCTCTCTGTCCCAGCCGCCTCCGGCAGCCGGTGGGCCTTAGGACCGCCGCACCGGCTCCGCCCCGGCCGTGCGACGGCAGGGGGGCTGCCGTCCCGGCCCCACGGCCGCTCCGCCTGCTTCTCCCCTGTTTTCCCCGATTCCGCCTCTCCCTCTGTCTCGTGACTTGGACGGCGCCGGTGGTGGCCGGTGGGCTTTGTCCGGCCTCCGTCCGGCCAGTCTCAGGCCGACGACGGCAGGGCCGCCGCCCTAGCCAGTTCCGCCGGTTCCCCTACTTATTTTTCCCCGGTAAGCTCTCTCTCCCTCTCACTGTGTTGTGTACCGCCGCCGCCGCCGTGGGCCGCCGAGGGCCAGCCGGCCGGCCACGGCTCCGCCCTGGGCCGGCGACGGCGGGAGGCCACCCATCCCGGCCCCACTTGGCCTCCTCCGCCGCCCCACTCCTCTTTCCCCGTGTGCCCTGTTTTCACCGCGCGCACTGTTTTGCTCAACAGTAGCCGCCGGTGATGGCCGGCAGTGGCCAGTCAACCACCGTGGGTTCCGCCCCGGCCTGGCGACGGCCAGGGATGGCCCCCAACTGGTCAGCTCCACCTCCGCCCTGTGCATTTTTCCTCCGACCAGATGCCTTCACCTCCACTGTTCCGCCGACGTTTGGTTTTGGTGGAACAAAGGCCGGCAGTTGTGAGCCATGGACGATGGACGATGGACCTCCGTCTGGCTCTGCCTCGGCTAAGCGACGGCCAAGCCGCCTTGTCGGCACCGCCCCGGCCCGATTTGACCTGCCCCACATCTCCCCTATTTCTGTCTGTGACGGACTTTGGGGCTGCGCCAGTGAGAGCCAGCCTTCAGCTCGCCTCTTGCCGACCAGCCTTGGGATGACAACGGTAGGACCGCCCCTAGCCAGGTCTACCGCCCCCACAGCCGCTCCGCCTGGGCTGGTTTCCCCCGGTCGGTCCCTCTTCCTTGCTTTGGTTTGAAGGGAATTGTGGTTGCGCTGGTGGTGAGCTTATGGTCGGCCAGCCTCGGCCTAGCGGCACTGGTGTAGCCGCCTCCACACAGCTCCGCCCGGTTACTAGGGCCCTGGCGTCACGGGCCAGAGCTGCCAGTAAACCCTGTTCGTCGTTGTGCCCCTAGGGTTTTCCACCCGTTATGGGTCATCGAGCATCGTTGGATGTCGAACACCCTTGGACCACCTTAGTGTGGCGGGTCTCAGCCTGGGGATGGCTGGCTCCCTAGTGCGGCATTGCCCCTCTTCTTTCGGCATGGGCCAGGTTCCCCTCTGCCGATTGTGTCTGACCGCTCTATAGAGAGTGCCACGTGTTGCCCTTTGACCGTCTTACCCTCGTCGGATGCCGATTGGCCTCTAGTCGGCTTGCCTCGGCACGGCAACGGCAAAGGCAAAGGCCGTATTGTTAGTCACCACCCTTGGGCATGGCCCTACCGCCCTTATGAGCTTTGGGCCGACACCGTCTAGCCCTCTCTTCCCTCCCTTTGGCCGCGTGTGCAAGTAGCCGCGCGTGCGGGTTAGGGTTTAGGTGCCATTTTGACACCGCCTGACCGTCGGATGGCTCTGCCATCGTCTGTATTTGACCATAGGAGTCCACCTCTCCTACGTCCTTGAGTGTCGCCCTCCGCCCTTATGTGGGCCCTTGTGAATGTGAAATCGACGCCGTTGGGTGCTGTCCACGGCCGATTTCAACGTCTTGTGATCGGTTTGGTATTGTTCAACCACCGGTCGAATTTTAGTGAGTACACCCTGCCTTTCGGTCGCACCTGCCACTCGTTGGCACGACCTTTCTCCCAGCCGCCCCTAGTGTGCCGCCATGGATCGCAGATTTTATCGCATTGATGTTGACATCCCATTTGGCCATGTGTAGTTTTGGCTCTTCCTAAACCTCGGGACAACAGCTCTCTCAGCTAGGCAATGGTGTTGACCGCCGACTCCGCCATCGACGCCGCCACCATCGTGTACTCGCCATCAAACGTCATGATTACGAGGTAGGGGAGCTTGAACTCGTAAATTCATGACAGCATGCTTTGAATGAGTAGCAGCATGCTAGGCTTGCATGATTCCATGTTTTGGATATTAAATCGTGACATGTATGCATGATGTAAGATAGTGAATTATGCCACTTTGAGATACATGTATGTATGTGAGTTGTAAGCATGTTGTATGTATGTGTATGATGTATGCGCTAGTGATGGCTAGCGAATATGCTAGTGCGCTAAGTATGTGTCTGTTGGACACGCTAGTGGCTAGCGATGTCGAGTAAGTTATGTATGTGGACTGTGTGGGCAGAGGTATGGGTGATGGACTGTAAGATTGGTAAGGGTTTGGTATGAAGTTGGATGTGGATTTGGATGTGTAAGCGCATGACGGAAGACAGAGAAAGTAAGTTGAGGAGCGAGGATTTGAGATGGGTCAATTTGGTTTGGAGCGTACGTCAGGGGTTCGGTAAGTAAGAAGACTTAGGCTTAGAGCCTTATGAGGGTTTATTAGACAGTAAGAGCGTGCATAATTGTACAAGCATAACGTACATATTATGAAGTGAAAAGTAAGAATAATAAGTGAGGTATTAAGTAAGAGGATGATAACGGGGATCTGCTGTGAGGAGCTCAGTTTGACGATGTAAGTAAGATGTCTGATCGTAAGTTGGATGTCAGAGGATGTATGCGTGCATAAGGATTTGTGTACGGTGAGTTATGTGTGACCTGGACGGGTAAGTGAAGTCTGCTGCCCCGACGAACTAGGGTTTCGATCGGGCTCAACTTCAGTTTGATCAGTCGAGGACTGAGGTTGTTTGGCATGATTGTACCGCCTAATATACTTAAGTCAAACTTGAATTATGAGAACGTTAATAATAGCGTTGTGAGTTTGAGACCTGAGGGTTCGACGGATTAAGTTCCGTGTTTGAGCTAGCCGATAATGAATCGGCTGAGCACTTCTTGTGTCTTGCCATGGTGGTTATCCTGTGGGATTTTTGTCTGTGTGCTATATAGAGCACCGGACGTCTGATGCTCTGTTGAGAGCGATGTATGTTTGATTTGGTCTATGTGCTGTATAAGCCCAGACGTTTGATACTCTGTTGAGAGCGAAGTATGTTTTTGGCTCAGTCTGTGTGCTGTACAAGCCCAGACGTTTGATGCTCTGTTGAGAGCGTTGTATGTTTCCGCCCAAGAGTGGCACTATACGTTTCTGCCCAAGTGGCACTGTATGTTTTCTGCCCAAGAGTGGCATTGGTGGCACTGTATGTTTTCTGCCCAAGAGTGGCATTGGCACTATAAGACCCATTATGGTGGGCAATCGTATGGCACTATAAGACCCCTTATGTGTGGGCAATTGTATGACCCTTTGTGTGGGTGTATGTTTGCGCGCTCAGGTAAGTAGTATCATGGATCTACTCTTACCTGTTTGATCCAGTGCCCCATGAGCATTGGTGTACCTTACCTTCGGAAAAGTCCATGGCATCTAGTCACTCTCTGGAGGTTAAGGTGATGCCCCAGTGGCTTTCTTTTCCTTTTCGACATTGGAGCTTATTAGCTGTAATGAGCTTCAGTGGTCGATAGTATGTATACGACTGTACGACTGAGTTTGTACGTTTTGAGTAAGCGTATGATGATGAGTATGTGCACGACTGTAAGATTGAGAATGTGCACGACTATAAGATTGAGAATGTGCATGATTGTAAGATTGAGGATGAGTACGACTGTAAGAGAGTAAGTATGAGCAAGACTGTAAGAGTTTGAATATGAGTTCGACAGTAAGTGTAAGACCATACGAGTAAGGTCGTACGAGTAAGTGTAAGATTGTACGAGTAAGGTCGTACAAGTATGTGTAAGGTTTGAGTATGCCTTGATGGCACGAGTATGTTTGTAAGACCCTGATTAAGGGTGTTTGAGTATGTTTGATATGATGGTGTGCTATGCCTGCTTATATGCTTATGAGCATAATTGTTATACATTGTTTGCCTCATGTTGAGTTGCATGACGCATGATTTATGAACTTATTGAGTTCGCCGTTTGGGATTTCCCCTACTGGGTATTTTTCTACTGAGTATGAAAATACTCACCCTACTTCTTTTAGCCCCGTTGTTCGGGAGGCTTTTGCAGGTTGTGTTGGTGAGCTCCTGGAGTTGAATGCTCATCTCTGCGGTGGATTGTTTCCCCCTCGACTCAAGTATAGTTGGTGTCACGATCTGATGTATTTGATGAGATTTAAGTGTATGTATTCTGGACTTTTAATTTGGATCAGATAGTAGACTGTTTATGGGACTTGTACTCGGGGATGCCTGGGAGTTATTTGTATTTAAAAATTCATGATCATGGTAATTTAGTCGTACGTGTGTTTTCGAGGAGCGCCTGAGGATATTTGATTTGATGGTACGATGTTTAACCGTATCATGTTTTAAATTATAAACTGTTTATACGGGTTTTGATTTTGTCATTTTGATTCCGATTTAACGTATAAAAAAAAATTTCTATGAGTTTTAAGAAAAATGGATGAAAAATCTCGGGCGTTGCATACATATCCACCTTCCTACTCCTGCCCACCTCCACCCGATGCACCCCTCCAAATGCAAGCTCGGCTCCAAAAATGGACGATGGCCTACCCACCTCCGCTCATTTCCCTCGTTGCCCATGGGATCATGGCCGCCCTCTCCATGCCCACCTCCCCCTCGCCCCCCTCCGCCCCGACCCCCTTCACCGCTGGCACCGACTATAGCTTCCGTGAGATCTTCCATCGGGATTTTGACCACAACTACAGTGGGCATCTACGTCATCAAGATGCTCTTTCATTGCAACAACCTTGCTCTCTTGGCCCGACGACACCAGCGATCATGCAGACATTCAACGATAGCTCCATGCACTGCTACATGTACCTTTTTTTTTTTAAATTCATGTGATTTCGTCCTTTAGAATGACAAAATGAGCTTAAACTTAATTTCGTCGTTCTAAATGACGAAATCACTTAATTCTTTTTAAAACGATTTCATCCTTTAGAATGACGAAATCAACTTAAACTTGATTTTGTCGTTCTAAAGGACGAAATCAGTTAGATTTTTTAAAAAAAAAGTCATGTAGGCGCCAACGCTTGGCTGACGCCTACATGACGAAAACCAACACCACTTTGGGAAATATTTCCCAAAGTAATTTAATTAGGTAAATAATTTTTTTAATAATTATTTAAATAATTTCCCCTAATTTATATTGGTTAAAAAACTATTCTGAATTAATTTTTTTTTACCCCCCAACACAAAATCCTGCATCCGTCACTGACCATAAGCTAGATCCAATTCAAGCCTCTATAGTCAAATTTTGCCATCGTAGCCAAAGTCATGAGAGCTATTGCCAAAGCTATCGCCGAAGCTAAAGCAATTATAAAAAATTATAATTTATATAGTGAAAGAAGTATGAGCAAAAAAAATTAGAAGAACGCAGTGAAAAAAATATACCTCTTATCCACTTCCTTTAGGGACACTAAAAAACCTGAAATCTGAATAAAATTATTGAAAATTAATACCCGCCCTAATTTGGTTTTAGTGTCTCTTCTTCTTCACCGTGTCCTATGCCCTGAGCTCCCTGATATCGCCTGGGCCCACCATTTAGAGTTTTACATGAGGTTGGCACAAGCAACACCCAACAAAATAAGCGATTTCCATGCAGACCATCGTCGCGCACTCACCCATAGGCCTTTCAGCCCATCATTCAAGGCTGAGGCTGCTGAAGCTAACCGCGGCTGCCACAACTCTCCCAACAAAGCCACCGGCGCAAAAAGACCCACCACGAACAGCACAGCAGCAACAGAGAGACAGTTTTGCCGTTGAATGTCGAATTAAATACTAAGGGTTAACAAATCTATACCCACTCAAATGCGTCGCACTGTAACTATAACCATATTCAAGCCGTTGCTGCCAACAATAAAGAAACTCAAAAGCAGCATTGGAAACGGCCAAAGGGTGACGACAAAACCACAAGGGGACGAGCAGTTAATTGGGATTCAACAATGCGGGCTGTCAATGGAAAAGCTGGCGCTGAGAACATTTCAATGAATAAGACTGAAGGCTTTTCTTTTTCTATACGTAAAGAAGATAGAAGATTGACTCTGATTGACTACTTTATTTATTTTACAGTAATAAATATTTTTAGGGGAAACACGAAGATGAAGATGGGTAAGGCTTCTGTCAAAAGGTGGGGATTGGGATGAGATCATCGCCTCTGGCCTGTGAGTAGAAAAAGACTGCGGAGGTGTTCAAGATAAGGTATTCGCCAATCGAGTTTGTTGCAATTACTTCTTTCTTTTAAACTTTTTTTTTTTTTTGGAAAAACAACCTTTGATGATTAACATCTTTAGCAGTGGAGCACTTCTCATATGAGCACTTCTGTGGGCAATCAATCCCTCGAGTGGTGAATATCGGCCAGTGTCCACATGGAGATAAAGCCCATTTGTTATTGGTGAATATCGGCCGGTGTTGGGCTTTAACGTAATTTTAAAGTTTATATGATAAAAGCCCATTCTTATTTGTGCCTAGGGCTATTAATGAGCCGAGTTAGCTCGTTGAATAGGCCTAGCTTGGCTCAGCTCGGTTCGGCTCGGCTTAAATTAAGCTCGACTCGAATCAAGCTCTACTCAGACTAGATTTGAGCTCGAATAGGTTCAAGCTAAGTTTGAGTAGACCCTTGCTTGACTCGGCTTGGCTCGAACAAAACTCGAACTTGATACTACTCGGCTCGAACTCGAACTCAAATATATTTTTAAAATTATATTTATATATATATATATATAATATAAAATAAATAATACATGTATATACATATTTTATATAAACATAATTATTAATTTAAATATATATTTATAACATACTCCCTCCATTCTAGATTAATAGCTTTATTTGATTAGTTCATTTTAAAAAATCTAATTGAGCTATTAATCTAGGACGAATGGAATATATAAAACGACATATAATCATATATATATATATATATATATCAATATTATGTATCATATATGATATATGAGATCCGTTTATATGAGTTAAGACTCACTCACGACTGTGTAAGCATCAATGTCATTCATCCTCATATTACAATCTAACAACACACATAACTCAGGAGACAAATTAGTTTATGTCTTCTTACGCCCTTAGATTGATATCTGATGGCCTATGATGTCTTGGCTCACATTGACGTATGTGAGCCTAAACTCAGATAAAATTTTTTCATGATATATATCCTTGTTAAATTGTAATGGATATATAATTTTTATATATGATATATATTTTATAAAAATAAAAATATTAGAGACACAATGTCCCAAATTAATAGCTCTATTTGATTCTTGGAGATGAACTAAAATTAGGTCAATTGAAAAACCAAATGGAGCTATAAGTATATGACGGAGGGTTAACATGATATCACACTAAAAGAAGCATAACATTTGAGGACCAACCTTAGTTTAGAAAAGAATGATTAGATATTTTTTAAAAGTTGAAGCATGACAATGGTATTGTCCTCATCTTACAAAAAATATATATTTTTACATGTACTTTAGAATTTTTTAGAGGCATACTAAGGCTAAAGAATAGTTTTTTTATTAGTGATTTATAAGCATGTAAAGAAAAGAAAACATGAAAAAGTAGTGACAATGTTGCCTAAATGAATTTTTATTTTTTGCATTTTTTTAGTGATTATATGTACATAAAGAGAGGAAAATAATAATGCTACATTTTTTTTTGCAAATGTAACTAAAACTTATTTATCATAGTTCTCTTCTTTCATAGTGACTATAATCAGATGTTCAAGGTGTAGTCGTAATACTTGTTGAAGTATATTTATTAATATTTAATACTAAAACATATTAGTGTTGTGCACGATCACCTAAACTACTTATTTTCTTGTTATTTAATTATATTAGGCTACTTTCTTTTATAATTCCCTTGTATTTGCTTATGAATTAGGAGAAATAATTGTATTAGGCCAGCTAGTGGACCGTGGGATAGCCGGACCCACTAGCTGGCATGACTCCCTAGGTTAGTGGGTCGGCTCCCTATATGGGTCGCCCCTCTCTTCTTTGTTGGTTATGCAATTGGATATTCACCTTCTTCTTCTCTTTCTTCCTTCTTCTTTCCATTTCCCTACATGAAACTCCAAGGTACTGATTGTGCCACAAAGGGCACATCATTGGTATTGGAACTTTTACAATCCCTGGCGATGGCATGAGGCAAACAAGCTGCCCCAGCCCCAGAAGTTCCACCTAAGAAGGAGGCTCTCGCCTGCTCTGGCATAAATCATGGCACCAATTCAGTCCTTGAGCATGGGCGTGGCCAAGGTTGATGCTCTGGGCCTGGCAGTGGCTCATCACCTCTTTTGCCCAGACTGCCAACTGCTGCCATGAGAAGGGGGGTCCGTCCCAGTCCCCAGGTCCTGTGCCCTTTGGCACAGTTGACCAAGCCGTGGATGAGAGGCGTTAGGCCTGGGGTATACGAGGCATGCCAAGTGTTCGGGAAAATGCCCCAATGATGTCACCTCTTAGAAATTTGTTTCAGGAGATGGAGGATGAATGGGAGGAGTACCTGAGACCCCGTGGCGGACAACGAGGAGGGGCTAAACCTCATTTGGCCCGCCTATAGTTCCCACGCTACAATGGGGATGACAACCCAGTGGAATGGCTGCACAAGGCTGAAAAGTTTCCTTCCACCTCTACGAGGACGCTTCTGTTTGGTTCCAAAGTTTCGAGAAGGAGGTGCGCTACCCCACTTGGGCGGCCTTCTCTGACGAGCTGTGCATTCAGTTTGGCCCAAATGAGTTCCAGGACTTCAACGAGATGCTCTCCACATTGCGCCAAACCACCACCGTCCAAGCCTATTACACGGAGTTCATGAAGGTGGCCAACCGCCTTCCTGTCTGGCCGGTGGCCGCCTTGGTGGGCACATTCAAGAGAGGTCTCAAACCCCAGATTTCTGAGGAGAAGTGCCACTTTCCATGCGCCAACATATGGGACATCGTGTGTCATGCACGAATTGAGGAAGAGAAGTTGGCCCGATAGCGGAGAAGGGGGCGGCTTGGGACCTTCCCACATTCCAGTGTCAGCGCTACCCCCCTTGCCAGCCCGAACAATAGCCCAGTGCTAGGCTGACCTGGCTAGCCATCCCCGCCGTCAGGCCAGATTGTCCGTCATCTTACACCGGCACAGATGGAGGAGCGCCGGTCCAACGGACTATGTTTCCATTGTGATGACAAGTTCATTCCAAGACACTGCTGTTTTGTCAAGGGCAGCTTCCTCATGGAGGAGATCGAGGTGGAGGACAGGGCGAACTCTTCCCACTATGACGATGTGCAGACCAAAATTTCTGTACATGCCTTCTTGGGGGCATTCACTCCTTGCACGATGTGGGTTCAAGGCCACCTCAAGCGGCAACAAGTGGCCATCTTGGTCAATAGTGGGTCTACCCTGTAATATCCCTAATTTTTTTGTAATTTTTTTGCTATTTTCTACAATTTTTGCAATGCTCTACAGTTTCTGGTTATATTTTTGATAAATAAATTTTAAGCTTTGGCGTATCTGTATTTGTAATATTCGTGACCGTAAGAGTCGGGAGTAATGTGTAGTCGCAGGTCATGGGCCTCGACGCATCCCATAAATTTTTCAGCGCGAAAATCAGACAAGACGTAGGAGACCAGAAACGAGAAGAGATAAAAAAAAGGAAAACAAAATATACATAACGCGGATTGGGCGCGCCTCAGCACGCCTAACCCGCGGGGTGAATAGTGAGGGGCTTCACGGTTGAGGCCAGAGGTGCCGCCGCCGGTGGCCACTGGCTTCCGTCCGATCGGCTACGGCCTGGCGATGCCGCCACCACCTCCCTGGCCTGGCCCCACCGGCAGCCGCCGCCCCTCTCCCTCTTTCTCGTTTTAGCCATTTTTGAGAGCTTTTCACCGGATATGCCGTTGTCTCTGCCTACATGGATGCCACCCGGCTGCCACAGCTCCGCCCCGGCCACGGTGACCTCCAGCCACCGCCGTCCCAGCCTCCCCGCCCCCGGTTCGCTGTCGTGAGGTAAAAATGGTTTCGCCTCCATTTTTTCGATTTTCTGTTTGTGACGACCTGCGGCCGTGCTGCCGGTCGCCGGCCACCTTGGCCCAGCCTTGGGCCTTCCCCCAGCCCAGCACTGCCACCCCGGCCGCCGCCTTGGCCGCCGTCTCCCTCAGCCCCCTCCGCTCTATTTCGAACGGGATAAAAAATCCCTCTTTTTATTTTGTTCCCGTTTCTCTGTGTTGTGAACCACGGATGTGCTGTTGATCTCCAGCCATTGGCCTCCTCCCAGACCAGCGACAGCAAGGCCACCGCCTTGGATTGAACCGCTGCCTTCCCGGTCTTTCACCCATTCTTCCGCCCTTTTCTGGTTCAGACAAAACATTTATTTATTTTTGGTTGTTTTTCTGTGCTGAGTTATCGGAGGAGCTTGGCTCACCTCACCTGCTCCATCTCGAGCAGACGACGACAAGGTGTCGAGGTTTGGCCCCGCTCACCTCGATTGGTTTCGATTCATTTGTTTGGTCGACCTACATCAGAGTATAGTTTTCGATCGTGACATTCATTTTTTGCTATCGAATGTTGGACGACATCGAGTCGACGTCCATTTGACTTGCCACAATCCGGCGACTGCCAGGACCTGTCTTCTCTTAGGTCTAGCCCCCGGCCATGTCGGGCCGTTCATAGCTTGGCAAGGCGTGTTTGCCGCCCCAATTTAGCCCACTATCGCCCTACCTAAATCGGGTCTTGGGTCTCTTCAATTTTCTAATTGGCTATTCTATTGCAGACAACTGTAGATGTCGGCTTTACCCAATAACAGAAAGGGGCCGCCGCTCCCGACCTCCTCTGCACATCTTCTGCACACACTAGACATCCCTAAACTTTGGGATACGTCTCTTATTGCTGCTAATGGGAGCCGCTCCAAACCAAGCCATCATGTTTAGCTTGGGATTTCGTGAACTTGGGCTGCGGGTCCAATCAACATGGGCTCTACCTTGGCCCAGTGACGGCTAGGGCCAGCACTTCTGGCCCGAATTTACCTTTGCACCCCCACTTTCTATTACACACAGCCTGGAACATACGAGGAAAGAGTCCTCGAATTTAGATCCTTCCAAGCGGAAGTAACATAGTTAGCCATTAAACTCAACCCATCGAAGGCTCGACCGATGTCGTGCCATATCCTCCATCGTAAGCCGTGCTTAATGCACGATTATCCGTACGATGAGTTGGTTGTGGGTAGCATTTAGAAATGGCGCTACCTTTGTCGGCCTCTTACGCTAGGCCTTAGTGCCTCAACGTATGTTTAGGAAATGTCTCCACCACTAGGCAATATGGTCGTTAAAGCCCTCCCCCACCTTGTGAGGCTTCGATGATGTAGAATTGCTGCCATTGGATGTGGTATGCTGTCCATTTTCATGTTTTGTCACCAACAAAGTGTTTTAAACCGTTGGCTGACCTCCAATTAGTCAGCCCCTATTCTGTGGTCATTCTTGCCATTTCTAGTGGCACGACCTTGTATCTGCCCACCTAGTGCGCGCAGTCTTATGCTTTGAGTGTAATTAATCTAACCTTATCGAGATTAATTCCAGCATCTTTGAAAATCCTTGGGACACAACTCTCTCAGTGCGATGCTTTTGGCCGCCTATTCCGCTATCGACGCCGCCACCGTCATTTGCTCGCCATCAAACTCTTGTGGATTACGAGGTGGGGGACCTTGAACTTGTAATTTCATTATAGCATGCTTTAATTGTGTAGTAACATTCTAGGAGTTTATAATTTAATGTTTTGCATGATAATGCTAATTAAATGAGCATGCTTTATATATGTGAATCATGCATATGTTATGGACTAAAGGTCTGACAGTAAGTAATTAGTGAATTGTATGTGTGTGATTTGAGTATGTGATAAATATGTGTGGTCGGTGAGCACGAGTATGTGCGTTTGTTTGTAAGTTTGTCGAAAAGGTGCTTCGTAGGCTACGACATGGAAATGGTGATGGTATGACAAGCGAGGAAAGATGTAAGATGGACTGATGAAGGTTGGATTTGATGAGATTGAAGAATTAGTTTGGTTTGAGTCGGGTGGTATGTGGAGCATTGAGCAGAAGACGTAAGCAATGTAAGGATTTAGAAGACTTATGGTTTTGAACATCTTGGGGGATTGTGAGTTAGTAAGAGAGAACGACATAATTGTACAGGCATAATATACGTAATATGAATTGTAATGAAAGAATAATGAGTAAGGAACTAGTAAGAGTTTGATGACATGACTTAGGTCAAAAAGGGTCTCATTTGAGGAGTTCGAGTAAGAAGATTCAGTTTTAAGGCGGATGGTGTAAGTTGTAAGGCCGTAAGTATATGATGGTAAAATTATCAGTTTGGAATTCGAGTTTAAGTAAGACTATGCAGAGATCGGTAAGGCTGTAAGTGTAAGAGTGGGGGATGAGTTAAGTAAAGAATTCTACCTTTGTGGATTGGAACTTCGGGGCAGGCGTATTTCTAGCCTTATGGGCTGAAGAATGTAAGACGGAAGTAGTTCCAAACATAATTGTACATGCATAAGTTACCTAATATAAACTTGAATCGTAAGTAACCCTAATTTGTTAACGTTGTGAGTTTGAGACTGAGGGTTTCGACGGATTAAGTTCTGTTTTGTGCCAGTCAATAAGTAATCGACTGAGCATCCTTTCTGGTCTAGCCATGGTGTTTTCCTGCGGGATTTAGTCTTGGTGCTGTATTTCAGCCCAGACGTTTGATGCTCTATTGAGAGTGATGTAAGTTTCCACCCTTCGTGGGCTTTGTATATTTTCTGCCTACCGATGGCATTGTATGTTCTGCCCAAGAGTGGCACTGTAAGATTCCTGCCCAAGAGTGGCACTATATGTTTTCCGCCCTTAGTTGGCACTGTATGGCCCTTGTTGGCACTGTATGGCCCCAGAGAGTAGGCATTTGTGCGCTCAGGTAAGTAGTATCATGGATCTGCTCTTACCTGTTTGATCCTATGCCCCATGAGCATAGGTGTGCCTTGCCTTCGGAAAAGTCCATGGTGTATAGTTGCTCCCCGAAGGTTAAGGTGACGCCCCAGTGGCATTCCATTCCTTTCCAATGCGGGAGCTTATTAATTGTAATGAGCTTCAGTTGTCGATAGTATGTGTACGATCGTAAGAGTAAGTTGTATGTTTTAGAGTCTGAGTAAGTTGTACGTGTAAGACTTAGAGTAAGTGTGAGCTTCTTTGGAAGACAATAAGAGTAAGTTTATGAGTATGTGTATGTTGTACGAGTAAGTTTGTGAGACTTTGATTCAGATAGTAAGCGTAAGTGTAAGTGTAAGCTTCTAAGGAAGATGTAAGAGTACATTTATGTGTAAGAGTATGATTGTACGAGTAAGGTCGTACAAGTAAGTTCGTACGAATAAGGTCGTATGAGTAGGCGTATGTTGTAAGTGTAAGCATACGTTTGTACGAGTAAGCTGATAAGACTGATTCAGAGTGTAAGTGTAAGAGCATGATATATGAGTAAGTGTAAGTTCTGTTTGTATGATGATTTGTATGCGTGACAATATTTATACTTCTTATTCTTTTTGCTTCATGTGTGATTGCATGGAAGCATCTATATATGAACTTGCGGAGTTCATTGATTCATTTTTCCCCTACTGGGTATTTTTCTACTGAGTATGAAAATACTCACCCTATCTTTTTAGCCCCTTTGTCCGGAGGCTTTTGCAGGTCGATCGATAGCTGTTTGAGACTGGATTCTTCCCCATGGTGGACAATTCTTCCTCGACTTTGAGCGCAGTGAAATTGCAGTAAAGTTATGTGGAGTTTGTGCTACGATCTCATGAATTGACTAAGGTGAGAAAATTATGTTATCTACTGGACTTGTGTATGTATGTTCGATTTATTTTCAAACTATGAAAGAACTTGTACTCAGAGATGCCTGAGAGGTTTTTGTTTTTAAAACCCATGGCCATGATAGGTTTTAATTATACGCTTTTGTTTTAGGTCACGCCTGAGAATATTTGTTTGTTTTAAGATGATTTAATTTATGAAAGTTGTTTTCACACCTTTTGAATTTTGTTAATTTAGTTGATTTACATCTGTGTTTTGAAAATTAAATTTTAGTACAATTTTAAAGTAAATGTGTGGAAAAACCTCGGCCGTGACAGTTGGTATAAGAGCCTAGGCAATCTGACTACAAGTTCATAACAGTCGCAAGCCCAGAGTCGTGGCACGTAAGAGTAAGTTAGAACTTTGTTGGAGGGAATCTGGAGAAAGATTTTTCTCCTAATTCTGCTTCTTTCTGCACTTAAGCAGTGTCAAATTGGAGTGTAGTAACTGTGGAGAGTAAGGATTGGTAAACTCTCGCTTTTGATGCTTGTGGACAGAACTGAAGGCGGTCACAGAGCAATTTGTGAATAGGAAGTGGTGGTTGAATTTTTGCAGAATCCGGGTGATCATAATGTGGTTAAGGCCACCTACGCTTTGACAGATAACAAAAGTGATTAGTAAAAATCTGTCAAATGTGCCTATTTTGGAATCGGTCAGCCTTTGACCGAATTGGAGTTATGAAGGCTCTTTGGGGGGATATTTTCTGTAACCTTCATTTTGAAAGGGTTGAAGTTCTTTTTGTTGTTTGTAAGGGAGAAGGTAAGGAACAAAGTTGAAATCTGCTCCATTCTCATTTGGTGATTTGTGTATATGAGGAAATTTCTGGAAGAGATTCCAAGCCTCCTTGATGGTAAACAGTTTGGAGTTAATTATCTTGGCACTGGATGGTGTTGTGGCTACTATCGTAGGAGTTCTAAGAAGAGAGTGCTGACTTATTTTGGATCGGTGTTTGGTTGGTCACGTAGTAAGCGGTCGTAAACCTCCATAAGAAATATGTGCTTAAGTGCCCTAATGGTCAGGATGATCTCATCCAGGGTATTTGAGAAAATTAGCTATTCAGGTGAGGCAGCACATTGTTGAAGGTGCAGAGCCTGTGGGTGAGTATGCTTGAGAAGTCATTAATGGATTAAGTCTAGAGCAGCTGTGCTTTTTCAAGGATATTTTCACATGTTTCTCTGATGACATATCAAGGTTTCTGCATGAGGAAAAGAGGTGGAGTTCATTGGGAGTTAGTGCTTAGTGCACTCCTTATCTCTATAGTATCATAGTGGATGTCCTATTAGAATAGGTCGAGCAAAGAGGAGAGTTGGCAGAACTTGAGGTGAAGAACTGCACTTGACTGAGTGCTTTTCCTTATGGATTATATTGGTTTTGCCTACGAAGGAAGTCCTTGCGGTCACACATCGACTACCCAATGCTATACTGAGTGATTTTCAAGAATGAGTCTTTTGCTTAGGTGTGATGACCTTGATCATGAGTGAGGGTCAACTAAGGATTTTGAGGATTGACTTGAGTTCTAATTATGATTGGTTTAAGGTTTGGGACGAGGATATTTCTATGACAATGTTGCAGACTCGATGCGATGATTTTGAGGGTTGAAAGTGGTCATTGTGGATTGGTTGATGAAGTTGTTGTTTGTTCTACCCTTTGGTCAAAGGCTATTTAACAGTAAGGATATTGACAGCAGAAAACTTATGTGTGGTGGCACCTTTGATTGGAAAGGCTCTTGGGAATAACACTTGCCATTTAATGAGTTTATTTATTGTAACGGCTCATTTCAGTAGTGGATCGACTCCTGTGAGTCTTTTGTGGATGATATTGTTATCCCCGGTTAGTTGGATGAAGTAAGGGAGCGTCGGGTGCTCTAATTTGAATTTGTTTGACACTATGTGGATAGCTTGAAGTTAGCTAGAGCAAGGTTGCAGACAACGTAAGGCTGACAAAAGAATTATACATATAGAAGGTGAATGGATCTTGAGTGTGAGATTGGCTATTTTGCATTTACACACGCCTTTTTGACGTGGGAAGTTGTAACCTCGAGAAGTGGATTCTTTTAAAATCCTCGAGTGGATTGGAAAAGTAAACATGAAGTTATCTTGGAACCTCAACTCACTGAGGTGAGCAATGGTCCCTTGTTTAAGGTACACTCTGATTGAGCGTCATCTTGGTTTAGCAGTTGAGGAGCACTTGTATTAAACCTTGTCAGTCAAAAGGAGGTTTTGAAGACTAGGATCATTCCTATGGTGAAGAACTTGTGGCGATGTAATTTCTCCTGAAATGGCAATGTGGCATGTTCTTGCGGATTTAAGAGAGTTATATCCCGAGGTATTGCTTGTTTCAGTTGTACGCTGTAAGTTGATTATGAAATTTCGAGGAAGAAATTTTTCTAAGGGGGCGGACGTGGTGTTAGGGGTCTAGTGGTTATAGGAGCTCGACGACGTGGTTTGAAACTTCAGGGACATGGTTATGGACTTTGATGTTCAGGGGCAGCGGGTTCGGATTGAAAGGTCCTGGCCAGGCACTCTCCTCACATCCTAGTTGGTGAGTTTTTTCTTCTAGTTCATGCCCCAAGGGTTCCTCTTGCAGCAGCGGGCAACATTCAAGGTGCCTCAGGATGAGCCGCCCCCGGATCTTCTTGAGTTATTGGCTGAGCATTGGGATGTGTTTGCTAAACCAAAGGGTCTTCCTCCAAAGCGGCCTCATGACTACCATATCCCCATCATTCCTAGGGTGCCACCGGCCAATGTCCGCCCTTACCATTATCCTCACATCCAGAAGTCAAAGATAGAGCGTCTCATGGCTGACATGCTTTAGTCCGACATCATCCGTCCTAGCACAAGTTACTACTCGTCCCCAATGTTGTTGGTTTGAAAAAAGGATGGTACTTGGCGGTTTTTTGTGGACTACCGAGCCTTAAATGCCATCACCGTCAAGGACAAATATCCCATACCCGTGATCGAGGAGCTTCTGGATGAGCTGGCTGGTGCAAAGGTCTTCAGTAAACTTGACCTTCGATCGGGTTATCATCAAATTCGGGTGTAGCCAGCCGATGCGCACAAGAGAGCTTTGCGGACGCATGACGGCAATTTCAAGTTTCTCATCATGTTGTTCGGGCTAACCAGCGCCCCCTCCACCTTCCATAGCCTCATGAATGATCTCTTCAGGCCTTACCTCTGGTGCTACATCTTGGTCTTCTTTGATGACATCCTTGTTCACAACTAGTAGTGGGCTGAGCACTTGGAGCATCTCAGGTCGGTCTTCTCTGTTCTATGAGATAACTCTTTATTTCTTAAGTGTTCGAAGTGTTCCTTTGGTAGCCCACAGGTTGATTACTTGGGACATATCATCTCACGGGACAACGTCACCACTAATCCATCGAAGGTGGCCGCCATGCTTACTTGGCCACCGCGCACTAGTGTCTAAGCGCTACGAGGTTTTTTGGGCCTCACTAGCTATTATAGGTGGTTCATCAGCCGGTACGGGGAGATTGCTCGGCCCCTTACAAAGCTTCTCAAGAAGGGGGCATTCGGTTGGAATGAGCTTGCCCAAGCGGCATTTGAGGAGCTGAAGCAAGCTATGGCATCTGCCCCTGTTCTAATCTTACCCAATTTCAGCTGGCCCTTAGTGGTTGAAATAGAAGCTTCGGAGATGGGTCTAGGGGCGGTTCTGCTGTAGGACGAGCGCCCCATTGCCTACAAGGCTTTGGCTGGCCACTCTTTGTCCCTGTCCGTTTATGAGAAAGAAATGTTGGCTATTGTCCTCGCCCTCGACAAGTGGTGGCCTTACTTACTTAGCCGCAAGTCCTTGATCCACACTGACCACCAGCCCTTGAAGTATTTCCTCGAGCAGCGGGTGTCCACTCCCTCATAGTAGCGTTGGGTCAGTAAGTTATTTGGCTATGATTATGAAGTCGTGTACAAGAAAAGGGTCGGAAAACACCAAGGCCGACGCCCTTTCTCGCAGCTCTACCCTAGGATCATGCTTGGCCCTTTCTACTCCGTCTTGCCCCTTCATTGATGAGTTGAGATGGGCATACATTGATGATTCTCAGACCTAGGCACTGATTACATCTCTCCAAGCCGACCCAACTGCTCGTCCTTTCTTTGTGTGGCGGGATGGCCTTCTCTTTTGGAAGGACTGCCTTTGGGTACCTGATGTTGATGATCTTCACAGGCGCATTCTCTCCCACTTCCATGACACTCTAGTGGCCGGTCATGAAGGAGCATTCCGTTCTTATAAGCGGGTCAGCCAGAGCTTTATGTGGCAGGGTATTCGATGCACAGTCCAAGAGAATGTGGCCACTTGTGATGTCTGTCAAAGGGCAAAGGCTGCCACTACCTCTCCTGTAGGTTTGCTTCAGTCCTTGCCTATCCCTGATAAGGTTTGGGAGGATGTTTCGATGGATTTCGTGGAGGCCTTGCCCTTGGTGCAAGGCAAATCCGTGATTATGGTGGTGGTAGACCGGTTGTCCAAGTACGCTCACTTTTGTGCTCTGAGACACCCATTCACCGCCAAGATAGTGGCAAAGCTCTGTGTTTGGGAGGTGGCCAAACTACATGACATGCCTCGTACTATTGTCTCTGATCGTGACCGGATCTTCATATCTCAGTTTTGGCGGGAGTTCTTCACTTTATAGGGCACTTCTCTCCACATGAGCATCGCTTATCACCCCCAGACGGATGGCCAAACAGAAGTGGTAAACCAATGCTTAGAGCAGTACCTCCGTTATTTCACTATGTCTCAGCCCCGCAGATGGCTTCAGCTTCTTCCCTGGGCGGAGTGGTCATATAACACTACCTATCACACCCGTGCCAATTTCACTCCTTTTGAGGTGTTGTATGGTCATCCACCCCCAACTGTGTTATCTTATGTTCCTCATAGCTCCTCTGTGGTTGAGGTGGATTATATGCTCCAGACATGGGACGAGGTTCTTCGACAGCTCAAGGAGAACTTGTACTATGCTCAGAACAGGATAAAGCAAATTTATAATGGACATCACACTGACAGGGAGTTCGCAGTGGGTAACTTAGTTTATGTCTCTGTTCTACCTTAGCACCAGACATCCTTGTTTCAGCCCGAGCATTCCAAGCTCGCCCCCCCGTTTCCATGGTCCCTATGCTGTGGAGGAGCGTATCGGCCCAATGGCTTACCGCCTTTCTCTACCGCCTGACTCATTAGTCCACCCCATCTTTCATGTCTCCAGGCTGTGCCGATGCATCAACGACATGTCCTTGGCCACTGATGCTCCACCACCCCCCTTGATGAGCCCGGTCCAGCCTTCTGTCCCTGTTCCCTCCTCATTGTTTGATAAACATCGCATCCGTCGCTCAGGTCACATCATTACAGAGGTGCTCGTTGCTTGGCAGGGTTAGCCCCTAGAAGATGCTACATGGATCTCTGAGGACACGCGCGTTCATGGCTCGCTACCCGACTTGGTCGCTTTGAGGTCAAGGCGAATAGCGGAAGCGTCGTGGAGTGTTGTGCATGGTCACTTGGACTACTTATTTTCTTGTTATTTAATTATATTAGGCTACTTTCTTTTATAATTCCCTTGTATTTGCTTATGAATTAGGAGAAATAACTGTATTGGGCCAGCTAGTGGACAGCGGGATAGCCGGACCCACTAGCTGGCACGACTCCCTAGGTGAGTGGGTCGGTTCCTTATATGGGTCGCCCCTCTCTTCTTTGTTAGTTATGCAATTGGATATTCACCTTCTTCTTCCCTTTCTTCCTTCCCTTTCCCTACGTGAAACTCCAAGGTACCGATTGTGCCACATCGGGCACATCAATTAGTATATGTGATACTTCATATATTTTAGATTTATATATAGATTATTTTTCTTTTTTTAGTTCGAGCCCAGTTCGAGCCTAGGCTTATAATTCACTTATTAAAGTTTGAGCTCGAGCTCGAGCTCGAGCCAAGCTTTGGATTTCTAATTCGAGTCGAGCTTGAGCTAAAAGTTTTGAGCTTATTCGAGCTCCGAGCCAAGCTTCAACAATTCGAGCTCGAGCCATAAAAGCCTAATAATTGGCTCAGCTCGGCTTGCTAACACCCCTATTTGTGCCTAATCTATCCACGTGCAAAATTCGTTTGTACATAGCCACGTTGTAGTCAACTTCTATCTGTTGTAGTATTAGAGTGGTAGGGTTGACCCTCAATGTTAGGGCAAGCCCACCTTCTCTATTTTTAATACAAGAAATTTTAAAAAATATTATTTTAATTTTTATAGTTTATAAAATGGAGGCAAAAACTATATCATTATAGAATGAATATATCCTAATTAGGTTAATTCTTAATCATCTATCTATCATTTGTAATTGTAATTCAAAACCTTAAATATAAGAGTCTTTTCCATATTGCCTCACCGAAAAATAGAAAATTTCATATTCCCTATATTTTAAACGGAAATGCCATATGACCCATTTATGGACAAAATTGCCCTTAGGTTTCCACTATATCATATGTTTTAAAGTAGAGAGTAATAAATGAACACCAGAATAGTGCTACAATGTTTCGGTGTGCCAGGAGTCATTGGCGGTGAACGGAAATCACCGGTAGGAGGTGACAGGCGGTGACTCCCCGGTGGGCGTCGATAAAGAAGAAAAAAAATGTCTTTTGACACCGTAGATGCTATGTGATTGCTCCAAAGGCTGCATTTCGCAGAATCGATCCTTCTTTTATACCAATCATGGATAGGATTAGTAGTTGCATCCATTATAAATTAGAGATAGGCAATAATGGCGTGTATATTGGTGGAATGGCACAGTTGATGAACATTCATCCATCGGTGAGCTTCGGCGAGCTGTTGGGGCAAGTCAAAGCATGACTTTCCATCAATGGCAATGTTAGTTTGAAGTATTTAATTCCATCCTCCCAATCCATCTATGATAAATGAATTACAAGACGATGAGTGTAAGGACCCTCATCTTTAAACCAGTTTTGGTTTTATTTAATTATTGGCTTTCGTGAGATTTACGTGTTTTCTGATCTTATTCGGTGATTTCATACATAAATAGAGTTTGTGATGGTTTTAACCAAAATAAACTTCAATATTAGTGGTTTTAAGTGATTTTAAACCAATTGTGAATTTTTGGAATTTTTCGGAATTTTCACTATTTTCCCATAAATTAGGGTTTTGGCGGGACCCCTGTGGGCCCCACCGTCGAAAATTTTATTTTTGTGTCAAATGAACCTAGACATATACTTAAGGTCACACAAAAATTTTCAGAATTTTATTAGGCTTAATTTGTGCTTAAATTTGCAAAATAACCACTTTTAGCCTACTTTTCATATTTACACCCCAAAACTTACCTATGCATACCCCAACCCTTACTATAAAAGGGCAAACCAGAGCCATTTCCATTTTTGGGAATAGGCTAAGGAAGGAGGCTGGCCTAATCCCCACTTAGGCCCGAATTAGAAGCCGATTAAGGTAAGCTTACTTTCATTAAGCACTAATCCTTGGTTTTCTTCTTAATTTCTTCCAAATCTACCATTTTCCCCTTGATTCAATTCGTTTTTGACCATCAAAAGCTACTGATTTGTGTTTTACTACAAACCCTAACATTCAAAATTCGATTTTTACTACCAACAAGCCCTAGATCTAAGATTTAATTAGGGATTTCTTGGGTAAATCGATTTCTATTAGAGTTTAATTCAAACTCATTGTGTTTCAAGGATTTCAAGAAGGGTGACTCTTCAATTCGAGCTTAATCAAGTGCTGAGGTAATGGGTCTTCGAAATCTCTGTTTATCCATGGTAAAATTCTTCATTTTTGGCTTATTTCGAAATGGTTTGCTTGATTTAGTGTGTTAATGGTAAGATTAGAAAATGGAATTATTTAATCCCGATTTCTTAGGGTTTTGCATTATTATGGTATGGTTTGATGTTCTGGAAGTCAAGAAGGACTTTTGATGATGATTAGGGTGTTAGATGTGGATTTGAAGTGTTATCTATGGTGTTTCGGTTTGGATTTGCGAAAGGAAGAAGATGACTGTTCTGCCGTGTTGGCGATCGATCGGCCCTGTAGGGCGATCAATTGGCTGAACTGTAAATTTTAAAATTTTGCGTGTAACCGATTGATCGGCCTATAGGGCGTTCGATCGGCTACACAGGAAATTGTATGTTGTGCATATGATGTCTATTTTGATGATTCCACTTTAGCTTGCCAATTTTATATGAATTTAAAGTGTTTTAAGCTATGTTAGGCTACTGGAAATGCATGCTATTGAGTTTATGGAGTTGAGATATATGCTTAGAGATGGTGGAATGACTTATGTTTTGTGGTATGATGTTGGAATCGTTATCTTGAAATTATGAATGGTTGTTTCCCTTTGGTTAAGCATATTTTCAGTAGGACTACAATCATTGTTGGACTGATTTGTCATGATAGATTATGGTTAATGGTGTGTGAATGTTGGTGAATGCCATGACTCAATGATGAAATGAGTGATGTTATATGTGTTTAGCATTTGTGGTTGAGTTTTGAATCTAGCTATGATTTCAACGATTCTTCTTCTATGATTTCCGCTGGAATTCATGTTTAGATGGAAATTCACATGTGTAGTGTGGTAGTGAGTTTAATTTCAAGTATGTTGGCATGCATTATGTGAAATGCTTCTACTAGACACACACACACATGTGGGGTTAAATGATGATGTTGAAGCTTGATATTGTGATTATGAATGATGCATTAGGGGCTAATGAGAGCACTTATCATGGATTAGGATTCATGTATGCTTTGCCCATGTATGTACCATGCCGCATGCATCATGAAAATGGATTTCCAATTGAGGCTTCATCGTGATTAATCGGATTTGACCGATTGGATACAATGTGATGAAATTGTGTGCCGGATTGATCGGTCGTGGGTTAATCGCAAGTTGATTGGTCCGAAAGGACATGTTTTGATTTGAGTTCCTGTGTGGAACGAGTGCACTCCCCGGGTTGAATCTTGTTAAATGGAATGATGTGGGGACGAGTTGTGTACTTGTCTTGCGGATTGTGAGAATGTTATTATGAGTGTCATCTGGACCCTGAGAATCCAGTGTGGTATGCCGTGTGCACCCCGCTACCACGTGTTCTAGGGTTCTCTGTGTGAGAACTCGGGCTCTTCCCTCCGCAGGAGATGTCCCTGGGCGAACACCCCTACTCTAGATTCTCTGTGTGAGAATGGGACATCCTTGGCCAGGATCGTCCAGGGCGAGCAGCATTAGGGATTGACAACCCCGATTTTTCTTTAAATTCTTGTGTAGAATTTTGGACCATGACACGCCTTCGTAGCCTTGTCTATGCTCCTGTCTGTGTGACATTAATGTGTGATTACTCCTTGATGGAGGTTGATTTTGATGTTATGCATGTGGAATATGTATGTTAGAGATACATTCATGCAATTCGATTTGATATAATGCATGTGGGAATATGTTTGTTAGAGATACATCCATGCAGGATTGGTTATGATGTGAATGCATGTGGGAATATGTATGTTAGAGATACATCCATGCAGGTTGATTATGCACTGTGATGCAGTTTTAAGTGATATGTATATGTGATCAGAAAGTGATGCACCATGTAAATTGTTGATTTGAATGATTATATCACTATGCTATCGTATTTTCGATGTTGTTAGTGATATTAAAATCATTGCTGAGTTTGTTAAACTCACCCCTCTTTGTGTGTTTTGATTTGGGGCTGCGTGGTGCGACACGCAGACGGACAGGATCTCCTCTTCGAGGAAAGGTCGGAGGTGGCTTGGATATGATCATGGAGATCGTTGGGTGACTTACCTTCTTTTGTTTCATGCTTTATGTTAGAACCTTTGTGTAGGGTTCTTTGTGTTGGATTGATGTCACATGCTACAGTTATGTTTGCTTAAGTCTTATTTTGAGCCGGTGTGGGCTTTACAAATCTAAGCTTGTGGGTTTGAGATTGTTGTTTACTTTGTGATAAGCAACCCTTTTCTTTCCCTTTTATTTACTCTTGCTCAAAGGATTGTGCGTACTCCATGTTTTTGTTAATCGCCCGTGGTTAGGGTTAAGTCTTCTGCTAGATCGTTTCTCAATCTTCACTTCGTCACCCCCGCGCGCTTGACTGGCCCTTGGACCGGGTTCGGCTCGGGTCGGGCATTGCCGGGGCGTGACAATGAGGACCTCCAATCAGTGTTCTCCATTCATAAGAAGACGAATAAGGAGGTGTTATCATTGTATGTCGAGATTGAAAGAGCACAACAATGGTGATAAATCACCATCACCATGTGTAGAAAGGAACTAGACAGTCAATAGAGCTAAATCACCGGTCGTAATGGCTCATCCCAGCTCTAATGTCGGTTCATACCGGATTCAATGAAACACAGTTCATATTTGAAACTGTTAGGTAACAATGAATCTTTCGATTATATGCAATTGGACTCTTTCGTGTACTCGAGACCATGATATCGACCATATCGTGTTAAGTTAAAATCATATCATGTGAAGAAATAAACATGACGTGTAATATATCGCGACATCCACATGTGATATATCAATTATGAGTTGCAAAGTAGTTATAATAACACGACATGCTTTCATGTCGTGATTTTGATAACATGCTTTGAATTGTAAGTGTGTTAACCGAATACACGATGTCGACTGATGTCATATTTTTTTAACACGATAATGTGGAATGCAGATTGGGAGAACCGGGAAACTTGCCCTCAACAAAACCATGTCAATCTTATTTTACCAATCTAACGAGTACAGAACCTGAAATAGAAGTCAATCAGAATAGATTAGAGGAATTGTCACCACGATGGGTGGGACAAGGACTTCATTTGATAAGTACGAACCTGCATACAGCCCTTGTAATTACAATGATGAAGAAGGCGAAGTAGTTGAAAATATGTGGGGTGAGGATTAGTGGTACGATAATGATATAGTTGACATGGAAAGTATGACCAAGAAGAATTTGGAAACAGCGAGGTTCCCTGTAATGTTGACATTGACGCGGATGTAGATTAGGATACAATAGATGATTTAAACATGTTGGAACCAACTATTGGTGAAGGCCAACTAATGACGGGCAGTATGCAAGCTAAGGATTACAAGAGGCTCTTCGAATTGGGTGCACATTTTCTAAGCCTGTTGCATTTCAAGAGGGTCTTGATCGACGTAGCAATAAAGGCAAATTTTACATACCGTGTTGTGGATGAAAACTAATACATACGCCACAAAGTGCTCCAATCATTCTGGTAACTGGTACATAAGGGCTTCAAATATAGGAGATCATGTGACTATCACGAGGTTAGTGCCGAATCATTCATGTGGAACCCAAAGGAAGTCAACAGACCATCCCCTAGCATCGCACCTTTGGATTGCAAGAAAATGTTATGGCCTATTTAAAGACTCAGTGGTCATTATACCTAAGAGCATAGCAAGTTATATTTCGAAGCATTGGGGCATAACTGCAAACTACAAGAAATGCTGGCGTGCAGGTAATCCATGAGAATAATCGAAGTGTTGATTTAGTTTCACAATATGTTAGTCTAGCATGTTATCGTTTACACGCTTATACTATAGTCGTATTAAATGCTCACATGACATACGTAAATATCATGTTAACATGAACACAATGAGTCATCGTGCATAGATTCCGATCACATGAATACAAACAATGTCGTGTGATCGGGAACATGATGTAAGCCAATGTCGTATAACTTTTACTAAATTGTATTCGGTCGTGCAAGTAAAGCACTGACTGATTTAATAGATGGGGACCCAGACGAATCCTACTGCATACTTCCTGCTGACGGAAGGTAGATAGAATATATAAATCCGGGAAGTATAGTTGTTTCAATGAGATCATGTGATATTCCCGGGCCTATAGGTGGGTATGATTTCAAAAGAGTATTTTGGATGTTTGGCCCCATTGCGAGAGCTTTTAGGACAACACTTAGGCCGTTGCTAACAGTAGATGCAACTTTCTTGAAAGGAAAGTATCCTCGATAACTATTGATAGCAACTGCACTGGACGTGAACAATAATATGTTGTGCTTTGCATTTGTAGTGGTTGAGAACAAGTTCAAGAAAACATGGTGCTGGTTTCTTGAGTTGCTTAGAAATCATCTATTCTCTAATCCTCTAGCCGAGTTGGATACAATCGTTTTTGATAGACAGAAGGGATTGGTGATCATTTATAATTAAACCCTTTGCAAGTGTACAAGGTAATTGTACTAGGATAAGTATTTAAGGGTTGTCGAACCTCAGGGACGGATGGATTATCACTAAATCTAGAGAAGAATTTGCTGATTAAAAACTAAATCAAACTTAAACTTTAATAAGGTAAAGGAAATAAATCAACTAGTCTAAAAATAAGAGATTATTATGATAGAAATTACTTAGGAAATCGAATCCACTATAGAACCATAACAATTCCTTAACTTTTAATCTAAATCTAGTGTGAACATGAATAAGTATTCTCAGATACAAGCTAGAATTACTTTAGAAAGAATCATTAATTAACTTCCATGGCATAAACTATCTTCGACAATAGCACGGATCATCTACACTAAACTAGCTATAGGCATGACCCGTCTAATCTTAGTATAACTCATCCAAGTCATTAATTATCTGAACATTAAAACTATTGTATGACCATCTCATCTAAATCACAGAAATTAGAATCGATGCAAATATCAAAACTACATCAATATATTATCTACAAGACAATAAATCAACATAGATTTGAATAAACATGAAAAACTCTTCCATTAAAAAGGAAATCCATATCATACAATTGTCATCATTCACAACTGAGATATAAATTAAAAAGAAAAGAAACTGAAACTTATCTATAGCTTCATCAACTCCTAAGTAAAAGAAAAGTCTAGCCTTCCATGGTAGAAGAAAGCACTTGAATCTCCATTGAAAGCTTTGAGTTCTCTTCCATCTTCTTCTTCCTTTTTCTCCCCTTCAAATCTACTGGCCTCCCCCAATTTTAAGCCAAATATGTCTTTTTATAGGCATAAGATCCGTAGGAAGAAGTCCAATATGAAAAGGATTGAAATTTGGGTCAAACTAGGAAACTGCACGTTATTCCGATCGATCGCCCTGCATGCCCGATCGATCGGCTACACTGTATTTTTGTCTGAATTCACGTTATCCCTATCGATCTCCCTGCATCCCCGATCGATCGGCTACAGTGTTTCTGTTTTCCTGGACAGTTCATATTCTGTTCATTAAGCTTTCATTCGTATCCATATTAATTTCTAACTTGTTTATAGCTCCAAAAAGTTGTCCAAATCACTTTAAAACATGTGAAGACTATTTTTAATCATTTCAAACATCATCCAAGTACTTCAATAAGCGCACTTTACCTACAAAATATAAAATATCATACTTTAGACATGTAGAATATAATTAAAATTCCAACTTTGTTTAAATACACATCTAAACTACTAATAACTACAAAATCATTAATAATTAAACTAAAATAATAATTACTATCTTAATCTAAATAAATAATAACTAACTCTAAATTAACCTAATCTATACTAGCAAATAAGGTAAAAAGGCATATAAAATAGATATATATTTCATACTTATCAATTGGCAAATGCTATTAAGTAGTTTTTCCCATCTACACACTACGAATATTGCATCCATCACATGGCAACAAATATGCCAGACAAATTCAAGGACAACTACCTAAAGAACCAACACCATGTTGCTGCCGAAACTTTCAGGCAAAATGTGTATGATGAAACAATGAACAGTATTAAAGAACATAATCCGGAAGCATATGGTTGGCTAAATAAGATAGGTTTGGAGCACTAGGCCAATGTCTCATTTCCAGGGAAAAGATATGGGACCCTCAGCTCAAATAGGTATGCAAGTGCAAATGCAATGTTCAAAAAAGCCAGATCGATGCCCATAACTCAGTTAATTGAGCACACGACGACATTATTTGAAAAACATCGGACAGACGGACATAATGTGATGGAACCATTTGCCCGCAAACACATCAAAAATAGGCGAGAAGAAGCAAGGAATGTGATTGTATAGCCTGTGCCAATGTATGAATTTTAGGTTAACTTACTATATCACCAAGTACATTTCATTCATACGGTGAATTACATAGCGTGTGTTCATTTATGCATGAGTTGTTCATATCGTGTTAGTGTGTACATGTTATTTTCATTTATCGTGTAAGTCGATACGATTTATGTAATGATCATATGTTAGGTCGTGTAAGTGATGATATGACAGAGTCATTTATCGTGCGCTCATACTTTTCTTCACAGGATGTGGTAAACCTGGTTGATTGTACCTGAATAAGTGGAATGTTTCAACATCTGGGGCTACCATATAAGCATGCAATCGCAGCAATCGATAATAGACACTTCTATGTGTCTGAGTACTGTGAAAGATGGTACTCTACTGAATTATATAGAATGACCTATCGAGAGCCATTACACCCAACGAAGGATAGGCACTAGTGGGCACCGAATGGAGTTATGCCTACATTCAGCCCACCTACCCATAAAAGCAATGGGGGTGTCCACGAAAAAATCGGATAGTCACAACTGCCTATCAAAGCTCGACGAAAATGTGGAACATGCAGTCAGTTGGCCACAACCGCAAATGATGTACCAGCGCATAAGCAGAACCTCCCAATGTGGCAAATGTCCCAATGAGAGCCGAAGGAGGTCTAATAATAGAGTATGCAAACGGTGGTCATCGTATCATTGATCTTACGATAGTAGCTTAGGTCATGTTGTCACCCATCCAGCCTCATATAGTGAAGGGGCTTCCCCCTTCACTATTCTACCAATGGGTCGGGCGCGTTGAGGCATGCCCGATAATATCTTTATTAATTTTTTTTCTTTTTGTTTTTCCTTTCTGTCCGTTTTTGTTCTCCTTAGCCTATCGTTTTTTTTTTCTGTTTTTGCACCGAAAGTTTTTGTGGTGCATCAAGGCCCATGCTCTACGACTAAGCACTACTCCCAACTCTTACAGTTACCAATGACAAGATCAATTAAGAAAATATACGTCGAAGCGTTAAATTTCTTTGTCGAAAATACGAACAGAAAATAGCAAAACATTGCAAAAAAAGTAGAAAATTACAAAAAATTGCAAAAAAATTAGGGATGTTACAGTGGGTTGGTGTAATTGCATAATCTTTAAGGGTCTAGGATTAGATACTTTCTAGTTAAATTGTTGCCAACAATTGAATGTTTGGGGTACACTATGCATCACATCAAGTGTAAAATAGTCACCATCTAAATTTTATAGATTAACAACTTTTAAATTGATCTAATTAACCTAAGAATTAATTTACTAATATAACATGCACCAAATTAAAAATGACCCTAATTACTAACTATCTCGATCACAAAAAATTAAACATTCAAACACTTAACGCCCAATATTTGTTCAGTCCAAGTAGCTTAATTCTTCATTATAGAAAGATTGATACTAGATTCTCATGATAAAAATATGTTTGAATCAAATTTTGAGTATTTAGTCTCAAATTTTTTTATCACTGGTGAGATCACCGACATGTTGGTGAACATACCAATGAGAAGAAGAGGATGAAGAGTATTCTGCTTGCATGCAGTGGTATGCATGATATTTTGGTCATAGGTTTGATGCATAAGTGAGGTGTTGATGAAGAGGGTTGATTGACAGCCTTCCCATTATTGGTAAGGTTTGACACATCAGCATCGATGAGGTAGCCAATTGTGGGTGAGGAGGGATTTGAACCCCTGACATCATGGCTTATAGCCATGTGTGGCTGATATGTTATGGTATGCTCTGTTCTAATTTGCTATGGATCTTCTTAGTTGTAATATGATTGTTATGCTCTATTTTGCTTTGTTCTATGAAAGAAAGATTTGTCTGACTCCGATGATTTATTGGCTTCCATTTGACTCTGATGACTTATTAGATTCTTGTTTGACTAATAATTTATCGGATATAAGCATTTTGACATATATGATTTTGTATTGCCTAATGCATGTATTAGCTGTTAGGTAGAACTACATTTGGATCCGGTCATATTAGAATAACATCGTAGATGCTATCAAATACTTAAGTAGGCAACCAACGTCATGGCAACATTGGCATGATCCAAATTCGTTATAAATATATGTTTGTTCTAGTCTATGAGCAGCAGAGTGTTAAAGATGCATAGTGTGTAGAGGAATGTTACAGCCCTTGCACACAGAAGCTACTCTAGAATCATTGGATAGTTTTGAAAATTTTACTTCGATCTAGTTTTCTAAAACCCTATCGGGTTAGATCATGGCCTGAGTTGTTACATTGGTATCACCCTCTCACTTAATGCCTCACTTATTATGCTTACTTTTCATTTCATAATTTGTACGTTATGCTTGTACAACTATGCACACTCTTTCTGTTTAACAATTTCCCCAAACATACATTCCAATCCAAACCGATCCATTCTAATCCTCGCTCGTCAAACTTACCTCTGTTTTTTGTCATACGCTTACACATCCACATTCCACTCCATACAAAACCCTCTATCACCTCTTACCGTCCATCGCCCAAACTTCTACCCACACACAATCCACATACATAACTTACCAACATACTCGCTAGCCATCACTAGCACATACATAATATACATACATAGCATACTAACATATTTGCTAGCCATCACTAGCACATACATAAAACATACTTATCACTCACATACATATCATATGCATTTCAACGTGGCTTAATTCATTCTCTTACATCATGCAAATGGATCATAATCTAACATCCAAAGCATTGAATCATACAATCCTAACATGCTACTACACATTCCAAGCATGCTATTATAAAATTACGAGTTCAAAGCTCCCCTACCTCATAATCATGACGTTTGATGGCGAGCACACGACGGTGGCGGCATCAGTGGTGGAGTTTGCAGCCAAAAGCATTTCCTAGCTGAGAGAGCTATTGTCCTAAGGTTTTAAGAAGCGTCAGAAGCAATCACGGCCAAACTGGGTGTCAGAAGTCAATGCGGTAAAATCCCGATCCACGGCAGCACACTACGGGTGGCCGGGTGAAAGGTCGTGCCAACAAGTGGCAAGTGTGACTGGAAAGGGTGTACTAACTGAAGGTCGGCCGACAGCTGAGAATTACTTGGCCGGCTGCAAGATGTTGAAATCGGCCATGGACAACACCCAATGACGTCAATTTTGCATTTACAAGGGCCCACATAAGGGCGGAGGGTGTGGGGCGACACTCGTGGATAGAGGAAAGCTGGTGGATGGCTTTGGTGTCAACTCCATTTGATGGAAGCACCATCCGATGGTCAGGCTATACAAATACAATGCCTAAACCCTAAATCGCACTCGTGGCTACTTGCACACGCGGCCAAAGGGGAGGGGAGATGGCTGGACGGTGTCGACCCAAGGCTTAGAAGGGGCGGTGCTGCACTAGGGTAGCCAACCATCTCCAGGCTGAGACCCGCCAAAGTACGGTGGTCCAGAGGGTGTTCAGCATCCAACGATGTTATGGTGGCCCAAAACGGGCGGAAAAACCATGGGGACTGTTATTACATCCAAACCAAGACTATGAAGTAGTCTAATTTGGATTTATTTTTTACTTGTCAACTATAGTAAACAAGGTTGATCCACAGGGAAAGCCTTGTGTGACAAAGAAAACTATTATGAAGAAAATAGAATAAAGAAGGAAGGTAAAATAGAGAATAAGAGACAATCAAAGAGAAAGTGCTAAGGCATTGGAAATCCACTTGTAATAAATCTCTAATGTATATTTGATTCAAATGATAACTCAATTAAGATCAAATAAAAATTTGTCTCAATCAAAAAATTTATCTCTTAAAGAACTTTGAAATAGAACAATTGTAATTGATTGTTTACTACGTGAAAGCATTAAATATATAATCACAGGGAATTATAAGCATTCAGCGTGCCTTTCGTTAATACCGAATTAAATAATTATATAGATTATAAACTCCTCAAATATGAAACATCAATTTAAAATGATAAAGAACTTACTTGAATCAAAGTAGCCATTAAACATCAAGTACAAGCTTCATTCCTAGCCTTAGCTTGAGAGCTTAGAAAACCATTACACAAAACTAAAAACAAAAGTACAAAAGAATAGGAGAAGAGAGTTCCAAAGAAGAGGGGATGATGCCTCTACCATGTCTACCCTTCTATTTATAGGTGTAGAAGGGGTTGCTTCAAAGGGGAAGGTTCAATCATATCCTTTGATTGCATCCTGATTGATTGCTTGATTGGTTGCTCCTTTGGTAATGATTAGATTCTAAATTAATCAATAATTTATTTAACAAATAAGTATCTTTGAGTCTTCCTTTAGTTATCTAATCAGCCTCATTGTCTTTCCTTATGTGTATCAATCACAACCAATGAAAAGATTCTCCATGTGTTGGCCTCGGGTTAGTTGACTAGCTATCCTTTTGCATGTCATATTTGACCCAAATATCTTTGTAATTATAAATTTCTTCTAGAAATAGTAATTGTAGCCACGGAAGTCTTTTTTCCAATTCCACAAGAATCATATCAATCAAAATTATAAATAGGAAGAGATGGTCGAAATACTAAGGTTGTATTAATCTGTCCAAACCAGCTTCTTCCCGAATTTAGTTCTTTTAATGCAAATCTGAAATCCAATGGGTCCACAAGGTTATGTTCAACCATTCCATACATGTTTAGACCATTAAGAGCTCATTCTTAACTTTCAAATCACTTTGGGTAGATGGGCTTTAGTTCCTCTTCTACTTGGATCATGTTGAAGCCTGTTTTGACATGTAAACTCAATTAAGGTCCAACTAACCTATTCAAAACATAAATAGCCCAAATAAGCAATGAATTAACACAAAATAGGATTGCAATTCGAAATGTAAGAACATTTAATTGAACATTATTTCAGTGCATCAGGGACACAGGGAGGAGCAAGGGGTTACCGGTGGCTCTGGTCAGCTCCACCAGGGCCCTAGTAGTCGGGCAGAGCTAGGTCCAATGGAGGACGATGATAGATGGCAGCGGAAACCTGTCGATAGCCCAACACAGTGAGACAACATAGGGGAGAGGCATCTGGGCATGAGTAGAGGTGGGACGGAGGGGACAGAGGAAGAACCTAATCAGGGAAAACATCCACACATCGTTGCTCGGCCGGAATAGAGCTGAACAAAGGTCTGATCGGCCAAGTCCGGCTTTGGCTCACGGTAGCGATCGGAACACCCGAAATGGGCACAGACAGACAACAGAGAACTGGAAAATGGTCACGGGTGGTAGGGCTGGGCTGAGGCTATGGTCCTACCATCGCCAGCCCAAGGTTGGCCGACTGGGGGTTAGCCGAAGGCTAGCTCTCTCTCCAACATAGCCTCAAATTCTGTCACAACAAAAATAGGGGAGGAGGAAAGTATCTGGCCGAAGGAGAAAGGAAGTGGCAGAGGTGGAACTAGGCAGGGAGGGGTGGTCCACAGCCTTCGTTGGACCAAGGAGGTTCAAATTGAGTCTGACTGAGCTGTCCAACGGTGGCCAAAAGTAGCCAACGAGCTCGACTGAAGGGGGCGAAAAAATAGGGCAGAGGAGAAAAAGGAGTGGGGTGGCGGAGAAGAGGCCCTCATGGGCCGGAAGGGACAACCTCCTGCCATTGTCGGGCCGGTGCAGAGATATGGGCAGCCGGCTGCCTAGTACCGGCTCACGGTGGCGGCAAAAACAAGCACAATACAGAGAGAGAGGAGAGGGGCTAACTGGGGCGATCCAAGTGGGGAGCCGGTAGGGCTGGCTAGGGCGATGGCCTTGCCATTACCGGCCTGTGGTTGGCTTGACCAAGGCCGGGTAGAGCCCACCGGCCACCGCTGGTGCCGCCACAGTAGGAAACAAAGTGAGAAGGAAGAGAGACTGAGGCCTTCTCGTTGCTTCTGGAACAGGATCGGGCTCTAATTATTTTTTTTCTTTTTTTTCCATTTACTCTATCTAATCCTGTCTCTTATTTTCTCTTTTTTTTTCATGCTGGAAGCGCACATCGAGGCCTGTGGCCTATGACTAAACCCCACACCCGACTCTATGGGTATGAATACTGATACTAAATACGCCAAAGCGTAACATTTTCCCACCGAAAATGATCAGAAAAATTACAAAAAAATGATAAAAAAATTGGGACATTACAATCATGACCCAACCAACATAGTTGACCTAGACTTACTAAGGACAGTCCAACCAATCACGCAAGTGTCACTAGGTACCATGTAGGCAAGAACCAATGCCTGCTAGCTACTAAGGAACGAATGACAAGAAATCCACAACCAAATGCCCACGTCCCATACCATGGACATGTAAGGTTTTACCTTGATGTCGCACTTATGCAATGTAGGGTGGCCCTAGCGTCTACATAGACCAACTTCACCTCATGGTGGGGTCTAACTCATGATGGCTTGAAATAATGCATGTATTAAACTTAAATCACATCATATAGCAAAATAAGGTGCAAGCATACATATCTCAAACTACGCACATCTATACATGTAGTCGTTTAATTATTGAAGAACATATCCAACATAGTTTATGAGAATTAATCACGTACTCAACATGAACATGTCATGAAAGCAATGCTTATAATAACATGTGGGAAATATATTTATACATACAATTCAGGTAATATATAGAAAATAACGACATTATTTACGAAAAATAATTAGATCCTTAAACATGCACTTAAACTCAAAATATTATCATGAATTTGTCATTGAATAATACTTATAACAATAAGTAGGAAATAATAGTATAAGTACTATTTATATAATACATGAAAAATAACATAAAAAACTAATAAATATAACTATATGCCTAAGCATGCTTCTAAAATCATCACACAATCATATACAAAGGGAATATATATTTCATGAAATTTCTATCTATTCATATACATGCATGCTCATACATGCAAGCATAATAATAATAAACATCTTCTTATATGAACATGAGGGGCATTATATTTACTGATATCAGGTCATTATGCATACATCATCAATGAATAATAAATGAAGATCTAATATATTTTTCTTGACTGACGGAATTTATGAATATAGTATATAAAAATATAGTCTTAAAAGGAAAAATCATAATACATAATAGACACTTCCAAAATTCCCAAAATTTTTATTCGTTACTAAAATAATAAGAAGTCTATATTAAATTTTTAACCCCAAAAATCAATCTTTTGGCTGTTAAAAAAATAGTAGAAATTAGAGGGTTAATTTAGTCTTTTAACCTACCTTGAGGCTTTTGAAAATTCTCTAAAAACACATAAAATGATGATATCATCACATTTAAAATTTCACAATTGTTAGCCATATATGGAGTGACTTACGAATTTTACAATATTAAGACGAGAATATTGGAAGAATTAAAAATCCATGAAAGTATAAACAAATTACAAGAAAATTTAAAATCATACCAGCAATCTAATCATTCCTATTCTAACAATCAAATCATCCTAATAATGCTAATGGGTACTCATAAGTGTTTAGATTCATTGGTTGGTTCCCTTACCTCCAATTTTCGATTCGAACTCGACTTCTATGCACTCGAATACTATGAAAATCAAAGAACTTTCTAAGCAACGATTCGTAGTACAAAAGAATTATGAATGAGAGAGAGATCTACTATGAGGGAGAGGTTTAAATAAATGTTTCTTGAATTGGAAGAAAGAATGGAAGAAGTTGAAAAGAGCTTAAAAATAAGAAAGAAAGTAAGAGAGGGAGAATGGGGGGCACACACCTGCCAAGGGATAGGGAGTGACGTGAGATAGGGGAGAGGGGATCTTTTTCCCCCATTTTTATTGTATTTTCACAAAAATATTCTCTAACAAGAAGTGGTTACAGTGAAATTAAATTAATTTGATTGGGCTTGCTAAGAGGTTAGTTTTTGAGTCAAATATCAAGTGGATAGATGGTTGAAAGACTTGGTCAAAGGATTTCAAAAGAAAACGCATGCAACTACTTATTGGCACCAAGAGAGAGGGTATGAGGCTCCATAATCTGATTGGTCGGATCATTGGTCCCACAAAAATTCGTGTAGGCTCGGAAATGTAATGTACCCCTATCTTCAAATGGTCATAACTCAGCCATCCAAAGTCCGTTTTTTAGGTGTTCTTGGGTGTATTCTCTTCGTCTTTGAGTCTAGTTTATAATCCAAAGCTTTAGGTCAAAATTCTATGTATAGTGAAAGATAATACTATTTTTAAAGTAATAAGGTTAGAAACCTAAAGTCGGCGAGCAAGTCGACTAATGTATAAAGGTTCAACTAAGTCTCTAACACAAAAAACAAGCACACACTCCAAAATTAATCAAATATGAAATCAAAACATTTTGAGATCAATTTTTGATAAAAAAAATGTTTAAAAATACTTTTTAAAATCTTTGGTTATTATTGTCCCACTCATATTACACGCTTCTTGAGGTCGTAACTTTCAACCTTGTAGTCTGATTTACGGAGTTCAATGTTTGTTATGTTCGTTTTTTAGAGCTCTATCACATCCTTAAAAAAGCCCATGTAATAACTACCTCTAAATAATTAAACATCATTAAAAACTCTAATATTAGCTTTATTAGAGGCGCAAAATTGTACTAGAAATTCACAATCATTATATGCAACTCATTGCTTGCAAGCATATTCTTTGATATGTTAAAGGAACGGCTCAGCTAGGCCTGCACTTCCACCCATCACCTCATCTTTCTCTTTGTGGGTTCTATGACTCTAATTTTGCAAGATGTCTGACGACTGATCTATCTCATGGTTCACCATTTATTTGTGTCTTAATCTATTATCATGGGCTTCCAAGAAAAAGAATTGTCTTTCTCATTCATCCACTAAAGTTGTATTATCTTCAATGGTATTTTCATTGGCTTTTGTCCCATCACAAGATTTTTCAAATTCTTGGTAGCCAATGCAGTATAAGGACCGATATGCATATCATATTTTTTTCCCATTTTCATTGTCAGTAAGGATCGACATGTCGATAGCCACCCGTACTGACACTAACACATCGGTGGTATAACTAATGGTGCCTCGGTCTATATTTTCAAAATATAGAATTTATGAGGCCATTGGCTAATCAATAAGGAGTGTTTTGATAGGTTTACTTGCATAATGAATGTAAGTAAATATTGAAAACATATGACAATAGATGCATAAATAAAGGGCAAGTAAACCCTAAGTTTGGATATATTCATAGGATAGAAACTTTAACTTGATGTATGTGACATTTAAGGATATGGGTACCAAGTATTGATATGGACTCCAAGAGCGGATCCACTTAGCTACATAGTGGAGGTTCATGGTATGAAAATGGACCATTGGCTTTTGGCTCCCCCAAGCTTGGGAGCAAATAATTGTAGGGCCTCTCCCCTGGCTTTGGAGTTTATTTGAAAAGGTTATAATCTTGAAAGAGATATGACTCCAACACAACACAACAACCATGTTCTCGACAATCATAAAAAGATGAAAATATTGACCACTTGGGTTTATGAGCCTTTGTGGGCCTTAGCTTCATAACATTGATGAAGTAGGCAATTAGTCTTTAGTAAGTGTTTGAAGGTTTTTCATAGAGTAGTACACATTTTGAGGACTCTAGATGACCTCCTTGATGTTGCATGGATATTAGAGTTTGTTAATTTGTAACCTATGTTTGGAAGTGGAAAGCACTAACCTATGTTTAAATTATTGATATGATTGATTACTCATGTAATAGAATGTTATAAACTACATTAGTTTGTCTCAGAAAGCACAAATTACATTAGTTAATCCTTTGTGGTGCTTGTAGTTGTTGCAGGTAAGAAGCACTTACAATTGTTGGGACTGAGAGGTTGTAGAAGTGTTAACAACTAACTTCAGAGCTTCCCTTTCTCATTTTTTGTTTAACAAATAAAATGTAGGCATGTGAGTGTGCCAATTTATTCTTGACTGAGTATTTTAAATGTTGTAAAGGTAGACAAGTGCTGATATGAGGTGCTATGAATCTTTATTTTCAATTCAGATGTTAGTGGTATTTACTATATTATTACCATGCAAACGTGTTGAATAAACCGATATTTATGCCCCCAAGCTTCATAAATCACTTTCTTGATTTACTATAAAATGATGATTTTTCCACTACATAGTTTTCATAAAAGAAAACATTATTGTCTATTTTTAAAATTGGGTTCATGATTGTTTATTCTTTTTCTCTAGCCAGGGCACATCTGCCAACACGTGGATGATGGTGTGAATGTGAATAGTTTCCCACATCAACACATAGGAGTGCATCGATATAATACTTGGCATGAGCAGGGAGACCGATACGTTGAGGATCATACCGATGAACCAAACTCGTAGTAGTCTATCAATTGTCTTCAAGGATTGATGTGTTGTTGGTGGCGTCAATAGCTGTTGGTATTGAATCCGATATGTCAATGGGGTGATTGACAATAATTTGGTCTATATTTTTGATACAATCTTTTTAGTGGTCTTTTGAGGGCCAATGAAATGTATTTTGGATAAACCTTATTTGAATAATGAACATAAGTGAACAGTGAAACACATGATAAAAAATATGTGAGGGGAGGATATTGGGAAATGTTAATTACATAATGAAGCAAGTATTCATTGGGACACAAGGTAAAGACATGTGAAAAGAGGGTAATGTAAACCCTAGGTGCTCCATGTGTGGGTCTGTTTAGTCACATAATGAGAGTTGTTCTTAGGCCTTCTTTCCCAGGCTTGTGAGTTGGTTCGGAATACAAATACTATGTTGAGGGAAACCAAGAGGGTAGTGACCTCGACCTAGTGATGAATGATATGGAGGGTCATGAGTACGAAGTGATGATGTGGTGGGTTCCAAGAGTGGGTCCATTAACCACGAAGAGGAGGGTCATGATGTGAAAAGGGATCATGCATTTTCAGCTCCCCTAGGCTTGGGAGTTTTGTTTGTAGAGCTACTCCCCCCGGCCATGGAGTTAGTTAAAATGAGATAACTTTAAAAGAAACATGACTCTAATGTAACACAACAAAAGAATTCTCAATAATCATAGAAGGTTGAGAATCTCACCACTTGGGTCCATGAACCATTTGTGGGCCTTAGCTTCATGCTAAGGATGGAGTAGATAATATAGTCTTCAACAAGAATCTAAAGTTGTTTTGTAGAGTGATGTACAATTTGAGGAGTCATAGGGACTTCATTGATGTTGTTGTAGTATTTATAAACCCCTTTTCTTTGAAATAAGGGTAGAGTCTTGGATTATAATTAATGATAGGGTGAAATTTATAATAATTTTAAATGTGGTTTCTTATTTAGCCATCCCACTCGGTATATTCATATACTTTGCATCCATGTGGTATAGGTACATTGCAAGATAATGTTCTTTAGAGGAACACAATTAGAGAACCAAGGATGATCTTGTGAGGCCACTTAGCTTATTTATTGAATTTAAATGTTATTTTTCTTAAGAGTAGATAACTATAGGCACATGAGTGCCAATCTATTTACATCAATGTATAACATGATACTTAGACACATACTTGGGCTAGTGCCTATTTCATTTATGATATGGTGTTTACATTTACTTATGTAGTCTAATTTTTTATTTGTATATTCGCAAAACAAGTGGTTCTCACCCTTAGATATCTTGATAAATGTTTTGAAAAAAATGTATTTCTGCTATCATATTTAAAAAATGTATTTAGAAATTAGTGGGGCATGACAATAAATGTCTAATTTACCCTTCATGTGGCCATCCCTCTACGTCCCTATTCTCCACCACCTCCAGTCTGCTCACCCCTTCCATCTATATGTCCATCTCCATCCCCATCTCCAAGAGACATTCATGTCTAGATGCAACTTACTATACCAATCCCATCATTTTCAAGATGTCGATGGAAGGCGACTGCATCTAGCATTGACTTTCACCTCCATCTATTCTAGCGGGGTTGTTAGTATAAACGATATGACATGTTGTCGTGTGATCAACTCCACATTTAAAAGCCCTATCGTAAGGTAGTTTACCAGTGTAATTTTGTTAGTATATACAATAGGAATGTTATCGTATGATTGTCTTTGCGCTAAGAAGTCCCATCGTAGGGTCATTTGCTAGCTTTTTGTTCGTAAATATGATAGGACACATTATTGTGTGATTGGTTCCACGCTAAGAAGTCATATCATTGGGCCATTTACCAAAATTATGTTCTCGGTATATACAATAGGACACACTATTTTGTGATTGGCTCCACACTAAGAAGTCCTATTGTAGGGTTGCTCATCAGGGTTATTTTTTTAGTATATACTATAAGACACTATCATGTAATCTACTTGTTAGAATATATGTGGTCATATCTATTGTATTAACTTATTTCGGCGAACAAAACATTGTCAAATTAATATATAATTTGAGTCCTAGGATAGAATATTTGCTGCTCAAGATAACATGATGAAGATGAAGTAGATAAAAAGACTCAGAAGTATTTTTGCAGGTAAAAATACATACACACATCACATTTACACATTTAGGATAGAGTTATCATATTAGAGTGTGAAAAAAAACATGAATAGAAAATAAGTAAAAAATTACATAAATATATAAAATTTTCATCCAAGATTAATCAGGATTAAAAATGGGATTAATTAGAAAGAATTTTAAATCTAGGTACTATAGCAGTATTGGAGCAAGTTACTCTGTTCATCAATCGATCAATTATTGTAGAAATTGATCGACTACTGTAGGAGTTTTTCTCAAAATTAGGTCAAGACGATGGGCGATCACTTGTTTACCTTAGCGATCGATCGATGGAGCCCGTAGTTTCCAAAATATGTCATTTCGAGTTGAATTTGATTCTTATTTAAGGTCCAATGCCTAAATCGACTTAGTTATTTATATAAGGGTCATTTTGGACGTGAAAAAATAAGAGTGAAGCCATTGTTATCATAGAGAGAGATTAGTGAGTCTACTCTATTGGGTTTTAAGAGTTTAGAGTTTTTTTAGTTACATACTTTGAAGATCAATTTAATTAACCAAAAATGAAGAGAAATTCATAACACAACACACACAAGAGCTTGAGGACTTGTAGCAAAAGGAAGATCAACAACTGAAAAAATAGTCTTTGATTGAGTTGCTAGAAAAAGAGAAAGCCGAAACATGAAGAGAGAAAACTTCCAGGTTTTGACAAATGGAAAACTTGAAGACTAACAACAAAGAGGACTGAATAAAGAAAATAAGTTTTCATTTGTGTCAAGTCAAGAGTTTAGTTGGTCATTCTTGGGTCTTGTAAATTTTTACTTATTAGTGCATTGATTTGGCCTTGTGAGGCTTCCACAATTTTTTACCCTAGTTGGGGTTTTTTACATTAAAAATTCTTATGTGCTTTGCATGCTTTATGGTTTAATTGTTGATAATTTAATCACGAATGTGCATAGAGATTAGGTTTTTATTATTTTTGCTATATAAATAAATTCTTGTACAATGAAGTTAAATCTTGTAGTCTTTAATTTTCTAAGATAATCAAACTAAAAACAATGTGGTAATCTGCTAGGTTAATTAGACAGATATTAAACTTCCATTACTCTACTCTAAGAAATCCTATCATAAGGTCATTTATAAAGGTTATGAAAAGGAGGAGCAATACCTTCTTGATGGCAAAATTTTGGGTGTTTAAGGAGAAGGAACATCGCCTTGTTTCCGGCAAAAGAAAGAAGCTTTTAGGGGGAGAAGAAGGAATATAAACTTCCTCTTATTCCTGGCAAATGACATAGCCAAGAGGAACAACACCTTCTTCATCTAAACAGTGGTTCGTTCTTGGTGACAAAAGAAAGGGACAAGCTGCACTACCGATCATCTTAGCAGCAAAAGATAGGAGTGTCTAAGGGCAAGGATGAGCTTGATGAAATGGCAACCCTGTCATTCCTTTTGAAGTGATAACCAATGTCATTTCTACATAAACACTCCTAGGGATGAGGGTTCTTGGGAAAGGAAAATCCTGCTTTTATGCCGTTGAATGCCCTTTCTTTCCTAAATTTTTTTCCTATAGGAATAGTGCAACCAAACATATTATTTCTAGAAAGGCCATTTCACAACTTTAAAAGTGCCCCAAGAAAGGCACATCCAAGCATCCCCCGTCTCCGGATCAGAAAACCAAAATGAACAGACTTAGAACTGTCCTTGAGTCATTGCCCATACTAATGCTTGCCCAGAAAGTGATCATCTAGGGACAAAATTAAATTGAGAAAACATAGTTTTGAAAACAACAAAATTGCTTTCAAAACACTCTTTGGAAACTCCTTCTCAAACAACGCTTAGGACATTGATGGCTAGGCTAGATTGTTATTTTTCAAAGCATAATTTATAGTTCACATAGTATAGCATCAATCATTGTGTTGTTGTAAACATCTCCCCTTAGGTTGTATCCAAAGATGTACATTTTCAAGAGAAACATGATTTTGAACAAATCTAGTGAATTCCTGCATTTTCCAGTGATAAATACAATTTTGCAAGCATGAATTCATAATAAACGAAGGCCAAATAATGACATTATTGTGATGTCATGAATTTAAATTGGTATGTTCAAGCAGAAATGATCACAGGAGACTCACAAATTAAGCCAAATCAAGAAGTTCTAATACACCAGAAAAATTGCATCTCACAGAGATTACAAGACTGAAAAAAGGTTTGACATCTCATTCCTGCTTTGAAATTGCTTGAGGCTTGTGTGAATTCCAATGCAGCAGCATCCATATGATCGAAGTGCCTGATAAACAAACCAAAAGATTCATGAGGAAAGGTGCATGATAGAACAAATACTGTCCTAAATAAAAAAATCTACTCATGCAGCAGTCCTGAAGTGCAGAGCACTAAAAGAATAAGTTTTTACCAAATTTAGGATTTATAAGGACCACAAGACAAAGTACAAAACATATTCAGATTCCATTCTTCACATAATCAGTTGTCAGTACGTATTATCTTTATATTTGTGTATTTGGTTTTCGGCAATATCTCTTAAATACAACTTGTTCTTTTCAGTTTCCTTACTGTCCATCGAAAATATTATTTCTAGAATGTTGAAAAGATCAGATGGTGCTTAACAAATATGAGGCAATTTTTGCACTTAGTTGAACAACAAGATGAATGCCACATATGTTATAATGCACAATAAGCTGGAAATTGGGATCAGCTACATCACCATATTCACCAGATCACCATGTAGGTATTGGATAACATGAATTTACAAAGCTTAAAATCGTAAAACACTTGAAAAAAATGTTGAAGGTAAATGAGTTAATAAGAGACAAATATCTACCTGCAAAAACTCCCACTGTAGTTAGATTTGCAAGAACCATTGTTTGATATATAAAATATTCACTCAGGAAGTGCCCAAACGCATATATGAATGATAAGAAAGTAGCTATGTTACGTGGCTTGTTGTCAAGGTTGAATGCACAAAGATAGTAAAGTGTGCATGTCTGAAGTGTCCAAACTCCAAATGTCCTACCATGAACTTCAGTCACTGCATAAAAAAGATGTTTATTTATCGAACAAGTTGATGCACATGAGATCCAAGAAAAGCAATATCACAATAGGATAAATGTGATTGTCTCAAAACCATGCTAACTAGTGGATCTTAAGCAAATTATTAAGTTGAACTCAAGCTATAAAACTGAAATGCCTAAATGCATCCAAGTTATATGAGTCAACAAATTCTTTTTTATTTTTTCATTCTACATAGTATGAGCACAGGAATGCAGTTCCTGCTTTTAGTTTACTAGCAAAATTGCAGGTGCGATCCACCCCAAAGTTAGGTTTAGTATCCAGCTACTAGAAGATAATATAATGAGACATAAACAATGCTTAATTGGAGATAATAAAAGGACAAATTTAAATTGTTAGAAGTCACAAAATAGTATGTGTTCTTTACTTGATGACAGTCTCATCCTTACCGAAAACAAGGAATTATAATCCTGGGATTATTATATTGCTTTTGTTCATGTATACTTTTGAAGACAATATCATTTATCAAGCCAACAAATAATTTAAACTGGCTGATTTGCGACTGATTTCGAAAGTAACAAAGTCTTGTTAATGGGTACTGAATTGCTTTGTCTTATCATCCATTTATGAATTATTTACAGAGTTGGTTGCACATGCATCCAACTCCCACTATTTACTTGTCTTAATACATACGTAGTCATGCTTTACCAAATTTTAACAGGTGAACATCCAAGGATAACCTCTCCAAGTCTTCAGGTTTCCAAGCAGTTTCAATTCCATCAATATCATCAAACCACTTATATATGCCCAAATAGTAAAAAACAATAGGAAAACCCTATTGAATTGCAAAATGATCCTCATCTTGGTTATGCGTTGTGGGGAACTTTACCAAAAAAAATCCCCATCATGCTCAGTCAGGTTCCAACTTTCCATAACTGATTTTCTTCTCTATGGATAATTTTTTATTTGGTGAATTAAATCATATCTTTTAACAAACTTCAGCCATATTGTAGTCACATGGCTATCCAGTGAGTGTAAGACTTGAAAATTGAAACAAGAGCCATTTATAGACCCATTTTAATGAAACTGAAAACCTTCAAGCTTCTAAATTGGTTATTAAAATGGGATGGAGCTATTATCTTAACAAAATATGATTCATTAACACATGCAAGTTAAGCTTTTTAGATGGGGTGCACTAACATTAGTTTCATATAGTTTTCTTAGTTTACTTTTCCTTTCTATACGTAGTTTTTATTTTGCAATCTAAATGAGTTTGACATGTAATTGTGTCCAAAAATACACTTTAACATTTCAGAAAAGTAGCAAGTTGATCCAAACAATGGCTAACCAACTCAATCATAATGCCATATGGGAGACAGTATATCTTATGAGAGCAAATTGATCCAAACAACGGCTAATTAAAATTAAGATTCTGGGCATAGCAGCAGTCCTTTTACAGCTTGAGTATTGTGCCCGGCAGCACCAAGACTATATGCTCATGCAGGGGAAAGGGGAGAGATCAGGGAGGAAGAAGAAGATTAAGGGGCTGATTATTCACTAATTCCAAAAGGGTGGCCAGCGGAGTCCCCCAGGACAATGGGCCCATGCCTAATACAATTAAATCATAACCATCCCTCTTTTGCTAATCTGAGGGTTATTAACAACAATAAAAAAGAAAACAATTACAACTACTACTGGACCAACTGTCCAAGGTTATGGGAAGCCGTGGGCGAACATAACATTCCACCACACTGGCGAACATAACATTCCACCACACTTCTGCACCTGCCTTGGCCTCAATGCATCCAATTTGGGAACTGTTGCAAGAACACATCCTCAACTACCCAAGTAGCCTCCCCAAGAGGACGATTGTGCCAAGCATCCAAGACCTCCGTCACAATGTGGCCAGAAGGATGAAGCGGTGCTTGTCGACAATAGAGGCAGTAGCCAATGGGGAGGGATCTGGCTGCAGCAGCAGTGGTGAGTCCATCTCAGCCACACGAGAAGGATCTCCAACAAACCATCGCAAACGGGACATGCAGAACACTATGCACCTGAGACCTGGGTGGAAGATGCAAGCGGTAGGCCACCAGACCAACAGTGCAAGCACTTGATAGGGTGTGGAACCTGTGGGCCAACTTAGTGCTGGTGGGCTGCTACAAGGAAGACTGGAGTTGGGGCGTTAATACCAATGTTGTGCCCAGTGGCACAATGCCGGTATGCTCGCGGAGGGGAAGGGGGAGAGATTAGGGAGGAAGAACAAGATTAAGGGGCTGATTATTCACTAACTGGAAAAGGGTGACCAGCAACCCAGCAGAACACCAAGCATTCTGCCTCTCCGTTGAAGTCTCCTCTATCATCTCTCTTTGCAACTACCTTCTATTTTTCTTCTCCATACCCTCCATGTCAGACCCAAGAATTTCAACTGAATCCCACCAAATTCTTGTGCCTATGGTTGTTATTCCCCAACTGCAAAAAACAATAGTGAATCAGTAGAAGTATGTCTCCCGGAACATCAGGGTTGTCACCTACAGATCATCAGTGGTGGCCAGCACAAAGGTTCTAGCGGATAGAACACGGTGAAGGAGAAGAGAACGATTTTGTGATGAGAGGGATACAGTGAGGAAGAAGAAGAGGAAGGGGCAAAGGCAAGATGGGGGATGGAGTCATTGAGGAGAAACCATACGCAGATAATATTGACGAGGTGAAGCACAATTTTTTACTTTAATACCCCAAACAACGATGCAAATTTACACAGCATAACGAAATGTTTTATGTATTTCAAGGTAAGATGTAGGCCATTTAAGGGTAATACAGGAAAAAATAAAAAACTATCATGCCTCTAAACTACTCTTCTTGCGTTTAATAGTAGTATCTTATGATATGTCAAATCTCAAAGAGAATGTTGCCCAAAAAAATCTAAAAGAGGACATTCCAAAAGAAAAAAGGGGTTCTTCCCAATAAGGACAAACAACCCAATTAATTTACCAATAGGTCCATAGTAAAACTACACTTAGCACAACAGTATAATTTTACTATTGTCCGCTTCCGATGAATTCCCTTGTGAAACCAATCATGACCAGTAAATCAGCCCAAAGGACCTCCCATAACCCCCAAACTGATCATAAAGTAATTCCCTCTAAAAATATAGAAAAAAGGAGTTTGTGGAGCAATATCCACCATAAAAGGTGTCACAAGGCCCGAAATTCGCTACGATTTCACACGCCTTGTGCGGCCTGACTGCCCTCGGCAATCAGCAGCCTTCTCACTCTATTAGCGCACACACGATCACAAGGAAACGCACACACGCTATAAAGAACAACGAAAGTGAAGGGAAAAAGGCCCAGCCTGAAATAACCCTTTCGCACTTGATGTTACACAAGCACTTGGTTTGAATCTTAGTGCCAAAACCCAAACCCACTTGCACTCTTCTCGTCCCTCTCTTCATCCTCCCTTTTACAATGTATTCCCCACCCTTTTATACCCGCTGGTCGCAGCCAAACAGTTACAACATGACCCCCATGACTCAGCCCACTAATTCGTACATAACTGTCCGTAACCGTCTTGCGGTTATGCACGAGAGTGTGCAACAACCGCTCGGGTAGTGGGCAGCAACCGTCAGTCGCTACTCCCATGTTCTTCGCCATGATGTACTCGGGTCTTAGTGGGGATCGTGCTGGTCGGTTATGCAACCGCCAGCCCTGGCACGTCACCCATGTGCCAATGAGAAGGAGAAGACATGGCCACGCCCTTAGCATGCCCTCCACGTGCCCTCCATACCTTTGCATGTGCGCTAGGCTGCTTCCGTCGTCTGCGCATGAACTCCTCCCGTATACCACGAACCAAGGGTGTAACAGACCCTCCCCGGCTAAAACCATTGACGTCCTCGTCGAATCTTGTACTTCCCAGGTGCCCCGATTGAAAAGCTTGACCTCTCGTAGCCAACTCCTCCCATCACACCACGGCTAAGTAAAAACCTTATACTTCCCAGGTGCCCAGATTGAAAAGCTTGGCCTCTCGTCGCCAACTCTCCCTATCACACCACGGCTAAGTGAAAACCTTATACTTCCCAGGTGCCCCGATTGAAAAGCTTGGCCTCTCATCGCCAACTCCTCCTATCACACCACGGCTAAGTGAAAACCTTATACTTCCCAGGTGCCCCGATTGAAAAGTTTGGCCTCTCGTCGCCAACTCCTCCCATCACACCACGGCTAAGTGAAAACCTTATACTTCCCAGGTGCCCCGATTGAAAAGCTTGGCCTCTCGTAGCCAACTCCTCCCATCACACCACGGCTAAGTAATAATTTTGTCCAAAGACTCCTCCTTGCCCCACTTGACTGCTCCGATCAGCCAAGTCCTTGGGAGAACCGATCCCCCAAGTGCGAGTCTCCTCAATGATCCGCATCAGCCCCCTCTCCCGAGGACTCCAACATTTCCTCCATTAGCTCCTTGAATTTTACTGCCGCATCATCCGCAACTTAATTCATTCGCTGCCTAAGGAAGTCCGTCTTTTCAGCCATCTCAGCGAACAACGTCGTGATCCGAACTGCCTCTTCAGCCGAACTACCTTTCGGAGACTCAACCAGATGGCGAGCGACCTCTAGAATGGACACACGCTAGTCGAACCCCCCAAACGCTCTTGAATTTCACGCAAGGAAGTTTGGACTTCAGCCAGCGTGTCATTTCCCGTAGACATCGCATCCACCTTCGCCTCAAGTTCCGATATACGAGTTTGCATTGTGACTACCATCGACAAGCAAACTCTCCGCCTTCAGCAAACCGCCAAGTCTTTAGGACCTCGGTAAAATTCTTAAGCTTTCTTGAATCGAGCCCGTCCAAGAGTTGTACCCACCAGTGCTTCCGCTTTGATACCAACTGTCACAAGGCCCGAAATTCGCTATGATTTCACACGCCTTGTGCGGCCTGACTGCCCTCGGCAATCAGCAGCCTTCTCACTCTATTAGCGCACACACGATCACAAGGAAACGCATGCACGCTATAAAGAACAACGAAAGTGAAGGGAAAAAGGCCCAGCCTGAAATAACCCTTTCGCACTTGATGTTACACAAGCACTTGGTTTGAATCTTAGTGCCAAAACCCAAACCCACTTGCACTCTTCTCGTCCCTCTCTTCATCCTCCCTTTTACAATGTATTCCCCACCCTTTTATACCCGCTAGTCGCAGCCAAGCAGTTACAACATGACCCCCATGACTCAGCCCACTAGTTCGTACATAATTGTCCGTAACCGTCTTGCGGTTATGCACGAGAGTGTGCAGCAACCGCTCGGGTAGTGGGCAGCAACCGTCAGTCACTACTCCCATGTTCTTCGCCATGATGTACTCGGGTCTTAGTGGGGATCGTGCTGGTCGGTTATGCAACCGCCAGCCCTGGCACGTCACCCATGTGCCAATGAGAAGGAGAAGACATGGCCACGCCCTTAGCATGCCCTCCACGCGCCCTCCATACCTTTGCATGTGCGCTAGGCTGCTTCCGTCGTCCGCGCATGAACTCCTCCCGTATACCACGAACCAAGGGTGTAACAAAAGGCCTAATCTATATGACTCAGTCTCTCGCTAAGACCCATTGGTTATCCATAGATTACTATTGTCGCAAGTGAACAATAGTAAAATTATACTATTATGTACAATATAATTTTGTTGTGGACCTATTGGTAAATATGGATGACGGCTAGGTTTTAGGAGGAATTATCCCAAAAATTAATCTCAAAGACGATGAAACCTTTAAGACAATATCAGTACAAATGTGATGTTAACAACTCTAGCTGTACCGAAATAGCAATAATTGAGGGCATATGAAGTAGGATAGCATCCTACAGGGTGGGGAAGCATAAAAATTGGGTGAACAAGAGGGGAGTAGGATAAGTTCTTGGATCAGCACGAAAACCTGCTGCCATCAGCACCAACAGTTCCCAGAATGAACATCAGAAATTGTTGGAATTAACACTGACTGAACAGGGGTCTCTCAACAGAGAACTCTGAAATATTTTCTCCAATCATAAAGGTCCTCCATTAGTGAAAATGTTGGCCTTTAAATAGGCTTACATGTGTATCCTACTAGGAAATAAAACAGGAAATAGGCATACTCCTAAACTAGCAATAAAAATCAAATCTTGAAATCCTAAAAGCTTTAGATTAGTAATCTTCTAAATAGAACTCCTACACAAATTGAAGTCTTTAATAAGGAAAATTGAAATAAACCCTCGAAATAAAGTAGCCAATTGTGGAAAATAAAAGTCCCAATTTCTTGGCTGTGGATCTCTTGTCCACATCAGAGTCATAGTGGTAGGGAAGATTGGATGAAAGATGAGAGGAAGGGAAGAGGGGTAAATAGAAAAGAGGAGAGAGAAAGGAGATTAGAAATTACTCACTACTCTCTAATTTTCTAATTAACTCAATAATTTTCCCATTGACTGAACAATAAAACTAGAGGAGCACCCTTACACTTAAATAGAGACCTAGATGGGCCCACTAACATAACCCTAAAGCCCAATAATGTAAACTGCAGATAAATAACAAATAAACCCAATCTAATGACATAATTATTGTTAAGTCCCTCATTAGAACACAAGCAAATCTTAAAAAAAATATAAAATAACTCGGGACAAACAGGCCCCGTTTGGAGGACCCTATAGGGCAAGTCACAATACAGTGGATTATATATTACATTTGCTTCAAAGTTTTAGGTGACCTGGTACTTCCCTACACATCAAACTCCAGTCAAACAGCCCTTGCCGATTGAATTTGCAACTAGTATCACTTGCTCATGAAATCTACATGCCCATCACATATTTTCTAAATAATTAAATGGCCAAAAACACCTTCTAACACATTTGTGCACAAGGAAAACGATCCATTTCTTTGATTGACCTTAAAGCCAAACAAGTACACTTAAAAATCCAATTTAGTTCCTCAATATCAATTAGCAACATAACTTATATGTTACAAGTCCTCAATATAAATTTTATTCTCTTGAACATCATTATTTTGTGAAAATGATTTTTTTTAGGGGCCCAAACCTTGAGCAAGACGTCATCTTTTACCAGAAATAAAACAATGAAAGCAACAAACGAAAATCAGACCTTTGAAAACTAAAACTCACTTGTTGTGCTGGAGAAGATGGCAAGCCTTAATGCCCATATGTTGAAGAATCCAAACCACACAGAAGCAAGACGAAGAGAGCCAACCAACATCAGCCACCATCCGAGGGCCTTCATTCTTGTCAGCCTATCCAGGATGGCTATGTTTGACAAAGACTAACACAAATAAAAATGAACAGAAAACTATCAGGACCTACAAGGCACAACATTATAACTCAATTTGCAAATAAAAAGCAAGGTCTGCTAAGGGAGAACAATGGGAACACATTAACACACAAAGAACAAGGAAATGGAATAAATATATATATGTGCTGATGAAGGATAAAGGGGAGAAACAGAGAGTCGTATATAAATAATAAAATAATAAAATCTAAATCCTAATTTGTCGGCTTAGAAATGATTGGAACAGAAAATATATATGTGACATGAGTCACTTTTCTGTACTCAACACGTGCACAGTTTCCTGTAGAATGAATCTACCTTTGCTGAAGAATGTCATCAAACATCACAAATGCATTAGGCCTGTTATTGCTCGAGTCACAGTTTTAAAACTTTTTCATTATCAAAATTGTTACTTTGAGATCCCACTTATTCCAATTTTAAATGTAAGACGCAGATGTGTGTTTGGATCACATGGATCCAGTTTTAAATCTTTGCTCATTTATTAGTATACTTCAATCGTGGACGCAAATTCCAGTGTGAATGGTGCAGACAGTATCCCACAGGAGTAAAGCCTCCGTAATAAGTAAATTGCTATTTACACAAGAAATTAGGCCCATCACGATTCAGAGGTTTCCCAAACCGAATATTGTAAATTTTCAGCATTCTTGGACATGTTTTTTGCTTGGACACATTTAAAAGACTGCAATACAGACTAATCAATCCATTCCACATTTCCTCGGTATGTCAAACCTAACTTGTAGCAGATTGAGAGAATCATCAATGACAAAATTTTCTCCTTCGAAGCATTTCATCAAACAAGACAAAGACAAGCATCTTTCAATAGTTTAACAAACCTTTTCTCGACTCAAACTATCATAACCTGACTAAAACAATAACCCCACAAAGCCTCCAACAAGAGCAAAATGTTTTACATTGCCCTCATTCCACAATGAGGATAGCTGGATCTGCCAACTTCTAGAGAGACCTGATGGTGACTTCAATGCAGGTGCGGACCTCCAGAGGAACAGAGACCGGTGGCTTGGTGACAGCTGAGCAGGAGGAAAGGAACAGGACACTGGAGGCGGGCAGCTGTCAGTAGCAGCGGTGCCCAAGGTCGTCGAACCTGGCTGGCTGCGTGTGGAGAAGGCATCCAGTGGTTGTTATGTCGCACGTGACCCTCAACTCACATCGAAATGAACGAAGGAAGTGTTTCTCATTCTCCCCTCATCTGACTGAACGTACTAGTGTATGTGCCATCTTAAAATTAAAAATAGACGCTCCTTGTGTGTTTCTTATGCTTGGCTCACTATAGTTAGAGAGTATAAAAAACACTTTCCACATGGAAAAATTATTAAGCGAGAATCGTTCTCATGGTAGATATGTCCTTTCAGTAGATAACATGCTTAGTCAATTTATACATATTTAAAATTGAGTAAATTAAGATATAAATTTTAGTTTACGTGTTTAAAATGAATAAGATATATACACAATTACGTGGTAAAACGGTTCTAGTGAATACTTTCTCCTTCACACAGCTTATGAGTGAGTGACATGACAACCCAAAGGAATGACCACTCCCTCACAAGATTTAAAAGTCAACCACAAGGAAAGCATAATACCTGCAAAGCGTTCTTTGAGATGAAACATTAAGTAGCGGTTTGAGAAGCCCTTTGGGGAAATCAATTAGTCCAATATGTGGGCCCCATTTACGAGGCAGCGTGAGGTAGGAAAAGTGCTTTCTCTACTAACTCTCCTTCGGAGAAAATTAATTTTTCTAAGGGTCTGGTAAGATTGGTAGAAACCGGAAGAAAGGGAAAGAAAAAGAAAAAAAGAAAGTGAATCCAAGTGAAAGAGAAATTAGGATATTTCTAAAAAAAATTCACTGTTTGGTTGTACAAATAATGTTAGATAAAATTGAAACTTGAATCTACCAATTGTGGTAGTGGTAATGGAGTTAGCCATGGTGGTAGAGGTAGTAGTAGCAATAGTCGTGGTAGTGACGGCGGTGATGATGGTAGTAGTGGTGGCGGTGGTGACGGCGGTGATGATGGTAGTAGTGGTGGCGGTGGTGACGGTGGCAGGGTGGTGATGGTGGCAGCCAATGGGGTAGTGGTGGTAGTGGGGGAGCTGGTAGCGGTGATGGTGGTGGCAGTGGAGGTGGTGATGACGGCGACAGCAGCAATAATAGTGGTGGTAGTAGTAGTAATAGTAGTGGTGGCAGTAACAATGATGGTGGTGGTAGTGGCAGCGATAGTAATGGGGGCGGTGGTTATGACGCAAGATATAAGTCTTTGGTATGTGATATGTCCAACTCCTATTAAAATTAGACTGGAATTATATTTCAGATTTCCTAGGTTAGATTTCCGTTCCTAGAGTAAATAGGATTTGCTATTTTAATAATTATAATTGACAATTAGATTAGGATTATCTTTTATTATACTAGTAGGATTAATCTCTAATTGTTCTATAAATGACAATGCACAACCTTGTACTAATCAATCAATAAAAAATTCAGTCATTAGTCTAATCAATTAGTTTGCTCTCCCTATCCTTCTTCTCTCCCATTTTCCTTTTTTCCCTTATATTTTCCTGTGTTGACTATGGTCTATATCACAGGTATCAGAGCGTTCCCTCCAGCGCCCTTTGCCCTCCCACCCTCCCTCTTTACTATATGACCGGTCCACAACGGAAAAGCCCTCCTCCACCGCATTGGACCCATCTACGCTATAATACGTCCCTGTCTCTGAATCCTCTCCCGCCTGACTTCACTCTCGTATTACTGAACTCGAGAAAGCTATTACTGATGCGGGTCAAGAACTTACCAAGGTTCACCGATCATTGACATTGATAGGCCAAGAGTCAGAGTCGGTTGACCGTCCCTTTGAGCTCCTTGACCGCCACTTTGATGAACTCTTGTTGGCCATCCAGTAAGCGCATTTCTCGCCTCCGACTTCGGACTCTCCCCTCTTCCACCAATGCCCAGCTTCTCCCCGGAGCCGCAGTGCCCGACCAATAGTTCCTCTTCTGACAGCTCGAGGTTGCAGCTTGCATCTACCCACCCAGCAGGAATCCTTCCGTTCCCAGTCGCTTCGGCACGTTCCGGATCACCGTCGACGCGTGGATCCGATTTGGCACCGTTCGTTGTCTCTGCTCCTCTTCCACTAGACGCCTCTGCTCGCTCGCTCGCTCCGGCCTCTGAATCCGATGGTGCGCCATTGCCGCCTTTTTCTCCGGCCACACCCCTTACGATGGAACACGTAGCCCCAGTCGATTCCGCTGCCCTGATCGTCACTGTCTAGTGGCCTTCACAGAGCTCTCCGGGATTTCACCGGCCCACAGTCGTCAAGGCCATCACCTTCCCGCACGAATCGCTGTCGCTGGCCTCCGCCAGTGAGCACCTCATCCTGTCGACCGCCACTGCCACTCTGCAAGCCTCTGTTTCGGCCGGTCTTCTTCCACCGATCGTGTGATCTTCTGATCCTCCGTTGCACGCCGCAAGTGGCCCTGATCCGGCACCGCCTCGGCTCAAATCCACCGTCGGGGAGATGCGTCATGGTGCCTCCGCCTCCTTGCCGGCTACTTCACTTGGATCATTTGGCCGCCCGGTCACGTCTTCTTCTGCATCACCCTCAGCTGCCCGCCGTGAATCCCCCTGCTGCCTCACCGACGGCTTCCTCCGTCCCTACCGGATGTCCTCTTCCAAGTCAGGCAAGACGAAGTCGGGTTTGGGCATACCGGTCCGCCTTTAATTCCACCTACAACGGAATTTACTTCCAACTCCAGTCCGGTCCCACTCCCCACTTGAACCGGTCCTTCTTGGCTCCAGGCAGGTCATTATGTGGGTCCTGTTCCCGACCCCAACCACCCGCCTCCAGCTCCACCAGTGGCCACACCGCTCTCTTCTGCATTTCCAGGTTGCTCCTATGTTGCTCGTGCCCACGTACCCTATCAGGTTGTGCCCATTTCCTTTCCCTTGCTATGACTAAGGAGTTATTTGGATGACGCTTTACAACTGCTTTATGTTCATTTATTATTATTTTTTATATAAATTTTGTTTATTTAGACAATTTAGACTAAAAGCCTTTGCTTTGTTTTAAAAATGTCTTTATTTTTATTTTTAATTTATTTTTATTTTTCAACCGCTTTTTGCTTAACTCTCCTCTTGAGGAGGGTTAGGCTAAAAGCGTATAAGAAAAAGTAAAAATATCATGAGTTAACATTTTTACCCTTCTCTTCTCTCTTGTTATAATACTCTTTTGCATTTTTTTTCCTTTTTGCATGCACACATTTTCTTATCCAATAAAACCCCATTCCCCCTTCTCCTCCCATGACACCCTCACACAATTGTTTTCTTCTCTCTTATGCTAACTCCCTTCCCTTTTTTCCTCTTCAGTAAAATATTCTTCTTCTTCTCCTCCTACCATGACTGCCCTCATCTGCCATTAATGACCACCTTCATCAGCCATAGATGAGCACCCTCGTATACCCAACCTTTTCCCCTCTAATTATTTGAGGACAAGATAGATATTTTTCATAACGGATATGATATATAATAAAATGGCTACCCAAACAAGATTTGTAGAACTTTTTTAAAAAAACTGATTTTTCATAATGTATATCCAAACATAACCTGCTTTTACTTTGTTTTTCAAAAATCAATTTTAACTAAAAGGAGTTTTCTAGATGACACAAAGCGTCATCCAAACGATGCCTATATGGATGATTCGAATGATCACAACAAAGTTTTCCATGCTGACCGTGATTATGATTACTGTAGTGGTCATCCTCGTGGCAGTGAGAATGGAGGTCCCCAAGCCCATGTGCGTCCACTTGGTTCTACTGCAGATGCCCATGACTATAAGGGAGCTGTCTAAGCCAGTCAAGTTCAACTCACTTTTCTAATTTTCAAAGGTGACGAACCAGAGGAATGAGTATCCCGCGCTCGACGATTTTTTCACTTTCACCAGACTCCAGCTCACGAGCGTATTGATCTTGCTTTATTTCACATGGAAGGTCGCACGCTCAATGGCTCAAGCACTTTCTTTCTAATACTCTATATGCTACATGGGATGATGTGGAACAAGCTCTTCTTGTTTGCTTTGGAGCTTTTGATTATGAAGATTATAATCTTCGTCTTTCACGTCTTTGCTAAACTATCACCGTCAAAGCTTATCAGGATGAATTTGAAAAGTTGTCTAATCGGGTTGCTAATTGGCCAAAAGTTGCTTTGATCGGCACTTTCCTTGGTGGTTTGTGATCTGACTTGCAAGCTTTGGTGCACATTTTCAAGCCCCATACCTTGACGGAGACAATCTATATCACTCGCATATGTCAAGAGCAACTTCAGCATCAACAGCGTGTTCCACAGGCTCTGTTGTCTTCTTCTGCTAATGGTCCACTCACCACTATGGGGAATACACCTCCTACTTCGACTACTATGATTCCTCTTAAGAGATTATCCCAGGTTGAAATGGAGGCTCGGCACTCAAAGGGCTTATGTTATAATTGTGACGAAAAGTATTCCCCTGGCTACCGCTGCAAGACCCTTCATGCTTATGTGGTTGACGATGAGCCTAACTTAGTAGATTCTTCATACCCTGTGGCTGAGTTTGACCCTGCCCTAGCTGCCTTGGTCAATGATGTTGACCCCTATCTGTCCTTTCATACCTATGAAGGTGGTAATGCTCCCAACACTATGCGCATTAATGGTCAAATGGAGAAACAACGTGTCATGGTTCTTATCCATACAAGTAGCACCCATAGTTTCATTAATGAAGTCATTGGTAAAGAATTGGGTTTGCAGATCTCCGAATGTCATGATCGAAGATGGTGCAAAGCTTCATAATATGGGGGTTTGTCGTAAGGCGTGTCGTGCCTACTTGCTCAAGGTCTTACTATCACATTTGATTTTTACGTTTTGCCTATCAAAGGAGCGGATATAGTTCTTGCCATTGGATTGTTACGCACTTTGAGAAAGGTCAAATGAGATTTTGAACGCATGCAAATGAGCATTGAGATTGATGGAGTCAAGCGCCTCCTTACTGCTCAACCTCTAGATAAGTTGCACTTTATTCAGCGATCACAATCGAAGTATGCTTGGGTTCTATAGTAGTTTTCCATCAATAAAATTATCCACACTTCCTGGCCTTGAGGCCAAGGCCTAGCAGAAGTAGTGGTGGAATGATATGTCCAACTCCTATTAGAATTAGATTGGAATTATATTTCAGATTTCCTAGATTAGATTTCCTTTCCTAGAGTAAGTAGGATTTGCTATTTTAATTTAATTGTAATTCATAATTAGATTAGGATTATCTTTCCTTATGCTAGTAGGATTAATCCCTAATTGTCATATAAAAATTATAGTGCACAACCTTGTGCTAATCAATCAATGAAAATTCACTCATTAGTCTAATTAATTAGTTTGCTCTTCCTATGCTTCTTTTCTCCCCTTTTCCCTTATATTTTCCTGTATAGACTGTGGTCTACATCAGTACGCACGTTGATTTTCTCCCAAAATCCATAGGTTGATGGGTGGAAAGTTTTGAGGCCAATTTTTCATCTATTTTCTCTCAGTTTTTACTTTAGTTGCTCTTTCCCTATTGCACCAAATAGTAGAAATTATGGGATTTTAAAAAAATTCTTTTTCTTTCCCCCACTTTCCACCAATCCAAACAGACCCTAAGAGAGATAACAAAAAAAGTATTTTCCCCATCTTATGGAGCCTCCTAACCTACCTCTTAAAGCATTTTCAATGGGGGTCTTCAAAAATACTTATTGGGGGTCTTCAAATGACATATCTATCTGTCAATGTAGTAAAATAGAGACCCATGAGCTCCAATCATAGATGTGATATAGACTGCAGATTACACAGAGAAAATTTAGGGGAAAAAGGGAGAGAAGAAGGAGAGGAAGAGAAAATTAATTAATTAAACTAATTACTCATTTTTTATTGATTAATTAGCATATGACTATGTACTACAATTTATAAGAGAATTAGAAATTAATCCTACTAGCATAAGGATCGTACTCTAATTGCAATTAAAATATCAAATCCTACTTAATCTAGGAAAGGATACCTAGTTTAAGAAAGCTGAAATCTAATTCTAATAAAGGGTGGGACATATCAAGATGCTAATTTTTTATTTTAATATTTAAAAAAGTGATAAGAAAAGTAAAAGGAGAGGTTACAAAGAAAAAACATAGAGTATAATTAAAAATATAGAAAAAGGTACAGATAACATCTCAACATGGGACTTCAAAATTGAAGTCCCAAGTGAAGAGCACCATTTCCATGTAAGAAATGGCGCATGGGTTGGAGTCCTCAAGGACTTCACAAACTGCATTTCAGGCAGCCTATCAATTTCCATTTTGCTTTACTTACATATATTTTCTTGATTTCTTTGTATTTCCTTTATTTATGTTTTAAGGTACTAACATGATGGTACAACCACTTTGGCTGCTACTCCAGCCACATGCAATAAATCTCTTGTGCTATATAGGAGGAGTGAGTTGTTAGTGTTGTTAGCTATAGGGTTGTTGCACCCATTACTTGTAAACATATTGATAGTGAATGTAACCAAATTCCTTGCTTGTGTTCATTCATTTGCTTGCAATGTGACTCTCTTTTGCCCCTATATTTTTGCTTTGCATAAGTGTCCTCAAGTGATTTGTGCAATGCATTAATGCAAGGCAAGCCGATTGCCCCAAATGAAGGCTTGCTTGTTGGGCTTCAAGCTTGCAAGCATTGTACAATTGGCTGCCCAACAGGCACGTTCGTGATAGTTGGTACCAAAGCCAAAGAAAAACACATGTAAGTAAAGAAAAAGGGGAATTGATAGGGTGCCCAAAACGCAGTCTGTGATAAGATGCCACGGGGATTTGATGTTTGTCGTTGGAGATACTCTTATGTTGGGGTGCTAATGAGCCGAATCAAATCGAGTTTTTTGATTTTTTGGATCGAGCTCAACTATTTGAGGTTTGACTCAAGTTTGGCTTGAGTTCGATCAAACAACTAAGAATTTGGTTTGATATATGTTCAAATAGGAAACTCGCTCGAGTCCTGTTTGGGTACGAATGCATAACATAGGGAGGTTCGATAGTGGCTCAATCCCAGCTCGAATCCCATTTAACTATTTTTTACTAAGTTTGACAAGATTTCTTATATAGTGCTAATCCAAACCTTGGATGAAACATTGGATTAAGCACAATATATGTCAATTTCTCCAAAACAAAATCCACCCTTATAAGTTTAAAAAAATTATAATATAAACATTAAAAGATTATAGCAAGTAATAACCATAATTCTATAGTATCTAAGCATCACTTTAATATAAAAGAGCTGACATAAAATAAATCCATTAACAAATGAGGACACAAAAACTTTACTAATCATGATTATAACATCTAATGAGCCACAAAAAACTTCACCCATCACCAAAGATATAAGTCTCAGATCTTGTTCACCCATACTCATACAAACTTTTTTAATATAAAAATGATCAAATTGGTACAACTTCTTATTACATATGTATTATGTACCCAATATTTTTCATATGTGTATATAGTTATTATTATGCATTCAAAATTTTTTAAATAAATCCAACTTATTCCTATATAACTAACTCATAATATTGAAGTCAATTTTCAATTTTCCAAAACTTAAGACTTAGATTCAGCTCTATAACTATTTATTGGAGTCTCAATGGAGTCACAACACACATGTAAAAGTTATAACATATTGTACAAAAAAAAATTAGACAACAACGTAAGCAACTTAGCTAATTCTTGCCATAAAAGAGTCACATAGCTAATGAAATGGACTGAGTTTTTAGAGTTTCACTTAAAAAGCCAATGGAGTCAATTATGAATTCATGTTAATTTTGAGTGATCGTGGAGTCTCACTAAAAAAACCAACAACTATAGTTAATTTACAGAGGTTTTGAAGTTAGAATGATGGTTTTAACTATAATTTAAAATTTAACTAATGATTTATGTATTGTAGAGCTGAGTCTACATATTATAATTTGTATATGATGCCATGAACCCTAAAATATATGCAAATTATATTATTGTATATTTTTATACTATATATCATATTTATGAGTTGGGCATTAATGAGACAAATTACTTTGTGACTTAGTATTTTTTTTTTATTTTTTCAATATATATTATATATTATACAAATGAATAAATTTTTTCATATTATTATATATGTGTAAATATATGTATGCATTAGGAGTATAGTAATAATATTAACTTAATGTTATTTATTTACATTTTCTTAATGTATAATTGTATATGAATTTGTTAATATGGACTTTACCAAAAAAATGTTATATAGATGCATAATTATATTTATGTTTATAAATATTGCATATAAGTGTATATATATGTATAATGTCTATGAAAAATATACTCATAAAAAGAAATCTATAATATATATATATATATGAGATAATTAAATATATAGGTATAAATAGGTATATAGTGTATACTTATCTTGAGCCGAACTTCGAGTCGATTTCAAGACGATCTGAACTATTTTCGACCCGAATCGATTTGATCCATAGCCTACTCGAGTTTGGATTGACCAAGACTGAGCTCGAGCCGAGCCAACTTCGAACCGAATAGGTGTAGCTCGTCGAGCTGGCTCGGCTCGTTAGCACCCCTAATCTTATGCACTCCAATAATCCCTAGTACCCTACTAACCCTATCAAACCCTTCATTAATTTAATTTATGTGTAAAACAGACTACTGAGGTAATATAGATGTGTTCTATGAAAAAGTCATAGTTTATAAGAGATAATTATCACCAAAACCCACCGGTCTCCATTATTTCTATGTAGACCCCCTTTAAAAGTAAAATTCTTAATAAGTCCTCATTCATAAAAGTAAAATTCTTAATAGTCCCCATTTAACAAAAATGTCCGTAATGAATAATTGCACCATTTGGGAATTGAACCCGGCTCTGTACTATGACAGAATAACTATGTTAAATAATTGTATTTTGATTTTACAGTTTTTCAACTTTCAAGCCCAACTAAGCAGGGTGGTTTTGATAATTGCCTTTTCCTCACTAAAGTTTGCTTAGAACACTAGACCCCAATAATGATGCATTTCCCCAAAATTAAAATTTTAAATTTACTAATTTTAAATTTTCAAAATTTCACCAACAACTAAATATGCTGGAGCAAAATTCTCTTTTGGTTTCTATTTCAAAGTGAGATGATTTTTATATCTTGCACTGGTTCCAAAGCCGGAGTCCGAATAGTCAATTTTGGATGGATTGAAGGTCTTTATTTGCAATGCAAAGAAGTCAAAAAAGGTTTTTTTGTCATAGATTCTATATAATGTTAATGTTTTCATGAGTGGCGTCATCCCCATCCAGTTGAGTGGAAGCAAAATGAGGTGCTACACTTCCCCATAAGAATGTATGGTGTCATATTATTTGTTGCTGCTAAGCTAACCCGAGTGGCTGAGAAGCACCGAAACACAACACACTGAAAGCAGGGCCACTGGCCTTGATGCAATTCATTGGTCAACAGGATAGGGTCCTATGTGGAGGTGAAGCATTGTGAGTTCGGATTTGTTGGCCCGCATTGGCAACGACAGCATAGCATCTCGCACACTGTTGAGCCTTTGACAATGTGTCTCGTCGGAAGTCCAAGGCCTCCTCTATGGCAAAACTCGTGGCCAACAACCAGAATGCATGGATCACTTGTCACAACCACAAGGCAAGGTGAAGGGTAACTCCTTGTAAATATGGATTTCCATTTGGATATGCACATGTATCTGTTTAAACATGGTATATGCCTCTTTTTATTTTTTCATGTCTAAGTTTAAACAAGTTTGACATGTTTTTCCACGTGTGCTATTCCTAGTAGTCTAAATGTGTTTTGAGTAGTTTTTTGCAAATTATACCTTATTGGATGAATGTTGATATTCGTACACTTTTTCTACACAAAAACCTTACTAAGCCTTTGAATGGATAGAGAAATGTGGGTCTTACCCGACAATAGGTGTTTGACCCTGACCCAAGGGTCTCCTAGAACGAGGTCTCGACTTGATTTAAAAGTAACATTAGTCAAAATAGAAAGAAACACACCAACTATGAGCATCAAATATCTTGTCAATGAATCAACACATGACAATTATTACAATCTAGAATTAAATAAACCACTACTGTCATCACTCTACCGCACACTACCACAAAAAGAACTATTAGCAATACTTTTAAGCATCGCTAATAATCATAAAAGCGTCACTAATGACTATTAGCAATGTTTAAAAAGTGTCACTAAAAGTATTGATAAAAGTCCAGTCGCTAATGCTTATTAGCGACGCATAAGACAAAGTGTCGCTAATAGTCTGTATTAGCGACACTTGTTTTTGCATCACTAATACTACATTATTAGCGACACTCTTTATTAAGTGTCACTATTAATGTAATATTAGCGAAACTTTTGAACATGTCGCTATTATTAAATTTTATTTTAAAAAAATAACAAAAAATAAAAAAATTATTATTAGCAACTCTTTATAAGCGTGATAAGTATGAAATATATATCTATTTTATATGTCTTTTTACCTTATTTGCTAGTATAGATTAGATTAATTTAGAGTTAGTTATAATTTATTTAGATTAGGTAAATATTAGTTCTTTAGTTTAGTTATTAATAATTTTGTAGTTATTAGTAGTTTAGATATGCATTTAAATCAAGTTGGAATTTTAGTTATTTTCTACATGTCTAAAATATGATATTTTATATTTTGTAGGTAAAGTGCACTTATCGAGGTACTTGGACGATGTTTGAAATAATTCAAAATAGTTTTGACATGCTTTAAAATGATTTGGACAACTTTTCGGAGTTATAAACAAGTTGGAAATTAATATGGACACGAAGAAAAAGCTTAATGAACTGGACTGTCCAAGAAAACTGTCCAGATTGCAGAAACAGTGTAGCCGATCGAACGGGAATCCAGGGCATTTGAACGAGATAACGTGATTTTGAAGAAAAACTCAGTATAAGAGTTCGAACGGGCATGCAAGGCGTTCGAATGGGATAATGCACAATTTCCTTGTTTGAGCCAATTTTGAATCCTTTTCATATTGGACTTCTTCTTACGGAACTTATGTCTATATAAAGACATATTTGGCTCAAAATTAAGGGATTCCAGTAGATTTTCTGAAGAGAAAAAGGAAGAAGAAGATGGAAGAGAACTCAAAGCTTTTAATGGAGATTGAAGTGCTTTCTTCTACAATGTAAGGCTAGACTATTCTTTTACTTAGGAGTTGATGAAGCTATAGATAAGTTTTAGTTTCTTTTCTTTTTAATTTAGATCTCAGTTGTGAATGATGACAATTGTATGATATGAATTTCCTTTTTAATGGAAGAGCTTTTCATGTTTATTCAAATCTATGTTGATTTATTATCTTGTAGATGATAAATTGATGTGGTTTTGATATTTTCATCAATTCTAATTTCTATGATTTAGATGAGATGGTCATACAATAATTTTAATGTTCAGATAATTAATGACTTGGATGAGTTATACTAAGATTAGACGGGTCATGCCTATAGCTAGTTTAATGTAGATGATTCGTGTCATTGTCGAAGATAGTTCATGCCATGGAATTTAATTAATGATTCTTTCTGAAGTAATTCTAGTTTGTAGCTGAGAATACTTGTTCATATTCACACTAGATTTAGGTTAAAAGTTAGGGAATTGTTATGGTTCTATAGTGGATTCAATTTCCTAAGTAAATTCCATCATATTAATCTCTTCTTTTTAAACTAGTTGATTTTTCCCTTTATTTAATTAAAGTTTAAGTTTGTTTTAGTTTTTAATCAGCAAATTTCTCTTTAGATTTAGTGATAAGCCATCTATCCCTGAGGTTCGACAACCCTTAAATACTTATCCTAGTATAATTACCTTGTACACTTGCAAAGGGTTTAATTATAAACGATCAAAGCGTCGCTAATACAAAAAAATTTTAAAATAAAAAAAAATAGACATGCTAAGAGTGTCGCTAATAAAAAATATATTTTAAAGAATCAAAACAATGTACTAATGATGCTTTATGATGTCGCTAATGTATAAAAATTATATAAAAAAAGAAAATTTGTTATTAGCGGCTCTTTTAAAAAGCGCCACTAATAACAATGAATTTTTTTTAAAAAAGTCCTCGCCTTGACGGGAGCGCACCAGAATCTAGTGCCCCTCCTTCAGCAAGGGCAAGGGAGGGGGAAGGATTTTCAAAGTCGGAGGTCCTCTTTCGACTGGAGAAAGGTGGAGGTCCTCCTCCGACTAGGGGGGAGGGGGCAACCGGGTGGGGAGGGGGTGACCAAGGGAAGGGGGACTGAGGATGGTGGTGGAAGATGAGGGCGTCACCGGTGTGCGAGACTAGGGGGAGAACGAGAAGACCCGGGGAGAGAGGGGAGTGGGGAGGGGGTCCGACTCCGGAGACCCCTCTCCTCCTCAGGCAGCTTTAGTGGAGAGGGGTGGGGGATCTAAAAGCAGGGGGGATCTAAAAGCGAGAGGAGGGGAGGGCGGGGGACCCGGGGAGAGAGGGGAGGAGCGGGAGCGAGGAGGGGTTGGGTTGCTGGAATCCGGCACCTAAAGTTGGCTCCTCCACTAGCAATAGTGGAGAGAGGGGGGAGTATAAAAGCAAAGGAGGGGAGTGAAGGGGGGAGGACCTGGGGAGAGGGGGGGGAGCGGGAGGGAGGAGGTGGTGGGGTGTTGGAATCCTACAGGGAGACCAAATCCAGCACCCAAAAACTAGCTCCTCTGGCAGCAATAGTGGAGGGGGCAATATCAAAGCACAGGAGGGAAGGGAGAGGAGGGGGGACCGGGGTAGAGAGGGGGGATAAGGGAGGAAGAGGGGGTGGGGGGCCGGAGACCGGAGGGAGGAGCCGGACTCCGATGCCCAAGAGCATAAAGTTCAGCAGGGAGCGGTGGAGGGCGGAAAGAAGAGTAGTGTCTCTGCCACGTTGATTGTCAGCGAGAGGGCAGGAGTGGTGGACTCACGGCGGAAGCCATGGCAATCGTCAGCTGTGGTTGAAGACATGGCGGAGGGAGTCAAGTAGGGCGTGGAAAGGAATGGGGGTATTTGATGTCCGTCCGGGTGAAATTTTGCCTGGCCGCTTGTGGTAATTTTTACGGGCGATTTTCGTCAGCATCAATTGTCTTTTGCGATGCTCTAGAAGCGTCAGAAAATATGATGAATGATGTTTAGAATTAAACGTCGCCATTAATCAGTTATTCACAATGTTTATTTCTAAACACCACTGTTAATTAAAAAACATAGTGGGGCTGAGGGAAAAGAGAGGGAGAGAAAAGGGAGACAGAGGAGTGGAGAGAGAGAGGAAAGAGAAGAGAGAGAGAGAGAGAGGAAAGAGGGTTAGAGCGAGAGGGAAGATAATTTTTTTTTTTAAAAATAAGGTTATTTGCAACTCTCTTTACTGAGCGTCGCTAATACTAAGATTTCTTAAAAAAAGTTTATACTATTTGCAATGCTCGGTAAAGAGCAACAGACTCATGGCGGCGATCGTCGGCTATGGGTTGAGACATGGTGGAGGGAGTCAAGTGGGGCACGAAAAGGAATGGGAAGGGGTTATTTGAAGTGAGGTCAAGCGAAATTTCGCCCGGTCACGCACTATAATTTTTGTGGGTGATTTTTGCCCGCATCATTTGTCTTTTGCAACTCTCCGAAAGCGTCGCAAAAGATGATATTAGCGACGTTTAGAATTAAATGTTGCCATTAAACCGTTATTAGTGATGTTTATTTCTAAACATCGTTGTTAATAAAAAAACAGAGTGGGCTCAGGGGAAAAGAGAGGGAGAGAGAAGAGAGATAGAGAAGAGGAGAGAGAGGAGAGAGACAGAGAAGAGGAGAGAGAGAAGAGAGAACAGAGGGGGGTAGAGAGAGAAGATAGAGGGAAGATAATTTTTTTTAAAAATAAGGCCATTTGCAACGCTCTTTACTGAGCGTCGCTAATACTAAAATTTATTAAAATTGCTCCCTTACTTCTCTCTCTTTCTCTCTCCTCTCTCTTTTCTTTTCTCTCTCTTCTATCTTCTCTCTCCTCTTTCCACTCTCTTTCTCATCTCCCTCTCTTCACTCTCTCTACCCTCTCTTTATCCTCTCTCTACACACTCTCTCTACCCTCTGTCTCCTCTCTCTTCTCTCTCTATGCACTCTCTCTTCCTCTTCTCTCTCTACCCTCTCTATCTCCTCTCCTCTCTCTACCCTCTTTCCTCTCCTCTCTTTCTCTATGCACTCTCTCTCTTCTCTCTACCCTCTCTCTCTTCACTATCTCTCTTCATTCTCTCTCCTCTCTCTCTATGCATTGTCTCTCTATCTTCCTCTCTTCTCTCTCTACCCACACTCTCTCTCTTTTATTATAAATTATATTTTAAAATCAATAAGAAAATTTATATCAAATATATTAGCGACGCTTGTGTATTTGCATTGCTAGTACCCTAGGTAATAGCGACATATATGCATATGCGTCGCTACTACCTATGGTAATAGCGACGTAATTTCATAATCGTTTCTAATATATTTTATTTTAATTATTTTTAAAATATAATAATATAATAAAAAATTCTAACAAAATATAAATTAATTTCTTCCCCCTTCTCTCTCCTGTCTCTCTTCTATCTCTCTCTCTCCCACCCCTCTTTGTCTTTCTCTCTCTCTCTCTCTCTTCTCATTCTCTTTTTACCCTCTCTCCTCTCTCTTCTCTCTCTAGCTCCTCTCCTTTCTCTTCCTCTTTTATCTTTCTTCTTCTCTTATCTCTCTACCCTCTCTCTCTCTTCACTCTATTTCTTCCCTCTTTTTTTTATTATAAATTATATTTTAAAAATGATAAAAAATTCAAAATAAAATATATTAGCGATGCTTATGAAATTACATTGCTAGTACCACAGGTAGTAGCGACACATATACATATGCATCGCTAATATCTTTCGTACTAGCAAAGTAATTTCATAAGCGCCACTAATATATTTTATTTTAATTTTTTTTATTTTAAAAATATAATAATATAACAAAAATCCCCAAAAAATATATAAATTAATTTCATAAGCGCCACTAATATAAAGTAGGGAATTTTTTTCTAATTTATTTATTTATTATATATAAATACTAAATATTAAATAAAATATAATATATTTGTGAAGTTTTTAAAATTTTTTAATTAATTTATTATATATTATATATTTAGATAATAAATATAAAATAAAATAATAAAACTATTAGCGATGGTTTTTAAATAGCGTCTCTAAAAGTACAATTGTTAGGGATGCTTGAATATAAGTATTGTTAATACCAATACTATTTGCGACGCTTTGATAATAGTTTGTTGATTTTTTTGTTAAATTTATAACTAATAGACTCATTTTTTTATAAGTATCACTAGTAATATTAGTATTAGAGACGCTTATTTAAAAGCGTCCCCAATAGTAGTACTATTAGCGATGATTATAAACAAGCGTCACTAATAGTTATAAATTTTAATTTTTTTATTAAATTTATAAGCGTCACTAATAGTATTGGTATTAGTGAAGCTTATACCAAAGCGTCCCTAATAGTTTTACTATTAGCGATGCTTTGTAATAAGCGTTGCTAATAGGTATAAATTTTTTAATTTTAAAATTTATAACTATTACTGAAACTTTTTTCAAAGCATCGTAAATAGTATTCGTAGTAGGGATGCTTTTATATAAGCATTGCTACTAGTTGTACTATTAGTGGCACTTTATTAAAAGTGTCGGTAATAGTTATAAATTTTGCGATGCTTTCATATGCGTCACAAATAGTTATATTTAGTGATGCTTGGTATTGCGTTGCTAATAAAAGCGTCGCTAATAATCATTTTTGTTGTAGTGACAACTACCCATGTCTTGCAATGTAACTATTTTATGATGGATTAAGAACTCATTTAAAATTACTCCCAAGGAATTTGAGAGCAAAAGAACGTAATTTTAAAGCAAGAGACACATGAACATGGAATCACATAATTGTAAAATTCAACGTGTGACTTACAGAAAATCTAATAAATAGTCTTATGATGGGAAATGAGTAATCTTTTGAAATTTCCCATTTAATGCCCAGATGTGTGAATATAAATTAAATTCATTGATGACAAGCATCACATTTCTTATTTAATACCTTTCATTTGATTGATGTCACCTGTAAGATCTCTAACTTTAACTCGGTTTAATTTTTATTTAATTTTGTAATATTATGTGGTTTTGCTTAAATTTGCCAGTTTGACTTATTTTGGGTTAAGGGTTAGTAATTATGTTTTAACAAGTTTTAATTGTATTTTTAGAATTTTTAATATCAAACTTGATTTATCAAATTTTGTGGATTTTATAAGATTTTATTGTAATTTTCCTAAATTAAGGGTGTGGACCCCACCATGTGCCCCACATACACGATTGGACAGCGTGTGACCCAAATGATCCTAAACTTCAATTATTTTTTATCTGTGAGTTTTGGAATGATTAAATTCATTTTTAACCCCCAAATAACCTTAATTAGACACTTAGGGTGTTTTTACCCTATATTACAACCCCAAAGTTTGTAAATGTAGCCCAAACCTTACTATTTAAAGAAAAACCCTAGCCACTTACCTATTTAGGGAAGGGCTATGTAAGGGAGATGGAGGTGCTCTACCCCCATTTCCCAAAGAGGAAAACTAGATTAAGGTGTGTTTTTTAGCCCTAATCACCCATAATCTTTCAATTTTGCTTTTAATCCTTCTTATCTTGATTTCCCCAAATTTGATTCTTAATTTCTTCCATTAAAAATCTTATTTTTAATTTCAATTTCAAACCCTAAATGACAAATTTTCGTTGTTAACCAAAGGAAATCATAGATCTACCTATTTTCAAGTTAATTTAAGCTTATTAGTTGATTTTAATCAAGTTTAACAAAAACCCTAGTTTTTGGATAGGATTCCTTGAGGGTTGAAGCTTCTTTGTAGATCCAAGAACTTCATAGAGGTAAGGGATTTCATCTCGTGTGGTTTTATCCATTGGATTGTATGTTTATAAGTTTGTGCGGGTTTTTGCTTCATTTTGTGCTTTAATGGTGATTTATTAAAAACATGTTATGTATGACTATTTTCTTGTGATTAAGCATGAGAATGATTAGATTTATCATGTTCTAGGATTATATTTTGATATTATGAAGTTCTATGGTGATTTTAGAATTTATCTTGATTTTTTGGATGATTTCGGTTTGAACTGTTAAGGGCGTTCAAACGGCCCAAGAGGTGTTCAAACGACCCTGTCTAGCCAATTGAACGACTTGGCGTTCGAAAGGCCCAACAAGGCATTTGAACAGCCAAATGACAAATTTTATGATTTTAGCCATTTTTTATGTATTTTGACCATTTCTTGTTCTCTTCTCATAAATCTAATTCCTTATGATTAAAATGAGTTATTATTACTTATGAATGCTGTTGTGATTTCATGAGGACCATCTTGGAATTTATGATTTAGCTTAAACATGATTTAGGCTATATTTGTTTAATTTTAGCATGATATTCTATTTGTCTTAAATTTATGCTTGATGACTACTTCATGATTACTTGATGGTTTCAGTAGGTTTAACCATGATGGTTTATATATATGATTGCACATGTTATATTAATTTTTGGTGAACCATGTATTTCATGTTCTAGCTTAAGTATGACTTGTTTATCTTTGTCTAGTTCTAGCATGATGTTATACTTGTTTTGAACTCTTCTTTCAATGTTTTCATCGCATTTGCTTCATGATTCGAATAGGGTAGGACTATGATAAAATTATGGATGCATGCATATATATGACATTGATTATAGTTTGTTCATTATTTCACATATCTTATCTTAGGTTTGCACACTATCACTTACGTACACTCTTATGTAGATGTTTATGATGTTATTGGACACAAAACGGACCATATTTCATGCACATGTGGACTGCTTTGAGCATGTTTACTTATACTTGGGCTCATTTATCATTGCTCATGTATATATCATGTGGCATACATCACGAAAATGATTTATAAATGAGATTAATTGTGATTGGCCATGTTTGATTGATTAGATGAAATTGGATACCATTGGTTGTCGGATTAATCGATCATAGGCTTATCATATAGGTTTTATGTCTGAAAGGATAGGGTTTTACGTCCAATGTTTCCTCCATGGGTGAGAAGAGCGAAATGCTATATGAGTTGTTTAATAAGTTATCTACACCCTGAGAATCCAACTAGCTTGTCTATGTGCACTGGCTTACCGGGGGTATCTTCTCAGCTAGTAGGGCTGCAAATTTTAAGGGCCAGCCTGTTAGCCCTAGCATGGCCCATTAGTCCGGCCCAGCCCATAAATATTCGGGCTTGGGCTGAAAAATATTTGAAAGGGGTTGGGCTGGGCCTCAAATTTGAAAGCCCAAAAAATTTAGGGTAGGGCTCGGGCTTGGGCCAAAAAAGGGAAAAGCCTAGCCCGACCCGCAAAATCAAAGCTCGTTAAGCCCAATTGTTCATCACTTCAATCTGTTAAGCCTAGCCGTTCATCGCCGCTCTTCAGTCTTCTCCACTTTAATCCTAACTCCAGATCTCGCCGCTTCACTACTTCAGTCCTCCACTCTCCACTCACCAGTTTCCAATTCGCTGATCACCCTCTCTTGTTTTTGCTCGCTGACCCTCTCACCTCTCTTCAGTCTTCTCCTCTTTAACCCTAACTCTAGATCTTGCCGCTTCACTGCTTTAGTCCTCCACTGTCCAATTCGCCGATTGCCCTCTCTTGTCTTTACTTGCCGGCTTCACCTCTCACCGGCCCTCTCGCCTCTTTTCAATCTTCTCCTCTTTAACCCTAACTCTAGATCTTGCCGCTTCACTACTTCAGTCCTTCACTCTCCACTCTCCAGTTTGCCCTCTAGGCTCCAGATCGCCCTCTCCTGTCTATGCTCGCCAGCTCTCTCACCTCTCCAATAACACGGGCACTCTCACCTCTCCAGTAACACCGGCCCTCTCGCCTCTTGCCGGTGGACTTCCAATATCTCAGTTCTAGACCAAAAAAAAGTTTTTTTCACTAATTTTATTCTTCATTTGGTTGATATGTTGTATAATCTAATTTGTCTTTGTCTTTACTTTGTTGATCATTACTTGTTTATGTTCTTCCTTTGGTTGATCTGGTTAATTTTTACTTATCTTTATTCTATAATCTCATTTGTCTTTACTTGTTTCTCTTCTTCATTTGGTTGATCCGGTTAATTTTTACTTGTTTTTATTCTATAATCTAATTTATTTTTATCTATATGTATTTTGACTTGTCTGACTCTCCGTTCTGTTATTTAAATTTTTTTTGTCTCGATTTTGTTCTTTAGTATGTACTGGTATGTGTTGTGTTTGTTTCTATTATGTTCCTGTCTCTGTTGTTTAATTTCTATATGTCTCTTCTTTAATTTACATCCCTATTATTGTCTCTGATCTTTAATATTTACTTGTCTTTATTCTATAATCTAATTTATTCGTGTGTTTGTCCTGTTTTTATCTCTATTATATAATTTTGACTTGTTTGACTCTATGTTTTGTTATTTAATTTGTCATTTTCTCAATTTTGTTCTTTAATTTGTTCTTGTGTGTGAGTGGTTAATTAATTTATAGTCTTTGTTCTCATTAATTTGTTCTGGTCTTGTAAGTGCTATTATTTAATTTGTTTGTATCTACTAGTAGAGATGATTAGTTCTTCCACACCAACTAGTTCTTCTACACTAATTAGTTCTTCCATCCTAGCCAGTTCTTCCATCCCAACGAATTATTTGACACCAACCAGTTCTTCCACTCCCACTCTTACACCTACTATTTCCCTTAGCACTACATGTCCCCCCCCATCCTATTCTAGATTCAAGAGTAAGCAGTAGCCACAGTAGGAAAAAAAGGGTTCGAGGTCCCTCACAATTGTGGATGCATTTTGAGAAAGTTCTTAATGAAAATGGAGATTAGGAAGCAACAATATGCAATTAAACTGTGGGTTTTATCTAATTTTTTTCAGCTTTTTCAGTTTTCACTTCATTTGTCAATTACAATTATGTAATATACCTATTCGTTGGTAGTAAATGCGATGAAGGAAGTTTTTTTAATGAAAAAATAAATAAATATTATTATGTAAAAAGCCCGTGGCCTGGCCCGAGCCCGAATATCGAGCCAAGATAGGCCGACTTTTTAATAGTGACATTAGGGCCGGTTTGGGACCAATTCCTTGACATTTTTGTTTAGGGCCGGGCTTGGGCCAACCCCTGGCTTTCCAAGGCCCATCCCGCTTGCAGCCCTACCAGCTAGGGAACTTACCCAAACTACTTAGGGCTTTCTCTTTAGGATTGCTCAGGATGAGTAGGTCTGCTTAAGCTATGACTCGGGTAAGCAGTAAGTCCGCTTAGGCTTCGGCCAGGGTGAGCAGGATAGTTATTTTCTCAATTGTGAGATATTCACCATTGATTGTTGCATGTGTATGGTAGTTAATGCTCATTGACACAAGTTGTGTAGGAACAATGAAGCTTAGGCTTCGGCCAGGGTGAACGGGATAATTATTTTCTCAATTGTGAGACATTCACCATTGATTGTTGCATGTGTATGGCAGTTAATGCTCATTGACACAAGTTGTGTAGGAGCAATGAAGCTTATGTTACACATGTGATTATGATATGATTTGCATGAATATGCAAAATGGTGTGTGTGGTTGATGCACTTGATGTTGTAGGTTGGATGTTTTTATTGAGAAATGAATATGCATGATATATTTATGTTGAGAAATAATTCATGTAGGATGTGATTATGATAATGAGTTTCACATGTTTACATGTGAGGTGTATGTGTGTTATGAACTATATTTGAACCCATGATGCACAGGTGGTATGATATGTGTTTCTAGAATGTGGGTTACAACATGATATGCAGGTGTCATGACTATGTGATGATGAAATATATTATATATAGCATAATATGCAAGTGGCATGGCTATATGATGATGAAATATGTTATATATATAACATGATATGGAGGTGGCATGGCCATGTAATAATGAAATATGTCATATATAGCATGATATACAGGTGACATGAGTATGTGATGTTGAAATATGTTATATATAGCATAATATGTAGGTGGAATGACTATGGGATAATGAAATATGTTATATATAACATGATATGTAGGTGGCATGACTATGTGATGATAAAATATATTATATATAGTATTATATGCAGGTGACATGAATATGTGTTGATGAGCTATATTATATATAGCATGACATGTAAGTGGCATGAGTAGATGCTTATGGAATGTAAATTATGACACGATGCATAGGTAACATAGGTTTATGTGATTATTCCATGATGAATGGGAATAGTGATTGATTATGCGATGAATGTTGTGTTAATTATGCCTTTGTTATCATTATGAAAATTTACTTTTGTATTAAACCTATTGAGTTTTGGCTCACCCCTTTTTATTTTGTTTTGGGGTTGCATGTCATGTCATGCAGGTTGTTTGGATGAGCTCTATGTGGAGCATATGGTTGGCGTTGATCATTGAGAGGGGATGCATAGAGATGCTAGGTTTTATGTTAGCTTGTTCATGTTATGTTGAGATACAAAATTTTTACGCTACTTCCCACTTCTATATAACCATTGTTGGCTTGGACTCTTGTTAGCCATTGTTAGCTTAGACTTATTTTAGCCATGTGTGGCCTTGTTTATGACTAAGTACGTGGGTATGTGTTGACTAATGTTTTAATTAATAGTCCTTTTATTGCTCATTTTGCATTTGTACAAAGTACATGTGCGCAACTTTGTGGTGTTCTACCCAGGGATGGGTTAAGTCTTCCGCAATTCAACTATACCTTATCACACCGAGTGCCACTTCTTCTTTGGACAGGGTTAAGCTTGGGGTGGTGTGTGCCAGGGCGTGACATCACTGGTATGAAGGTGACATCCATTGATAATATGAAAAAGTTAATATGCACTTGGCACATTAGGAGCCATAGGATCCAACAACTCCTTGGGGGAGGGGGTGGATGATAAAAACTGACTTGCCCCTTAAGTAACATGGTCACGCGAACCAAATCTCGTGGCCCATATGTGTTCATCGTTGCACCAGTCACATATTATGGGACTCTCAATAATATGTTAAACCATAATTGTATGTGAATGCTCATATAGAATTCCCGCCAAATTTATATTTATCTAAGGGAATCTCGAGTGTTTTTTTTCCTGCCACTATAAGATATGTTCAAGTATACTACATAGCAGTTGTATGATACATGAATTTTAAACGTGATTGCCACTAGTTGCATTGGTATGCATCCTGAGTCAATTTTCACCAAATTCTTATTGTTATTTTGATAATTGTGTAAATTGACCAGTTGAAGGGTATACATGGCATGATCCTTCATTAGAATGTGTCTAAGGGTTTGTTAGGATGTTGAATTTTCACTGATTGTGCCTCAATTACAGTTTGAATTATGAGAATCATGTTTGTGTACAAAAGGTGGACGATATTAAAAATTTTGCCTGAAAGTTGATTCCAAACCATTTCAAGTTGAAATTGGCCAGAATCACTGAATCACTTCATGAGGTGATTCCGTTGATTTTGGCTCTCAATCCCCTTTTCGAAATTATAGATTATGTTATTTCTTAACGGTTACCTCTTATATCTATTTGAGCCTCGAGAAGTGTACCATATAGGTAGGGATATTTTTTAAAGTTCAAAATTACCTACCCTTGTAGGATCTTGTTTGATAGGACTCGAATTTAGGAGTGCAATAATACCAAAAATGTTCTTATCCGAGTTTGGGAGAAAGAGTTATATTAGTTTAAAGTTTTAAAAATAGGTTTGATACAACATCCAAATTTATTCTAAAAACTTCCATTACCTTCTTATTTGATGGTAAATTATTAAAAAATTCTACTTCTATTTTTACTTCTATTTCTAAAAAATTTAACACAAGATTTCCTTTGACATCATACAATGGAGAGCCCAACATTTGAGAATGAATCTCCAAATCCATATGATGCAAAGACTCACACAAGCCTTTGCTCTTATGAGATTGGTAATTCCTCTAGCCAAACAAGTAACACAAATGTTGGAAGCCAAGCATGGGGAGGCAGAGGAGTGATGGAGAAATATTCTTTATTCAATCCAAAACTGCAAATTTCATATACTCTGATGGCCTTAGTGCGTGAGGCCTAAAAATAAACCCAAGGACTAAAATGTCCAATAATAAATAAAAATTCTATTAACCTCATAATTATAATTAATAGACCTAATTAACCCTAAGTGCACCACCTTTCAAATCTAAATTTAATAATCTTACACAAAGTTGTGCTACATTAAGCTCCACCCATGCAGCCCAGCCCATATTCTAATACTCTTTATGTCACGACAGTCTCCTAACTCCGCTCAAAGCAATACTGGAACAAAGGCGCCTGCATGAACTCATCCTAGTCCCTAAACCATATGCAATTCGCCAAACACATGAACCACCCCTTTTAGGGTGCCGGGTCACCACCAGGGGCGGAGCCACATATATGGCTTGGGGGGCAATTGCCTCTCCTAATATTTTGTAAACCTGATGCATATGGGTATAATATAATAGTACTCATGCTCCCCTTAAAATAAAATATTTTGCCCTTCCCCCCTTTAACTTTCCTGTTTCTATTGTCTTTTACTCATGTTTACCCCTCCTCACCTGATGTTCTGGCTCCGCCCCTGGCCACCACACGAAGATAATTCACTTAAAATTAGTCTACCACCTCCTAAATCATCAACAAGTTCACGTGAACCGGCCTTTTCTCCCTCTTTGATCTTGGATATCATAAAGTTAAGAGATCGATATGTGCGTCTGCATGTAGGTAGCCGCACAACTACCAGAAATTTCTGAACATCTCAACCAAATACTTGTTAAAAATTCCAAGTACAATGACATAACGATCACTCTCTTATTCACAAAGGTCACTTGGCCCACTCGCCTCGCCTGAAGAGGCTGGGAGTGGATGTCACACACCATAACCAGCCCACTAGCACTAATTGCATAGAACCAGCCATTGAAATGCATGACATCAACCATTACTAGACCCGATAACTCGCGGGAGCACAATCTGCTTCCATTCCAAGTGACAAAAAATGGGTATAATACACATTTTATAAATATACTTTTCATTTTTCCCATCCCAACGTATTAAATGCGTTATTATTTCTATTTTTTTAAATGCATACTAAATATTCTATAAGCGTACTCTGCATTACTTCATATTTAAAATGCATACTATACCGTACTTTGTCAACCCTTTGACAATTTCTTCTCCTAGTTCTATAGTCTTTTGGCTCTAATTGGTTAGTGAGCTCTCTAATGATATTTTTTAGTCACTAACCTTTCTCAAATTTATGATAATAGAATTTTTATTTTTTAATGCACTATTTTTAAGGAAGAAGGCATCTTATTTTTATTATTTTGCGTTACATTTTGAATTATTTTTCTGTACTTTTCATGTTTTTTTTCATATTTTCTATTTTTTAAATCACCTCATTTACCTCTTTTGAGCATTTCAATTACTTGTACCAAGTGCTAAGATGTAAACGCATATCATCATCATTATATCCTCAATGTCAACTCTAATTCTTTCTTTCAACAAATTAGATTCCTGAACCATGATGTGTAATAACCAAAGCGCATTTTTGTCCATACAACATTTCTCACAAAACCTAATAGGTGAACCACAAAGTAATTCTTGTACATAAGCCTTACCAGTGAGGGTAAAATCTCTTACTCGCCATCTAGAACTACTACCCTTTCTTGTCAAGTGTTCATTGAACGACTCACAAAGGGTAATTGTAATATGGAGCAATTGACAACGTCATTCAATGCACAATTCTTGTTCATAATTCTTCTCCAGTTCATCCTCTACATTTGTACTTGTCCTTTAGAGTAATAAGGTTAAAAGCCCTAAAGTCTACACAAAAGCGCCATAAACTATCCTTCTTGCAGACAGGGAGGACAGGAGAGGAGTAAGAAGACTGGATAGGGCGTATAATGCAAGAAGTTATCAACTCGCGAATTGGGTGTTCAATCTCTATCTTCTGGATATGTAGATAACAGCGGTATGGGCGAACATTAGTGGGTGGAACACTTGGCTGAATAGGAATATGATGTTCATATGAACAAACCGACAGTAATCCCTTTGGCTCCTCAAAGATGAACTGATGCTCATCCATGAGAATAGCCAAAGCTGGGGAAAGGACGTCCATCTATGGAACCTCAACTAAGGGGCGGTGCTGTAGCAAGAGGTCATGACAATAATAATGAGAAAGAGTCTCCAATAACTCAGCAGACTGGAGGTAGCCCAATGGATGAGCAGTGATACACACCGGCTTGCCCCCATAAGTGAAATCCATAGTCACACACCGGAAGTCCCCAAAAATAGGACTTAAGTCTTCAAGTCATAGAACACCAAGAACAACATTTGTAAGATCTATGATCTTAAACCGGTTTTCGTTTCACTTCAATTATCGGTTATCGTGAGGTTAACACATTTTCTGATTTATTCAGTGGTTTTAAAGATAAATGGTGTTTATGATTGTTTTAATCAAAATCAACTTTACAATTAGTGGTTTTAAGTGATTTTGAATCAAATGTGAATTTTTGATATTTTTCTGAATTTTTACTATTTTTCCAAAAATCAGGGTTTGGCGGGACCCCTTGTGGGCCCCACTGTTGAAATTTGGGTTTTTAAACCAAATGAACCCAGACATCAACTTAAGCTCATACAAAAATTTTCAAAATTTTCTCAGATTTAATTAGTACTCAAATTTATAAATTACCCATTTTTAGCCTATTTTTCTATTCATACCCCACGATTTACCCATACACACCCCAAGAACTTACTATAAAAGGCCAACCCTGAGTCATTCCCATTTTTGGAATAGGTTGAGGAGGAGAGGTTAGGCCTAATCCCCAATTAGGCCCGGATTAGAAGGTGTTTAAGGTAAGTCCATTCTAATTAAGCATTAAAACTTAGCTTTTCTCTTAATCTCTTCTAGATCTACCATTTCTCCTTTATTTTGATTCATTTTTAAACATCAAAACTACTGATTTGCATCTTTACTACAAACCCTAGCTCTCAAAATCCGATTTTTATGTTCAACAAGCCCTAGATCTAAGTTTTTAATTAGGGTTTTCTTCGTTAAATCAGTTTTAATGGAGTTTAATTCAAACTCTATGTTTTGTAAGGTTTTCAAGAAGGGTGACCATCAAACCCAAGCCTAATCAAGGGGGTAAGGTAATAGACTTTCGAAATTTCAGTCTTCCTATAGTAACACTTGATTTTGTGGTTTATTTTGAATGAACTTACTTGATTTAGTGTTCTAATGACATGATTAGTAAATAGTAATTTTTAATCCCGATTTCATAGGGTTTTGTCTTGTTATGATGTGGATTAGCATTCTGGAAGTTATGGTGGACTTTTAATTGCATTTAGGTTGTTAGATGGTGATTTTGAGTTTTATTAATAGAGTTTCGGTTTGAAAATGCGAAAGGAAGAAGAAGGTAGAATCTGCCTTGTTGGCGTTCGAACGGCCATGCACGGCGTTCAAACGGCAACACTGCAGTTTTGGCATTTTTCCTGTTTAGCCGATCGAACGGTCCTTCAGGGCGTTCGAATGGCTACACTGCAGAAATTGACAATTTTATGTATGTTGCTTATTTTGACATATCTACTCCAAAATATCATTTTTATGTTTATGTAGAGTGTTTTGAGCTATAGTAAGCTACTAGAAGGGTATATCATTGATGTTTTGAAGTTGTGGTATATATATTTAGAGTTATGTGGAATGACTTGTGGTTGGTTATATGATGTTGGAATTACCATCTTGAAGTTATGAATGGTTGATTCTCTATGGTTGAGTATATTTTCAGTAGAGCTACAACATACTAATGGACTGATATGTCATGATAAGATGTGGTTAATTGATGTGTGAATGTTAGTGAATGTCATGGCTTAAGGATGAAGTGAATGATCTTATATGTGTTTAGCTTGTGGTTAAGCTTTGATTTGAGTTATGATTTTTAATGATTCTTCTCCTATGATTTCCACTAGAATTCATGATTAGATGTTAATTCATATGTGTAGTGTGGTAGTGAGTTAATTTCAAGCATGTTGATATGTATAGAGTGAAGTGCTTCTACTAGGTACACACACATGTGGGGTTTAATGATGATGATGAGGTTTGTTATTATGATTATGAATGATGCATGAAAGGTTGATCAGAGCACCTATAATGAATTAGAATTCATGTATGCTTTGCCCACGTATGTACCATGTTGCATGCATCATGAAAATGTATTTCCAATTGAGGTTTTACCATTGGTTAACTAGAATTGATCAGCTATGTGGAATAGCCGAAGAGAAACCATTAGACACTTGTGGTATGAGACGCATTATGTCGATGGATAGCTCTAAGGTTCGTTGCGCTAGTGCTTAGTTAAATTTGCTTCTATGGCGTCACGAATACTCATGGTATGGGACGTGAGGAATAGAGTCGACATAGAAGTATTTTTACGTGCACACTCCGAGGTGGGTTGAGTCTAGTTAAGTTGTTGCATGCATCATGAAAACAGATTTCTAATTGAAGCTTTATAGAGATTAACCGAGTTTGATCGATTGGATGCAATGTGGTGAAATTGTGTGCCGGATTAATCGGTCGTTGGCTTAATCGAAACTTGATTGGTCCGAAAGGACATGTTTTGATTTGAGTTCCTTTGTGGAACATGTGCACTCCCCGGGTTGAGTCGAGTCAAAGTGAGATTATATGAGGACGAGTCGTATACTTGTCGCAGTTGAGATTTATTTATTGAGAATAGTCACATCTGGACACTGAGCACCCAGAGTGGTATGCCTTCGTGCACCGGCTACCACGTGTTCTAGGTTCCCAATGCAGGAATTTGGACTCTCCCCACCGCAGAGATGTCCTTAGCGAACACCCTACTCTAGGTTCCCTACGTGGAATTTGGATGTTCTTGGCTAGAATTGTCTTGAGCGAGCAGACCTGCTCTAGGTTCCCTTTGGGGAATTTGATTTCCCTTGTGGATTATCCTTGGCGAGCAGAGGGGCTGACTACCCCTACATCTTGGTTTCTCTTATGAAATTCGGATTGTGTCCTGAGCGGGCAATGCCCCAGGTGTCCAATTAGGACATTTGGACCACGTCCAGCCTTGCGGCAATGATTGTGTTTACTCCTTGAGGGAGGCATTCCTTATATGATGTGATGCATGGTTGGATATGTATGTTAGAGATACATTTCATGCAGGTTGATATAATGTGATGCATGATTGGACATGTATGTTAGAGATACATTTCATGCAGGTTGATATGATGTGATGCATGATTGGACATGTATGTTAGAGATACATTTCATGCAGGTTGATATGATGTGATGCATGATTGGAAATGTATGTTAGAGATACATTTCATGCAGGTGGATATGATATGATGCATGATTGGATATGTATGTTAGAGATACATTTCATGCAGGTTGATATGATGTGACCGCATGATTGGATATGTATGTTAGAGATACATTTTATGCAGGTTGATATGATATGACGCATGATTGGATATGTATGTTAGAGATATATCTCATGCAGGATTGATATGATGATGAAGCATGATTGATATGTATGTTATAGATACACTTCATGCAGGTTGTTATGATGTGAATGGCACTATGTGGATTAGACACGATGATGCAAGTTTAGGTGATGTGCATGTGTGATCAGAAAATGTTATATCTTGTCAATCTTTGATTTGAATGATTATATTGTTATGCCGTTGTGTTGTCGATGCTAATAGTATATTAGAAAACCATTGCTGAGTTTGTTTAAACTCACCCCTATTTATTGTGTTTTGCTTTGGGACTGCGTGGCGCGACACGCAGACGAACAGGATCTCCTCTTTGAGGAAAGATCGGAGACGACTTGGATGTGATCGTGGAGACTCTTATGTGACTTATTTTCCTTGGTTTATGTTTTATGTTTAGAACCTTTGTGTAGGGTTCTCTGTTAGATTTATGTCACTTTTTACAGTTATGTTGCTTAAGACCTAATTGAGAGCCAGTGTGGGCTATGGTTTAACTAAGTATGTGGGTTTGAGACTAGTCATTTATTTTGAATTAAGCGACTCTCTTTCTTTTCTACTTATTTACTCTTGCTCAAAGGAATGTGCATACTCCGTAATTCTGTTAGATCGCCCGTATTTAGGGTTAAGTCTTCCGATAAACTGTATCTCAATTTTCCCTCGTCGCCCCCGTGCGTTCGACCAGCCCCTGGACCGGGTTCGGCTCGGGTCGGGCAGCGCCAGGGCGTGACAACATTAGCCCCTTAGTAGGAAGCAAAAATAAATCCATAGTGTATGCATGACCCTGCAATAATAATTAGACCTTGGAGCAAACATTGCAACTCTTGAGATAGTTTCCATTGCCAATCAACACATCAAAGGTCTTAGAGTCTTTAATAGGATATCCAAGCCGACGAGTAACTTGATCATTAATGAAATTATGAGTACTCCCACTATTAATCGGAACAAAAACCTATTGTTTCTTAATCAAGCCCTTAACATGCATAGTGCATAGAGTACAAATACCTGCAAATGCTTGGAGGGTTTTCTCCATATCATAGGCATCTACAGTGTCAAAGGCAGTCTCCTCAGGATCATCACAAGTATCCTCCATAAAGTCCTTGTCAAAACATTCATCAATCATAAACAATTTCTGAGTCATACAAGGATGTCCAAGGGTGTATTTCTCATCACAATTATAACATAAACCCTTGGAATGACGATTGGCCACCTGAGAAGGAGTAAGACGAGTAAGAGGAGTGGATGAAAAAGTACTTGCAAGATGGCCACCTCATGGCAGATCAGAAAATGAAGCAGGGTGGGGCATAAGAGAAGAGGCTAATGGGCGAGAGAAAAAAGAATGACCAAGTGGGGTTAACTTCTCCTCACATACATGGGCCATACACATCATTTCTATCAAAGAGATGCGTGGTAAAGTCTACAATTTAGCATTAATATGAGGCTTACAACCAACTTCAAAGACACCCATAAGGGTGTACTCAGGCCATCCTTGCATGTGGTTCACCAGTGCTTGAACTCATCCTAATAATCCTAGACAGAACCCCATTGTTGAATTGAGGCAACAAACTACTAAAATTTTGATAGGGAGTTTGGCCAAAATGGAGGAGAACATGCTTGAACTCAGGCCCAATAGTGTCCGCGTCCTGAGCATGGGACTGGTCAACCTAATACATAGCACGAACCTTCATATGGAAAGAGGCTAGTTCACTCTATTCATGAGCTAGAGTGCAATGAAAGTGGAAGAAGCTCTTCGCCTGAGAAACCCATTCTTCTAGGTCATCGCCTTTAAAGACTGGAAAGGTGACAAAAATCGGGTGAGCTTGAATAATAGGGGTTCTAATATGGAAGAGCACCACCATAAGGGTAGTAAATGCAGCCACGACCATAGCCATGTGGGCGACCTTTGCAGTCACTGTAGTTCATCTCCTCAATAAAAGCATCAATGTCGTAAAGTTGATTGTCGAGAGGGGCATAACCCAGAGGATAAGGGGCTGGTGCAGCACGAGTGGGACCACAAGAGAGCAAAATAGGACATAGCGGTGGATCCAATAAGGATGGATGGGCTAGAGAAGGGGCTACCGGAGGGTACGGGTCATGAGGGCCATGCTCATTACGAACCAGTCCGAAAAAAAACAACCTTGCCTGCATAGAGGCATCTGGAAGTAATTTGTTGGGCGGGATTGGCTACAAAACAACATAAGAAGTTGGCTGCTGGACCAGGAGCAATGGAAGGAGGAATTGGTGGGCAATGACTCGATTGACAACCGATAAGGAAGGCCCGGGCAGAAGAATGTGGGCGGCGGTTGGGTCGATAGCAAGGGTAAAAGACAATGGAGTGATGGAACCGGTCCAGATCTGGGCAAAGGCACCAGCTGAAGCAATGGAGTCCAGGCTCGAGTGGATAGGCGACGGTGGTGTAGCGAATGGAGCACCAAAGGCACCCGACGGAAGGGGCAGTGTTCTTGAGTGGCCAAGGGTCAAGACAATGGCTAGATCCACATACAAGAGGGCAGACACCACAACAGCCGAAGTGAATGCAAGGTGTCATGCCCTGACACTTACCACAACCCTCAGTCGGACCTAGTCCAAGGGGAGGACATTACGTAGTGCGACGAAGTAGTGTTCAATTGCGGAAGACTTAACCCCTAATTGGGTAGTTCGCAATAGAGTTGCACACACCAACTTTGTACAAGTGCGAAATTAGAAAATAAAGGACTACAAATTAAGTATTAGTCCACACAAAACCCACAACTTAGTCCAACATAGCCCTCACATGGCTCAAGTAATAGAGTCTAAACCCACATAGGCTAACAAAAGTCTAAGCCGATCTTGGCAAATAAAGTATGAAGCATAGTCAAGTAGACATAAGTTTTAATACAACAAGTTATGTAATGATCAAAGAGCTCAAGATCTCTAAATGGTCCCTCCTAAGCAATATCACCACCCATACGCTCCTCATAGAGTCTTCCTGACCACCTGCATGACACGACATACAACAAAAAAACAAGAGAAAGAGGGCTCAACAAGGGTTTTTAAACTACGGAAAGTAAATCCAAAAAATATCATAGGTAAATCACATAATTCTCATCACATCATCAACCATCATACCCATTCATCATAGGATATCCACATAATTTGTGCATTCATGTCATAATTTACCATCTATAAGCATCTACTCATGATCACATTCTCATACCATCTTCATACTATACTATATGGCATATCATAAAATCACATTATTTAAGTCACCTACATATCATGCTATAACCCATCAGATCTCATAATAAATATTATATGCCTCTTGCGCATCATGGGTTCAACATAACATCACATTCATCATACACCTCATGTGTAACATAATCACATCCTGCATGAGTGACTTTCCAACATAAACATATCATACATATTTATTCTTAATGAAAACATTCACCCTGCATGAAAAGTGTCTCAAACACACTAGTCCTGTATATCATACAAGTTAAGCCATAACCACATGTGCAACATAGCTCCATCATCTCTACACAATATGTGTAAATGAGCATAATATCACATACACATGTATCAACAACCATGGTGAATATCTCATTCATAGAGAGAAATAAACAATCATTCCGTAAGCCAAGGATAATTCCAGAAAGGGAAAGTCTGATCTCTACAAAGGAAACTAGGGCATTGGGGGAGTTACCCCATCTGCTCGCCAAGGATAATCCAAAAAGGAAGGTTCGATTTTTAAAAAGGAAACCTAGAACAGTCTGCCTGCTAAGGACAAACCTGGCTGGGAATGTCCGATTTCCAAAAAGGAAACCTAGGATAGTGTGCTCGCCAAGGACAGTCTCTTATGGGGGGAGAGTCTAATTTCCACAAAGGAAACCTAGAGCACATAGTAGCCGGTGCACGCGAACATACCATACTGGAATATCAGGGTCCAGGTAACTCAACAAATAAACTTAACCGCAATTAACTCATCTCAACCCTGGGAGGTACCATGTTTCCAAAGGAACTCAAAACGAAATCATGTCCTTTCAGAGCCAAACAGATTTTGATAAGCCTTCAATTGGTCAATCTGACAACCAATGTCATCCAATCGATCAAACATAGCTAATCATGATTAATCTCATTCATAAACCGTTTTCATGATGCAACGTGGTATATACGTGAGCAACACTACATGAGTCCAAATACAAGAGACATGCTCAAACCAGTCCACATGTGCTTCATTCATAGTCCATTTGCGTCAAATAAGCACTACAAATACCTTCACATGTGTGTACATAATAGTAGTGTTCAAGTCTAAGTGAAGACCTGTGCAACATGAACAAACCATCATCTATACTATACACATGCATCTATGATTTATATCATAGTTCCTCCTAACTGAGATCATGAATAAAACATAGTGAAAACCTCAAAATACAAGTCCAAGACAAGTATAACATCATATTAGACTTAGGCAAAGATAAACATCACTGTTCTTAAGTTAGAACATAGAAACATGGTTCACCAAAGTTAGCACATAATGTGCAAGCATACATGCACAACCTCATGGTTAAACTTACTCGAATCATCAATAAATCATGGAGAATTATCAAACATAAATTTAGGACAAGGAGAATATCATGCTAAAATCCAACAAATATATGACCTAAATCATGCTTGAACTTCATCATAGTTTTCAAGATAGTATTCATGCACTCATAGTAGCATTTATAGGTAAACATAACTCATTCTAAACATAAGAAATGAGATTTATGGATGAAGAACAAGAAATGGACAAAATATACAAGAAGGCAAAAATTGTTATTTGGTTGTTCGATCGTCCAGATAGCTGTTCAAATAGAGGCCGTTCAAACGCTTGTTGGGCTGTTCGAATGGAGGCCATTCAAACGCCTGTTGGGCCGTTCGAATGCCCTTAACAGTAAAAAACTAGTTCGTCTTCAACCTTACGAACACCAACTCAAAAATACCCAAAAAACTATAAGAAAATCCTAAAATCACTTCCAAACTTTATAATATTAAAATACAAGCCTAAGACATGATAGATCTAGTCATTCCTAAGCTAAATCAAAAGAAAATCAACAAAAAGAATATGTTTTTTTCAATCCACCATTAAAACACAAACACAAGCAAAACTCACTTAAACCATTCCAAACCTAAAATCCAAAGCATAAATCAATTTAAAAGGAAAACCCCTTACCTTCAACAAATTTTTGGGGTCCAAATCAAAGCTCTATTCTTCAAAAGTCCCTACCCAAAGTTAGGGTTTGGTTAATACTTAATTAAATTCGAATATTAAGCTTAAACAACTTTGAAAACATGTAGATCTAGGGTTCCCTTTGATTAAAAACGAAAATAGCTCTATTAGGGTTTGAAATAGAGATTAAAAACAATATTTTTACTAGGATAAATCAAGAATCATTTTGGGGGAAAATGAGGTTAAGAGAGATTAAAGGAAATCCAAAAGATTAGTGGAAATTAGGGCTTAAAACATACCTAAATTGGTTTCCTTTTTTGGAAATGGGGATTAGGGCACTTCTCAGCCTCCTATCTCAGCCCTTTTCTAATTTGGAAGATGGGTTGGGACTTTTCTTTTATAGTAAATCATTGGGGTGTAAATATTAAAGGTTGAACTATAAATATAATTTAGTGCCCTAAATGGCTAATTTTGCTCATTTTAAAGCTAAAAACGAATTTAAAATTTTTGAAACTCATTAACATGAAATAAGTGAAGTTTAAGGTCTTGTGGGACCCTCACTGTCCAAACGTATACGTGGGGCCCACGGTAGGGTCCACGCCCTAAATTAAGAAAAATTCTCATAAAATCCAAAAAATTCCCTAAATAGGATAAATTGAATTTAGTATAAAAACTTATAAAAATGAGAGAAAACTTTATTAAAACCATCATTATCAACCCTTAACCCCAAAATTTAGTCAAACCGACAATTAAAACAAAACCACACAATAATCACATAATTAAATTAAAATTAAATTGGGTTAAGGCTAGAGATCTTACACAAGGGCCTTTAGATTCAGTGGCAAGGCGGCCGATCTATAAGTGGTCGGAGCTGGATTAGCCAGAAAAAAGCCAGTGGAGGAGGGTCCGACCACATGGGCAGACGACAATGGGGTGGGGAAGCCATCCCGGTTCTAGGTCGATACACCCAGAGGAACAGTGGCAACCAAAGGAAACTGGAACGGCGACTTAGTTGATGAGCGGGAGGTGGTCAGGGCTAGGGATGACGTTGGTGGAAGAGTAGATGGCAAAAAGGCAGCGACTGTTTAGGCATATTAAGTTCTAGCAAAAGGGGAGTGGGAACTGAAAGAAATGGGAGCACTGGTGAGTTTTGGGGCTAAAACAATGCGCGGATCCCAGATTTGGGTGGCCGGGAGCGGTGAGGTGGAATCGGAAGTGACAATATCGTTGAGGCCAGCGGTGGAGAAGGGTCAGTCCAGCTAGTGAGTGCCTCAAAGAACGAAGCACCAAAAGGCTCAAGTGAACACATCTGGAGTGAGCGAGGAGATGGAGCATATTGTGGGCTTCCTCCTAGGTGGCTTGGTTGGCAGTAATAGTGATCTTCACGTCGGTAAGCTCCAAAATCGTCGCTTTGAGTTTCCAATTATACGTGTGGGCGTGAAGACGATTAGGAGAGGACTCCGAGATGGGCACGTTACAGAGGGCCAAGGACTCCGTGGTTATGAGAGCCGGTGTGATGCCTGGCGTCGGGTTTTCCCGATGCGGCAGACTCATGGCGGTAGAATGGTGGGAGGGTGGGCGACATAGGGAGTAGGAACATCCCTCAACTACCAATGGTGTAGACCAAGGGGTCTACACAAGAATAATAAAGAGAAATGGGAAAGATGAAAAGGATCAAGGCAAAAAATTAAATAAAAGTTATTTGATTTTTATTATTGATTCAAAATAGGCTGAGCACTACAATTTATAGAAAAGTAAAGTAGTATTCTTATTGGAATAAGGTAAGTAAGACTAATCCTAGTGAAATTAAGAAATAGACTAATCTAAGAAAGTAAAAGAAGTGATGTAATTAGGATAGTAATCTAATTGGGAACAGACTAGAAGTGTGCCACTAAGTGGATTCAAGATTAGATTCATGAGAGGGATTTTAGGGCTTTGTACAAGAGATCTACCACCATTGCTAGAGGATTAAAATAAAGAAAGTTATACAACAGATATTTGAACTCTGGACATAAATATATCAAAATAAAGCAGTTATATTGCAGCATGAATATTTTGCCCAGACAAAGCCAATATAAGTTTTAGAAACATACCAGTTTTAAGGGATGAATCCATTGATTTCGATGCCTGAATTTGTTGATGGCACTTCTAATTCCTTGCTAGTTTCCTCTTAAGCCTTGCAATATTAATTATTGTTGCAGTACAAATACAGTCGACCACATGATCTTGAAACTGAAAAAGTGCATGTCTCCATGAACGTTTGAATACTAAAACACCCAATATGCACCAAAATCCAGCCACATAACCAGATCCAATACCAGCAAAAAACCAAACTTTATCACTTCTTTTAGGTGACAATAAAGTAGGTGTTAAACCACTTGTTGTCTTGTTACTTTCACAGTTGGGGAGTGGAAACCCGCAAAGTCCAAGATTGTTGCTATAAATTGATGGGTCGTCCAAACTTTGGAGCTGCATGCCAGTTGGAATCTTTCCAGACAAACTGTTGTGGGACAAATTCAAGTGACTCAACCAATAGATATATGATAAGCTTGGGGGGATCACCCCGGAGAGGTTATTTTGAGATAAATCCAGTGTCAACAAATTTGCCAATTTCCCTATGTTTTTTGGTATAACCCCCATAAAGTGATTTCCAGAGAGATTTAGCACAATCAGCCCAGAAAGGCCCATAACTTCATTTGGAATCTGTCCTGATAAATTGTTCCCTGAGAGATCAAGACAAGTAACAAGAGAAAGAGTCCTATTATAGGTATATGAATTTCCACTGATTTGCACTGCCACCCTTTCATTGTAATAAATACCATAGATAAGTATGACATTTGAGGTCTGTCTTGTTCGCATTGCTAGCAAATTTCCAAAGGTATGAGGAATTGATCCTGATAACTGGTTCATTGCCAAATCTAATACTCGAAGAGAAATATGGTTTCCAAGCTCCGGAGGTATCTTCCCGGAGAAGTAATTTGATCTCAAACGAAGCACTTGAAGAGCAGGGAAGCTTTCTCCCATCCACGCAGAAATTTGTCCAGAGAGCTTGTTTCCGCCAACGTCAAGAGTTTTCAATTGCGAGCAATTGAATATTGATGAAGGCAGCATGCCAGACAAATTATTATCACTTAGGTGCAATGACTGAAGAGAAAGAAGATTCCCCAATGACGAAGGTATCTGGCCAAATAAGTGATTCCCACTCAAATCAAGTGCTTCAAGGGAAGTACAATTACCCATGTTGAATGGTATTTTGCCAGTCAGATTGTTCTGAGAGAGATCGAGTAGCTGAATTTCCCTTTCACATAAAGAAGGTATTGTGCCAGTTATGTTGTTATTGGATGCAAGAAAGACTGAACCTGGGACAAAGCTCGGTGGAATAGAACCGTAAAACTGATTGTTGGATATATCAACAATGCTGGGAGAATTTAATAAAGAAGGAATTGGCCCCGAAAATTGGTTCGAGCTCAAATCTATTAGGTAGCAACCGGAACAGTTCAAGGGATCAGATAATTGGCCTTCAATTTTGTTTTCGCTAATATTCAAGAAGGCTAGTGATGGACTTGTATAAAAAATCCATTCAGGTAGTTTGCCCCTAATGGATGTATTGGAGAGGGCTAAGCTAAATAATCTAGTTTGTGTTTTAAGCCAAAGAGGGAGCTCAGATCCAATGTAGCATGAACTTAGCGAAAGAATTTCCAGTTGAAAAGGAGGAACCCAATTAGATGGAAGTTGAATCACCAGGGAATTATATGACAGGTATAGTATCTTCAATTTGGACATGCTTTTCAAATGATCTTCAATTACTGGTCCATGTAGAAAATTACTAGAAAGATGAAGCTCTTGCAGGTTAGATAGCTTTCCCAAACAGCCTGGAATAGTGCCTCTTAGCTGCATCTCCTGAATAGCAAGAGATTCCAATTTGCCGAGGAGACACAAAGAATCAGGTAAGTTACCCCCAATCCTGTTACCCGACAAACGCAAAAACCTCAAATTATATAGTTCTCCGATCCCAAAAGGGATGACACCAGTAATATTTCCATTCTCTGCAAAATCAAGCTCCTCAAGGGAAGTGATACTAAAAACAGAAATTGGCAACTCTCCATATAACCTATTCCCCCGCATCACTAACACTCTAATTTTGGTCCAGCCACCCGCGAAAAGCTTTGAAACATTTCCCTGGATCAAGTTTGCTCCCAATCTAAGTTCTTCTAAGTTTGGTAGTTCTGAAAACTTGGAAGTAATTGACCCTTCCATGCTATTGTGAGAGGCATCAACCGATAAAAGGGTACTGATATTTGCGAGCCAAAAAAGAACAGATGACCCATTGAGTTCATTGAAGGAGATATCAATGACAGTAAGAGCTGAGGAGTTTAAATCGGGAAATGGGCGGGAAACACCTTGAAGATTACAGGACTGCAAATGCAACTCATTCAGGGAGGGAAGGGAACTGAACACACTCATCCATTCATGACTAGCTGCGGAAAGGTTCACCGAGTTCATGTTCAGAAACTTTAAGGTGTACAAGTTGGACACCCAGTGGAGGTTATCTACATAGGTATCTGGGTTTGACAAATCCATGGCCTCAATTCTAGAGAGGTTTCCCAGATGCCGAGGAACTTCTCCTGTAAAACTTGAATAGGATAGGTTCAAGTACCTTAGTTCATGAAACGAACCAAGGAAGTTGGGGATTGGACCATGGAACGAGTTCGAACTTAAATCCAAATATCGAAGATGTTTTAGCTCCAGCAAAGTCGAGTCCAAGCGACCATGAAAACTCGAGCAGTACTGTGCTACTCCATCTTGCTGCATATCACATGGATTACTGAGGTCAAGTTTAATGACGTACCCGGTTTCATTATGGCATGTGATTCCTCTCCATTTGCAGCACTCTGGACCTTCACTCCAAGACTGTAGAGCGTTCAATTCATCTAAGAGGCTGATTCTGACCTTGAGCAAGGCTTTTCGCTCTGATGGTATGCATTGAATAGCTGCAGTGCAAAGGATCGCATGCGCAAAAATGAGAACCCCCAGAATGACGCGGTTGTAAGAACAGCAGAACTCCATTTAGGCCACCCAAGTGTAGTTGCCCATTTACCGGAATTCTACTTGCCTCATTTATAGATTGAAGATAGTGCTCTGTACCAATAAATTCCAACCAGTTAAGCGCAGTTAGCCCCCACCATTCAATAAATATTACGTTCTTAACACGATGTTCACATATATATTTTGCAATTGCATCATATTGATCCATTCGCACCCTTTGACCCAAGATCAGAGCCAAGGCTTCAGTTGGAAGCTGGAGCCACTCTCTTGTCTAATCACACACCAAAGTCATCGGGTACACAAACACATGGACCGGACTTCTAAATGCAGACTCCCCGGTCATTGTGAGCTGTAAGAACGAGAACCTGTCTATTTTAGAAAGAAAATAGCAGTAGGAACAAACAATCTTTTAAAAGTCTAAGTCTCCCAAGCGAAGGAACTTTCAATGGGAACAAACTATATCTTTTAGAGTCAAGTCTCCCAAGCGCAGGGATTTTTATTGTTCACAGCGGACAGCCTGGACTACTTCTAAATACCACTTATTAGCCCATTTTCTCGAAGTATGTATATAATATTTGATTTTGCAGTACATTAAAACTCAAATTTTATTAATACTACAAGAGAAACCATATTGTACACAATTCTTTAAATATTGATCACAAACTAATATAAATTATGTTATTCAAAATTTCACTCCATCCACAACGTACTAATAATTAGTGTTGTCATTGCAACAAGAGGTCTAGAGCGTGGTGTTTCTCATGGGTCTCTTCCCTACCATCCAAAATCTTGTGAACCGGTGGTTACTAAGTCAAGCAAGAGTTGTCAATGTCAAGAAACGAGCAACCATTGTGGAGAAGTTGTGATATGAGAGTGACAAGAAACATGTCCTCTTAGACAATTGTATTTCGATGAATACAATGTACCAAAACCAATTTACCCTTCAACAAACACATATTCAAGTTGCCTTTGAAGGTACCAAGAGCTATAACATATTCAAGTTGAGCCATACTCTTTCAACAAACACAAATTTCTTACTCTTTTTTTTAAAACATGCCAATTTTGGTTCTAACTTGTCTTAAAACACCAAAACCAATTTATCCTCCATATAAATAGAGTATTTCCTCTAAAAACCAAAGAGAGGGAGAGTTGTTTTTCTTGAGATAAACCCTAGTTTGATCTAGAGTTAATTTGGGTCTATTTTCTCTTGTGCGTCTCAAACTCTTTCATTCAAGTAATCTTTTCTCATTTATTTCTATTCCTTGAGCCAATCAAACCTTCTTAAATCATGTCTGTTTAATTAGAGGTTAATCTTGAGAGTTTTTGCTAGAATGCTAAAAACCATGTATTTTAATTTCCTTGAAAGAGTCTAATTACTCGAAACTAATTGTTAGTGATTCTTTGGTAGAGATATGGAGATAACCATGTACTTAGAAGATTGAAAACCATTGTGGTAAAAAATTGGAGATGAAGGACATGACCAAAAGGGAGATTGATTTGACAAGAAGTAAAGTGTATCTTCAGTAAATCAAGGGATTAGACTAAGGTGACTTGTACCAAACTTTTCTATATGACTACTTTCAAAAGGATGGACGGGGTCCTATGGTTTTTTCCAAATGGGTTTTCCACATAAAAACTCTTGAAAGCTATGTGTTTAATTATTTAATTTTTTGCACTTGAGATAATTTTCAATTAAGGTAATTTGATTTGTTGCATGATAAACTAGAACTTGATCCTTAAGTAATTAGATTTAATTTTTAAAGTTGTTAATCTAGTTAATTTAAAATGGAAACTATTGCATGCTTGACATGTGCATAGTGTGACAAACTTTCAAACTTGTGTTCCCAACAATCACATTTGGTGTATAACTAATATTTCATGTCTTGTTTTCACCTACAATTTCGTCTTTGTGAACAAAATTTTCCCTTTTGAACTTCTATTTGGTTTTTGAGCATAACCCTTTGCCAAAACCTCATCCATCCAAAAGGAAAAATTGTTTGCCACTAAGTGGGAGTCTTTGATGTTGTTGCATCACTTTGAAAACATGCTAAGGAGGGAGATGAGTTTGAAGTCCTACCAACATTCCTTCCCTAACCGTAGTTGGACAACTTCCAAAGATCTCCTCATTGATCTCAACGAACTATTGATACATATTTCTACAACATTTCTTAGTAGTTTACACATATTTTTGCATGGTAACATGCTTTAAATTGTGTGGCTACAGTGTTACAAGGAGCATGATGGGAAGGGAAACTCTCACTCCTTCCCTTATGCATGAAAGACCAACCATCTATGTAAGGACCCTCATCTTTGAACCGGTTTTGGTTTTTCTTTAATTATGGGTTATCGTGAGATTTACGCGTTTTTTGATCTAATTCGGTGATTTCATAAGTAAATAGTGTTTGTGATAGTTTTAACAAAAATTAGCTTCAATATTAATGGTTTTAAGTGATTTTAAACCAAATGTGAATTTTTGAGATTTTTTCGGAATTTTCACTATTTTCCCAAAAATTAGGGTTTTGGCGGGACCCCTGTGGGCCCCACCGTCGAAAATTTTATTTTTCTGTAAAATGAACTTAGACATATACTTAAGGTCCCACAAAACTTTTCAGAATTTTATTAGGCTTAATTTGTGCTTAAATTTGTAAAATACCCACTTTTAGCCTACTTTTCATATTTACACCCCAAAACTTACCTATGCCTACCCTAACCCTTACTATAAAAGGGCAAACCTGAGCCATTTCCATTTTTGGGAATAGGCTAAGGAAGGAGGGCTGGCCTAATCCCCACTTAGGCCCGAATTAGAAGCCGATTAAGGTAAGCTTACTCTAATTAAGCACTAATCAATGACTTTTCTCTTAATTTCTTCCAAATCTACCATCTTCCCTTTGATTCAATTCGTTTTTGACCATCAAAAGTTACTGATTTGTGTTTTACTACAAACCCTAACATTCAAAATTCGATTTTTACTACCAATAAGCCCTAGATCTAAGGTTTAATTAGGGATTTCTTGAGTAAATCGATTTCCATTAGAGTTTAATTCAAACTCATTGTGTTTTCAAGGATTTCAAGAAGGGTGACTCTTCAATCCGAGCTAAACCAAGTGCTGAGGTAATGGGTCTTCAAAATCTCTGTTTATCCATGGTAAAACTCTTCATTTTTGGCTTATTTCGAAATGGTTTGCTTGATTTAGTGTGTTAATGGTAAGATTAGAAAATGGAATTATTTAATCCCGATTTCTTAGGGTTTTGCATTATTATGATTTGGTTTGATATTCTGGAAGTCAAGGAGGACTTTTGATGATGATTAGGGTGTTAGATGTGGATTTGAAGTGTTATCTATGGTGTTTCGGTTTGGATTTGCGAAAGGAAGAAGATGACTGTTCTGCCGTGTTGGCGATCGATCGGCCTTACAGGGCGATCGATCGGTTGAACTGAAAATTTTAAATTTTTGCGTGTAACCAATCGAACGGTCTGAAGGGCGATCGATCGGCTACACAGGAAATTGTATGTTGTGTGTATGATGCCTATTTTGATGATTCCACTTTAGCTTGCCAATTTTATATGAATGTGGAGTGTTTTAAGCTATGTTAGGCTACTGGAAATGCATGCTATTGAGTTTATAGAGTTGAGACATATGCTTAGAGATGGTGGGATGACTTATGTTTTGTGGCATGATGTTGGAATCGTTATCTTGAAATTATGAACGGTTGGTTCCCTTTGGATAAGCATATATTTTCAGTAGGACTACAATCATTGTTGGACTGATTTGTCATGATAAATTGTGATTAATGGTGTGTGAATGTTGGTGATTGCCATGACTCAATGATGAAATGAGTGATGTTATAGGTGTTTAGCCTTTGTGGTTGAGTTTTGAATTTAACTATGATTTCAACGATTCTTCTACTATTATTTCTGCTGGAATTCATGTTTAGGTAGAAACTCACATGTGTAGTGTGGTAGTGAGTTGATTTTCAAGCATGTTAATATGCATTATGTGAAAGGCTTCTACTAGTTACACACACACATGTGGGGGTTAAATGATGATGTTGAAGCTTAATATCGTGATTATGAATGATGCATTAGGGGCTGGTGAGAGCACTTATCATGATTAGGATTCATGTATGCTTTGCCCACGCATGTACCATGCTGCACGCATCATGAAAATGGATTTCCAATTGAGGCTTCATCGTGATTAATCGAATTTGACCGATTGGATGCAATGTGATGAAATTGTGTGCCGGGTTTATCGGTCGTGGATTAATCGCAAGTTGATTGGTCCGAAAGGACATATTTTGATTTGAAGTTCCTGTGTGGAACGATTTAAAGTTCCTGTGTGGAACGATTTGGAGTTCCTGTGTGGAACGAGTGCACTCCCCGGGTTGAGTCTTGTTTAATGGAATGATGTGGGGACGAGTTGTGTACTTGTCTTGCGGATATGTGAGAATGTTATTATGTGTGTCATCTGGACCCTGAGAATCCAGTGTGGTATGCCGTGTGCACCCCGCTCCACGTGTTCTAGGGTTCTCTGTGTGAGAACTCGGGCTCTTCCCTCTGCAGGAGATGTCCCTGGGCGAACACCCCTGCTCTAAATTCTCTGTGTGAGAATGGGACATCCTTGGCCAGGATCGTCCAGGGTGAGCAGTATTAGGGATTGACAACCCCGATCTTTCTTGAATTCTTGTGTAGAATTTTGTACCCTGACACGCCTTCGTGGCCTTGTCTATGCTCCCGTCTGTGTGACGTTAACGTGTGATTACTCCTTGATGGAGGTGGATTGTGATGACATTATGCATGTGGGAATATGTATGTTAGAGATACATCCATGCATGTTGATTTTGATGTTATGCATGTGGAATATGTATGTTAGAGATACATCCATGCATGTTGATTTTGACGTTATGCATGTGGAATATGTATGTTAGAGATACATCCATGCAGGTTGTGATGTTATTATGCATGTGGGAATATGTATGTTAGAGATACATCCATGCAGGTTGTGATGCTATTATGCATGTGGGAATATGTATGTTAGAGATACATCCATGCAGGTTGTGATGATATTATGCATGTGGAATATGTATGTTAGAGATACATCCATGCAGGTTGTGATGATGTTATGTATGTGGAATATGTATGTTAGAGATACATCCATGCGGGATTGGTTATGATGTGAATGCATGTGGGAATATGTATGCTAGAGATACATCCATGCAGGTTGAATTATGCATTATGATGCAGTGTTAGGTGATCTGAATGTGTGATCAGAAAGTGATGCACCATGTAAATCTTTGATCTGAAACAATCTCATTTCTAAGTTATCGTATTTTCTACGTTGACAGTGATATTTAAAACCATTGCTGAGTGTTAAAACTCACCCCTCTTTTGTGTTTTGATTTGGGGCTGCGTGGTGCAACACGCAGACGGACAGGATTGCCTCTATGAGGAAAGGTCAGAGGTAGCTTGGGTGTGATGATGGAGATCGTGGCGTGACTTATCATCGTTTATTTCATGCTTTATGTTCGAACCTTTGTGTAGGGTTCTTGTTTTGGATTTATGTCGTATACTACAGTTGTGATGCTTATGACTTATTTTGAGCCGGTGTGGGCTTTACTTAACTAAGTTTGTGGGTTTGAGATTGTTGTTTACTTTGTGATAAGCAACACATTTTCTCCCTTTTTATTTACTCTTGCTCAAAGGATTGTGCGCACTCCATGTCGCTGTTAATCGCCTGTGGTTAGGGTTAAGTCTTCCGCTAGATCATTTCTCAATTTTCACTTCGTCGCCCCCGCGCGCTTGACCGGCCCCTAGACCGGGTTCGGCTCGGGTTGGGCATCGCCGGGGCGTGACAATCTAGGTAATTAAAGTCTCAATGAAAGCACTATTATCTCCCCTATTGCAACACACCAAATAGCTTCGCTTGAAAAGGGGAACCTTTACCCTTGTGTTATTTTATTTTATCGTTTAGTTATTTTTTTTATGTTTTTCTTTTAATTTTGCTTGTGTAGACATCAGTCTACATCATTGGTATTGGAGCGTTCAATTTTGGACCTCTCTATAGCCCTCTCTACCCTCCCAATCATGGATACTAATCTTTTTGATGTCCACTGCCATTTTGATGAGCTCAGAGTCATGACCAACCACCATTTTGATGTGGTTATAGATGTTTTCACCATCAACTCTATTCTTCCACATTCGTCTGATCCATCCTCTTCATATTTCCCACCTTTTCCCCAGAGTCCGTAATTGCCACATGCCTCTTTGGCAGTACCGCTAGCCCCTCTTGTTAATTTGCCGCTTGCCATCATTGTTCATCTCTACCTCCAGTTGGCTGTGATGAACTGTTAGGTTCTTCATCTGTAGTTGTGGTTCCTCCAAACCTTCCTCCTTTCACAAAATCGAATGATCAAGAACAGTTTGAACTAGAAGTAGAGCAAGCACGACCCACCATAGACAAAGCACTGCCACCATCCGCCTTCACATTGACTGCTCTACCGCTACTCGAGCCCTTGTGGACCTCCCCTATGACTGCAAGGAACTAGGATGTTGATAAGTATGAAATATATATCTATTTTATGTGCCTTTTTACCTTAGTTGCTAGTATATATTAGGTTAATTTAGTGTTAGTTATGGTTTATCTAGATTAAGATAGTTATTAATATTTTAGTTTAATTATTAATAATTTTGTAGTAATTAGTAGTTTAGATATGTATTTAAATCAAGTTGGAATTTTAGTTATATTCTACATGTCTAAAATGTGATGTTTTTATGTTTTGTAGGTAAAATGCGCTTATTGAAGTACTTGGACAATGGTTGGAATAATTCAAAATAGTCTTGACATGCTTTAAAGTGATTTGGACAACTTTTCGGAGTTATAAACAAGTTGAAAATAAATATGGACATGAAGAAAGAGCTTAATGAATAGAAATTGGATTGTCCAAAAAAACTGTCAAGATTACAGCAACAGTGTAGCCGTTCGAACGGGGAGTTTGATGTATCAAATGGGATAACGTAATTTTAAGCAGAACACAGTATAGGCATTCGAATGGGCATGAAAGGCTTTCGAATAGGATAACGCGCAGTTTCCTAGTTTTAGCCAATTTTTAATCCTTTTCATATTGGACTTCTTTCTCCGACTCTTATGCCTATATAAAGATATATTTGGCTTGAAATTGGGGGATTCCAGTAAAGTTTATAAAGAGAAAAAGGAAGAAGAAGATGAAAGAAAACTCAAAGCTTTTAATGGAGATTCAAGTGCTTTCTTCTACAATGGAAGGCTAGACTTTTCTTTTACTTAGGAGTTGATGAAGCTATAAATAAGTTTTAGTTTCTTTTCTTTTTAATTTAGATCTCAGTTGTGAATGATGACAATTATATGATAAAGATTTCCTTTTTAATGGAAGAGCTTTTAATGTTTATTCAAGTCTATGTTGATTTATTGTCTTGTAGATGATAGATTGATGTAGTTTTGATATTTTCATCGATTCTAATTTCTGTGATTTAGATGAGATGTTCATACAATAATTTTAATATTCAGATAATTAATGAATTGGATGAGTTATACTAAGATTAGACGAGTCATGCCTATAGCTAGTTTAGTATAGATGATTCGTGCTATTGTCAAAGATAGTTCATTCCATGAATTTAATTAATGATTCTTTCTAAAGTAATTCTAGCTTGTAGATGAGAATACTTGTTCATATTCACACTAGATTTAGGTTAAAAGTTAAGGAATTGTTATAGTTCTATAGTGGATTCGATTTCCTAAGTAAATTCTATTATATTATCTCTTGCTTTTAAACTAGTTGATTCCTTTCTTTTGCTTAATTTAAGTTTAAGTTGTTTTTAATTTTTAATCAACAAATTCCTCTTTAGATTTAGTAATAATTCATCTATCCCTAAGGTTCGACAACCCTTAAATACTTATCCTAGTACAATTACCTTATACACTTGCAAAGGGTTTAATTATAAATGATCAGATGTCCCCACCATCCCATTGTCGTCCTCATCTGTTGTTTGATAGTCCTCCGACACAATCTTTATAGACAGTCCTGCCCCATCTATACCTCAGTCATCCCCAATTCTATCGCCGGTCACGACATTTGTTCAGCTCTTGCCAGATCACACGTCATTTGTAATTCTATTTGCATCCATCCCAGCCGTCGAGCTGCCTCTCTTTGTTGCTTACCTGCTGGCTATGTCATTGTATGTCTATATGTGGATAATATGCTCATTATTGATAGCAATAATGATATCATTAAAGCTACTAAGAAGATGTTGAACAAACAGTTTAACATGAAAGATATGAGTATTGCAGATGTTATACTAGGGATGAAAATCAATAGAACATCTTATGGATATACATTTTCTCAATCTTATTATATTGAGAAAATTCTAGAGAAATTTAATAAAAATGATAATCGTCTAGTGAGAACACCTATGGCTGTGACATTGCATTTAAGCAAAAATACTAGAGATAATATATCACAACTTTAATATTCTCAAATTATTTGTTATTTCAATTACATAATGAATTATATGAGATCAGACATAGCATACTCAGTAAGTAAATTGAGTAGATATAGTAACAACCCAGAGGCAGACCACTGGAAGGCTGTAATCAGAGTTGTTAGATATCTAAAATATACCTTGAACTACAAATTGCACTATAAAAGATATCCAGCAATACTAGAAGGTTATTGTGATGAAACTGGATATCTGATACAAAAGACTCAAAATCTACAAGTGGATATGTTTTTACTCTTGGAGATGCAGCAGTATCTTGGAAATCCTCTAAACAAATGTGCATAGCAAGATCCACAGTGGAATCTGAATTCATTGCACTTGATAGAGCAGGCGAAGAGGCTGAGTGGCTTCATAATTTTTTAGAGGATATTCCAATGTGGGGGAAACATGTGCCACCTATTTGCATCTATTGTGGTAGCCAATCGGCTATAGGAAGGGCACAAAATAACTTGTATATAAGTCTCGACATATACGTAGGAGACATAATACCATAAAATAATTGCTCTCTAGTGGAATAATTTCCATTGAGTATGTTAGATCAAATAAAAATATTGTGGATCCGCTTACTAGGGGTTTGACTAAAGAATAAGTGAGCAGTTCATTGAGGGGAATAGGCTTAAAGCCTATACATGAAGAGTCACAATAATGGAAACCCAACCTAGTTGACTAGAGATCCCAAGATCTAAGTTCAAAGGGACAACCGAATTGTAGAGGATTCAAGGGGAATCACTATTAAGATAACATCTCGTTCTCATTCCTATAATGAGATAGTGATGCCTCCAGAGTAAATTAAGATAAACTTTGCTTTTAATTGTTCTTATAGCTTGAATTAGTTCAAGTGGGGTATAGCAGAATACTCCTAATAAGAATCACCTATATGAGTGTGAAGGGGCCACTTCTATGAGGATTTTAAGGCTAAATCTTCTAGAGCACTCATGAAAACCAAGTTTGTTCACGGCCGAAATTAACACAATCATGAGAACCACGTTGTGTTTGAGAAGTGACTATATGAATTCTATTGTCTTGGTTTACACAAATGACTGAACAGTTCACGACATCACGTTCACTGATTAGCCAATAGACACGATAATTTTCACAAGGAAGGGTTTGAAGCCAAAAGCTACCTTTCCACCATGCACGATCTTTTCAATATTTGCTCTTACAGTTTGTCTGCAATATTTTGCATAGTTATCCAGCCAATTCTCATTCATGTGGCGGATTGTTAGAAGTGAGCATTATTTTTAATGGGTTAAGCCCATATCATTAAGGTGGGTATAATATTTATGTAAGTCAAGCCCATATTGCTAATGTGGGTTAAGCCCATATGGTAGAGAGCCCAAGCCCACTTTCTATTTAATGAGAATCATATATGTGAATTGGTTGAAGGAGTGTCTGTCCGCCGCTTTCAAACGTAATGAAAAAGATGTTTTCGAGCGAGAGAAGGTTTTGCCTGCCATCTCCAGACCATAAAGAGAGAATGCCCTAAGAAAATGAGTAATTCCGAATGTCGCTACTTTCGTCCCAGTTTAAAGAAAGTGTGTCTACCACTTTCAGACGTAATCAGAAAAATGTTTTTGAGCAAGAGAAGGTTCTGGCCACCATCGCGGGATTTGAAAGGGAGGACGCTATGAGGAAAGGAACAATTCCAAACGTCACTACTTCCGAAACTACAAGGGAGTAAATGTTTATGACCTTTTGATTTAATATGATTTATATGCATGCACATCTTACTAGTGTTATTAATATACTAATTAAGATATATGATTTGCTATGATCTAATATATGTTTATATGTTTCGATTCAATCTACTTTGATATATTTTGTTGTGATCTGATCCGCTTTGAAATGCTCTGTTGTGATTTGATATGCTTCGATATGATATGATCGGTATGGTCGGATGAAATCTGATAGGACTTGATATGATCCAATTTACTCTATGGTGTGTTCTACTCTGCTATGTGATAGAGTAAGAGGTGTGATTCTGTTGATTTATTTGCTTTTGTTTGACTCTAATGATTTATGATTTTCCGTGTGACTCCGAATAATTTATTTGGATATACATATTTTAACATATACGATTTTGTGATGTTTGATGCATGTATTAGCCGTTAGGCAAAACTACATTCAGATCCAATCGTATTGGTATAATAATATCATAGATATTATCCAATACGTATGTATGTAACCAACGGTACAACAGCGTTGGCCCGATCCAAACTAGTTATAAAATTAGGTTTCTTCTAAGTTTCACGCAATTGAACGCTAAAGTTCTATAGTGCGTAAAAGAATGTTATGACTCTCGAGCACATAGTCCTCTGCTCCTAGTTAATCTTGTTTTAATTTCTCTGATTCATTTTATTTACTCTGATTTTGTTTTCCAAACAACCGTTTTTTGGTTAGGGTGTTACAAAGATAGTAGGACACAATTATAAACAACAATGTCAAATATTGACCCAAAAATTCAACAAAACTATGCACCATAACCAAAGAATTCACTGACCTCACTCGATCAATATAAAAAATAGTCCTCTTCCTCTTCACTTTCGTCCTCAAAATCATCTTAATCACAACCATCTTCATCCACCCTTCTATCATATGAAAATGCTGAAACTTGGCCATGACCAGAACTCTTTGTGAGTACAATTGCATCCACAATGGCATCTGCATCACCTATGTTCTCTTCACATAGCCGTTGTCGAACTCAGCCACTGCACAAAGCTTGTTGCCCTCCTCAGGCGGCACTTGTTGCGCTGCTCGCAAACTCAGCTTGGGATTTTGACAAAGGCGTGGCAGTTGGCATAAGAGGAGATGTCGACATGGTCGCCAAACCAGCGGTGGGCCATGGTGGCCCTAGGCCACGAGGCAGCATGTTGTCAAGGTTCCACGGGACCACCACCTGCTTGGGCTTCGCTGTCCAGAAGCCGTTCTAGCTACATACCATGTTGACACCCATGTCAACCCACCACTTGCCCAGGTATAGGGAGGAGAGAACCTGTGAGGACCCTCATCTTTAAACCGGTTTTGTTTTTCGTTAATTATGGGTTATCGTGAGATTTACGCGTTTTCTGATCTTATTCGGTGATTTCGTAAATAAATAGTGTTTGTGATAGTTTTAACCAAAATTAACTTCAACATTAGTGGTTTAAGTGATTTTAAACGAAATGTGAATTTTTGAGATTTTTCAGAATTTTCACTATTTTCCCAAAAATTAGGGTTTCGGCGGGACCCCTGTGGGCCCCACCGTCGAAAAATTTATTTTTGTGTCACATGAACCTAGACATATACTTAAGGTCCCACAAAAATTTTTAGAATTTTATTAGGCTTAAATTGTGCTTAAATTTGCAAAATACCCACTTTTAGCCTACTTTTCATATTTACACCCCAAAACTTACCTATGCCTACCCCAACCCTTACTATAAAAGGGCAAACCTGAGCCATTTCTATTTTTGGGAATAGGCTAAGGAAGGAGGGCTGGCCTAATCCTCACTTAGGCCCGAATTAGAAGCCGATTAAGGTAAGCTTACTCTAATTAAGCACTAATCATTGGCTTTTCTCTTAATTTCTTCCAAATCTACCATTTTCCCTTTGATTCAATTCGTTTTTGACCATCAAAAGCTACTGATTTGTGTTTTACTACAAACCCTAACATTCAAAATTCAATTTTTACTACCAACAAGCCCTAGATCTAAGGTTTAATTAGGGATTTCTTGGGTAAATCGATTTCTATTAGAGTTTAATTCAAACTCATTGTGTTTTCAAGGATTTCAAGAAGGGTGACTCTTCAATCCGAGCCTAATCAAGTGCTGAGGTAATGGGTCTTCGAAATCTCTGTTTATCCATGGTAAAACTCTTCATTTTTGGCTTATTTCGAAATGGTTTGCTTGATTTAGTGTGTTAATGGTAAGATTAGAAAATGGAATTATTTAATCCCGATTTCTTAGGGTTTTGTATTATTATGGTTTGGTTTGATATTCTGGAAGTCAAGGAGGACTTTTGATGATGATTAGGGTGTTAGATGTGGATTTGAAGTGTTATCTATGATGTTTCGGTTTGGATTTGCGAAAGGAAGAAGATGACTGTTCTGCCGTGTTGGCGATCGATCGGCCTTGCAGGGCGATCGATCGGTTGAACTGAAAATTTCAAATTTTTGCGTGTAACCGATCGAACGGCCTGAAGGGCGATCGATCGGCTACACAGGAAATTGTGTGTTGTGTGTATGATGTCTATTTTGATGATTCCACTTTAGCATGCCAATTTTATATGAATGTGGAGTATTTTAAGCTATGTTAGGCTACTAGAAATGCATGCTATTGAGTTTATGGAGTTGAGATATATGCTTAGAGATGGTGGAATGACATGCTTTGTGGCATGATGTTGGAATCGTTATCTTGAAATTATGAATGGTTGTTTCCCTTTGGTTAAGCATATATTTTCAGTAGGACTACAATCATTGTTGGACTGATTTGTCATGATAAATTGTGATTAATGGTGTGTGAATGTTGGTGATTGCCATGACTCAATGATGAAATGAGTGATGTTATAGGTGTTTAGCCTTTGTGGTTGAGTTTTGAATTTAACTATGATTTCAACGATTCTTCTACTATTATTTCTGCTGGAATTCATGTTTAGGTAGAAACTCACATGTGTAGTGTGGTAGTGAGTTGATTTTCAAGCATGTTAATATGCATTATGTGAAAGGCTTCTACTAGTTACACACACACATGTGGGGGTTAAATGATGATGTTGAAGCTTAATATCGTGATTATGAATGATGCATTAGGGGCTGGTGAGAGCACTTATCATGATTAGGATTCATGTATGCTTTGCCCACGCATGTACCATGCTGCACGCATCATGAAAATGAATTTCCAATTGAGGCTTCATCGTGATTAATCGAATTTGACCGATTGGATGCAATGTGATGAAATTGTGTGCCGGGTTTATCGGTCGTGGATTAATCGCAAGTTGATTGGTCCGAAAGGACATATTTTGATTTGAAGTTCCTGTGTGGAACGATTTGAAGTTCCTGTGTAGAACGAGTGCACTCCCCGGGTTGAGTCTTGTTTAATGGAATGATGTGGGGACGAGTTGTGTACTTGTCTTGCGGATATGTGAGAATGTTATTATGTGTGTCATCTGGACCCTAAGAATCCAGTGTGGTATGCCGTGTGCACCCCGCTACCACGTGTTCTAGGGTTCTCTGTGTGAGAACTTGGGCTCTTCCCTCCGCAGGAGATGTCCCTGGGCGAACACCCTTGCTCTAGATTCTCTGTGTGAGAATGTGACATCCTTGGCCAGGATCGTCCAAGGCGAGCAGTATTAGGGATTGACAACCCCGATCTTTCTTGAATTCTTGTGTAGAATTTTGTACCATAACACGCCTTCGTGGCCTTGTCTATGCTCCTGTCTGTGTGACATTAATGTGTGATTACTCCTTGATGGAGTTTGATTGTGATAATGTTATGCATGTGGAATATGTATGTTAGAGATACATCCATGCATGTTGGTTTTGATATTATGCATGTGGAATATGTATGTTAGAGATACATCCATGCGGGATTGGTTATGATGTGAATGCATGTGGAATATGTATGTTAGAGATACATCCATGCATGTTGGTGTTGATGTTATGCATGTAGAATATGTATGTTAGAGATACATTCATGCATGTTGATTTTGATGTTATGCATGTGAAATATGTATGTTAGAGATACATCCATGCATGTTGGTTTTGATGTTATGCATGTGGAATATGTATGTTAGAGATACATCCATGCGGGATTGGTTATGATGTGAATGCATGTGGAATATGTATGTTAGAGATACATCCATGCATGTTGGTGTTGATGTTATGCATGTGGAATATGTATGTTAGAGATACATCCATGCATGTTGATTTTGATGTTATGCATGTGGAATATGTATGTTAGAGATACATCCATGCGGGATTGGTTATGATGTGAATGCATGTGGGGATATGTATGCTAGAGATACATCCATGCAGGTTGAATTATGCATTATGATGCAGTGTTAGGTGATCTGAATGTGTGATCAGAAAGTGATGCACCATGTAAATCTTTGATCTGAACGATCTCATTTCTAAGCTATCGTATTTTCTACGTTGACAGTGATATTAAAACCATTGCTGAGTGTTAAAACTCACCCCTCTTTTGTGTTTTGATTTGGGGCTGCGTGGTGCGACACGCAGACGGACAGGATTGCCTCTTTGAGGAAAGGTCAGAGGTAGATTGGGTGTGATGATGGAGATCGTTGCGTGACTTATCATCGTTTATTTCATGCTTTATGTTCGAACCTTTGTGTAGGGTTCTTGTTTGGATTTATGTCGTATACTACAGTTGTGATGATTATGACTTATTTTGAGCCGGTGTGGGCTTTACTTAACTAAGTTTGTGGGTTTGAGATTGTTGTTTACTTTGTGATAAGCAACACTTTTTTCTTCCCTTTTATTTACTCTTGCTCAACGTGTTGCTGTTAATCGCCCGTGGGTAGGGTTAAGTCTTCCGCTAGATCATTTCTCAATTTTCACTTTGTCGCCCCCGCGAGCTTGACCGGCCCCTGGACCGGGTTCGGCTTGGGTCGGGCATTGCCAGGGCGTGACAGAACCACGTGGATGAAAGGCAGGGGCCACCTACAGCAGTGTGTAGCACTAGGGAGGAAGGTGGGTGGGAAGAGGGGAGGGGGGGGGGGGGAGGGGGAGGGAGAGCAAGAGGAGGGAGTGGGAGAGATGGAGAGGATCAATGGTGGGGAGGAAGGTGGTGGGAGAGGGGAGTGGAAGCAGGGAGGGTGGAGGGGGTAGGGGAGCGAGATGGCGGCGATAGGTGAGGTGGGGTGACGGAGAGGAACAATAGCGGGAAGGAAGGTGGGTGGGGGTGATGGAGAGGAATAATGGTGGGGAGGAAGGAGCTGGAGCAAGGATGGCAGAGGGAGCTGGATCGAGATGGTGCCGATGGAAGGGAGGTAGGGGAGACAGAGATGAACAACGGCAGGGAGAAAGGCATGTGGGGACTGGGGAAGTAGGGAGATAGGGGGTAGTGGAGCGAGACGGTGGCAATGGGAGAGTCCAGAGGGAGGTGGGGGAGACAGAGATGATTCAAGTAACCGTGGTTAAGGGCTTACCCATCTCAAAATCATATTAAGGGAAGCGTTTTGTATGCTCCGCTCTAACAATGAGCCGAGTGTAAGGAACGCCTATGAAGCGTCCATTTTTTATATTGATGATGTACATGCTAGTGTACATCAACATAAATACTACTTATACTAATGTGCGCTAGCGTGTGTTCCATCGATCTCTAAAATAGACACTTTATAGGCGTTCCTTACACTTGGCTCATGATAAGTAGGAAGTATGGAAAACGTTTCCATTAAGCTGTTGGATCAACATCCAACATCAATTATAGACTTGGCTCATGGATCCTTAAATGAACATGGTCTCATATAAATGGGATCCTTCCAATATATCTCATATCTTAATGAATTTGCACTATAATTATTGGGCAATTTAAAATTTTTGCTTATCTGATTATGGTTCATAATTTCATTAGTTTTATGGCTCAATCCCTTTTTATTTTTCACTTGCATACATGGTTTCATCTCAATTAAATTTTAGTAATTATCTTAGTTTTAGTTCTATACATGGTTTTGTCTTGTATACAATCGAATCTTCTACAAAATCTGATTATGGTTTCTTTTGTTTTTTAGCTTGACCTGTTTCGTTTGTCCATTTCTTTTGTTTGTATTTGTTAGAAGCTTGTCATTTGGAATAACAATCAGTGTATCCACATTGTTTCTAAGAGCTGTAATTCCTTCCTATGCTTGAACTGCCCTCCTTCTACCCTCAAAAGAAAATGGGGTCACAATTCCAACATTTAATATTCCCAAAGACTTTGCAACTCCTGCTATCACTGGAGCACCACCCGTGCCTGTTCCCCCACCCATGCCAGCCTAATTGTAGAAGGAAATTACAACACTTCAGCAATGCTAGTAAACTTCAACCAATATAACAGAACTATTTTCATTAAAAAAATTATATGTAATAATATATGACTCCATTATTATGAATATAATTGAAATTGAATAGCAGATAATTATATTTCTTCACTTTTCCTAATTATTTCTGGAATCTTTCTCTTCATGTATATTATCGTAAGAAAAATTGGGGATATGGCCCAAAAGTTCTAATTATCCAAATAATTGGTTTGGCAAAATTTAGTCAATCTGGTTCATTTCAGCCAGATTATGCAGAATTCAAGTGGCTCCTGTTTTATTTAATCTTCCCTTTTGCCAGCTTTTATATGTTAAACGTGTTTGATATGGTCCAGTAACAAACTAAAAACGTGTTTGATGCAGTATTACACAGTGGCTCTGACTTTCATATGGGTAAAGCAACCTTATATTTAAAGTTTGTGACCAACAGGCCACAGCCCATCCGCCTCTCTTCGTGGCTCGTAATGAATTTATGTAAAATTATGTTAATTTTGCCCAATTTTAATTTAAATTATCAAAATTATATTTATGTATAAATGGGGGACAAAATTTTTAATTACGCCTAGAAGTTGATTCCAAGCCAACCAGAATCGATGGAAATCATAAAATCATGTTTCCAGCCCCAGCCCCATTTCAAAAATTACAGAATCTGTTGCCAAAAGTTTTTTCCTTAAAACTTCAAAATGTGTGCAAGGAACTCCGAATTACACTAGTTGTAAAAACATGAAAAGGAAAGAATATTTTACAAAAATGTAATTGATGTCAAACTCTAGGATACCGAGAACGTCCTTTATTTTCAGAAATTCAGGGATCTCTACCGGGCTCCCATTAGTCAAGGAAGATGATGGACGCCGGTTTATACCTAGATTTGAATCTCCGTGAGGAAGCTGCGCTCCCTGTATTGTGAATTGAAAATTCTCATGCCACAGGCTTAAAGGAAAACTAATGAACATATTGTTTTTTTCGCTAGAAATGAACTTTAATGTAAAAGAAAGTAATCAAAAGAAGACTGTTTCCACATTACCTGCACTGCCCTTCCTTCTGGTTCTTCCTGGCGTTTAAATCCAGTTGCAATTAGAGTGATGCTCACCTATAGTAAGATCAAGTGAGACAGAAGGCACATTAACTAACTTAAAAAAAAATTACCTCCAAAGCAAATACTGCCGTGCTTTTTTTCCGCATTCTCCTAGTGCAGTGGCAGTATCTTACTGCTAGCATATTGTTTTATGCTGATCCTAGAGCATTTTGTAATTTAGCCTATTGAGAACTTTCCCAGAAAACCTAATGTGAAGTTGACCATTTAAATTGGGTTCCCAGATGCAGAATAACTTCTGTATAGGGGTTTCCACTAATTTACTTTCGAGTTTGATGATGGAGATTTTGGAACGAAACCTGCATAGAAAGAGAGGGCTCCTCGAACGCCTAAGTCAGTTGCAGGAAGAATGGGAGAGGATTAAAAACCGAGAGACCTTGTAAAGAGACGTACCTCGTAGTTTATATAGGAGCACGCGGTATAATCTTTCCATGATCTCGTACCTTGATTATAGGAGGAAGTTGTAGCACCCTTTGAATTAGTTAAAGCGTTAACTCTGACTTAGTCAAAGTTTCACACCGGTTGTATTTTATCCTCATCAGTAGCCCCCCCAAGTCCTTTGTGTTTACACATATGACTTGTTTTACATTTTCATTAAGCATTGCTTGATATTTTTTTTGCAGAGTTTGTCTTGATCATCTTTCCTTGTATCAAAGAGTTAGTTGTGTTGACTTTAATTTTCAGCGTCATTCCTTTTGCCAATTTGGACTAGACATGGTTAGGATGACTTTAATTTTCAGTGTCTTTCTTTTAGCCAATTTAGACTAGATGTGGCGAGGATGATTTTAGTTTTCAGCGTCCTTCTTTTAGCCAATTTGAACTAAACATGGCTAGGATGACTTTAGTTTTTAGCGTCATTCCTTTAGCCAATTTGGACTAGACATGGCCAGGATGACTTTAGTTTTCAGTGTACTTCCTTTTGCCAATTTGGACTAAACATGGCCAGGATGACATTAATTTTTAATGTCCTTCTTTTAGCCAATTTGGACTAGACATGGTCAGGATGACTTTAATTTTTAGCGTTCGTCCTTTAGCCAATTTGGACTAGACATGGCGAGGATGACTTTAATTTTCAGTATCCTTCCTTTAGCCAATTTGGACTAGATATGGCCAGGATGACTTTAGTTTTTAATGTCCTTTCTTTAGCCAATTTGGACTAGACATGGCGAGGATGACTTTAGTTTTCAGTGTCCTTCCTTTAGCCAATTTGGACTAGATATGGCTTACCCCTGTGTTTCTTTTCAATTTGGATGGCCACCATAAGGTCATCGACAGACATTACGTCCCTTTTGTGCTTCAAGTTAACTTGGAAATCCTGCCATGAGGGTGGTAGTTTGTTGATAAGCGCAGGAACTTGGAGCCTCTCATCAATGGGAATGTCTTTCCCAATGATCTTAGCCACCAAATTCTATATTTTGACTACCTGGTCTTTAACAGATTTGTTATCAACCATCTTATAGTCAAAGTACTCGCCCACAACATACTTTTCTTCCCCTTCATGCTCCTTTCCAAATTTTTTATCAAAAGTATCCCATAATTCTTTGGCAGATTTAGTGTTTACATGCAGATTATATAACTCATTGCTCAAAATACTAAGTATTTATCCATGGCACAGTTCATCATCTTGTTTGAATTTATCACTATCATGAGGCTTAGCAATTCCAACATCAGAAGAACTAGAAATCTTATCAGATTCCAAAGACACAATTTTATGAGCAACAACATCAGAAATCACATAGAAAATATTTAATTGAGTCAACCAAAATTTCATCTTTGTCTGCCATCTCATGAAATTCTTTTCATCCAATTTCTCCAGTTTTAGAGATTTGTCAACACCCATAATTGTAGTAGTACTCTATCAACAATAACGATATATCTGTTTCAAGATTGTTGGGATTGTCACATAAAGAGGGCAATTGAATAATAATCTCAATTATCATGCAATTAATCACATATAAATATGTCTACTAATTTATCTAGAAAAATACCAAAGAGAAAAAGAATTAGAACCCTGTTTGAGGCGCATTACACATTGTCCTTATAACAGATACACCGCCCTCCTTGCACAGGCGTTCAACTGCGTTTCATTCCCAAGATACAATGAACCACTCCGTCAATTTAATGGTGCACTTCCAATCAAATCAATTGGATCTCAATCAGAGGAGACACTATTGCTCAATTACGGACTTAGGGAGAACGAGGGAAGAAAGGAGAGATTTTCCAGAGTTTTCTCAGATAGTAGAGAAGAAGGAAAACCATATTGTAATTTTCATTCGCTGGTTCTTAAGGACTCTCTCCCAGTTGTTTTTTGAAGAAAAGACGTGACTGGAAGCCAAAATGGCTTGATTTATCATTATAACCATCACGACACTTTTACAAGCGATTTGGTTTTATCTTAAGTCAAACAAAGCGTCTGGCTTCCGGTTTTATATCAAGTCAAAAAATCAACAAGCCCAAAATAAGGAATTATCTCAAATGTGATTATTGTTTCTAGTTTTTTCTTCAATTTATAACCTTTAATGGACAAGGCAATGGCCATTATCATCTTTATGCGAGTTTTTTCCTTCTGAATATATTTGTAGATAAATAAAAAACAACGAAATCACTCGTAAGGAATACCTCAAACAAACTTAAGTCACTTCCTCTAGTGATATGCCACACGATCCCGGTGGCCCTTTCAATGCCAATATCTAGCAAAGGTGATTGAATAACATTTAGTGCAGCATCTCTTGCCCTTGTCTTGCCTACATTGGAAAACAAACACCAACAAACGTCACTTAGAAGTATGCCTTTCACGATTAACATCAATAGGAAATTCATATCTAACATTTTCATACGCAAAATGCTCACTAAGATAACTTGTTAAGAATTACATGATTCTATTTGCCACCATACTAAGATAACTTCTTAAGAGTCAAACACATTATATTATTTACCACCATACTAAGATAACTGCTTTAAAATTAAAGACAAGATATTATTTACTACCATATTAGAAGCACCAGGTCTGAACTCCTATGGAACTAGGGAAAGTGTCAATCGTCTCAGAAAGACATAACTGAAAGAGAAGAAATCCCTTGAGAAAGATGTCTATGGCAAATGGAGTTGCCCTACCTGGTTTCTTTTGTAGTTTTATTTGTTTTTTGGCTCTCTTTCTCTCCCTTTAGTTCTGAAATCATGTTGGTATGTTATATACTTGATATCTTATGTGCTACTGTAAATCCTACTCATTATTTATCGAATCTGTGGCATTTTGCTAAATTAATCTCTTTCTTGTTGGGTTCAGCTGGGGTTTGTGGCTTGTGGGAGTTGCAATTGACTTGTGATTTGTGAGTGAAATGATGTTTGTTTCAATTACAGAATATGGCGTATGAGATTACATATACTTGCAAAGATTGCTGCCATAGAATTTCCAAAGGAGTCACTTGAATTCATCAAGGAGTTGGCCGACATTGTGCTTTAAGGAGGAAGGGTGAGTCTTATTTTAGCTGGGCACACTGAAGACTTTACAATATATGTGTGAGGCATCTCCCTTTGCATGACTCAGGCGCAACAGCTATGAGTTTCGGGTTACGACTATTAGATGTGTGCAGTGCTTTAGGCTTGCCAAAACAAATTTTGAGCAAGAGGGAGGACATGACATCATGAAGGTACTGTTTCAGACTGCCAAGTGCAAGGAGCCACAGGTCTGCCAAGCGGCATTTGCGTGTCTTGATTTAATCACCTCCACGTATTACCATGTTTTGGAACAGCACATTAATATGTGAAAAAGAAATTGAGCTTAAATATGGGTTCATAACAGGGTTCGCCCTCTCGGATCTCAGTCTTGTCTCGGTAGCCCAAAGAGATAAGATCTCGGAGAGATCGTGTAAAACAATTACATGCATTCAGATGATTGTAAAAAAATAGTTAACATATTTCTTAATGTAGGTATATATTATTATTGACAAATATTGATACAAATATTAAACAATTATAAACTTATGAGAATATAATAAAAATTATGTAGAGTAAGAAAAAAATATAATATTTACTGATGATGCAAAATGAGACAATAGAAATATTATTTATGTAGAAAAATCTAAACTTATTTAGCTATAAGATCTAAGAATATTGTTTCAAGCAACATAAATATGTATCTACTAATTCGCCTGGTGGAATGTAGCTGATCCTGCCTTTGGTATGCTGGTCGGATCTCTATGGTTTTGAGAGGTCCTAGGGTTGAATCCATCGGTGCATGAAAAGGCATATTGCCAATGCACAGAACCAAATATCTTCCTCTAATCAGCTCCACTCTTCATCCATTGCTTCCCTCTCTTTATCCATCTCATCCATGATAACACGAAGAAAATTAGGAATATGCAAACCACATGTACGTAAGTCTCTTTTTACAAAACTTCAGTCCAAGCTATACCTCTCTCCCTCCATTCCTCCCACTCTTTACCCATCTTATCCCATAATAACACGGAGTAAATCAAGGATATACAAACCACAAGTACCTATGTCTCTTCACACAAACCTTCAGCCCTAGTCTTCACTTGAAACTAAGCTGATTAGAAGAAGATATTTGGCTAAGTGTGTATTGGTGAGATGCCTTATCACTGTAGCAATCAGTGCACTTTCTAAATTGCAGTTGGACACTTCCAGATTATTGGTGTGTTTCTTATGCAACACCATCAGATGATGTAAGTATTACCGTATGAAATGCATTTTATAATTGAAGTAGGGAATAACAATTCTATTCCTCTTGCAGGAGATAATGATGTCTGTTTTAAACATGGAGAAAAATCTGCAAAAGTTCTAACTTTGATTGGATTTCAAAATCTTACTTTCAAAACATACAGAGGGTATGATAAATTAGTTTATATGTTTGCTACATATAAGTTCAACAAACAACAACATAAATGAGCTACGTCCTATGTTACATGAGAGAAGACCAGGGCAAATATATAGATTTGCAAAATAGACCATACCAAAGAATACTCACATATTAGCAAGCCAAATTGTTCAGTCATGCAATCCAGTGAAACAAACACAACGCTTTCTGTTAATTACTCAAGTGCTGCTTCCAAACACTTTTTACCTTCTAGATAAAAATGTTACACCAGTAGGCAGCACTGTTAGCCAAGTGTGACAAAAAAAAAAGACAATCCTTCTCAGAAGTTATGACGGAGAATAAGAACTATAAATCAGATGGATTAAATGAATAACATTACATGCTTTGACATTTAGCTCCTAGCTAGATTTCCTCCACCTTCTCAATTGTCCAAAAGCATTTCATCTGTCATTTTTTTTTAAGCTCATGTATTGTAGTGTTAAAAAAGAATAATTTGGAAGGTAAATGATTAATTTAGGAGGTAGTATAAAACATCTCATCACAAGGAAATGTACTTTCAGCATAACCCTTTAAAAGCCTTTCTTTGTTTTTTTCAACTCATCGCCAAGTAGGCCATTAATTTAGAAGGTCTAACACAAGGATCAAGTAGAAAACTGGATCAACTATGAGAATGTTTAATACGCTAGTTAGAAAATTTACACTTGACACTGTATTTTATAGTTTGAGCAAATGGGTACAAGAGCATCTGATCAATACACCTAAGTTGAATTTCCTTCCCAATACTTATAAGGGACAGCAGTACCATCTTATTCCTTGGGTTGCCAACTGTGATAGTTCAAAAATTATGGAGAAATGACTTGCCTTGATTGCTAGTGCAGGAAGAAGCCATCTGAATAAATATGCTAGTTTGTGTTTTAATGTTCATTGTTTATCATGTTTCTCTATTATTATTTTTAGAAGCTAAAATACATATAGTTGCATAATATGTTACGTTATTGCCCATTTTACAAAAGCAAATATCATAACTTTAAACTGTCAACGGGAAGGAATTCAAACTCAAAACCCTCAAAAAATAAATTACAATTTGGAGGTATTTCATTAAAACATCAAATCACTCAAACCTAACTACCATATTCAATTCATACATAATTAGAACAACAAAAAAACCCCTAAAAACATGCCTAACCCTTCCTAAAGTCACTGAGTGATCAGGAATCATCTAAAACATGTTTTGGGGGGGCTCCTATCAGAATCCAAAAAGACAGAACTGAAATTGAAAATAAGGATTGAAACATGCTTTGGATTAATCATGACATCCAATCGAACATTAGCATCAAGCTGATCGACAGTGGAACTCACCTGAAGCCGAGAGATATTAGACAACCGGATGCTGCTGCTGCTGTTTGAAAACACTTGTTTCGAGCCCTTTATATCGGATGCATGGTATTTCCCCTCTTTCGGTTTGGTTGAAACTTGGAAGTTCGAATCCTACTTTGAACTAGAACTTCGGTTTGGTTGAAACTTGGAAGTTCGAATCCTATTTGGAACTGGAACTTGGCAGACCGCATTGTAGTATTAATTTTTGGGTGGGAGCGGGCTTCTTTTCCTTGAGGATGGTGTCTGAAGGAGTGGGCTTCTTGCCAGAGTCTCCACCGCCGTTGTCGCGAATTCCGCTATTGGAGGAAAAGGAGGACCGGACAGGCAGCTGATGAACGTACTCCCGCTTCATCAGAGTTATGGCCTTACGACGAGCTCTTCCAGTGTGGGCACTAGTTGGGTGAGCATAGTTGATTCCATTGGCTCGGACTAGGATGGCTCTTGTACCTCCACCACGGGAGCACCCGGGCTAGCCGCGTCGACCATCAAAAATGTCCACCAAGCAATAGCTCGAGATCGGGAGGAGTCCCGGTCTCGTCGGATCTCGGCTCTCTCGGCGAGATCTCACCAGAATCTCGCAAAAATTTCAATTTTCATCTCTACCAAATCTCATGGCTCAGTAATGATGCTGAGAGAGATATCTCAGCGAGATCTCGCCGACACGGTGATCCATGGTTCATAAACAAAGGTCTGAAATATCTGGTTCCTTTGCTGCTTGACACATTGTCTAAACGAGACCGAGATTTAGACAACACTACATGTGATTTATCAGTGACTGCCAAGAACTGTTTAGGTCTTGTTGCACAACCTGTGGGCGATGATCTTTTACCACTTGTAATGCACTTTGTCAAAGATAATATTTCTGAACCAGATTAGCATAAACGAGAAGCAGCTATGAGTGCATTTCTGTTGATTTTTTAGAATCCATCCCTTAAATAGATCCAGCTGGTAGTTGACACAGTCTAAACGGTACCGAGATTTGGACGACACTATATACGATTTATCGATGGCTGTCAGGAACTGTTCAGGTCTTGTTACACAAACTGTGGGCGATAATCTTTTGCCACTTGTAATGCCCTTTGTTAAAGATAACATTTCTGAACCAAATTAGCATAAATAGGAGGCAACTATGAGTGCATTTCTATAGTCTATCCCTTAAAGTGATCCAGCCTGTAGCTGAAGATATGTTAGATCATTTGTTGTCTACAATGGAGAAACTTCATTTTTTGAAGCTTCATCATTCTCGGAAACTTCATATTAGCTTAAAAACAGAGCTTCATCATTCTTTGATGCTTCATATGATCTCTTGTATTACAAATATTGCCACTGCCATTGGTGCTGAGTTTAAGAAATATCTTCCTAATGTTCTTGAGATGCTGCAAGAAAATGAAATGATCCATTATAGAAATCAACTCAAATTAAATATATGTACAACCTATACAAGAATACTAGATCTCATGAGTGGCAAGCCAGAATTGATAATTCCGTATGCTACTTCAATATTGGCGCTTATTGAGACTATCAATCAAGACAAGGTACTATATTTTATTTTTCTCTAACCTTATTTTAAGTTTCATGTTGTGCTCAATGTTTTCTTGGTTTCCAATTTAACTTCGTTTCAGCAAGTAATGCTTTCACATGCTGAATTGAATGATATTCTTTTATAATCTAGAATTGAGAAACCTTGACCAGTTCAATGTATTTGGCTCCTCTAGCTAACCTATGAATTTGTTTTCCACTATTTTGACTTGGAGCTTTTTGTTATGCATGAGGCATAGTAAGCCAATTTTCAATTAGTTAAAGGAAGCATTCACTAATGAATCTTGAAAAAATTTTAGAAATAGACTCAACAAATGTCGGAAATACAAAAATAGGCCAGGTACTCAATTTTACAAAATTAGACTTACGCACATTCCACTTACCCACACGCATGCTTGAATTACCGATAATACCCTTAGGCTATATATATATAAAAAGAGAAAAGCCCTCATGCGAGCCATCGTCCTCCTCTCCTCCTCCCCCATCACCTCCATCATCTTCTCCTAGATACGGGAGCCGCCGTCTGCTCCTTGTCATTTCCACATCCTCTCTGTTTAGTCGAACAAGGTCCCTCATCCGCTTAGATCGTGCACCAGCACGATCAAACCCAGTTCGTCTGTCGTCGCATGGTGATCAGAAAATGGCTACAAAGTGAAGATGCATGGGGGGGTTTGAGGTGTGTACTTCTTGAAATATTACTTTGTTAGAGTCCAAATATAGGTTACAAAAATATTTCTTTTTATTGAGTATATGTAATATGTGTAGTTCATGATTGTGCAATGTTTAGTTAAAAGCAGGCCAATTTGTGTTTGGTTTGATTTTCACTAATATAGTGGTACAGGTCTTGTGACTTAGCTGAGTAATGTTAGTTTGTGCTGAAAAATATATAGTTTGTGAAATGTTTAGATATATAGTTTGTGCTAAAAAATATATGAGAGAAAAGGGATTCAATATCTATTTTCTTTGGATCTAGTTGTTTTCTACAATTTCCCATCAAATGGGCGGTCTGATTGTATCAATTGGGTTTGTAATGTATGGTCAAATTTTGATGGTTTATGATGGATTATTTTATTTTGGGGTTGTATAATAAACAAATTAAGGGTTAAAAGTAATGGATTATATATATTGCTTGTATGTTTAGATTAACTAATGATTTGATATGATATTTAGCAAGGAGGAAAAAATTAGACCTAGTTTACATGGGTATAACATTGTTAACTGATACATCTTAACTATTGACTGGTAGATGGTAGGAGGTTATTATTTGGTAAAGTACATGACATGGTCATTAGATTTGAGCAAGATAGTTTAAAAATATAGATTTTCATGATGTGATCAGATATCTAGGAAGAATGGGACAATATGACCTAATTTTTATGAGTAAACAAAGTTAACTGATACAACCTAACTGTTGACTGGTAGATGGTAGGATGCTTAACTTTGGCCTAGTATATTTTGAGGTAATTAGATTCGAGGAAGATAGGTGTAGAAGGTAGGTTTAAATGGTGCGATCTGATATCTAGTGAGGAGACCCCTAACCTATAATATATGGTTAAAACACAGTTAACTGATCAAAATAATTGTTGACTAGTAGATGGTAGGAGGCTTTTTATTTTTCAAAGTACATTGTGTGGTAATTAAATTTGCTCAAAATAGGTTTACAAGGTAAGTTTGAATGATGTGATCTGATATATAATGAGTAATATACCATATGACCTAGTAGATGGAAGAAACAAAGTTAACTAATACATACTGACTATTTACTGATAGATGGTATGAGGCTTATATTTTTTGAAGTACATTAGGAGGTCATTAGATTTGCGATCGTTATGTTTACATATAGGTGGATAAAAAAGAGTGTTATTAAGTAAAAATGTCAACTTTATCTTGTGTATTTGGTGCTTAGTTAGTATGCTTGTAATATATTTTAATAGATGAAAAGTAAGTAAATGAATACATATGTTTTGTTGTTAGGGTAAGTAAGAAGAATATGTGTAATTAGTTTTACTCATGAGTATGATGTGATCTGATATCTAATGAGGAGGAGACCATATAACCTAGCTTATATGGTTAAAACAAAGTTAACTCATTCATCCTAACTGTTAACTGGTAGATGGTAGGAGGCTAATATTTTTTGAAGTACCTTGGGTGGTCATTAGATTTGCACAATTTAGGTTTACAAGGTAGGTTTCAATGAAGTGATCTAATTGAGAGCGATGACGATAAAATATAACCTAGTTTATATAGTTAGAAAATAGTTAACTGATTTCGATTAAATGTTGACTAGTAGTTAACTTATTTCGACTAAATATAACTCTTCACTTCACCGCAATACACTTATATCTTCACCTCCCCGAAGCATGTAAGGGGCAGCGGAGGAGAAGCTAGAATAGAGAACAAGTCAGTGGAGGCCAACGTTGAGGTGCCAGATAGCTTCATAGTGTATAGATTGAATATGCTAGATCAAGAGATGGGATGGATTTAGAGAACAAACATTTTGCACATAACAAAGTTTCTTCATTAGGCGGCAAGTGCAAGTATAAAACAATCATTATTATTGACTCAAACAATGAAGATGTTAAATCTGAGGTGGGAAGCATAGATATGATATATGTTTCCCACCTCAGATTTAACATGAACTAGTTCTTACCTGCAATGCTCTGATGATGAAACAAGAAAGGCAGCAAATTTCTTGGTGTGGAGAAGGTCGGCAAAAACTTTAACTCATCCGGCTCAACTGACAACAGGTAGTGGCTGACATAGGTAACTCTTAGGTACATTTAATCTTTCCTTTTGGAGGCACTTATAGGGTGGGTGTGCCGCATGTACAATTGTAATACAAAAAGGAATGATTGAGGTTAAGAATCAAATTGAAGAACGTAAACACAAACTTCTTTCAATTTTGAGACAAAAAGCATTCACTGATAAGCATCAACCGATAACTACTATCGCCTAACAGACATAACTCTCGGGTGTATTCAGATGGATACAGATAAGCAACCTTTGTTATGTGTGTGTGTGGGGGGGGGGGGGGGGGAGAGTGGGATGTAAGTCGACACAAGTATGATAGCTCTGATGCCAAGTCAAATCTCATTTTGTTAGAAGATCATTGACGTATGAATCATTGGTGAACATGGTTTACAAAGTAATAAGATGTTGTGGCAACGAATACTTGTTGAAGATGAGTTTTACATATCCTTTGGCAATCCCCCTGGACCTACCTCCAACGGAAATACATGATACTAGGACTCCATTTTTCTTTTGCGCTATGTGAAGACCAGGCACGATGGTCTCCCATTGATAATAACCAAAGTGCGACATATACATGTGTTCTAGGAATGAGTCAAATTTTGATGTATCTGACCCAATGATTAACCAGTCGATTATGTTCAATGATGCCGAAGTCCATAATAGACTTGCGAATGAAGTGAACCCGAAGGTAGAAGTGAAAGAAGGAGTGAGGGATGCAAAAGAACTCAATGATCATTTAGCAAGTGGGGCGGCGGATAGGGATATTTTATACAATAGCACAATGGATATGCGTGAAGCCAAAAATAAATGACTCACTGCTTGAAGCCAGGGAATTGGCGGCAAAGAAAGTTCCTCATGTTTACTTAAATTTGTAATCCAATTTGATGAAGAACTAGTAGATGTCTCCATTGCAAGGGTTAAAGTGGATAAGGTGAATATCTCAAAAATTGAGGAAATTGTGGCTAACTCAAATGAGGGTAATGATGCCGAAAGAGCTAATGATGAAGAAAGTGGGCCGAACACAATGTATAACATTGATGTAGAAGATATCATCTATGATGGATGACAATAGCATCATGAGGAAGACATTAAATGGGATAAATTTAAATTAAATGATTATAATGAGGATGTCTACATTGTAGGAGGAGATGATGACATTTGGTATGAAAATCGTCAAAATACAATTGTCGTAAGTACGGAAGGTGGAAGAGGCCCGCCTCTGAACTTAAATAAAGTGACGAACATTGACATGGTTGAAAGAAAGTGGTAAGAAATATTAAATCATTATTATTATCTATTTGTTTCCTAATTTATTAACGTGTAGTAAATTTGTAGTAGTGTTAAATGAAAGCACGATGAAGTTCCAACAAGAGCAAATGGAACGTTATCACTCATAAATGCCGAAGATGGTGGTGGGAGGTAAAAAACACCATCATCAAATAGTATTTTTGAGAAAACTTTAGCACCAGAACAACTTCAAATGTCATATATCATATCTTATATAATTAGTTAACTGATTATACTTAACTTATAACTGTTTGTCTCATTCTAATACCGATATAAATATAATCATTCAGCAAATTAGATGTGGTGTGTGAATGAAGATCACAACATGGCTGTGAAGTTTGATTTGTATAACTAAGGAAAATATCCGAAGGTAATTCTACTTAGTCAAGAGTTTATTGATAAAGACTCTCTGAAACTATATGTACACAAATATACTATGCACAACAACTATGATACTTATAAAATATCGTAAGTACAAACAATATAATCATTATCGCAATACTTGTATTGCGATAATTTGAGAGAACCCGGTGGGGGGCCCTACTCGTCATCTATCCACAGGTACACCCCCTCTTTCTCCTGGCCCACCTCCATCACCAACTCATGCTAATCAAAAATTGTCAACATTTATACAAGTTTCACATCTAATTAATAAGGTGGGTGGCAAAGAAATGAAGAAAAAGTGTCAGACATGTCTAATCTAATCGAAAATCAACCTTCTAACTCCAAAAGGAGAGAGACTTACTAAAATAAAATAAGTGGTTGAGCTCAATGCATGTACACTAGAGGACAAATTGTGCAAGTAAAACGACCTTAGTGGGCAAAGTATTACCATTGTAATATGCTAGACCTTTATTTTGGAATCCTTTATATTAGATTAGAGCATAATATTTTGGCAAATCAAATAAAAATTTCAGGTACACAAACATCAATTCTCAACATCTTGTTGTCTAAGTTGTTATCTTTTGACATATTGTTTTCGAATATATAAAATAATGTACACAGAGGAAGAATATAATAGAAAATGTTGTGTAATTATGTAATCAAGCAGAACATACTTCTGATATAAATAAACTTAACATCCTTATGCAAATGGATGGTTTAACCACAATTAACAAAATCATTTACCATATTCAAGGATGTGAATTTTTATGTGAAGCTAGGTATAAAATGAATTTTGAGCTCTTGTAATGGACTTGATGTGGCGGTGTATGTGCGTTCAAAGTTGCTCATATCTGTGATGCTCTTCAGTGATATGTCTTGAAGATGTCAGTGATGAGTTTATATTGTTTATGTAATATTCTTTGTATAATGTAGCTATAGGAGGCTTTCAAATTTCTGATGTCCAATTACAATTTTTAATTCTTTCATTAAGCTATACTTCAAATATAAGTTATTAATAACAATTTCGTTATTTTTCCCGAATCAAAGTGCTTTAAGGTTTACAAGTTGTAAAGAATAAGTCAATCAAGGCATGCCTGAATTAAGTTCCTTCGCTAAGGGATTTCATGGGTTAATCAAATGTTATCTAAAAGCATTGATTTTTATCAATAACAAATCTTTAACTGCTTAGTGTACTTCATTCCTGCACATGTTAAAATTCATCCAAATTTAACCAATGCGGAACAATATCTCAATCCTATCATACCATCAAATATAAAAATAACTCATGGTCATTATCATCTACAATTTCGGTCCATATAAGAATAACTTTATTCAAATAATATTGATATCTCATTATTCAACATCAGCCAAAAATTAATAGAAACTATTAAATTATATTAGTCAAGTACCAACACAAATAACTTCAAGATTCAATCAACATTAAATAAACTGATATGCCTCTATAAATTATTCTTATAAACCAACAGTCAAACACACCGAATCACATAGTTAAGGATAAACACCATCAAGTTAAGCCACATCTACGGATTAAAAAAATGGTCATTATATAAAATTTTGCAGAATTTAGTATGCAACCCTATGCCTCATGATGTGCACGTCCTCACCGATAAAGCTAAATTGGTACCTATGCGACAAGTACTACATATAATACATACACAAACACCACAATCATTGTTATTGAATTGTTGTGAGTGTCCGGTTATCTCTCTCACCGGGAAGCAAAAGGTAGCAGCTGCTTCATATCCCAATTTTAACAAAACTATTGGCAAAACATGTCTGAGTATCGTCAATTTCTTGCACTACTGCTTTATCTAAACGCCAAAGTAATATAGGTCCATTATATATAAGACATTCTTCCTCAAGTCAAGAATAATGAGAGTTCAATGGTTACCATTTACATAGAGAGGGAAGTGGTGAACCTCATATTCCTAAAAGTCTTTTTCATTCACCTTCAACAACTTCAACATGTTGGTCGAAACTTCTAGCCATGCTTCTATAACGACGGCCCTAGGGACAGTTATATCTTTTTCCGTCATCAATGCATAAAGGCTGAGGAGGGTAAATGTATTCATCCTCATAAGCTCCAGTTAAATTAGAAACAGTCATCATTCAAGTAGTTGGCAGTTGTCAGTTAAATATTAAATTAAAAACAAATGAAGCTCTTATTAGTTGGGTTCCCAAGTGCCATCTTCCACAAAGCTAGCACATACGCATCAATATGATATATCAAAAGAATCAAACATCAAATGAGTATCATATATATCTATAAAAATCAGAATAACTATTATTTTGTATAACACAACCAACTACTACTAATACAACTTAAATTTGCACATACATTATCTCAAAGCCACCTATTCTGCTGCATAATAGACCGTATAAACTCAGATGTTAGTTGGATTCTACCAATTACCAACCGGCTGATCAATTATGAATGCTACAAATGTCAACACATTTATGTAAATAAAAAATAAAATTCATCAATATAAAATAAAATTTGTATCAAACCTAATACTGTATTATGAACTCACTTACATTTCTAACTCTTCCTAAGGCTATTTCGAAGGGTTTTATCTTCTTCTGGTGTTAGGGTATATAGTTTAAGACATGCCAACTCTAGCAAAGTTATCTCTGAGAAAGCAATGAGTCCACATATCTTGCTTTCGTGGACTTCTTGCCTTCCTAGAGTTTGTCCCCTAGGTGGGTTTGCAATAATTAAATCACCTTCATCTTCAATTTAATCCAGTAAATAATTCACCAATTCAATGTTAGCCAGCTCATCTTTTTCTCCCTTACAGTGAACATTGTCGACGTTTAAAAGCTCGCCAGCAGTCTCATCCTCTTTAACATCACTTAGGCCCCTCACCAACCTCCTCTTGCTTCTCCTTACAACCGTATAAAGGGTCCTTACATATTTGCTAGCAGTCCTCTTCTTACTATGGACATCAGGGGGCACAACCTCTTTGACTTTTGAGTCATCACTCCCAATATCGACCCCTACCTCCCCAACAGACACTAAATGCACCATCAAATGAGACAACTTCATCTATGACAATTTTCTTTGAAGACATGCACGTATGAGCAGAACTGCAAATCATAATATAAAAATATTAGGACAATGTGCTGCAATTAAGAAAGAAAAGTACAACATTGAAGCAAGAAAATCATGTCTTTCATATTAAAAAAAGTTTATATTCACTAACCTATGGAAAAGAAGATTCATTAATAGGGTTTTCATGCGCTTCATCTTCATGAACAAAATCATCCTCAACATCTTTCCCTTCTTGGTCAATGTTAAATATTATAAACCATAGTATGATTATCGTAGAAATAAAAGAATAATAAAACTTAACACTAATAAAAATTTATAATAATTAACATAATATAATTAACCTCAAATGGGTCTGATGACCTCCCATCATGGAAGGCCATATCGATATGCATGAGTATCGATGATCATGAATACGGGTACTCGTCGATGATACGCTTAGTACGCTCCGAAATGGGTATAAACTCTTTTATAAACATAAACAAATATTATAACTAATAATATATTATTATAATACTTTTTTTAGAGTATAATAAGACCATATAATATTGTATCAACTAATACGGGTATTCTAAAATTAGTTCATTCAAAACCATATATTATTATGCTCTCCATCCCATATCAATATTAGTCATTCTTTCCCATATTAAATGCTTTAAAATTATTTTATTTTAAAAATAAATAATATTTTTAATATTAGTTTAAATTACATGTTTAAATAAATGTATATTTGTAGAGCACTATATGTAAAAAAAATTATGTAAATTGTATGAACCTACCTGTATTAATCTCATATAATTTTAAAAATATTATTTTTAATATAACTAAAACTTAAATTTTTAAGGAAGTTGGGTTTGAATTGTATTTTTATTTTTAAGAAAAAAATATTTTCAAAACAAAATTAATTTTTTTAATTAAAAAATAATTTTAAAATATAATATCGATATGTATCAGCCGTATCGCCCCCCGTTCTGTATCAAGAAATGGTGTGGGGGGCGTATCACCCCCCGTACTGTATCGATATCGACCCATACATATACGTATCAACCGATACGGACCCGTATCGGTCGATACATCCTTCCATGTCTCTCATTCATTGATAACAAAGTTGAAACGTCTTGAAACAATTGTCTACCTTAGCCTCCAACCGGTCGAATGTCATCCTATTTTAGCTAAATGAGGTCAATTGTGCCAACAAGCTTAACTAATGTATCCTTTATCCAGTCCAATTTGTTATGCACAATGTCCCCCTATAGCATGTAGTTATCCACTTCCCTCTTACCGTACCTCATCAACAAAAGAAATAATTGTTTCATGAGCTCTCTAAGGCTCCTCCTCCGTATCTACTTCTATGTGTTTCTCTGCCCCTTATAGGGCACCACCAACAGGAACCTCAAATTTATCAAAAATTATCAAATCCCCCTTTAAAAAATTCTTCAGCACTTTAGCTAATTTGACAATCTCATCATCAGGCTCAGCTTCGGTAAACTCAAAGCGCCTATGCACCAACACATTATAAGTCATAGTAAGACAACAAATGACAATATATTATCTTCTCACCTCCAAAAATTACTTTGTTAATTTCATCATAACTGAGCTTCTTATAGTTAGCACAATTTAGCAATTTAAGACAAACATCATGTACGCGTCTCGCACATAAGTCCCTAAGAAGATAAATCATTTCCATTGCCCAAACCTGTATATTCAAACCATAGCCATAAATGTCATAATCTCATATGCAACACATTACATTAAAACCTCAATCAAACTACCTAAGCAACATACCAACAGTGTCGGTACAAATCTGTGCACAATGTAAGTAGTTTTAATTAGGGTTTTTCTTACTTCCTCCAAGCCATCGAGGGTGTCCCAATATTCAATGTTACCCCATTAATATGAATCGAACTCCTCCACATCATCAGCCAACAAAAAAAACCTATACTCAGACCAGTTACTTTGGCAAATTCAGTGGGTGATAACTTCATCGAATGGGCTTCCATCACTTGAAACCTACTCTCCCTAATGTATTTTTATTATGTGGTGCAAAGCTTAAAAGGTTATTTGCCAAAATATGATCCTTCAAAGAGTGTTGCCTATCATTTACGCTTATTAAAATGTTCTTTCAACCTCCTTATGTAAGCATAAGTTAATTTGGGTTGAAGGTCGCCCCTACGGGCTCTACCCTTATCACCTTCCACTAGGTTGAAGATCACTAAGGGATTACTTCGTATCTTCACTTTGCAATGTTTGACAATTTCATTTTGCAAATGTGTTATACTTTTTAATAATCTATGCAAATATATTTTAATATACATAACATACACATGTTCATACCAATCAGATGAGGTATTTTCACATCAAGCTAAACATGGTCATAATTTGGCATATAACCCACAAGTACCACATACATATAAGCTAATATTTATGTAAACATCTCCTAGTTTGCATTATATAAACAAAATTTGTAGTATATCAAACGCATGTACACTGAGCAATAAACACACAATATAAATTTAACAATATAACCAACATACACTCTCAAAAAAATCCTTATTTACCCTTATGTAAACCTTACTTAATCAAATTAACTTACCTCACAATGTAATATTAGTAAAACAAATATCAAGTCTAATGCCCTATCAGTTAACTTTGTAAAAACCTTATATCATATGCTACAAAGTAATCTACTATCAGTTCATCTACCCATATATAAACATAACTATATCAAGTCTAATACTGACACAATGTACTTTATACAAAAATAAAAAATAAAAACCTAAAATATAACAGTCAACAATTAGGCCCTATTAGTGAACTTTGTTTTAAGCATATATACTTAAATAGTCTACCCTCGTTTTTCATCATTTCACATATTACATAAAATGGTCAAAAAAGACACTAATGAAAAATAATTTCAAAACTTAGCCTACGAACTACATTTCGACTCTCAAATAATTTTGGCTCATGATTTTGCATTCTTTAAAAGTCATTAATGTAAACTAAGCCCCAAACACAAAATAAATATTTTACAAAATTATTACCCCCATACTCCTATTAATCTACCTTTATGTAGACCTAACTATATTAAGGCCAATGCAGGCACAATGTACTTTAAAAAAAATAAAAACCTAAAATATAATTATCAACACTTAACCCTATCAATTAACTTTGTTTTAAGTATATATACTCCTTAGACTATGCGCGTTTAGGGTTTGCTTAAGCGTCAAAAGGTGGCCATTCTAATTGATAGCAAAAACACACATAACTTCATTAATGACCGGGAGGCATAGCGGCTTGATTGTTGTATTTCTGATTCTTCGCCTTTTGATGTGTTGATTGGGGATGGTAAACACCTCCACAACAAGGGCATTTGTTTACGAGCTAAGTTATATATCCAAGGGCACCTCTTTGTTATGGACCTCTATTTCTTACCGACTAAAGGGGCCGATATCGTGTTGGGAGTCCAGTGGCTTCAAGAATTGGGTGATGTAACTTGGAATTTTTGCCAGATGCTTATGGACTTTGCATACTCAGGGCAGCAAGTCCGTCTTCAGGGCTCTCCGCCCTACACACTCCACTCTGCACAGGATATACGCTCCTTTCGTTATGCTCATCAAGGTTTTCTACTACAACTTGTATACCAGAATGAAGGCTCGGGATCTAACTTACCATCTGATATGGCTGACTTGTTGGCAACTTATTCTTTTCTCTTTCAGGAGTCTACAGGATTGCCCCCGGCTCAATCTCATGATCATCACATCCCTATTATGTTCGGCTCCTCCCCTGCTAATGTCTGCCACTATAGGTATTCCCAAATTAAAAAAAATGAGATTGAAAAATTGGTTTATGAGATGCTCTCTACTAGTATTGTACGCCCCAACACTAGTTCTTATTCCTCTCCAGTATTGTTGGTTCGCAAGAAGGATGGTTCGTGGCGGTTTTGTGTTAATTATTGGGCTCTCAATGCTTTTACCCTTAAGGATAAATTTCCAATTCCCATTATTGAGAAACTACTTGATGAGTTGGGGTATGCTAAGTTCTTGAAACTTGACCTACGTTCTGGTTATTATTAGATCAGAATGCACATAGCCGACATTCACAAAACCACTTTCCGAACACATGATGGCCACTTTGAATTCCTGGTGATGTCATTCGGATTGACAAATGCTCCTTCGACTTTCCAGAGCTTAATGAACGAGGTATTTCGGCCCCATCTTCACCGTTTCGTCCTTGTATTTTTTGATAACATCCTGGTCTATAGTCCGACATGGGAGGATCACTTGGTTCACCTTCACAGCGTGTTTGACATTTTGGCCCAGCATTCTTTCTTAAGCGCTCCAAGTGTATTTTTGGCAGTTCTCAGGTTGAGTATCTCGGGCATATCATCATGGGTGGCAATGTTTTGACTAACCCGTCGAAGGTAGAGGCTATGCTAGCTTGGCCCACACCCTCCTCTCCTAAGTCCTTACGGGGCTTCCTTGGACTTACAGGCTATTATCGACGGTTTGTGTCGCAGTATGGGTCTATTGCAGCTCCATTGACGGCTCTACTCGAAAAGGGGTCCTTCCAGTGGTCCCAAGCAGCTCAGGAAGCCTTTGATCTTCCTAAGTCAGCTATGTCCTCTGCTCCAGTGTTAGCATTACCAAATTTTTCTCAGACCTTTATTGTTGAGACAGATGCTTCAGAGACCGGGTTAGGAGCTGTTTTAATTCAGGCTAGCTACTCCATTTCTTTCTTTCGTAAGGCTCTCTCGGGTTGGTCTCTTTCTCTCTCTGCTTACGAAAGAGATATGCTTGCTATAGTGCACATCGTGACGAAATGGCACCCGTACTTATTGGGCCACCATTTTATTATCTGGATTGATCATCAACCTCTCAAGTATTTATTGGAGCAGCGAATTTCTACCCCTGCACAGCAGCACTGGATTTCTAAATTACTAGGGTATGACTATGCCATTGTGTACAAGAAGGGCTCTAAAAACATGGTCACTGATGCTTTATCACAACAGTTTGCCTCTATCCAGGCCTTGCCTATATCAGGTCCTTTTCCATTTCTTCAGGATTTACAACAGGCTTATCATACTGATCCGGACACATCTACATTATTAACGCGCCTCCAGGCTGATCCTTTGAGCTCACCCTCTTTTATTTTACAGGGCGATCTTTTATATTGGAAGGGTCGTCTCTGGGTTCCCTCCATCCCGACCTTGCGTACTAAAATCATATCCCACTTTCATGACACTCCTATGGCTGGATATGAGAGCATTTTTCGTACATATAAACGGCTGAGTCAGAGCTTTCTATGGCGTGGCATCTGTAAGGATGTTCATCACTATGTGGTTGCTTGTCCTACTTGCCAGTGGGTGAAGGCTTCTACAACGGCGCCTGCGGATTACTTCAGCCCCTCCCTATTCCAGAGCGAATTTGGGAGGATATGTCAATGGATTTTATTGAAGCTTTACCCCCGGTTCTAGGTAAGTCAGTGATTCTGGTCATGGAAGATCGACTCTCTAAATATACTCACTTTAGCCCCTAAGGTCATCCTTTTATTGCTAAGGAGGTGGCTAAGTTGTATCTTCGTGATGTTGCTAAGCTTCATGGGATGCCCCGTACTATTGTTTCAGACAGAGACCGGGTGTTCATTTCTCACTTTTGGCGCAAGTTCTTTGCTTTGCAGGGTACATACCTCAAGAAGAGTTCAGCTTACCATTCTCAGACGAATAGTCAAACAGAGGTTGTAAACCATTGTTTAGAGCAGTATTTACGTTGTTTTGTGGCTGACAATCCTTGACGTTGACTTCATTTCCTGCCTTGGGCTGATTACTCCTATAATACTACCTACCATACAGCCGTTGGTTCTACCCCTTTTCAGATTGTTTACAAGCGGCCTCCACCCACTATACTAGCTTATGTGCCTCATCGAACAACAGTCGATGAAGTTGACCTTATGTTGCAGGATTGGGATGTACTCTTACGCCAGCTCAAATTAAATTTGTCCAAGGCTCAAAACCGCATGAAACAGGTGTATCATCAGCACCGCACTAATCGAGAGTTTCAGATGGGCAACTTAGTGCTTGTTAGCTTCTCTCCGCACCAGCAGTTTTCACTTTATGCTCCTCCCAGCTCGAAGCTGACTCACCAGTTTCATGGCCTGTATCCCATTCTCCAACATATTAGGTCTGTTGCTTATCGCCTCCAGCTTCCTGAGGTTCTTCCGTCCACTCAATTTTTCACGTTTCTCGCCTGCGGCGCTTTGTGGGGATCCGTGTGCTTTCCAGTCCGCCACCACAGCTTTTGGCTCCTGTGTCACTGCCCTTGCATCCTTTAGTTATTATTTACACTCGCCACATCCATCGGGCGGGACGTTTAATTTCATAGATATTGGTCGCTTGGCATAGTTGTCCTTTAGAAGAGGCTTCTTCGATGACAAAAGATGATTTTTATACTTGATTTTTGAATTTTGCGCCTTGAGGTCAAAACGGTAACAGAGCGTGGTAAATTGATATAGATCATAGGATTTATTTTATTCATATGTCTTTTGGGTTATTAAGTATTAGGAATTATGTAATACAGCTTTAAGTAATATTAGTTAAGCCTTATGTAGTATTAATTAATAAAGCCCAGGCCATTAAAGGCTTAGTATGTAAGGATTCTCTACCTTAATGGAGGATTTAGCAATTAATTAAATTTCTTAATCTCATCCTTCTCCTTTGTCGACCCAAACTCTCTCCTTTCTGTTGCCATAATGGTTTTCACGTACCAACAGGTTATTCTCCCTCCTTTCATCTAAATTTATTACCAAAATCATCCTATAGTTCCTTGGATTTGTAACAAACTACATACAAAACCTGATAATCATGTGTTGTTCCCTCCCATCCAGGCCAAATCTAAGTAAATATCATGTTGAAATCACATATTGCTAAAACATTTTAATAACAATCTCCACGGCCTCTACTCCTATAAGGAATTTATTTTTCCACCGGTACAATTGCATGGATAAGTGTATCATTGATTGCCCCAACAGCCCCCTATATAAAGTTACGAAATCCATATCAACAAACAATAATACACAACTATGATACAATAAAATTTACAATCATAATTTAATAAGTTAGTTACCTTAAAAATCACACGTAATCATTTGTGGTGCTTTATTTGCTCAGGGGGTTCATTCCATGTGATTAGTACAATCATCTCTCTAGCAAATTCTATCATTGCTGTCAACACTTCATAGAAATATTTATTAACTGTATGAGTGGAGCGTTCAAATTGCCTTTTGACCACTATAAATTGCTCATTGTGAGCTAAGATGACAGAAAATTATCATATTCTCTTCTAATGATACATATTTACTATCAACAAGTCATCCCTTCTCTTTGAAATAAGAACAAAGAAACTTGAAACCCTTCTAAGATATCCGCATCAAAATAAAACATTGCCCTGGGCTGCCATTCAATAACTCATGCATATACATTCTACCAATTAATAATGAAGTATTGTCTCGTACGCAGGTTTTTTTTTACATAATTCAAGTCATTTCCAAACAAGGTCAATAAATATAATCTCTATCATTTTCCTATCTTTTCCTATATCCTATAAAAAGAATAACAAAAATCCTGTAAACAAAATATTTTCAATAAAAATATAATGAAGGCCAATAGATAAAAAAATCAATAATAAAAGCACACGCATATATGTGTATGTCAAAAAGGAAGAGCGCATCTTTTCGGAGAGTTTACCATATCAACATTTTTCAGGTTAAATAAGATAACATTTACCATGTCAACATAATAAAAAATGACATTTCGTTATTATCATATCCAAACCCCAATTTGAGACAGACAACATTCCGATCATAATGGCAGGTTCAATGCAAAAATTGACATTCATCATTCATCACTACCATTACAGCCTTACCCAAACCATAAAAAAATATAATGATAAAAAGAACATTCACCAAAATCATATATTTCTTCACAAAGCTAATTTCAATCCTATTTCCACATAACCACCAAAGTATCTCAGATTAATCATTGTTTCTCAAATCCACAAACCATAACAAGCGCTCTCAACAAACACAAGTTCTAAAGAAAAAAATACACGTGTTCAAAAGAGAAAAGTACATACAAAATGTTCTAACAAATCAAATCTTCTCATAACAAACACATCTAGTCAATGCTTATCAGTCGCTCCAATAGCCATATTTAATGGTCATTTTTTTGATCCACTCTAACTTCACCTCCATGCCCATGCCTTGAATGGATATCCATTACTCTCTCATTGTTTTCTTCTCGATAAAAATTTACATTGCTGCCATGCCGTAGAGAACATTCTTCAAAAGTCCCATTTCTATTAATGTTTCATTACACATTTTAGGAGATAGACAAGAATAACAACCATCCATCTTCAAAACGAAATCTCTGATGTAATCTTCAAGACTTCCTGAAGAGTCTCTTGCCCTCTTTATATTAGATTTAGTTCATGTATTTCAAGATTCTGGATTAGCTAAATTTATAACTTCCATATTAGAAGACTCACCAACACAATCTACTGGCCTTGGGTGGTCTGACATAGGGGCCCATGCAGCCTCCTTGGTGGCAAATGTGTTGTCAAATAAAGCCCTCATTAATTCTGAGTCCACTTTTTTTGAATTTACTTTTCTCGAGAACTTTCTGTTTTCATTCAACATAAAATATATAAATAAATAAATAAATAAAATTACAAACCAAATAAACTACTCTATTATACCTTAATATAGTCTTCCTATATGCTTTCCGGCCAGTCAAATGTGTTGATCTCATAATTATATCCATGACCAGATCTATTAACCATATCACTTCATATCTTGTACTTCTTGTTATAGTCCCATAAATTCTTCAAATTTTTTTGCCCAATTTTTATTTTAAACTCACTTTCTTTCAACTTTTGTATCACCCTATTCCATGAATCGAGCCTCAAATTACTGCCACATCTATTTTATAGATTAATTTCCTCCACACAAGCCTCCAAAAATACCTTAAAAGCTTCTAAATTTTTTAGAGACATTCCTGCATATTCATAAGGAGATTTTATGAGTTAACTATTTAGAAATTTAATCATCATAGTTAAGCCACAATATAAAATCATATAATTCAGCATACAAAACAAAGGAAACATATCCCTTTCACAAAAAAAAGGAAACATAATTTCATTTAGAGTGTAAAGTAGATCAATAAAAAAATAAAATAGATTAATAAAAAAGAAAGAGAGAAAACGCTAATGGACTTGAGATTTGGAATAAAGTGGAAGGTGTCAGCTTCTATGTTGGACTGACTAACATACAAGAGAAGAAATCACAATTAGGTAGAATAACATACATGTAAAACTACTGTAATTTATAATCAATTCACAATAATAAGCTATTAGGATAATATAAATTCTAAATTAGCAACACGTGGGATTTTGACTGATCAAATCTAAATAGGATGAGAGCTTTCAAAATCCATCATTGAAAACAATTGACTACTAAAAAATACTTTGTTGGCTGCCAATTCACCAAACATAATCACCAAAATGATCGTAACCAATGGATTTGCGGTCTACAAATGCTAAATTGTGACTCACAAATATTAACCAATGAAACGTAAAAAACTAAGCAGTTAATATTAATCAAACATATTAATATAATCCAGTTAAATAAAGGAACTACACAGAACAGTTCTGTTAAGATTTTAATTAGTGCTTGAGTTCAGACGTAGAAAATGCCCTAATCTTGACTGCAACCTGCTTTTCCTGTAAGTTTACTCATTGCTTCCTAACACAATTCAAAGACATCTACTGTCTAAAGACAGTTCAATCTTACCAGAAAACTATCATCTTTAAAAAGGACTACTTGAATCTGTACTAATTTTTCTTGGATTAAAAACAAGTAGAACAGAGACAATAATAAGAATATGTTTAGTTGCAAATTGTTAGAAACAGGAATGAAAAACAAGTAGAGAAATCCAAACAGCCATGGGTTACCCGCTGTCCTTATTTAGGTGGCAGGGAAGACATAGGTATTAGCCTGATCTATCTAAAATCCAACACATTTGAGTCAGAAACAAACCTAGCATAGCCTACACAACCATCAACACATGCCTAAAAACAATAACCAATATTCAGCATCATCAACCTGTAAAAATTAAAACAAACAATATGCAACTTAAACAAAGACACCCACTTTGCACACTAAACATGTAACAAATAGCAAAAGAGAGTGCATACAGAGGAAGATACCAGGTAACTAATAAGAAAATAATGATTAACTAGATTGATCAAACGTCTATAATGTAAAACTGATAAACAAAGACAAAGAACTACAATACACTAACAAAATGATCTCAATTCGAATTAATCAATGCATGAACCATCATGTGCGAATCTATGAAGCCATAAATACACCTAAGTCCTAACCAAAGAATAACAAATCTTGAATTTATGGCATTAGGCAGTAGGAATGCAGATGGAGCTTCTGCAGAAGTCCTTGGTTCAGCCGTGGGGGCTAGAGCTGGAGCAGTGGCCTGACCACCCTTGACTAATACCTGTAGCTTCATTCCACCCAGACAGTGAGAAAGTGTCCCACAGATGAAGTACTTGGGTCCCAGAGTTGCCAGTGGAATGGAAGTGTTTCCATTTTTAATACGCTACAGGGCATTACTTGCGGTGCATGTATTAAAATCAGCTTTGTTCACCTGGCACAGATTGTGCAAGGAAGAAAATTGGACCACTGCCATAAGCATGCAAGAGATGTTATGTCACTTCAATTTGGACCCTCTACTCTAGACCAGCTGGCTCATACCACCACATCAAATAAAAAGAAGTAATGGTGGGCAAAAGCTATTAAAAAGAGAAGGCTATTGGGAAATCAAAACAATGAGTGGATTAAAGCTGAAGAAGCAAAGGATATGATGAGGAATTTAGACAGGCATAACTCTAATTCATAAAAACCAAAACCAGAAAAAGACAATGAATCAATATACAAGAGCCACTGAATAAGATAATCCAATGATAATAGATATTAGTAACATAGCAAGTGGTACAGAAATACACCATTGGAAGCCGTCAATATAAATGTTAAATGTTGATTCAACTTTCTGAATAAGTATTTAGTGTCATCCACTCTCCACAAAAAAATTAAACAAAACACATAATACACAATTTCATTTCCATGACAACACTACGTATCAATTTCAACAGCAAGCTACACCATTTGACAAAACTAATTTAAGCAGAGCCTCTTCCATGTCCCAAACCTCGTAAATCACCACCCAAAAACTTCACACACCCAACTCGCCTTACAAATCCATCCCCAGGAAAACCTATCACCCATGAGACAATGAGTTCCAGACAAATTTAGCAGTGGGCTATATTCAAAGTTTTATACTTCGATCAATATTCATAACAGCCTAAATGGAACCTTCATGACGCATATAAATGATCAGCAAAACAGCACAAGAAATAAGCCCGTTGCAAAATCTCCAAACAAGAACAAAATTTTCTCAAGTTGCATAACATGTCATGCCCATAACAAATGTCTCAATTAAGTTCGGAACCTTCGAAGGTGAAACAAGACCAAGAAGCACTAATGAACCATAAACAGTCAGAAGTAATGAAAGGTCAATCCAATTCGGACTTTCCCGTAGAGCAAAAAATAAGTATTTACTGTTCTTTGCCATAGAGATGGTCAGACAAGTTTTGGAAATTTTATTATTAGAATCAGCACATAATAAAAAAATTATTTACATATTCACAATATGAACAGAAGCAAACAAGGGCCAAATGGGGAATTAAGAGAGAAAAGCTAGAATCAACTGCGTCTTCAGAACTGAAGGGGGTTAATATGGTTTCATTTAACATGATAAACGAGAGAGCAAGGGACCTTGAACGCTATCTGGTTTCTAAGAAAACGGAGAGGAGCCCATCACACAAAATGCTCCGGAGAACCTCCTGGGCCTGTCAAAACCTCGACAAGGAAGCTGAATTGATAATCTGGGCTGCAGTGAATCGACAGAGGAAAAGAGACAATGCAGAAAAAGAAGCATCAAGCAAAAAAAACAACGCATTTACTCGAGGTGAGGCCATGGATAGTGTCAAAACCAAGATCTGAAGCACATAATGCAGGCAGGAATTCCTCCCACCCATCCAAAATCATCAACCAAAACGCACTGAAGAAACAAAAAAAAGGGAAAAAAGAGACGAAGCAAGGAACGGGGTGAGAAGAGTAATGACAACAAATCGTTGATAATGGCCGCGTCCTGAAATCCGAAGCTCGGCTGTCGGAATCAAAAGAGACGAGCGGAGTCAAGGCGGCTGGGTGACAGCCATGGGGAATGTGACTCGGGGAAAGCAGATTGAAGGAGTGGAAGCCGACAGGAAGCAAAGGTGAGGAGTGAAACTGGTTGCAGCTGCGATCAGGAGAGGAGAGACAAAGGTCGGGGTCACATTTTAGGTTTTCAGAGGCAATAAGTGGATGAAATGCATCTAACCGTTGATTCAATTTTTTTAATGTACATCTGATCTGATTCAGTAACTGAATTCAATCCTAAACAAACACACTAAAAAGCCATTTAAAAGTGGCTTTTTGATAACTTATTCAGATTTAGGTCTGAATTAGACCAAACAAATGAACCCTTAGCCTAACAACTATATTTTGACCCCAAAGACTTTTGGCCCATGGTTTTGCATTCCTTAAAAGTCATCCATGTAAACTAAGCCCCAAACACACAATTTATATTTAACAACATAAATGCTTCACACTCCTATTAATCTACGCATATATAGACCTAATTATATCAAGTCTAATGACAGCACAATGTACTTTGCAAAAAAAAAACCCTTAAAATCTACCGGTCAACAGTTAGGCCCTATTAGTTAACTTTGTTTTAATCATATATACTTGCTTAAATTGTCTACCCTTATTTTTCATCATATCACATATCACATACAATGGCCAAAATAGCCACTAATAAACATTATTTTCTAAACTTAACCTAACAACTACATTTCTATGCTCAAAGACTTTTGGCGCATGCTTCTATGGTTCTTCTAAGCCATGACCGCAAACTAAACACCAAGCACACAATATACGTTTAATAAGATTAATCTACCCATATATATACCAGACTATATCAAGTTTATTGACCACACAATTTACTTAAAGACCAACATATAATGTACCAGTTAACAGTTAGGCCATATTACTTAACTTCGTCTATAGCATACACTATTTCTTCTATAGTCTCCCCCTCGTTATTCATCATGTCTCATATAACAGACACGGGTCCAACTTAACTAATCCGCTATATTTTTCTTCCTTATCCTACCTACAATATTTTTTTCATCATATATTTCCTTTTCATAATTTATAATGAGATCACATCCTTCAAATATTTAAATCAAATTTATTTTATGACATCAAATACACTAATCATAGCAGTATATACGTCCAATTTACACGCCTATTATGAATTTTCTCATTTAACTTCCATTAAGATCTACCAAGAATTTCAGCACACAATCTTAATAAATTTCAAACCAAACCATATAATACATCGAAACAAAATATTTGCTTCTTCAATTAACCATCTAGCATTGTAGGATCTTACTTTGTCATTTATATTGTCTTCTATTGATCAATTGGTGGGGAGATTAGTCAAATGGCCAAGTAAAGAGGCAGAATGGAGATTAGGGCCAAACACCGAAATGCGGGATGCAACCGACTCGATAAAAGGTATGGCGGGAATGGAGATTAGTATAAATGTCTTCGGAGGGGGGGAAGGTTGCCGCAATATATGTCTCCGGTTGTGAAATGACTACCCCAGTGAAATCGCCAAAGTGGAGAGCGAATGATTCGAAAAAAATTGAAACTTTCTCTACGATACACCAAGGAGCAAAAAATAGGACTGAATGAGCAAAAATGAAGAAGAAGGTGACGAAGGGGATATAAAAGGCTAAATGAGGGGTTGCCTAAAGGGACTGCAAATCTCATAACGGTCGAGAGTGCCGGAGGGAAAACCAAAATCTGAATTTGAGATGCAACCGGTAAAATAGGGTCGTAGCTTTTCATTTCCATTACCCTAAGGGTATTATCAGCAATTCAAGCGCGCGTGCGGGAAAGTAGAAAGTACATAAGTCTAATTTTGAAAGATTGAAGTACCTAGGCTATTTTTGTATTTCCGACATTTGTTGAGTCTATTTCTAAAAAAATTTCGAAACATTAGTGAATGATCATCCCTTAAACATAACTTGGGTGCACCTTTTTGAAATTGCAAGAACCTATTGAACTTAAGTGTGCAATTTTTTGTTTATTAGACTGAGCACCTTAGACAATTGACTAAGTTTCTCTAGTTATTATGATGTGGGGGCATATAATCAAGAGCTACACATAATAATTTCTTCAATTAAAGTTTTAGTTCTAGGAGCCAATTTTATTTAAAAGACAACCTAATTTGGGGATTTCTTTTATGGACTGGGATGGCCAGGTAAACCTCTTATTTCCCAGTGAACTTTGGTTGCTTGTTAAAATAACATCCATGTGCCCACATGCTGGTGGTAGAATTCCAGCAATTCATCTATTGAATCCCGAATCCTCCCTTTGGCCCATTATGCCCCTACTTATCTATGATTCAACTTTTAAACCCATCAAACCCAAAATCCAGGAGTCCGTGTCTATGCTTCTGAACCCATAGCCCATTTGACTTGCTGCTGCCTCTAGTTGTTCAGTCGCTCAACCACACGAGATTCCTCAATTTTCATCGAACCTTCCAAGAATCCATTTGTTTGGAATTTTAGTTAATTAATTAGTTTAAATTTTACTGTGTGAGTTGTTTTTTCAATTGCTTATTTGGTTTATCGCACATTTTCCCTCATTGCAAGTTTGTCCTGCATCATATTAGGGCTCACAATTCTGTAAAGTTATAATTTCATAATGCCATTATATCTTGTTTTGATGTGTCCGTAGTGATGAAAGTGTGGAAATCCTAGCAAATGATGTTTTTGAGAAGTTGTTGGACATTCTTGGCCCTCATGCAAAGGACTCCTTTCCCTCTTAGAGGAGTGCTTGAAGTTGAAGAAGACTGTGGCTTGTAATTTTAGATCACGGTGCTTTTCCTCAAACTCCATGCATTGCTCCATATAAGGAGGAGGATTCCAAGAGTCCGCCTCAAAAACCCACATTTCCAAATCGCCACACAATATGGTAAGTCATATAGGCGAAGGCCCTCTCAAAGCCACCTCTACAACATGTTTTAAGTGGACGTTTTGAAAGCCCCAGCCCTAAGATTGCCTCTATAAACCCAATTTTTGTAGTGTGGGAGACAAATGAGACATTAATATATTATTATACTTTCTATTTAATCAATTCCTGATCTGATTTCATTAGGTTTACTAATGCTAGATCTTGTTTCTCATTAGGTTTTCTACATAAACAATGATTGAGTTCACTCTCATTCTACATCATCAAATATCATGTACTCTACTTATTTTATGTAATTTATGCTATATAATAAATTTATAATTGTTTGATATTAATATTTATTTTTGTAGATGATAATATATACTTCTTCTAATCATGAAGATGATCAAGATTCTTTATGATCTTTTAGAGATCTCGTCTCTTTGGTGCATTGACACAAGATAGAGATTCGAGACAGCAAACCATGCTTGGCTTATTACTCCTAGTACCTTTCTATCTACTTGTAGCATAATTTAGCAAATCTTTGTATCAACCGTCTATATAGATTCCAAATCAGATATGCTATGCATTCAATATCTTATCTAGAAATGTATTTTCTTAATTAACATATGGATAAAGAATGCAAATAATCATACCTTTATTGATTTCCAATACCACTCATTCTAATTTCATGTACGTAGTAAACTGTAAGAGGAAACACAACAAAAAATTAAGGATTAGCTTATATCACTGAGATGAAGTGCAAAAAAAACTTATCAAAAAATAAAATAGTACAAATTTATGTATCACAGACAGAATTTATGAACATAAAAGCACATGTAGCCTAAGGCCCCATACATGAGTTAAAAAGATAAAGAATTTTCAACCTCATAAGACGTATCAAAACGAATATCCATGAACACAAAATCCAAAAAAATATACATTAAAAAGTTATATCTCCAAATGATGACCCTTATAAAACTTAAGACCTAGCAAATAACCGAAGGAAAGGCTTAAATCTACCTTGGCAAAGCATGGAGACGAAGATATGGCTTTCAAGAATAAAACATACAAAGCTTACAAGATCTGAACGACACAAACAGCTTTCAGAATCTCAAATGAGCCCCTTCGGAGTGAGCTAATAATTCTAACTCGCAAAACATATGGCATCTTAACAGGCCCAAATGATACAGTCAAATCAGGAACAGAAGAACTGAAGAAAGAGCCAGGAAGAAAAAGGCTGAACTTTTTTAGATTTTAGAAGCACGTTTCGAAGGTATAAACGATCCAATGAAGTACTGGGGGATCAAGAATGGCGAATACTTTACCCTCAACTTCCAGCGGGATCGATCGCTGCTCACACTTCTCCGAGGAGCGCGGTGGAAGCTCCGTCGGCCGGCTACCAGCGAGCTCATGGGGATCTCACTCCGGCAGTGAACTGGGAAGGCAAGCTCAGATGAGAGTTTAGGGTTTGAGCTGGTTGCAGAAGCCCACGACTCCAGGGCTGATGGCAGTTGAAGGGCACGGGCACAACGTCGCTGGTGAAGTTGTAGGGCTTAGGGGCGAAAGATAGGGATGCTACTAAGGCGTCCTTTGGATAACGCTTTGTGAAATCCAGAATGTGCTTTTCGTTAAAATTATTTTTTTGAAAGTAAAGTAAAAGCGGGTTATGTTTGAATATATATTATAAAAAATTAATATTTTAAATAAAGTTTCAGAAATTTTGTTTAGATAGCCATTACATTTTATATATCTGAGTTAAAAAAAATACCTATTTTACCCCTTAATAATTGTGATTTATAAACTTTGCAAACCTATGCAAACTCTATCTTTACTTATAAAATAAAAAAAATACCAATTAGAAAAAGTGATCGTTGACAGTCATAGTTTTTCTATACGATGAAGACCTCTGCAGGGATTTATTCTCTCCGCAACTGTAATGTGCTTTTGTTGCTAGAAAGGGAACGAGAATTAACACCAAGAGAAGGAGTTCACCCAGTGAACGGGATCCACGGATGGAGAAGAAGATCAGTGAGTAGATGCACTCCTAGTCTGGAGAGGAAGATGAAATGCTAGTTTGATTTGAAATCGGGCCCAGAGAGGATATAAGTGATGTTTGGTGGAGAAAGGGGAAGAAATTGGGTCTAGAGAGGATATAAACGATGGCGGGAGGAGAAAGGGGAAGAGTGTTATAGAAAAGGAAATGGCGCAGGAGAGAAGGAATAGAGCACGAGATTGAGTCATGCCACAATATTGGAGAAGGGCAAAAATGTCCATAATTTTTTTAACCTTTTGTTGACACGCTTTTAGCCTAACCCTCCTCCGGAGGAGAGTTAGACAAAAAGCGGGTAGAAAACAAAAATAAGCCAAAAGCGAGGTTAAAGGCATTTTTCAAACAAAGTAAAACTTTTAATTTAAATTGTCCAACCAAACAAGATTTACCTGCAAAACTGCTAAAAGCGGGCAGAAAGCTGGTAGAAAGCGTCATCCAAACGATGCCTAAGGTCGGATAAATGGTAAATCTAACCTTACTTAACCTTAATAGGTTGGGTTTGATTTTTAAAAATTAACCCAAATAGCGGGTTCGGGTTTTAAGTGAGATCCGACCTGAATATAAATATAAATTATATTTTTTTATATTTTTTTAATATTATTTTAAAAAAATTAAAAATATTTAAATATTATTTTTTATTCTATTTGGGTTAAACGGGTCGGGTTCGGGTTTGACAAAACCCGACCCAGTGGCATCACTAGGGGAAAAGGGGAAGAAGGAGAGGGGGCAGATTTTGAAGGGGAAAACGGAGGCGGGCTCTCACCAAAGATGGGTCTAGGTAGGTGGGTCGGGCTCTCGATTCCACTACAAGAGGCAAGACTCTGGAGGGCAGGCTTTCTCCCTATTTTCGTTCGCATGCCAAAACGAGAGAGGGAGTGTCATGTGAGAGGAGAGGCGGAGAGATGCATAGTATTTTCCTCTTTATGTGAGTTTACATTTCAAAAGTGTCTACCAATTTGTTTGTTTTTGGTTTGAAGACAAGAAACCAAATAATTTGGGATAATGAATTATTTAAATACGGATAAGATACATTAGTGATGTCACTGGGTCAGGTTTTGCCAAACCTGAACCCGATACCACATAAAAAAACTGTGATCCGAACTTGACCCGACCCAACCCAACCCACCCGACCCATTTGCCCGAATAGAATAAAAAAATAATTTTGAAATAATTTTTTTTATTTTTTATTAATTTTTTTAAAAATAATATTAAATATATATATATATTAATTTTTATTTTTATTTTTATATTCAGGTCAGGTCAGGTTGGATCACCTAAAACCCGAACCCGCTATTCGGGTTAATTTTTAAAAACCAAACCCGACCCATTAGGGTCGGGTCAGGTCAGGTTTACCATTTACCCAACCTGAGTGGCATCCCTAAGATAGATGCCTTACCGGGGGGCGTATATCAACTGTTTGCTAATTAACATTAGTCACTATTTATTTAATATCCTATGCAATTCACCACAATAAAATGGGTAATTTGCAGCACCTTTTTTGCAACACACCAAAATATGTCGTTAAAAGTGACTACTTGCTACGGTAAAAAAAAGTGTAGCAAATTTTTTTTGTTTTTGTGACTAGGGATGCCACTTGGGTCGGGTTTTTTGATAAACCCGACCCGACCCTAATGGGTCAAGTTTGGATTTACTAAATGGTAAAACGAATCGGGTTCGGGTTTAAATCTTAACCCAAACTATTAGGGTTGGGTCGGATTCGGGCTTTCCTTAACCCGACCCGACCCGGTATTTACAATTTAATTTTATGCCCTAATGTCTCCCCATTTTTTCTCCCCTTTTCAGTTTCACGCACACATACAGTCGCTTCACCTTCGTTGAGTTTGCTCCATCAATGGTAGTCTGCCTCCCTCTGGGGCTCGTCCACTCCGTATGTCAGTGCCTCCTCTCTATCTCGCCGATTCCAAACTCCTAAGACCCCGCCTCTCCATTTCGCGGCTGCCATTGTCGGCTCTTGTGGGCATTTACCGACGGTGGAAGGAAATTTTCCCTCTTCTATGATACAAAGTTAAAGGTACTTCTTTTACTCATTCGTGCTTTTCACCCACTGCGCCTGGGCCTCTCTGCTTTCTTGCATTTTTGTTGTGTCTCTAGAGATTTTTAGGGTTCTTTACAGCAGATTTATTTTGATTTTTTTTTGCTTTTAGGTTGCATAGATTGTTGTTATTTTACAGTTTTTCTACTATGTTTTTGTTTCTGATTCTTGATCTGCTCTTTCTCTCTCTCTCTCTCCATCGTCCCCCCTCTATTTCCTTTTCATATTGCCATGGGCCAAGTGAAGCATCAGAAATTGAAAGTCGTGTTTTCTTTTCTACCGACTGCTTCACTCTTCATGTTCCTGCCGGTAACTCACTGTCACATTTATTGTTGGGATTTCATTTTGTTAGGAAAATGGGGTTTACAACATTTTGGACTGATTGACTCTACCAAACTTTGTAACTTTTTGTGGTTTCATTTTTTGTATAATTCGGTTTACAACTGGTTGTTTGAGAATCGTTGTGATCAGTTGCGCATGTTCAATCAATATTGTGACTGGTGAACTTTTATAGTACTTGCCTTCATTTATTTTGGATTTGTTTTATATGGAGAATGTCTATACGCTCTGAGAAATGAATGATTTTGATGATTTGGTGGGACAACAACTAGTATGACTGCTATTGCTGCTCATTTTTATTCTTGATGTTCTTATCTTATTCATTGAACATGTGGTTAGAATATGGATTAATGAAAATTATTGCTTGTGATCCCTTCTCATGGCTTTCTTCTACATTGTAAACTGATCACCTCCTAAATGTTACTAGTGTGTGAATTGCCTATCATCTCCTATTTTTCAAAGGAGATGATAGGCAATTTTTTTAATATTTGGGTTAGCTTATAGTGTTCACGGGTTTATATGTCATTTGGGTTGGGTCGGGTTCGGGTTTTGAATTTACCATTAGGGTCGGGTTTGATATAAATTTTTTAACCCATAACGGGTTTAGTATAGGGTTTGGGTTTTTATATTTTAAATGGTATCGGAGTTGGGTTTATCAAAGCCCGACCCGGTGGCATCACTATTTGTGATGCTTGCTATTATACAATTATTTACTGTACCTTTTTATAAAGTGCATCAATAACCTACACGACACTTTTTATAAAACACGACAAATGACTTGTCGAAGATTGTTATTTGTGCCAAATTTATCCATTTGCAAAGTCTAACTTTGTTTTGTGCATGGCCACCATGTAATTAACTTCCATGTAGCATTGGCCATGGGGCTGTTTGGCAACTCATTTGTAGGTGCAAGAAAATATGTTACATGTGTCGGATAACTAGATTTTTGGGAAATGATTAGTCAAAATCATGGATGAATGGTTTTTCGTTTGGCAACACATACAAGTGATTCAATTATATGGGATTTGTGGGATGAATCTTTCTTCAGTAAAAGGTGGCACAAATGGCCTTGTGGAACAAATATGTAAATGGAAAATTAGCTACAATGTCATTAGTCAAGAAATGTCCCTTATGATTAGGGCTAGTCCTCGACCAAATAGGCAAAGGATAATGCTTGTTTACATATGTATCTGCTAATAATTTGTATGAAATCTTTTATCAAGCATTCACAATAATTATTTTTGGATATAGTCTCTTCAGTGATTAGATGAGGTTGGAGCAATTGGAAAGAATTAAAAGAAATGTCAAACACTTTGACTAAGTAGGGCAACTAAGGTGGGGATCTCTAATTTAAATAATTGACTTATATATGTTATTTTCTTTATTTGTAATATTACTATTGAACAAATTAGTTCATTTTGAAAAACCAAATAGAACTACTAATGTAGTATAGAGGGAATGTTTAGTAACTAACTTTAATGAAGAATTCAAATATATAACTTTAACATGATTGTTTTTAGATTGTTAAGAATTTAAATATAAGAAAATGATGTTTAAGAATAGGTATGGAGAAAAAAAATTTATTTACATAAGAATGCAAACTAAATGTAAAAATTAATCAGACCTTGGGCAAATGGCCAAATAATCCATGTCCATGGCTGTGTCCAAAAATTGGTAGACAAAAAAAATCAATTGGACACTACCACGAACACCTCAACATAGCCTGGATGTCAGACGACACACACCTACCACTAGCCCTACCCATGATATTTTCTAGGAAATGGAGAATTGACCATGAATGGACCACAAATGGCGAAACCAGATTTTGAAGAATTGGGTGTGAATGAGCTCATGAATGACTACCCACACAAATGGATAGTCAAACGGCTTGGTGTATATGTGCACTATATGAACAACCCCAAGATTAATGCTTAAATTCAGGTGTATACAAGGCTAGGCAATTTTTTCCGTATATTTTTTTGGTTTTTCCTCTTTTGTGTTTTACTTCTAAATATTTTTGGTTCCTCATTCAACTCTGGAACAATTCTTTGAATTGATGGCTTGGGACATAACATCTACATTTTGCTTCTATGACAAGGTCTTCTTCTATGGTTTTTTATTTTCTTTACTAGATACAATTTGTTGTTAAATCACTATTCTGATGCATCCTCAAGCTCAGCATAGCAAATATACTAAAAGTAAATTATTATCATCATTATTGGTGTTAAACGGTTATATTCTTCAGGGAAAAGCTACACTAGTCAGCGCTCTTGCATATGCTGACCTGTACAGTGATGATCGATGAGTCTTTTGTATCAGTCTTTTTCTGGTTTTATGTAATTTGAACTTTCTGCTTCTTTTTTCATTTTTGACTTTTTTTTGGACTATTTGCTACTGTAGATCAGCCTTTGAAAAGTGTGATGCTACTACTAGAAGCACGGATCGATACGGCAATTATGATTTATTTGCCTGTTGCCCTTTGCCATGTGTTAACTTGCCCTTTTAGTTTTCCATTTTTAAAGTTAAGTTCCAAATATGGTGATAACACATACATTTTCCACATTCAAGTTGGGTCTAAATTATATTTCAAGAATTTTTTTTCTTCTTGTTGGTATTTTATGCAATTTATTGTGCCAATAGGGGTGAAACTAGGCTAGTAATATTGTAGGGACCTGCAATGTGTTATCTTTTTCACTGGTAATTCATATTATATTTATTTTTTGGATATAGTAATAATCTGTAAGATGACATTGTGCTCATTTCCATCATTGATAAGTTAGAGGGGTTGTATGTTTGATGTTTCTATAGCTTAATCATTAATGAGTGCTTGCTTGGACCACTTAAAGACCACTAGTGAAATTATGATCTCCCATGTTTTTGGTGTGAAATGTTGGTGTGTCCCCACATGTGGCCCCTATTGGAAACCCAAAAGCCATGAAGAAAATAAAAAATAAAAATAAAAATATATTTTTTACATTAATTAAAATAGAAATTCAAAATTAACTTAGTTGGTTACTAAGGGTGGTGTGAGGCCATTTATTATGTCCCTTTGATGAGAGGCTATATATATGCTTAATCCCTTCACTTACTTGTCAATCTAAAGGTTCCCCATCTATTCTTGACAAGAGCGAAGAAGACTTAATGTTATTCATATTTGGTAGATTTTCTCTTATATATATTCATGTCAAGTGAGAAAGGTATGCTTCTTCTCTCTAAATTCAAGTTGTTTGCTTTGTATTTTATCCTTAAGTGAGGAACCCGTAAATTTATATACTTCTAACACGAAATGTGTGGAAACCGGTGCTATTTTGGGAGTTGGTTTCCTCAAGTTATTGCATCTTATTGATGAGAAATTGATGACACAAAAAATCATCATAGAAAAAGTTCTATGACAAAAATGGAGATCTTATTATGCTGATGATGGTGAAGTTATGGCCAAACAATATGCTTTTTTAACTAAACACTCCAAAAAAGTACATTTGAGTTTATTTATTGTTAAGGTGGTGTGAATATTTATATATTTATTATTATTTTGGCTCTTATTTATATGTAGATCCTTTTTTTGTCCTATCCATTGATTCAATAGTACCTATTTTTATTTGAATATGCTTCATAGTTAGTATTCCTTGTTTTGGGTTATGTAGATCATTTTATGATAAAAAAGCATCCCTATAAACTTGCTCACACTTTAAGTGAATGCTCCTTAGTCCTTAGTGAATTAAACTTGGTGGGAAATCCTGATTTGGTCAAGTAGGCAGGCCAGAAGGAGAATGATATAGGGCACTACAAGAAAGGGGTAGTACTTGGTGGTGAAAGATGAGATGTACCTTTGTGGGAAGATGATTTCAGATGAGACAAATAGGTATAGACGATGTCAACAATGTACAAAAATGGAGAACTACAAAAGGAAAAGCTCAGCGATAGGTTAATTTTCCTAGGGTCGAACTGCTGCAATGATGTTTTGTCTACTAATTTTCCTAGCTTCTTGAGGATAATTATATGATTTTCTTATGTAGGTTGATAGGTTTATTAATTGTGCATTAAAATTCATATATTTGTTAATTTTAAATTCAAATAGCATTAGTAAGTTACCATAGGACAATCTTGTAATGTCCTTGATTTTTCTATAATTGTTTGTAATTTTTTTGCCATTTTTCTACTCATTTTTAGGCGAAAAAATTTGATGCTACTGTGTATTTGATTAGGGCCTAGCCATGGGTAGTGGACCTCAATGCATCACTTGTAACACCCGAGATTTTTCACATATTTTCCTTAAAATTCACGGAAAATTTTTGTAATATAACATCTGTAAATCGGAGGAAAAATGACGAAATCAAAACCTGATAAAACAGTTTATAATTTAAAACACTAAACATCCATTTTCCATCTAAATAATTTCATCATACGGTCAAACATTGTACGACCAAAGCAAATATCATCAGGCGCTACTCAAAAACACACGTACGAATAAATTGCTATGATCATAGACTTTAAATACAAATTCCTCCCAGGCATCCCTGAGTACAAGTCCCATAACAGTCCATCGACTAATCCAAATGAAAGTCCAGAATAATAAACATCTTGTTTTCTCATCTCACCCAATACATCGGATCATGACACAAATAAACTCGCAGTGAGTCAAGCAGATACCTGAGTCAACGGGAATCAATCCATCGCTGAAATGAGCAACCATCTCCAGGAGCTCTCCGCACAAACCTGCAAAACCTCCCATACAACGGGGCTAAAAAGTAGGGTGATGAGTATTTTCATACTCAGTAGGAAAATACCCAGTAGGGGAAATCCCAAACCGTGAACTCAGTAAGTTCATAAGTACATGCATTCAAGCAATGCAAAGATGAACAACAGGCATATCATAATCATACTCATACGCATACAATCATACCAAATGCACCATCGTGCCAAAGTCATACCAAAGGCACCATCGTGCCAAAATCATACCAAAGGCACCATCATGCCAAAATCATACTATCAAATCAAGCTTACACAAACACCCTTATCCAAGGTCTTACAAACTTACTCGTACCATCGTACGCATACTCATACAACACATGCATACTTGTACGATCTTACTCGTACAATATACGCATACTTGTACGACCTTACTCGTACAATCATACTCGTACTCTTACAGTCGTGCTTATACACATACGCTTACGGTCGTACTCATACTCATACTCTTACAATCGTGCTCATACACATACGCTTACAGTCGTACTCATACTCATACTCTTACAGTCGTGCTCATACTCATAAGCTTACAGTCCTGCTCATACACACTCTTACAGTCCTGCTCATACACATACAGTCGTACTCATAATCGTACACATATCAACGACCACTGAAGCTCATTACAACTAATAAGCTCCAGCGTCGAAATGGAAAAGAATGCCACTGGGGCAACACCTTAACCTTCGGGGAGTGACTAGACGCCATGGACTTTTTTGAAGGTAAGGCACACCAATGCTCATAGGGCACTGGATCAAACAGGTAAGAGTAGATCCATGATACTACTTACCTGAGCGCGCAAATATAAACACCCACACATAAGGGGTCATACAGTTGCCCACCATAATGGGTCTTATAGTGCCATAGAATCGCCCACCATAATGGGTCTTATAGTGCCAGAGAATTGCCTACCATAATGGGTCTTATAGTGCCATTGCCACTCTTGGGCAGAAAACATACAGTGCCACTTGGGCAGAAACATACAACGCTCTCAGCAGAACATCAAACGTCTAGGCTTATACAGCACACAGACCAAATCGAAAACATACTTCGCTCTCAATAGAGCATTAGACGTCTGGGCTTCATACAGCACACAGACAAAGTCAGAAACGTACATCGCTCTCAACAGAGCATCAAATGTCTGGGCTTATACAGCACGCAGACCAAATTAGAAACATACGTCGCTCTCAACAGAGCATCAGACGTCTGGTGCTCTATACAGCACACAGACAACATCCTGCAGGATAAACACCATGGCAAGACATGAGAAAAGCTCAGCCGACTCTATCGGCTAGCCCAAACATGGAACTTAATCCGTCGAACCCTTAGGTCTCAAACTCACAATGCTATCATTAGTTGTGCTTATAATTCAAGTTTGAATTAAGTATATTATGTGGTACAATTATGCCACACAAACTCACAGTCCTCGACTGGTCAAACTGAAGCTGAGCCTGATCCGAAACCCAAGTTCGTTAGGGCAACAGACTTCACTTACCCATCCACCTCATGGACAAAACTCATCGTTCAACCAACCCTTATAGTCTTACATACTTCGCCATCCATCTTATGGCCAAATCATCTTACACTAACATCCTCAAATAACGCTCCTCAGAGCCAACCCAGTTGTCGCCCTCTTACTTATATCTCACTTATTATACTTACTTTTCACTTAATAATCTGTACGTTATGCTTGTACAATTATGAACACTCTTACTGTCTGACAATCGCCCAACATACAATCCAACCCAAACCAATCCATTCTAATCCTTGCCCGTCATACTCTTATCCTCTGTCCTCTGTCATACACTTACACAACCGTATCCAAATCTAGACAAAGTCTCTGTTACCTCTTACTGTCCATCGTCCATACCTCTGCCCACATAACTTACGCATAACCATATCATAGGCAAAAAGCCATCATACATATGTATGTCTCACACATACATATAACATACACATACGGTCATACATACATAACTTACAAACATGCTCACTAGCCATCACTAGTGCATACATACATCAAACATACACGCTAGCCATCACTAGCACATGCATACATATGTCAAACAGACACGCTAGCCATCACTAGCACATGCATACACATTCATACATACTTCAAACATGCACGCTAGCCATCACTAGCACATGCATACATACATCAAACATACACCCTAGCCATCACTAGCACATGCATAATTCATACATACTCCAAACATGCACACTAGCCATCACTCGCACATGCATAATCCAAACATACTTCAAACATGCACGCTAGCCATCACTAGCACATGCATAATTCATACATACTCCAAACATGCATGCTAGCCATCACTAGCACATGCATAATCCATACGTAGCATACTGACATATTTGCTAGCCATCGCTAGCGCATACATAATCCACATCCATAAAACGTGCATACATCTCATGCATATCAATCATACTTAGCACCCGTATTACACATACATCAACCGCACTTATAGCTCATGTGCATGCCATATGTATATAAACATACCATATAATCATGCTTACATGCACAACGCGCAATCCTTGCATGCTACTACTCATTCAAGCATGCTATCATGAAATTACTAGTTCAAAGCTCCCCTACCTCATAATCATGACATTCGATGGCCAGCACACGACGGTGGCGGCGTCGGTAGCGGAGTTGGCAGTCAAAACCGTTGCCTGGCTGAGAGAGCTACTGTCCCGAGGATTTTAGGAAGCGCCGGAACTAGTCACGACCAAACAGGGTGTCAGAAATCAATGCGGTAAAACCCGCAATCCACAGCACACTAGGGCGGCCGGGAGAAATATCGTGCCAACATAAGTGGCAGTACGACCAGAAGTCGATGGTGTACTCACTGAAGATTGGCCGGTGGCTAAGACGTACTCAGCCAGCCACAAGACGTCAAAATCGGCCGTGGACAACACCCAACGTCGATGATTTCACGTCTACAAGGGCCCACATACGGGCAGAGAGCATAGGGCAATGCTCGAGGACAAAGGAGAGGTTGAGGAGGGCTATGTGTCAACTCCACTCAATGGCAAAGCCAATTGATGGTCAGGCGGCGCAAAGGCGGCGCCTAAACCCAAAAGCACACGCGTGGCCACATGCACACGCGACCCAAAGGGGTGGGGGAGAGAGCTGAAAGGAGGTGACCCAAGGCCCACAAAAGCCAACAGGGCCAAGGCCCTAGCTGTGGCCAAACTAAACGGTGACATTGCCGATCGCCACCCACAACCAATACCGATGGTGCGGGCAGCTGTGCATCTCGCATGGTATAGGGCAAATGGCAAGCGGCCCATTCCGGCGGAGTGTATAATCAGGCCAATCGGGGCTGACCCTCACTGTCACCGTGCCGGAGTAGAGCCCACGATGGCTAAATGGCCCACGGCTCGCCGATGCCAATGACCCGAGACGCACCCAAAGGGTCTAATCGGGCGTTGCAAGGCAATAGGGGCAAGGCGGGGTCGGAAACGGTAAACCCCTACTAACACCGGGTCGAGGTAGGCTGGATGAAGTCCTACCGGTGGCCGGACTACAACCGGAAACCCACCGGCGTCCAAAACATCCCACGGACAGTGAGATGCAAATAGTAACAAAAACCCGACCAAAAGATCAGTAGCTCACCACGGAGCGAACAAAGCATGGTGGCGGCTCTAGCCAGCGCCTATGGGTTCCTAGCGGCCAACTAAACATAAGTCTAGTTGAGGGCGGCCGCAAACGATGTCAAAATCGTACACCCACAGTTCAAAAACGGGATTGAAGGAGAGAAAAACCCGAAAAAAGGTTCGGTACCTCATGGAGTAGCGAAGAGGCCGTGGTGGCGGTCATAGCCGATACCTACGGACTCGTGGCGGTGAGGCAAAGTGGATCCTAATAAGAACTGCCGAAATCCGACGACGGAGGAGGGAGAACGGAGCGACCGGAATCAAGCTCGGGTTCTCTCCTTTCTCTCTGGATGTGAAATCTTTTTCACTGGATGTCGGTTCTATAATCCGTAAAATGGATTTCATATATATAGTTAATTTTTTTAATTTTTACATTTATGTCCCTAATATGCGTTCACCCACCGGTTACATGTTATTGCTCCAAACTTCGCGCTGTAAGCGCGCAGCGAGGCCTGTGGCCCGCGACTAAGCCCCACACCCGACTCTACGGGTATAAATATGGGGGAAAATACACAGATACAAATATGCCGTAGCATCATATTTTTTCGCCGAAAATGACCAGAAAAATAGCAGAAAAATCCCAAAAAATCGTAGAAAAATCAGGGACCTTACATCACTGAAGTTGTTGGCGTGAATAAAAAAATGAAAAGGAATGAGAGAGGAAAAAACAAGGATAAGACCAAGTACAAAAGTGTCCAATTTATTTGGATAGAAGAAAGCTCCCCATTCTGGTCTGGTCCATCCGTTGCTAGCCGGATAGCCTTACCGGATTCCTTCTAGCACGCCTCGGCCTGGCGACAGCAAGAGGGGCCTCTACTCCGGCCTACTCAGCCGCTCCGCCCCTATGAGGAACCCTCATAGTTTTCCCTCCCTCTATCATTTTTACATATGCGACCACTGTCACAGGCTAGATAGCTAACTTTCGCCCTCCTCTGCTCGATCCCAGACACCTCTCACTTTGGCTTTGTTTTACCCATTTCACCGCCACCACCGACTGGCCTCCATCCAGCTCTACCTCGACTTAGCGACAGAGGGAGTAGCCTCCACCGGCTAGGGCTCTGCTAGCAACCGAGCTCCTTCCCCCCCCCCTTTTTTCTCTTTCTATTTTGCCCTGGTGGAGAGTTTCTCCCCTTCTGTGTCTGCAGTTTCTTTTGCTGCCACTGTTGGCTCCACCTCAACCAGACGACGACAAAGAGCCACCTCTCATGGCCATGCTTTGTCGCCCCTCTATTCTCCCTTGTATTTGCCTCTCCCTTGTTTTCCACTATTTGCTACATGAACGGGCCGAAGGACGACCATTTTGCTCCGGTCGTGGGCCATTTCTGGCTAGCCTTGGCATGATGCAGTCCCACCAACCCTTGGTTAGACAAAAAGAAAAGAAAAGCTTAGCGATGGGTTAATTCTCTTGTGACTAGGCGACACCTTTGGCCACTGATGCTTCCATAGTTGTGTGCTCACCATCAAACTTGTGTGGATTGCGAGGTAGGGGACTTTGAACTTGTAAGTTCATGATAGCATGCTTTGAGTGTTTAGAAGCATGCTAAGATTATAGTTATTTATTGCTTTAGATGCTAAGTAATGATCCATTCACATGATGTAAAAGGGAAAGATGATGAAATATGTTATGTTTGATTATGCATATGACGCGCATATAAGCTATGAGTACGTTTTATGTGTATGCTAGTATGGTGACTAAAGAATATGCTGGTAAGTTATGTGATGAATTACGGGTATGTGATACGTATGTGTAATGAAAATAGTTATGTGTGTTGGATATGTGTATGTGTGATGAACAGATTATGTATGATGGATTATAAGTTGTGAAAGATGGATTTACATAGATTTTGATATGGATCTGTAATTGTATGTTAGATGTCGATGGGTGTATGATTGACGAACGAGGATTAGTTTGGATTAGATCATATGTTGGCGGTTCAATTGTAAAAACATATGTGTCATATGTTATGTTAATTAACTAATTTGAGTATGTAATTAATCTTAGAAATTTGATTAGATGTAGCTATGGTTGAGTCAGGTTTGGAATTAATGACTTAAAAAATAGGAGTAAACTTGTTCTTATAGATCAAGACTAAAGACTGAAGAATATTGAGGACTTAAGAGGTTTAATTAAGTACACATTCACATATAGAATTCACTTAGAAGAGTTTTAGAAATGATTTTGGAAGTTTCAGACAGATTTAGGGGGAAAGGGTAAAATTGTTATTGAACAGTGTCATCAATCAATCGCTGGAAAAGGACACTAATCAAATCGATTAATCGATGATGAACTATAGCACAGAAGAGATGAATCAATCAATCACTAAAAAAAGACACTAATCAAATCGATTGATCGATGATGAACTATATCATGGAAGAGTGAATCAATCAATCGCCGAGGGAATAAAACGATTGACACTTAAAACAGTCCTTTGTGAAATGAAGCCAAGAGTTTATCGATCGAACGCTTCGTAGACCTATTGATCACTAGTGGTATTGTTCCCTAATAAAACAGTGAATGGTCAATCACTGTTGGAATGATCAATTACTAGCAATTTTAGTTACCTAAGATAAGTCTTTCTAGAAGAGAATTCATTTATGGTTGAAGTTAAAGAGTTAATTCGACTTGGAGACCTATATAAAGGCTTAGGTATGACAAATTTGAAGAGAATAAACCTAGAAAATATTAAAGAAGAAATGAGAGTCTTTTATACATTATTTTCCTAGAGAATTCACAAAGAGCTTGAAAAAATTGTTCATGGTGTATACATGTTGATGCACAACTAAAGTGAGAAGATTTCATACAGCAAATACAAGAGGAGAGTTAGCAAAGTTCTTTCATCAATGAGTGATTGAATAATCTCAAAAGGTGAATAAACAAACAAAGAAGTATTTATTTGAGTTGCTAGAAGAAAATACGAAGAACAAAACATGATGAGGGAAAGCTTCAAAGATTCAAGGAGGAAGAGTTGAAGGCAAACAACAAAGAGAAAATTGAACAAAGGAGTTTATGTCAAGTCTAGTGGTTGGTTGGTTGTTTTGTGTTTTGTAAATTTTATATCATTCTAGTACATTGATTTAGCCTTGGTTAAGGTTGTCATGGTTTTTACCTAGTTTGGGTTTTTCACATAAAAATCCTTATGTGATTGTGTGTGTGCATGTTTGAGTTAATAGTTTGATTGATCATAAATAGTGATTAGACATTAGGATTTATTTATTCTGCTTCAAAATAAATTCCTATGCATGGAGGATAGAATCTTAGTTACTTGTTAAAGTACAAAGGTTAGGAGCAATCTAGTAGTTTACTATCGTCATCTAGTTAGATATTAAACTCTCATCAGTAAGTAAGATGACTTAGGGTTCGAAGCTTATGTGAGGGACTTTTGTTAGTAAGATTTCACAATATAATTGTACAAACACAATATACGTTTTTGAACTGGAACATATGAAAAATAAGGCATTAGTAGAGTTGGATCACTATGGTTAAATTAGAGGGACTTTGTTTGATGATTTCAAAGCAAGAGTATTTACTCATAAGGTGGATGACATGGAATATTTGAGTATGTGAAGAGAATGTTCAATCAATATGTTGGAAAGTACATTGAGTTAGGGTTACAAGATAGATGGATTAACTGAAAGTATGTCACACAGACAGGCTAGAATTTCAGAAAAAGATACAACTTCAAATTGGTTAGCAAAAGATTGTAAAACAAAAGAATGTGAGGGCATAATTGTCCCCACATAAATTATTTAATTTGAACTTGAATTGTAAGTGAACTAATATGATAAATTTGTGAGTATGATACCTTATGGGCTCAACGGATTAAGTTTCATGTTTGATACAACCAGTAATTAGTCTGTTGAGCATTTATCATGACTAGTCATGGTGTTTATTCTGCACGATGTTGCCTTAGAGCTATATTTAAGCCCAAACATCTTAAGCTTTGTTGAGAGAATTGTATATTTTGTCATTAATGTCTTGAAGTTATAATTAAGCCCAAATATTTGATACACTATTGAGAGTGTTGTATGTTTTGTCCATAGTTGGTTCTATATGGTTCTGCCCATATGTGGCACTATAAGATTTCAGGCGAAAAGTGGCACTACATGATTTTTGCCCTTAGTTGGCAATGTGGCCCTTAGTAAGCATTGTATGGCCCTATAGAATGGCCATTTGCATGCTCAGGTAAGTAGTATCATGCACTACTCTTACCTATCTAATCATGTCCCCATTAGCCTTCGAAAAAGTCCATGGCGTCTACTTGCTTCTCAGAGGTTAAGGTGACTCCCAAGTGACATTTCTTTTCATCGATGCTAGAGCTGATTAAACTATTCAGTTGTCGATAGTAAGTGTACAAGTAAGATTGTAAGTGTAAAAATTTGATTAAGATTGTAAGTGTAAGAGTTTGAGTAAAACTCTTTGAGTAAGATTGTAAGCATACAAATTTGTGTATGATGGCACAAGTAAGTAAGTGTATGCTATGTTTAAGAATGTTTGGCAAGATAGTATCTGTATGGGCACATATATTATATTTGATGAGACTTTTATTTACTATGTATTTTTGCTTCATGTAAAGGTTTCATAAATGTAGCTATGCATGGACTTGCATAATTCACTAATTAGAACTATCCTACTGAGTATGAAAATACCTATTTTTTTCATCATTTTATCCCCATATATTCTGGAGGTTTTTTGCATATCTTTGGTCTAGAGCCCCTTGGGTTAGACTCTTGTGTTCTTTTGATGGAACAATATGTTTAGCTTGTACCTTTGACTCTATGTGTGTCTTTTGTAGTTTTGCCACAACCTCATGTATTAATTTGATAATTGTTGTATTAGTTGAGATGAAAGATGAATATGTATATATATTTCTAGACTTTTATATGAGACTTTATACTTCAAACTGTTGTGGGACTTATACTCAAAGATGCCTGAGATATTTTTGTTTAAGCCCATGGCTATGGCATTTGATTTTATATATTTTTATCTTCGATTCACTCATGAGGACGTTTGGTTTGGACGTACGATGATTTGGAAAATTTATGTTTGATGATTTAAAGTTATAAAAATTATTTTTATAGGTTTCATATTTTATCAATTTTCTAATTCACTGTTGTTATATTACAAATTTTTTTCATGAATTCTTAAGAAAATGTGTGAACAAATCTCAGGTGTGACAAATCCTTGGGCCCTTATGTTCACGTTGATCTGGCAAAATGATTTACCATGTATATAAGAGTTTAATATCAGTCTAATCGACCTAGGGGATTACTAGATTGTTGTAAAACTAGTACTTTGACTAGAAAGGATTTAGAGTTCTAACCTCTTTGCACAAAAAATTGTTAAAGAAGTAGAATTTTTACCTTGTATATGAATTTGTGTTAAAATTTGGAATTAATTAGGCAACAAATATTTTTAGGGATAAATTTAATTTTTAAAATTGGGAAAAAATTATTTTGAATTTATTTTTAAATTTCAGGGACTTCTTTATTGCCTTATGCTTAGTTCCTAACATATGTTTAGCCCTAGGATTTTGTTCTTTTTAAATTTAGATGGTGAGAGCAAAGAAACAAAAGACTTTTGCTTGAGTGAGCTAAGCACATTCATGATTAATATTTCAATAATTAATTCACAAGAGAAGATCAATAATGAATTCATGAAACTATTCTACAATTAAGAAAAGATTTCACCCAGAAGTTTCAAAGAGGAGTTGCAGAAAAGCTTCAATGGGAGATTGAAGATTCCAAGATGCCAAAATCAATACAATAAAAGGAGCTTATTGAAGGATAAAAAAAAGACAAAGACAAAGCAATGAGGAAGAAATATTTCAAGTGCTTGAGGGAGAATATTTGAAGGGTAGCAATGACAAAAATTTGTAGAGATCTAAATAAAGGAATTTGTGTTAGAGTAAAAAAAAAGTTGGTGGTTTGTTTGTGTCGATGTAATTATCTTACTTGCAACTAGTGCATTAATTTGGTTCCTTTAGAACTACTGTAATTTTTTACCCAAGTTTAGGTTTTCCATATTAAAATTGTTGTCTATGCATGGGTGGATTGAGTGTATTTTGGGAGGTTTTACTTTTTTCTGCTTTGTAGAAAAAATTTTGCGCAAAGATGCTAGAACTCTTAATTCTTTTACTTGTCGAAGTACTAATTTTAAGAGCAATATAGTGATTCACTAGGTCAATTAGACGGATATTAAACTCACAATAGGTAGCTGAGGTTTAATTATTAAAAATTTGATTTTTCTCCCTGATATCAATTTGATTTTGCATGTTAGTGCTTTATTATCTTGCTTAATCTTCCATAATTTGATTTCTTATGCTAGATAACTTGTGCTAAGGTTTGAATTCTACATTTTTCTTAGTTTACTTATTTCTCTATTAGAATTACTTGTTTAAACTTGTTGATTTGTGTGCCCTAGATTGTTAGTTGCTTGTCTCATAAATTTCCTTGCTTTAAGTGCTTAAAGAGTGTGCATGGGTTGTTTTTGTTGAATAAAAATCAATGACTATTTCAAATAACTCAATGAAAGAACATGGGGATTTGGGTAATCCAATGAATAGACCACTCTTGTTTGATGGCTAAAATTTCTCATATTGGAGATGGGAATGTTTGGAAAGTGGTTATTAAATGCTGAAATTCTCCAATGGTCAAATATAAAGATGAGAATTCAATTGTAAACGATAAAAGTGAATGGGATGACAATGAGTCTAAGCTTGCCAATTAAAACAGTAAAATTTTTTGTTCATTATTCAATGTTGTAGGAAAATCACAATACAAGTGGATTTCTAAATGTATATATGTCAAGGTTGCATAGAAAAAATTAGTAAAATATAATGAGAGAACTGAGGCTGTAAAAGTGTCTAGGCTACATATGCTAACCCTAGAGTTTGAAAACATGATAATAAGTGTGAAAGTGACAATTTCTAAATATTATGCCAAAATTTTAGACATATAAACACATGTAATTAACTAGAAGAGTCTATACTTGATTACATTATTGTAAGGAAGTTGTTAAGGTCCTTGTCCTCTAAATTTAAAATTAAAGTGACAATCATTAATGAATCATAGACACCTTAGACATTAAGAAATTGGTTAGGAACCTTAGAACTTTTTACATGCTAGAAGATTCATATAAAAGTAAAAATGAGTTGTTTGAAAAGTTCAAGGAAAAATAAAATGCCCTAAAAATATCTAAAAGAACTTTTAAAAAGAATAAAGTGTTAAACACCTTAGAAGAATATGAAGACGATGAAGAACTAATGTTATTATTGGTTAAAAACTTCAAAAAAATAATGAAAACTCAAAACTTTAGCTTTGACAATAAGGGATAAAATTCTCGGAAGAGACAAGGAGATAAGAGATATGAGAGAAATTAAATAAAATAAGAAGAATTTGAAATATTTCGAATGTGGTAGGTTATGTCACTTTGTTGCTGATTATCCTAATATTAATTATGACAATTCTTTTGATAATAAGCCTAAGAAATCAAAGGGGTTTGAAGATGAGAAAAAATGGCAAAGTGCTTCACGCAACTTACTCTGACAAGAGTTCTTCAGAAGATGATGAGTTGTGTAACTACACAACCTTCTATACTAATGTGAAGGAAGATAGTTTTGGAGAAGATTCTCACGAGTCTATTTCTCTTAAAGAGAAACTCATAGTTTGAGGTTGATTCTGATGAGTTTAAGGGATTCCTCCAATAATTCTTGGCTTTGACTAAGAACACCAAAAGCCTTGAGAGAGAGTTAAAGAAGAAAGAGGATGAATTAATTTTATCTTCTTAAGAGGCAAATAGGTTAGTGGAGTGTGAAAAAGAGAAGTCTAGTACTTTTAATAGAAAACTCATGTCCTCTAAAAAGAAATTAAATGAATTTAAGAGTGAGAAGAAAAAGTTAGAAACTATGCTTAGTATTGGTTAAACTAACAAAACAGGCTTAGGTTTTTAGAATTGTTTGACTACCCACTTAGTAAAACCTACTATCTTCGTGGAGGCAAAAGAGAGTGACAAAAACCCTATGATAGTACCCAATTCACCTAGGTCAAGAGTTAAAAAATGACAAGTTCTAGTATTATGGGTGTGCGTGATATTTTCTATAGTGAGACCCATATTAGAAGAGAATGTCCTAAGAATAATCCTTTTAAACTTAAGTCAAAGAAGAATAAGAAAAAGCACACTACCCATATTACCCCTAAGATACCTCACTAAGTGTTTGAAAATAAGATGAAGATAATGAGGGTGAAGAAGATTGATCTTCAAGCTTTAAAGGATTATTTTAGATAAGCAAGGAAGTTTACCTTAGGTTACCTTAGAATTGGTTGGTTAGGTAAGGCTAAGGAGTCTCAAATCTGTAAGTAAAATATTCTGATTTGCGTCCATGATATAATTCTTTCTATCGTTTGGACTTTCATTTTTTTTGTTTTATCACATTTTACGTTGTCTTTATATGTCTTTTAATTCATACGTTTTAAATTAAAAACAAAAAAACTATAAAAAAATAATATGATAAAAAAACACAAAAAAATAGTGTAGCTTTTGCTTGAGTTTGCAATTGGCTTTGTTTTGGTTTTTTATTAGTTCAACTCTTGAGACATATTGAGATTAATTTTCTTTTCAGCTAAAAAGTAATATGATTAGTAGTCAAACATGCATTAGCAAAGCGAATGATACACCAAGGAACGTGAATATCAATTTCATTATCTTAGAATCGCCAGGCTTGTCTGAGATCAATATCTACAAGTGCATATTGTTTGTTCGATGGGAATTTTAGCGGGAAGAAGAGTTGTGGAGTTGATTCGGTTATCTTTGCAGAGATGGAGATGCTTCCTCTGATTCAAAGCCCAAACATGAAGAGATGATAAATAGTCAAAGCATAGCAAATTGAAGAAGAGGATAGAAGGAGAAGAAGAAACAAGACTTGATTTTTCAAATATCTTAACGGTGAAGAGAGAGATGCGATTATTAACGGTGAAGAGATCTCACTTGCTCTAACAGAGGCCGAGTTGAAGTTGTCAACCTCTCTTCTCCCTGATGTGGTTTATTTTGGGTAATAAGATGGAAAATTTCATGGGGGTAGATATGGTATAGGAGAAACAGGAAAATACCCAAAATTTCCTCACTTACAGGGTGTTGAGGGGTTTTTTGGGGTGCAAATAGACACGTTCTTTTGCTATATGCATATTCTTGTGTGTGAGAGAACAATGTACATTCTTTCATTCCTATCTAACTTTGCCTAAATAGAATAAATATTACCATCATTTACCATAATGGGAATGTTCCATGGCCATACTTTTTAACAATAATGCTAGATGAGGGAATAATCACCACTAGTTAGGATTATAACACCTAAGCAAGTATACATAAGGAGGAACAGAGTAACAAGTCATTGTGTTAGCCACTTCCCAACTCAAAGTAGTAACAACGATCTCCCAAAACTAAGAGACGTGATCAAGAGAGAGGTAGTAACATAACTAACCAAAAACTCTGACTATAAATACTCACAATGGAGTGGAGAAAAAGATACAAACTCTCGTAGTAGAAATCCCTGCTTGTTTATTTCTCTCACCAATTCCTTCATCCTCCTCTTCTTCTACCTTGAGCGTCGAAGAAGTTTGGCCAACACCACTACTTCCCAAGCTTGATGCACTTTAACAAAAAAAAAAGTATTAGTAACACTTTTATTACCAATGCAATACGAGTGTCACTAAAAACTACTTTTTATGACACATAAAAAAGCGTCGCAAAAATAGTTGTTTGTGATGCTTATAAAAAAGCATCACAAATAAAATAAGTTTTTTTAAAATTAAAACTATTTGTGATACTTTTTTGAAATCACCACAAATAAAATAAGTTTTTTTTAAATGTTAAGACTATTTGCAACGCATTTTTATAATAAGCATTGCAAACAATACCACTATTTATGACAACTTTTAAAAAAATAACGCAAATAGTCTAAATTTTTTACAATCTTATTTTATTTGCGACACTTTCAAAAAAGTGTTACAAATAGTTCTAAAAAATTAAAACTTTTTATTTAATATTTAAATATATAATAATATAGATACAATAAATTTTTAATTAAATTCCTCTATTTTTTCCCCACTCTTCATAGTTGGGGCTCATACTGACACACATGAGAGAGAGAGAAGAAAAGAGGAGAGAGAGAAAGAGGAGAGAGAGGGGAGAAAGGAAAGAGAAGGTATTATTAAAAAATAAAAAAAGAAGTATTTATGCCGCAAATACTTCTTTTCTTTTATTTTTTATTAATATATATATATATATATAATATTTAAACATTAAATAAAAAAATATGAAAAAATTGAGAGAGAGGGAGACGAGAGAGAGAAAAGAGAGTGAAGAGAGAGAAGAGAAAAAAAGTTTGACAACTGCCATTTTATATGATATAATAAATATTATTTTTTATCTAACACGTGTAAATTATATCCACGTGACCAAACAAGAGGACCATCGCGACGCATATAACACACAAATATAAACATAGCATTATAAAAAAACTTTAAAAAAATATCGGAGCATTTACACAACCAAAACATTGTAAATATCAAGTTTATGAAACATTATAAAATTTAATTACATACTAGAGATTACTTTATGTAGAGCATATTAAGGCACGATACAAGTCACAAGATAATTACAACTTATAATTGGAAAGCAGCAACTGGGATAACTCTTCTTCTCCTACCTCCGTTCGAGTTGTAACAGCCCGGAAGTCGAAGGTTTCCGGTTCAAAAATGGAATCGGGCTCCGACCCGTTTAGAAAACCGTTTATCTGCGCAACTACGGATCCGACCCGTTTCCCCCTATGCAACTTCACCCCTGAAAGTGACACTCCCGGAGCTGAAGGAACTCCTCGATGTTGAGGGCCGTCTCCCTCCTCCGCTCCCTCCCCCACCGCCAAAGCGGCCACCTTTCCCCGCCTCTCGGCCGCCCGCACCCCTACCGCCTCATTCCCTCCGGCCTCATCTCTTCCTCGCCGTTCGCATGCCGCCGCCGGAGATCAGGCGAGGACGCCTCGGCCGAGGACTCCGACGGCGGGGGGGACTTCGTGCTCAACCGCGACCCCAAAACCCCTCCCAAGCTCTTCGTCGTCCAGCCCCGTCTCCGCCCTGACGCACTTCTTGACGCCAAGCTCTCCGAGGCCCTCAACCTCGCTAATTCTCTCGAGGAGCAGCGCGATGCGGTAGTGGATGGGGAGGCGGACGAAGAGAGGGAGCTGCTACCCCACCTCGTGGTGCAGAACCCCGCCGCCAGGTCCCTCAGGGTTCACTCAGGTTTGAATTGGCACATTGCCTGATTTGAGAAAAATACTAGTTTCAATAGTAACAATTTGTTGAAAGATCATAACTTGTGATACTGATGGAGCTTTGTCAGAATTTTGGTTATATCTTATTGTCATACAACTATGATCAATGTTTCACCTTTTTTCTCCAATTATGTGCCGATTGTTATTGTTGGTTCTTCTTTTGTGTCGACTCTTGCAACTGAAGAGAGCTTTAGGAGTAATTGCTTTCATCTAAAATGCTGGGACAACTTAGGTTTTTGAGTGCTTTTATGAGTGCAATTAAGAGGTTTACAGAAATGTTTGGAAACACTGACTTTTATTACTGAAAATGGCTGTAAAATGCTATCTTTTTTGTGTCAGTCCACAAGCATTTTTTCAGCGTAGGTTGGTGATATTCCAGTTGGCCATGATTGGCTTGCTATCTGGATTCTGGACTTGTAAATAAATCCATTTGCTAGACTTTAGTAGAGAGGGGCTTTAATTTCTCTGTCTTGTGAGGTTGATCTTCCAATAACTTTCCTCATTTATGCTCCGTTCTATGGTTTTCTAGCTTCACTTATGAATTAAACCTTAGATGGGATTGATGTAGTTTCTTTTATTTTTTTATATTTCTGTACTGTGCGTAAGGAGGATGTTATATATGTCAGTGGCTTGTGCCATTTGAGATAACGCTTATCATTACACATTCTGAAGCAGTTTGAATGTGAAGATTGACTGTATGTTGCCTTGCATGCTTGTTGTAGACACATATTTTGGACCAGGGACAGTGGACTCTGTCAAATGTCATCTGAATGCAATTGAATCAGAGGCAAGGTTTTTCTTTTTCATTTAGATCTCCTAATTACTAACTTGAGGTTTGTCACCTGATTTCTTCCTGATTTTGCATTATTCTGGTGCAGTAATTGCTATTACTTTTTTCCCCCTATGCACTCATTTATCTCTCTCTATCTATATATATACATATACATATGAAGTCTACTTATTTCTATACCTTTCATTTTCATTCCTGATTTTATCTTTATCAGGGTGAAATCGATGCAGTTTTTGTCAACACAATTCTTTCAGGGATCCAACAGCGTAATTTGGAGGCATGCTCAACCTTTACAGTCTTTACTTCTCTGACAAATAAATGAAAACCAATTTTTATTATATTGTTACACTTTCTTGCAAAATGATATCAACTTTTAAATGACAGAGAGCCTGGGGAAAACCAGTTTTGGATCGTGTCGGGCTTATAATAGAGATTTTCAATGCCCATGCTCAGACAAAGGAAGCTAAGCTGCAGGTTTAAGTTGATCTTGGATACGCTCTTAGTATTGCCTTTTCTTTTGAAACATTTATCTCTTTTGTCTGTGATATTTCATGAAACAGCTTTCTATGTGCTTCATTCTATTTTTTGGATGCTTCTTACTCATTGGAATAGTAGTCTGATTTGTTTTTTACTCTAGTCAGAATTAGCAGCTCTAATGTACAAAAGGACAAGGCTAGTCCGAGTGCGTGGGCCTGATGGACGTTTAACATTTGGAGCAGCTGGAGAGGCTGAGGTTGTCAGTGCTCGAGGGTCAGTATGCCACAGAAAACCATAGTTGAATTAGATTTTTCTATATGGAACAATTTATCAAAATAATAAAATTACTTGATCATATTTTCAGGCGAGGAAGTGGAGGACGAGGTTTTATCAGTGGTGCTGGGGAAACTGAGTTGCAGCTTCAAAGAAGGAGGTTGGTAGTGGTCTCTATTCCTTTCTTCGTTTTTATGAATTTGGTTACCTGCTGGCTTCCTCATTTGTTCATTTTTATTGCTAAACTTTTTCTTTGACACAAGCATTGTGCACATTGATTATGTTGTTTATTGTGTGTGAATTTGACATTTACTTTGAAGTTTAAAAAAACTACTTAATAATCCTTGAGCTTTAGTTAGAGTTTTGTTTTTTGTTGCGGTCTTGTTGCTATTTTGGATTGGCTTCTTATGACAGAATTTAAAGTAAGGTCTCTTATTTATTTTAACATACATACGTTAAAGGTGGTTATGGCCTTCTGGTAGATGTTTTATCTATTACTAAGTATGTTTTTTGACAAGTACAGTTGAATTAGAATACTTGAACCTTATTAAATTTTGAGATTGCTAATTTCAGAATACTGGAACGTCGGAACCATTTGTTATCTCAAATTGAGGAGGTTCGTCGAACTCGAGCTCTGCAGCGTGCATCTCGCAAGAGGCGTGGTGGCACACAAGGCCAAGGGCTTGCTACTGTTGCGGTTGTTGGTTATACAAATGCTGTATGTGGTTTCAGTTACTTCAATTTTTTAGCATATTTATTATGTTGTATGTGTGGGATAATTAGGAGAGGTAGGATTAGAAATTAGTATATACGTGAGAACTTAGGAGTAGCTTCTTTAGGGGAGAAGCTTAGGGAGTGTAGGTTGCATTGGTAGGGGCATGTACACAGAAGACTGATGGTGTGGTGAGAAGGCTAGAAGGGATGCATGTAAATGATGCTAAAAAATAGAGAGGGAGACCTAAGAGAACTTAAGACGGATTTAATAAGAATAGATATGGCTATGTTATCTCTTATAAAAGAGATGACACAAAATAGTCTAGAATGGAGGTGTAAGATCCATGCCGCTGACTTCAAATTGTTGGGAAAAGGCACTACTTGCTTATGGTTATGATTTATTACTCAACGTTAAATAATTTCTGTTTCAAGAAAAGATTTCTGCTTGTTCATTAACCTGTTACTATTTAGTTCTACACATCCTATTCTCGTAACTATATTTGTGAGACTTGTTGATGATGGTTGTTTGTGTCATATGTTTGTATAGGGCAACGATGTAGTCAAGTACTGTCTAATGTAGCCATTGACCATATTTGGGGCCTGTTTTGCAACCCATTTTTGGGTGCAAGAAATGAAGATTTGTGGGAAATGATTAGTCAGAATCATGGAAGAATGGTTTTTCGTTTGGCAATGCATACCAGTGATTCAGTTATATGGGATTTGTGGGGATGAATCTTGTTTGGTAGAATGGGGCACAAATGGCCTTGTGGAATGAGGCTGCAAATGGAAAATGGAAAATTGACTACAAATGCCATTAGTCAGGAAATGGCCCCCCATGACATTTTCTGGGAAATGAAAATTTGACCACGAATGAACCACAAATGGCCTTTTCCCTCAAATTTTCATTTGTGGGGAAATAGGGGCATCCATACCACATTGTGAAGAATTGTGTGATTGAGCTCATGAATGGGCCACAAATTGGTTGCCAAACGGTCCTTTGGTGTTTGTGTGCACTGTATGAACAGTCTCAAGATTAATGCTCACATTCAGAAATTATACTCCCTCCATCCCACATTAATAGCTACAAATGGCTTTTCAAAATGAACTAGTTTTAGTTCATTTTGAAAACCAAATGTAGCTATTAATGTGAGATGTAGGGAGTATCATGCTAGACAATTTTATCCATATATTTTTTGGTTTTTCTTCTTTTTGTGTTTTACTTCCGAATATTATTGGTTCCTAGTGGAACTCTGGAAGCTTTCAATTAACAATTCTCTGATGGCTTGGAACATAACATCCGCATTTTGGTTCTAAGACAAGGCCTTCTTCTATGGTTTTTTACTTTTTTTACTAGATACAAGTTACTGTTTAATCACAATTCTGATGGATCCTCAAGTTCAGCACGGCCGTGATACTGAAAGTAAATTCTTATTGTCATTATTGGTTCTAAATTGTTATATTCTTCAGGGAAAATCTACACTTGTCGGTGCTCTTGCAGATGCTGAGCTGTACAGTGATGACAGGTGGGTCTCTTTGTATCAATCTTTTTTTTTTATTGTAAATTATTAAAATTTTTTGCTTCTTTTTCATTTTCAACCCTTTTTTTTTGCAGACTGTTTGCTACTGTGGATCCTCGCTTGAGAAGTGTGATACTGCCTTCTGGGTAAATTGCAATAGCCATTCATATTTTGTTAGCTAGGATCTGAGCTCTGGAATTTCTGTTTGATTTATTTCTCATGGAGTTGAATGTTTATTGAAGTGTATTTAATGCAATTTGAGGGATAGATAAGCAAATAGCAATGTGATATGCAGGAAGAAAGTTCTGCTGAGTGATACAGTTGGATTTATCTCAGATTTACCTGTTCAGGTATTGCTATTACTAGTTGGCATGTCAGAACAGTATGAATAAATTTCCTTTGACTAATGTGTCGAACTATATATGTTCTCAGTTGGTAGAGGCCTTTCACGCAACACTTGAGGAAGTGGTTGAGGCAGACCTACTTGTGGTATGATTTTATTTGCATGTTGCTCTTTGCCATGTGGTAACTTGCCCTTTTAATTTTCCATTTTTAGAGGTAAGTTCCAAATTTGGTGATAACAAAAACACTTTCTGCATTCATGCGGGGTCTAAGTCATGTTTCAACAAATTATTTTCTTCTTGTTGGTATTTCATGCAATTTCTTGTGCCAATAGTGGCGAAACTAGGCTAGTAATATTGTAGGGACCAGAGCCTGCAATATGTTATCTTTCTCCGTGGTGGATCATAAAGTATATTGATTATTTGGATATAGCAGTTATCTCTAAGATGACATTGTGGTCATTTCTGTAGGTCATCATTGATAAGTTAGCAGAATTGTATATTTCTGCTTATAGCTTAATTATTAATAAGTTAGCAGAATTAAGTCTATTGATTTATATTTTTTGTCGTTTTTTCCCATATTTCGTAATTAGTTGGGTTTTATTTGTCTCATTGATGATGATAATAATAAAGCAATTTTAGAAAGTAATTGGCATGAGCTTCTCAGGAATCTAACAACTTGTCAATCTAGTTTGGATGACTTTCTAGTACACATGACTAACTACCAGTTCTTGTTGTGTTTAGTTATTTGGCTGTATACATAGTCACAAATTTTGTGAAATTTTGATATTTTCGCCGCATTGAGCATTATCTGTACAGCGGCAAAATTTTGAATATTTCAGGAAAATTTTGCAAAATCGAAAATTTTGGTAATATTCCGTTATTTTCAGGTTTTCTGCATTTATTTCAGTCTGGGCTGGGGTTTTCTGTTTGGGCTGGGTTACGGTCTGGGTTGGGTTACAGGTTTTTTTTGTTGGTTGAAGACATTTAGAGCATTAAGGCTCCAAAGGGCAAAGCTTCTCTTCTCTTCCAGTTCCAGCGGAGAGGCAAAGACCATCCGACTGGTGACCACAGAGTTACGAACAAGCTTCCTCGGTCCCTCCCTCTCTCCTACCACCGGTCCCTGCCTTGAGCCACCGGTGTGATAGTGCTTGCCGCGACCAGCAGAGATCACGGCTCCATCGTGCTGGTGTGCTGCGCCTCGCTAGTAACTTCAGATGTTATCTCCCATGGTCCGGTCCTTCCTCTTCTTCTCTGCTCCCTCCTGCATATTCTGCTTCAGATTCTCTCAAAGAAACTCTATCTGCTCTCCTTTGTTTGGATTATGTATGAGCATTGGTGTTTCCAAATGCTCATTGCATTTTCTGCTCTACTGAATTTAAGTTATTTTCTGAAGGATGACTCAGGTGGAATCTTCTCTTGTTGTTATCTTTTGGCATTTAGTATATGTTAATTTTGGCTTATTAAATAAAAAAATCCCATTGAATCTTCTGCTCTACTGAACGTATGTATATTCTAAAAGAATGGCTGAGAAGAAATTTTCTCTTCTTGCTACCGTTTGACCTATAATACATGTTATTTTGGCTTTTCAATGGTCTTTGACAAAGTTTACAGTCTTTTTTTTTCCTGTATGTGACTATTGTAAAACTTTATGGCCTACCGATCTATCATCCAATAGGTTAAATCGATGTGAACCCTGGACTATTCAGAGATTAATGATTGATAAATAGAACATTGAGAAAACAATAGTTTAATTTTAGCATTTGTTGTTTGGAGCCTTTCAACTCTCCTTTTTAAATTGCATGAATTAGCTTCTCATACTTGTACACTGGTTGATGTTGACATCGTTATAGTGAGCCAATGTATATATATGCAAAGGTTAATCTGTTGACAGGTTATGCTGTGTGCTTTTGACTTTTTGTGCCGTTTATGCTAGCCCTATAATGATTATAAAAAGAAAAGTAAAGATTTATTTTTCCCTGTGAATATTTGAACTAATTACTTGTGTGCTTACGAGTGAATAAGATTAATTGTTTCAGTGAATCATTGTATGCATGTTAGTAATTTGGTTGTTTACATATGAGATGTTGATTTGGAGTAAATACTTGTCATTATATCATTTTTCTTACATTACCGAAAATTTTCCACATTGAAACAAAACGAACCCTTCACTGAAATCAACCGAAAACGAAACTTTGTGACTATGACTGTATAACAACCATGATGAGTATGAGATAGGCAGTTCACTACCTTTTCGTGGTGGATTACTAACAGAATATCGATCATCTAGGTGTGAAACTGTGGGCTTTAGACATTCTGTGCTTCAAGTACTGCTACTTTCTTTACAATCCATTCCTATGCATGGAAATAAATGCTTATGACATTGTCCTTCAATATCTGTAGCATGTTCTTGATTCTAGTGCATTTGACGTTGAGGATCAGAGATCATCAGTACTCCAAGTACTGCAACAGATAGGAGTTTCAGAGGAAAAGATTTCGAATATGATTGAAGTCTGGAACAAAGTAAAGACATTTTTTTCATGAAGTGTCCTTTTTCTCCAGTTTGGATTTGGTAAATTCTGGAAACAAGGGTAACTTGTGTTGGAAATTAAATGATTTTGGCAATGTCCTTTTTTATGTACTCTTTTAGATAGATCTTCTAGAAAATAGAAATGAAGCCCATGAATCTATTGATGATGAAGCGAGGGCCATGGGAGGAATACAAGAAGATGATGGGGCGTCGTTTGATTCTTTGTGTAAGGAGCTTGTTGACAAGGATATCATTAACTCTGAGCAGCCTCCACTAGAAACAGGATGTAAGGAGCCTGTTGACGAGGATAGTATTGATTCTGAGCAGCTCCAACAAGAGTCTGGGGATGATTATTCAAGTGATTCCTTGGACCACTTAAAGACCACTAGTGAAATTCTGAACTCCCAAATTATTGGTGTGAAACGTGTGGAAACCTCTGCTATTTTGGGAGTTGGTCTGCAGGAGTTATTGCACCTTATTGATGAGAAATTGACGACACAAAAATCATCAGGGAAAAATTTCTATGACCAGAAATGGAGATCTAATTATGCTGAAGATGGCGTCACTGCAGTCAAACAGTATGCTTTTAATTTTACTGAACGCTGCAAAGTACATTTGAGTTGGTTTATTGTTAAGTTGGTGTGAATATTTATATATTTTCTGTTTTTTTGGAGAAAAAATAACGAAAATCTTATTTGGTAGGTGAACCAATGTGTGGCAGTAGCAGAATGCATGTGCTACGGCTGGAAACTATTTGTCTATAATTGTTTGTTTTGGAGTGGTGGCCTGGATTGCCTCAAGAAGGGGGAAGATACCTTGAGTTACATCTAAAAGCCGCATATTATCCATCCTTGTAATAAAAAGGTAGGACCCTTTGTGTCACAACTGGTCCGCTAATCATTTTTTGAGTTAATGCAATGTTTCTGTATATCTATGTGATAGTTCGTACAGCAAGAAAGAAAATTGGACACTGTATCAGTGCCCGCTGCACTTCCAGCAATCCCAAGATTGTAATCAATTAGGTAAGTGCAATTGTAGTCAGAAACAGAAAGAGAACTTTTAATTGACCCCTTTTACTGTTTGAATACATGTAGAATTTTTTTCATTCTTTCAAATTATTGTTTAAGTACTCTTCTTGTATTTTGATAATCTATGTACTTACCCTGAACATGAAAAAGATTGTCTAAATTATAGTTCAACCGAAAGGCCCTTGGGCATTTCAGTAAGGTAGAGCGCTGTATCCTTATATGAAAGAGGAATTCGGATAGAGTTGAATTTGTGGTACTGTTGAATTTTGTTAATGTATGGTAAAAGCCACAACCCAGATTCCTAATTAGCGGTGTACATTCTATTATACAGCACCAACTCGTCTGTTTCCATAACATAGGCATGGCATATTTACTACTATTCGTTAGTGCATGATCCCAAATCCGCTTGATTGGAGTTTCGGTAATGTAGCTTTGATGTAGACTTTGGTCGGAATCTAACATGCTGAACTAGCTTAGTTTGTGGGGTAATGATTGGGTCTCTGAACTCAAGTTAACTAGGCTTTGAGGTGGAATTTATGTAAAGATAGTAGGTTTGTCACCCCTTCCTTTAGAAGGCCCACCCCAATTATATAACCGCACTACTACTCGTGCACTGACCCACTTAGCCTAGTCAGCGATCAGATCTGGCATGGACGCAGCTAGCCAGGAAAGCAGCCAGTCTGGTGAGTACGACCTGGCCACTGGCCAGGCTAGTGGCACTAGGCTGCTGGCCAGCTAGGGATGCCACCCAGGTTAGGTTTTTTACCCGATTTTAATGGGTTGGGTTTAGATTTGTTAAATAGTAAAATAGATGGGGTTTGGGTTTAAATTTTAACCTGAATCATTCAAGTCGGGTCGGATTTGGGTTTTCGTAACTTGACCTAACCCGGTTTATATAAACATTGCTACTAGATCCCGTTTAACCTTAAGTTGTTCCCAATTCAGGCCCAGTCACCAATGCTTCCAGAATGTGTCCACCATCTCCTATGGCTCCCTCTGGTGTCCCTCTTGTTCTAGGATTACTGGTGATGGGCCAATAGCGTCCTCCGGCTCCATACCGTTGGCTCCCTCCTATTTCCTCCGGCTCCCTCCATTGTCCTTTGCCCTAATTTTAATTTAGAGTTTGCTTGATTAATTTTGGGCTACAACGTCCTCCATCTCCCGACAATTTCTAATGTTGTCCTCTGGCTTAGTCAAAGGTTTATTCTTTTTCTTTGTTTCAGCAAATTTTGGGTTTCAGCAAAGAGCGACACACCAAATGAGCAAATTTTGGGTTTCAGTAATCTCTCTCTCTCTGTGATTTCATCTTCTTCCTCCCCTTTTCCCCCTCTGAACATCTTGCTTCTTGGAATCCCTTTTTGTCTTCATTTGTCTATCTCAAGAAAATTTGCTTTTGATAATTTCTTTGGTTTGTTTTTTTACTATAAAAAGGTAAACTTTGGAAGGTTTTTTAGGGAGGTCAGTTGATATTCAGAACAGAGATCCAGCTTCATTATTTATTGGAGTTTTGTCTTTTTTAATTTTTAATTTTTGTTTTTGTTTTTGATAAGCCAAGAGTGTTGTTTTTCGGTCCATCTAATTGGTGATAGATTTTAGCAAATGTCTTCTTCTTTTCGGTCCCTCAAGATGTTTTTTCTTCTTCTTTGGTGGTGTATATTATTTTGAAGGTTTTCCCTGTAGGTCTCATTTAGATCTTTGCCAGTTCAATACACTTCACACTGATTTGGGTTTGATGTGTTACCAAATTTTAGATTGGTTGGGATGTTTTTTATCTTTAAAATTTTAAGAATTTAAAAAGGATTTTGTTACCAATTTTTTTTTACGCTTAAAAATGGATGTGAGTAGGTATTAATCGGGTTGGGTTATAGTGTTTTTGGGTTTGTATGTTATTCAGGTCGGGTCGGGTTTGAGTTTTTATTTTACCATTAAAAGTTGGGTTTGGTATGAAATTTTTAACCCGTGATGGTTTAGTATAGAATTTGAGTTTTAATTTTTTAAATGGTACTAGAGTCAAGTTTACTAAAATCCGACCCGAACCCAACCTAATGACATCACTATGACCAGCAGCCACGCAAGGCTTGCAGTGGGCAGTCCGTGTGACCAGCCTGCTCAGCACTAGATCAGCTGGCCGCATATGAGAAGGATGGGGGAGTGGTGGTTGGTGGGTAGTGCGGGTCCATCCGCCCCAGCCCCAGCCTCTGCAAGTGAGACGGCTGTTTTGTTGCTTCTTGAATTAGATCGTTGGAGTAACGCATGTGTTGGAGGAGACAAAGCCTGCTATACTCCTTCCCGTGATGTGGTTCACCAGTTTGTACTCTCCACCTCAACAGTCGCCATACATGTTGCTGGTGCTGTACTCGTCGCACAACCTCCTTTCCAACTCAAATGGATATATCTCATTGTTGGTGACTCTGTGAGGCTCTTTCCGCCGCCTGGCTTGCACCCAGCCTTCGATGCAGCTTAGGAGCTTGGCGTCTGGCCTATATCTTCTACCCTGCCAACACCATGCTATTCATCTTCGTCTACCTCCCAACCCCAGACAAGGACACTAAGGCTGAGTATGAGACTTGCCAGACCCAAGCTGCCTCCTAAGCTACTCATATCCTTCCTTGGACATAAAGACAACTGCCATTGTGTTTCTTCCCAAGCGGAGACTAAGACCACTGTCTTCTTTTATCTCTCTCTTTTTCATTCTTCTCTTTGGTTACCTTGTTCACCATGCACTAGCCCCAAGTGCGATATTCGATCACCGTCTCTCAGCAGAAAAGATCATAACATTCCATGACACCGTCGAAGAGAGAACAATATCCTTAAATAGGCCGCATCCTCTGGATGACGTGCTACGTTCACACCTCGGGCAAGCTGTGACCATGCAACAATGAAGGAGCTCATGGACTCCCCCTCAGCAAGCCGGTGGTGGCCAGACAAGCTCAAGACCACCCCTCCACACTTGAACTGGGTAATCTGGACGTGGAGCAACTCTCGATCATGGTTTTCTTGATCCGGGTGCAAGGAGCTTACCTTGATGGATGGCTGGAGTGGGAGAATCTCGTCCAAAGTGGACGATACTTGTGTTTCGATTACTTGTATGCTGGCATTGTTAAGGAGGACGCATGGCTGACCTTGCTCGTTGAGCACGAGATGTCCGGCGAAGTGCTGGAAGTAGTTCAAGGCCCGAGAGAGGGAGGCATTCTTCAGTTGTAAAGAATGTCAATGTGATAGTCAAATGTGGCCTTATCGAAGATGCTCAGTGGTATTTTTGCATTTGCAGAGGAATTTGTGTGTGGAGAAGCTGATGCTTTCAAAATGGTGTTGCTCACAATCTCGACTGCCATTTCTCACAGCTTTTCAGAGCAAAATTAGGCTTTGCTTTTGGTGTGGTTGGACTTCGAAGCCAACTTCTTCTCCGTGAGCATCCGCAGCATCGTGGCAACGGAGGGAAGGGAAAGAATCGTACTCCATGTAGGTATGGACGTGCGGAGATCCTTCCTCTTGCGGTTTGGGTCCGTCAAGATGGTACTGAGTAAGGCGATTCTATACCAGTGGAAGGAGCGGACTGTTTTGAAGGAAATATAGATGGCGGGGGAAGGAGGAAGAGACAACCGAGAAGAAGGATAATATAGGTGGTAACAATGGAAGCCTCGTGGTGTAGCCCGTCCAAATAGATAATTTTTCCACTGTTAGACAATGTCCCTCATAAACAAGTAATATAGGTAATATTATGATTAATTTATTAATTCTACATAGCAATCAACACGTAATTAATTAAATAGATATGAACTAACACATACTAACCTTTGGGGGGTAAAATCCTTAGGACATGGCTCTCAACGCCCACAGAAAAACATGCCTTTTACCTCAATTGTATAATTATAGAAGTGAGGGAAAAATCTTGTGCTTAATGTAGCTATAAATGAGATCAACACCAAAAACTTATAGCATGGAGATGTTGAGTAATCAGTTCACATTAAGCCTCCTCGTAGTGTGCACTCGGCCACCCCTCATCTCACAATCAAGTCGTATATAACCCCTAGGGGTGTTCATGGATGTCAATTGTCTGTATGTTTATCCGTGTTTGCGTCTGTTTTATATAAAATGGATAATTGTTTTGGTCTAGGGTGGACACGAATGGGAACACTGACTAAATTTTTTATCCACACTAATAGGGAGCTACCGACGTAGACATACTCTTATCCATGTTCGTCACCTTTACTTAATACTCCCTTAAATATAATAATAATTATTACTAACTATTAGAAAAAAAAATAGAATTCAGTTCTTATGTAGCATCTTAGGACAGACCTAACATGCTACATATGCACTTTGACAACTTAAAAACACGAATCTAGTATTTCTAATATGTTACATATGTACTGAATAACTTGAAAATATAAATCAAGAATTTATGTAGCATGTTAGGACAATCTTAACATGTGACATAGGTATTAGACATCGTAAGAACATGGATTTAGTACCTATGTATCATGTTAGGATAGTTTTAATATGCTATAAAAGTATTAAAAAATTTAAATTAGGATAAAAATTTAGGTGTTGAAATATTTGTCCAAGTCTGTCTGTATCCACCTGTGTTTGTAGCGAACGGACTTAAACAAAATATAATACGGACTAGGGCAAATAGGATGAACCCATATAAGAGATATTCAAATGGCAGACAGACATGAACAACCCTATGCCCTTGTCTATTTCTATCCGTGAACACCCTTAACAACCTCAGGCTAATGACATGCTTCCCGAGGCAATAAGAGGGGCGAGGGGGGTTGTGGCCCTCTTTACATGGATACCCCCATGTTCATAACTTTTCAAAACAAAGTCTAGATCCATTTCATATTATCCGGTAGAAACTTTTAACTTCTACGTTTAACAAATTTTGTTTTACAAGGGCAAGTGGTATTTTCTTAAGAATTTTTTTTTTACACCAAATGTATCCAACAAAACCTTATATTTAGTCTCATATGACAATAAAGGGTGTATTTTCACAACTCAGGTGTAGGGTTTTGTTGGGCAGATTTAATGAAAGGTTTTCAGCACCCTTTTCTTAAAGAAAATATATCTGGGGAAAGAGTAAACTACAGTCCTTTGTTTTAATTAGAGTAATTATATCTCCCTGGGGTATATTGAAAAGAGAAGATTTTTAAAAGTGACTTAGTGCAAGTAAAATAAAAGCAACTGACTGATTGATATAAAAGTTCATCACGGGGAGTAACTGATATTTCCAAAAATAAGAAGCTTTTTAAGTTCATTGACAAATAAGATTGGGATGTTATGTAATAATTAGTGAAAGAACCCATCATTAGTCACTAATCTTCTTTGGTTTAATGACAATGATGGTATTGGTGCCCACTCAAGCAGGCATAGCACGTATCTTTTTGTTTGCACATGCATAGCACAGATCCGCGCGTTTTATTTATGAACCATGATTAAAATATTGCTATATATGCTACACCGACACAGTGGCCAATTTTTCCGTCCACATATGGGGTGGTCCCGTACCCTTTACAATGGCCCATAAAGGTAGGACCCAGGGGATATAAAAGGAAAGGTGGTGATTTTCAGTTTCCAAATGAACCGAAAGAGGGCCCATATTTCATAAGAACCTGAATTTTGTGGGCCCCTATTTGTGGGTCCTATTTTGTGTTAATTTTTTTGTACCTTATTAATTGTTGGGATAAATAAAGTTTACAAAAAAATTAATTAAATCAAGTGTATATGCTTTATCCTTAGGATAAGATTTGCCTTCTCTATGGGTGTGTAGGAATCACTTGGTTGTCTGTCTCTCAGGATAAGACGATCTATTATATGTTGTAGAAACACCTTCACACAATGTATACAACAAACCAATAGTATGTACTTGTTCTCACAGAAAATGTTGATGAAATCTAGTAAAGGATATTCAGAAAAACAATTCTTTTAGTATTTTATAAGAGATCTAGTTGAAGACAATACATCCCCTTCAAATGGGCGCATCCGCCCATTAACAAACACATTTGGGTGAAAAAAAATCAAACCTATTTTGGGTTAAGGGAAAACTAAATAAATTTGTCTAAAAAATAATTATCTTATCAACCCAGCCCGATTCAGCCTGACTGGCCACACATGTGTATGTGGGGGTTAATCTACCTAAGTACATGGGTCTACCATGTATCTCCCCTACGAAAAGGGGTAGCATAATGACCTAACTTGAAAGGTTAAATTTATACTTTATATACCAACACTATTACCATTTTTTAGACAATGTAAGACTATTTACAACCTTCAATCAATTTTGCTTTGTATATCTCATTCATATAAAAGGGGGTAGCCCACTTTCTAATACTTTGCTGGTCCCATCTTGATGGCTCATCCACTTCCAAGGGCATGTTCACATTTTTATTCCCTTATTATGCCTTTGGCAAAGAATATTTTCTGAGTTACTAACTACTTCACCTTCATGAGATGTGAGTACACTTGCCTTTCCCTTCATCTCCACAAGATTTCACCCGTGCTTCTCTTCCATGTAAAAAAAATCTGTTGTCTCACATTCATGGATATATTTAGCTTTTCAAATGAACTAAAATTAATTAATTTTGAAAGTATAGTAATATTCACATATAAATAATTCACACTTTGGTTTCAATTGGACAAAAAAATGTAAATTTCAAATAAAGTTTTTTTGTCCAATTAAAACCCAAGTGTGAGTTTTTATTGTAAATTTTTGGTGTATAAATATTATTTTCTATTTTAAAAAGTTAAAGATAGTATTAATGTGAGACTTTGGAATATATATAAGGCTTATAAACTATACTTCATCTTTTTTTTTTTGGGTAAGTTACACTTCACCCTCTTAAAACGGTAAAATTTGCTTCTCGATGTCTCAATCCAACAAAACTCTCTACCCCTGATGTGGCAGGGTTCGGTTGGACAACTTCTCATGTCAATATGAAGGTCTAATGGTAGAATCTCATTGATGTATAGTGTGCATGGATATGTGAATCTTACCTATTAAAAATGAAAATTAATTAAGTTTCTTAGTAAAAGCTATGAACAAGGGGATATCTATGGAAAAAGATCATGTCAAGTTGAAAGCAAGTGAAGTATTTTAGCACACTATGAAAGGCTTATTGTGCACTCACTACATCTTATATGAAGCGCATGTCCACACACGAGCCAGATGTGCCAGTTTCACCCAGCAATATATGAAGCATTGCTATGGAGCGAGAGAGTTTAGTATTTCCATGGTGTAAAGAGGAATTTATTAAAATAGCCCCAAGATACAACATATTATATAAAATGTCTCTCAATTTTATGTAATATATAAAATGACCCTACGCGCATGTAAACATGCGACATAACTTGTCTAAAATACCCCTTTCAACTTTTTAACTTTATCAACTCATTATTTCTCATTTTTATTTGCTCCGGCTTTGACGTCGTAGCCTCCATTGCCAACTTCGTTGTCTTCGCTATTTGCTCCACTTTATCTGACATCGTCTTTACCTCCTCCACCGTCACCTATTCCTCCTCTCTTCCCGCTCTTCCTTCTCCTCCTCTTCCTCCTTCCTCCCTTCTCTTATCCTCCTCCTCCCCTCCTATCTATCCTCCTCCCATTTTCCTCCCACTTTCCTCCTTCATTGCCTCCTCTTCCTCCCTCTCGGAATATGACAATACCAGTCACAATGTAACACCTAAAAATTTTCTACACTTAGAAACGTAGAAATAAGTGAGTTTGACCCCTAGATCTTCTTAGTATAATTTCTTCCCCTATATGTGGAGTTTGGATATGAAACTTATTATTATAAGGTAGACATAAAGATATTCATAGAGTTTCTAAGAGTGCGTAAATCAAATCTTGGATGAAGAAGTTATTATAGATATAACATTTTTAGGCATACATGTAGAAAATAATGAATTTGACCTTTAAGAATTTTCAATCAAATAACGTATCGTTTGGTTTGAATTTCAGAGTAAAACTTTAAAGATAGAAAGTAGACAAACATATCTTCAAAAGCCTCTAAGAATAAGGAAATCGGGGTTTAGATGAATGAGTTATGATTATTCAAAGTTAGATTTGGGGTGACGTCAATGTGACAACCTTGATTTTCAGTACGTTTCTTAAAACTAATAATAGAATTATAATATATGTTATTGATAGAGTACTATTTTGGATTTAGTACCTCAAGACTTATGGTAGAACTCTAAAAGATGAACATAACGACTTTTAAATCATTTAAATAGGACATTGGAGCCATAAGTATTGATTGTGGGAAGCATGCTTCATGGGCGGGACCCATGGTAAAACTGCAGTAAAATCTATCATTTAGTGGTCTTGTTTTGAAGGGCTGGCCGATACGAGTTCATTGGTACCAAGAACGCGTAATTTTGATTTAGTGTTAAAAAGTTATGTCATTTTTAATTTTGGAAATGAAAAAACAATATTATTTTTTGGTCGGTTGCACGGCGCCGCGGCACGACGTCATGCAGGTCATTCGCACGACATGCGAGACCTATGTGTTGGGTCCCTCGATATCGCGCGAAACTGCGCACCGTGCACTCCGTCCCAGCTATAAAAACCTTCACGTTTTTTATTCCATTTCTACTTTACCATGTGTCAAAACTTTTGACCCTCCATTCTAAGTCGTTCGAAGTCCAAGTCAGGCCGTTCAAAAGGCGTTTTCAACAAAATACGGTGTCGGATGTTGTGATGGGGTTAGTTTTTCCATTTGAGCTCTCTACAACCATAAATTTTCTACCCAATCCTAAGGTGGGGGTCTTAAACTCTAGCTTATGCTCTGCTCATATCGTTGAAATTGTATGCACCGTTTTTACTCCGTTATGCTTATTTGCTTGTGTTTTCTGAAAAATGCTATACTTGTGCTATGTTTTACTTGCACTGAATTATGTTATGGTACATGTATTTTCTAGATAGTTCTAAGATTAAACCTAGAATTGTCATATTTTTATCTAGATACCTACCGAGGAAATAGTCTGTATCTGGCATGCACACATAGGTGTGGAGTGTCATGGGTAAACTCGTAGCCTTCTGAGCTTCCCATTATCCCATGATCGTCGGGAAGAACACTGACCTCCAGACTCTACAGGTAGTGAAATCAAACCAGAGGTGAAGGCTGAAGAATTTTCTATATAATTTCTTGAATGTTTTCGCTAAATTTTGTGATAATGTGACTTTTATGTAAAGGCTTGCTATGCCTATGTTTTTGTGATTTGACTGCTCTACGAATAGTGCACTTGGAATATGTATAAATTAACAATGTTTTGTTAAACTATGTCACGCCCGGGATTTTCAAAATAATTTTTATGAAATTTAAATAAAAATTTTGCAATATAACGGCTGTAAATTGGTGAAAATTGATGAAAATACGAAACCTGTAAAAAGCATTTTTATAATTCTCATTCATTTGTATCAAATCCATCTCAACACTTTCTTTTCAACTCAAAATAGAGATATAACAATGATAAAACATTCAAAGCTCGTAGTTCATTCATTCCCCGACGTGAATAATGAACAAAAGACAAAATTTGCCATGGCCATGGGCTTTCAATATATTTTCCCAGGCATAGCTGGGTACAAGTTCCATAATAGTCAAACGTAATAAGACAGTCCATATACAAGTCCAAAATAATACATGTAATAGCGCTCACCTCACTTAATACATGTACTTCAAATTTTATTTACAATAGATCGTGGCATAAATTAAACAATGAACAATAGAGTCAAAAATCGACCTGCAGTCCAAAAAGAGTATCCTCAAATACTAAGCAGCTCTCAAACTAGGCCCCACAGAAGTCCCTGGAGTGTCTGAGGATTAGAAAAAAAGAAGATGAGTATTTTCATACCCAGTAGGAGAATCAAAATAAGTGAACCATAAAAGTTCACCCCGAAGCTGCTCTACAAGACAGTAGCAAACCATGAACCAGGAGAAGATAAATACAATCTCAATCAGAGTACTACAATTCCGCTGAGCTTTCTAAACTTACAAAAATTTCTTTTCACCTTACTTATGACAAAACACAACCTATCAAACTCTTATTTTCACATACATACTACTTACACTTACAATCTTACGTTTATTATCTTACACTTACACTCGATGAATAGAACTAATTAAATCTCAATTAGCTATATTGTTGAAAGGAAAGAATGCCACTAGGGCGTCACCTTGACCTTTGGGGAGAAACCTACGCGCTAAAAAGATTTCGAAGGCAAAGTACACCAGTGCTCATGAGGCACAAGATCAAATACTACTTACCTGAGCGCGCAAATGCCCACTCTCTGGGGCCATACAGGGCCAGCAAAGGCCTAAAAATGCCAATTAAGGCAGGAAAACTTACAAAGCCACTCTTGGGCAAAAAACTTACAATGCCACTCTTAGGCAGAAAACTTACAATGCCACTCTTGGGCGCACAACTTACGGTGCTCTCAACAAAGCATCAAAAATCCTAACTTACACAAACATTACCTCCAAGGTATGAACTACGTTAATCTTACAGGTGAAACTGACCATCCGTCAGTCGTCAACCAAACGGAATTTAATCAGTCAATCTAGCTAAGGACTCACTTTTATTATCAACTACATACTTTGATTATGTTGAAATTATAGTTTGTAAGTTATGCGGTTACCATTATGGTTCGCAAGCTTATCCATAGCTTATACCTAAGCTCTAATCATTTATGAGCCTATCTCTAAGATTCTAATCCGTTGAAATTGATAGTCACATATCAAACCTACGCACCTCATCTGCACACGTATAACTACTCATAGTTTTGGACTATACACCACCCATACATCTTACAACATGCTTTATAGCCTTTATAGCATGAAAACATAATTCTTACGTAAGTATAACAACCACTCATGCATTTAGCAAGAAATATAATTAATTACATAGGTCTTCTGCTCATCCATCTCTCCAAATCAAGAAAAAGTCATAATGTAAATGTCCAACTAATCAACTAACCAAAACACAAATAATTTTAATATACATGCATAAGGCCACTCTAATTAACCTTTGCACTTGACATCCTCCGCATTAATGTGCATCTAAGCATTATGCAATTAAACACCTTAGTCTTAGCATGCATCCTATCAAAAAAGCACGCTAGAGTGAATTTCTAAGGTTCAAAGTCTCCTACCTCGTCGTCCGGGCCAAAATTGATGTTTGGGCATACTACAAAGGCTGTGTTGGTGCACACTCAGCAGCCCACGCACCCCTACACTATGAGAGATGGCTCTGGGGTGGAAACTGCAGTGCAGGTCTCCAATTAATGCCCGCGGTTATGAACGTCTCTCACAACACTTGCACCGGTGATTCAGATGCCTGCATGCCCACAGAAGAATTTATATGAGCCCAACAACATGAGTAAGGTTTAGGCGCATAGTACGAGGGGGAAAAAGAAATGTAGCAGTGGTCCCGACCGTCGGCAAGGTGAACCAGTCACTGGGCTAATCTCTCTACAATTTTTTTTCTAATGGACAAACATGCAGAAAGGGCGAGATAAAATTGGAGAAGAGGAAAAGGGTATGTGAGGAGGACCCAAAGTGGGAGAGATGGCATTGGGACCGGCGAAAAATAGATCAAAATAGCGACTTTCGTCGGTCCCAGTAGCATTTTGGCCGAAAAACAGAGTAGGTCCACGAGAGGCTGTTGATCGGATTGAAAAAAATCCGATTGCATGGCATCCCAATAGTAACCCAAAGGCTTGGCAGAGTGGTTGCCAGCCAGAAAATAGCTCACGACGGCCAACCCTGCCGACTACAGTGGTGGTTCGGCCCAAAATAGGAAAATCCAAAAAAAAAACCTGCAAACGAAATCTCTGGAGATTGGGCCGACCGGAGTAAAATTGGGGAAAAGGGGTATACCTTCCGGTTTGTGGTGGCCAGGAGACCTCTCCGGTGAATTCTGGCAGCTCCGGTGACTTTCGACAGCTTTGGCGGCATTTCAACCCAAAAGAGCTTCTTCCCCAATTTAGCCGGCAAACTGATTTGCAGGGGAGGAGTCATGACAGCGGCCAAAGGTGGCAGACCAGCTCCACGGTGGCCGAAATGTTCGACTTTGGCAAAGGGGAGGGCGGGGGTAGAGCTCCCAGTGAAAACAGGGTGGGGGTCTCTCCTTTCTGCCGGCGGAATTTACTGTGAAGAACGCAAAACGCGTTTTACGTTTTGTGCTCTATTTTATTCCTTTTTCTTTTTAATATCAATTGTGCACCTCTACCTTGCATGTCTCCACTTCTTCTTCCAGTGCGAGAACTCCTGACACATGATGAACTCCCCCTTAAGAACACGCCTTGACTAAAACAACCTTACTTTTAATCTAAGAGCCCTAATTTAAGGAGCGAGCTTTTAATTAAAGCTCCGCAACCTTAACTTATGTGTTTAAGCTCTTGAAAACGTACAAACCTTTTCTACCTACAACCGAGGCTACGCACAACACTAACACATAATTATCGAAAAAAATAATACAGAAGCTTAAGGCAAATAATTAATTTCCCAAGAAGCAAATAAATAACCACATAAAAGTCGAGGTTATTTCACACCATGTATGATTGTGTTATATAAAAGTTTTGGTTGTGCATCAACTCGAGTTTTTATGTATGATTTATGTTTTTTTATGTATCTTTATTTTTGTGGTGATACGTACTGACGGCCATCACGTTCGATTTCATGTGTGATGTAACACATGTCGAGCGAAATAATAATTATGTGTATTATATCATATATTATTTAATGGCGGTCGTCACAGTCAATGACTCATAGACACCTATCAATCTAACCCTTAGTCATTTTTAATGGTGTAACTTTTTCTACAATATGAGTTTAATATGAAATTTTGGACTCAGAAATTAAACAAAAATATCTTCATAACGCCACCAAGAACAAATTAATTATAGTTCGTATGAGGAAGTTATGGTTGTCCAAAATTGGGATTTGGTGTAGTCAACAATTACTATTGGCAGGTTCATAGACGTGTTAGTATGTTGATCATTACAGCCAATTTTGCAGTTTCATTCAAAAACCACTCGGTTTGATAGTTTTAAACAAGAATGTATTCTTCTTTCCCTCATAAGTAACTTTGGAAGCCTTTAGACTCTGGAAATACCTCTCCAAATAAAAAAGGAGAAGATTATGGACTCTCCAAATCAAGAGAAATAAAAAAATGAGTATATTTCTGTAGAGATTAGTTGGCATCGCTCATGAGAAAGGATTTTTATGTCGTGAAATATGTTAGATTGTTAACTTTATATTGTGATTTAACATAGAATATGCATGTATGCTTTGAATTATGAAATCATTAGACATGAAAGCTTAAAAATAGAATTTTGTAAATTCCTGTCATGGTAATGTTGAGGAATCTGATTTTATGTTGGATTGCAAATCTTGATTTCATGATTTGGTTTTGAAATGATTGTATGAGGTATGTTTTGATTACTTAGATTACATAAAAACATGTAAATGATAATTTCTAAGATTTTGTCATGATTATGTTATGATAACATGTTTTTCTCATGTTTAATGATCAATTGATAGAACAAATCATTATTTATCATTATGGGAAGGTTATGGATGGGAAGGATCATGATATGGAGTGATTTTGGAAAGTCGAGGTAGTTTCTATTATTTCTTTCTGACCATTGACATGCCCATTAATATGTTGGTGATGTTGTCGATGTAATGAAGAAGATGACATACTGATATGATAAACATCGACATGTCAATGTGTTAGCGATAAGTCACCAGCATTGAGGTTGATGTCTTAGTGAGGCATCCATGAGGATGGTTGTCCTTTCCATCCCACTGTCGACAAGGGTTGATACATCAATGAGTTATCAATGGTCATCGATGACTTAGCCAACATGCCAATGAATCCACCGACAATAAGTTAGTTTTGGGTAATTTTAACAGGAATGTTATATGTGTTTGGTTATTATTATAAGATATAATAGCTTGATATTTAATACATGATATGCATGAGTATGTAATGAGTCCATTGACATGTCGGTAGTCTATTGACTGTAAACCGGTAATTGATATTTTTAGCATGAGTTGCTACTTGACATAAGCTATTACATTATAGAATGAAATTCTATGCCTGTATATGAGATAATATGATTATTCATATATAGGATGATATAAGCTATTATTAAGTAATATAATAGTATATTAAAGTGCATGTGTATATAATGTTGTGATTGATGATTGTTTGGGTATATGTGTCATTGTATGTGTCAAAATCCTTATAATGGATCACACCCCGAGACTATGGGATAAATACACTTAAGGATAAGAAGATCCCTATGTCTGAATGACTACTCAAGTAAGTCTTTAGCCACATATAGAAAGGATGTAATGATAAATATGACTAAGGACTTCCAGCTCTTTAAGGATGAGAAATATGTAGAACCACTTTTGTGGTCTTGGAGATGCGTTTGCATATACTAGAGCATTAAAAGATTACTAGACCCGCATAACACAATACAGGAGATTGTGATGATCATAGAAGTCGGGACTTCAACTACTTGGTTACATGGGCTCCTGTGAGCCTTCTTCATGATGTGGATAGAGCGGGCAGACCTCAAATACTTGAGGTTAGTGGTGAGTTGATAGCCTAGTGAGGTGAGGTTGTACTTTTATATGTGGCTACCGTATCATAGTGAACCTAATGGCTTGCACACTTACACTTATGGAACAAGTAACTCCTAAGTGATGTCATGTTGTGATTGCGAAATTATGAGAAATGTATTTGTGAATGTTATGTTTATTCCACTTATATATTGTGATGTTGATGTTTATTCCACTTATGTTGGGCGATGATGATATTTTTTATTGAATATGATAGTTGATAATTTTTGTGATAATGTCATGTAATCATGAGTATTGTTATTACATAATATGTATTTAGTTATCTTATTGAGTATATTTGTATACTCAACATTTATGTAGTGCATGTTCCTCGTGGGGTTAAAATTACTTTAGGACTTTGGATGTACGACAAGGATGATGTTCTAGGCCACTTGACATATTTAATCTTTTATTACTTTAAGGTAAATGATTTTAGGAATGTGAGTGTTAATTTATTTATATTTGTGTTTATCATGTTATTCAGACATGTACTCGGGTAAGACCCTATGTGATTTAATATATGATTTGACTTAGATTATTATTGTACTATGATTTTGTACTTATATATTCAAAAAATGGTTGACTCATACTGTCATACCCCTAGATAACATGTCGAATGTTTGATAAACAAGTTTTGAAAATTGTGTTTATGTTCTTTTATTTATAAAAATAAGTTTAAAAATCTTGAGCCATGACACAAACTAGCCAGTTGTGCTATTAAGAAATTTTTTTTTTACAAGCTCAAATCTTAAAAATGGAACCCATAAAGATGTTAAACTACTCAAAACTAAGAGTGAGTTTTATTTTTACTCTACCCTGAGCTTTTTCTATTGTTAACCCAAACATCGTATTGATAATTGGCAATCAACAATTGACAGTTAGTACAGTTGATAGTTAAAAGAAGATAGTTGATGGTCGATATTTGACAATCAAATTTATTACAATAAAGGGTATATAAGACAACATTATAAGTGACAATGTCTCCCTAAGTATAGAGGAAGAGGAGGCAACTAAGGAGGAAAAAAGGAGGAGGATAGAGTGGAAGAGAGGAGGAGGAGGAGGTGTGGGAGAAGAGGGGAGGAAGAGAAGGTAATAGTGGAAGAGGAGGTGAAGACGAAGTCGGATAAAGCATAGCTGGTGGTGAAGATGATGAAGTTAGTGGTGGAGGTGATAGAGTCGGCGACGAAGGTGGTGAAGTCGAAGTCGAAGCTACTGGAAATGAGAAACATTGAGTTGGTGAAGTTAAAAGGAAGGGAATGGAAAAATGGCATTTTAGACAATTTCATGCTACATGCATGGAGGTTTACATATGCATAGGGTCCTTTTTTGTATTACATGGGAGACATTTTGTGTAATATGTTGTCTCTTAGGGCTATTTTGGTAAATTCCTCTAGTATAAAGCCCATTTCTTCTTATTTTGCGGTATGCTCCCTCTATTTTGATTTTTTATTTACTATTTAATCTTTCTAGTAAAGCATCAATAAAAATGAACTTATTTGCCCCCTATGTTACAATTCAAGTCAATGCATAACTTCAATTTAACAAAAAGAAAGTGTAGAAATTAGTAATGTACACTTGCATTTCATTCCACCTTCTCATAGCACATATGAGCAATGAACCCATGCATGATGCATTTTCATTTTTTTCATAAAATAAGAATGCTTTAAATACTTCGTGTATGTGAATTGCAAGGTAAAAAATTATGTAGGAGAGGAATCACTCGACTGGAGAGAACTTAGATGGGGATTCCTTCCTTAAGAGTTTACCCCAACTCATACGTTATGTTTTTTTTGAAAAGTAACTCTAAAGATCTAAACTAGGTGGAATATGGCCAAACTCATATGCTAAAGAAATGACTTAACAACGTATATCAAACTAAGACTGACCAAAAAAATATGAGGACATTTTGGCTTCAATATCATGTTAGGAATAACAAATCAGACTTGCCCAAACGGAAAGACAGAGAGGGTAAATTATCCGGTAAATATATACAAATGTAATAATTTATCCCATAAGGTATTTTCTTTTGAGATTGTTAAATAGATAAAAGTAGTTAGAAGAAGGGGAAAATTATATAAATAATATAAAAAAAATAATTACCGAAATAATAGAGAGAGAAATATATTTACCGATATGATGTTCCTTTTTTGCCAAGTAGATGCCATCTAGGTGCCGGTGCCTATGTGGCTTTTTTAAATATTTTTTTCATAATTTCATTATTTAGAAGGATGAATTAGTACGCTTGCACTAATTTTGTCATTCTAAAGGACGAAATCAATAATGAATTGATTTTGTCCTCTCTTCTCTCTCCTCTTCTCTCTATCTTTCTCTTCTGTCTCTCTATTCACTCTCTCTCCTATCTCCCTATTCATTCTCTCTCTCCTCTCTCTATTCACTCACTCTCCTCTCTTTCGGCTATCTCTCTCCTCTTTCTCTCTCTTCTAAAAGACAAAATCATGAAATCTTTTAAAAATATATATTAATTTCATATTCACAAATACATTATATTTTATTTAAAATTTATTATTTTAATATATAACATATAAGTAAGAAAAAAATAAATTAAAATTTCTTACTTTCTCCCCATTTCTCCCACTCCTCCATAGAGCTAGGGCTCATGCTCCCACACATAAGAGACAAGGAGAGAGAAGGAGAAAGAGGAGAGGAGAGGAGAGAGAGAAGAAGAGAGATAGCCAAAAGAGAGAAGAGAGAGTGAATAGAGAGAAAGAGGAGAGAGAGAAAAGAGAGGAAAGAGAGAATAGAGCGAGGAGAGAGAGTGAAGAGAGAGAGAGAGAAGAGGAAAAATTAGTTAATTATTGATTTTGTCCTTTAAAGGATGAAATTATGAACTGTTTTTTTTAAAAAAAACCACACAAATGCCCTAAAAGAAGTCTTCCTATTGAGCACTTGGAATGTTTATTTAGCCAGCAAGTAAGAAAGGCTAAGGAGAGATCATCGTTCTCCCTTTCTAGCATACCATTTTGTATTTCCATAAGGTAACATCTTGTGCCATTCAACTTTGATGTTATGCACTTCTATCAAAATATTAACAAAAAACACTTATGCAAAAAAAAGATATTTTTATGTAGTTAAGCACTCAACTAATTAGATGAGGCATTTGGAGTACATATATTCCATATTCAGCAAATAAAAAAATTGTAATCCTCCTCATTACCATGGCTAAACATCTTGCGCCATTCAACTTTGGTGTTTAGGCACTTAATTAATAATGTGGGAGAGGTAAATGGCAAAGGAGTGCGATAAATTGTAGATAAAGCATGGCCACCAGCCCCCTTTGCTATTGATAATAACTGAAGTAAGTTAACATAATCCCGAGTTTATGTACGCCATTGTAAATTTAGACCTCACAAGTAAGGCTGTAAATGAGCCGAGCTAGTTCGTGAGTAAACTCGGCTCGGTTAGGCTCGGCTCGAGTTAAACTTGACTCGAATCAGGCTCGACTCGAACTCGATTCGAGCTCGAATAAGTTCAAGCCGAGTTTGAGCCGACCCCTGCTCGGCTCGAATAAAACTCGATGCTACTCGACTCGACCTCGAGCTCGAGCTCGAACTCGAATATAATTTTAAAATTATATATAAATAATGTATATATATGCATATTTTATATAAACATAATTGTTAATTTAAATACATATTTATAACATACTCCCCCCATTCTTAGATTAATAGCTCTATTTGATTAGTTCATTTTGAAAATTTTGATTGAGTTATTAATCTAAGATGAATGGAATATATAAAACAACATATAATCACATATTTATATACTAATACTATGTATCGTATTGATATATGAAACCCGTTTATATGAGTCAAGGCTCACTCACGACTATGTGAGTATAGGTGTCATACATCATCATATTACAATATAAGAACACACATAACTCGGGAGGTAGACTAGTTTATGTGTTCTTGCGCATTTGGATCTCGATCTTGCCTAAATAATTTTCTATTTTTTACATCTTTTTTAGTGATTATATGTACATAAAGAGAGAAAAATAATAATGTTGCATTTTTTTAGCATATGTAACTAAAACTTATTTGTCATAGTTTTCTTCTTTTATAGTGACTATAATCAAATATTCACGGTGTAGTCGTAATACTTGTTGAAGTATATTAATTAATATTTAATACTAAAAGTATATTAGTATATGTAATACTTCATATACTTTATATTTATATATAGATTATTTTAATTTTTTTAGGTCGAGCCCAGTTCGAGCCAAGGCTTATGATTTACTTATTCAAGTTCGAGCTCAAGTTCGAGCCAAGCTTTGAATTTCTAAATCGAGCCGAGCTTGAGCTAAAAGGTTTAAGTTTATTCGAGCTTCGAGCCGAGCTTCAACAGTTCGAGCTCGAGCCGAAATAGCCTAACACTCGGCTCAGCTCGGCTCGTTAACACCCCTACTCACAAGTCGTCGGACTGAGATTTTATCAACACATTCTATTAAAAGGGCGGGGATTGTGATTTAAACTTGCTTGCCTCATATAGGTGAGTCTCAACCAATATGTATTTGTATCAGTGATTACCAATACAGTACAGGGGGTGGTACACCCCACACACAAAAAAATCAATACAAATCCATAATATTGGTTGTGTCATATCTAAACGACTATATATATATATCAACACGCAATTAATTTGATCTCTATTTACAACAAAAGAAAAATTTTCCTAAAAAATACTTAGCCACAATTCAAACCTAATTTCTTCATAGATTTAAAGTTAAACAAACCAATTATACCATTATATCTATATTGATGAGTTTTGAATATTAAGAAAAATTGGCAATTATTTGAGATCAATAAGGATGGATCCATACATTTAAATTTATTTTTTATTAATAAAAAAGACAAAAAAATTTAAATTTTTTTCAAAACATCCATCAAGATACTACTTGTTTTTCAAACAAATAAATATTAAAATTTAAGTCAAAGTACAATAGTAATCTAGGTTAAATTTCATCATAAACTACACAAGGTCTTGCCCGAGTATATATCTGAATATCTTAAAATGCATAAATATAAATAGATTTGCACCACATGCCTATCTACCTTTAAGTAAGATATTATTATATAAGCCAAGTGGCTTAGTGTCACGGGTGCGAAGCTATGCCTAGCGTTCGCTCTCGTGATAGCCTGGCCGTACCTTACAATCAACAGCCAATTCGCTCCCACCTTGCCACTCGTATGCACAAGGAGAAACAAGGAACCAGCAACACAATGCCAACTCTATGCAAAGGGGCTCCACCCTATGCTATAATGCTCCAATCCATTGAAACAAGGCAAGAAGAGGTAAGGCTGAATAACCAGGGTCAAAAGCTGCCATGGCTGCCTTGTGCCCTCCCTTAAATAGGCTTAGCCCATGCCGAGTCCTAGTGCTAGTAGTATATACAAGTCCCACCTATAAAAGAGTTCCCTCCCTATCCAACTCTTTCCCCCTTAGGCAAGTTGCCCAACTTAAACTAGGAAACTAGAGAACTCCTTGTCCAGCTAGGAGTCTCAGTGCACCATGCCTTTAAAGAGTCGGGTCTTGATGGGAAACTGTTGCCCCGTCTCCTACTCGAGCTAGGAGTTGGCTGAATATGTTTGGATGAGTCCTGTCTGCCTTAGGAGTCCATCCCTAGTGTGATTGGCTCCCAGCTCGCCACTAGAGTCTTGCCCGCGCTAGGACTCTTTCTCAGCCTGCTTTGCAAGGCAGGCCATCGCTCTGGAAGCTGCTCCATCATGCATCCGCGCCCAAAGGGCGTCCTTAGCTTTTTGTTACCAAGGGCACTTGGTTATCTGTCGCCAAGCCTAAGGGGTTTCCTCCCCTTTTCTCTATGAGACTGATTGATGGGCTAACACTTAGCCACTTTGTCCTTACCGCACAACCAATTTTCTAATGGAATTTTAACCCTACGAGGTACTTGTATTACACAGATGTTGAGTATACGAATATAGTAGGATGGCTAACAAGAACCACATGCAATGATAGCATAATAACAATTCAAGTATCATATGCAATCATCAAACATATGCAATGACATAATCAAGAATCACTTAAACACTAAGACAACACTGAGGATTTCATCCTCAAATATATGTCACACAAGGTCGATTTGGTAGCCATATCTAGCAGTTCAATGACTCTCACTAGATAATGAACTACTCACAAACTTGACTTTAGCTTTTTCCTGAAGCCATGCCTTGCTCCATCCCTGCCATGGAGCAAAAGCTCGCAAGGGCTCATGGACCCAAGGGGTCAAAATATCAACTTCTATGATTTTCTAAACCTCCTATATTGCATTGCATTGGACAATTCATCTTTTAATGCTATGATCTGTTCGAACTAAACTCCCAGGCCAAGGGGAGCAACTCTATATATAACTCCTACTTTTGAAGAGCCAGAAGACATAATCATTGTGTATCATACCATTAAGACTATGTGGCTAAAACGACTCTTCGAGCCAACCATACACTAAGATCCTTTATCCTTGAGTGTCAAAATACAAAGGTCAACATCACATGGCTTACTTACACCAGTAAAATACATGCATAACATCATCTATTCATAAATCCAAATACAAGGAAAACCACATTATTGTATTACTTATAAACCTCATATATATCATTATAAATCATACTTGAAATTCCAAATATCAATATACCATTGGTGACTTCAATGTTGAGTCGGCCAAGGTGTCGATGACCATTGATGTCCCATGTACATGTAGAACCCTTACCAAAAGTGGGTTAACTATAGAAGCACACCTTACCGGTGCCATATCGATACATTAATCACACTACTAGTGACCATCCAATTTAACACCGACATGACATAGTGTGCGATGTTGCCAGTACTGTTCATCTTCCTCCCCTTCACATACTTTGACACCAATGTGTCATTGGTCATGCTAGTGATATGAAAGAAAATGACATAAACCATTTTAGCTTACCAAATGGTCTCAAAACAAAAACATGATACATCTTTAACTTGGACCACAATCCCTTTATGGAAAACTATGATTTTACTATCATATAATTATCATGAATTGAAAAACATACACATATCTGCATCATGGCATAATGCTAAGAAAATCTCTAAAGTCATCTACAAGATGCTTTTGCACTCATCAACATGCTTATAATAAAAACAAATCATCCATCCAAAACTATTAAATGATAACAAGGTTAGTAATCTGACATAGAATCATGAATCACAATGATCAAAGAAGCCTACAATCCCTAAGATCTTGCATTTTCTAAGTTTTAATATCATAGAAGGTTCAAGGTTAACAATCTATTATATTTTAAGAAATAAAAATTATTTTTTATGCGCATTGTCGACCAATCTCTGTAAAATTTTCTCCCTCCCTTAAATCTTCTTGATTTGAAGAACCTTTGATCTTTTACCTCTTGATTTTGAGAAGTTTTTAAAGAAATAAGAGTCTAAGGTGTCTCATAAGGTATGTATAAGGGAGAGAGGAAAAAATTCTAATATAAAAAACTATCAAATTGGGCAATTTCTGAACCACTTCGCAGAACTACCTGCACAACTGCACGCTCACTGACATGTTGGCCACAATATTGGAAAAAATGGTTTGACTTTGATGACTATATCTCCCTCATATGAACTCCGATTTATGTGTTCTTGTAGTATTATAAATATATTTTTATCTACTTTATTAAGAAAGTCCAAGGGTCAAGTCAATAACTGTCATCAAGTCATCAATACGTCGATAGGTCATTGATAATACTTTAAGTCTAACTTCGGAGAATCATAAGTTTTTCATCTAAATTCCTATTTGCACATTTTTAGCTGCATTTCAAAGCTATTTATGTTTGATTTCTATTTTTAGATGATAATTTATTACATTAAGAAAGCTTAAGAGTTATATTTATTATTTTTCATATGAACTCAAAAAATTCCCTAATGTAACAACTATAGAGGAAGTTATTTTATTGAGAAGACTTAAGGGTCAAACTCACTAATTTTTTTATGGCAAAGTATAAATTTTTTTTTTAAAAAGGTATTACAATGCATTTCATATAAAATTCTTTTTTTTTTCTAAATACAACACTTCATGCCTATGCATTTACTTATACATCTAACTTATGAGCTTTTATATAATATTAATCCATCTTATATTAAGTATTTTATTTAATTTAAAATAAATTAATTTTAGAACACTTTAAAATCGAATAGAGTAATAGTTTGCATAGCTTATATTTTTAATACATAATTATAAAGAGCCTAATATACCACCCAAATAATTAATTCACATTTAAGTATATTTATAACATTGACTTCTCTCATATAATAATCTTGCAAGGGGTGCTCACATAAGAATCACATAACCCCTGTCACCCCAAATCAATGTATATTACTTACTAATATTGATATTTTATATCAAACTTGTCATCAATTATACCTTGAGGATCATTAATATAATTATATATTATAAATTTATAATAATTTATAATATATATTATAAAATCCTATCATTTTGATGCATAGCAAGTGTATCATTAATGCATACGTCTTGAAATTAAAATCCAACAACCCGCAGTGCACGGGATTAACAAATAAAGGGATTCAATTAAATAAGAGGGGACAGCGGTGAGCCGGTGACTAGGGGTTGCCGCGGGAAGGAGCTAAGTACAATTAAACATAATGGCAGGGAGGGAGGGGACAAAGAGAAAGAAATCTAATTAAGAATAAAATTATCAACAGAGCGGTGGGAATGGCGATGAGGGGACGGGAGCGAGAGTGACCGCCACAAACAGAAAAAAGGCTCCAAAATTCCGCGCAGACTCCAGAGAGTGAGCGAGAGATAGCGGCGATCCGCAGATCCAGATCCGGAGCTCCGCCTCCTCCTCTCTCCGCCGCCGCCGACGCCGACGCCGCTGCCGCTGCCGCTGCCGCTGCTGCCGAAAGGTGAATGCTTTCCTCCGTCCTCGCCCCTTGCCGTCGACCCTCTGCCCGGTTTCTTGTCGGTGCTTATGGATTTTTTTGTTTTTTGTTTTGTTTTGTTTTTGTCGGTGGGATCTGCCGTGATTGGGTTGATTTCGCATCTGCTTCAGCAAATGTGGGGGTTTGGTTGGGTTAATTTCGTGCGCTTTGTTTGTTTGTTTGTTTCGTTTATAGCTCAATTGCAGAGTGTTCTGGATTGAATTTTTTGCAAATGCGTGAGCTTGGGTTTGCTGTTTCCTGGTGGTCATAATTAGTTCAATTGGGTGAATTTTTTTAATTGGATTTGGTTCTTTTTTTTGCTGAATTTTGGTTGAATTGTTTGGATTTCATTGCCTGTTGATAAATTCGCGTAATTCTTTGGATCAGTGTAATTGTAGTGAAGAGAGCTTATTACCGTGCATAAGCTCCGGAATCGGCCATGTCGAGAAGGCCTGTGAACCCCTCTAGGCGCTTCGCCGACAGTGGCAGTGTTCCTTTTGCGAGCACGTTACACCAGAAATCACGTTCTTCTCCGTTGCTCTCAATTGGTCTCGTTCTCCTGGTGATTGTCCTTGTGCTCCTTTCTATTTACGCTGATCTTTTCAGATCTTTGTTTTGTTATCTATGGTAGCGATTTATATTGTCCAGAACCTGAGTTGTGCTGGGTTTTACATTGCAGGGTGTATTCCTTCTTATAGGCTATTCGTATAGTGGACCAGGTCTGAACTTTTGGAGCCCCTTGATGCAAAATTATATTCCGAAGCAATTGGAAACTAAATCATAGTCTTACACTTCCTCTGTCCCATATTAATTGTCTGGACTTGAAAACAAATCTTGTAGGACAGTAATTGTCCTATTTCATGGTATCTTTCTCATTGTAATTAGTGGATGGAGTAAAAGGGTTAATAAATTGGCTTCCTTAAATATCTCATGTTTTCAAATGTGGACAAATAATATGGGATGGAGGGAGTATATGCTAATAATGTGATGATCTGCTAAAAAGAACGTGGCTTCACTTAGGAACAACTTTACTTTCCTTTTTATTAATGATTTAAAGTAATGTCCACTTTACAAATTGACTGACGTTATTACTTTCATGCTGCAGGTTTATTTGGTGTGGACAAGGAATCTATAAAGGCTGATGGTAAGCACATTTGTCTCTCTTTATACAGAACAAGTTTGCTTCTACAAATCCTCTAACTAATTACTGTTTTATATGATAAATAAACAAATAGATAGTGCAAAACAGTCCTACCATACGGTTAGTTGGCTGTATATAGCAAGCTTCTAACTGTGGCAGCTTAACTTATTTATGGGCACTTGTTCCTGCAGCTGTCCATCGTGTTTGGATTCATGAAAAGTCTGGCACTGTGCTACTAGCTCAAGCTAGCACTTATGATGAAGACAATTATATATTTGCATCCTTGAGCTGACAACTTGAGTCTTCTTTATAATATTCCACTTATGAATAGAATGCTTAGAAATTGCAAAGGACTTGCTGCAGGTCTGCCTTATCACAAGAAAACGTAGCATAAGATTGTTGGATGTTCGTTCTTGAGTTTCATATATTCTCATGCTTAAGATTTCTATATGCTTATGAATGCAGGTGACCTATCATGCACATTAGAAGTTCAAAGAACAATACCCATTCTTAAAAAGGTTTATGGTGACAGCATGCACAAGATTTTACATGTGGGTCCTGACACTTGTTCAGTGGTTGGTAAATTATTGAAAGAAGAAGACACTGAAGTTTGGGGTGTGGAACCATATGATTTGGAGGATACTGATAGTAGTTGCAAGAGGCTTGTGCGCAAAGGTGTTGTCCGCGTAGCTGATATCAAGTTTCCCCTACCTTACAGGGCAAAATCATTTTCTCTTGTTATTGTGTCGGATGCACTGGATTATTTGTCTCCAAAGTATCTTAACAAGACTCTTCCAGATTTGGCGAGGGTATCCATGGATGGTCTAGTCATCTTTGCTGGTAATTCCCATTTATAGTTAATATGTGGCATTTTTCATGTAGTTTTTTAAGTAGTTTGGAATTTTTTTATTTTTTATTTTGGGGGGGGGGGGGGGGCGCGGGCATGAAATGTGAAAATTTTTAGTTCTAAGTTTTGCTGTATTAAGTCCTAGCTACAAAGTTTTACATTTTTCTCTGCATTTTAAAAATTTGGTCTATGGGTACTGCTTTTATGTTGCTTATGTCTACTATCTTGTAACTATTTAGTGTAGGACTTTAGCTGAGGATGCAATATACACTCATTATGTAGGCAATGATGTTGTCAATACATAAAGCTCTATTTCCGCATTAATGCTTGCAAGACTGCAATTCAGTCGGGGTATTGGTCTGAAGTAATTATTAAAGCCATGAAGATGCAAAGTAGGGAGATTGAAAAGACAAAAAAAATGCTAAATGTGAAGGAATAAAGAAGCATTACCATATGTAGATTTTTTTTAACAGTAAGTAGTGGCTATACCTTTCCAAAAAATGCAGCAAAAGGTAGTTATTTTCAGTTAGCATTGGAATTTTTGATGTATTTGAAATTCTACTAAGCTGAAATGGGCTGCATGTCGAAACATAAGTTTAGTGTTACAATGTCTACTGCTTATATAAATTTGAGTGAAATTTAAATTGCATTTTAGACAAGATGATCTTGCACCTTGATCGTGGCATGGCATGAGAAAAATGGGGTCGGACCATAGGAGAATGGGACTGAAGACTCCTTGGAACTTTGTAAATCTATATGTTATGCCTTAGATATGGACTTTCAGTAAGATCACCTTCTATGTGGGAAAATTGAATTTGAACGTTTAGATCAATTAGAGAATAAGGTTAAAAAATATGAAGATTGAAAAGACAAAAAAAATGCTAGATGTGAAGGAATATAGAAGCATTACCATATGTAGATTTCTTTTTTTACAGTAAGTAGTGACTATACCTTTCCAAAAAATGCAGCAAAAGGTAGTTATTTTCAGTTAGCATTGGAATTTTGATGTATTTGAAATTCTACTAGGCTGAAATGGGCTGCATGTCCAAACATAAGTTTAGTGTCACAATGTCTATTGCTTGTATCAATTTGAGTGAAATTTAAATTACACATTAGACAAGATGATCTTGCACCTTGAACGTGGCATGGCAAGAGAAAAATGGGGTCGGACCATAGGAGAATGGGACTGAAGAACTTTGTAAATTTATATGTCATGCCTTAGATATGGACTCTCAGTAAGATCACCTTCTATGTGGGAAAGTTGAATTTGAACGTTTAGATCAATTAGAGAGTTAGGTTAAAAAATATGGAGTCCAAGTTCAACTCCATAATCATTTGAGACATTGTGCATCATTATCTATGGAAGATCTGTCTATTTGCTAAAGCTAAGTTCAATCTTTTACCTCAATTTTGTAGAAACAACACTGGAAAAACAATATGGTTGTATAATGCAAGGTTAAATAATATGTTTTTACTATTTTTAATTTCTTATGAAACATTTCCTTTTAATTACGTTGTGGCTTTGGGCTTAAATTTTGATAGGATACCTGATTGTCCATATATGACCAAATGTATTCAGCCTAAAAAATGATTGATTCCTAGTGAATGTAATGAGCATATTGCCAAGTGAAGCAACAAATTTGAGTTCTCGGTGACAGGAAGTTTGTATATTTTATATCAGTGTATTTAAAACCCTTACTGCCTAAAATTTAAGACAATGTTCACATTAATTTGTGTTGAACATTGGTGAATGATGACATCTGAGTTGCTAATGGTGGCTGAATATGGCGGTTGTTGCTTTTGGTGTTTTCCATTATTAGTTCTGCATTTTTGTACTTTATACATCTACTTGAGTTCTATTCATACATGTATGTATGTTTGTTTCTTTTTGTGTGATTTTGAATTTTTGGATTCATATTTCCCCCCCTATTTTCCATTGACTATGTCTCAGAATATATTGTTATGTTTTAATAACACTTTTTTACTAGCTAAATTGGACCACCATCTACAGAAGATGCATGAATTTTATGGTGTTTTTTGACTCAAAGGTGAAAAAATTAATTCTTTTGAATTTCTATTTGTAGGTTACCCTGGTCAACAAAGAGCCAAAATTGCTGAGTTATCCAAATTCGGGAGACCTGTAAGTAATATGGTTTTAGGATTCAAATTTTTTTATCTGCTGGTCATGATGCGAAATGATGAGTTAAGTCTATAATCACAGTGATGATAGGTAGCTGCTAAATCCTGCGATTTATCTTTTGAAGATGGAGATTGCATGATAGTACTGCATGGACTGTTTAACTTTGTTAGTTTCTTATAACATTTCACCAAATTTGGCCTTTCGTGTACTCTTAAAAAGATTATTTCTGTAGAAATGTGATTTTAGGCAGCAACAATTAAGAGTTCTTTTATATGATGCAGAAGTAGAAGCATCTCTGGGCATTTATAATTTGCCCGAATTAACGAGCAACTTCATTGCAAGGAAAAAAATAATTAACACCCATTCATCGCTACAAAAAATGACATAATGCTAAGCTGCTAGCTCATAAATTTCGTTTGGATTTTAGCTGTCTACAAAGCTTTGAATTAACTTATCCTGTCAAGTAATATCTTTCTATTTACTGTTATTCCACTTTCTTTATGTACTTCATTCAGAGACAATTATTGGATTGCAGAGTCAAATACTTAAGGGACTTTCATGTGATATTAGATTATATTATTTCAAATGTGTATTCTGTCTGTTAATGGGATCTAATTAGTTTTCCTGCATTTCTTTTCACGTTCATCTATTGGCTGAACTGTGATTTGATGATTTCTATTCAAAATCTCTTAACATGATGCCACCATGTGTGGCCTTTGCTTGATTCTTGCCACCCATCCTCATAAAAGCAATCATTGTCCTGCCAATCTTAAGTTGCTGAGGAAGGTTCTGCCCTCCAAAAAAATAGATACAGAGGAAGGAATCTTAAGTTGTCAGTTCCTTTATCTACTTGTTAGTGTGTATATATATATATATATATATATATATATATATATAGACACACACATATGTGAGCTCTTTTGTAGAAAATGCATATATGTAAAGCTGATGACTGATAAGATCTGTTCTCCCGCTGACATTCACGCCTGGTTTTTGTAAAGGCCAAATTGAGAAGCTCATCGTGGTGGATCCGCTACTTTGTCCAAACTGGCCTGGAGGAGAACGAAGTAGCAGCCAAGAAATTCGAGCAGGCTACAACCAAGAGAGGGTACAAACCAAACTGCCAAGTGTTCCACCTCAGTTCATTCCACTGATTCTTTGGTGGGGCTCTTCGTTCAGCAAAATGTCTGCATCGTGACTCCCATCTTAAAACTCGTTCCCAGTTGGGTAAATCAGATTGGTGTACGAGATCAGCTGTTCACTAGAATATTTATTTATGTTGTTTAATTAAATTTTTGCCAGGTATGCAGACTTAATTTTTTGTGAATGTAATTGCTTAAGTGGGTTTAATTTGGTGGACTTAGCAAGAGAAACGATCTGATGCTTGCCTAGAAAGATCATTTATTCACTTATTGTTTTTTTTTTAACAAGATGAACAATCGATGATTATTTTGTGGGTGTAATTAACGAGACGTGTGTATCATTTGTTAGTATAGGCCTTGTTGCTGTTCACAAGAAAAAAGTTTAGAGCTAAGAGGAGTTCCATCTCAGCTTCTCCTCAACGATCGACCCCATGAACACCCTATGCGCTCGGTCAATCCCCCTACCATAGGTAGCAAAGTCGTCTACTTGTGTAATTATTCATGAACTCTGTTGTGCATCAATATCTTAGCTATATCTATCAAAATTATCTTTAACAAATTTGGAGACAACCTTAATTATATGTGTGAAGGACAACGTTACGATACTTATTTTATGAATAAATATTGTGTTAGATATGTTGTAACCGATATGTTTTGAGCAAGTTCTGATCAAAAGATGAATAAGCACAGCCGGCTAGTTTTTCTCGTCATTTCTTTTATTGCTCAATGTTCGACCAAAGAGTCAATAAGTTATGTCAATTTGTGAGTGTAACTGCTCAAATGTTCGACTTCTTTCATGGTAGAATTTTTTGACTCATACATAACGTAGAACAGAAGGAAGTAGAACGTTTGACCTTAGTCCTCACGACAGTTTTCAGATTGAGTTGGTTTTCGATTCCAATTTTGAACCATCCCCCGAATCGACTTGCGAATAGAGTAATCTTGCGTCTTTTCTAAGAGAGTTCTGCTTAAGTAAAAAAAACCCTAGAGGATGATTTCCGATATCACAAAGCTTTGTTTGCCCAGTATGATTTCAGTTTTCAATTCCTATTCTTTAGAATTGAATCACAATCATCTATGTGAGTTCGTTGATGACATTTTGATAACAGCTTGCCAAAAAGTATTTTCATACTATTTACAGAAATTTGAAACTTTTGTTTTATTAGAATTTTCTGGTAGATACATAAGAAGTTGAAAGTGCAATAACTAATGAGCATATAATTGATTCAGGAAATATTCGCACAAAAGATACGAGTTAAGGGAATTAGCAATTGCAAAGTGAAGTGAAGATCTTTTTCGTTAAATCAAGGGGAGTGTTAATAGCAAAGGTGATCTGTATCATTTATTTCTACAGTAAGAATTTAAGGTTAGACTAGGTCACGTAGAAAATCTTTGTTTGTAATGTGTGCTAATTAATTAAATATTACTTGTAGTATCTAACTATGGTCATAATCCCCAACTGATTAATTTTGTTATTGATTATAATATTTTGTAAAAGTTGTAATCTAAGTTAAATTGTAGAGTTAGAGATTTTATTGACAAAAATCACAATTTTCTCTCTGGAGATCGATCATATTATTGGGCAATCAATCAGGCCATCGATTGATCGGTCGATGTGAGTGGTCAATTGGTACTCTGCACGGCTATGTAAAGACCACGATAGCGATTGATCACCCCAACGACGATACAGTTCCAAAGTCCATTTTGGATAAGGATTTTTTAAATTGATTTTTTAAGTCATTTTCTTTTCTAGGAGTCTTTATTCCGTATTTCTTTGATTATTTAGGGATTTTATGAGTTATTTTTCTTAATTTTGATTGGTTAATCATAAAGTATTTAGAGATTAGCTTCTTTTATTTACAATTATATCATTAGGATTGTATAAAAGTTTGGCTCTTTCATGGAGGTCATACTTCTATGTTTTTTCTGATATATTGAAGAAGAGATTATTGCTTTCTCTTTTAGTTTACCTCTATTTTCTCTAAATTTTTCATTGAAATTTGCGAGAGAGGAAGGTTGTGTGCGCATGTAGCCAGATTTGTCGAATGACATTCATCCCATCAATTTAGCTCTCACTTGGTGGCCCTGCACAAGTCTAACATGCCGCTCTAATGCTGTGAATGATGTGTTACTTAAATTGATGAGATCATTGATCACGATAAAGAAGCAAAGTTGTCACGACAGGTTGAGCAGTTAATAGTACACATGGCTCATTTGACGACCGTCATTGCTCACCAAAACCTTAAGTTTGGCTCAGCCCAATGACCAAGTTGAAGATGTTGAGCCGAAGGTTGATGTCGATGGCGAAAATCCTTTCACAAATGCTACCTTGTATGGTGACGATGAAGTAGACTAATTGCCTTGCCACGAGGCCATGAGCGCTAAGGAGACTGGAGGCTTACATGTCCCTGAGATGAGATGATATGCCAAATCAGTGCTGGGAGGTTGATTTGAATATTGACATCCATGAATTTCATGAGAGGATGCAGCCAAAGAATTTCTAGATTGGGTTGCCAATGTAGAAGATATCCTTGACTTCAATGAGGTTATGGAAGACAATCGTGTTCCCTTGGTACGACTCGCTTTCAAGATCGAGTAGTTGCATGGTGGCAACAAATTAAATATACCAGCACATGCCAAGTTAAGCCAAAGATTGTTGAATTAGAGAAATTGAAGAAGCATATAAGGCAAGACTTTCAACCCTACAACATTGATGTATCAATGATTACAAGACCTACGACAATGGTCAAAATTGGTGGATGAGTAAGTAATTCTACCAATTGTTACACCATAATGACATGACTTAATCGGAGGAACAACTTGTGTCTTTTATATTGGAGGTATGTGTCAAAACCTTAAAGATGCCTTGAATTTATTTTATATTTTTTCCTTTTCATAGGCACATTCTAGAGCACTCTACTTAGAAAAATAGCAAGGCCCCATTGGCTGCCGCTTTATGATGACCGGTGATACTTCTCTAACCACGCCAATTGCCACCAATTCCGGTAGTGTGCAAGCCCCTTCTAAGGCTACACCTCAAGATACTCAGAACATCACCAATGTCTTTACAAGCGCTAGTCCAAAGTGCTTTAGATGTGATGGAATAAGTCATAGAGTGGCAGATTGTTCTTGCAATAACTGGAATGGTAAAGATAGTATGATGAGAATGCCAAGCTTGATAATGTTTCTTTTGATTATACTAATCCTATATATGATGAGGAAAAATCACCAAACAAAGAGATAGTAGAAGGTGATCATGGAGAAACTTTGGTGACACGTCTCCTTTGAATTGCCCCGAAGGGATTGAAGGGTGATCGTTGCTTGAAAATAATATATTCTACACTAATTATACTATTGGGAGCAAGGTTCATCATCTTGTGATTGATTGAAGAAGTTGTGATAATGTGGTAGCTGAAGAGCCAGTTCAAAAGCTTCAATTGAACACTACACCCCATCCCCATCCATACATATTTTCTTAGCTAAAGAAAGGAAGTGACGTACAAGTCTCTAAAAGATGTATAGTCCCTTTCTCTATTAGATCTACAAATAAAGATAAGATATGGTGTAATGTTGTTGCTATGGATAATTGTCACTTGGTGCTTGGGCATCCTTGGCAATACGATCGATGTGTGATGCATGATGGTCATAAGAACACATATAGTTTTGTTTGGAATAGCAAAATAATTATTCTTCTATCCCATAAGGATGTGGTGGTTAAACCCCAAAATAACAAAGAGGTGACTCTTTTGTTTAGGGAAAATGTTCTTGAGGAGTTTAAGGGAAATGATGTTGTCTATGTTTTGGTTTCTAAGAAGGATAATGGAGGTGAGGATATTCCTTAAGAGGTTAAACCTTTGGTGCATGAGTATTATGATATTTTTCTAGAATCCCTACCTGATGGATTGCTACCCCTTAGAGATATCCAATATTAGATTGACATTTTCCCTATATCTATACTCCCTAATCATCCCCATTATAGGATGAGTCCCAAAGAGCATGAGAGCTTTAGTGACGAGTCCTTAAGTTATTGAGTAAATGACATATTATAGAAAGTATGAGTCCATATGTTATGCCAGCTTTGCTTACACTTTGCTTATACTAAAGAAAGATGGTAGTTGACATATGTGTGTGGATAGTAGATTCATTAACAAGATAACTATCAAGTACCACTTCCCTATTCCTTACCTTGATGATTTATTTGATTAGTTGAGTGGTGCTTCTATATTTAGCAAGCTGGATTTGAAAAGTGGTCATCATCAAATTAGAATCAAATCGGGTGATGAGTAAAAGACAACTTTCAAGACAAGAGAAATGTTATATGAATTGTTAGTCATACCTTTTGGGTTGTTAAATTCCCCTTGCACATTCATGAGGGTGATAAACCAAACTCTTCAACTATTTGTTGGTAAATTTGTGATGATATATTTTGATGATATACTTATTTATAGCTCTGATATTGATTCTCACTTACAACGTCTACAAGATATTTTAGTTGTTCTTTGTAGGGATAAACTTTTTGTAGCTATTAACAAGTATTTTTTTCATGCAAGATTTTGTACCCTTCCTTGGGTATGCTGTCTCAAAGGATGAAATGACTGTAGATGAAAGTAAAGTTGTTGTAGTGAAATAATGGTCAAGACCTACTAATGTACCTGAGGTACGACATTTCTATGAGTTAACTTCTTTTTATTGGAGCTTTATTCCTCATTTTAGCATCCTTATGGCTCCTATTACTGATTGTATGAAGTTAAAAGTGCATTTGTTCTTATTAAATAAAAATTATTAGCCTTACCTAACTTTGCCAAGCCTTTTGAGTTACATTGTAATGCTTCAAAGGTTGATATTGGGGCTATCCTAAGTCAAGAGGGTCGTCCAATTATTTATTTCAATGAGAAATTATCAGGATCACGAGGAAGGTATAATGCCTATGATGTTGAGTTTTATGTTGTTGTCTAAACTCTTCAATATTAAAAGCATTATTTGATTCATGTAGAGTTTATTCTTTATTTTGAACATTTTGTTCTTAAATATTAATAGCCAAGAGACATTGTCTGTTAGACATACATATTGGGCATCATATTTGCAGAAATTTACTTTTACACTTAATCATAAATTTGGAGTTCAGAACAAGGTCACAAATATCTTGCATCGTCAAGCATGCTTACTTACTAGTAAGCGTACTCATAGGATTTGATTTACTTTAAGAGTAATTGGTCACTTATCCTTTCTTTACTAAAGTTTTGTCTGAACTTGTGGCATGATAGAAATATTATTTGTTGCATGATGATTTTCTTTGCAAAGACAATTAATTATGTGTTTCTACATATAGCCTACACTTGAAGATCATTAAGAAGTTGCATAATGAGGGTCATATGAGAAAAGATAAAACTTTTCAACTTGTTTCTTCTTATTTCTAGCCATCTATGCACAGGGATGTGTCCTATATGCTATGTTGCTAAATGGACATCTACTAATGTTGGGTTATACATGTCATTGCATTCCTTAACTCAGCCATTGTCCAACATTAGTATGAACTTTGTTCTTAGATTACCTCATACTAAGAGAGGATAGGATGTAATTTATTTGGTTGTTAACAAATGCTCAACGATGGTATGTTACATTGCTTGCAAGAAAACCAATTATGCATCTAATATTGCATTACTATTCTTTCGGGAGGTATATCATTTACACGAGTTACCATTGTCTATTGTTTCTAACATATATACTCATTTTTTAAGTCATTGTTTGGCATTCTATGTAGAAACTGACACATACTTTTCTTGATTTTAGTAGTGCTTATCACACACAAACATATGAACATACGGAGGTAGTCAATAGATCTCTAAGGAACTTATTGAGAAGTTTGGTTGGTGATAATCTTAAATCTTGGGATCAATATTTATATAAGGTTGAAGTTGCTTATAATGGAAGTGTGAATTGAAGCACATACTTTAGTTCTTTTACTGTTATTTGTGGTTTTAATCCTTGATTTCTATTAGATTTAGATCCTATTCTAAATGTGAAGAGTTTAAATGTCTAGGTTGAAGTCTTTATATCATACTTCTAGGATATTCATTTTGATACTTATAAGACATTGCAGGTGTCTAATGATAACTATAAGACAACTAGCAATTTAAAAAGAAGACGTGGACTTTAATGTTAGTGATTTTGTGTGTGCTATTTTGACCAAAGACAAATTTTCAATTGGGGAGTACATTAAATTATGAGCATAAAAAGATTGGGCCTTTGGAGATTATTCAAAAGATTAATTCTAATATTTATCGTCTCAAGCTTCCTAGCTACATTCATAATTTTGATGTTTTCAATGTTAAATATCTCATTCTTTACCTTGGTGGTTCATTAGATGATGATTTTGTAAATTCGATGGAGAATTCTCTTGAGCAAGGGGAGGATGATGTACATCAGTTGACATTGAAGTATATGGAGCATTAGGATCGCACAAAGAAAATTCATAGTTTCTCTTTGGTGATTGATTGACATTATTAGGTGATCGATAGGTCCATCAATCAATCGGTCGATAAGAGTGATCGATCGGCACTCTATGCAGCTTAGTGTCAAACGAAGCTGAGAGTATTGACAATTGATCAGTCATGATAGTGATCGTTTGCCCCAACAACAAAACGGTTAAAAAGTCCATTTTGGATAAGGATTTGATTCAAAATTGATTTCTTTTAAGTCTTTTACTTTCCAATGAGTCTTTATTCCATATTCCTTTGATTATTTAAGGATTTTAAGAATTATTTTCATTAATTTTGATTGGTTAGTCATAAGTTAGTTAGATATTAGCTTCTTTTATATACAATTTTGCTATTAGGATTTGTATAAATGCTTGGCTCTTTTATGGAGTCTATAATTCTGTATTTTTTTATATATATATTGAAGAAGATATTATTAGTTTATCCTTTATTTTCTCTTTATTTTACGTGAATTTTCCATTGAAATTTGGGAGAGAAGAAGGTTGTGTGCACTTGTAGCTAGATTTATTAAACAACGTTTATCACATCAATTCAGCCTAGATCACAAACCTAGTAGGAACACGCTTAGTGTGATACACATGCCAACAAAGTTTCAACTTGTCTTTTAGATTGCAGCATGTGGTGCACAAAACATGAATAACATTTATATAATTCAACACCAGCCAATTTTGAAATGTGTACTCTTACAATTCTTCACCAGATAGGTGTTCACCTTTTTTAAGCTAAAGAGAAAAGATTAATGCCAAAGTTTCTCATTCTCATCCTTTCTTTCCATCTCTACTAATGATATGCTACCTCATAGTTTTCGTTGTAGTTTTTAAGAAACTGATAATACTCCCAGCAAGACCCTTCAACTACATTTTAATTGGTCATATAGGCCTCAATAAACTTTGTGTGAGACCTACATGTTTAATCCAACAAAACCCAGCTGACAAGTTGTTTTTGAAAAATTTATTGCATGTATATAAATATGCTAGTTTTAATCCATGATTTTGCGGCTTGCATGACTTATATCCTTCATGAGGCATGGGTGTCTGATAGGACTGCAAATATGAAGGGCTGGCTTGATACCCCTACCCGTAAAGTTTTGGGTTTGGGCCATAAAAACCAAGCAGAGGGCCCCGACCAAGCTTTAAATGTAATGACCTGACCTAGGCTGGGCCCACAAAATTACCAATAGAAAATTTTCCTTTTCTTGAACCAGAAATCATCGTCTGTGTGCAAGAGGTACAATGTTCGTCTACGCACTACGGAGCTTCAAGGCTTCCTCGTACGTAGACTTAGGTTATAACAAACGCATACACACAACGAAGCTTCATAGTTCGCCGTGAGTAAAACAGAATAAAACGTATATTTATAATTAATTTGGATTGGGCCAACGTTGCCTTGCCGTTGGTTGCCTACGTATGTATTGGATATTATTCCAACACAATCGGATCCGAACGTAGTTTTGCCTAACAGCTACTACATACATCAGACATCACAAAATTATATACGTTAAAATACATATATACTAAAATTGAATCGAAATTATACTGAAACTCGTAATCTATCGGAGTAAAGCAGAAATTAATAAATCAACAAAATCGTACATCTCGCTGTACCACTACGTCTCACTCTATCACTGAGCCGAGACCGAAAACACATATTACATGTCTCGCTCGACCCTAGAGCGAGACCACACACGTCATAGCATATAAGCGTACATCATGGCATATAAAGCACACATCATGACGTATAGGCACACAACATGGCATATAGGCACATAACACAACAATCATATAAATTGTAGCATAACACACATCATAACTGGCACATGCCATTCTATAATTAAAATGGGAGAACAGGAATGCTTACTCCCATCATGTCTCGGAAGGTATCGATATCTATGGACAGAATCCCGTCTTGCTCCGGGTCTCTTTTTCTTATTCTGGTGTTCGGGTAGGGCCTCTCTTAGTCTCGGGGAATTTCCTCCTTATAAGATCGTCAGCTCAGAAAATGGAACCAACCATCGCGTAGAACACCTTTGATTTAGTCAAGAACGCCTCTTGAATCGACTAAATCGGAGTTAAGATGGCTAGAAACAGAGAAAATGAAGTTGGTTGGTACGGGTAGAACCTCTCCTTGTCTTGGGATGTTTCCTCTTCATACGATCTCTAATTTAGAAAACAAAACCCTCCATCGCGTAGAACATACTCAATTTAGTCAAGAACGCTTCTTGAATCGACTAAATCGGAGTTAGGATGGCCAGAAATAGAGAAAACGAAGTTAGTCGATGCTCCAAGGTAGCGGGCAGAACCTCTCCTTGTCTTGGGGCGTTTTCCTCTTTATACAAACTCCAACTCGAAGAAAGGACCGCTCCATTGTGTAGAGCACACTCGATTTAGTAGGAAACGGGTCTTGAACAACCTTAATCGGCCTCAGAACGGTCAGAAACGGGGGAGGAGAAGTTCTGACTCAAAACAAAACGGAAATGGGGGTATAAATAGACCCGAGCCACCGAAACCGCGGTGCGGCGCCGCGGGTTTTGGGCAGCGGCACCCGCAAAACAGCGTGGCACGCTGTGGGCGCCCACCGATTCGTGCCCCGTGCACATGGCGACTGCTTGTCGCGGCCGCATGTTACGCGCGCCGCGCGCACACCTATTTTTTATAATATTTTTTTATATAAAATCAAATCTTCAAACGCGCGTATCTCCCTACCCCGAAATCGGATTCGTGCATTCTTGGTACTGTTGGACACGTATCAACGAGCCCTTCGATACTAACCCACTTAAAGCAATAAATCATGTTCTTTATAAGTAGGTCCTACCTATATTGCACGTTTCTCAAATATCGTAACTTTCGGTCCCGACCTCCGTTTCACCCGTTCTTTGATTCGTTATGTTCGTTTCTTCGAGTTCTACTCAGTACGGAGGTTTCAATGGTTAAAACTATCTATAATTTATTACAAAAATTACTAATTACCTCTAACCCCCTTGGTTAGACGTAATCGAAAAGCGGGGTGTTACATTAAATATGAAAGCCCATTTAATTTTGGGTCAGGCTCGGGCATGGGCCAAAAAAACTTGAAAGGCCCGGCCCATAAAATTTTGGTCTGACTCCCATTCCCCGTTTTGACTCCCCAAACCCAGCTATAAAACCCTACACAGAAAACCCTAACCCGGACTCCCCGTTTCGACTCCCCTCCCCACAGCTGAAACCCTTATCATCTCTCGGTTGCTCTCTCCACTACTCTAAAACTGCTGTCCTCTAGCCTTCTCGGCTCTCGGCTCTTGTCTCTCGCCTCACTATCCCAACTCGAAGTCTGAAATCTCCTATCGAGTCTCCACCACTCTAAAACTATTTTCCTCTAGCCTAAGTAGTCTTCTCGCCTCGGTTCACACTTCTCACTGATCGGCTCTCCAACTCCAATTGGCTCTCCAATTGCCTCTCAAAGCACCGCTCAACCGACGGCCCACTCCAACATTGTTTACTTGCCATGGACTCCACCTCACCCTTTTATCTCCAAAAGAATAAGTTTTTTTCCTTCCATTTAATATTGTTCTTTAATTTTGACTTGTCTATGACTTATTTGTGTACTATTCTTTAATTTATACTTGTTCTTGTCTCCATTTTTTAATTTTTACTTGTCTTTGTTATGTATTTAATTTATTCTTGTCTTGTTCTGTAATTTCGACTTGTATGTAATTTCAACTTGTCTTTGTTTTGTATTTAATTTTTGACTTATCAGTGTTTATGTTTTGTTTCTATCTCTATTATGTTCTATTTTTGTCTCTACTATTTTATTCCTGACTTCCTCTCTTTGTTATTTAACTTCTACGTTTGCCTCTATTCTTTTCTTTAATCTATACTTGTTCTTGTCTCTGTTCTTGAATTTTTACTTATCCTTGTTCTATAATCTAATCTATTCTTGTCTTTGTTCTGTGTTCATCTCTGTTCTATAATTTTGTCTTGTTTGTGACTTGTTTACTATTGTAAATTGTTCTTGTCTATGAATCTCTAATTTATTTGTATCTATTAATAGAGATGTTCAATTCTTCCATCCCAGCTAATTCTTCCACTCCCACCCTTACACCTGCTATTCCCCTTAGTACTACTGTCCCCCTCCCTATCCTATTCCAGCTTTAGGAGCAAGCAGTAGCCAAGGTAGGAAAAAAAGGGTTTGAGGTCTATCACAAGTGTGGATGCATTACAAGAAAGTTCTTAATGAAAATGGAGTACACTAAGTAGCAATATGCAATTATTGCCAACACATGTTTATTTCATAAGGTAAAGATGCTACTACTTGGTGGGTCAAGTTATATAGAGTACTTTCTTAGATCAATGTCGAACAAAATGTTAGATAAGTATGATGAATATTGGGGTGATATACCTGTCATATATGACATTACTTTGATTTTGGATCTTAGATATAAGAGGAAATTACTGAGATTTTATTTGACCCAACTACATGAGAAAGAGTTGGGGGATCTACGTTTTGAAAAGAGTTTGGTTGTGATGCAATTGTTGTTTGATCAATACAAGGACATGTTGTGTCTAGTTGTGGTTACACTTTCTAGTGAGTTATTAAATCATTCGAATGAGGAAGAAAAAATTAAACAATGGATGAAATGACAAGGATGTGCTAAAGACAATAACATTAGCAAATCTGAGTTAGAGTTGTACTTTGAAGCAAATTTAGAAAACATGGAGGCTAACTTGAACATCCTTTGTTGGTGGGCTAACTCAACTAAGCACCCAATCTTAGCAGCAATGGGTTCCGGTTACTACAATTGCTTCAGAGTCAGACTTTAATAGTACTAGACGAGTTTAATCTCAATATAGGAGTTCTCTCCTACCTGAGTTGAATGGTTGATTTGTACACGGTTGCATGGTAAGAAGGTTGTTGGGACTTTTTGTAATGTGGATGACGAGCTCAACAACATTAAAGAGACAATTGAAGTTCCTAATTGAGGTATCAGATATGTTTACCTATTCTTTTCTTTTTGTTTATATATACTAAACAAAAAAAGTTTTTAACTCCACTATTGTTGATCCCAAGCCTAGATGAGAAAGGAGGATGGAAAACATAAGTATTAAATAGTCCTTAGCATAGCTATCATTAGATAGCTTAGTTTAATTTCAACTATCTTAGTTTATAACGTGTGTGTCTATTATGCTCACTGTGTGAATGTGGAGCAGATAAATATTAACCATCTTAGTTTAAATATGAATGTGTGTATGTATGGCGCTAATAAACATGTAGATTGCTCTCTTACAAGATCATTAAGTTTAGCTGATTTGTTCCACATTTTCATTCTCTCAGTATTAGCTATATTTTGGAGGAATGCAATTAGTGTTTGGATAAGCAATCTACATAATCATTTATCATCAGCTCTTCAATTATACTATACTCAAAGAATTATATGGTTTGGAATGAAAAGCAAATGTGTTATTGAGGAGAACATCTTAGTCACAGTTGTTTGTGTAATGATTTGATATTGGGCATGTCTTTGAAGGCATTTTTGGAGTAGTAATTATCTTTTCTAGGAATGACTAATTGTGGTTTCAATCTTTACATGTATGTTGTTTGAATGTTACCATAGGATGAAGATTGGGAGAATGGAGAAGGAAAATATTCATATTTTAAGCTTTTCTAACTTGAGTTATATGCTTTCCAACAAAGTATATTTGATGCTTTTAATCTTCAAAAATGATATTTGTTCTTGCAGATAGTTTATTATTTTCTTATTAGAGACATGGGAATCGATTAGTGAATGGGTGCTGCATGGTTTGAGACGTTTCTTTTTAATTATGTCCCATGTTCAAATTTTGAGAATTGGACTTATGGGGCAGGTTGATGGTCTATTTGAATTAGTTTGTCTTTTGTTATAAAAAGATACAAATATGTTTTAGGTTTTAGCAACAATTAGTACCATTTCAATGGATGAATCGGAATGATGTCTCATGACAATCTTTGTGTAGGCACAAACATATGATCCTAATGGATAAATGTGAATGTGTAGCATTGATGTTAGATGTGCCTATGACATTGGCAAATACAATGTACCAAATTGAGAACGTGAATGGTTTATATTTTGCTGTGTTATTTGTTTGTCAGTGGCAAATACGATGTACTAAGAAGGTGAATAGTTTATATTTTGTTATGTTACTAGTTTGTTAGTGGTAAATACAATGATATTAGCAAATGCTTATGATTTTTTCTTTAGAATATTGTAGTTTTAACACAATGAAAGTGAAGACTGAGAGTGTGAATGGTTTATATTTCATGTTGTTACTAATATGTTATGATTTTTTCTTTAGAATATTGTAGTTTTAAGCTAGTAAAAGTGAATGAGGTATGTAGCTATGAAGTTATAGTTTTAGTATAGTGAACTTTTCAAAATAGGTTTTTTTAAGGATAAAAATAAATTATTATTATTACGTAAAAAGCCCATGGCCTGGTCCGAGCCCACATAATTTTAGGGTTGGGCCAGCTTTTTTCATAGGAAAAAGTTTATATGAGCCCAGGCTCATATAAATCTATATGAGCCCGGGCTCTATGGGCTGTCGGATTTACATCCGGCGGCCCATAATACTTATGGGTTTAACTAACGAGTATAACCCATGAGTATTATGAGCCATCGGATATAAATCCGACGGCCCATAGAGCCCGGGCTTACGTAGGTTTATATGAGCCCGGGCTCATATAAACGAGTCTATTTTTCATATCCAGTTAGGGCCGAGTTGGGCCTAATTTTTTTTTTATCATCTTTGGGGCCAGGCTCGAGCTTACCCTAACCCTCCAAGGCCAAATCCATTTGCAGCCCTAGTGACGGATGACATTCACCTTTGTCGACTCCAAAGGATTTCAAGCCCATATAACACGCTTCTTTTGTAGATTATCGGGTCGTTGGATCTTGAAACCTAATTAAAGAGATGTGAAGTATATAAACTCCCTAGTCAGCACTACATCAACTGGGTCTGGATTGCTTTCTACACTCCAATTAACTCACCTCTGTTTGAATCTAATTACACCTCATCTAAATTCAACCACAATTCACCGAATCAGTGTATTTTAGGCACGCCTATCATATATTGAACGCATCTCAATCCTAATATCGTTAACACTAAAACTAGAAACTGTTTACAAAAAAGTAAAATAGAAACTGTTGCACTTCATTAAAATCTTCTAACCTGTAGGACACTTGCAGGAAGTATGGCTTATTTTTGGTTAGTGAACCCTCGTAATTAATTAAGAAAATTTTCAATACACAAAAAACATGGACAAAATGCAGCGGCTTTAACTTGGTTTTCTTTGTATAATCTACCCAAAACTTAGTGATCATGCCTTTTCATTTTCCATTTAATTCATCTCAAAAAATGTTCCTTTCTGAAACTTACAAATAATATGATAATGAAGTTAATTGTTTCCCAGTCAAAGCCTCGGTCTGCCCAGTTCGAGACAATTGTATGTGGCTTGCCTTGGGCTAGTGAGAGTGTAAGGTCAATGGGCTTGGGCACATGTTGTCATGTGTGCATCATGTGTTAGTCAAAATGTGGAGACCCCGTCAATGCAACGTTTAGGGCATGTGCAGTCTAATGCTGTGTGTAGTTGCATGTGCAAGAGCAGAACTCCACATATCCATATGTTCATGCAATCTGCCGGCTGGTGGTGATCCGGTTACCCTCATGCCTGGCCCAATAGTCCAACTGACTGGCATGTCTGAGATAATCTGTTCTAGGTAGACTGCTATAATAAAATGTAAGGAGCTGCAAGTTGGGTCAGTTTTCTTTTAGCTTGATATCAACTCCCAAGGTGGATTGGCCTCAATGAGCTAAAATTGAAGTTAGATTGTAGCCACAGCTCTGTGTGTGGGGGAGAGAGAGAGAGAGAGAGGTTGCTCACAAGCTGAAGTAGGAACTGAGCTAGTATATAAGCCAACAACTTCAGCTCCTTGGACATCCCTTGGGCTTCTCCTTCGCCTTTGAGTGCCTAGCAACTTCCCATATTATTTAGCATTCGTACTCTTCTGCAAAGCAGTCCCCAAACAGTGCTAGACTTGAAGTCAGCTTCAACGGAAGACTATATATACTCGCATTTTTGCTCCTTGTTATATGAAAAGAATAGTAAGTATCTAATGGGCTTAAACTAGAACGTGTGTAAACAAATATACATGAATAAAAGACGCAAGCATGTAGCAACACCACTGAGACTACCATCGTAAGAAAGTCCACTGAATCAAGTCATAATGTCATTGTACTTTCACGGTGCACATTCCTTGAACTTTGAACAATATATTCCCGTTCATATGAAATTGAATGAAGCATGAAGTTGTAGTCGAACCATGGACAATTTCATATCCTTTGATACTTGTATTCAACTGATATATTGATTTTTATTCAGTCATTCTTCTCAAGAAGTATAGCCAACTACCATTGAAATATAGCCAGTGGTATATTCCCTCCATCCCATCAGTAGTCTATATTTAAAAAAATATATACTCCCTTCGTCTTACATTAATTTTAGTTCATTTTAAAAATTAAAATGTATTGGGACAGTGGGAGTATATAAAGAAGCCAATTAAGTAACCTTTTAACTATGTTCACTAACTCTTTTTATTCCATTCAATAATTACTATGGGAAAGATAACATAAAATACGACAATTAATTTGGGATAATTTTTTTTCTTCTGAAATGAGACTCCTAAAATGGGATGGGAGTAATGTCTATAGCTACTATGGTGTGTGGTCAATTACTTATATCCTAAAAAAATCCTCATGTCATAGCTTTTCTACATCACCAAGTGGATAATATCAAATAACTGCATAAATGTGCATTAATGCCTGGGTAACTTTAATCATAATCATAAACCACCTATTCCAATAATTTAAGGCCGACGACATGGATTTTACATTTTCCCTCCATCCTGCCATATGCCAATTCTTTCATTAGAAATAATATAGTTAAAAGCTTCTTTATTACCTCTATCCAAGTCCTCTTAAGTTTTCTTATTTCTGGCCACTTTTACTTACATCTCTTCCGACCTTCTCACCAAGCTCACTTGATCTCATTTGGATGTGCCCATATATATCAATGTTTAACGTAGAAAACTTTAATATTAATGAAAAATATTTCCATTATAACATCCATGTAAATAAAAGAAGACCCCACAATTATAAAGATGATCAATTGTTTTATTGTCTTTGGAGTGTTCGGTTTGAGCTAAAATATTGCATGTTGCTTATATTCTACTACTGCGTATAATAATATAAGAAAATATTTTCATGACTACAAGAGATGACTAACGGACATGTGGAGGGTCCTTGGGAACCGTTGGATCCAGTACCCGAGTTCTCTCTCCACACTTCTTTGGTGATGCGGTAACCTCTCATTATTTGTCACATAACAATGGTTATGAAAACGGAGCATATTATACAAATCCAATAACAAATATATATCTTAAATCTTAATGAACTAAATGTACTCAATAAGATTTACTATTCCAAAGCAGCAATCATGTTTCACTGATAATTAATGTCGAAACTGTTGGTGAATGCGGTCAACAAGGAATTATAACTGCTTTGGTAGTTCATGAAGCAACTGCCTCATTAATATTTTGGTCCTGAGCTCGTTCTCCAAAATAACTGGCATCGTGCTCAGTCATCGTCTACCTTTCATGTGACGATGGTGGATAAAGCATGAGTCGTTTGCAGTGGTGGACTATTTATTGTCTCATGGGTGCCCTCATCAGTCATCCCCTAAGACTAGGGATTCTATAGCCACTTTGGAGCAACAAATGCACGTCAACATGATTAATTGGGATTTGGATGCAGATCGATGTTTTAGACAATGTCCTCCTGCAAGGTATCCAAGGCAACTTGATGTTAAAAAACAAGTTATTCGGAAGAAGTATACTTCTAAATTAATTAAGAGATTATGTTGGGCTAATTAGAGAGTCAAAGATTTAATACTGTGTGCTAGATAGCAAGATGAATGAAGTTTTACAAGGACTTTATCGGCATACCGATGGTTAGGTGGTGGGTTATTGAGTACAAAAGGAAAAGAAAATGATAATGTGCGCTACACTGAATGTGTACAACAAACCTATACACCCTTGAGGATTTTTGTTAAGACTATTGAAATTTACCATCCAATAAAAATAAGTCTCATCATCGGTGTGTGGTTTGTGTGTATAGTTTTGATGGAAAGTTGTTTAGTTAGTTCTAAAGGATTGAAGACAATAATACAACTGCATGCCAATAGTCAATAGTGATCGACATGAATAATCATATACTCCCTTCAATGAGCTCATTTTGACAAATCAAATGAAGTTATTAATGTGAGAGAGAGGGATTAAAACTCAGCCCCCTCATGTACATGATATGTGGAGCCCATTTACTAAAGAAGATGATTAGACTTAAAAATCCTACATAATTAAGCTAGGAGGCCACCAATGTGTCTGAGGTTCAATGAACCAAAACAAGAAGTTTAATTTAAAATAGTCATGGAGAAGTGAAACATGGGAATTCTTGCATGTCAATTGAGTCATTGGATATACAACAGGTAACCCTTTTCTCTTAAGCTATGACTGCAGTTTCGATGGTAGGCTCAATCTTGCAATATAAGATCATCATGCATTAGCTAATTTATTCTTCCAACATGTCCTTGTAAAGGCTATGAGTGCTCAAGTACATTCCCCTGACCTTGTCAATCACTTAGATTATACTTAGTTTTGACCCTTCCTAGGAAGAACATGTAGGTGAAACTTATCATTTGGTCCCTTCAAATCATACCTTGACATCATATGCTATAACCGGCAAATTCAAGCAACATCTCAGTTTTTTACACCCTATTGGCAGTCTTCCATGGAAATCATCTATTTTATCAGCTGATGCAGTCAAATTAGAGAAAAAAATTAATTGTTAGATGTGGGTCACACTAAGTTCAACATTATGCAATGTTGCCATGTGATGCTGCCTTCATATCTACTAGGAAGTAGTGTTTCTCTTTTTTCCTTTTTAAATCCATCTGATTTGTAGGCATAATCAAACATAACAAATACTCCCTCCGTCTAACATTAACAGCTCCATTTAATTTTACAAAATAAATTAAAATCAATTCATTTTAAAAAACCAAATAGAGCTATTAATGTAAGACATAGGAAATATATTTAATGAAAATTGATGTAGAAAATTGATACTCCCTCCATGGCAAATTAATATCTCCATTTAGCAAATAAAAATTCCATATTAATAGTTTTATTTGTTGAATTTAAGTAATTAGAGTATTTAAAAAGGGTATCATAAATTAATTTTCCCATCTAATAGATGTGGGTTTCACCATTAAATAAAAGCTACTATTTTTCAAATGTAACTATTAATATAGGATGAAAAAATTATTTGTGATAGCTAATAAGAGTAATTGTGGACTTTATATAATCCATAACATTTAATATCTATACATATTTTTGTTGAGTGGTTTTTTAATATATATTTGAACAGGGAACATCAGCAGTGCTAGATAGGATTTCCCAACACAGGTATTATTTTGTCCATGTGACCAACATGAGGGACCCGTTCCCTGAAATTTGGGGGTAAGAATAAGGAAGCCAATGGGACCCACTTGACCTAGGAAGGAACACTCGAAATGGGTGTGGGTGTCATTCTGTAGACAAGTTCCATGTTCAGAAGGCCACATCTGCTCCCTCTATAGAGCACAAGACACAAGGGATGACATGCTTAATAAGCATATTCTCCTAATTAATGAAAATGCTAGGTATGTTTGCTGCCCTATTTGTTCCCCGCAATCAACCAAGCCCAAGCCCATGGCCGCAGGAGAAATTATTGAGTACTCCTAGAATATCACATGGGATTTAACCTCATTTTATATAATTCATCGATCTTGACGATGGACGGTGCATATTAACACATGTTAGTGTAATGAAGTGGGAAATATGTTAATACAAGTGTTAATGTGCTCTAGTATATACGTTGTTAATCCTCTCGTATAAAGTAGGAGTACCTCCCAAAAAATATTTGGGCCTTATAAGTTATAAAACTATCGTAGCAAGCATACAACGAGCAGATTGGAGGCGAGCGTAGGTAGCACTACTCTTGCCCTAATGGCCTAATGACATGTTTGTGGTCATTAATTCTGTCAACATTTTCTACCTGTAAACAGTGGGCCACGCGGGCAGGGATGGCCGGTGGGGCCAACAATTGCCAGATATAAATGAAGCTCCAATTTTGCTCATGTGGGAGCCCTACTGGTGCACATGAGTCTCACATGGAGCCCGTGCTCATGTTACCCTGTCTGAGCAAATGGTTTCTCTCCGTTGCAGTGGATGCATGTTGATGTCAATGGGTCCCCATTTGGATCTGATTGGATGTTTGATCAAATGTTCCACCCCACCAAGTTGTGGGCTGTTTCTTCCAGGATTTTGGCCATGGCTGACAAGTTACCCTATGCCGCTCGTGAAGTGAACAAGACCTTGATGTATTTGTTCTTTTATCAATAAAATGCAAAAACAAACAAAATGCTCAGCTGAACAAGGTAGGTAGATTCTGATTGATTGAAGTTTATCTCTGGCTAAAGGGATCAGCTTTTGACTTGCTTCTCCCAATGTCCCACAAACAAGGGGCAGATGTAATCCTTTGACATTCAGTTGGATTTAGGCTAAGCATAGGGCACAAACCTAGGAGTTGTGATTCATTGGTGAAAGTTCCGTTCACCAACCACGCATGACATAAATCCAGCTGTTTGAATTAATTAATGTTTAAAAACTCAAAACTTAGGCTCATCTTTACAATCATTTGAGTCGAATCCAACACGAAGTTCTTAGGAGTTGAAATAGAGTCATATATTGAAATTTAAATATTTTATATAAAAAATATTTAAATTTAAAATAATAAGAATAAGTTCATTTTATTAGGTATAAAAATGTATAAAATATTGACAATATTACATTGTTTTTTAAAAGAACTAAGTTCACATAAAGTTAATTATGGTATTTTGAAACAACTATTGAAAATATTACTTTATTTTTTAAAAACACTAAGTTTACATAAAGTTAATTATATATTTTGAGATAAATATACTATAGAAGAGGAAAGCCATATTAGCAAATGGAGATGATGAGTTTCAGAGTTCAACTCGAGGAGTGGCTTGGGGAGTGAACGAAGTCAATTATGAAATTATGCTATTTTTGAGTCACCATGCAGTTTAACTCGAATTTTGAGGAAGTTTTGGAATCAAAATAGAGTTTTAGAATTATGGTTTGAATGTTGTGCTTTATCACGTATGTTCTGTAATAGGGCACGACATCCAAGTTCATTCTTTGTGATGTGATGTGAAGCTGGGGAACCTTCAGCAACGGATCACAACTCCAAACCTGAAATCATGCAAGTCAACATTACTCAAATTAGCATTGGATTGTCATGCCATAAATGTGGACTTCCACCAATTTAAACCAATTTGGACAAAGTCATGGTTTTTCTTGAAATGATTATTGTAGAACTAAAAAAAATTATCTTCCTTATTTTATTAGTAGTTGTCTTTGTATAAGTAAAAATTTCATTTAAGCACAAACGAAAAAAAAAAAAGAATTCAATTACATTATATCTTAATTAAAGATCCCATCGGGACTTAATAACAGGAAAATCCTTCACTAGACGGCAAAGATGGAGTGAAGAAGAAATATAAGTGCGAACTTTCGTTTCAAAAACTTTGAAATCATGAAGCTTGCTTGATCCATCGTCATTGAATATTCTTTGGTTTCTTTTCCACCAAATGAAGTAAAATTGCGCATTGAGAAGAAGTTTAAGAATAACTTCATTAGGTTGATGCAGCTGGTGTAGCGAAGAAGAGATTAGAGAATGGCCAGTTAGAAGAAATGGGGATACCGAGCTGAAGCAAGCTAAGAACGGCATGCAGTAAATGCTCACAAGCAAGTTGGTGAGCCACAAATCACTTGTTACGGCAAATGGTGGTCGTCATCGTCACCATTAAATTAATGTAAAGATAATATATATATATATATATATATATATATATATATATATATATATATATATATAGAGTCTCGTTTATATGAGCCCGGGCTCATATATCTCTATGTGAGCCCGGGCTCTATGGGCCGTCGGATTTACATCTGGCGGCCCATATTACTCATGGGTTTATATATCCAATATTTTATATTTCTTAGTTTTTAAATAAAAATATTACTGAACCCGGACTTACACAATCTTAGAACAAAATTAGACTAAAAATGACCCTATCTTACGTTTAGGGTTTTATATCGTATAAACTCGTTACATAATTGCATTCACCCATAAACGACCCATCCGACCTGCGATTTTTAAAGTCTTATCAGTGAGAAGCGAATACGTAGTGGGAGTTTTGATTTCCAACCCATCCGATCGGCGATTTCCAAAAACCAACAAGTGAAACACAAAAACGCTGTGGGAGATCCGGTTTTGTTGTTTCTAACAAGCGATTTTCAAAGTTTCCGCCACAAAGCGAGTTTCAGCCGTAAAGTGAGGTTTAGTGGCTCGGATCATCAACATTAACCAGTCATCAATTTACGTGTAATGGCCTTCTCTAGCTCTAAATCGTATGTTCATATACACGATTGTTCATATATTGTGTAATGAAACACATGATAGGTAGTACTTTCATACACTCAGTACATTGTCGTGTTATCAATAATATGATATTTATTGTATCGTGTTATCTATAATACGATATACTATATTGAGAAGTTGTCTTATCATGTATGTGTAGCATACATAGTGTGTTATTAATAACACAATATGTGATAGACAATATTTAATTATTGTTCTATTGTGTATGAGAATGCATCATATCATGTAACCAATAACACGATATATGAACTTAACATGTATTTTTACGTTAGTTACAAAATGTGAATCAACGCAACTCTTTGATTTTAGTCACGACCCGTTGTTGATATACATATATATAATATCTTTTATAGAAGAAGGCTACAAGAATACAGTCAAATGGAGGAATTAGCCACGACCTCAAAAGAGAAGAATAAGAAAATTTACGGGAGGAGTTTAGGTTTGGGAACAAACTTCGACTATCAAAAGACCTCATTTAATCAAGGCCGGGATGCAAGGAATTCTTAGAGGAGACTGAGTTCTACCCAATATATGATTACGAGCCAATCATTATCTCCAAGCCGGGCCTGGATGTTCTAGTAGGTGAGTGCTAGGACAACTCACAAGTGGTTTTCAATATTTAGGACAAAATACTACTCCTTATGGTGAAAGAAGTCACACTAATCATGGGTTTTAGTGCAAAAGGAAACCCATTGAAGTTGGACAGAGGTGATGTGAAGGCTACCCGAGGCAAGGGGCAATTCTTCAAAAAGTTCTTCACATGGAAGTAGCCAAAGAAGAATCTAAATTGAAGGAATTTTGAAGGAAGTGGCAAAAAATAGTCGTGTTATCTCCAACGAGGACTTAGCATGATTGGCCATCGTGCATATAAGGGTCCTCGTTTTATACACATAGAGCAACGGATCTATCTCACCATCTCTGTGTGACTTCATAGATGACCTAACTGTTGTGGGGAGGTACAACTAGGTTGAAGTCGTGCATAACATGTTGCTTCGAGGCATATCAACAACCATTGAAACATTAGGAGCAGAGAAGATGAGCGCTCCGCCACTGCCGGAATTCTCGTTAGGGCTTTATTTGTTCTATAGGTAAATTTCATACTATTAATAACATGATTACTTATATGAGTGTAGAATTGATAACACGACAACATATTAACATTTTAGGTGTATCGTCTTATTAATGACACAATAGTGTAACATGTTATAGATAACACGCTAATTTGATTTCCATATTATTGATCACATGTTAGTTAGGATATCGTGTTATCGATAAGGCGATAAAGTACTATGCTGTGTATCTTCAATTACACGATGTGAGTATTTCATGTAATCAATGACATGATTAGTTTAATAAATGTGTTATCTATGATATGACATACATGATATAGGATCACTATTAACGGGATTGTTTTACCCACATAGGTGTAGTTTTTTTTATCATACTTTTATATTGGCTCCAAGTTCTCTTCCACGTAGTCCGAGGTGCAAGACGTGTGTTGGGTTTACCCAATTGCTGATGGACATGGAGAAGGCCGCCAAACTTGATGCGACTGTTGAAAAGTTAAGGAGGAAGTTGTTGGCTCATCACAGGATGAAAAAGTTGTATGAAGAGATACTAGTGCAACTCAAGGTAGATTCAGAAGTCACTATAACAAAAAGGACTATTATTTATGCCTCGCTAATAGTCTCGTAAGCATTGCTAGTGATGACGAATACAGTACCGCCATAAGCGTAAAAAAAAGTCTTATCGCTACTACTATTTAGCGACACTTACACAAAAACATCGCTAATAATGCAATATTCGTGACACATATATTTACGCCTTTAATATCAACAATTTTTTTGACGCATAAACAAGTGCCACAAATAAGAGATTATTAGAGAAGCATACTAACTTAAGTCACTAATAATTATTATTAGCGATGTTCTTTATGCGTCACTAATATAAAAAATATCTTTTAAAAAAATAGAAGTTTTTATTGACTACTTATTTTGTGAAATTGAAACATAAAATATAGTTATTAGCGATGCTTATATAAGCGTTGCTAATAAAAAAAATATAATTTTTTTATTAGTGATGCTTACTAAGTGTCGCTAAAAAAGAAAAAAATTATAAAAAATAAAAAAATTAGTAGTGATGCTTTTAAAGCGTCACTAATATACTAAATAATTAAAAAAAAACTATCGGCTCCGGCTGTTTGCGGCTGGAGTAGAGAAGAAGGGGGAGCGGGAGAAGAAGGGGGAGGGAGGAAGAAGAAGGGGGAAGGAGGGGGAGGAAGGGCTCCGGCCGCCTCCGAACGGAGCAAGGAGGGGGAAGCGGGTGGTGGCAGAGCATGGAGGGGGAGGTGGGCGGTAGCAAGGCACGGCCAGAGAAGAGAAAGAAGGGGGAGGAGGAGGGCGGTAGTGGAGGGGCGCCTGCTGGAGGGGTGGAGCCTCAAGGGCGAGGCCAGCCGGCAGAAGGGGCGGCGACGCAGATTAGAGGATGAGGGGAGAGGGGCGGCGAGGGGAAGAGGCTAAAATTCCGCCCGCGCAAGTGAAAAAAGTTAGCGTATTAGCGACAAACTATTCATCGCTAATACGCTAACTAGTAGCGAAACATAAGATATGTGTCACTACTAAGGTAGGTTATTAGCGACGTATACGCTTCTACGTTGCTAATAACTAACATAGTAGTGACACATATAGTATTCGTCACTAATAATAATTTTTTAAAATTTTTAATAATACATTATTCTCTCTCTTCCTCTCTCTCTCCCTCTCCCTCTCTCTCCCTCTTTCCCTCCTCTCTTCCCTCTCTTTCTCTCTCTCTAAATCTGTCACTCCCTCCTCTCTCCTCCCTCCTCCTCTGCTCTCTCTCTCTCCCTCTCTCCTCACCCTCCTCCCCTCTCTTTTCTCTCTCTCTCTCCCTCTTTCTCTTTCTCTCTCTCTCTATTCTCTCTCTCCCCTCTTTCCTCTCTCTCCCCCTTTGCTCTCCCTCCCCTTTTTCTCATTCTTCTCTCTCCTCTCTCTCCCTTTTCTTTCTTTTATTTAAATTTTTTTTAAAAAATTGTAGTAGCGACGCATAACAGTATGCGTTTCTACTACACTCATACAAGTATGCGTCGCTACTATATTCATGTAATAGTGATGCATACACGTATACGTTGCTAAGGTAGTAGCGACACATACCTTTATGCGTCGCTACTATATTTTTTATTTTTAAAATTTTTCAAAAATAATTTATAATTAGAACATTTTCCTCTCCTCTTTCTCTCTCTCTTCTCTTTGTTTCTCCCCTCTTTCTCTCTCACCTCATCCTCTCTCTCCCTCCCTCTCTCTCTCTCTCCCTCCTCTCTCCCTCTCTCTCTTTCTCTCTCTCCCAGTCTCTCCCTCTATCTCTTTCTCCCTCCCTCTCTCTCTATCTATCTCTCTCTCCCCCTTTCTCTCTCCTCCCTCCTCTCTCTCTCTCCCTTCTTTCTCTCTCTATCATGCCTTGGCGCCTACCCAACCCAAGCTGAACCCGGTCAAAGCAAACGAGGGCGATGAGATTGTTGGTTTAACACATTGCGAAATTCTTAACCCCTATAGCGGGTGAATTACATACACAGAGTCGCGCGTCCTTTGTGCAAGAGAAATAAAGTAAAATAAAAGAGGATAACATCTCTGAAATAAATCTTCACTCTCAACCCACATACATAACAACCTGAGCCAACACGTGGTTCAAAATCTGAAAATCTTAGATAGGTCTAAAACCATCAAATATAGAGGAGTCTAAAACATAATCATCCATACATAGTTTTCTAGTATCATCAAAGCATAAATCAATAAGCATAATAAGGTCCAACGGCATCCAAGCCTACTCCCCTGCATAACCTAATCATCCCTCATACAGGAGATCCTGATCAATTGCATGTCGTACCAAGCGGCCCAAAAATAAAACACAGAAAGAGGGGTGAGTAAAACTCAATAAGGTTTGAAATACGGTAACTTTAATAAGAAAACAACCACAACACATCAACATGGTAATTTAGATCCACATTTCACATAATACCCCTATTTCTGATTAATTCCCTTACCATACCCCTAATTATATATAAATAATTATCTTGCATACAAATATCTCATGCATACTAATTATGATATGCATAATGACATCATGCATAATCATCACATATAACCTACATGAGAAGTGCCTCTAACATACATTCAGATTATGCATAAACATTACATATAACCTGCATGAGAAGTGTCTCTAACACACATTCAGATAATGCATAAACATCACATGTAACCTTCATGATCTAAATGTACATCAAGGGACATAAAACCTCGTCATTTCGAACGTAAAACTGAATTGATAGGCCTCTGATCCATTAACTTGGCAAGCAAATTTCACACAATTGCATTCAATCGACCAATATCGGCTAAACTCGGTAAAGTCTCATTCATAAATCTATTTCATGATGCATGCAACATAATACATATGTGAGCAATCATTACATAAATTCTAATTCATGGAACATGCTCCCATTTGTCCCACATGCATCATATTTAATCATAAATATCAACAAATTACCATGATTACCCCCATATGTGTGTGCTCTAGATAGAAACATTCATTTCTAAGCAAATAACCATGCATTGTAGATAACGCACAAGACACTATACACATGCTCTTTAACATCTAATCATGGTTTCTAACTGAAATCATGAGTGAAACTGATCGAAAAACATCAATCATGTCAAGTACAACCTCATGTTAGATCTATATAGGCATATACACACCATACTTGAAGTTAGGCATGTCACCATCATTACCATAACTTAATCACATTATATGAAGTCATACCAGTCTATTCTCATGCTATGATCTTGCTGGAATCATGCTTAAAAATAAGGAATCATTTAATCATTGATTCAAGATACACAATCCTAACATATTTAGCCAACAATATGCAATTTCACATAATACTTAATATATTCTTCATAATTTCTAATATCACCTTTCCAGTAGCTTATTATAGTATATATTACTCATCAAAGTAATAAGAAATGATACACAAGAGTAAAAACACTAGAATGAGCTAAATACACAAAATTAGCCAAACTGCAGTGTTGGCATTTGAACACCCTGCAAGCCCGTTCGATCAGCCTCTTTGCCATTTGAATGCCTAGCCATTCGATCGGCTATCAGGTCGTTTGATCGCCACAATGGTAATCTCTTGTTCGTCTTCCCAACTTCGAAATCAAAACCGAAACTTCACATACAAATCTTAAACTACCTAATCACACTCCCAAACATCATAATAATCCAATATATGCTTAGAAAACATCAAATCTAGCCATTACTAAACAAAAACCCTAAGAATTTTTATCAAAAATTAAACCTTTCTCAAATCGCCATTAAAGCTCATAACCATGGAACCCACTTCAAAACTCTATCAAACTCAAATCCAAAATCACAGCAACATTTTAAGACCAAAACACTTACCTTCAACAAGCTTCTTCACTCAAAATAACTCTTCTAACACTTTCAAAACTTACCCAACATATGGTTTTTATTAATACCTTTATAAATCTAATTTAAAACACCTAAATCTTTCAAAAACTAATAGATCTAGGGTTCAAGAAGCTCGAAAAAGAAATTCTCATCATTAAGGTTTGAAAAAGAAGTTCAAATCAGTAGTTTTTTTAGTTGAAATGGAGATTAAACTATAGCAAAAAAAGATATTTGGAAGATTTAAGAAAAACCCTAAGAGATTAGTAAAAATTAAGCAAATTTATACCTTAATCTCCTTTCTCTTTTAGGAAAATGGGTATTAGGTTCTTAAAACCCTGGTCTCAGCCCTTTCCGAGTTAGGTAACTGGCTGTGCCATTCCTTTTATAGTAAATGTTGGTGTAAACATAATAGGTTTGTGGGGTATAAATATAGTTTACTACTAAAAATGAAAAATAAGCTTAATTTAAACCCAAATTGAAGTCTAAAAATTTTAAAATAATTATCAATGGTCTTAGGATGTTGTTAGGGTCATTTGGGACTAATGATCCTAATTTTGTACTTGGGGCCTACGATGGTTCCCTCCCCCCAACTTTTCGGGCAAAAGAAGTAAAAATTTTAAAAATTCCAAAAAATTCTAAATGACTTATATTAACTTAAAAATAATAAATGTGAAGAAATTTTTTGCTAAAACCTTTGGTAACTACTTTAATTTCGAAAATAATCAAAATCAATTAGAATTAGCATTAAACTACACATTAAAAATTAAATAGAATAAAATAAATTGATTCAGGTTTAGGGATTTTACACTATCTCTATGTCCCCTCTTTCTCTCTCTCTCTCCCCCCCACTTTCTCCGTCTTCTCTCACTCCTCTTTCTCACTCTTCTCTCTCTCCTCCCTCTCTCTCTTCTCTCTCTTGTCACTCTCCCTTTTCTCTCTTTTATTTAAATTTTAAAAAAACTCATATATGTATGTGTCGCTAATATACTCATTTTTTTAATTTTAAAAAATTTCAAAAGTAATTTATAATTAAAAAAAATTTCCCCTCTTTCTCTCTCTTTTCCCTTCTTTCTCTCTTCCCTCATCTTCTCTCCTTCCCTCTTCTCTCTTTCCCTCTCTTCTCTCTGTCCTCATCCTCTCTCTCTACCCTCTCTCTCCCCTCTTTCTCTCTCTCTCTCTACCCTCTCTTCTCTCTCCCCTCTTTCTCACTCTTTTCTCTCTCCTCCTTCTCTCTCTCTTCTATCTCTCCTCTCTCTCTCCATTTTCTCTCTTTTATTTAATTTTTTTCAAGCAAAATTGTAGTAGTGATGCATAACTACACAAGGTAGTAGAGAAGCATACTAGTATGAGTCAGTACTATACTCATGTAGTAACAACACATACAGGTATGCGTCACTATTAGATATTTTTTATTTTTAAAAATTTTCAAAAATAATTTATAATTAAAAAAAATCCCTCCCCTCTTTCTCTCTCTTCTCTCTTTCTCCCTCCCTCTCTCTTACCCTCCTCTCTCTCTCTTTCTCTCTCTCGATCCCTCTCTCTATCCCCTCTTTCTCTCTCTCCCTTCTTTCTCACTCTTCTCTCTCCTCTCTCTCTCCCTTTTCTCTCTTTTATTTTTTTTAAAAAAATTGTAGTAGTATGTGTCGCTACTATACTCATGTAGAAGCGATGCATCCTCCATGCATAGCTACTAGATATTTTTCTATTTTTTAAAATTTTTAAAAATAATTTATAATTAAAATTTTTTCCTCCCCTCTTTCTCTCTCTTCTCTCTCCCCTCTTTCTCCCTCCCCTCATCCTCTCTCCCTCTCTCTCTCTCTATCTATTTATCTCTCTATTTATCTCTATCTCTCTCCCCCTCTCTCCCCTCCCTCCCCTCTCTTTTCTCTCTCTCCCCTCTTTCTCACTCTCCTCTCTCTCTCTTCTCTCTCCCCTCTTTCTCACTCTCCTCTCTCTCTCTTCTCTCTCCCCTCTTTCTCACTCTTCTCTCTCTCCTTTTTTTCTCTTTTATTTTATTTTTTTTTAAATTGCAATAGCAATGCATAATAGTATCTATCGCTATTACACAAGGTAGTAGCGATGTATAGTGGTATGCATCGCTACTATACTCATGTAGTAGCGATGCATACAGGTATACATCGCTACTACCTTGTGGCATACCTTTATGCGTCGCTACTAGATATTTTATTATTTTTAAAAGTTTTCAAAATTAATTTATAATTAATTTTTTTCCTCCCCTCTTTCTCTCTCCCCTCATCCTCTCTCCCTCCCTCCCTCTCTCTTTCCCTCTCTTCTCTCTCTCCTCACCCTCTCTCCCCTCTTTCTCTCTCTTCTCTCTTCGCTCTCCCCTCACCCCATCTTTAACTCCTCACTCTTCTCTCTCTCCTCACTCTTCCCTCTTTCTCTCTCTCTCCTCACACGCACTCTCTCTCCCCCTCTCTTCTCTCTCTCTCCTCACCCTCTATTTCTCTACCCTCTCTCTCAATCTCTTCTCTCTCTCCTCACCCCCTCTCTCCTCTCTCTTCTCTCTCTTCTCCCTCCTCATCCTCTCTCTCTACCCTCTCTCTCCTCCTCCTCTCTTCTCTCTCTCTCGCTCTTCTCTTTTGTTCTCTTCACTCTCTCTTTTATTATAAATTATATTTTAAAATTAATAAGATAAGAAATAAAATATATTATATATAAATAGTGAAAGTTTAATCTATTCATCAATCTTATCATGAAGAGCAAAAAAAATCTATTCCTCAATATGTCAAAGAGGATTTCACTTTGCGTAAGTATATATTCCATAACACAACCTTTTCTATTATCGTGTTAGTTTCTAGATGATTGTATCATCGATAATACGTAAATATACAATATCATTTTATATACATATGTTATGGTAGTAGTTGTTTGATCGATAACACAATAGTTTATATTAACATATTAGATTCAATACGACAGTTGGAATAGTCGTATCATCCATAACACGCTTTATTTGACTATGGTGTATATACTTATACGACTTGTTACATGTACTATGCGAAAAAAAGGCTCAAAGTTGGCTCCCCAAAGAAGGGTTCACAGGTTAAAATGACCATAATCACAAGCTTCCTGAGGAAAATTAATGAGGAAGTGGATCAATCCCCAAAGAAAGAAAATGTACAATCCCAGGAGAAGGTATTACTGCATGCCCAAGAGAAGGAAGCAGTGCCACCGAAGCAAATAAAGTTGAAGACAAAGAAACTGAAAGCTTTAGATGCGGGCCCCATCGCATCCCTGCTACCCCCCTGTACCTAGGAAGATGAGATACACAACATCTAATCCACCTACGCATGCATCCAATGGGGAGGAACCAACTAAGAAGGTAGCCAAGGAGGTCACAGAGAAGGCAAAGACTTCAAAGGATGATCCAGCCAAGAAGGTTCGTCCAAAGGGATATAGTAGCTACCTGACCTAGAAGCATGGAAAGACGATTCGGCCGACAAGGGAGGATCAGAAGGCAATGCTAGGGGTGGAAAATCTATTGGCATCTGTCCCTGCCCCATATATTATCCCTGCCCTAGAGGCATTTTCTATGAAGCCTCCTACCCCAAAAATAGTGTCCTCAAATATTGCTTCTAGCAGTGCCACTATATCGGATACTCCTGATCCAGTTGATTAGGAACTACAATCAAGTATCAGACATGTGATAGACATCGAAGAGCACGTTGAGAAGCAAATGGATAAGGAGGAGGTCACTATGGTGCCGCACAACTACCTTGATCTCTAGACTGTGTTCCACCTGGAGATCTTACGTGGTAAAGATCAAGAGACCATCAAGGGCTTTACGGCACAACCACCCAAGCAATGGCCTACGGTGATGGTTCTCCACACATATTATGTATCTTTGCTTAGTCAGGAGTACACAACAAATGAGGCAATAATTAGTTCATAGTTTGCTTCCGTGTTATTGACCACACAATTCTTTATATAGTGTGTTATGAATAACATGATATGTGAAATAAGGCTCTGGCCACATCTATTTTTTGCGTTATTAATAACACAAAACAACCACATGTCGTATTAATAACACTATAATTATAAAATGAAATTATCATGTGTAATTAGCGTATTTGTGCATGATATCATATATGTCATGTTATCGGTTACATGATAAATTAACATGTCATGATCATATTTACATGACATATCGTATGTCGTTTTACCACTAACACATTAATATTTTATTGATAATTTTAGGTCATAGAAGTGTTCAACTAACTTCTGGAGGAGTGAAATATTAGATATCCCAACATTTATCCCAACTATTTTTTCGGGAACTTTTTTATCCAGCACTACTATAATGTTGGGATGCAGCATGACAAGGAGGAGATGCGTCCCAAAATCGTGGGCAACTTGATGAGGAGGCTAAACTTTATCACTGACAGTGATTTCATTCTGATCTACATCATTGGCCATTTTTTCTGTTCATTACCCGATGTAGGGAGAAGAGGTTCAGGTGGTATAACCCACTAAAAGGTGACCACAATCACCACTTTGCAGAGGCCAACAAGATTAGAAGACATGTTGCTACAACCATAGAGAGGGTCTTTCACATAAAGGGTGCAACAAAGTGGCCAATGATGAAGATCAATAAATGCCCATATCAAGAAATGAATGAAGGCTGCGAGGTGTTCCTAATGTATTGTGTTATGAAGATGGCTGGAGGAGTCTTTCAACTAGATTTTACCCAAATGGAGATCACTAATTTGGTCAAGCCCCAGATATGTGTAGCAATTGTTTGTGGGTGAATCGATCAGAAATTCGATGTAGACTCAAATGAGTTATAGTAGTTTTTTTTACTCTCTTAAAATACACAATTTATAAAGAATGTTGTTTTAATTTCATTCAAGATCATGTAATCCATGGTAGCAGATTGTGTAATCAACAAGGTGACTCTACGTAAGTCATGTCACCAAAAAATCAAAGTCCTGTTAAGTCATTTAAGATAGGTTACAGATTGTGTAATCAATAACACGCCAAGATGTATGTTGTGTCATTGATCATATGACCGTTTGTTAGGTTGTGTATTATATTTTGCAGATCGTGTTAGCAAAAAGACGATCAACTAGTAGGTCGTGCCATCAATCACATGAATTATAGTTAGATCTTGAAATATTAGATTGTAAGTTGTGTCACCGCAAACATGACATGCGTAGATTGTCACCGATAACACGAAGTAAAGATAGGTTGTCTATTATATGTTACAAATTGTGTTAGAATATATACGATCATCCTAATGAGGTCGTGTCACCGATAAAGTGTTACTTGCTATGGTTTGAAACACTTTCATGTGTTCCAAAATAGAAAAGCAGATCGATAAATTTGTAGGCAAAAAAACTTTTTCTCATTAAAATTACTTGATGAGTTCATTACATAAGCATAACAAAAAGAAAAATACATCAGTAGACCACAATACGTTGAACCATTAGGAAATAACGCACATACTCTATCTCCATGATGGATTGCAAACATGAAAATAGAACATCGCACACCATCTATCTCCATGACCATAGCTTGATGAACCATAAAAAAATGTTATTAGATATTTGGGACATTGAAAAAATGACAGATTATGACTCGTCCTCCTCTAAGGCGGACGACAATACCGGTGCAGATGATTCATGGGTGAATTGGCAAATTCATTTTACAATACACGTCATTAATCGTCCGTAGCGGTCTACTCAATCACCTTAGAGGGAGATGAGTCATAGTTGGGCATTATTTCTATGTCCAGATGGCTCCTGCATTTTTCTCAAAAAGCTCACCATGTTGTGCTCATGGAGATGGATGGTGTGTGATCCATCCCGACAATGAAGTTCCTTAGGAGAGCATTCTCTTGGCAGTGGCCGCCGAATGGTTACTTGATCTATTAGGAGGTGCAAATTTATATTTGCCGATTCAGAACGGGATGCATAGGAAATTGGTGATGGCTCCTTGCAAATTGTTGATTCGGATATATGTTTTCTACGCCGAAATTTGGATTGATTCTTTAGTAAATGATGACACCAAAAAATGGAGTGACTCTTCGAAAATTGATCATTTATTTATTGCTATGGTCGTGTTATCAATAACACGAAATAAATATAGCGCGTAATTGGTGACATGTAGTACATAAAAAAATTATAACATTCATTGTAAGTCTTTTTTTATCGTGTAATTGGTAATACGTAAACCCTTTGATTGTCTTTTTGATTACACGATATGTATACAATATACAATGTTAACAACCAAAGATCAAAATATTGTGTTATTGACTTCATGATATTTAACAACGTCGTGTTATCAATAACACAATGCATATACAAAATCCAATAATGTAACACCACATTTTCCAAAAATTATGTTTCTAACAACAAGACTATACAATGACATTTCTTCCAATCAACTAAAGAAAGGGGGTGGAAAAGGCAACTCCGATCAATCTTCCCCTTCCTCACGTTGTTTTCCTACTATTTTATTTGCTATCCTTCGGCTTGTACTTGGACCAATAGCTATATTCAGACATGTGGTGGTGTAGCATTTGCAGTTGTGACCCAACTTTCAGCATGCTCTACATTTGTTAGGGGCTTTGACCTTGGGTTGTGACTTTATTTGGTTTTTTCATGGACGTCCCCGCTGCTTGATTGAAATAGGTGGGTTAAATGTAGGCAGTGCTCCATTCGGTGCCCACTGGTGCCTATATGTCATTGGGTATGATGACTCTCGATATATCATTTTATATGTTTCTATGGAGTATCATTTTTCGTAGTAATCAGACACATAGAAGTGTCTATGATCAATTTCAGTAATTGCATGTTTACACGATAGCCCCAGATGTTGAAACTTTCTGCATGTTCTATGTTCGACCAGATTCACTACATCCTATTGTATTAATATCATGTGAATGAGAATATGATAAGTGATATTATAGTGTTATCGAAAACACGACTCATCAACACAAGCCTTATGCTCACAACTATCGTGTTATTTTAACATATAAGCATACACGAGATTGACGATAACATATGAATATATATACAACATTAATTGTATTTTACTTGGTGATATAGCGAGTTAACCTAGAATTCATACATTGATATCGACAATGCATGCATATTCCTTGCTTCTTCTATTCTTCTTTCGATGTGTTTATGAGCGAATGGGGTTAAATTTTCAGTCATATTTTGTCTATGTATTTGATGTTTCTCAAAGAGTGTAATTGTGTGCTCCCTTGTATGCTCAATTAACCAAGTAATAGGCATCGACTTGACTTTTTTAACATTACTTTAGTACTTTCAGACTTGTTTGAGCTGAGTGTTCAATATCTTTTGCCTAAAAATGCAACATTGGCCTAGTGCTATGCACCTATCTTATTTAACCAAGCAAATGCCTCAAGTTTATGTTCTTTAATGTTGTCCATTGTTTCATCATACACATTTTATCTGACAGTTTCAGTTGCCACATGGAGTTGGTTCTTCAGGTAGTTGTCTTTGAATATGTCCAACATATTTTCTGCCATATGACAGATGCGATATCCGTAGTGTGTAAAGGGAAAATATTGTTTAACCGCATTTGCCAGGCCCTATCATAAACAATTATATCCAACTTCGCTAGAAAATAAAAAAATAGATTATTTCTAAGCAATTCAAGAAACTAGCTCCATGTTTTCTCATACTCATTAATTCTCGACCACTACAAATGCGACACATAATATATTATTGTTCCCATCTAGTGTAGTTGCTATCAATAACTGACCAGGATACTTTCCCTTCAAGAAAGTCACATCTATGGTAAGCAATGACATCAATGTTGTTCTAAAGGCTCTTATAACTAGCCCAAACATCCAGAAGACTCTTTTAAAATTGTATCCCTCTATAGATCTGAGAATATCACATGATCTAATTGGAACTACTACATTACCTGGATTAATCCTTTCTATATGAATTCCGTATGTAGGAAGTATGTGATAGGATTTGTCTGAGTCCTCATCTATTAAATCACTCAATGTTTTACCTACACGATCGGATGTTAAGTAGTTAACATTCTAATATATATTAAATAAAAAATTAATAAGTCGTATTCCCGATAACACGACAAGATTAGTATTCGTGTTTTTGTTAACCTGAACTGTGTAATCATCATGTACATGTTAACACAATATGTTAATAGGTCGTGTTGTAAGAATATGCAACCATAACAGCCTCGTGTGGCCGATAACACGTCATATTCAAATGTCATGTTTTTTAAAACACAATTCAAGGAATATCATAAGTTTGCTTTACCTACATGCTAGCATTTCTTATCGTTCACAATTATACCCAGTGCTTCGAAATATTCTTGTTATACTTTTCGGAGTAATGTCTATTGAATCTTTAAACAACCCATAATATTTTCTCGCAATCTAAATATGTGATGCTAGAGGATGGTTAGTTGACTTCCTTTGCTTTCCACACGAATGGTCAGGCACTAACCTCATCACAATCACATGATCTTCTAACTTTGAAGCCCATATGTACTAATTACAAGACTGGTCGCAGCACTTTGCTGCGTACATATTCTTTCTTATCCACAACACGATATGTGAAATTCGTCTTTATTGCAAGGTCAATCAAAACCCTAAAATGTACCAAGCTCAGGAAATGTGCCCACATTTGGAGTAGATTCTAGTAGTCATTTGCTTGCAAACTTTCATTCATTAGCTCACCCTCACCAATATTTGGTTCCAATAGGTTGAGATCATCGATTGTCTCCCACTCTACCTCGGCCTCGATGTCAAAATTACTAGTTACCTTGTTGTGTCTGAATTTTTCGTGGTCAAATATACTTTCCATGTCAATTATATCATCCTCGTTCCATTAATCATCACCCCACACTTTTTCAAATTCTTGGTCGTCTTAATTGTCAAGGCTGTATGGGGGTTCATAGTTATCAAATGAAGTCCTTATCGCACCCATTGTTGGCTACATTTGTTCTAATCCAGTCTGATTGACTTCTTTCACTGGTTCTATAGGCATTAGATTATTGTACGAAGTGTGACATGGATTTGTTGAGAAGAAATTTCCTAGTTCTCCCAATCTGTAATGGATATTAATGTGTTAATCAATATGTGATATAATTTGACATCGTGTATTCGGTTACATGCTAACAAATTATATCGTGTTATAGCTAACACGCTATTTATACAAGTCATGTTATTCATTCTACGCTAGCTAAAAAGAATTAGTGTTATATCGCTTTTATATTTTGCATCATTAGTTATGCGATATTATAAATATCATATTTTTTATTAACACGATATTCTTTTAACTGAACACAAAAGTTGTATATCGTGTGTGCGAGTACACAATAAAGTACACTATCATGTAATCTAAAATTCATTATTACTTAACAGTTTCAAAAGTGATTAGTGTATCATTGACACTAGTCTGCAATCCAAAGTTAGAGCTGGGGTGAGCCGATACCACTAGTGATTTAGCTACCTTTCTATTAATAATGATTTATCACTGTTGTCGGGCTCTTTCATCTCCACATACAATGATAACACCTCCTTATTTGCCTTCTTAGGAATAGAACACTGATTGCATGTCCTTATCATCTTCTAATTCATATATAATGGATGATTACTAAGATGAAATTAAATACTTCAAAGTCACGTTACAATTGACGGCAAGTCGTTCATTGACTTGAAGCACAAGCTCGCTGAACCTTACCGATAGATCAATGTTCATCAACCACACCTTTCCACCTATATACACACCATTATTGCCTACCTCTCCATTGTAATGTATGCAAATACCAATTCTATTTATTATGGGGGTTAAAGGGTGATCAGATCTGCCGAAATGAAACCTTTTTCACCCTAAACGACTTCTATCATGTAAAAAATCAAGTGTTTACTATCTTCAGTAACTCGTCAATGAGTCACCGCTAGTCACCTCCCACCAAAAAATTTTGACTACTGTCGATCAATCCTCTCCACTAGAACAACGCCATCATGTTCTAATTATATATATATATATATATATATATATATATATATATATATATATATATATATATATATATATATATATATATATATATATATATATATATATATATATATATATATATATATATATATATATATATATATATATATATATATATATATATATATATATATATATATATATCCTCCTTGCCATTTTCTTCTACTTATAAACATTTGATTATCAAAGCATGACTTTTAAATGTGCAATGCAACCTAAGCTTGCACTCGTATGAGTAATTAATCCTTCAATGGTCACCATGATGAACAAGCCCCACACGGGCCTTATGCCTTCGTCATGGTGAGCATTATGTGAACATCCCTGGGCACAAGCATATTTAGCATTTTAAAAACTTATGTATGCACGATAACCGTGTCCACTGGTTATCTCTAGTTGCTCAAATTACATATATAATCTCACTTGTGAAAGTTCACCTAAGCAAACGGGTTCAGATAAATTGGGTGTGCACTCACTATAATTGGTGAAAATAGCTAATCAAATGCCCGTTTCCCATGTGACTCAGCCAACACATTTTTCCAAGTAACGGGCATTGATTAGCCACTCCCACCACAATACCAATTTGTGGTGGGAGTGCACACCAGTGCTTTAAAAACTGGACTGGATCGGCCAGTTCTACCAGGTTCAACCAGACTTGTTATAAAAAATGGGCTGGTTCAAATAAATTTTTGGATTGGTTTAACCCGGCCGGGTCAGCGTGACCCGACCGGTTAAGCCGTAAACCCGAAGTTCTAGTCTGGTTTTTGAAAAAAAAAATGCTCATGGAGAATTCGGGGCGACTCGGGTGACTTGTTACTATTCACAATTCACATTGCACAGTGATGAAGAGAGGATCTAGAGCTCGGCGTCCGGCGGAGAGATTTGGGGTGATGTTGCCACTGTGAGAGGCAATCTCCGGCCATCCAGCAATTCCATCTACGTTCCGTATGTTCGACGATTCCACAACTGATTCTCACAGCCGAATTCTCACAATCGCTGTCCATGGCCTGAAAGGGAGGAAATTTGGGCCGGCAGCTTCCTCTCCGTCGAAAATTCATCTCCGGTAAAAATCTCTCATTTCTCTTCTGCCTCATCGCTTTTTTTTCTCTCACCCATTCCTTTCTTTCTCTTACGCCTAGTTAACATTTTTTTCTCCCTTCTGCCTCACCGACATTTTTTTTCTCCCTTAAACTCCCTTATTCCGATTTCTCTGTTTTGTGATCTGAGTAGTTGGAGAGGCATCAGAAATCTGGGTGGCGGGGGAGTGGAGGGCATCAGAGATCTGGACGGTGAGGAATTTGGGCGGCAAGGGATTTGGGCGGATTGCGAAATTTGAGGGGGAAGGATTAAGGAGAAGGTTAAATATAAACGGGTCAACTCGGGTTGAACCCTATTAAACCGGCCCAAATACTATTCTGGGTCAATGTTCAGGCCAATTTTTAAAACATTAACTAATCCAAATTCATAATAAACTAAGAATATATACATATAAGAACATTCGCTATTAGGTAAGAGATGTGGCAATTGGTAAATGAAAGAGACATCAACCGCCTAACTTCCTCGTAATGCATATCTATGTTAATATTAGGCTCGTGTTTACTTAATGCAACATATATATTGAGCACTCGTGACGTGTCATTCCGTGTGGGACCCACCATTTAGCACGTGACACCTCCCATGCGAATCATCTTACATGCCGCTCCACTTCTCTTTCATGGTAATATTTACCAATGAGTGAGTTGTAAGCCAGCCTGGAGCACTGAAGCATCAGGGTCCCACCTCCCACAAGTCTCTTTCACACGTGTGCCAACTTGCATGGGGGGCCCTCTACGTGTTTCGTCCCATGCAAACAAAACCCTAGCCAAGACAAAGAAGAATACAAGGAAAGCAATCACACTATGACAAAATGTAAGAAAACTTCAAAGATTTGGTAAATTATAATGCAACTTGTTCTCAATGTCTCCTTTTCATCATCATATAGCATCATCATATATTAATGATAAAAATCATCTACAAAATTACAAAACAATAAAAAAATATGGCAGAAACATAGAAACCCCTTGTCCAAGGATCTGACTCACCCTGATTCTTATATATATAGAGAGAGAATTCAAGGAATAAATTAGTTTTTGCTTCTTCACACCATTGGATCGTTAACGTTTTTTGGCACTGTTGGATCGAGAGCTAATGCTGAGGTTATAAACTTTTTTCACACATACATAATATATGACTTTATTTATGGATAGTAATATTTTTACACTTTATTTCTCTTACACGCCTTACATCACTTATGATTGATTAGGGAAAATAATTCTCCTCACCTTTTCTATCCAAGGTGTATAAGGCTTATACTGCAAAGATATAACGTGTAAAAATATTGTTCTTCTTACCCATATAATATAAAGAAATAATGTGTAAGAATATCATTTTCCTTAAGATCATCTAAGTAATTAACCATAACTGCCACCATAGAATCCGATGCATTGAGCCCATTTGGCAACATACAATGCAACTTCAAGAGTTTAAGGTCGGTCGACTAACTTACTTTGACGTTTAAAGCAATGTATAAGGCAATAATTATCCATCTGAATCAGCAGAAAAACTCTCGTACATGAGAGGAATACTTCAACACTCCGAAACCCACATGGAAATGGGATCGAGTGTGCTCTTTATACAAATCAACCTCTGGTGGTATGCCAGAAGCAAAAAAAAAAAAGAAGAAAAGCTAAAAGATTTGATAAGAAATATGAAATATTGATGTTCATACTAAGATCAACGCTCCGGTTCTTGGCTGAAGGAGGATAACCGGAAGACCCATTTGGATAATGGCAGTTTCTTGGAGGTTTCAGTGGTTTTCGACCTCCTGCCATTGATGAAGGTCTTAAGCCTGTCAATGGCGAGGTCGAGAGTTTCTTCAGACATGTTTGCGAAGCAGACCCTGAACCAGCCCGGCTCAGTGCAATGGCAGGAGGAGCCAGGGGAGATGTTTAGGCCCACCTGATATAGCATTTTCTTCCACAGCTTGATCTCCCCTCCCACTTGTTTTGAGCTTAAGAGGTGTGTCATGTCCACCCAACAGAATAATCCGGCATTGCTGCCGAGACACCGGATTCCGATGTCAGCGAGGCCGGAGACCAGCCGGTGGTGGCGGTCCCGGAGCCTCCTTTGGTTCTCAGCAATGTAGTTGGAGGTGAATTTCTTGTCTGATAGCATTTGAGCCAGGAGGTGCTGGGTCTGGGACGAGATAAGCCCGAAGCTCGACATCTTCGTCGCCGCAGCCACCACAGCCTGATTGTCGGAGTAGATCGCGCCGACTCGAAATCCGGGGAGGCCCAGATCCTTGGAGAGGCTGGACACAATGTGGACCTGGCCTTGTAGGCTGTGGTAATTCCGCACCTCCATCAGGGCCTCCCGGACACTGACGAACTCTGGCGAGCCAAAGACGGTGCCGGCATAGATCTCGTCGCTGATGAGGTGGATCCCCTTGGCCGCGATGAAGCGGAGGAGGGCCTGGAGCTCCGCCCTGGTGGTGGTGGTGCCAAGTGGGTTGGAAGGGTTGGTGATCAGGACCCCTTTTACTCTAAGGTTGCGCCTATGTGCCCCTTTGTATGCGTCTTCTAGTGCACTTTCCGTGATCTTGAAGCCATTATGACTGTGACACTGAATTGGAACTATTTCAACTCCTGTTCTCCATTTGAGGTCTCGATCAAAACTGCAATTTGAGTGCAATTAGTTTATATATTTCATATCTTGACCAATGAGCAAAGAGATCAAATGAAAAGATAAATCACATGATAACATGGCAAAAGGTGTCGACATAAATTAAGGACCTTATTTACGTAATTATTCATTAGAAGACATGAAAAATGGCAGTGAAAGAAAGCAAAACTGTTTAATATATGGAGCATAACAGACGTACCCAGGGTAGTAAGGGGTGGGGAGGAGGAAGGCCTCGCCGGGCTCGGCAAGGCAGAAGATGAGGGCCTCGTTGGCGGAGGTGGCGCCGGCGGTGAGGACTAGGTTGTTGGGATCAAAGCATACTTTGTTGCCCCTAATATCAGACATGAACTCGGCTAGGGCCTGCCATGCAACAACAAATATTGCTAGCTAGTATAAGTACTGGTACGCACACATGTATCAACCAAATTGACACTCATGTCCAGCTAACGTGAAACTACTGGACAAAAGATCACCAATGTAAGAGAGCTTACATGCTTGAAAGCCGGCAGGCCATGGTAGTCCTGGAACAATGCAATCTCTCTAAACACTGATTGCCCTCCTTGCTTGAACATGGCAGCATCTGGATTCTCCTCCAGCCATGTTTCCAGCATGTCGAAAGAGAGCTGTAGAAGCAACAAAAATCAATATAACCAGTTGATGGACCTTTTTCTTAACTTCTTTTTAATTTGTTGCAAGGGAAACGTCTGTTTCATACAAAAATGACATTCAAAAAGCAAAGAATGATGTCATGTGCCCACCTGATTCTCTGCAAGGCCCATTTGAATTATCCCAGTTGGGTTGTCCAGGTGGTGGAATGGGTTCCTCTCATATTCCTGCCATCCAAGGAAGTATGAAGAGTCCTGCCCGTGTGAGTTGCACGTAGCTTTTCGTGACAGAAGCTGCTGCTGCTGCAGCTGTTTCTTCATGGTCTGTCTCGAGAAAAGGAAGAATAAGAAGATAAAGGAATAAAGCAGAAGAGAGATAGCCAGAAAGAGCAAGAAAGAAGATGATGAGCTTGAGAGGGTTTTGATAGGGTTTGAAGGAATGGAGACTGGGCAGAGCCTTATATAGGCAAACATCTAGGGAGGTGGGCGTTTGAATAATGGGGAGAAATGGTTTCACTTTGACCAGAAGGGAGGCTGGCTGGCTTTTTGAGGAAGAAGATTTACAGAGAGAAAGGAGTAGAATGAGCAGAGATTGATTATTAAATGGATTTGTTGGCGTTGGTGAGGGGAAGCCCACATTCTGCCGACAAGGGATCCGGGAGGCCATGTCACTAGCTCCTCCCTTCCATGCAGGCCGGCCCGGCTCTGCTTGGGGCTCCGGTGTCCGGTGGGGCCGCCGTCCATCTGGCCACTGTCGCCCATTGGATTGCCCATCCCAAGCCTCTCTGTAATTTCTTGGTCCAGACAGATTGTGTGTACATATATATGTATATTTACATATGGGTGTGTGTATTTTTTTGTGTGACCTTCATATTTTGGGTCAAAACTTTAAAGAAATTTTGAGATTTGGGCATTCAAGTCAATAGTCAAAATCTGGTATTGTTTGGCAAGGGGATTTGGGATTTGATTAAGTTGTTTACTTTGGTGGTTGTACGGGTGCCCCATCTAGCTAAGCTGGGAGAAGTCAAAAGTGTTGGTACATTATTTAGTCACGATTGTAGAAGCCCGGGTTATGCCAGGCTCTGTAGGCTGTTCGATCTTGATCCGACGGCTTTTAAAGTCCTGGCATCAGACAGCTTTTAAAGCCTGAGCTCATGTTGACACATATAAATTAGGACGCGTATAAACTTTTTCCTATTTTTTAGTGAACAAAAGTGCTCATATTAATTAATGGTGGGTGTAGAGTGCTCATGCAAGCCAATGATAGGGTGGTGATGAGTGGGGGCAATCTTCACATGGTTAGAGATATTTGGCCAGGTCTTTTGGGTCCATTTGATCAGCACCTTGTCCCTCACTTTAGCCAGGGCATGAACAAGAATTGGGTCAGTGCATACACTTATGAGCTCAAGTTTTATATTAGAACTCAAGTACTCCTTGCTCTCATTGTAAAGTTTTAATGGGCAGACATTAGTTATCAATCAGAATAAATTTTAAACTAGTGGATTGTTTTTAATGAGCATTCTTGTTGCTCTCTTCTTTCTTATAAAGGAGGCTTGTTTTCTCTCTATTTTTGCTCTGGGATTGGGGTTGGCCTTCTCTTTCTTTTGTCTAATTTTTGTACGTACCCTTGAGCTTGGCCTTTTACCCATCGATAAAAAAAGTGTGTAAAAAAAAACTAATTAAAATCATCTTAATGTACTAAAACTAGCTCTTTTTTTGGGGAAATTCTTGCACACTAAGTCTAATTTGGTGCAGTTTAGTGAGAAGCAAACTGAGAAAAGACAATGAATGATTGGCAGGAAAAAGGCTGGTAAATTGAGGAATATGAAGTGATTTAGAATTAAGATTTACAAAACATGACAGAAAGGCACAGGCAAAAATTAGTCTAGCCTTGTATTTCAAGAAGTTTAATGTACTTAATGAATATATGGTACTCCCAGTTGTACTTGAAACCAGTTTTGCCATCAGTATACAATCTTTGTTACCACTTCTACAGATGTCATAAGCCATTTTTCCATGCTCTTGGGTAGTTGGGTTGGTGAATCTCTCAAGAAAAAAGATGCAAGTATTTAGATGCAAGGCCATGATCAACAACAATTGTTTTAGCTGTTAATGCCCCTCTTAGTGGAAGCTTCTACCTGCGCCGCAGTTTTAAGCTCACTGATTTCATACAATGCGATGCCCAGTCGTCATCACTCAGATAGTGATTCCAATCTGAATATTCATATTTTTTCAGCACTTTTACTGTTCTAGGCAACTTCGATGTGTTTACATGATGACCCAGATTAAAGTAATCAGGTCAGCTCCTGGATTTGCTTCAAATAATGGGCTGATCTCTCTCAGTAGGTGGAATCATAAGGCAATCCATCGCACATTTTGCAGGCTTGGGCTCCAATGCGTTGATTAAATGTGCTAATCAAAGCTTTAGGTTAATGGAATCAATGCGAGCAATGACGCTAAGTAAACAAGAAGGTGTCCATGTCCCTTAAGAGTGCGGCAGCTCGCTTGCACCAACTCCAGTGGGGTCACCCCTGCTGGGGTCTTGCAAACCCTAACCTCCCACTTACCTTTCTGACTATTTTTAATGAGGGATTTTGACGTTGATTTCACAACACAAAGGTGGGACCAGATAGACCCTTTGTCAGCTTGTGAACTAGCCTGGCCCCCATCCTTTCCTACTCCCCTTTCAACCCCTTATTTTGTTTGCTAATTAAACTCTGTAAGTGACAATTTGGATTGAGGTGAAAGCTGGACAACCTGTCCTACTGAGTAGGATTTTCAGCTTGCTGATGAACTTTTTGCACCGCATGAGTATTCAATCTAGAAGACTTAGACTAGACTAACACGGCACTGTTGGGGCTAGTTTTCTCATGCAACTTGGTTGACCAGTGATAGCTAGAGGAGTGGACCCTGTGGGTGTTTTGTGGAGTAATGAATTGGACCGCAAGGCAAGATTATTTGGACTCACGCAGGTTGGTGGTCCAACCTGATTTGAAAGAGACGACTATCAAAGCCCTTAAGTATTCAGAAACTACAGGACTTGTATATTGCATGGCTGACTATTTGAAAAGGATAGGACCCACTTGCCTATTGGGTCAATTCCTTGAAGACAAATGTGGATCCCACCCATGAAGAAACTCAGGTATCATACAGAGTTGCTTGGCAATTGCTCACCAGTTATGTCAGAATGTAGCAAGGCATTGAAGATTTTTTTATATTTTTCTCTGACAATGAGTTTATGTAAAGAATGCATAAAAGTCTTTTTGATATTTACTTACTAGAATATATTAGTGATAGTGACATTAATACTAACATCTATTAATATGTATGCCATCGATCTTATGAATGAATTGCTTTTATATGTGTTTTTCACATTAAGCTCATTTTGTGAGGTGAACATTAAAAACGCTTCCCGTATAAAATAGCTAAATAGAATAAATACGAAGTTACAAAGAAGTCGCCTGTTCTGATTTTGCCTTAAAGAAATCATCACCTTTTTTGTGTCTGAGATTTATTATATATGGAACTTTTCGCCGACGATCAAATGAGGTTTCTCTCGTCCTTTTATACGAGACCTGTTAATATGCATATGATGCATTTGGGCAGAGCGTGCACCAAACGCATCACACCCATCAGATCTCAATCTAATGGCAGGTATCAAATCAGGGTAAATGAGTTTGAATCACACCTATCTAACACCCACCGTGGGATCTTGATAAGACAGGTGTGATTCACCCAGTGCACAGCTGCCCGAATGTGCCCAGTATGTCTAACCTATTTCCTTTTTGTATATATTCTTGTTAGGAAAAAATTAATATAAGCCCGGGCTCATATATGTCTATATAAGCCCGGGTTCTATGGGCCGTCAGATTTATATCCGATGGCCTATAATGCTTATGAGTTTTATGAGTATTATAAACTCATGAGTAATATGGGCCGCCAGATGTAAATTCGACAACTCATAGAACTCGGGCTCACATAGACATATATGAGCCCAGGCTCATATAAACGGGACTTTTCTTATTATGTCACTTTTAGTGTTTATGGCTGTGGGATGGCATGTTGTAATAGCAACTATCCCTGGAAAGACGTGTGGGGCCGGCCTAGAGTTGGGCTGGTTGTTTTATCTTTCATTAGTCAGATCGCATAAAACCTATTTCACACCATCTCCTCTCTCACTTCGTTGAGTTGAGGAGAAGACTACTCATTTTGGATTTAGGAAGCATGAAGTCTTTAGACAAGTTTAGAGAAATACATCAAATTTAACCTAGGCTTCCTCTCCAAAACAGACAACCAGCCATCTCTTTCAATTTATGTCTCATGAGACCCACCATTAACAGATTCCATTGCCAGCAATATCACTATCTTCATTAGTCAAATGAAAACTATAGCTACCAACTAACAAGCACGAGACCAACACTAAAAGGAAATATTGCTTGCAATTACTAGAAAGACTTTGTCAGAAATTGACTTGAAGGAGTAATATATAGGTCAGTCAGAGGAGGGAGGACCATATGAAGCTTCCTTTTGTCATCCTAAGGAGTTGATTTCAACTTCAAGGGTCAGGAGTTCAAGTCTAGTTTTGGACAAATGAATGAACTGGGACTTTATTTTCAACCGATGGACAAAGTGATCTATTGATTGCATGGCCGACCTTTCTAGTTTAGAAATTTGACATTTTCCTTTCAGTGTCAATCTTTGTACTGATATATCTACTTTCCCCTTGCTAAAAGTTCAACCTTCAAGGAGAATTTAGGGTGTTTAAGAATAGGACGTCCTTGATTCTTTTGTCTGTCTGTGTTAATGGTGTTATATTGTTGTGTTTTATTCTATGTAACTCGTTCCGTTGCTGATAATTATACACCGAATTTGTACACTAAATTTATACACTCATGTGTGCCGTGCTTTTCTTAGAGAGTAAAAATGGGCCTCACATAACCCACTTTTTCATTGTCCAACAAAAATCCGCCACCTCAAGGGTATAAAGGTTTATTATATATATTCGGTGTAGCAATATCATTTCCCGTATTACCCCATCTATTTTAGCACACACAAAAAAAGCATAAGTTCTAAGTGGTAATCTCACACTTTTCTTAGTTCCTTCCCTAATTGCTTGGGGCGGGGAACTGTGGAGTGTGAACGAGCATGGAGTCATCGTTTATGACTTGTTATAATTAGAATTGGACATCAATATTTGTATATTGACATAATTTCAAGCAGTAAATCTTATAATAACAAAGGATCAGCTACACTAACAGATATCCTATAAGCTTACATAAAGTTTTATCGTAACTTGAACAAGATGCAGTGATGGCCACTGTCTTTGTCACTAGATACCAACTCAATTTTTGGTAGTGGCGAGCTGCAGATTATGGGGCAGTCAATGTAGGCTGATGTGAAGTACAAAGATGCGGCATGGAGGGATTATGGTGGTATCTTATGTCCCATGATGTCGTACAAACATTGGCCATGAGCAAGTATTATCACTGTTATTAGTCTCGCTCATACTAATGTCAAAGCGGCCACAGTGCTTGGCATGGAAGAAGAATGGGACCTCCTGAAAGCAATGGCTGAGAAAGATATGAATAAAATCACCGTTGAAAGTGGGAGCGGGAGCATGGGCACATAAATGCCAAAGAGGCGACAAGAGCTGGTTAGATGTGATGGAAGAATGAAACTCAAAAAAGTTTTAAGTCTGTAGTGTCACAAAAAAAAAAAGCATCGCTATAGCCCTGATTTATTGTAGTAGAAGAAATATAAACAACTGTATAAGTTTTCGAGTGACAAATTAATTTTGATAATCAGGCAGGGTAATTAGAAAGCAGTGTTGAGCCCAACATCAATGTCTGTGTTTTGATTCGTCTGTAAGAACTTTTATGGTGGGCTGAAGCTTAATTTTGCAGAGAGAATAGCAGCCCCCACCAAGTACAACTTGGTCAGGAGGCCATGCCACCATGGACCACTGAAGCAATTATGTGCTTCAATAGCATTTCCGAGCAGTCCCACATGTTTCTTGTGTGGTAAATATTATTGGACTAAGTACTTATCAGGTCTACCTGTTCTTTAACAGAACAAATGGTAAGGTCTCCAGACAGAACTTTGCGGATATGATGCATCATTGTTGCTCCAAGGGCATTTCCAAGCAGTCCTGATTGTTTCTTGTGTGGCAATAATAACTGGACTAAATATTTATAGCAGATGTACCTGTTCTTTAATAGATCAAAGAGCAAAATCGTCAGGTCTTCTTCAGACAAAAAAAGGTGGATATAATGCATCATTGTTGTTCCAAGAGCACTTCCCAGCAGTCATTGTTTCCTGTGTGGTAAATAATAAGTACTTGTCATGTCTACCTCTTCTTTAAGAGAACAAAGGACAAATTGGTCAGGTCTTCTTCAGACAAAAAAAGGGTGGATATAATGCATCATTGTTGCTCCAAGAGCATTTGCAAGCAAGTCTCACTTGTTTCTTGTGTGGTAAATAATAAATGGACTTTGTCTTGTTTTAACACAACAAAGAATAAAATGGTAAGGTCTTCTTCAGACAGATTACTGTGGATGCAGAGCATCACTGTCGAAGACAATCCATGAGAAATTATAGAAAATGATAGGCAAGCAATCAAGCTAATCAAATCATTAGTTCAGCTAGCAAGATCTCCGTATAAATGATTATGTGCTACATTTGAAAAAATAATAATTTTTATTTAACGGTAAAACCCACATCTAAGATAAGGGTAAATAAGTTTATGATATTATTTTTTAAATACCTAACACCTTAAATTGAATAAAATAAATTTATTAATATGAAACAAATTTTTTTGCCAAATGGAGGTATTAATGTGAGACGTAGGGAGTATTAGTTTGCACCATCACACAGAAAACTAGTCTGCCCACATGCTCTATTAACCTTTACCTTCATTTTATTTATGCATACAAAGTACTTAAATATGTAAATTATGATGGGGATTATGAATTTGTTTGAGCTGACGAGGGTAAAAAATGGGGCTAATAAGAAGAGACGTAGACTAGTGAGCAATTTTGTGTAAATCACATATTATACACATATTTTGCTAAATCTTTTACAAACTTTATGAAAGGAACTGAATTATACTCTATTTTCCAGGTTGCAATGTACAAAACATGAATTATACATAAATCCTTTACAAACTTTTGACCGTATATTGAAATGACTAAGCCATATAATAGCCGAATATGTTCTTATACGGTAAGTTTGCCCCCAGGCTGATTTGTCAAATAGGGAATGAAGCTGAACATATTCAACCTGCTGAACAAACTCTTTACATTGTGATATCTTGAATGAGGATGATTAATGTTTGGAACAGGCAAGAGCAACCTAACGTTTTCTTTTCTATGAAATTCCTTCACTGGTAATTAGTCTTAACAATGTCTGGACCACAAGCCTAGAAATAGTATGTACTTAGCAGGCAGCCAATTATGGCTTGTGTATGGAGGAAGAGTTCTTGGACTGAGGAAGGAGACATCATGTGTGTTCACACTCCAAACTGCTGAAATAGGGAGGGCCAACATTTGACCCCTGGTCCTAGACAGAATTAAGAACCATATGGAAATGCGTTGTCAGGAATTTCAATAATGGAGCAACATGCCCATGAGGGATGTCACGTTTTCAGGACTTGTTGCTGTGTTTCAGTCATGAAATCATTCAATTGTGAACTATGGGTATGAATTTCCTGATTTCATAATTTTCAGTTGTTGCCACATGAAACATCTTATGATCAATTAGAGAAGCATCAAGTAGATGTAGGCAGTCAATTGCATTTTATTATATGATAAATCTGCATGTTTCCAGTGCCCAGGTTAAGCATTTGATTCCTTTAGTTGAAGATTGTAAAGCCTAAAAATGTCCGTCCTATGAACACAGCTATCTCCACTAACAGCAGATGACAGCAGTAAATATATTGTAAACATCAATTAGAAAATTTCATCTAGCATGTCCAACAGCTTTGCACTTAAATTAGTAGTTCTTCAGTTCTTATTAGCCCTCATTTTCAAATATTCTAAGCTCCAGTAGGAGGGAGCAGTTTTCTGCCATTAGAGAAATATTCAATTCCCTTATACAAGATAAAACCAACAAAACCAAACCAAACTGTTGTAGGGCATCTCCTTGGAGGTATCTGGCCAGTCTGCAAATCTATTATAACTGAGAGAAGAATTGGGCTACTTGGAGCAAACTACAAGCTGGGTTTAATTAATTTGGAAACGAAAAACTACTTCAATGGTGCTATGCAGATTACAAATGGAATTAGTCTCCACATTATTTTCTGAGAGAGTTCTCTTCCATGAAAAGCAACTGCCTATTTGGCAACATATAGGTCAGATCAAAAAGCACATTAATAAAAAATTGCAGGGCATTGAACTGCTATTAACAATTTTCACACATCTACGTTTAATCTTTTAAATAAGAGCTGATAGGTTGCAGAACTCCTTTGGTGATATGAAGTAAATCGATGAAACTACCCAAAACACCATCCTTGTCCCTAGCGTGACACGAGAGAGATGGATACTTAATTGGTAGAGACTATGTCTTGTAGTCCTATCAAACCATAAGAAAAGGAAGTGCAGCTCTAAATCCTCGTCTTTTTTTAAAGAGGTAACTGCAGCAAAGATAGTAATCGATAGATCACACAAAAACAAAATAAACCACAGCTACATCCAGATTTTGATGATATATGCAACTGGATATAAATTTGAGAAAAGAACAAGGATTATGTTAGATGCAATTGGATATAAATTTGAGATCCAGGAATCAACAGCAAGATCCATCCGCCATATTCCTGATTTCTTTATCTCATCAGCATTGTGGTGTGCCTACGTGTTGTATGAATTCATTTTGAACAAAATCCAGAAGCAAGTCGAGAAATCTTTATGCCTTCATAGGCTAGACAGCCGCCAAGGCCAACCATTTTTTCTTTTTTATCTCTTCCTCTTGACATTGTCGCATAAATACCTAGGTCATTGTGTGACGGCCATTTAAAAAATAAAAATGGTAAAACAAACCGTAGAAGTCAGTTTCAAAATTTGTATATGATTGCGCCACAATTGAGGATATCGTCCTCGGGCTACAACTGCCAAAATCTTTATAATATATGGTACACAGCATTAACACTATAGTTTCCGCTATATTTTTATGTGGCGAGGCAAATAACGGACATCTTCATTCAAGTACTGTTTTACTTCACGAGAAACTGAAATGAGAAATTCAGGCACCAGCTTCTGGAGACTTAACTTGCCTCTGTAACTCCTCATCCGCTCGCTTGAAAAATTGGTCCCAGCCACTACCTGGACTTGTATCCAAATAATCATATGGCACAGCAGTCTTCAACCCAGGGCGAACACCACATCGACTTTCCACAATCCTAAATTCTCTTATCCCATTCCTAAAATTTTCTTCCAACTCCTCCCAACTAAACAGCAAAGGCAATGTAAAGGCGCCATAGGGCCCAAAATCCATTATCTTCACCCTGCCATCCCTTGTAACATACAAATCAACCACATAGTTGTGTGATTCAAATTTTGACCTAATTTTCCCTTCAAAAAAAACTTCAATTGTTGTCTTAAGATCAGCTTTTTCTTCAAGGAGGACAGGATAGAATCCAGTGACTTCACGCTGGGAGATTCCCACAAGGACATGGTCACGGATGAAGCAACGGAATTCCATCTCTGGGCGAAGTGCAGGGTACCATTTGCGAAGTGCAAGGAAGAATTTTTGTGGAGGACTTCGGCAATCTGAGGTATTGCAAGAATCAAAAGCATGACAAAGATCATGGACAACACTGTCAGATGAGCGTAGGAGAAGGGCAATCTCAGAGAAGGAACTGCACTTGAGAGTACCACTTGTGGAAATCCAAGCAGCATCTTTTGGAGAGCTCCAATTGAGCTTCGGAAAGACAGATCCTCCTAGAGCTGCAATGGAAGACGTTATTTCAGATTCAAGGCCAGGGAAGGACGGTGGGGCTGGAGAAGACTCTGAACCTTCCGAACTGGTATTAGAACTCACTTCTTCTCGTTCAGGAATGAGAGATTCCTGTCCTGACTCAAGAGTACTCATTCTGTTTGGAAGGGCATCATCACCAGAAATAGAAACTGGGAGGAAGAAGGGACCAAAGTCTTCTAGAAGGTAGGATATGAAAGACTCGGGAAGTTCATGAATTATAGTTTTGAAAGAGAGTGATTTGAAGTGGGGGTACCACTCTTGGATCTGGCAATGAATGATTTCTTCCGCTTTAATTGTTGGAAAACCCACTTCTTGATTGCTTCTTGGTTCACCCATATTGTAGAACTGTACCTAAAAATGAAAAGAAAAATAAATAATATAAATAGCCAACATACTGAGAAAGCCACATACTATTTCAAAAACCATCAATTATTCGAAGTAACAGTGAACTTTCTCATCTTCAAATAAAAACAAAAGTTCGAATAAATAACCACCTGACATATTTTTATATCGTTTATATACATAAGAGAAAATTTTCATCTGTTTTTCATAGTAGTAATCAGATGAACCAAGTGAGACACATTTAATTTTAAACACTTCATGTTGCCTTAACAAGCAATTGAGCAGATCAAAGAATATAGCAGGAATACATTTAGACTAATCAAACCAAAAAATCCCTTTAAATGAATCATTGATGGAAAATTATATGAATTCTCCAAAAGTAACAAATTGGTAGTTGAAGCCGTTCTAAGATCAGTCAAAAAATACATCAGCATATGCAGCTGATATCTGCAATCAACAGAAAAAAATTTAAAACTATGCCAGTCAAATTTGTTTAAAACCAAAAAGATAAACCCGTGGTAACCACCATCCAAAACTGCAGTAGATATTGAAATCCTTTCCTCAGAGAAAGTCTTAAAATGCTACTTATCACAACAGGTTAAAAACACAGACCTGCACTTTAATAGATCATGACACCTTGTTATGATCTACAGTTACATTAGTTACTTTATTAGTTATGATAATAAGTGCGCGTAGGCACCCATGTTAGTGTGCACGTTGTTGCTTCGCTGCTTTAATTCAGTTATTAGTCAGTTTAGTTAATAGCTAGTTTTAGCCTATGTAGTTAGATGGATGTTTCTATGTAGCCTATTGGGCAATAGCCTTAAGTAGGCTTACTTGTTGTAATTAGGTTGAGAAAGAATTAATTAATCTTTTCCCTTTCACTGTTTGTCTCTCTCTCTGTTCAACTCATCTTCTCTGAATTTCTGTCCTCCACTTCTATGGATAGATTGCACTTGCAACCTGCAAGTGCGCATCAACCTCTCCTTTCTGTCACCTTCTTCCTCACTTCTCACCCAAGATCGCAGTCACAACACAGGGACATAACACACCCACATATATTTATCAATTTGCAGGCATGCAGAACATAAAGTAATAGTTCAGTGATTTCCAGCAAAAATATCTTCTGCATATTCGGCATGGCAGTATAGATCCTGTGTTCTCCAACAATGTTTCAAGGGAAGGAGCAGGAGAGACAGGCCGATAATTATATTACATAAAGTTACCCCGCATTCCTTTCAGAATTACACCACAACCACAATCCACCCACTACCACACATAAACACAATGCTTTACAGGATCCATATGCAACAAATCGGGAAAAGAATTTGTCAGAATTTGTGGAAATTTTGGCTCCAATTACCTTGCCCAAGAAATTCTTAAGCACTACCTTCCAGGCAAAAAATTAGAAACCTCTATCATTCTAAATTAATCATGACTTCCATAAAAGCAAATTGAGTGCAATAATTGTATCTGAAATTACTGAAAACACATAAACCTGTCTCCTGATTGAGAAAGGACATATCAATCTAGTTACCATTGCTCAAACTTCCCCTCAATACTTGATCAATCCAAATTTAACAAAGACCACAAAATAAAACATAGTTTTAGCAACTTATCAAGACTTGAACAATAAACTGCTTAACTTTTTTCTAAATTTCAAAAAACTTTTAGAGGTAAAATTGTTATGATCCACCCTAGGGGTCGGGTCCTGCCTTCAGGATCGACTAGAATTAGGATTTATGTATATCTTTAATAAGAGTAATTAAGTAATTGAATAATTAGTTAAATTATTTATATTTATTTGTTGTTAGTGAGCTTTAGGATTAATAGTTAGGAGGCCAATTAAGGCTGTACCATATTTCATTAAGCTTTTATCAATAGAATTTAGGGTTTAGTCAATCTGGATTCTAAACTACTGGATTTAGAACATGGGATTCCAGAATATAATCCAAATTCCTGGTCTTGAACTGCCAGATTTCAAAATATTTAGATGGCTAAATCATAGCAGGAGTAACTTTGTTCATTTTCCCCAAGGAAACTAGTTTGTCATTGTTATTATTTCTCATTTGAGAACTGTCATCATGTGCAGAATATCCAGCATACTTCATTGTCAGTACTTATATTTCTAGAATGTCACAGATCTCTAACATTTGTACATGACTTATCACCAAAAACAAATGTATGAACTTCACCAGACATCTCTATCCAACTACAACCTGGCATCTTGTAGATGCATTTCTTCCTCATCAGTTCCCTGACTTTGGCCACATCATCCCAGATTCCCACTATACCATATAAATTAGACATGAGCTTATAATTCACAGAATAATTGGCCTCCATGTTAAGGAGTTTCACTGCTGCCCATGTTGCTAATTCTACATTTTGATGGACTTTGCAGGCACCCATAAACGTTACCAGTGCAGTAGGACTAGGTTTGAAGGGAATCTGAGTTAGAACATTATAAGCCTCTTGCATAGGCCTGCTCCTCTCTACGAAGAAGATCAATCAGACATGCATAATGCTCCGTATCAGGCAGGATCTGGTGTCCCAGTCTCATTGAATCAAAATAGTGGAAGCCCTCCATCACTAAACCTGTGTGGCTGCATGCACTAAGGATTGCAAGAAAGGCATCTCCATCTAGTTTCACACCCTCATATATTCTCAAATAAGTCTATGGCTTCCTTAGCTAGACCACGAAAGGCACAAGAACTAATCGATGATGTCCATGTGACAAGATTAAGGCTAGAAATTGATTTGAAAGATTTCAGAGCATCAACAATAGAACCACACTTGGAATAAGCATTGATAAGAGAATTGCCCATTGACAAGAAGGCATTAAGTTCATATTTAATCACATGGACATGAAATTGGATTTAGTCCCAGTGGCAGTAGCCATATTTGCACTATATCACTTGTTTTACCTTCACTAAAACTAAGCAATGCAAGTATAGACATGTATACATGATACATTCTAACGTCAATCCATCTTTATATTATCCGTTTCAACCAAGAAAAGCATTAAATTAGACATTAGTTTGATTATTAAAATCTCTGTTTAAAAGATGCTAACATTCATAAAAAAAATTCGAAAATCATATATTAGAATATTATAAATACCATAGCGCGGGATAAACAACAATTCCTTTTGAAAAGGGAGAAATTTTGGCTACAATCTGACCAAACATTACTTTCCAAATTATGACACCCAAGATTGGCAACAGAAAAGATAAAGATAAACCTTTCTCCACAAAATGCAGAGTAATGGCTGAATGTTCACAATATTGCATGATCAAATTACCACATGATGAGGAACTCTTCAAGACCTAGTCACTAGACAAGGCAGAATCAGACCAGAAGTCCATGCCATATATCTTCTAAAAATTTGTCTGAGAAAATTGGACTGCATTAACTCATGGACAGATCATTCCTCCTTGACTACAGGTCAATTTTACGAATTATTTTCAATGTTCACAATGCTCAACTAGCATGCAACACAGACAATAGCCCAGAACATCTATTTATGTTAACTGAGAAGAAAGAGTAGTAAAGAAGTCCTTGTTTATCCGGTCAAAACAGAGTCAGATACAAGCCATTGTATGGCAATATGAGTTAAAAGCAATACTGAACTTGATTGAGTAAAATTATAATTAGATATAAGTACATATACTTTCTCGCAATTATATCAACCAACATCTCTAAAACTTATGCTCATGTTTAAAATCTCCTATATTATTGGGTGGACTACATACCAAAAGAATGTCAACTATGTTAACAAGGGCATATCTAAAATTCATGTGTCTGTCAGTAACTGTTCTTGCTTGACAGCTGATAAGAAAACAGAGAGTGTTGAACAGAGGAGGGGTAGGGATAGGAGGGATGGCAGAGGGCAGAGGGGCCGGGTGGGAATGGCAGAGGGAGAGAGAGGAGAGGGATCAGAGGTACCTGGAACTGGAGAAGAGGAAGATGACGGAGCCGGAGCTCACTTCTCCGGCAAAGACGCAAGCTTCCGTCAAAGATCTCCCTCTCCGGTTGGCTTTCACTCGCCCAAAACAGTTTGCTGTGAAAGGGGAAGGAGAAAAGAAGCAAGCTCGTTGGATTTCACAAGACCAGCTCGAGAGCTGGTACGATGAAATCCAAAATTTACTTTATAAACACTGTTCTCAATTCCTGCCATTCTAAATTTGTGCTTTTTTTACTAACCCCGGATTGCAAATTTTGCATTCCCAAGGCCAACTGACTAACAATGTATTTTAATGTCATTCTAAAACTTGATACACATTAAGATGAGATCTATTTGTAGCTAAAGAACACATTATATAAAGTGCAAATTCAATCACTTGTACTTGTATCCAGTAAGGTAAAGAAGATGAGATCTTTTGCTAGGATAGATATGTCCAAACTCGCATTGTAAATAAAGGTAGAAATCACTTTCAAATTAACATTCAGTAAAACTGAATTTTTTATCCTGATCCAATTTATTATGCATGATAAGAAAACACTGCTAGCTCTAATTATGACAAATAAATGCTCGCTCAAGATGATTCCAAATGCCAGCCGGATTCATTAAGACAAACATATATATTTTTCTATGTCATAATGTCAGACCATGTTAAGCTATGAAAAACATATATATATTCATAGAATTTGTGAACTTAGTTTCCAACAAACAAGAACAAACAAAAGAAAAGGACAAACAATGAAAACTCATAGATGCATATGCAAAACTGAACTCACAGTAACCAATATTCAATTACTAAGCATTAGTTGTCAGTAAAAATAAAAGACTAAATCTATCCAAATAACACACACCCATATGCAAAACTTTCTCTTAAACTTATATTCAATTTCCCCAAATGCAAAATTTTCACTGTGAGCAATGTCAAGCGTACCCAAAATCTACAAAAGCAACTACATCAAATGAAGTTTGATAAACAGCCATGATTTCGGGGAATAGTGAAGACAATGAGAGGAGAGGGACGAGGGAGATGAAGAGAGGGAAAGCGGCTGGGAGGTGCGGAGGCCGACGGGAAGGAGAGGCAGGGTCGGAGGAAAAGACTAAGTTTTGCTGACAACAAATGAAAATATTCATGCTTAAAGACAGAAAAAGAAATGAAAGGAACATGGTGACTAGGGTACCTAATATGCTCTCAAAACTGGTTTAGATGCATCTAGAAAGAATCACAAAATTCAAAATAATGATTTCTGTATAAGAAGAATCACAAAATTCAAATCATCGTTGCTTTTATAAACAAAATGCAGTTTACCTGGGACTCTCTTCCGACCGGATCCAATAAGGGATTCTCACTCAATCCGAGAAGGCTGCAAAGCCACTAACAAATTAGAACCCGGAAATCTTCAGCTCTCCAGTAATCAGTGTTCAAGATGGAGAAAGGGCCAAGGTTGTGCTGGTGTCGGAGTAGAGGTCAGGGAGTGCTGTGCACAAGGGTGAAGGGAGTGTGTCGTGGATGGCTAAATGGAGAAAAGGAGATGATGGTTGACAGCGTTGGAGAGAAGGAGATAATGGTCGAGGATGGACAGAGGTATAGGAGGAAAGGAGACGATGAGGAAAGGGAACGACGAAAGGAAAGGAGACGATGAGGGGCCGGCAAGGAGGCGGCGGCGAGAAACGGCGGGGATGATATGCGCTGACACGGGGGGACGAGAGGACGAGAGAAAAGGAGCAGGGACAGAGGCTGATTCCACTTAGGGTCTGTTTGTTTACCATAATCAGGTCTTAACTGATTAAGCCACTTAAAAGCTAGCCAAAAGTCGGCTTTTTAGGCTGTTTATTTTAATTTAATTTTTTAGCTGATTAAGTTAAAAAATAAGTCGTAGTTATTTATTTTGTCCAGCCAGTAAGGCGAGTTTACTCGGCTGATTTCGCTGAAAACGCATTGGGATTTCCCGCTCTCTTCCATCCCCTGAGGAAGGTTTCGTCTATTCTTCATTTCCCGTGAAGAAATAAAAGGCAAGGACGAGCGAACATCTGCTCCTTCGTTTTCACGTTGGGAGCTGAAAATTATCTCCAACGAATTTGTTCAGAAACTGTCTCTGAATTGTGGGGTTTTCATCTCACCTAAGTCCTCCGGCGATTTTCAATCGAGGCTGCGGAATTCTGCAACGAGGTCATTTTTTTTATTTTAATCGGACGTTGAGTATTAAGAGCGTTTGCAAACTAATAATCCTAATTTCTAACCGCTGAGAGTTCTGTGAAAAGTTTGCCGGAAAGATTTTGAGGTTTGTTATAGGTAGAAAGACGTTTTGGTGTTTGCCCCGCTCGGCGTCAAACAACAGGTGCTTCTCTCTCTCTCTTTCCTCCTCTGTACGAGATCTCTCACTACGGTTTCCGTCCCTCTCTGGTGTTATTTCTGCTCTATATTTGTGAAATTGGCAGATTTTTACCAAATTTGTTAATGCCATTTACCTGAGTTGAAGTTCCCTTATTGACTTGATTAGTCGGATAGGAATGTAGCTCTATGCTGTGATATGTTTTCATTAGTTTCTGGGAGCATTGAATGAGACATTTGTGAAGAACCTGCAAAAGACCTGTCATTGCACATTGTTCGTTACAATGTCCTTTGGTTATGACGAGTCATCTGTTAGAGATCAATTTTTTTACTGTGGGTCCAACTGTTTAAGCAAATATTGACAATTGGAGTTTCGTCTTTTGCTCTAATCTACATTGCCTCATCAAATCCTTTTGTTTTTGCAGCAATGGATTCTTTTTTGCCATGAAGGAAGTATCTCTTCTTGACCAAGGCAGCAAAGCTCAACAATCCATTGATCAACTTGAGCAAGTGAGCCAGTGCTACTTGTTTTTTTTTTTTTCTGGGTTCACCGCATGTCATGTTTTTTGTTGTGTTGAGAATTGGGATGTTGCAGATGTGTTATTTCTTTTAAAGTCTGTACTGTCCCTTTTCTCTATAGTGACAATGTCTAAATGGTTTTTTTTTAATCATGCGAGAAACGTTAAATTATATTCTTTGTTGCTCTAAATTTTCCTTTGTTGTTTCAGGAGATTGCTCTTTTAAGCCAGTTTGAACATGATAACATAGTTCAGTATTTGGGTACAGAAAAGGTAATACATCATAGTGTTATGACTCCTTATGGCTATAAATGTGACAATTATCTTATGTCAGAGCGAATGATACCATGTTTTTTGGAAATATTGACATAAAACCTACACAATCAATGTAATTTATCAAGTGTGTTTATTATATTGAAAGTACAGTAGTGTGCATCTCTGAATCTCACCTCCTGGTTCGAAATTTGAAACTATATTCAAGTGTAGATGTACCTGGACCTTGAATAGGAGATGAGAATGAAAGTGGTGGGAAACTGATGCTGCTCTCGCATCCAATGTTCCATAATTGTAAAATATAAATAAACTTAGGCTACTGGAATTGTAATCTGAATATAGCTATATGTAGGATTGCTATTTTTTAAAATAAATAAAGTAATGTGTTTTTATGACTTTTCCCAACAATAGAAATAGATAGCCATTAAACCCAAGTTTGTGTCTGTAGTTCAGAAACTGGTTCACATTTATCAGTCGAAGCAAATCTGCATTATGGACCCATATGCTTGTGGGTTTTGGTATAGGAAACACGTTGAGACAGGAGTTCAATTTTTATCCATTATTAATGCTTATATGCTTGTGAGTTCAAAGAAAGGGAATGAATGTAAAGACATTACTTGAGTTTCAATTGATTGTTGAGACATAAACTTGGCAGAATAGAAAGCATATCAGCAAATGCTCCCATACAATATTGGATGTCATTTTGTAACTTCTTCAGAGCTCTGCTTAAAAAAAGGGTGTTGATTGAATATGAAAGGGCCTTTCTGCATTGGCTATGAACCTTGTGGTCCATGGTATCAATAACTTGTTTTCATCTTGTATTTGATAGTTGAATTGTCCACAATAGCTGATTGACTAAAATCATTTTTTTTCAGGAAGAAGCAAAATTGTACATCTTCCTTGAGCTAGTAACACAAGGGTCTTTCATCTCTCTACCAGAAGTCTCATTTGCGTGATTCCCAAGTCTCTTCCTATACAAGACAAATATTGGCTGGTCTAAAGTATCTTCATAAATGTGAAATTCTATGGCTGGAATCTTTGATCCTCTCTTAATTATCACCTCTGTCTACTATTTAGGCAGAATGTTTCAGCTGTAGTCACTAAGCAACTAAAAGAAACCTGAGGGTTTCACATGAAAGGTTTATTGGTTTAAGGAACATGAATGTGGCAAGTGTACAATTGAATGTTGGTTCAATTGCTTCTATTCTCTCTCTCTCTCTCTCTTGGCCTGACTGGGCCAACTTGTATTAATAATAGTTTTTTGTTTAAATAATAAACAATGATTGTGTTGAAATAGTGTCTCTGCAACCAGAACAAGGGTCTCTGAGTCTTGAGTTGGACTGGGGCAAAGTTTGTTCTTTCTAACTCTAGCTCATTGATTGAGCAGGTTTGGCCCCGCCTTCCCAATCAGCCAGACTGTTTAGGAAATTGTATCCTAAGCATCTCTACCTGAGTCCACTAGATTCATATATGGAAATATGCAACTTTTTTGTATTTTCAGTAAGAGAAATTATGTAAAAAGATAACATTTGAATGGCTTCTTTTAGGTATTTCGTGATCATATCTTTTATTTTAAATACTTTCCAAATGAGCTAGACAACTTATTTAACAGCTTTATGCTAAAACCATGGGCTCAATGAATCTATTTATCTATCCTTTTATTTATATATCAACTGGGTAATCTGAGCTAAAATTCTATATTCTAAATCTATTATTCTAAAATCCACAATGACTAACCCCCTGTGAAGGAATAAGGAGTGATTTAATACCCACTTTGAAATGAAACCTATAGGTGAAGAATCTTATATCCTTGGCACAAAGATCAACAAAAAGAGATTTAAATGCATGTTAAGCCTTTTCCGGAATCATACGTTCAAAGCTTGTTGAAACAAATGGACCTAACCAGTTTATAAACGTCCCTCGATTCTGATTTAAATTTAGCTAATTTAGCTCTAGATTCAATTTCAAATTAGCTAATTCAGTTACAGATTCAGCTAAATTAGATAATTAACTTTTCAGCTAATTAAGATAACTTTTCAGATTCAGATTCAACCGAAACAAACGGACCCTTAAAAGCTATCCAAAAGTCGGCTTTTTAGGCAAATTCTCCGCTGATTCAGCAAAGAAATCGGAGATTACGTGTAATTTGATAGGCTGGGGATTATATGCGTTTGCCCGGCCCATTTACTGAATTCAAAGTTCGAAACCTTATTGTCCCTCCCTCAAATAGTGACCTGTTAGTGGTTTTTTTGCCCATCGTTGTTGTTAGTGACTAGGGTCCATTTGATTGGTCTAATTCAGACCTGAACTGAATAAGTTACTGAAAAGCCACTTTAAAGTCGGCTTTTCAGTGCATTTGTTTAGGACTGATTCAGCGACTGATTCAATCTTTTAAATCAGATCTACGTTCATAAAATAGAGTTGGCAGTCAGATCCGTTTTATCCCCTTACTGCCTCTGAAAACCCAAAACCCGACCCCGATGTCTTACCTCATCCCATCTCCTCCCGATCCCAGCCGCAGCCGCAGCTCACTCCTCCGACCCTGGCCTCTCCTTCCCATCGGCCTCCACTCCTCTCATCCGCTTTCCCTCTTTTTCATCAAACTCGTCCCTCTCCTCTCATTGTCTTTCTCCTCTCACTGTCTTCATCGATACCAACCCCTCGCTTCTCCTCGGGAACACCAGAAGAAGCATCCCAGTAGTAGAAGCAACGGCTGAAGTTGCTAAAACGGTAAACCAGCCTCCTCTCGTCTCTGGATTCGTCCTCTCTGCATTTTGAGACCAGACAACCCGACTCCGTTCCCGCTCTCTCTATCTGTACGTCCCCATTTTCTCCTGCTTGGATTTCCTGGTCTATTGAAGAAATTTTGGATGAAGAGTGCTACAAGAACAAGGTAACTTCCTGCTTCTTCATCATCACAATCTTCTTCTATCCCTGATGTGTGTTTCTACTGTGATTTCGTTTTCTTAGATTCTGTGTTGTTTTGTGTTTCAAGTAATATAAATATATTAATAAGCTGCTGCCAGAAGTGCATTCATATTCAGAGAACACAATCACTTATGGTCCTTTCTACGTTGATTCAGGTGAACCTGATCCAGAGCTTCAAATTGTATGCCGTCAACTATCTCCATTTATTCCCCACAATTATCGTGAGAGCAGCCTGCCTGTTGCAGTGTTTACGTTCACTATATGCAATGTCCTTCAATCCACTAGTTAAATTTGTTATCATTTACCAAAATTATTTGTATTTTTTTTAAGAAACTTTGCTTTACGCCAATTTTTCAGCTTGTCAATCTGGGTTCCAGTTCTGCAGATGTTACTTTACTTTTCACTTGGGCTGTGAGTAAATACCATAACCCTTGGTTTTCATTAGGATTAAATTTCATAACAGAAGTATCTCTCATAATCTTTAACCGGCATTTTTTCTTAAAACATACAGAACTCTGTTGGTGGGAGTTCTGAACTTTAAGTGATCATTTCAACTCAAAATTCCTGTTAGTATGTACTCTTGCAGTTTGAATTTTATCTTATCTTTGAGCAGCTGATACTTATCAGCAATGCTCTCTTTGCTTTCAAGAGTATGTCCTCCTTTTGTGAATTTTTGTATTATGCTAATTTAAAATGAATGATGGGACAAAGGATTGTGTTCGCGGAGTACAGCTGCATCACAAGTAAGATTTTACTACCCATATATGTCCCACACCTGATTTTGATAATTATAGATACTCAAAAACTCAATGTTAATCTTTGAACTTGAGATGATTATCTGCAGGACTGCAAATGGGCATTTCCCAGTAACATTTGTCATTGGAGCACAAGAGACTCATGATGTTCATGTCTTTGAATGTCCTTGTTTCTCAATATCTGGAGATTCTCAGGATTTTTCTGCAAGGGAAATGTGGCATGAAGTTAAAGAGGTTGGACTTTCAATTACACAAATAATGCAATTTATTGTTTTTTGTTTCCCACGTTTCCATAGCCAGATATACATATATAGAGAGAATGAGGATTTTCACTTAAAAAACCAAGGATAAGTTGCTTATTACAAGTTTCATAATGGATCACGAACTCTCAATACCTATAATTTTGTAGGTGGATTCTATGCATGATAGTGAAAATTATATCCTAGCAGTAGGTCACACTAGCCTAATCATTTAAAATTTACACCTCAACTTGCATTAACACTAATAGGCTTCCTATCTAGGAATTCCTTATAAAACCACCTTTAACAATGTTCTGAGAGTAATTCTATATTTGTTATGTTCATGCCTCCCATATGTTCACTGCATGTGCGGGTCCCATGTCTTCATTGTTGTGTGTTTGTGGCCGGGAGGGGGAGGTAGCATATTTCTTAATGTGGTGGTTTGGTACCATTAGTATTTATTATTTGTTGAATTCCAGTTTGTCAGGGTTTTAGGGAAAGCTAAAATGTCTTAAGATATAATGTAGGTACCGTGTTACTCTCTTCAATGAACTCTACTTTCTCAATGCTGGGGGACCATATGGACTGGTATGGTAGAGGCATTAAAGAATAATTGCAAGGTAGATTATCCAAAAGCAAACAGTACTAGATCTCACAGTGATACTACAATTACCATCCTTGATAAAATTTCAAGTGCCCTTGAGTAAATGCAAATTTTAGTGTCATCACAATCTGTTCACAGGACATCTTTACTTCAAGAAGGAGAAGAAAACAATGGCCAGTTTCTATATCTTGAAGGAATTGAATACCGAATGTGGAACACTTAAATAGTAGTCAAAATATTTAATAAAATAAATAATGAAAATAATTTTTTATTTATGGGAGTGTCAAGCAGTGTGGATGTGACTTAATAAAATAATTAATTTAAACTTTTTTTATACATATGATCTTTAATGTAATAAAGTTTTTTAGTACAAATTAAGAATAGTTTTATTTTAAATTTTAAAAAAATTGAATGTATTCAGATTCATATTCAGATTTAAATCTGATTCAGATTTAAATTCAATGTAAAATTCAGATGGTAGACTTTTCAGATTTTTCAGTTGGCTTTTCAGATTCAGAGTTAGGGTCCATTTGTTTAGTCTGAATCTGAATCTGAATCTGAAAAGCTCACTGAAAATTCTGAAAAGCCTATTATTTGAATTTCACACTGAATCTAAATCTAGATCAGATCAGGATCTGAATCTAAATCTGAATCTGAATCTAAATTTATTTAATTTTAAAAAAAATTAAAATAAATAATTATCAATGCACATTAGCAAATCCAGAAGTCTAGCCTTTCGTTGGATAGGCACAGGTCTTATATAAGCATTGATGACAATCAGCAAGCAGAACCTTATATCATCGGAGTTATGTCGGTCCCATGCATCAAATACTGTCCTGATCACTTCAACGGATTCACTATCGTTCCTTTTCGCTTGTAGTGGGGCAACTAGTTTGCTAAACAAGTTACCCCCTGCACTAGTCTGAACAAAGGAGCCACCAAGTTTGCTATTTAAAGCAGGGGATGAATCGAAACATACAACATTAGGAATGCTCCTGCAATTGATCCGAACCCAATCAACAGATTTCTTATTCGTAACTGCAACAACCACCATCAGCTCTGCATGAGACGATTCACAGCTAAGATGCGACACATCTGGGTCATTTGCTTCGAGGACGGCCTTATCAGTGAACACTCTCATTTCAAATCCTTCGTCCACCCACTTCAGCCTGGTAGCCTGCAATATGTTTGTTGAAATAACTAAGATAAGAACTTAAACTGAATTGTAATAAGAAAAGGAAAGGACGGAAGGTAATGGCCATTGATTGTGGTGGGTCTGAGAGGACTGGAGTCTGTACCATGTGGAGCATGATCTCCAGCCATGGGGCGCGCGCTCTTCAGTGGGCTCAGGCTCCCTTCTCCCACTAGAGCCACCATTCTGACCAATGACGAAGAGGCATCAGAGCTACGGTCAGTCTGAAGCAGGGCGGAAACTGGGTGGACGCTACAGGCTCTGAGAACTGAAATTGGTGAAGTCATCGGAAATTTTGACGAGGGGCCATGCAATGATGAACTCTACAAATGCTGTTTGTCTGCAGCCAAGCTTCTAACTGCAAATTAAAATGACAACTCACGACATCGCATGAAATGCACAAGCTGAAAGCGAATATAAACAAATACGAAGAGGCAATCTATCTGCACCCAAAGCTCTCATTTTGACTTTTAATTCACATAAAATTCGCTCTTCCCAAGTCCACATAAATACAACATAACTCGCTCTGAGTGAGCAAACACAATATAAATCCTAGCACGGTCCTCTACTGCTCTTGAGAAGGCGGAACAGAGCTTACCCTGAAGAAAATAAGAAGCAACGATTAGAGCCAGACAGGAGGCCGAAGTCGACAGCCAACTCAACGCCGGAAACCTTCGTGGCGGTGAGGACTGCGAGGGGCGGTCGATCGGCGGCGAACTGGGCGGTGATTTCCATTGCGATGAACAAATCGCCGGAGGATTCGGAGGCATAGGAGTTGCAGACCAAGGAAGTTGGGTGAAAGGGCAACGGGGAACGAAGGAATGAAAGGAGGACGGGAAGCAGAGGTCAGAGAGGAGTGAAACTGGCTGCGGCTGTGATCGGGAGACGGTCGGGGTCGCGTTTTAGGATTCAGAGGCAATAAGTGGATGAAATGCATCTGACGATCCACTGGAAGTTTTTAACACAGATCTGATTTCATGACTGATTCAGTAACTGAATTCAATGAATTCAATCTTAAACAAATGCACTGAAAAGTCATTTAAAAATAGCTTTTGGCTAACTTATTCAGATTTAGGTCTGAATTAGACCAAACAAATGGAACCTTAGACGAAACAAATGGACCCTAAAGCGGTGATTCTTTATTTTGCCGCCTCTAACTCTCCTCTCTACCTGCTCTCACATGCACCTCTTTATTCATCTCCTCTTTTTTTTAAGGCTATGGCTTCCCCCTATTCCGTCGCTACACTTCCGTCACTCACCGAGACCCTCTTCCGTCTTCTCCCATTGCTACCCCTCTTTATCTACTCTCTGTCCTTCATTACTTGCCGAGACCCTATCTCTGAGATTTCTCCCCAAGTTCATCTAGTTCACCTTTGGACTTTTTCAGTGATTTGTCAGTGATATATGTGTATTAATCACTTTGATTTAATCACACATTGATGTTTTTTGGGTTTGAGATTGCTCTATTTAGACTTTGCTCCGCCTATGGCTTCTATTTGTTTTGTTCTCATCAACCATTTTTTAGATTTTGCGACCGGCAACTACTTGGTACTTGGGGTTTTTGCTATTCAATTTTCATATTCTTTGCTGTCATTCTCGAGCTGAATAATGTCCGGCTACATTTGTTCTTTTTTTTTTGTCAAATAAATTTTTCCCCCATTTTGGTTCTCTGGTGTTTCTTTCTTATTATTTAATATCAATTTTTATTTCTGGTATTGTTTATAATTCCTCGTTGTTTGATGCTTCATATGCCAGTCTTTATTTCACGCACGTGAAACTGGGCAACCATCCAAAAGAATTTTATCTAAAGAAATTTATTCGAATATGTTCTATTTATAATTTTTTTATTTTTAACTTGATCGCAAGCTGCTTGAATGACAGTCCCACTTATTATTTTTCTAAGAGACAATTTTAAGGGCAGATTCTATTCCATTTTTTTATCATGCATCGCATTGTTTTTTTTCTTCTGTTTATAAGCTAATTTTGTTAGTGTGTTGTTCTCACGTGTTTATTTCAACTTTGGCATCAAAAAGTTTTTGCTTCGACGAGTTCTTCTCATAATGAATTGGAATTTTTTATGCATGTTTACATAGTATTTGTGGTCTGTCAGATATAATCTTGAAAATTTTTAAACCTTTTTAGGTGTTTTTGTGCGTTCTACCATTTAATAATATAAATTACACAAAATTTGGGAGGACTACATAAAGTCAAATGGGGATTTGAAGTGTATATAAATATCCCATTGCTTTATTTTTGGTGTTTGTAATTATTGGTTACATCAAAATGAAATTTGCTTGTGCGGGAAGCATGTATATTTTATCTCATGTTTGCAATAATTTAAATGTTGTCTGATTTCTCAACTACTAATGCCATTATTTTCAACTTATATAATCTCTTATCGTTTAATGCTGATAACTACTTTCTGCACTCTTTGTTTCTAAGATATGCCTAGAAATACTCTATTTTGCAAACTATTCAGGTGATGCTGATAGCAACATTGTTAGAGAAACATGGGCAAGACTTCTTGATCAAGCACTTTCAAAAGGTGGAGTTGTAGAGGCCTGTTTTGTACTAATGTCATTACACGATGCATAAAATGCAACAAAGGTTCTAACATAAAGCATAAAACCCAAAGAAAATAAATCACACAACGATCTCCATGATCACATCCAAGCCATCTCCGACATTTCCTCAAAGAGGAGATCCTGTCCGTCTGTGTGTCGCACCACGCAGCCCTAAATCAAAACACAAGAAAGAGGGGTAAGTTTAACAAACTCAGCAATGGTTTTTAATATCACTAGCAACATTGAAAATACAATAGCATAGCAATATAGTCGTTTAGATCAAAGATTTACATGATGCATCATTTTCTGATCACACATACATATCACCTACACTGCATCATGGTGCATAATCAACCTGCATGGATGTATCTCTAACATACATATTCCCACATGCATCATATCAAAATCAACCTGCATGGATGTATCTCTAACATACATATTCCCACATGCAACATATCATAATCAACTTGCATAGATGTATCTCTAACATACATATTCCCACATGCATTATATCAAAATTAACCTGCATGGATGTATCTCTACATACATATTCCCACATGCATTATATCAAATTCAACCTGCATTGATGTATCTCTAACATACATATTCCCACATGCATTATATCATAACAACCTCCATCAAGGAGTAATCACAAATTTGGTGTCACATAGACGGGAGCATGGACAAGGCCACGAAGGCGTGTCATGGTCCAAAATTCTACACAAGAATTAAAGAAAGTTCGAGGTTGTCAATCCCTAATAAAACTGCTCGCCCTAGACGATCCTGGCCAAGGATATCCCATTCTCACACAGAAAATCTAGAGCAGGGGTGTTCGCCCAGGGACATCTCCTGCAGAGGGAAGAGCCCGACTTCTCACACAGAGAACCCTAGAACACGTGGTAGTAGGTGCACATGGCATACCACACTGGATTCTCAGGGTTCAGATGACACTTATAATAACATTCTCACAATCCGCAAGATAAGTACACAACTCGTCCCCACATAATCTCATTTAATTAGACTCAACCCGGGGAGTGCACTCGTTCCACACAGGAACTCAAATCAAAATATGTCCTTTCGGACTAATCAAGTTTCAATTAATCCACGACCGATCAATCCGGCACACAATTTTACCACATTACATCCAATCGGTCAAATTCGATTAACCTCGATGAAGCCTCAATTAGAAATCCATTTTCATGATGCATGCAGCATGGTACATACGTGGGCAAGGCATACATAAATCATAATTCATGATAAGTGCTCTCATAAGCCCCTAATGCATCATTCATAATCACAATATTAAGCTTCAATATCATCATTTAACCCCCACATGTGTATGTATCTAGTAGAAGTACTTCACTCAATGCAATTCAACATGCTTGAAAATTAAACTCACTACCACACTACACATGTGAATTACCATCTAAACAAGAATTCAGCGAAAATCATAGGAGAAGAATAGTTAAAATCATAACTCAAATCAAAACTCAACCACAAAGGTTAAACGCATATAAGATCATTCCTTTCATCATTGAGTCATGGTATTCACCAACATCCACACACTAACTAACCACACTATATCATGACAAATCAGTCCAATAATAGGTTGTAGTCCTACTAAGAATATGCTTAACCATAGGGAATCAACTATTCACAATTTTTAAGATGACAATTCCAACATCATGCCACAAAACATAAGTCATTCCACAAATCTCTAATCATATATTCCAACTTTATAACCTCAATAGCATGCCTTTCCAGTAGCATAATATAGCTTAAAACACTTCACATTCATATAAAATTGGCAAGTTAAAGTGGAATCATAGAAACAAACATCATATGCACAACATACAATTTTACTGTGTAACCGTTCGAACGCCCTTAGGCCGTTTGATCGGCTAAAAGTAAAAATTTAAAATTCACATTTTGGCCGTTCGAACGCCTAGCAGGCCGTTCGATCGGCTGAACTGGAAAACTGTCGTTCTGACAGTGTTGTTATTCGAACGCCAACAAGGCAGAACTGGTCATCTTCTTCCTTTCGCAAATCCAAACCGAAACACCAATGATAACACTTCAAATCCACATCTAACACCCTAATCATCATCAAAAGTCCTTCTTGACTTTCAGAATGTTAAACCATATCATAATAATGCAAAACCCTAAGAAATCGGGATTAAATAATTTCATTTTCTAATCTTACCATTAACACACCAAATCGAGCAACTCCATTCAAAATAAGCCAAAAATCAAGAATTTTACCATGGATAAATTGAGATTTCGAAGACCCATTACCTTAGCACTTAATTAAGCTCGGATTGGAGAGTCACCCTTCTTGAAATCCTTGAAAACACAATGAGTTTGAATTAAACTCCAATAGAAATCGATTTACCCAAGAAATTCCTAATTAAATCTTAGATCTAGGGCTTGTTGCTAGTAAAAATCAAATTTTTAATGTTATAATTTATAGTAAAACATAAATCAGTAGTTTTTAATGTCCAAAAATGAATTGAAACAAGGGGAAAATAGTAGATTTGGAAGAGATTAAGAAGAAAGTAGGGTTTAATGCTTAATTAGAGTAAGCTTACCTTAAACCGCTTCTAATTCGGGCCTAATTGGGGATTAGGCCAGACTTCCCTCCTTAGCCTATTCCCAAAAATGGAAATGGCTCAGGTTTATCCTTTTATAGTAAGGGTTGGGGTATGTATGGGTAAGTTATGAGGTGTAAATAGGAGAAGTAGGCTAAAAATGGGTATTTTACAAATTTAAGCACTAATTAAGCTTAAGAAAATTCTGAAAATTTTTATATGACCTTAGGTAGATGTCTGGGTCCATTTGACCCAAAAATCAAAATTTTGACGGTGGGGCCCACAGGGGTCCCACCAAAACCCTAATTTTCGGAAAGATAGTAAAAATTCAAAAAAATCCCAAAAATTCACATTTGTTTTAAAATCACTTAAAATCACTAATCTTAAAGTTAATTTTGGTTAAAACCATCACAAACACTATTTATTCATAAAATCGCCGAATAAATCAGAAAACGTGTAAGTCTCACGATAATCAATATTTAAAGGAAACCAAAAACCGGTTTAGAGATGAGAGTCCTTACAAAGACGACCTCAGGCTAGGTTGATCCGGCTTGAGGTCATCAGCCTTGACCCAGCCCGAACAGGGCCACTGGGCTGGGCCCAGTGGGCTGGGTTTCAGGTCCATGGGTTAAAAAAATGAAATTAAAATTGGAGTAAATTCAAGTATATTAAATCAAACGTGTTCTGGGCAGAGGTGCCAATTTGGTTTATTTAATCATAGAAAGAATATAACGTATCCTACCTAGTACATATATGTGAAGTATGGTACATATGAACTGTTTTTGAAATTCAAGTGGAATTCAACCCTTCTGTCGGACCAAGCCCTATGCAGACAGTGAAACTGGGCTTCTTAGTGGTTGTTGAGCTTGAAGCACAAATAGTTATGGCTAAATTAATTATGAGTTGTTAGACTTTATTAATTTGTTCTATGTGTATAGTTGCATCTTGAGAATTAATGCATAGAAATTAATACAGAATAATGGTTAAGGGTAGAAGGCTTTGGATTGGGGGTTGGCACCTAATCAAGATAAAGACTAAATTCCCTTAGAGGGGTCAAAAACCCGTTTATAAATTGAATGGGGGTTTTGACCTGGCATTTGACTTGGTTAAAGAACCAAGGATGGTTTTTGGGGGGGAAAACCTTAACCCAGCCTAATGAGGCTATTAGGGTTAGGGTTGACCTATGAGTCTAAGCTCTATTAATGGGTCATTTGATTTGACCGTGTAGTTGCACCTCCCCATTGGAGGGAGTTGTATGTGAGTCAGGCTTACACTGGTCTATTGAGGATCACATAGTGTACACGCATTTAGGGTCACTGACATCCTGCTTGGTTGGCGTCTTCAACCACTTCTGTTCAGGTGCAGTTGTGGGTCATGCCCTTCCACTCCGGTCATGTCCTTATGGGCTAGGTTGGGAGATGGCACTTCCTGGTGGATTCTAGGGTCCTGGTGGATTCCAGGGTTTCATTGTGGATCATCCTTAAGGGGTGGTCTATAGTGGGTATCATTTGTCACTTAGGATGACATCTGATGTATGTATTTGTCTATGAAGTTAGGTGGATTATTGGTTTTTCCCGAGAGGGAAAAACTAAAGGGAAATTATAATGAGGACTCTTTTGATAATTGGTTCAAGTGAAAACCTAACAGTTTTGCATAAAATATAATAACATTTTGCATTCATATTATTTGGCTTCCTACTGGTTATTGGTATACTCAGCGACCTGGTTTTGTAGGATCTTCTGGTGAGGACTAGCAGGATCGGGACTGAACTTTCAGATTGAGGACGACTTAGCTCTAGTAGGATTTAGTTCCATTATTTCAGTACATTTTGAATTGTTGTAATAATGACGTGAGAGCCAACTTTGATTAGTTACTTATTTCCAAACAGATGTAAGGGTTGCACTTAGATGGATGGTTCATTTATTTGTAGATTTTTGGTTACTCTTATATGATATTATATAATTTGCTATCCCTATTTACGAACCCCAATGATTATGACCTATATACTTAGTCAGCTGAATTGATTTGATTTAAAAAATAAATTATCGTAATTTATCGATGGTTCTGTATTAAAAAGGGTTTTTTTAAATCTGGGTCGTGACACTCCCTCTTCCCTCTCTCTAATTAATATTAAAAAATATAATATTTAATACAAAATTTTAATATTATTTTTAAAATAAAATATTTAATAAAAATATATTAAAAATTTTAAATTAAATTCCTCTCTTTCTATACTTTGTCTCTCTTATCTCATTCTCTCTCTCCCTCCCTTTCTTACTCTCTCTCTCCTCTCTTTCTCTCCCTTCTCTTCTCTCTCTTCTCTTCTCTCTCTCCTCACTCTCTCTCCCCTCACTCTCTCTCTTCTCTCTCTCCTCACTCTCTCTTCTCTCCCTCTTCCCTCTCTCTAATTAATATTAAAAAATATAATATTAATACAAAACTTTAATATTATTTTTAAAATATAATATTTATTAAAAAATTAAAATTAAATTCCTCCCTCTCTCCTATCTCACTCTCTCTCTTCCTCTCTCTCTCCTCACTATCTCTCTCTCTCTTCTCTCTCCCTCTCTCTATACCATTTAATATAATATGAAAATTTTTAATTATAATACAAAAAATATATATTTATAACTTTTAGGATGAGTTAAATCAACTAGCAAACGACAAAAAATTAGACATAAAATTATATGTGAAATTTGGTAAATTAGGATGAGTTAAATCAACTAACAAATGACAAAAAATTACTAAATATGTGAAATTTGGTAAATTGAGGATGAGTTAAATCAACTAACAAACGACAAAAAATTAAATAGAAAATTATACAAAACATACTATATATGGATGCATGAGAGAGATATATATCTAATTGTTTAGGCAATATAAAAAAGTAGTTGGCCTGTACTTACTCTTATAACATGACTTACCTTAGATAGGCAATTTATTATTGATTGACAATTAATAACACACTAGTCTAAAGGGCAAATTATTACCAGCTATATATAATTAACAAGAGTACTATGGTCCCAAATAGATAAATAAGTTACAAGTCTTCATGTTATCGCAGTAGTAATATTTTTCATAATATTTATATTTATATAATTTAATAGTAATAATAAATAGTTATATTTTACAAATTTATTACATAATATGATAAATAATTATTTAAGAATTTTTTTAATATATTTATTTCATAATTTATATTATTCAAATTTATTATATAAATTATTTAATTAAATAATAATTTAATTATATTATATATTTAATTCATTAATTATTTCATAATTTATATTTCTTAATTTGTAAGTAGGAACAACATACACAATATTCTTCTAACATAAGTTGAGAGTTTAAGTCAAATGTCTTAGTACAAATGTAAAAAAACTAGTTAGCAATTACTTACATGTTATAACATATACGTATGTTAGCCAAATTATCATCGTTAAATTAATAAAACTGGTTCCAAATGTGCAAATGAGTCGTATGCCTTCATTACAATATTAGTAATGCTTTTATATTTATGTTAATATTATTTAACATTAGAGTTATATTTTACACATTAATTTTTTATTTTATTATATATTAAATATATATAAGAAATTATTTTTAATATATTAAATTAAGTATTCTATAATATATATTATTTTATTTATAAGGATGAATTATACCATGATCTTCCTCTAACATAAGTCGAGATATTAAGCTAATTGTCTGGGCCCAATTCCAAAAAAATATTTCTTTAATCATGTTATAACACTTCCCATTTTAACCTATTTCCTTAACAAAAAATGCTTAAAATTTTATGTTGTAACTAGAGTTTGGGTAAATACGATCCATAGAAGGCAATATCAATATGGACCACAAAATTGATAATTATGCGTCAAAATTAAATATTTTAGTAAATATATAAAGAAAATAACTATTAGTGACGGATTTGCAAAGCGTCAAGTTGGCTTGCGACGCTATTTAAAAAAGTTACCACAAGTATCATTAAGTAGTGACGCTTTCCATAAAGCGTCACTAAATGTATCTTTTGTAGCGATGCTTCATAAAAGTGTCACTAATAGTTATTTTTTTTAATTTTTAAAATTTAAAATATAACTTATAGCGACGCTTTGATAAAGCGTCGCTACAATAAGCATCGCTACAAAATTAACTTGCAGCGACGCTTTAGTATAAGCCTCACGAATAAGTCAACTTCTAGCGACGTTTTCTGTGAAGCATCGCTAATAAGTCAACTTGTAGCGACGCTTTATGTACAACGTCGCTAATAAACCGACTTTTAGCGATGCTTTTAGTAAAAGCGTCGCTAATAATATACTTGTAGCGATGCTTTCTATTACTAATAAAGCCAATAGCAACGCTTTACTAAAAGCGTCGCTAATAATATATTTGTAGCGACGCTTTATGTAAGTGTCACTAATAAGCCAACGCTTAGCGACGCTTTATGTAAAGCGCCGCTACAAATATATTATTAGCAACGCTTTAAGGAAAGCATCAGTAAAAGTATAATTTAGTTGCGACACTTTACAAAGTGTCGCAAATGATAGTTTTTAGTGACGCTTTTAAGTGCGTCGTTAATAAACGCATCGCTAATACCTAATAGGGGAAAATGTAGCATGTGCATGTGCAATATGTGAGGACACCCACTAACAATGCAATCCGTGAGTACCGGTTCTACTAACAGTGAAAACATATGAAAAGGTGGGCCTAAATTTTATGCATTGTCATGTATTTTATTAATAGAAGCTAATATTCCTATTCCGTTATTTTTTTTACACCATAAGCCTTACACCACTTATAATTAGATAGGAAAAAGTGAATCTTATGTTATTAGGTGAGACCCACCTTCCATATCAAGTCAAAGGTAGAGTATGGTATATGGTATAAATAAAATAGAGCATAAATATCATTTTCTTTATTGATTAGGGATAGCTAATTAGGCATTCACTTCTCATGGGCTGTGAGAGTTGATCCGAACCAGTGCATGTACTACTTTTCCTATTCATAATTATATACAATTGCTTGAAGATGATTAACAATTGCTCATGGTGGGTCCAACATTAGTGAAGCCATAGCTAGACCTTAGGACTATTAGATTCTCATTTTGGCTGCCTTTGTGCTGTCACAAAATGTATGTAGGCTACTAAGCCTCCAAACCGACATTTAACTTATTTATAATACTCCATCCATCTCAAATTAATAGCTCTATTTAATAAAAAAAATTGTTCCATATTAATAGCTCCATTTTGTTCAATATAAGTAATTGGGCACTTCAAAAAAAAAGTATCATAAGCACATTTTCACTTCTCATAAATGTGAGTTTCAACATATTTAATAAAAACTATTATTTCTCGTAATATACCTATCAATATGGCATAGAGGGAGTTTATAGTCAAAATTTATATGATAAAATATAGAGTAAGTATATTTTTAATGTCGTGTTACCATCAAACCCCTCATGCAACACGACATCAACACATCATACTCACTAAGTAAATTAGGATATAATCTACATGGATGGCCAATGGAGTAGGTGTTTGAATTCAGTTATGGCCCTCTCACTAACACATTATAAAAATTATTATGTTGTTAATAATTAGTACACTTGTTATCAAGAGCCATTACCATCACTCTAATGCTACATCTAAAAATAAAACTTATTGTGCATCTCTGTTGGGCCTTTAATTCAGAACACAATAGTGACACATATAAAGAAAAAAACTAACTAGATATTGTAGCTCAATACTAGGACTGCATTGAAAACCCAAACCCAAACTAATCCAGATGGAATTGATCTGAGATTGACTTGGGTCAGGTCAGATTAGGTCCTATCTTGGGTCAAGTCGGGTCCAAGAAAAAAATACTCAGGTAAATCTCAGGTCAAATCAAGTATAACATGTAAAAACTCAAAAACTAACCCGAACCAACCCAAGTTCCTAATTAATTTATAAAATCATAATTAACCCTATTTATATGAATTTTTCTAACTTTTTATAGATATAACTAATTCAATATAATGTCAAATTGGTTTGAACTATTGGAACCAATCTGACCCCAGACAGAATCTCGGTTCCTATTTCAATTCTCAAGTTTTTTGTTCTTATTTTAGATCGAGTCAGGTTGGGTCTAAGGAACTCAGTTCCTAAGTCAAGTCGGGTCCTACAAAACCCAACCTAACCTGACTCAAGATGCAACCCTATTTACTACATTTTTTGCTTCTTGGCCATTAGATTACGACTCTGCTAGCAAATGGCTAGGGAACTGCAGTTCTGGTGCAGGTGTAGCTTCGACTAGACATTCTCTATGGGGCTGTTTGTGTATGAAATTTTTATAAGATTCCACCGATTCCACCCCAATTTTGATTTGAATTATCAAAATCATGTTTGTGTGTAAAATGTGTGTGGAATTAAAATTTTCGTTTGGAAGTTGACTTCAAGCCATTTCGAGTCGAAATCAGTCTGAATCACCAAATCACTTCATGAAGTTATTATGTTGATTTTGGCTCCCAACCCTTATTTTAAAATTACATATTCTGTTACTTTTCAATAGTTACCTCTTATATCAATTTGAGCATCAAGAAGCGTGTCATATAAGTGAGGTCTATTTTAAAATTTTAAAATTATCTACCCTTATAGGATCTTGTTTGATAGAACTTAAATTTAGGAGTGTAAAAGTACCAATAATATACATATCTAGGTTCGGGAGAGAAAATCATATTATTTTTAAGTTTTAAAATTAGGTTTAACGCGATATCTGAATGTATTCTAAAAAAATTTATTACCAACTATAATTTATATTTAATAACTGTAATTTTTTAAAATTAATTTTAAAAAAATTTACTTTTATTTCTAAAATAGATAACACCTAAACAACCCCTATATATAATGAGTTTAGAGTAAAGTTCTATACGGAGAAAGAGCACTTCCGCGTAGTCAAATATATGTAAACGCAATACCACAATTAAGGGGTGCTCACTAACTACTTATTACTATGAGTAATTATCTGCTCTATCAGTGATGATATACAACGGTTAAGTGATAATCCAACGGTTCTCCGATTTAATTTGACAACAAACATTATCCAATCGCTCAATAAATAAGTTGTTTACTTTCTCATTGATTGAAGTATACCAAAAATTATTGGATGATAATGATTAGACTTCAATTAATACTTCGCTTGCCAATGCATTTTCTCGAGTGGCAGGAAAGGTATTTCCCAGCCGCCCATTCAAACAATCGGACGGCCAGATTTAAAACTTCTATCACAAAATTTCCGTGCCGACCAGCCAAAAAAGTCAAAGTTCTGACGCGGGTGAAGCGGCGTCTCTCTCGCGGGGCCCACCTACGGCGGCAGTTTGTAAGTTACATACCTGTCTTTCACTCGGATTCGCCATCCACGTGGATGGCCGCACCTGCCGCAGCCAATGATTACACGCCACGTGCGCGAGCCCCCTTTTCTCCCTTCCCGCCCCACCACCATCGGCTCCGCCTCCAACCACCGCCTCCCTCTCCGCCTATTTAATGCTCCGCTCCCTCTGGTTCCTGCTTCCCGAGCTCTGCCATGGCGGTCGCGTAAGTGAGAGCGGATTTTCGGGAATTTTTATCTTTGCTTCACTCCTGCTCTCGCTTCTCCCACAAGGCTCGGTTTCTTATGCTACGCTCTTGAGTTTGGCTTACAAGTCTGGGAACTTGGACGTTTATTGGCCGACGCCGGACGGAGCCCAAGAATCATCGCCTGGCTCAGGTTTCTCATCCTCATTTGATAATAGGAATGCGAAATCGCGATGTCTCTTATTGATTTTTGTTATGAATTGGCACTGTTTTTCTCAAAATTTCCCTGTTTCTGTTTGTGAAAAAAGCGGATTAAAATAAATTGTGTTATCAAGATAAAACATAGGTTCGATATGCATGCAAGCCGGGAAAGAGAGATTAAGTGCAAAATCAATAGGTGCTTATGAGGATTCTATCATGCACACCTTTTTAGTTATCTTACAGTTTTATGAACTGTGAATTGTGAGGATACCAAGGTCTAGGCATTCAATTCTGTGTTTTTTTTTTGTTAACACTGATTGTTTTTATTTGAATACTGAAATTTCCCTTTTTCTATAGCTGTGGAGAATTTTCTGGCTTATAGGGAACTATCTGATACTGAAGTCTTTGAAGTCATTCATCATTAGTATAGAGATATGAATATCTCTGCTCTCTTGACCTCGGCTGGTATCAATATTGGGGTCTCTGCGGTACTGTTGTGTTCATATTCCATTTTGAGGAAACAACCCGGCAATGTTGCAGTGTACTTTGGCCGCAGGCTTGCTGAAATGCATAGACATCCTCAAGATACATGTATCAGCTTAGAGAGATTGGTACCTTCTGCAAGTTGGATTGTTAAGGCTTTGGAATCATCAGAGGCTGAGATCCTGACGGTTGCTGGTTTGGATGCTGTGGTTTTCCTCAGAGCTATTGTCTTCAGGTAGTTGAATCTTCATGTTTTTTATTTTGTGGGGAGTTTATATGACCCCTTTTTGTCAAAATGTCCATCTGTTGTGTGTTTGATTATTTAATAGTAAAATAAATGACCAAACTAGTTGGGAAATTAGTGACATTGATGTTCATGTACTATATATACATCTGGCTGGAATGCTTTGTGATATCTTTCAGGCTGCATCTTTTTCTGTTTGGCTAGATGGTCCTCTTGTGGGTGACCACCAAAGTCGCCATTGAGATTTGTTGGAATCGGCACCAAGAGAAGAATCTATTTGAGAGAGAATATTATAATCTTTTTTCTGAAATCATCGTAAGCTATATTATTAATGATAGTTGATGCCCTTTTATAGGCTTACATAAAGTCTTTAAATGGAAATAAGCCACGAGACAAGAAACTCTAAATATGACATTAAAATTTAAATAAAAGTTCTGATTTCGTTAGAATGTAATCTTCTAAATAAAGCACCTCAGTCCTAAATGACCCAAATATGAAATCCTCTAATATTTATACCTTGCACCTGCATTAACGGAGACCCACTGTAGCCTCTGCATCAGCCTTCCTTACATCCTTGAAATTTGGGTGTCTATGCACCATGCACCAGGATGAAGTTACTTGATTATTTTTGGGTTCATAGTTATATGTTAAAATTTACTGTGCAAATTTCTCATTATAGATCTTGATATTTGTCCTCATTTACAGCATCAGGATCTTTTCCATTGCTGCAATTGTGTGCATATTTTTGGTGCTTCCCATGAATTATTATGGACAGGAGATGCATCACAAGCACATTCCTTCAGAGTCATTGGACGTGTTCACTATCGAAAATGTCAAGGAAGGATCAAAATGGTATGTCTGGATACTTTAAGTAGTTTTTGATGTGTCATTTTTTATGGAACAAGTCCTTATAATATTTTCTAATTGAGCATAGATGAGTAGAAAAGATATTTTTTAATTGTTTTGATGGGTGGCCTCAGTAGTACTTTGTTTCATAAATATATTATTTTTTCCTTGGATATTGTTTTAGATGTTGAATGTTAGATGATTAACGAATAAATTTTGTGTTTTCTCACCTTTATATCAATGTGCAATTTTTATCTACCAACATTGCAGTGAATTAAAAAAAAACACTTCCTGAATGAATTTTTTTAGGGAAATTCTAAGAAGAGTTTTGATACGTACATGTAGTTAAAAAGAGAAGTTAAAAGGATGCACTTGGGTGTTTCTAATTGTTTGTTAATTTTGCTTATTGCAGGCTCTGGGTTCATTGCCTAGCATTGTACATCATATCTTGTGCAGCATGTGTGCTTCTTTACTTTGTAAGAAGTTTATTTTACTAAAAATATGTATTTTGTGCACTTGTGACAAGCATTTATCTGCTTCTAGAATGTATTTACAATTCTATCTCTTGCTTTTGTTCAGGAATATAAGACTGTCACCAAAATGAGACTCTCATATATTAAAGAATCCCCTCGAAATCCAAGTCATTTCACTGTTCTTGTTCGTTCCATTCCAAAATCAACAGAGAAATCTTTCAGTGAATCCGTGAATATTTTTTTCGAGAAGTATCATGGGTTGAGTTACTTATCTCATCAAATGGTTTATCGGACTGGAAAAGTTCACAAATTGATGGTGAACAGTTCTTACGAACCTTTGCTTTTAACTTCTTTATATTTTAGTTTAAAGGTTATTTTTTAAAATCTCTGATTTGTCTTTAATTATCCATTATAATTACATTTTTTATTTATTTTAATCATCTTGGTAATATTTTAACCGTTTACTAAATAATATTTTGAGAGCTGCCCCAAAAAACGTGAATAGGATATCATATAGCTCTGTTTAATGGTTTCATTGGTTTAATCTGATTTAGACATGTTTCTCATGAATGTTTTAATTTGATAAAGTTATTTAATTCAAAGAGAATAGGGGAATGAGAAGAAGATGGAGATGTATAGAGGAGACAATGGATTTTTTTGAAGTGTTATGTGCATCTCTGAGCCCTGTATATATGGTAGAGCTTATAATTTAATGCTAGAAATTTCAATTAATTAAGATAAGGAAATTAAATATTGTTGAAGTAGCCTTTTTATTTGTAAACTGCCATTTACAAATTAGAATTATGAAGAATCCAAGTTTGTGCTAGCTGCTTTACTTTAGGCAGAGTCATTATGAAGGAAATATTATGCAATCCTGAAATTTGACCAAAAATCATTTTGATGAGCTTATAAAGAAACTTATAGTTATGTACCCAGGTGCAATGCCAATAAAGGTAGTACGGTAATCTTCAGTGTTGAACTATTTTTTGGTAAACTGAAAAAAGATGGTTTCAGTTTTACTAGAATAATTAACCTGCAATTTTTTGAAGTATTTTAAAACCTGTTTACCTGGTAAATGCGATGATTTAAAGATGAACTTTCTTACTGAGAAGATGCTTTTACTTGAAAAACGACTATATAAACCTCCCTAAAAAGAATATGACTCTATAAACCTCCCTAAAAACAAAACATTATTCAAACACCTGCAAAACACAGGCAAGCTACTTGAGCATAAAAGTCATAAGACTGGTTAATTTACCAACAAGACTTTGTTCTGTTTCATTTTGTGATTTCCTGGGAGTTTAAGATCTTAATTTGCTCTATGTACAAGTTTATACAGCAGGAGAAACAAATATAATAAATCGTGACAAAATCTACTTTTGATGAGTATTGTACACTTCCATCAATTTGTAGTGAGGTCTTGTAGCATGTGAGCGCTATACATAGTTCTGCAAAATAGTGTAGAAATGTTGAAAATATTTAAATCCACGCTATTTACTGTTTATAAATGATATGGTTTGCATGGAATTGAAACTTCGATTTAATTTGATCCTAGTATTTGGTTATTGAATTTCTGCATAAAGACAGTGGAGAAGGCACGCTTTTGGTTGTAATCATTATTGGCTTGCCCATTTTTTTTATCATGTTAAACTTTATCTTGTCTTTATTTTTAACATTTATTCACCAAATTAGAGCTTTCCTAGCTTTTGATTCCAAGGAAAGGTTATCCCCTCCCATCCATCCACATCGGAGCAGCATATTGACATCCCTGTCGGTGGTGATTCCGGCAAGGTGACTTGGTGCTGATTCCAAGTCTTCTACTTTTCTTCCGTTTATCCTCCACCATCCACTGGTCCTCCTTCAAGTTCCATTGCGCCACTGTCTGCCACTGTCCATTAATGTGGACCCCTTGCTGCCCTTTACCACCACTGTGATTGCATGTTCTCTTTGAGAACCACAGTGATGTTCCTGCCCTTCTGTTGCTGAACTCCTTTCACCACCAAGTTTCCGGTGACTCCGTTGTGCAGAAGTTGGAGCTGCCACCTTCAGTTGACTGGTTCTGGAGTTGTGCTTTGCTAGAGCTAAAGCTCTCCTTCTGTCATTCAAGATAAAGTAAAGCCAAAAATCAAACACTAGTTTGGTTCATTGTTTCTGACGCCCTATGGTCCTAGCTCTAGACCCACTGAAACCTCTCTATGGATTGACTTGTGAAAGAATAGACCTATCGTCCTTTCGTACTTGCAGTCTAACTCACTTAAAATATACACTTTCCCTGAACTTTCCCTGATCACTATTATTTAGTCTGAATTACGAGACTGTCCTGCATCATAAGGTAATCTGGAAGGCATTAATTAGAAAACATATATAAAATTTGTTAACAGAGAGCAGAGTCCAAATATGCTGCGAACACAAACTGTAGATTGGGGTGTGGATAGGAAAATAGGGAAAAAAAAGAGCTGTTGGTCAACAAGATACTTGATCTTTGTCATTCTTATAATTTGTTGATATGCAAGATACAAACACTGAAATACTCTTGAGGTTTATCTACACATTTTATTTCCTTTGAAAATTGTTTTTGCTTTCTTTGGATTAATAATTAAAAAGCATTATCACCTACCTGTATACAAGTGATGATAGTATATTTGCATATGTTATAATGCTTATTTGCAGGGGTCTCTTATTTATAATCTGAGTTCTTTGACTGGCCCTAAAAATAGGGATAATGTGATGATAATGATAGGATTGGGTTTATTAGAGTAGCTGCCCGCTGTTGTTCAAGGCTGACTTAGCAACTAAATTCAATGCAGTTACATCTTTTCTTTTTGGGATTACCCTTTTTGTTTTTTGTTTACATTGATGTTTTACTTTCTTATTTTGTCTTTTCCAGATATTTATTGTTTATTCTGTCTTTTTTTGTCAGCTAAAAGAATTGGTCCTTTCTATTTAACGTAAAAAAGTTCAAGCTAGAAATTGCAAAACGATAGTTTTTTTTTTAAGATTTGATTTGTAAAGCATTTTTAGTCATTGACGTCTTGAAACTTTTTCTGCAGAATGATATGGATAAGATTTATAGGAAATGTTTGCCTCTGAAATCTGCATCTGCTGACCAGAAATGTGGATCAAGTAGAATAAGATGTGGTATTTGTGGTTTTACATCCGGCCCATTTAAACTATACTCTGATGAGCTTCAGCAGAATGTGAAATTTCCTTGTTTTGCTCTTCCAGATTCATTTCTGACTGATAAGGTTTACATCTTTTTTTGTTATTTCATGGCACTCTTTGTCACCATTTGTTACATATTGAGGTGAGTCAATGGTGTATACATATAAATGCATGATTTTCTTCCTGTAGGAATGTGGTGCTGCTTTTGTTTTCTTTAAAACACGCTATGCTGCTATTGTTACTTCACAAGTTCTTCAATCTTCAAATCCAATGTTATGGGTCACTGAGTTGGCTCCTGCACCAGATGATGTTTACTGGTCTAATCTGTGGATCCCCTACAAACAGCTTTGGATTCGTAGGATTGCAACTCTTCTGGGTTCTCTTGTGTTTGTCATTCTGTTTTTTCCTCCCGTTACTTTTGTGCAAGGCCTGTCACAATTAGAGAAGTTACAGAGAACATTCCCTTTCTTGAGGGGAATTTTAAAAAAGTATGTATCAACTCACTCAGTAAGAAGAGTGGAGAATGACATTTGTTTTTGGCTGGATATGGCCTAAATAACAGTGTATTTATTGTCCATCGCAGGAAATATGTCGGTCAGCTGGTTACAGGATATCTCCCGAGTGTAATTTTATTATTATTTCTTTTGATTGTACCTCCAATAATGATGCTATTTTCAGCTGTCGAAGGGTCTGTTTCTAGAAGTGGAAGGAAAAGGAGTGCTTGCTACAAGATTCTGTATTTCACAATTTGGAATGTGTTTTTTGTGAACGTACTGTCGGGGACCTTCATTGATCAGCTGTACAGTCTTTCTAGTCCAAAAGACATTCCCCCGCGGCTAGCAAAAGCTGTACCAAGGCAGGTGATTATTAGTGTAGAAATTTAAGCTTTTTTTTCAAAGATAATTTAGTAAGAGTTGAGTGGTTTTGTTAGTTTTAATATTTATAGTAATCTCTTCTCAGACAGACTATGCCTAAAGGGAAGTGGTTTACTATAGCTTTCTAAGAGGTTCTGGGTCCAATTCTGGTTGAGAACAGTATTTCCTTTTTTGTGCTGTGCATAGTAGGTGTCAATACTAATAATTTGTTCCTTCTCTGACGATTTAAGCTTTTAGGGGTAGTGGTTAACCCACATATTTGAGTGTCTTTCTTCCTTACATGATATATCTATATCCATATATATATATTTGTCACATGAAAGGATCTCTTTTGTATGCCTTATCTGTGCCATTTTTTGTTAAATTTGTGGTGCCTCTTTTAAGTTGTGAAATGTCATTTTTTTAATATGGTTAGCTTAAATTGAGCAAAAAAATAAAATGGTTAGCTTAAGTTGACTACTTGAATGTACCGTGTAATCCTGTTTCTTGTCTCGAGTTGGTCTGATCATTGTGATTTTCTAGTAGGCTTATCCCGAATTGGGTGAACTTTTGAGCAAACTTGTGATGCAATTCTAGTCCTTCAGCAGGATTCTGTCTCAGCTCCCTCCCAACAGCAAAGAAACCTTCCGATTCTTATTTTCTTTGCTTTATATGTTTGTGGAATTTGTAACAGATGTAATTATGTTTTAAAACGTTTAACTGGCTGTGATTATATTTTTTGGACGCAGCATTATATGTTGCAGTTAATGGAGTTGTCTTATCCTATGCATGCAGGCTACATTTTTCATCACCTACGTTCTCACGTCAGGTTGGGCAAGTTTGTCTTTTGAAGTCATGCAACCTTTTACCCTTTTGTGTAGCTTATTCCGTAGGTTCATACTGAGGGGTGAGGCTGATCAGGCATCAGTACCATCATTTCCATATCATACAGAAATTCCCAGAGTACTCCTATTTGGGCTCCTTGGCTTTACGTGTTCCATTTTGGCACCTTTAATTTTGCCATTCTTGCTGGTATATTTTCTTCTAGGCTATGTGGTATATCGCAACCAGGTACTGTTCTGTGCATGAATGATATCATGATTTTCCTTACATAGTTGCACTTTAAAACTTGCTTTTTTGGTGTCAACTTGTGTTTTAGGATTGATTTTTTCTGTTTCTTTCCTGCTTGTTACTTGCTGGTCAATTAGGTAGTCATTCTCTGCTCTTCCAGTGGTATATCAACTGTCTTGACATCAGTTTATCTTAGAAAACATTTATCCTTGTAAGAGAAGGCATCAAACAGATGTCTTTCTAACAGAAATTAATTAATTACAAGCTACACATTTAAATAAGAGCTGTTATACACCATGAAGTTTTGGAAAACATTAGTAACACCCGTGAGTTCAAGTTTCCTACTAGGAGTGATTCAAAACGAATATCAACCTAGATCTTATTGGGAATACTGTTTAAACTGTTAGTGCGACCTACATTTCTATCAGAACTTTATTTTAATTTTTCTTTGTTTGAAGTCAGATGCCAATCAAAACCTCATATCTAATTTATCTGACCAAAATGACTTTCATTAATACTAATCAGCGTTGAATATAAACCGTATATCTTAAAAGCCCCCTCAATCTTGGATGCATCCTGGTATTTTGAGTGAGGCTGCACTTAGGATACCATGATCTGGGTATAAACTGCTATAGAAGTGTCATAGGACCATGCTATGAAAGCTGACAGAGACAAGTGGATGTTACTAATTTTTTCTCTTAAAATTTCAATTTAGTTTTAGCAACTACTTGCTTTAAAATATCGGATGTGCACATTTCTTTTAGGCCCACAGCTCCCTGATGAGTAGGTTTGCCAACACTCTGTTGTACATCTACAAGCTTGCCTGTTGTGTCCACTTATGAGCTTGACAATTTATCAAATCTTTTAAAAGTTATACGCAAACATTATTTTGCATCTCTTTTCCATAATTCCATCTATACCTGATGGTTTTTTCCATAGTCATAGTTTATTTTTTAGAATTGAGTTTAAAGAAATTTTACCATGATATACATGTATAACCACATATTGGGACATTTGTAATAAAACATATTGTAGGTTGACATAGATAAGATTATTCTGGTAACCGCCCATGTTTGACCATGTTTGTGTACAGTATATGAATTACTTGGGTAGAGACTCAGGCAAGGGATTGTTTGAAGTCCGTCTGTCAAACTGGATAACGAGAAGCTTAAATTTTTTTAGTACTTTGGTATTTAATCCTGCTTGTTGAAGAATGATTACGATTGCTTTGTAATAATTGTTTGGCGCAGATACTTAATGTTTATATCTCAAAGTATGAAAGCGGAGGACTGATGTGGCCTGTTGTGCACAATACCACAATTTTCTCATTGTTGCTTACGCAAATTATTGCCCTTGGAGTCTTTGGCCTAAAAAAATCTCCAACTGCATCGGGCTTCATGATTCCGCTTATAATATTAACTCTCCTCTTCAACGAATATTGTAGGAAGAGGTTCCATCCCATATTTAAGAATTTCAATGCAGAGGTAGGTGTGCATTATGTAGTTTTATCTTAATTTGTTTAACCATCATTATTCATAGTTTTGATCATTGTCAATTCTTTCTTCTCACTAGGACTTGATTGACATGGATAGAGAAGATCAATCACAAGGCCATATGGAGGGTATTCATCAGCAATTGTTGTCTGCATATTCTCAATTCCCTGCCAGATCACTAGAATCATTGGAAAATGGAGAAGAGGGCTCTTCAAGTCGAACTTCAGAAGCAAGAGGTTTGCTTCAACTTCTGCTTGGAGGTTTATCTATATCTAGAGTGCAGGGTGTGTTTACGCGGGTGTCCATGTTAATTACTTTACAGGGGAGCAACAGGTTAAAGTAGGAAGCTGTCCATAGGTTATACATTGTACCAACAAAACTACAAGATTTTGTTCTCTCTGCAAATTCTTTTGTCTAGGCCTACATACATGTGTCTGCTCCTATTAAAAAACCTTGGTCCTTCACACCCGCCATGGTTACCATACTATTCCGAACTAAGCATCCCCCAAGGAGTTGAAGAAAGTGAAGCTCCACATGGAGTTTGTGTTTTTGACATTGCGCGCAAAGCAGACCCAAGGCTGTGGCTGTGGTGGATATAAATGGATGCATATATGTCTCTTCGTGGCAGTAACATTTGTTAATTATGAGGATAATTATGAGGATGAGAGGGTGGGTTGTGTTCCCAATATATATGTATTATGTATATGTATTTGTTTGTAAGAATATATGTCCTTTCAACAAAGAACGAATTATAGTATCTTCAGTGTTGACATGGAGCGAAAAAAAGTGTGTATATTTGTTCTGCTAGGTAAGCATAGAGTTGTATTAAGCACAAATATCAACGGTGAGTTACAAACATTTCGTCCCCTCATGAAAAGAAATCACCTAAAATCCCGCTTAACAGGGGTAAACACAAAAACAAATTAAATCAACAATTTTATGTATTATGAAACTTAAACGGAGGTCTCAGGTTTGAGTCGAGCCTGTGGCACCTAAGCTGGACGGGGGGAAAGAGCAGTTTCCTCTTCTCAATGCTAGAAGAAAACAGTGGCAACCCCGGAAGGGATCCATCCAAGGTTGCCGGAAGAATTCTCAGTTATCATCTTATCAAGGGACTGTCATCCCTTCTTCCAAACCAAATGATATTAAAGACGACTATTATTCTGGCATTCAGTTGCTGCCCCTACATTTAGTGGACTGAAAATGCTACCTTACGCTGTGCTCACCTATGAGGAAGACATGGGATTTGCAAGGTGGCATGGGGCCTGTGCATAGCGCCTGAGCATTAGGCCTGCATAGCATTACACTGAGTGTAGTAGCACTCTCTGAGGATCCTGCTGCTCTAGATTCTACACGAGCACGAATTGTGTAGACATATTCAATTACATAAGAGGGCTATGATGTTGGGAACTCCAAGTCTTCTCTTTCTGGGCAATATCTGATCATGGAACATGAATGGAGCTTGTCCTATTTTGAATGTAAGCTCACCTGCACACTTCAGAGTAAAATTGGGGCCATACGGGCAGGAAGTTGGCTTGGTTTAAGATGAACTGAGTGTGAGGGGACACTAGTGGAAGTATCGGGAACGAACTAAATCTCCTAAACTGAAAGAATTACCTAACTGAACTTAATTTCTTAGAATACTCAAAATATTACTAGCATATCATAGTTGATTTTTTTCAGTATCAGAGACAATATTGTTCACAGCCTTGTTAGCGGCTTCATCCTCTTCAAGCCAAAATTTCTTCCTCAACCACAGAACTTTCAGTAATCCCCCATTGCTAACATGAGAAATTAGCATCTGTCCTCGGTTTGGCACATAAATGAGCTTTAGAAGCACAAAAAGGGATGCAATGCTCACCAAATGCCAGAGAAACTTCTTTTCCTGCAATATCACAATCTAGTCAGAAATTATAGCATATTGATCTGCAGTGTTCCCGTGTGTAAAATGAACAAATAATCACCTTTTCTTCCTGAAACATTGCTTGTAAAGTTTCTTTAAAAAAATCAGCTAGTATGAAACCGATAGAGAGCCCCAGAGGAATCATCAGTTCTCCATTTTTTGCAACTGAGATAACTACATCCGACACACAATTAAAAACGAAGAAGGAAATCATAATCCATTTGAATGTCTTCTTCAAAATTTCAAATAACTTGTTGACAAATATGTCCCCAGCCTTCTTCCATGGAAACTCTTTTATTGGTTTGGGAAAGGTATTCCAAAATGCTTCAGTTGCACTCTGAACTCCAATCATGACTCTATCCAATTCTTTGAAAGGTTTCTCATTTGGCACACCTACAGCGCAACACAAGGAAAGGCTATGGTGTTGAGACTCCAATTTTTTATGGTACCTCCTCAAGAATGCATTCCTTGGGCAATTCACCAATTTTATCTGTTATAATACGGCAGATGAAACAGTTAGCATATGACCATCGACGAATTCAATTGGGAAAATAATCGAGGAATGAGATTGAATCTGCTAACTGAACTTAGAACACAATGATATCAATGGGATTCTCACAAACCATTATCATGGTGCATCTAGATATAATGTGTTTCCTCTTTTCCTTCTCCCTTTTTATACTTTCTAATCTTGAAACAGGAAAAAACTTTTGGCCCACTGTTTTTGCCCATTGTAGTTTTCTCAAGAGATTATCCTTTTTCTTAGTAGGTTCTAAAGAATATCTGAACGACGCACATTAATGAAGGACCTTATTTCTTGTCGGAAAGGAATATAACACACACCTTCAATTGTGCTAGTTTATGTCAAAATTGAGCAACTTCCCTCTTTCAACTTTCTAGCTTCTATATCACAGTAATCCCATCTTTTTCAATCCGATTTAACGTATTTCGTTTGTAGAGATGATATATCAGTAAATATGAAAAGAAAACCGAGGACATTTCATCTGTTTGCTGGAAACCCAGGAATTCGTTGATTTCTGTTACTCATTTCTGGTCAGTGACAGCATGAAAGTATACCTTTAATCAAGGAAAAACTGCTCTGATACTTGTTCTCTCAGTGATATGCGAAATTAATCATAGACCAAGCTGCCTACTCAAACTGAATCCAGCAGACCAACAAAGGAGACATTTTTCCGACAAATTACGCATAACCCAGATGATATCCACCCACATGCATTCAAATCCCCAGCCAGAAGCCCTCCAAATCCCACAACAGAAGAAACAATTAACAATCCCTTGTCTACAATCAAAGAAATACCCGCGAAGCAAACCATTACACAGAAAAGACTAAATAAGTAGGGAGTAGGAACATAAACAGGAACCGTACCCGGCGTTCTAAGGCCGGCGGCCTCGCCCACACAGCAACGGCAGCCTCCACCGCCACCATGGATTAACCCCTCCTTCCTCCTCTCCCACCCTCACCACCTACTGCCCATATCACACCCAGCCACATGGTTTCGTACAATTTTTAGTCCCACATCGGTTACAAATCTTGCAATAACTGGTTTATATTCCGCTGGTTCACTCACACACATCGCTGAGTTGAGTCGCGCCAGCTTGTAACCCGAGCTCCGGGGGCATTAAGGTGGTGAGGACGGTTAAACCCGTTTCTCGGGGTCGGGTCAGTTCTGCAATTTCTGGCTCGCCCGTTCCAAGTCGTGCAGTGAACTTGTGCGGTCTGGGCGAAAGCTTGAATCGTCCCGGCTCTTACAAAGGAGGGAACCGCGTCAGGCTGGCTTCACAGAGCAGCGACTACCTCCCGCTGTCGACAGTGGAAGGATAACGAGCCGGCGCTGGTCGAGCCCATTCGTGACCCTGTGAACTGGTCTCATTCGAACCGCCACCTTTTTGGTTTGGGCTCAATTACATTAGAGGTATTTTTTTATTAAAATACTCGTTACAGTAGATTTCTCAGTGAAAGGGTAATATTTCTTCTGTCTTTCTAGTCACCTGTTCCTCTTTATTATTTTTGACTTCATTTCTTTTTTATTGTCCTCATTTTGCCGTGATCTTGACCTAGTCTCAATTGCACTGTTTCATCTTGCCTTCCCTTTCACTGCCTTCATTTGAAGGTATATTTATTTATAAAATTAATATATTTGCCAATGAAATTGGATCTTTTCTGCATGTACCATACATGATATTATATTTATTTAATTTTGTTTATATTTGTTATATTATTGTGACTATCACATAATTTATTGAGAATAAAGCATTAAGCTATTATAAATTGTTTGTTATGATTAGTATATAATAATTAATTTTTTTATTTTTTGGATGATTAAGCATGAATTAGTCTCAAATTGACCGTTGTGACGAAATTGTCTGATAAATATTACTATGAAACTGTGAACTGAAAAACTACAAAACTATAGAATTAAAAAATTGGAAATTGTCAAAAAATTTACTGGTTATTTGCCTTAAAATAAGTGAAAAAGTATGAAACTGAATAATTAGAAAAATATAAAACTATATACTAGGAATTCCACGTATAACTAGAAAACTGGATAATAAAGAGCTTGATCAGTGAGAAATAATTTATTTTTTTAGGCATTATCTTTTTCATATATTAATAGCTTTATTATACATTATATGTATATTCCCTTTTGATTGATTTTTAATTAAACATCTTTGTATAGGAAATGCCAAAGGCTGTAGGAAAAATAATCAAAAAGGGGAAACTACCGAATAAGCTATATGAAGAGGATGACAACGCCCTTCCAGAGACAAAGAAACAAGCATAAACAATCAAGTATGCCATGCGTTGAAGGGTGGGCAGGATACAGTCTAACTTTGAAGCACCAGGACGCCTACATTATCTCAGCTTAGCTATCATGCGATCAACTGAGGAATCATAGTAGGTGGGGCACGTCTCAATTGAGAATTTTCCTTACGGACGGCAACCGATTGGTCTATGACAATTTCTCTCAGTGTAGCATAAAATTATGGTGCACTGATAGGAATTAGCATAGGCCATTCTCGCTGACATCAGTGAGGAAGATCCCCAGTTTAGACATTCCCCACCTAATCTGATCCCTCAGTTGATCGCATGATAGCTAAGCTGAGCTAATGTCTAAGCTTCCTAGTGCTTCCAAGTTAGACTGCATCCTGCCCACCCTTCCTCGTGACCAAAGTAGAATTATGAAATTTATCTTTGATATAAACAGAATTGAATGCTTTTTAATTATCTTTGCCGTCATAAAACTTAGTTCAATGTTTTTGAATTATGTTCAGATGGTTGTCTTATGTTGTATTAAAAATACAAGAAATTCAGTTCTTGTTCGTTTCCATTTTCTATCACACAAATGTGCAAATTAGAGAAAACCATACTAATATAATGAGATGTATCCATGGACCTAGTATAAATTGGAACTGGAAAACTTAAAGTTGGTAACTGAAAAACTGCAAACATAAAGTGGGGAAACTGGCAAATTGGAAACAAGAAAAGTTAACTGGAAACCTGAACAGAAACATGATAACCTCATGCAAAAACGTAATATAAACAAAAAATTATCCTTGTACACCTTTCATATCCACAAAAATATAATTTTCTCTAAACATGTACCATATTTCAAGGAGTTCTTGTATTTTTCTTCTTTGTTGAAGGGAATTGTCTCTTTTCTGTATGATTTCTAATTGCCTGAGGTTCACCTATATCTATTCTACTACTGTCTTCATTGTCTTTGTGTTCATGATGCCTAACTGGGAACTGACAAGTAGCCCTATTATAGTCAAACCCCTTACATTTACTATACTTCACTATTCTTTTTTCTTTGTCGTGCGAGAGTATTTGCTTCTTCTTTGGTCGTTCGGCCGGAATCCTTAAATGTGGAGGCTTCAGTTGAATTGCACTTATAAAATCCGGTGTTTCCCATTGACCTTTATGTAGAACAAGGTATATGCCGTACTTGTAAACCTCCTTATATGTATCAACCCTGTAAAATAATGAACAATAGACATGATAATCAATGTATTTTTTTGAGCATGCAGCTTATGCATGTTCACATGGTAGACCCACGGCCTGGAATTTCCCATAGGTGCATGTCCTAGCTTCCAAATCAACTTCATTATCATATGGATACGACTTCGTATAAAACTCATGTGCACTGATAATATAGCATGGAAGTGCACATGCTTCCTTAGCCATTGCCTCAATCTCATTTTTTGCCCACAAGGTTAATTCACTAGTCCACTTCCCTGCACATGTGATATGTTGATACCACATATCTTGCATCTTTAAGCGTATACCCTATAATATGGCTAAAATTAGATATTCCCGATGCTCTTTAATCATTGAGTTAACCCATTAGAAGTCACAGTATTATAACTCTTCCCGGGAAAGTATACATTTGCCCATTTTGCTACATTTATATCCATTAACCACTTGTGCACATCTGGATTAATCCGTTGTATGATGGTCATTTGTTCATCAAATACCTGCTGCCGGTTGCAATGTAGAAGTGGGGGGAGAGGCCTGAATCTTTGAATTTTGCATGCATATTAGACTACACATGATAAGCACAATACCCATGTACACAGTTCGAAAATACTTTTTGAACCTATGAAATGATTGAACGCTTTATGTCAGATATAATAATCAGCCCTTCAATGTGGCCTAGGACATGCTTCAGAAGTTTAAGGACCCACACCCATGGGTCGTTGTTTTCTGATTCTCCTATCTCCAATGCAATGGGGTACAAGTGATTGTCACCATCCAAAGTTAATGCCATAAATAAGACTCCTCTGTACCGTCCTTTTAAATGTGTGCTGTCTATGGCAATTACCTTACGCACGTGCCTCTTGAAATTCTTCACGCACACACCAAATGATATAAAACACCTTTGGAATGATTTGTCTCTACTGTCATATTGGATATTTGTGGTAGTCCTTGTATTTATCCTTTCTAATTGGTGTAGATATGCTGGAAGGTTCACATAAGACTCCTCAAACAGTCCCCTCAACTTCTCCATAGCGGCCTCTTTAGCCTTCCAAGTCTTATGGTAACTTATGGAAACTCCATACTTGACATTAATATCTTTTTAAATATTGTCTAGTGTGTAAGACCCACGTCCCCCCATACGACTATATATAGCATGAGCGATAATCCCACTTTTTGCTTGACAATGATCTTCACCAAGTAATGCCTTCGAAAATGTATGTACTGAATTCATTTCATTCATTTCATTCACTTTGAACATGAAACATCCATTAATTCTCAAGGCATGTAGTCACCACGGGCAGTCCTCAACAACACATTTGATTGTATACCTTGATTTATTTGAATATATAACCTTGAACTGAAACTTGGTGTACATGGCCATGTTGTGAAGGTGAAGTTGAAGCATGGCTTTGTCCTTGATCTGTTGACTAATTTCTATCAATTTTCGATCATAGACCTTCCCTAATTGAACACCAAAGTCATTATTTACATAGGGATCCTCCCCATTAATGTCTATTTTGTAGGTCAAACTTGGGGGTTCTTCATCAAGTCTCCATCTCTAATTCTTCCTGAAAATTACAAGTGTAAATTATTGAACTAGAAACTACCAAACTAAAATAATGCCAAACTTAAAAACTGCCAAACCAAATAACTGCCAAACTGAAACACTGCCAAACTAAAAAACTGCAGAACTAATAAACTTCCAAACTAAAAAACAAACTTACCTTCTTTTAATTGATGTAACTAGAACTGATATTTTTGGACTATCTATGTTTTCCACTTCTTTGTTAATAGCCGGAGGCTGACTACAGTTGCTTCAATTTAATCTACACAATATATTTTGTATCAATAGTCTCATACATTTACATACGTAATACAAACTGACAAAATATATTTACAATATTGATTGTACCTTTCATCATTAGGACAAGGCTGATCTTTAGGTGTTGGAGATCTCATATCATGTTCTTCTACACCATTATTCTCTTCTCCTATAGGATCATCTTCATATGCTGATGGTGAAGCATAATAAGGATCTTGCCCAAATTCAAAGTCATCTATATTCGTGTTTGGGACATACTCATTAATGCTTGAATTGATATTGAACTCTTCCTTTACACTTGCTAGGTCATCATGTGTTGCTTTTGACTCAATATAAATTTGGGATGTTTGTGTTTTCTTCATCCTACTCCTCCTCTAAATGAAATAGCCATCTAATTGGATTTTATCTTCATCACAACTGAGATTGACAGTTGTGTTGTATGGTACACTAGAAAATGTGCCCTTCTCCTCCCACATGGCTCATCTTCTTCCTATATTCTCCTCCCATTTTGCACTTTTTCTTCTCATCTCCTCATGCCATTTCGGCACTTTGACACTAAAATTCCCTTCAGTAATATTCCCTTTTCTTATTTTAGTTATCATCAATGGTATTCCATTCGATCTTAGCTTATTCTCCCGAAGGAAGCAATAGAGAGTTCCATTATCATTTATTTGAGAAGGTGGAAGGTCAAGAGGCACTGCAATATGATATATAAAACTTAACTTTAATAAGTACTCTTTCTTTGACCATTTACACACTTCATACAACATATCCAAGAGAGCAACATAAGTTGCATGGAACTTCAATTAATTTTGATTCTGCATTGTCGCAATTATATTTCCTACAACTTGCATCCCAAACACAGAACAAACTTTGTATATCCCGTTCCATGCTCTTTGCATATCATATTAGGAATCCAGTTTTCTATTTTCCCAGTTTTTCAGTTATCCAGTCTTCCATATTTCCAATTTCCCGTTTCTAGTTTTTCAGTTTCCCAAAAATCATATTAGCAAAAACTATGTAATGACCAATATATAACCAACCCAAAATACCATTTATCATTGAGTAACACATTTCTCATCATCCCAAATCCCATGAATGAATCTTCTACATGGAAGGACTATATAGAGCTGTACGTTGAGGCATGCCAAAGAAAAATCATAAAGAAGGAAACAAATGCGCAAACAAAAGTAAGTCGAAAGATCAACCAACCTAGGTAGGAAGCCTTACAAAAGATAAACCCACTGCAGGATGAAGTTGCATCGGAGAAGAAGACAACATTTTCCTGGACTGAGAGACTGATGTAGATTTTCCTGTCGGGTTGTCATATGATGGAGACTTGCTCACGTGGGAACTTGCAAATGTGTGAAGGCTTTTAATTGAACTACCCTCTCCTTCATCATATGACATCTTGACGGGAAAAAACCATTGGTTATATTACTTTTATAATACATTAAGAGAAAAATGTATTTTTGTGGATATGAAAGGTGTACAAGGGCAATTTATCTTTTTAGGTTTATAGTATACTTTTGTAGTTTCCAATTTGTCGTTTTCTCTGCTTGCAATTTTCTAGTTCCCAGCTTTCAGTTTCCCAGTTGTCGTCATTCCCGTTCCAATGCATATTATGTCCAAGTTGCATCCTATTATGTTAGTATGGTTTTCTCTAAATTACTCATTTGTGTTATAGAAAATGGAAAAGAACAATAACTGAATTTGTGTTATAGTATTTTTAATACACCATAAAATAACCATATGAAGACAATATCCATCTGAACATAATTCAAAAACATTGAACCAAGTTTTATGACAAAGAATAATTAAATAAATTAAGTTCTATTTATGCTTCAACACTTGGCAGGGTTTATGCTTGCTTCTCTATCTCCGAAAGGCCATTGTCATCCTCTGAAAAAAAGGATTCAACAGATGCCTTAGTAAAGCCCTCAATTAAATGTTATGAAAAGAAAACAATTAATGAATTATTAAATTCATACCATAACCCTTTTTTGTCCAAAACTAGTAAGCAAGTAACATCCTTAGCTGGGGCATGTCCTCACCAGTGAAGTCAAAACCATTTCGATGTGACAAATACCACATGTATAAGCATAAAAGAACCCCACACTCATGACAATTAATCTGTTTGGGGTGACCTACTACCTCCACAGTATCCATCGTCCACCATCTGGTGCACTCTAACCATCCAAACTTATAGAGGATTAGAGGTATAAGGACTTGTAGCTTGCCCACCTCAGTTCCATACTTTTCCAACTTATGTCCTGAGGTAAAAAATCTAAATATCAGCTTCCCATATATGGAGCACCACCAAAATCCAATGATTATTGTTGACATGGAGTGAGAAATAATGATGTAAATATTCTAAAAATGGTTTTCCATTGACACTCAACAAGCTTTTTAAAGAGTCTTGGACTGATGTTCACATGTTGGCCCATTCCTTTAACTCTGGCAGCTTGCCATGTGCATCTTTGAATTTCATCCACTTATCTAATGCATCCTTGTAGTCACACAAAAACAATCTCTGCAAACACATTACAAATAACTTTTAACTTGATAGTTATCCACTATTCTATTAATAGTTATTCACTATCCTATTCATAGTTATACATTTCACAGTTCATAGTTTAGTGTATTAAAAAAATTGATAAGACTTACCAGGAAATGCACTGAGTGGAATGTTTGGTCTCTCACCCATCGAGGCCTATTGTTGCACATGAGTGTCACATAAGCATCAATGTGCTATATAGAAACAAAACACATTAGATTAATACATATTCCTTCCTTAGCTCTTACAAACATATATTAAAACAAAATAAATCAATACACATACTTCATCTCCTAGCCATCTCCGAGGGTTTGTAATACCCTTCAATAATATTAGGGTTATAAGAGTGCCCCCAAGGTCTGCATATTTGCTTATTACAAATACCAACCCTTAAAACAAATACAATGCCAAGTAAATAGTATTAAAATTAACCCTCAAAACAAATACAATGCCAAGTAAATAGTATTAAAATTAAAAGGTCCCCGTTTGGAATAATAACAAGCCTCTAATAACAAATGAACTCACTTCTTCGCACCCTTCTCTAAAAACTTATTTAACTTCTCTTCCTCTGTTGCCCCAAATAAAATCAGGTTAGTAAAATCCAGTTGGGCAACCTCACTTAGCATGAGTAATTTATTGATCTTCACCTTCTTCGTGGAAGATGTATCAACCTTTAGGGGTTCAGGGCACATATCCATATCCTTCTCAGTGACCTTTCTTTTTTTGCCCTTTTTCTGTGGGTCTGTGTAGGGGTTTTTTTATATTTACTCTTAGCCCTCACCTTCTCGCTTGTGCAAGTTCCAATTTATGCTTACTCAAAGACTTGTTATCCTCTTCTTCATCCTAGATAAGAAGATAAGAAAAATATTAGTTCTTGTTATATGCAAGTATATTCTATAAACAAAAAATATATGTACCTCCACAGCAACAATAGCCCACACAACACCATCTCCTCTTCTTTCTTTTTCTCCTCCTTCTCCACTTCCATCTCCTCCTCTTTCTCTTCCTCTTCCTCCTCCTTCTCTTCATCTTCCTCTTCCCCCTCCCCCTCCTCGTCAGCCACTGCCTCATCGTCCTCCTCTTCATCCTCCACATCCACTGCCTTTTCTGCCTCTCCCATCTCTTTAACCACATTCTACATAAACAAAATGAAGAAAATTATTAGAATAGTTTTATAGTTTTACAATGATTCTTTTCAGCTTTACATTATACTTCATCAACATGCGGCAAATCGCAATCCATTTGACAAGAAAATTTTTCTTCAACAACAGGCACCTAAAACACATCATTCTAGCTCATTTTAATTCAAATATAAAAATTGACAAATTTGTAATGAAAACTTATCCATCAGAGCCTTTTTACCTTTTTCTTAGATGCCTTGTTCATAACCTCTGACTTCAATCTATCTACTTTATTTTTAATCCTTCTTATGGGAGACAGTATATCGAGCAATGTGGCATGCAAACCCTCATCCCCCACTGTATGTTTCCCCTTTCTATCCTCCTTCCAATTGGAAGTCTCAACTTGCTATGGGCCACCACAAGGAGTCTCCCCAGCCACTCTGCTTTTTACGATAAACTTCTCATCTACATCGTCCTCTAAAGAATCAGCCACCTCTTGGAAATTCCAATCCCACGTAGAGTCATTATTGGAGGTAGACTTCCCATCAACATCCTCACCATCAGAAGTTGTTTGAAGACTAACAAATGATGTAAATGTTACTCTCTCATTCATAAAGGACTTCAAACTTGCATCTTCATGAATAAGTGCCTTAGACTCTTTTTCTTCCATATCTACAGTTATAGCCTTTAAAACCTTTACCTACATATAAATACATATAGCAAGGTAAATGTATCATGTATGTGTATAGCATAAGTCATTCTAAACGAAGGAAAAGTTAATATATACCTTCCTACTAAAAACCACATCATCAAGATAATCGAATTTCGGCTTCTTGTAAGATGCCCAGCTACAAATAAGAGGAAAAGTTCTCCTCGTTTTGTTTGCACAACCTTGACAACTTTTTCTGCACTTTGTGCCTGTCAAAGTGCTCTTTTAATTACCAATATAATAATAACTTCACTTGCATTGGGGGTCCCCTTTATATAGCTTATTTGGCGTTTCCCCTTTTTTATTATTTTTTTGCAGCCTTTGACATATTTCCTATACAAATATGTTAGATTAAAAATCAATAAAAGGGAATATAAAAATATTGTATAATCAAGATATTAATATATGAAAAAGAGAATGCTCAAATAAAATAAAGAGAATGCTCTTTATTATCCAGTTTTCCAATTTTATAGTATTCCATTTTTATAGTTTTTCAATTTTATAGTTATCTAGTTTTATAGTTTTCCAATTATTGTGTTTCATACTTTTCCACTTATCCACATATTTTATGTCAAATAACCAGTAAATTTAATTTCAATTTTGATTTCTTTCAGTTCTATTTAATTTAATTTAACCACATAAATTTAATTTAAATTTTAATTTTTTCAATTTCGTAGTTATTCAGTTCATAGTTTAATAGTAACATTTAACCGAATTTCTTCATAGTGGTCAATTTGAGACTAATTGATGCTTACTCATAAAAAAATATAAAATTTAGTCATTACGTACTAATCATAGCAAGCAATTTGTAACTATTAATGCTTGATTCGTAATGAAATCCAAAATTTAGTTTTTATGTAATAGTCACAATAATATGGGAAATACAGGCAAAAACCAAATAAGACCAAATGAGAAAATTTGTTAACCAATCACGTATGGGAAATGTAGGCAAAATCCAATGACTAAAATTAGCAAATATATCAATTTTTTTAAAAAATCATACTTTTCGATGAGGGCGAGACCCAGATGTCATAGTGCAGGCGAGGGCGAGGCCGAGAGGGCAGTGAGGGCTAGGGAAAGATGGCCAAAGCCGAGATGAGGGCAGTAAGGGAGAGGGAAAGATGACTGAGGCCGAGATGAGGGCAATGAGAGCAGTGAGGGCGAGGACAAGATGAGGGTAGTAAGGGTATTGAAGGTGAGGGCAAAATGATGGCTCCGAAAGGGAATGAGGCCCAGAAGACTAAAAGCGATATAGGAGCGAACGGACAGATGAAGTCAGAAATGGCAAAGAGGATGCTCTCCAGGAGGTGATGTTGTGGACGTTTGTCCACAACGGCGTGGTGGCCGGCATGGGTGACGGGAGTGGCGCAGGGAGGCCGGGAAAGGGGAGAGCGGATGGCATGGCCATCAGACAGAAAGGGGAGAAGCACAGAAGAAAGGGGAGAAGCAAAGACAATTAATCATTCACTAATTCACTTAGGGCGCAGCCCTTACATTTAAATAAGCAAACTAATGGGCTCTCTAACAGATGCCTAAGGCCCGTTAACATAATTAAATAAAATACTAATTAACCTAATTACCCCTATTATATAAAAAGCCCTAAATACCTAAATACGTGGCCCCAGTGGCACCCCCTAGCAGCCCCTAGGACGTTCACAACATTCCACCATGCTTCGCTTGCGCATCACCTCGTCCTCGAGGTGACCTAAAACTCTAGGCATCGGGCCCACCAAAGCTCCACTGTGAACAGCGGGTCCAGAACTGTGGATGAGACACGCCAAATGATGGAGATAGTGGGTCACTACTCAAGACGTGCAGAAGCCAGCACAAACATGATGGAAGTGCAGATACAAAACCCAAGGGGAGGACAAAGGAGCGGCCCGACTTGTTGGTTGCAGGACAAAATAGACTATCCACATAGGTCTCCAACAAGCGGGGTCATCCCAATGACTATAGAGCACCCTAAGACTGCCCATAGAGGGCATCAGCAGACAGGAGCACAGTCGGCCCACAGAGGGCATCAGACAGCACCATGGTTGGCTTGTGCAGCTCGTAGAAGGCAGGCAAATGCGTAAGAAGTGACAAGAACCAGTAGATATGGGTGGGGTCTGGTTTGGATGTATTCAAAACCTGTTGGCCTAAAACACCCCAATAAGGTCGACTTCCCAAGTTGGACTCACATCCTGCACCATTTCCAGCCCGGTCAGGCCAAATCCAAAGCATACCTACAAGAAAATTCAGGCTGCTCTTTAGATAGAAAGAAAATCCCATAACAAGTGCAATAGCTGGTTCCACGGTGATCCAGGACTCATCTCCGAATCCATCTGCAGTAGAAAAGAGGAGCTGACAATGGAGCAAAAGTAGGGACCCTCCCGTGACCAACACCCACCACAGAGAAATCTGGCACGCTTCATAGCCCAGCCAAAATTGTGGTGCGTACTGCTCAGGACATAGATCTTGGCTGGATGGATTTTCCGAATGGCCGCTATGCATGACAGGGGAAGTTTGCCAAGGTTCCAGGGCCCTCCAACTAAGAGCCAAACCCGCATGCATCTGTTGCCCGAAATTTCCTGCCCATAACTTCAATCTGTCATCGTGCTTGGGAAGATTCGGTGAGAGGAGGGTGAGCCAACGGTCAACCGAGAAATCTTCGGCAAAAATCTTACAAGTGAAGATTTCATGATACGGCAGGGGAGTTCCAAACATGAAAATCAGAATGAGATAGCAATGAAAATCCCCTAAGATCAAGGCCATCCGCAGGAACATCCCCGATTGCTCGTAGTTAACAAAGCGGGAGGTGGCCGGAGCCGGCAAAGAATCCGGCGAAAATTTTGGGAGGCAGATTGAGGCAGTGGCGGAAATCCCGGCAACCCAAATCCGTTCGTCCGGCAACCTACGGGAGGAGGTGCAGTGCACCGGTGATTGGAGTGCAGGCTGCTCCGGCGGCTGGAGAGCAGGCTGTTCCGACGGAATAGGCGCTCGATCTCCATTCCGATCAGATCCAGCGGCAGGCATATCCCCCACCGCGGTTGCACAGAAGCTTCTCCCTCCTGCTATCACGTCCGACCCGAAGGTGTAGGCGGAGAAATGGCCCGAGGCCGGGAGAATGATGTCAGCTCTGGCGGAGAGCGAGAACAGGGGACCGGTGAGCACTTCCCAGCGCGGGCGGCGGAGGAGGCCGGTGGTCAGGCTGCTGCAGCGCCTGCAGCAACGCCTCTTCTGTATTGGCGCCGGCGCGGATTTCAGCCCCACTGGCCTTCCTTCAGAACCCATCTTGTGCATCCTATCCTCCGGCAGTGGATTCGAGACCATCCGGTGCGACTCCTCCTCCGCCGCGTATGCCTCTAGCACGGTTGCTCCAAACACCTCTTCTATCCACTCCATCACGGTGGCCATCAGGGACAACCTTCTGCTCCAGATGAATCGGAGCATTGGGTACTCAGGCCAAGCGGATGGGTAGGACGCGAAGTGCCAGTCCAGAGAGAAGGTGGTACTGTGGCTGAAGGCCCGTTTGAACCATGGCCGGAGACGCAGTTGCTCCCTTCCCAGCAAGATCGTCTCCTTCCCTATGAACAAATGCAGACGCTCGTGCAGAACGCCCACCAGCAATTTCTCCCACAAATCACTCTTCGGTTGGAGGTGCGAACCATCCTCATCCCTGTCAAAATCCCGGAAGAATTGCAGCGGAAACACTAGCGGCATCCCCTTCTTGTACTTACCCAGATCGGTTGAGGCGGCCCGCTGTTCCATTGCTGACATGTCCAGGTCCATGCTCCAGTAGACCAGGTCGAGCAAGAGCTTCTACAGTCGAGGACTGGCCGGAGCCAGCAAGGGTGGTGATGGCAGATCAGCGAAGGGCAGAACATCGGGCAACCGTGGTGGAGGAGACGGGGCGGCCTGGTGCAGCACCTTGGCTGCTTGGGATGCTGCCAGGGACATTACCATCCTCTTCACATCCTCGAGCCTCTCCTCAACCTTCGTGATCAGAGTAGTCATCGCAGCCATCTCTGTCTGTAGATCCGGCGGCTCTGGCATGTATAGTGGCCAAGGATTGATGGCTCTGATACCAATGTTGTGGACGTTTGTCCACAACAGCGTGGTGGCCGGCATGGGTGACGGGAGTGGCGCAGGGAGGCCGGGAAAGGGGAGAGCGGATGGCATGGCCATCAGACAGAAAAGGGAGAAGCACAGAAGAAAGGGGAGAAGCAAAGACAATTAATCATTCACTAATTCACTTAGGGCGCAGCCCTTACATTTAAATAAGCAAACTAATGGGCTCTCTAACAGATGCCTAAGGCCCGTTAACATAATTAAATAAAATACTAATTAACTTAATTACCTAATTACCCCTATTATATAAAAAGCCCTAAATACCTAAATACGTGGCCCCAGTGGCACCCCCTAGCAGCCCCTAGGACGTTCACAACAGGTGAAGGTGGCGAGGGAGATGAATAGTCACTACTAAGCAGGAGGAGACATGACTGAGCAGGAGTAGACATGAAGAAGCGGGAAAAGGCATTTGGGGAGGGTATTTCAGTCAAAAGCGCTCTTACATATACAAGTTCTCACGTGAGTAAGTCTATTTTGGTAAATAGTAGAAACTTGCTCACATTTCGGTTATTTAACCAAAATAGGTCAATTCCTCGTTACATTATTAGGATGATCCACAAGTTATTGACTAGCTCTTTGACAGCGCGAGTAATCCTAATAGGAACGACCCACCAAGTTATGTATTTAGTGGGCCTCCAATATTCTTCTTGGGCATTTGTAGTTTCAGAATGAGGGGTAATAGTGGGTATTCACTTGATGTCAAATAGGTAAACTAGTTGTGGGTCTCTTATCATAATATGATGGATGGCTGCCCGATTAAGTATAAAAAGGGAGATGGGAATGTTATGAAGTTTAGTGGTTGATTTTCTTTCAGCCTTTGTGGGTAAGAAGGTGATCTCTCTGTGAGATGTTCTGTGGATTTAGAATGGGTTGCAAATTGGAGGCGAGTTGACTCTGATTCAAGAACTCAATTCTATATCTAGTTTTTTAATATAAATTTCCATTTTCCATTCAATCTATTCGTTGTTTGTTTTTGTGTGGATTTTTTGAATTTGGTTGGATCACCTTTGGCTCCATCATTTTGCCAATAGATAAACTGAGGTACGTAAAAGAGTTTTAGGTAATTTATTGCATTGCTCATAAGGGACAAACCCAATCAATGGGATTTGTCCCCTCACAAGCCAAATTTGCTTACAACTCATATGCAACAAGTCCACAGACATAACCCCTTTTGAAGCGGTGTATGGCTTTACACCCCTGCACCTTTTGATCTTTTACGAAAGCTGGACAGAAGTGAAGGCCACCAAACTACCCCCCAAATTTTAAGTCATTGGCATTCACCATGACGTTCGCGAGAAGCTGCAAGCGCCAAATGAAAAATATGCTAGCAAGCATAGACGAGAAAATTGATGTTGGGGATCTAGTAATCGTATATCTGCATAAGGAAAGTATCCGTGCTGGTTAGTATAACAAGATGTCGCGAAAGAAAGTTGGGCAATATAAAATCTTTAATGTCTCTTATTTTTCTATAATTTTATGTGATATTTTTGTTATTTTTTTTACTCTTTTTTAATGGGAAAATTCAATGCTTTGGCATATTGATTCTTATATTTTACTTCGGTATTCATACTTATAGGGTTGGGTGAGTAACTTAGTCACAAGTTGTGGGCCTCGACATACGATAAAAAAATTTTGTAAAAAAAATAAATAATAAATAAATAAGAAGAAATAACAGAGGAAAAAAAATTAAAAAAGGGAAACGAATAAGACCAGGTGCATTAATTGCGCCTGGTCTATTTCATTTTGCATGGGGGGAAGCCCCCACCCCCTTCTGTTGGTTCCCCTGTGTGCAACCGCCATCAGTGGAATCCAGTGGTGGGAGCTGGACTCTATTCCGCCATAGCAAGATAGAGGTTGGGCCGCTACCTAGGGCTAGCACGGCTCCCCCCTTGTAGCCCTTACGCCCTTAGGTTTGTGTCTTCCACCCCTTACTGGTCTTACCAGAGGAGCTTCAGACCACTTTCACCGGTTTTGCCTCGGGTTGTCGACGACAAGTGTCCACCCTCTAGGGCCCCACTCCTCTGTCGTTGAGAGATAGACTCCCCCCACTTTTTGTTTCTCCCATGGCGGCCAGCGTCAAAAAGCCTACATTCGACTTGCCACATCGGCTCTGCCTTTGGCCGACGATGGCATGAGTTAGCTGCTCTTGCTAGGGCTGTCAATGGGTAACCATTTACCCGCTTCACCCACTCACCCGATCCGAAATTCGTGGGCTGGTAATTAATAAATGGGTAAAGGGTAAACTAAGTGGGTAATTTTACCTACCCATTTATTACGTGGGTAGGGTATGGGTAACTCCTTATCCATACCCGTTACTCGATACCCGATTTAATATATATAATACCTATCACCATTCTTATGTTTAATTATTTATATATACTTATAATTTACCCACAACCACAGTCCCCAGCCCAATAACCTGTCCAGCCCAAATGCCCAAGCCCAGTAACCCGCCTAGCCCAACTCAAATGCCTAAAGTAAGTACCCACTACCCACCTAACAAACCCTAAATCATAAGTGACATTGACTGTTTTCTTTTGATCGACAAGCCACAAACTTGGGGATGGCAAATGGGGCATAGGGCAGTGGCGGCTTGGCACAATGTTTCTTCTCTGTTATTTCTCTTGCTCCTTTCTCCCGGCAACTAACTCGGCTTCCTCTTAGTCTCTCTTGGCAATTGACCAGCCACTGAGTGATACATTGGATAGAAGGCTTTTGAGAAATATATATAAACTTAAAATGCAAACTTCTTATAGAGAAAATTGATGAGAACTTGGTAAATCTTTTTTGTCTTTGCTTTTTATATAAAAAGGGTGCATCTTGTAGCATTTTGGTATAATGAGTCAGTAAATTTGGAATAATGAAAATATCTTTGAGTCTTAGTTTTTTTAATTATCTAAGTTTATATAAGGTGTTAGATTCTTAATATGTTTTATTTTTTTATATGAATTGTGAGGTCCTTATAAGTTTATATTAGATTGATTTTTTTGTATTTTAAATAAACTTTTAACATATATAATAATTATTATTTTTGTTTATTAATTGGTTAGTCATTTACCCATTACCTGCTCATTTACCCACCTATTTACCCGATGTAATGGGTAATGGGTAGGATATGGGTAATAAATGTGGAAATAGGTAATGGGTAGGGTATAGGTAAAATTTCTGGAAGCAGGTATGGGCATGGGTAAAGCCTTACCCGACCCATACCCTACACATTGACAACTCTAGCTCCTGCCTAGATCCACCCTATACCTCTTTTTTCCAGTCACGCGATGAGGGAAGCCCAGGTGCGATCTAGATGCCCAGCGCAGCCCTTTTTTGTATATACATTTGTGACTATTGCCGATGGCCAAACTTGACCAATCGGCTGCCATGGTCTCTGCCCCTGCCCGATGATGGAAGTGGACTATCATTTCTAGTCCAACTCTGTCCCCTTCCATATTTCTCTGGCAGTCCATCTACTCCCACTCCCCTCATGTCCACTGTTAGGCACAAATTGGCCACCATAGGATTGTTTCACTGTGACCGTGGGCTGTTTCCGGCCGGCCCTCCACCCCATCTCTGGAGTTGACCTCCCTTCCCACACCTCCCTTCCCCTTCTTTAGCCTTGTACAAGCTCCTCCCTTTCCATTTTACACGTCGGGACAACTCGAACATGCTCTCTGATGACCAATTTGCCCTGTCATCAACCTTACAACCTAGCGGCATTGGCTAGGGTCACTGCCGCGCTACACTTCCTTACCTCCTAGCTGGTACCCATGCCCCCTAATTTCTCAATTGATGGCGTCGACCTCCGAAAGCTCCGCCGTGGACTTTTGTCTAAGGTGCTTCCCAACTTCTGACGATTTGTCGGAACACCCAAGAGCCGATTGACTTGGGTAGTTTGTAGTTTTGCATAAAACACCGATAATATTTACTATAAACATCAATTTGAAGAAGAATTGATGAACATAAATGATTTTTCTAGATGTTGTCGCTAGTGCTAGTTGGAGACGATGGGCTAAATAATGAAATATAATATGCACATGAACAAACATTTAAAAATAAAGCTTGTAATTCATTCCATTAAACTCTTATATTGCTAAATTCATCATAACCTTAACCACAAATATTTTAGATAATGAGATTACAATGAGAAAGAACCTTTGATATTTTTTCTTTCAAAGTCAAAGCCATTGTATCTCGGATATGAATCAGATCAAAGAATCACTCACGTACAGAACCGCCTTTGTCAATAAATCTCAAAATAAGTCATTTGTTCTCTTTTAGCTTCATCCCTTCATTAACAATTATAGAAAAATTTTCATTACAAATTTTATCACGAATTTTACTTTGGATTTTCCTCCCTATAATATGTAGAATTTCCTTTTAAGTTGTAGAAGTGTATTTAGCATTTATAGGAGCATTTTCCATGACTTTGACTACATTTTCATTGTAGGATCCTAAAATCTTGATTAATTTAATAAAGTTACCGTGACTTTTTGAATCAAGACATTCATCATTGCCTCTAAAAGCACATGCTTGATACCCTAACCCTTTAATGGTGTCAATTGATGTTTTTAGTCTAAGATGATTATGTGCAACTTGTCGAGATGTTTGCTTCTCAATGATCTTTTAAGTATGTTGTTGCTAATTCATTTAATTAATGGAAGAACATTCAACAACTTTATGTGTTGAGTTCGGGCCTTTACCGACGTGGCTCAAGAATGAACAATTTTTTCCATCATTAGCTTTCACAAATTACACAATCCTTTAATAACAAATGCATTTAATTTATTTGAGTTTTTGCTGAAAGTGTAACACCCCACTTTTTCGATTATGTCTAACCAAAGATGTTAGAAGTAATTATATTATTTTTCATAAATTTTAGAGGTTTTCAGAGGTTAAAACCTCCTTATATGTGTAAAGCTTGAAGAACCAAGCATTACAAATCAAAGAACGCGTGAAACGGGGGATAGAAGTGAAAGTTATGACCTTGGGAAGCATGTAATATAGGTAAAACTACGTTCAGATCCTATTGTATTGGAATAAAATTTTGAATGTTATCCAATACGTACGTAGGCAACCAATGGCAAGGCAATGTTGGCCCAATCCAATCCAATTTAATTATAATTATAAGTTTTATTCTGATTTACACGCGACAAACTATGAAGCTTTGTTGTGTGTATGTAAATGTTACAACTTGAATCTATGCACAGGGAAGCTTTGAAGTTCCGTAGTGGGTAGACGAACATTATACCTCTCGCACACAAATGATGATTGCTTGCTAAGGAAGAAAATTTTTATTCAAGATTTTCTTTAACCCCGGCTCGGTTCGGGGCATTACAGAAAGGTAGCTAGGTAGACAGAATGTTGCATCCTTTGAGGGAGAATATTCTAACCAAGTAGAAAATAGTTCAAACCAAGAATATTTAAATCTTTGATGATGCTTTTCTGACCCAGATAATGGATACTATGAGAGTTCAATTCTATAAGGCCTTAATTTGATATAAGCATGTTGAATATCATCACACTATGTAAGAGGATAATCCCACATTGAAGGATGTAATTGTGGATCAGCTTTAGAAGGATGACTTTCATAAAGTGTTGAACAATCAAGATTACAAGTAGAAGCAGGAGGTTCACTAGTTTTTGCATTATGGGTATCTTTTTTCTAAAAAAAATGCATCAATTGTATATGATTTAACCATGACTACCCCTTAAACATAATAAAATTAAAATTAATAAAATTAAAATCTGAACAAAAATTAATCTTAATCTAAAAGTTGATAAAATCCCAATGCTACACATAGGTTCAACATAACACAATAATTCATCAATATAACACTATCAATAGAATTCTACAATAATTAAGCAACTAAGCTAAAAAAACTTGTATGAGAAATCTTATAAGCAAAGAAATTACATGTGAAGTACCTTATTGTCACACCCTGACACCCACCAACCCCGAGCCAACCCTGGTCTAAGGGGAGGATGAAGCGCGATTCTACGAAGTAACGTACGATTGCGAAAGACTTAACCAATAAATCAGGTAATTTATAACGGAGAAGTGCACATTAAGCTTTGTAAAAGAGAAAATGAGAAAAAAAAAGACGACAATTTAAGTATTAGTCCACGCAAAATCTACACCATTAGTCCAACACAACCCTCTCATGGCTTAAGTAGTAGAGTCTAAGCCTACATAGGCTAACAAAAGTCTAGTCCGATCTCAGCAAAATTGAGTATGAAGCATAATCAAATAAAAATAAGTTTCAGCACAGCATGCTATGTAAACAATCATCGAGCACAAGATCTCTAAATGTCCCCTCCTAAGCAAGACCATCCCCCACACGCTCCTCATAGAGTCCATCCTGTCCACTTGCATGACACGTCATGCAGCCCCAAAACTAAACAAGAGAAAGAGGGGTGAACAACAAGCTTAGTAAGGGTTTTTAAATTACAGAAAGTAAATCCAAATGACATCACATATAAATCACATAATGTTCATCATATAATCAACCATCATACCCATTCATCATGCGATATTCTGCACAACTTGTGCATTCATATCATGATTCACCATCCATAAGCATCTATTCATATTAACATTCTCATATCACCTACATACCATACTATATGACATCACATCACATCACATCATTCAAGTAACATGCATATCATGTTATAACCCATCACATCTCATCATAAACTTCATATGCCACCTGCACATCATGGGTTTAGCATATTATGGCATCAATCATATACCTCATGTATAACATAATCACATCCTGCATAAGTAATTTTTCAACATGAACATATCATGCATATCTATTCTCAATGAAAAATATTCACCCTGCATGAAAAATATTGTCTCAAATACACTATCCATATCATGCATATTTATTTTCAATTAAAACATTCACCCTGCATGAAAAGTGTCTTAAACACACTAGCCCTATGCATCATATAAGTTATGCCATAACCACATGTGCAACATAGCTCCATCATCCCTACACAATCTATGTGAATGAGCATAATATCATATACACACTTATCAGCAACCATGATAAATATCTCATTCATAAGAGAGAAATAAACAATCATCCTTCCTGCCAAGGACAAGGTCGGACGTTGGGAGAGTTAGCCCCTCTGCTCACCAAGGAAAATCCAAAAAAGGAAGGTCTGATTTCCTCAAAGGAAACCTAGAGTAGTCAACTTGCTAAGGATGGACTTGGCTGAAAACATCCAATCTCTAAAAAGGAAACCTAGAGTAGTGTGCTCTATAAGGATAATCTTGTAATATCTGTAGTTTTTAAATAATTTTTTTTTATAATTTTGATGGTAAAATTTAGTGTGTTGATTAGAGCTTCTTGTGACAAGCGTAATGAACCTAAGAACACACAAAATGGAGGTCGGGAGCGAAAGTTACGACCTTGAAAAAGTATGTCTTATGGGCGGGACCCACTTAAAGTGTGAGATAAACTATCCTTGTGGGGTCTAGTTTCAAATGGCTTGTCGATACAAGTCCATCGATACTAAGAACACGTGATTCTGACTTTGGGATAAGAAATTATCACGTTTTGAAGTTAGAATTGTATTTGATTAAATAATATTTAAAAAATAAGAAAATGACAAAATAACTGGAGTCATTGATGATGCAAGTGGCTTGAGCCGAGCTGCGGCTTGGGAGTAGTGTCGCGCATTCGTGTTTGCACAAACCCGCACAACACGCGCGTATTAAGCGTTGTGCCGCATTTTTGGCCTGTTAATGCGCAACTCGCTGTCACCTCGCAATTTTCTCCTATAAATTCTCATCCTCATTCATTCTTCTAGGAGAGTTTTTGGAGTCGTTCTTAGTTCATTTTCTTTCATCTAAGAGTTTCTACCTAAATCGAGCATGCTGGACGTCGTGGTAGGATTATTTTTCTATTTTGAGATATATACAGCCCAGAAACATGACATCTAATTATAGGGTATCCAGCATATTATTTATTTTCTCGCTGGGAAGCAAGGTAGGGGATTTTATCCACTCTTAAGACATAAATACTCACATTGGTTGTCTTTGAAAGTTTATAATTCTAGTTAAATACTAGAGTAATTTTTGTATATGTTTTGGATTGCCTCATATACTTGTTTTATTGAGTGTTTATCTCTTGAATTTAATTATGAATTAGTCTTTATGATATATGTGATATAAAGAAAATCTAGTTTTGCCGTTATTTTAATTATACTTAAGTATATTAAGATTGTAAGACGGTTTTATGAAATTATTGCTCTATCAAAATAATTTTAGAAATGCATACAATCATGAAAACCGAGTTGCTGAGATGAGATAGAGAAGGGGTAACTGTAACGACCCGACCCAAGCCGGGCCCACAAAATCACTAATAGAAAAATTTTCTTTTCTTTGAGCTAGGAATCAACATCTGTGTGCGAGAGGTACAACGTTCGTCTACGCACTACGGAGCTTTAAGGCTTCCTCGTACGTAGACTTGGGTTGTAACGAGCATTTACACACAACGAAGCTTCATAGTTCGTTGCGTGTAAAACAGAATAAAACATATATTTATAATGATTTGGATCAGGCCAATGTTGCTTTGCCGTTGGTTGCCTACGTACGTATTGGATATTATTCCAACACGATCGGATCCGAACGTAGTTCTGCCAAATGGCTACTACATACAACAAGCATCACAAAATCATACGTATAAAATACATATCTCCGAATATTTAATCGGAGTATACAAAAACTCGTCATATATCGGAGTCAAGCGGAAGTTAATAAATTAACGGAATCGTACATCTCACTCTACCACAGAGCGGGATCTAAATCACATACACATATCTCGCTTCATTACTAAATCGAGATTGAGCACATCAACCAGCTCGCTCTATCACTGAGCCGAAACCGGACACACACACACACACACACGTCTCGCTCTACCCTAGGGCGAGACAACACACATCATGGCATATAAGTACACATTATGGCATATAAGCACACACCAAGTATATGGATCAGAGCATAGCACACACGTCATTTTATAATTAAAACGAGATATTAGAAAAGCTTACTGCCCTCATGTCTCGCAAGGTAGCGATATTCGGAGTTGCTTGTATGAGCATCCTCCCATTCGGATCCGAAGATATAGACGGAATTTCCTCTAGCCTCCATACGTTCATCGTTTTGTGCTAAAGGACCACGTATAAATGTTCTCCTTGCCGGAGACTCTTCTCATTTTCTGCGCCCATGAGCAGTGAATAGAACCTCCCTTACTATGGATTACTTCTCTTAATGTAGCCCGGCAACTTCGGACAGAACCCCGTCTTGCTCTGGGCCCCTAATTCTTGTTCGGTGCTTGAGAATAACGAGTGGAGCCTCTCCTTGTCTCGGGATATTTCTTCCTTATATGGTTGCCGAATCAAAGAATGAACCTCTCCATCGTGTAGAACATACTCGATTCAGTCAAGAATGCCTCTTGGATCGACTAAATCGGAGTTAGGATGCTTAAGAACGGGAAGAAAGAAGCTTGTCAACGCCCGAGGACAACAGGCAGAACCTCTCCTTATCTTGGGGCATTTTCTCTTTATATGATCGCCAACTCAAAAAATGGAACCCTCCACAGTGTAGAACATACTCGATTTAGTCAAGAACACCTCTTGAATCAACTAAATCGGAGTTAAGATGGCCAGAAACAAAGAAAACGAAGTTGGTCGGTACATGAAGATAACGGGCAGGACCTCCTCTTGTCTTGGGATGTTTCCTCATCATATGGTCTCCAACTCGAAGAACGGACAGCTCCATTACGTAGAGCATACTCGATTTAGTAGGAAATGGGTCTTGAATGGCCTTAATCGGCCTCAGAACCGTCAGAAACGGGGGTGGAGAAGTTCTCGGTGAAGAATGGAAAGAAATGGGGGTATAAATAGCCCTCGAGCCGCTGAAACCGCGGCGCCGCAGTTTCGGGCGGCAGCGCGCCGCGGTGCCCGCGTGCAGCACAACAAGTGCGCGTACTGCATGCAGCGACCGTGCGTCACGGCCGTATGTTACGCGCGCCACGGTCACGCGTGCTGCGCGTGCGTCGCGCGTGCACCTTAATATTTATTATTATTATTTTTTATTTTTAAATCAAATCTTCAAATGCGCGTATCTCCCTACCCCGGAATCGGATTCACGCGTTCTTGGTACCATTGGACTCGTATCGACGAGCCCTTTGATACCAACCCACTTAAAGCAATAAATCGTGATCTTTCTAAGTGGGTCCCACCTATATTGCACGTTTATCAAATATCGTAACTTCCGGTCCCGACCTCCGTTTCGCCCGTTCTTCAAATCGTTATACTCGTTTCTTCGAGCTCTATTCAAATACAAGGTTTCAACAGTTAAAACCATCCATAATTTATTACAAAAATTACTAATTACCTCTAACCCCCTTGGTTAGACGTAATCGAAAAGCGAGGTGTTACAGTAACTATCTCATTGGAATGAATGACTAACCCTATCTTTATAATCGTTATTAGTAATATGACCATGACTTGTAGAGGTGAGGCTAGGACTTTGAAAGGTTGATCTTTGTGGAAGATTGTTTAAAGTAAAGAAAAAGAGAAGAAAATTCTCATTTGAGTCAGGCATATAAGAGGTTTAATTGTCTGGAGCTCAAATTGGTAGACATACTGATGGAGTTCCATAATTGAGAGTACACAGGTATAATCCGGTTCAGAATCGGATACACGGTACACACATTATCCTGGTGAGCCCCTGATGAAGGGCAAGACCCCTGATAAACCCCTAATGAAAAGCAACTATCAAGGCTATGCGCGCTAGGGTAGAGAGTATCATAGGAAAACTCTTTGCTCTCTAGATCCCGGCGCCCCATGAGCACGGGTGGCTCTTCCCTCTACCAGCACAGAGTGTTTTACAAAAAATCTATAGAGGAATAAGAGGCCACTGCTTTGTTCCCGCAGCAAATTCTTTATAATAGAATACGTGTCTGGGACATTAGTAGTAAGCCATGAGAGCTTACAAACCCTAGAAGCACCTTCGATACATAGGAAGAAGCCCTAGGGAAGTTTTTGGGTGAGAGGCACACCCTTATTGCTTCTTTGAATAATATTATCTATTTACTTGTTCATGTGATTTAAAAAACTACCAAATGTTATATTTATGTCTGATAGGATAAGTACTCCTACTGAGTATTTTAAAATACTCACCACCCCCCAGACCTTATAAAGCCCGGTGTGAAATAGACGTGAGTAGAAGAGAACAATAAAGGCACTTTTTGGGAGCTTCAAGCGGTGACCAAGGAGTCTACGATTGAACCAGTAGTTTTCTAAGAACATTTTCATTCTTTTGGCTTGAAAAGTCTTGTTTATATCTTTACTTGTGTATTTGTACACAAATAGTGTATTTCTTGGGAAATGAAGTATATTATGTTATATTTTATAGTCATATATTTCTAGGTTGCAACCCAAGTAAGCTCTTATTATAGTTTTTAACTCTTTATATGTTTTATAAAATCCCGGGTTGTGACAAATCTCTTGCAGGGGAGTCTGATTTCCACAAAGGAAACCTAGAGCGCAAGGTAATTGATGCACGCAGATATACCATACTGGATTCTCAGGGTCCAAATAACTCAAAAAATAAATTCAACCACAATTAACTCATCTCAACCTGGGGAGGTACCATATTCCCAACAGAACTCAAAACAAAATCATGTCCTTTTGGACCCAACTGATTTCCATAAGTCTTCAATAGATTAATCTGACAACCAATATCATCCCACCTCATCTAATCGATCAAACGCGGTTAATCACAATTAATCTAATTCGTAAACCATTTCCATGATGTATGCAATATGCTACATATGTGAGCAATGCTATATGAGTCCTAATACAAGTAATATGCTCAAATCAGTTCATATATGCATCATTCCTAGTCTGTTTATGTTAAATAATCACCACAAGTACCTTCACAAGTGTGTATATAATAGTAGTGTTCAAGTCTAAGCAAAGACTTATGCAACATGAACAACCCATCGTCCATACTATACACATGCATTCATGATTTTTTTATCATAGTTCCTCCTTACTAAAATCATGATTAAAATATGGTAAAAACCTTGAAATACAAATCCAAGTTAATTATAATGTCATTCTAGACTTAGGCAAGAACAATCATCAATATACTTAAACTAATCATGGAACATAATTCACCAATAATTAGCACAACATGTGCAAGTATACGTGCCCATCCATATAATTAAACTTACTCGAATCATAAATAGAAGATGGAGAATTATCAAACATGAAAATAAGATAAGGAGAATATCCTGTTAAAATCCATCAATATGTAACCTAATTCATGCTTGAACTACATCATAGTTTTCAAGATAGTGTTCATGCCTCATAGTAGCATTTTCAAGTAAAAATAACTCATCATAGTCATAATAAATGAGATTTATGAAAGACGAACAAGAAATGGACAAAGTACTCAAGAAGGCAAACAATAAAAAATTGGTTCATCTTCAGCCTTGCGAACCCCAAACCCAAAATACATAAATTCGACAAGAAAACCCTAATATCACCTCCAAACTTCATAATATTGAAATACAAGCTTAAGGCATGATAGATCTAGTCATTTCAAAGCTAAATCAAAAGATAATCACCAAAAAGAGCATGCTTTATTTAACCTACCATTAAAGTACAAACAGAAGCAAAACTTATTTAAACAATTCCAAACCTTAAATTCAAAACATAAATCCATTTAGGAAGAAAGCCCTTTACCTTTAGCAAGCTTTTGAGTCCAAATTGAAGCTCTAATTGTCACGAATCCCTACCTAAAGTTATGGTTTAGTTAATACCTCATAAAATTTGAATGTTAAGCTTAAACCACTTTGAAAACATGTAGATTTAGGGTTCTCTTTGTTTAAAAATGAAAATACCTAAATTAGAGTTTGAAATAGAGATTAAAAACATCATTTTTAATGGGGTAAAACAAGAATCAACTTTGGGTGAAGATAAGATTAAAGAAAATCCAAAAGGTTATTGAAAATCAAGGCTTAAACATATCTAAATTGATTTTCCTCCTTTGGTAATGGGGATTAGGGCACTTCTCAACCTCCAATCTTAGCCCTTTCCCAATTAGGAATGAAGCTGAGACTTTCCTTTTATAGTAAGTCATTGGGGTGTAAATACTAAAAGCTAGGGTATAAATAAAATTTAGTAATTTGTTGAAAATCAAGTGGAGCCCACAACTATATTCCCTTGACAAGTCACAACAATAAAGAAATAAATTAGTAAGAAATAAATTAATTTTGAATTTTAATCATTAATTAGATATGCACTTCGTGCACATGTCCACGGGAGAAGATGGAGAAAGAGCCTAGAAATAGGAGTTGATTTTCGCAAAAAAAAAATCCCTTACTGTGCAAAGAAATGAGGACATTCGTGAGATTTCAATAATTTGTAGGACAATTGAGACTTTGTCCTGAGAAAAAAAATATAATAAAAAAACCTTATTTTATTTTGAAAAATTTAGAATTGAATGCTTATATCAAACTCTTTTCTACATACCTTGCTAACTTTCTCTAATGGAGATTCCTTAAATTTTTAAATGGTGCTTCATAGAATCACAATAGTCAAGAAAAAAAACCAACACATGCCAATATGCCGGACAAAAAGGACGCATCCAAAAGCTACAAAAGAAGACAACTCAAGCACATATTTTATTCTCAGAAACCCATGTTATATAACTCATCCTAATGTTTAATTAGGGTAGACATGTAGAATCTTTATTTAGTTAAGGTAGGAGTAGGACATATAAATTCCTTATTTGGGTACAATAAGTGTTCTAGACACCTATGGCAACCAGAAAGTACTTTCTAATTCCCACTTCTCTGCGTCATGTGGTTGCCTTGTAATAGTAGGTTGGGTAGGGGAATGGATCATAGGAAGGCGAATGGGTCATAGATGGGTTGTGTAAGAACTCTAATTTATTTTCTTTTTAATCATGTGAATTTAGTTGTTTGTCAGTTTGATTTGATTTTCTTGGGATAATAAGCTAGGTTATTTATAATTTCTTTTTAAAGTTTAATTTTACTTTAGTTTAGAGTATTAGTGTCAAACTTAATTAACCCAAATTTTTACCTATTTAAAGTTATTTTTTATTTTTTCTTGGTCAAATGAGGGGGCCCCACTATGGTATCCACATCTGTGTGGGATTGCGTGCTATCCATTTTAGTCTTTAACCTTTTATTAATTTGTCTCAGTAGGTTTGGGTATGATTAAATTCTTTTTTGAGTCAAAAGTGCACTTGAATGGTTATTTAGGGTATTTTCACTTATTTTTCAGCCAAACAATTCAATTTTTAGCCCATAAGCCTTACTATAAAAGGAAAAACTATAGTCATTTGCCAAATAGGGAAATGCTGGGAATAGGAGGGAGGCTAAGCTCTACCCCTATTTCCCATAGGAGAAACCCTTCTTAAGGTAAAGTTTTCCTCTTAATCACCCATTAATCTTCCGATTTTTGTTTTAATCATCTCTATCTTCACTTCTCCTATTTGGATTTTTAGTTTTCTTCCATCAAAATCATATTTTTAATTCCAATTTAGAACCCTAATTAGGTTATTTTTATCTTTAACCTAATGAGATTTTGAATTTATCATTTCCTAGGTTGATTTGAGTTTATTAGTTAGTTTTGATTATGATTAACTAAAAGCCCTAATTTTGGGGTAGGATTTATTGAGGTTGAAGCTCGTTCAAGGGATTCACAAGCTTGATAGAGGTAAGAAGTTTCTTTCCTTGAAATGCCATTATTGTGGGTTCCTTTGAGCTTTCATCTTGATGTGAAATGGTGATTCATTCAAAACATGTGATTTATGATTATTTTTATATGTTTAAGCATGAAAAATGTTAAATCTATCATATTTTAGGCTTCGGTAATGATTATATGAAGTTTCATGTAGTTTTGAGAATTTTTATTGATTTTTAGAAGAATTCCAATTTGGTTTCATGAGGAAGAAGACGACTATTTTGACAGTTCTATCTTGACTGTTCGATCGCCTATGAGCCGATCGAACGATCAACCATTCCAATGGACCACAAGGTCATTCAAATAGTCCAAAATAGCTCTCTATTTTGGATTCACAACTATGTTTTAGATAATTTTACTTTTACTTTTTCTCTCATATTTTTATGGGAATAGATTATAATGTCTAGATTATATTTCTATTTTTTAATATTTTTTTAGAATAATATATATATTTATTATATTTTTAAAATATATACTATACAGTAAAATAGCTCTCTATTTTGGTGTTTAGAAGCATGTTTAGGGATAAAAATATATGTTTTTTAGTTCCTTCTTTTTATAATAGATTGATATACGTGTTATGAGCATGATATAAAAATTTCACATTGCTTAGAGCACGATATGCCAATGGAATTGTCATAAATTTAAGGGTCGATGATTCTGGAGAACTGCATAGTCTCATTAATTAAATCACAAAAATTATTTTTTGTACTTAGATTCATATGATAATTATTTATATGTCAATTAAGTTTACAATGTAGGTTTGTGTAAATTTTCAAATTGATTAAAGTTTATTTGCTATTTTTCTAAAAATGTACAAGTTGCATATATTGTGATTATGCTAAAACATCTACTTAAGTTAGTAAAGGATAAATGAGTAAATGCATAATTTTAAGTGAGATTTTGATGATTTCTTTATATTTACTCCATGATTCTAGTAGATTATAACTATGATGAATCATGAATACTTGCACATATCACATTAATTATAGATGAACTATGTTCCACATGTTTTAGCTCAAATATAAACACAACTATGTAAGTATCTTTTTACTTATGCTTATATAATTTTATTTATTACAATAGACCATATTTCATGCATATTAGGATTGATTAGAGTATGTTTACCCATGCTTGCATTTATTAAACATTACTCACGCATGTATCATGTCGTATGCATGATGAGAATGACTTGTAAGTGAAGATTACTCGTGTTTAATTGTGATTAATCGATTAGATACCATAGTTTTCCAGAATAGTTACATCATAGGTTTATTGAAGTGGTTTTACATCCAAAATGATGAGGTTTTACGTCTATTCGATGTGGTTTTACGTTCCTTTGGAGACGGGTTTCCTCCGTATGTGAGAAGAGTGAAATTCTATAATAAGTTTTGATGAGTCATTTTGGACATGAGAATTGAGGCTAGTTTGTTTGTGTGTACTACGAAGAGTACTTTCCTCATTAGGGATTTACCCAAATTGCTCTAGTATTCTTTTCTAGGAATGCGGACTTTCTTGTTAAGATTTATAGGGTGAGCAGGTTTACTTATGATTTGGCCAGGTTAAGCAAAATTGTTTTCTCTATTATGAGATATTCACCAGATTATTTTTGTATGTGTGTAGATTATAATGCTCTTTGACACAGTTTGTGTAAGGACAATGATACTTATATTATACATGATGTGTATAGACTATTTATACTTAAACATGCATGATGAAATGTGCTTTGATACACTTGATTATGTAGCATAAATGTGAATATTGATACTTCCTTCATGCAGGATGTAAATAAACCACGAAACTTAAATAATTGCACATAGTGTATATGTGTGTTATGAATTATAAATGAACTTATGATGCGTAGGTGGTGTGAATGATAGATGGTGTGAATGTGTATATAGAATATGATTTATCTCATGATATACAAGTATAGAGAATGGATATGTGATATATGTTTAAATTGACTTTTATGAGAAAAATGCATGTGGTGTTATCATGAGCTTATGTTTTGTTTTAAAAATTCTTACTGAGCTAAGCTCACCCTTCTTTTGTTTGTGGTTTTATTTTGGGCCTGTATACTATGTCATGCAAGTGCTTCAGATGGTCTTTATGTCGAACTCGAGGATGAGCATGTACTGTAACGTCCGGGAATTTTCTAAATTCCCGAAGTCGTACGTGTAGAAATTAGGGTGCTAGACCCCTTGACATTTCTGTTGGAATAAATTAATCCATGCTTAGATTTGGTGGCTAATATATATATATATATATGGATGGAAAGTAGACAGAAAGAGCTTCGAAACGCCACCAAGAACGCGCGAATCGGAGTCCGGATGAGGGAGATACAACCATTTGAAGTTGACTATAACGTGCAGGACCCGTTTACCCGAATTAAACATGCAACTAGGCCGTTTAAGTCGTTTTGAGGGCCCGATTATTTAGCATTCCGAAATTGGGTTTTTTTGGGACTCAATTTTTCTTGGGATTAGGGCTCCTAATCCCATGCCTATAAATAGAATTAATTAGGGCTTTTTGGGGGTCTTTTGCCCGATTGGGGGAGCTTTTGGGCGGGAAGGAAGGGAAGAAATTTTCCGGCGAGACTCCGGCGAAGCGTTGGCGACAGTGGATCGACAACAACTCGGCCATTTGAGGTAGGATTTCAAGTCAATATTAGCAGAGATTTGTAAATTATAATATAAGTCATATTCATAAATTAGATGAACAGTGACTGCAGAAATCACTGTTCATGTAGTTTTGTTTTGAGATGTTTCTTTTATTTTACTGTTCAACTGCCGGCGGCCGGCCACCGGCCGACTGCTGGTGGCTGGATACATTACGAAAGAGGTGCGCCGGCCCTAGCTCTGGCCGCAGCGACCCTTGCTCCGGCGGGGCCTTGGCAGCGGCGGCTTCGGCTGCCGCTCTACAGGCCACCAGGTCTGTTAAACAAAAAGAAAAATTAAACAAAAATGAGAACTTGTGGCGGCGCAGCGCAGCCGCCGGTCGGAGGATGGACCAGGGCTGCCGGAATCGCCAGACTATGACCATCGGCTCAAGCCCGGCCCATCGGCCGGCCGTGGTGGCCTACCGTCGTGACGCCACCGCTGGGTTAAAAAAAAAAGGGACAGAGAAAGAAAGGGCGGCCTTTTGGCCGCCGGCTGGCCACCGGGCGGCGGCGGAACCGATGCAGTCGGTTCCGCCGGGCGCTGGCGGTCCAGGATCACCTGGGCCGCCCCTCCTCCGCCGCAGTGCTGGCAGCGCCGCCAGAGGCCGAACGGCCTCTGGCCGAACGCGGGGAAGACGACCCGCGTTGCGGGTCGTCGACCCAAACCGACCCGGTCTGGGTCGGTTTAAAAAAAAAAGGAAATAGAAAAAGGGGGGATCGAACCGGGTCCGGTTCAAGGGTCTTTACTTGTTCTAAAAATTTATAAAAATTACCTGTAGACTTTGAGAGGGTTGCGAGTGTCTTGACTAAGTTTCAGGACCGGTAAAAATCCCAGAGTCTCTAAAATGACCTTTTTACCCCTGGTAGTTAAATCATCGTGTGAAAACCATTTACCCGACTTCGGGGCTCCGGTTCAGGGGCCTATGAATTGGTGTAAAACTTGGGAAAATTCTCAGTGATAGTTTAATGAGTAACCTAATTATATACCAAACCAATAAATGAGGAAAAATCCCAGTGATTAGATAATTGACCCGTTTGCCCTTAGGGTTAATTATAAACCGTTAGTCAAAACCTGGTCAATTCAAGGGGTTCACGACCCCGTCACACGCCAGGAAAATTACACTAAGGCTATGAAGCCTAGTAGTACCCTTGAGTTCAATTTAAGAGTCTTTAAATGTCATTAAGGCCTTAAACCAAATGACAGAAATACCCCTTAGGGTGGACCCGCCCACATTCGTGTGAATGGAAGCGTGAGTCGGTCTGAGAGTGGAGCCTTGTGAGAGGTCAATGACTTAAATCAATAGAGGGGCAGTAAAATGACTAGAATGACCCAAGGGAGGGTATCATACCTTAGGTGGTAAAATTACCCTAATGCCCTTAGGGACAATTTGTTCTGTTTCTGATGAAACAGATGACCTAGTGAATCAAGAGTTAAGATACCCTATAAATAACTTCAAAAGGAAGGGGTGTGACCGGTAGGTGACACGAAGACCTTGACAGGTCACAGTGTCATGGGAAACCAATGGAAAACCTTAATTCTCAGGGTTTAGGGCAGTGTATTGCACGTGTCTGTAACACAGCGCATAAATCCACTAGGGCATCATATACGGCACTCGTGGAATATGTTAATTTACTTATTGGGCTTGAAGTCTCTGAGCCCTGGCCTTGCGAATGAATGCAATGGGCCTCCATTTATTATTTATACGTTTGTATGATTACATGATTATTTATGCTGATGCATGCTTTTGAAATTAATGTTTTAAGTTATATCAGTAACTTAAGATTAATGAAGATTAATCAAGAGACATGGGTTGTTGTTGGTTTGAGGGGAGAACACCTAATAAAGATAATGACTAAAATACCCTCTTTAGGGTTGGGACCAGTTCATGGAGTGAACGGGGCCCTGACATAGAATTTGACCTTGGTTAATGAACCAAGGGTGATTTTGGGTTGTTCTCAGAGTCATAGCTCAGTGGATGAGCTATTTATTGGGCCGATTCACAAGGTGAAGAGGACCCAAATGGTTGAGCGGATACTTGACTGGATGATAATAATCTAGTCTAAGTTTCAGATGTTTGGGGGAGTCAATGGTCATAGGACCTAAGGCTTCTATTGATACATTAGCAATGTCTTATAAGACATTTTCTCCCAGAGTGGGGAAGGTGGAGATTGCAATATGCATCTTCATCGCCACGATGGTTTGTGTATTGACCAGAGGGTCTTTACCGCGGGTCTCCCGTAGGTCTTCCCAGGACTATTTAGTACGTACGAAAAGCGGAGTTATACGAGCATCATGGAAGGCTTGTGTTTCTTGCCAATCTGTGTCCATGAGCACAGTTGGGATCCTCTTCCCCAGATTCGTGGCAGGCTATTGAGAGCCCTGGGGATTTGGGTCAAGCTGCTATTAAGCAGTCGACTCCAAGGTTGGAGTCCTTTGTTTGGAGATTTCTCGAGGGGCGAGATATCTTTGAGTTATAGATTTGGTAGTATTAATTGTCGAACAAGAGTTGTGAGATAATTAATAATAATGTTTGATATTGCTTATTAATTAGACAAGTGGAACAGTTAAAGGACTTACTAAAATGTAGGTTGAAAATATCTAAGCATTGCATGTGTGATGCTATGCTTCTTAGGATAGAGTAGTTTCTAGGCAGAACTACGTCTGGATCCGATCTTGTTGGAAACATTGGAGATGTTGTCTAATGAATACGTAGGCAACTAACATCGGGTGATGTTGGCCTAATCCAAAAAATATTAATAAAACCTTTTGTCCTTTGGAAGCTCTTCGCCTGGAGGCGGAGATGCTCCATTGTGGTTGTAGTTGTTGTGTGGTTTGCTGTGATGCAGATTCTCCAGGCGAGGACAAGTGAGATCAAGGCAGGCGTGCACAAGAGGTCTCCGCGTTTCTGTAACTCCAGTATGTAAGTGTACCGTAAGCGTGAGAGTCAACTTATTATTTATTTTCAGACGGACGATGGACTTGTACTTAGATGGATGAGCTGGTCTTTATGAATTTTCAGACGTTAAATAATATCGTATGATTTGATATTCGTATTTGTGAACCTCAGTTATCATGACCTGGATATTTAATCGAATGATTTGTTTTGTATTTAAAGAAAAAAAATATTCTCACTACTTACCGTTCGTGCTATTTAAAAATGCTTTTAAAAATCCGGGTCGTGACATGTACTATGAGAGGGGGCTAAATGTTTGGGTTATTTTAGACTTGTCATGTGATACGATGATCTTAGACTTAACTTTATTTCATACTTTGGATAGTTTATGATGACTTTAGATATGTTGCAACTTTAGGCATTGAGATTATGTTCATTATAGATTTTGTGGGTGCTCTGTTGGACTAAGATGATTAATTAATTTCTTTTACCTTTCATTATTTGATTTTTGCACAAAGACCACATGTTATGTACATCTATGAGAACCCAGGATGGGTTAGTCTTCCACTATGTTATGCCGTGTCCCACTTTATTGGACCGGGTTTGGGTCAAGGGGGGTGTGGCGGGGCATGACAAGTTAAGGCTATATTTATCTTTATATATTATAACTATATAGTAAACTTATATAGAACTCTAAAAATTGAGACCGGGGGGGGGGGAGGGGGGGAACACCAATTGGGCTATTTTTTCATTGAGTTGAGCAACAACTTGCAACACAAGTAGGGCCAATAAGGTGGCAATAAGGGTTCTAAAGCAAGCTTGTAATTCGATTATAAAATTAAAATCTAATATTAGTTTATTTAATTTTTTAATCTATACCTTGATTATGAACAAAATATAAATTTGGTTAACATGTTAGAAGTCCCAATATTTACATTTTTTTATTAAAGTAATATATTATATAATAAATTAAGCTAAAATAAATTGACTTTGAGCTTATAAAGTTTAATTTGACTCGGCTCATTAGTACCCCTTCGGTGGCAAGGACGGTTGAACCGCTCTCTCGGAGGTGGGGTCCAGGTAGCAATTTCTGGCTTGGCCATTCCAATTCGTGCGGTAAGCTGTATGGTCTGCGCCAGGCTGGTTTCACAGAGCGCAGGTCGGTCCCAATAATACCCTGTAAACTGGTCTCAACTCGGACTGCCACATTTTTTGGGCCTAGGCTGCACGGTGTGTGTTTCACGAGAAGTGATTGGGCCATGGGCTTAGGTCCACATCCTGCGAGCCGATTTCGGTCAGATCGCCACATTCTTTAAGACCTGAGCTCAACTGGCCCATTTACAAATTCTAACTAGTTCGTGTGAGATTTCTTGGGGAAGTAATTGGGCCATGTATGCCATAATCAGGCTTGCCGAAAGGAATGACCAAATTGGACGGTCCGCATTGAATGTATCCAAGTGGGCCTTATTTTTATTTTTGGTTTGTTATGTATTAGTCTCTAAGTAGCCTTTTAGCAATTTAGCTGATGAACGATAATAACAGCTTCATTTAAGCAAATTTGCCGACACTTCTAATATGGGCCTGGGCTGCGAGGCTAGTTTTTAGAATGGACTGGTTTAGCAGGTTCATGTTCATCTTGGTAAAAAGATTTAGAATAAACAAATATAATGAAAAGTTTTACAAATGTAATAATTAAACCTTTTTAATCAAACTCTTATATTTTTCATATTCATAACGTAGTTCCCCCAATTTATGAATTTTTGTACTTCAGCCTTCACCTTTACATTAAATGCATGCTATTATTTTTTATAACAAATGTCTGTTCTTTTCGTTAACAATCTTAATTACATGATTTTCAACAGTAAATCTTAGCAAATGGTCTTGATTGTTTCACACATACATTAAACTACATGGGTATGATCCTTGTGAAGTTTGGGTAACTTATCAACGTCAAAATTTTAACCTTAAATCAACAGCTAATTTTTGATGGGATTAAATAAATAGGCTTCATGCATTGGAATGCCCCGAGTTTTAGTAAACCATTGTCACAAAAAAAAGATCTTTTAAGTCTCAATTGAATTTACACCTATCTTGTACTTCTCGAACCCTAAATTAAAAATATAATATCAACCATTAATTTGGAAATAAGACTACATTGCCTTGATTGAGGGGGCTAGCATGTCTAAATAGGCCTAAAATTTATGGGCCCCTCTTTTTATGATGTTCTATTAATTATCCTTGGTCCTAAACTATTCAAATATTAGGAGTGTCCACATTTTAAATATCTAAGTTGATAAACTCTTTCTCACGTTGACCTGATATTATATTTTTCTATTTTTATTTCTTTTTTATTTCACCTATATCTCTAGTACTCATAATAAATGAAAATGTTACATACGCTCGTGACTACTTAGAATTACTCTTGAAGTATTATAAAAAAGAAAGAAATAATTACTCTTGAAGAAATGGGTCTGATGCTAATTAGCTATGAAGTTTTGGGCCTTCCCAAATTTTGAACCCGCTCTGATTAAGAAAACACATGAGCCAAATTACGGCTAGGAATTGGAAGGACCTTCATCTTTCATGGGAATTGCACTAACCATGATATCCATTTGTTTTTTTTTTCAACTAATGGCCATGCTTGAATCACCTGTGTTGTATTCGAATACTGCAAGTGTGGGATCCACATCCCATAACGTTCAGAAACAAGTGTGGGATCCGGTGCAATCAAAATGATAAAGTGAAAAAAGGGAGCCGGCTGCCATACTGTTGCAGCCAATGGCCCTCAACTTGGCCGGAGGCTAACTTGGTCCCTATAAGCTGCCGGCAAAACGATCAAGTCCCCCCCTCCCTGGTGAGTTATGAAAACAAACATGCATGTCAACTTTAAACAAACAATGGCTTATGCTCTCTTTTTCACATAATAATTTGTTAATCGCGTTGATCGTTGTCGCGACATGGTTTGATTCGCCTGCAAGAAATCGATGCATATAATGTGATTAATCAAATGAACTGAGCAGCCATTAATCTAATGGTCTTAGTCTCTTAGAGTAATTTTTATTCCACGAACTATCTTTATCCCAATATTCCTCCTCACTTGGCACCCCAATGTACATGAGAGGGAGAGAAATCCCAACATCTTCTTCTTGGAAAGAGAATAGACAAGGAATGGATTGCCACTTTATCATCTCCTCCTCTGATGCAAAGGGTGTATTATATTATGACTGATTGAGAATTTCTGGCCTAGTGAGTGTCCCTGTCATGAAATAAAGAAATGGGGTGTTGGGATTATTTTAGTGGACATGGCTGGAAAAGTGGTGCTGAGGATCGTCGCCTGGCCCTTGTCATGTTTGAAGGCAAAAACCCTCAATCACGGACCTCTTTGGTGTTTATCCTCATTGAGTTGACAGAACATGGCTTGGCAAGTCAATACAAGAGGGCTTTGGTGCTTAGCTTGGGGCTCTTTCTAACCTTCACCTTCTAGGAAGGGGATATTCCACCCCACTTTGGGGCAATACTTAATTCCAGTGTAAGCCGCTTAAATCTTTTAAAATCTCCATGCTTAGTGCAAAAGAACATTCAAACAGAATGTACACAGATTATTTTGTGCTTGTCTCATGTCTTACATGTTATACTTAGATAATTAAAAAAACAAGGAAAAAGAATGCATGAATCTGGTACAGAATATTTATGTTTTTTTAATTTTATTTCTTGCTGAACATGAATATGGGGAAGATGATAATGGGTGCACCTGGTTTTCTCTAATATGCATTATTGCATGGTTTTCCATAGTTTGTGCAAATGACATCTATCAATAATGATGATATACACTCTGCCTTAGCGCTTTTGCTTATTATATACGTACAGTGAAATGTAGACTATAACCGAGGATTCTACTTGACTGATGATGTCAGTGATGACATAAACCTTTGTGTTTGTCTACTTGTTTTAGGGTTTTCTCAAGTGTGCACCGGAGCACGGTTTCCAAAGCTAGGGTTTCCTTGGATTTTGCATGGGCCTGTGAGCCATTGCCGACACATTAAGCACTCCTTTACGATTGACAATATTCAAAATCTTTCGACTTTAGACCTGCAAAGCAAAAAAGTTTATAAAATCTTCGTTTCAGATTGTAGATTAATGATTGTTTTATCTAGGATTGTGTATCTGTGTCTATAATGTAAAGCACGTTGTTCTTCTCCACCACTCTATTTCCAAGACGTTGAAGTGAGGGACAGACTGTTTTCACTTTTTCTGTTCAATAACAACAAACATCGATGGCTCAAACAACTTACAAATGATACTGAAATCTTGTGCTTCTTCACAGTCATTCACATTCATAACTTAGGGCCTGTTTGGCAACCGGTCTAACTCAAAAGTGGCTCTATTTTAGGGTTCAAAACCGTGTCATAGGCCGTTAGTTTTCTGCCCGGTTTTCCTTGGAAAAATATTGTCACCACTTATTGTGATCACATTACATGATCAAAGTACATATGGAAGGAGGGAACCCCGGGAATTCTTAGATCATGTTCCCAAGTCTCACTACTTTCTTGTGATATGGTAGCCTCCTATTGTTAGCCACCAAACGTTGGTCATAAAAACTCGACCAGTTAGACAAGTCCCTTTTCTTTGAACTCTTTTCATAAGAAGAGTTGCGGAAAAAGCATGCAGAAAGCACCTTTGCTTTTCCTTTCTATCATTTGCCAAACGGCGCCTTGGTGGAGAACAAGTGTTCTGACTTTGGAAGAAGAGGTTCGAAACACTTGAGTCACACTATCTTGCTAGAACATGTTCATGGTTCATTCTTATGTGCCATGCACACCAACTCATTACCATCAACTTGTATGTCAACATGCAACAAATCTAGCAAAATCACAAGTCACAACATTCTATGGAGGACCCACATGGACATGCGACATCATTTACCACTAATATCTTCACCAACTCTATGGTCGGTACAATTTCATGCCTGTCTCTTCATTACTGTGGAGCATGGAAGAGTCAAACTCACTTTACTCATTATGGAAAGCAATTAGGATAAGAACTGGCCAACAACAAATCCTTACTGCGAAATAATGCTAGTTATATGTTAAATTAATTTGAGGATTTGTTTGATCATTGCAGCCAAAAATTCACATCCACCTGAAAGTCGTGGACTCTATTAAACCATGTCAACCAATTCTAACAAATCAAGACCTTTTTGATTACCAAATCCGGTTATCTAATCAAAAGTCAGCATTCAAACAATATACTATCTCAAAAACCGAATGGAAGTAGTTGTGACATAATTTGTCCCGGTTGGCCTCAGCCCAGTTCACATTTGAAATGATCATGACACAGGTCAAAGGGGTTCTGTACTTGCATTTGGTTGCATTCTAGGCATTGAAAAAGCCATCAGAATGTCAGATCTAGTTAAGGACAATGCTAAGGGAAGAACTACCCAACCCAATAATTCTTCTTTTAGGGGCATGCTTTGGATTCTGAATCTCCGTGGAATATCGAAAATTCTGATAAAGATGCCAGCAATGAGCAATAATGTGTTACTAAAATGCAAATTGGTTCGTTTTGCACAATTTTTTGCTAATTTGGAGAGTGATTGCGTGAAGTTATAGTAGTATATCCTACATTAAGAACTTGCTTCCATTTTCAATTAGTTATCAACAGAGATTATATCCCAACTTACCGGGCATGTGTATGATGTGGGTGTCATATGTGTCCGAGGGGTATATGGTGCTCTAAGGGGCCAGTTGTCTTACACCTTGTAGTCTGATCCTAAAAACTTGGACACCCCTTGTTAACAAAATAAGAATTGGCTTTGTTTTAACAATGTTATCATTGTAGTTCTTTCTTCGTTGTTGTAGTGATTCGTATTTCTATTACAATGATACTACTTTTTTACCATTGTGGACGAAGATCCGGGGTAAGATTTACATTTTCTTGGGAATGAATTAAAAGCAATTTTGTTTGGTATTTCCGCCTCAATTCTTTTGCTCCCAATAATTGTGTTCACTTTTTTATCTATTGGTTTGCCAGATATTTAAAGTTAAAAAACAGATTACATGTTCTTCAATGAGGAATGTCCGGGTTGTGAAAGCTACTTTTTGGCTGTGTGCATCCCTCCATCCAATGGAGTTCTCCTCTAAACCGTTGGTTTCTTATAAAAATGTGCATGCCAACTGAATCCAATGCGTTAGCAAACTTACGTCTCCTACACGCCTACCTTTTATATCTGTTGCCCTTATATTGTTTCCTTGTAAAGTCTCCAATATTCTAATGGAACTTCCAGCCTCGCAATGTCATCGAAGGATAGGCACCCATTTCAAAGATTTTAAAAGTTGCCATGTTGCTTTTGAACTTGTCACAATTTCACCCTTTACAATTTCGAAGTTTAAAACATCGCAAAATTCTTGGAAGGGCCATATAGCCTATATTGATGCATGAATAGCAGGCCCAGCTATACCATATAAGGTGTTTGTGTTGCATCAAACTTAGCTCTTTCCATTACAATTGTGTTGCATCAAACTTAGCTCTTTCCATTACAAACTTAGGCGTACAAACGTTAAGCTTGTATTTCCCATTTTTTCGACCATTGGGTATTTGTATTTTATCTCCGGATGTATGATCATGCAAGGATGCATGCATATCGGTATTTTTGAGATATAAATGATATACTCCTTCCTTCCGTCCCATATTAATAGCTTCATTTGGAAGATAAATGATTCTTAGTAAAATGTAGGACACACAACCAAGAGAATGAAAAATAATTTCTGAAATACATTTATAATTCAACGACTTAAATTAGGCTAAATGAAACTATAATACAAAAATAGTTTTTTCTTCAAATACAGTTATTAATATGGGATAGAGAGAGTGTATGTACAAACGTCTTTTTTTCCGAAGACAGCTTCATCTATGTATAATACCAAACTTAAAGCCTTTCACTTGGACAAAGGCGAATTGTAATTCTTACTTTCAGCCACATGTGAGAAGGCCTTCAACCGATGGCTTCTCCATTGGCAGTACTATGGACTAAAATATGGTGCTCAAAATATGGAAGCTGATTAGGAACTTGAATAAAATTAACCATGAACCAGATCATGAGCCTCCACTTTTGATTATTGCCTCTTTATGTACCTTTCTCCTACTAGCTTTTGCCCACTCATTGTTAGCAAACAACGTGGAAACTGGTCCGGAAAGTTAAAACAGACTTAAGTGACAGGGTTTTCTTTAGAAAACATGCTCAATACCATTGCTAGGTAGCCAGATGAACAAGGAAAAACCTTTTGGAGGCCATAGGTTGTCTTCTTGTCCTCCCTTTTCTTTTATGTCAGCCTTATAATTGTCTTGGTTTACAATGAAACTACGAAGAAAATGGGCAACTGTGTACTATTCTTAAAGATAGTGCAAATGATATGAAACAAGAAGTCATCGTGAGCACGGTACCTAAAACGGTCTAGTAATGCATCGTATTTCCATAACTGCTAATTCAGAAAGTTTTCCTATTAATTCTCGTGTATGAACTTCATACAAGAAGAAGAGTAGACTGGAAAATATATAACTGAAAATACGATGTCTAAAACTGTTGCAACACATGCAACCCCCATGGGAAATTTTGACGCTGTATGCATGCTTCCGATATATGTGCCCATCATCAAAGAAAGTGCAGCAGAACACACAACTTTCTGATGACATTGTCTTGTCAAGAGAACGTATTAGCGAACTAGACATCAGACTGCTGGGACATTAAGAATGCCTTTGCATGCAAAGCTCCTCTCCAGTCACAGTGCATCAAATGAAGTAGAGGATGACCACGATCCAAGAAAAAGCTTATCTGTCATCCAAGAATTACTGTTGGCCAACTAGAACTGAGTCCAAGAGCCATGGGATCATAAAACAGACTTCTCGAAACTTGTGAAAGTATCTACTGAGCCAAGAGTTCATGGTGTACAGGGACGACACTTAAGACTTATCATCATCTAAAGCAGTGGAAGCTGAACCTGATGAGGTCTTTGCATAATGCTAGTCTAAGAGAGGAGACATATGGAAAATACTAAGGAAATGGAGACACTCTTGGATGCCCTAGTGACTAATTCCGAATAAGATCTTGCCAAAATATGGAGACCCCTTTTCCACTTTTTTGTGCTTTGAGAAAACCTTTTATCAGTTATAAACAGTATTTAGAGATTGACAATATTTACCAACACATTAGACAGTTAAACCTAGTCAAATCACTATTTACTTCTCTATTCAAGTTAAAACTGTACACTTGTACTGACAGCAGGGACAGGAAAAGGCAGAAGCTTTTGTTGTCTCACTTTCCTCAGATTCTACAAAATTTTTCTCTTTGTTCTTGGCTAACTGTAAAATCATCTACATAAAAATGATGCAAACATAATGTAGAAGGAATCAACATGAAATTGACACATGAAAATGATAAAATACAACAGCAGATGTCTCAAAATAGTATATTTATTTTTTGGGTCCTCTCAGAATCCCACACCAAATCAACTACTAGTACAGATTTACACTAAGAATATACATCCATGTAAGGTTACTGCAAACCAAGGTACCTTGTTTCAGTACTAAGGCATTCTTGGAACATTCCTTGTTCATAGTTGGTGGATACTACAGAAGGATGAAGCAAGGAGCTCATATCACCCCAGCTGATGCTCTCGCAACTCGTCCCACAGCTCTCACTAGCCACTCCAGGTCCATAGAAGCAATCCAGGCTCTCCATTCTATGTGGGTGGTTGCTGTATATAATCTCTTCAAGTTCATTGGAGATATCATTGGGAGTTTGCATCATGTTATTGCTACTATTGATCAATTGGTTATCAGGCAGCCAAGAACAACTCCCACTGAAAGAATTCATGGGAGCAGAAGATGAGATCAACTTGGCAGAAGTACTCCCATAGAAATTCTCAGTGGAGGCAGCATCAATTGGAGCATAGGAGTTCAGTACACTAGTGTTGGGTGTCTCATCATCAGCATCTGAAAACCTTCCACCCAGCTTGATCAGCAATTTCCTTAGTGAAGCCTGATCATTATTGGTACGAGGACCTTGTGCTGGATAAGGGATTGAGATTGGTAAGGACTGCTGAGGGGGCCAGTAGGGAGTCTCAACTGAATTTCCTGCCAACATAAGGCCTCCAGTCTCTTTCTTGGTCTCCTGCTTGATAGCACAAGCTGCCCTCCTAGATTGATGATCCTTCCGCTGCTTGCCTAAGAGTTTCTTCTTCAATCTTGTGTTCCAATAGTTTTTTATATCGTTATCAGTCCTGCCGGGCAACTGCGCTGCAATGATCGACCACCTGATCATACAAAGGGAAAAACAGAAATTATAAGAGAGACCAATTTATAATGAATTTGAATTATATGTGAAGTGGATCAAAGATTGGTACCTGCTTCCTATGCTGATGTAAAGGCTGCAAATGATGTTATCTTCTTCTTCAGAGAACCCTCCATGCTTGATGTTAGGCCGGAGATAATTCAGCCACCGAAGTCTGCAGCTCTTCCCACAGCGTTTGAGGCCTAGACGGCAAAAGACCCATTTAGCATAGATCAGTGGAAGTGAATCTAATGGAACAGAAAGAACAAAAAAAGACATGGCGTGGATAAGGAGGTGGGTTGTTTTGATACCAATTTTCTGTGGGAGAGCAATCCAATTGCCTCCAGTTCCATGCTGTTCGATGTAGGCTTTCAGCTTGGTATCTTCTTCTGGCGACCAGGGGCCTTTCTTCACGTTGGCTTTGTCACAGCAAGGAGCTCTCCCCATAATCTCTGCTCTCTCTCTCACCCCTGTCTCTCTTGTGAAGTAGGTTTGAGCCCACCTCTTTTATCTCCTTCTAGAGGGTGTAGCTCCTATATATGATCAGAGCTCCGTCTCTCTTCTTTCTGGGTGTTGGACTTTATATGAGAGAGAGAGAGAGAGAGAGGTGGAAAAGGAGGGAGATGGGGCTTAGAGATGTGGGTAGTACGTTAAAAAGAAATGAAAGAATTGAAAATGCCAGAACAGGAGAGAGGTTTTTCTCCTTGTCTTTCTTAGACAAGTATCTATGGATCATACACTCATCAGCAACTCCATTCCCTCATGCTGCTTTCAAGCCCCCATTATATAATTCAAGTTCCATTCCCAAAGATGGATTAGTATAATTTATAAAGATTTTAAATACAATCTACAGCCGGTTCATATTCAACCATATCCTATATGTAACTTTCGAGGATCTAATTGTTCCATCATCATGATTCACAAAACCAAGAAACAGATCATGACATCATCAGTAGTTTTTCTTTTTTTTTTCTTGCATTAATGGGCCATTTATTCCTTTGTAATTAGGTTAACAACATACCAATTACACTTCTGACATACCGTTGCTAGTATTGACACTTAGACGACATCCATACTTCAGTATCTCCCCCCAGTTTCATCTCAACTCAGGATGTACAAAGATAAAGGTTTCAATTATGTGGGTTAAATTTGGGTATGTATGATAGAAAAACTTATCTAGTGGAACCGTTCCATAAGCCAGGTGGTAGATACGTTCAATCAATATTGTTGGACACGTTTTACCTAATTTCTGCATGTTTGAACAAGTAAATTCAGGTTTTAACTTAAGTGTATATATTAAAACATGAATGGACCTATGCACGACGACACGGTAAAATAATTCCACTGGATAGCTTCTTCATAGGTGGGCGTGGTACATCCTTGAGAGGATTGGCAAGGAGATACGGTACTCTCTAAAAGGCCGATGGGTGCCCCTTCAAGTAGGAGACAGTACCCTTCAACAAAAAAGGTGATAACAGAACTGTACTTGAACAACACGGCCCAAACCTATGATCACATGGCCGGCCGATCATCAAACAAAAACATGCCCGGGAAACAAGCCGTGACTTCAGTGACTTCATGCCAAACATCTCATATAACATTAGGCTGGATAATATGTCCCCACAAGAGAGAGAGGTCTAGTGTCACATTCATAGGGCGTCATTGTCTTGACCAAAGTTATGTATGAAAGTTTATTGTCTATAAAATCATAAGGTAGTGGGACCTATTTTGTGTTCATATGAATGGTGTATTACTATGGGGCAGGTCCCAACATTCCCTGGTATGCAACGGTCTTGTGGGGGAGAGAGACTTGGCTGGAGAGAACCACGGTAAAAGTCAAAAAGTGAGCTTTATGATCCACTTTTTACGTGTGGAAGGAAGATACTGGCGTTTGATTTTTCCTGCATAGTGTCTTTTTTTAATGTAGATGATGCCAATTTGCCATGTTATATATATATATATATATATATATATATATATATATATATATATATAGAAAGACTAATGAATGCTAGCTTTCCTTTCTTATTGAAGGTTATATACCGTATATCTTGTTAGATTGAAGTGCATTCAACATGAGTTTCATGCGAATCCGTGACCAGAGCACTGTGATTATGCCACATAGAGCTCCAAATATAGTGCATAAAAGGCAATTATACATAGATGGTGAGTTACCATCTGTATATCATGTTCAGACCTGGTCAAGCTAGACGCGTTTAGTTTTATGCAAATTTGTTGACATCAAGAGTTGTAATTGTTCAAGTACAAAAAGGTTTGGTGGCATTGTCCGGCCTGAGGTGGTAATTTAATACAGTAAAGCAGAAGGTGGTTCAAGGAGAAGAAGACTGTCTACTAATGTGGGTCACCAGCATTTCCCAATTTCCACCCTCCACTTATTGTGTTTTACATCTCTCGCTTTCTTTCTGCTTCCATTTTGTCTTTGAGCCTGAAGTTTGAAAAGTACAACCTCGCATTCTTCTTCATCCAGCTCAATCCAACTTTTATATATCAAGGCTTTTCTTAGCAGCTTTTGACAGAACTCAGAGGGACCAGTGTTTCAAAGGAAACACTTTGAAGAGAAAACTTGGTACTACTCTTTACTAAACAACTAATAATGACCAAGTCCAAAGTTTGGGCGGCTAATACATCTCACATACAGGGACGGAGGTAGGAAAAAAACACTAGGGGGGCCACCTTGTTGCACAAATGAAAAAAATTCATTAATGCATTATAGTTATAATGAAAATTTTCATGAGTTGGGGGGGCCATGGCCCCCTCTAGCCCCCCCCCTAGCTCCGTCCCTGCTCACATACTTTTGAGAGACGGTAAAATTTTTAATCATGGTATAGTGTCGTTAAGTGCCCTACTAAAAGGCATGCAACAAATCCCTAATATATGGCTAGATTGCTCATTCAGAGTGACCTAAATCCTGATGCAACCTTAATTATAAGCAAATAAATTTTCTTTTTTTATTTGTTCAATAAGCGTCCCCGATATTCATTTCATTAAAAAAAAGGAATACTGAGTGCAAGATGCAGCCTCAAATGAAAAGACTAGAGTTATATTTGCCATTTTGGTTTTAAAATAGAAGAAGCCAAACTGTTTGAGTCTGAAGCAAAAGTACTGTATTCATTTACTTGAGTGTATGTTCTCAAAGTTGGTTTAGAAAAATATCATCCACGCGTCAGGAGGACTATTCTGGATTTCTATGGGGAGTTGCAATGGATTCTCGTTATCACTAAATGCAATAAATATGCAACTATTATGCTTAAAACTATTTAGGGGAAAAGAAGAATTTCTATTAGGCTCTCTTCAATAATCATTTAACAAGCTCCTCACATATTAAACACTAGGGGTGTAAATGAGATGAGGTGAGCCAAGTCTTGGGCTTATTCAGCTTGAACTCAAAGTGTTGAAGTTCGGCTTGAGTTTGACTCGAAGCTCAAATAAGCTTAAAATTTTTAACTCGAGTTCAGCTCAAATTAAAAATAAAAAACTTGGTTCGAGTTCAAGTTCAAATTGCAATAAGTAAATCATGAGCATAAGCTCGAAATAAAAATAATAATATAAAATACATAAAGTATCACACATACTAATATGCTTTTAGTATTAAATATTAATAAATATATTTCAACAAGACTATACCTTGAACATTTGACTATAGTCACTAAAAAAGAAGAAAACTATAACAAATTAGTTTTAGTTATGGAAGCTCAAAAAATGTAAATTACCATTTTCCTCTCTTTATGTGCCCATAATCACTAAAAATGATACAAAAAATAAAAACTCACTTAGGCAACATTATCATCTACTTCTTCGTATCTTCTTTTTTTACTTATTTATAAATCACCTATAAAATAACTATTCATTAGCCTTAGTATGCTTCTAAAAAATTCCTAAGTACATGTAAAAGAAACATATTATGTAAGCTAAGGATGGTTCCTGTCATGCTTCAACTTTTGAAAGAATTTTTTAATCATTCTTTTGTAAACTAAGGTTGGCCCCTTAGTTTCATGTTTCTTGTAGAGAAGTTTTTAGGTATATTAATGTGATATCATGTTGACCCTCAGTCATATATTTATAGCTCCATCTGATTTTTCAATTAAACTTATTTTAATTCATCTGGAAAAACCAAATATAGCTATTAATTTGGGATAGAAGAAGTATATTAGTATTTATGTCTTTAATATTTTTATTTTTTTTAAATATATATTACACAAAAATTATATATTCATTACATTTTAGCGGGGATATATATCATAAATTTTTTTTATAAGAGTTTGGGCGCACGCATGTTAGTATGAGCTAAAACATCATCGGTCATCAGATTGACATCCAATGGTGCAAGGGGACACAAACTAATTTACCTCTTGAGTTATATGCATTGTTGAATCAAAATCTAAGGGCGCACGACATCGAAGCATCCATAGTCGTAAGTGAGCATTGTCTCATATAAACGGGTCTTATATATCATATAAAATACATGATATTGGTAAATATATGTAATTATGTGTCGTTTTATATACTCATTTGTCCTAGATGAATAACTATTTAATTTTTCAAAATGAACTAATCAAATGGAGCTATTAATCTAAGATTGAGGGAGTACGTCATAAATATACATTTAAATTAATAATTATATTTATATAAAATATATATTATTTATATATAATTTTAAAATTATATTCGGGTTCGAGTTCGAGCTTGAGTTGAATAGAGTTGAGTTTGAGCTTAATTCGAGCCGAGCTAGGCTAGCTCAATGAGTGAGCTTGGCTTGTTAATATCCCAATTAGACACCCTTCAACTTAAAGAGAAAATTATAGAATATTACTCCTTATTGGTAAACTTTTAGGAAGGTTAATTCTTAAGGGGGGTTCAACTTTGTGGCTTGTTTTTTCTTGTACTAAATGTGTGGAGGTTAATTCTCTTGTATTTCTCTATTAATAGTCATATTCCTACACTACTTTCTTTACACCCATAGACCTTATATCACTTACGATTAGATAGGAAAAAATAAATGACATATTATTAGGTGGGACCACATTCCCTATCTAATCAAAGGCAGTGTAAGGCCTAAGATGTGGAGAATATGAAGTATGAATAGCATTTTTCTTTTCGAATCGTAACTTTTTTATTTTTCTATTTAATAAAATTTTTAATTATAAAAGAAATAAGCCCTCATTCCTAAATTAATAGCTCGATTTAGTAAAAAATTGTCTCATATTAATAGCTCTATTTTGTTCAATTTAAATAATTGAGAACTTAAAAAAATATCATGAACTTAATTTTCCTCCTCTAAAAGGTGAATTTTACCATTCAATAAAAATTACTATTTTCTAAACATTGCTATTAATAAATAATTGAGAAAATATGAAATTTATTATTAATATGAGCAAAAAGCTTAATTTTATAAAGGTAGACTCCATTAAAAAATTTTCGAATTCATCTCCCTCCAAATAAGAGAGATGGTAATGTAAAGGAAACTTTTAGGAAGGATGCAAATATTATGATTATTCTTTGAGAAGGTGAGAAAATACTCAATAAGAGAGTGTACATTTCAATAAGGATGATGAATATGGAGGCACTAGGAGCCCCTTTCAAGGCAATATTTTTGCTAGATTATTAATGAATGATGCTAATTAAAGAAACTAATATTTTTACGTTAAAAATATGTAAAACTCATACATGAGTTTTAATTAGTCTAAATAAGTAAGTCAATGAGAATTTTGTGTGAGGCCCACTTGTAAAGACTAGTCAAAACTTTTGTATAAATTTTGGTAAATACTTTAATTATAAGATTATTATTATCCCTAATTAGGACTTCTGAAATGTTACCCACTGACCTGAAGCTGAATGTGGCAGATTGATGAGGTGTCATTGCTGAAGAGAAGGTGAAGTTGGGCATGTGTTAGCAACATTGAAAAGTAGACTCCAGAAAAATTAAGATGTGCTAGGCTGATCTGTACAAAGCCAGCCAAGCCATCAGATCATCATTTGACGGTGCAGCTAAACAGAGAGTCAAACGGGTGCCTCCAATTTTGCACGTCAGATGATGTGCCCGGCACACACCCGGTCGGATATATCGGAAACATGTAAACAAAACTCTCATCACAAACTTAGCACCACTCTCATCAAAATTGAGCTGCAGTAGAAGTGAGCTGTGCTAGATTACAACCCTAGGTACATTAGTCGTCTATCAAGTCATTTATGATCAGTTGTTAGTCTTGGACACAGACGTCTTACTATCATAGTCCACAGAATCAGTTCGAACAGATAGAGGTGCATGAACTAGCTAAGTTGGGAGGTGCATGAACAAGCTAAGTTGTGCATTTTGGAGTTCCAACAAGAAGGCAGACCATCAAACGTGAATGTGAAGGAAAGAAAGATGCTAAACACATGATAATAATTGTACATACTTCTTCTGTCTTATATTAATAGTTTTATTTAATTTTTAAAATAAATTAATTTTAATTTATTTTAAAAAAGTAAATAAAATTATTAATATAAAGCCCCTGGTCACAACCCATTGCTGATTGAACGTATGAGTAAGTATTACTCGAAGAAAATTAGACCAATAAGTAATAAATTAATTTGACCAGGGCTGCGAACAACAAAACCTGCCCTGTCTCAAACACCCTAAGAAGAAAAAGCTAAATGATTCGTCTTAGAGTTTAACTTAGGGTTGGCGGTACTAGGCCAAGGGCAAACTTCTGATGGACACTGGAATGGTCTAAATACAATGAGTTTCTCCTATGCAATTAAGGTCTGTCAATCATCTTGTGTAATGCATGTTTCGCCTGAGCTTTGTCTAGTCAAAATGGGGATTAGTACTTTTCTGCTATCAGCGTGGAAAATGTTTTCTTAACCATTGCCAGCGTATATAAGGGTCTTAGTTAAAGTGTTAACGAGTTGAGCCACGCAAGTCATTACTAAGTCATTACTGAGAGCTTTGCTCAGCTTAAACTCAAATTACTCAAGTTAGAAAATTTTAACTTAGAGCTCGACTCAAATTAAAAATTCAGCATTCGGATCAAGTTTGAGTTTAAACTCGGCTCAAAATAAAAAAATAATAAAATATATCTAAATCTAAAGTATATAAAGTATCAATGTTTTATTATTAAATAATAAAAAATATGCCACAATAAGTATTATAATTGCACCTTGAACAATTGACTATAATTACTACAAAAGAAAAAAAAATTATAACAAATAAGTTTTAGTTACATATATTCCACAAAGGCAACTTAATGTTTTTTTCTCTTTATATGTATATAATCACTAAAAAAGATACCAAAAAATAGAAACCTACTTAGGCAACATTGTCATCTACTTTTTTGAATTATCTTTTATTTAGATGCTTATAATAAATCACTCATAAAAGAACTAATCTTCAGCCTTGGTATGCTTCTAAAAAATTTTAAGTATATGTAAAAAGAGAAACAATCTGTGTCCCCAATGCCATGCTTCAACTTTTGAAAAAATATTTTAATTATTTTTTTATAAATTAAGGCTGGTCCCCCTAGTGTCTTACTTCTTTTAAACGAATTCTTGGGTATCACAGTGTGATATCACTTTGACCCTATGTCCTATATTAATAACTCAATTTGGTTTTTCAATTGAACTAATTTAATTCATCTTAAAAAACTAAATAAAACTATCAATTTGGAACAAAATGAGTATATTAGTATTTGTATATCTATTTTTTTATTTTACAAAAAATATATATTATACTTAGAAATTATACATCCATTATAATTTGATGACGATATATATCATGAAAACATTTTATATGAGTTGGAGATTATGCATGTCAACATGAACCCAGGTATCATGGGCCATCGAATCAAGTTTCGAGGGCACAAAGTGACCTCTTAAACTATCTAAGTCATTAAATCAAAATTTGAGGAAATGCTATGTCCAGGTTCATGCAGTTGTGCATGAGCCTGAGCAATATGTCATAAATATATATTTAAATTAATAATTATGTCTATAATATATATATGTTATTTCTTTTATATATTATTTATATATAATTTTAAAATTATATTCAGGTTTGAGCTCGATCATAAGCCAAGTAGATTCGAATTCGAGTTTCATTCAAGCCAATCTAATTCAAGGAAGTGTATGCTTGAACTCGGCTTGAGTCTATTCAAGCTCGAGTTCAGCCCAGTTCAAGTTGAGTTGAGCCAGCAGCTCGACTTGTTAACCACCCTAGTCTTAGCATAAGTACTCTTTCTATCTCACATTAATAACTATGTTTATTTTTTAAAATAAATTATATTTAATTTATTTTGAAAAATCCAATGTAGCTATTCATTTAGGATAAAGAGAGTACATAAAATTTTCCTAATGAACATCCAAGTGGACTCGGTAGTATGATGTTGGAAGCCTAATCTAGATACAAGTCGGCATAGGTTTCCCACTTGATATAAGTAATTGAAGCAATTTTTTTAATTGAAGCCATCAATAAGGGGGTTAGGCAGATCTCTATCAGTTCATTAAATAGCCAAAAAAATGCAAGAGGGAGACATAAAACTATAACCCTAAAATATCAAAATCCGATAATATCATAACATCTTATATAAATCCCAAATATCTTACATAAACCCCAAAGATGGACACATAAAATGAAGAACCTGTCTAAAATCTGCATTGAATATTTCAATCACTAGCTTTATCAATTGTGACTATACCCTTTAGATTTTCATATCTTTTGGGATTCAAAACGTAAGCCTAGGGGTCGTCAATTTATGGGCCATAGGCCCACACCAGAGGGCTTGGCCCGACCTACACCGGGATAGGGATTGAGGGTCGTAGCCCAAGGGTGAGGGTTGGGCCGGCCCAATGCTCAAAAACTAAGGGGTGTTGGGGCATTTGCTCCAATGTCTATTGATGACAATAGTTGGGGGCTTAGCCCCCAATCGTTAGATGGGGGCATTGCGCCCCTCAATTTTTTTTGATTTTTTTAAAATAATTTTGAATTAACTAAATTTTACTCACATTTTTACAAAATTGCACCCGCACATAATTCTAACCTTAATAATAAAAAAATAATACTCATATTCAAGGGTAGAAGAGGTAAATGTTATATTTGAAAATGTATAAATAAGGGAGAGTTTAACCTTCTCTTCATCCTTCCGTGTACTATCTAGGTTTCTCTTTCTCTCTCTCTCCTCTCCTCCCATACTCTTAAGTTACAAGCTCTTAATCAATTTAATTTTTATTTTTAATTAAAATTTAAAATTAAGTTCTCACACTCTCAAGCCTCAAGATTTCAGTTTTCAATTCTCAAGCTTTCTCCTCCTCCACCAAGTGGGCAACCTGCAACACAAGTCTCAACTCTCAAGAATCAAGGTAAATAAATTTAATTTAGTAATTTAATTTTTAGTTTAATTTGTCTCTTTTTTCTTTTTTTTTTTGTTTTTATTTTAAAGAATATGACATCCCAATCAACCTATAATACCTCCTCCTCAATCACCCCCTATGTTCAACTACCAATTTGCCCAAAGGAGGAATTCCCAACATAAACGAAGTCCAGTATAAGGAAATTCACCAAGGCTTTCGATGATCTAGGAGAAAAATAAGCAGCAACCTTCTATAGTGTGGAACCATATGAAAAAAAATTAGGGTAGACGACCCTAACAACACCAACAAGTTCCTCCTCAAAGCCAAATGCAATCATTATAAAAGTATTCTAAGTGTGGGAATTAGGGGAGGAGTGAGTACCAGGCATATTCTTTGACATGCTAGATAATTCTTAGCCAAGCATAGACCGAAGGACCCCAAATAAACAATAGTTAAGTATTATGACTACTTCTTCTACCTCTCTTAGTACTTTTTCTTTAAATCAAAATATAAATCGGAAGGAGCTCATGAAGTACATTGTGAGTGTTGAGTAACCATTCTCTTTCATCAATGATTCTAAGTTCGAGACGTATGTGAGAGAAGCTCTCAACCTGGCCTTCAACAAAATCTTGCGCACCACATTGTGGAGAGATATTTTCAAGTTACACAAAGAATACAAGGTAGAGCTTATGAAAACCCTACAAACAATTCGGGGTAAGAATAACTTCCAATATTTGGACTAGTATCCAAGATATCGGCTACACGTGTTACTGCTTATTTTATGGATGAATCATGAAGATTAGAGAAGAGAATAATATATTTTAAGATTCTAGAATATCCTCATTCTCCTTCAATTTATGAAAAATCACGGATGTATGCTTTAAATGAATACTCAATTAAAGATAAAATTGTCTATTACTTTAGATAATGTCTTTAATAATAATTTAGTAGTAGAACTTTTAGAATCCCATTATGATCACATTAGTTCAATAGAAACAAATATATTTCATATGAGATGTGCATGTCATATAATTAATTTATTTGTTCAAGATGGTTAAATATAGTAAAAGGAAAATAATATTTTCACATTAAAATTAAACATCAAAAACTCACACATGAGTTTTGATTGGTCTAGATTAGTGAACTTTGTGTAGGCCCTACTTGTGAAGTCCAATCTAAACTCTTGTGTGAGTTTTTGTGTGTGTTTTTGTTGTGGAAATATCACTATCCGTAGTAAAACCTTATCTTTGATTAATTAAAAATATTCAACATAGGTAGATAACACATATTATAAAATTTCAATTAGATATTTGTCATAGGCATAATAGCATATATTTAATGTTATAATCTTGTGAAGGTTTAGAAAGTTTAATTATATGTTAAGCTACAGAAAAGTTACCTCATCTAGGACTTAACAAGGGTCATTCTTCCATATCTATATGTTTGATATATTTTCTATGCATTTTTTATAATATTGCAAAAAATTTATATGAAGTTTACTATCATACTTCTTATACAATTCTAAACTACAAATATGACATAACTGATGCTATTGCACAATTTAAAGATAATGAAAATTTTGCATATCTTGTAAAGGAAATAGAAATAAAATTTAATGAATATTCGTCCCTATGTTGTAATGGATCACATGATTGGATTAGAAGGTGTACAAATTTTATTGGATGGTATACGGGAGAAAATGAGTCCCTATGTTGATCAAATTGAGACTATATGAGATTGTAGAAACTACTTTGTATTCTTTATATAATACATATGACATAACCTAGGTCAATACGAAATCAATCAACTTCTTCTTCTTCTTCTATTCCTATGGCTCTTCCACATAAAACTAAGTCTTCAATGTTACTTCAAAAAAATAAATAAAAATTTAGTGCTAATATTAATGAATTAACTAACTACTTACATGTTGATTTGAGCCTCATTATGTCATATAAACAACTTAGTTATCTAGATGTTTTAACTTGGTAGCAAACATATGGAAGTAATTATCTTGTGTTATATGCCTTAGCTCGTGATTTACTAACCCCCCCCCCCCCTAATATCCACAATAGCATCAGAATCTACTTTTTGTGTAGGAGGTAGGGTGTTGGACAAAAGGCAAAGTTGACTAATACGTGATGTAGTGGAGGCATGCATTTTCTTGAAGGATTGGTTGGATGCAGAAGAAATGACACAAACTCCAAATTTTGAAGAGGAAGTAGGAGAATATATAGAAAACTTGATAATTAATAATTAGTTAATTATGTAATTTTTATTTATTTTTTATATTTAATATTTTGTACTATAATTACAAATGATAGATAGGTGAGTGGGTGTCAACCTAGTTGGGATTTACTCATTCTATAGTGATGCAATTTTAACTTGTACTTTGCAAATTATAATCCTATTGTATAATTTTATAAAAAAAAGTTAATAGATATTATTTTTGAATTTTCTATTCTTTTTTTTAAAAAAATAATTACAAAGAGGGGGGAGTGGGCATAGTTGGCCAACCCAGCCCAGAACCCGGTATAAGAGGACTGTGGGCCAGACCCAACCTGTTCAATATGCAGGCCCCAATAGGCCCATGCCCACCCCTACATAAGCCTAGAGGTATGATGAGTGGACACAAATCTAGTAAGATAAGTGGTCACACAATTTGCTTTTCTATAAATATGTTAAAGCGACAAAATATGTTGAAATAGAATAAACTTTATTTCCTTAATGATATACACAAGGGACCACATGATTGAAGCTTTACTAAGAATTGTATCAACCAGAATAGAAGAATTTGATTCAATAAAAAGTAGGATGTAGTTAAATGCTATAGCTTATCTCAAACCTCCAATCAAAGCCAATGTTTTTACTATTATACTAGTATTATGGCGATAATAATGATGATAGATGAGATAAACAATATCACGATTGCCTCTAGTGACTCCACCATGCACCTCCATAAGGACCTGAATTTCCTTTTGAAGTCTCATCCACGCACTACAAGAAGCAAAACCATTAGCAAAACTTTTAAGCATTGGTAATAGTTAAAAAAGCATCGCTAATAACTATTAGCGATGTTTACAAAGCATCATTAAAGTGTTGATAATAATCCTGCTGCAACCGCTCATTAGCAACACACATAAAAAGTGTCGCTACTAGTACTATTATTAACATCACTAATATAAGTTTATTTGTGATGTTTTAAAATGTGTCGCTAATAATAACATTATTAGTGACACTTACTACAAAGCGTCACTAATAGTATATTATTAGTGATGATTTTTAAGCATTCTTAATATGAAAATTTTATTTAAAAAAATAAAAAAATATATTAGCAACATTTTTTAAACGCTGCTAAAAGTTTTTTAGCGACACTTGAAACAAAACATTACTAATAAAATAAAAAATGTGTCACTAATTATAAGTTAAGTTATTAGTGATGCTTATTTACAAGCATTACTAATACAAAAATTTTGAATTAGTTGAAATAGTGGGGACACTATATCATAAGAGTCACTACTACTTGTATTATTTGCAACGATCATAGTATAAAGCCTTTTTTTAAGAAATGGTACTTTTTGCGACACTCAATTTAGAGCAAATAGTTATAATAGTTGTGACGCTTCTAATGAAAAGTAAATAGGTTTAATTTTTTAATCTCTCAATCATTTCTCTCTCTTCACTATTTCTCTCTTCTCTCTCTTCTACCCCTCTCTCTTCTCCTTCTCTCTCTCCTCTCTCTCCCTCCCTCCCTCCCTCCCTCTTTCTCTTCCTTCCCTTTTTGCGAAGTTTCAAATGAAGGGTTGAAAAAATGGGGTGCGGGCAAAACTTTGCCTACGATAAATACCCTAGCTCCCCCACCCGAGGTGGGATAATTTTTTTCAAAATTTGTTATTATTATTGACTCTTTTAAAAGTGTAGCTAATAATTATTTTTTATTTTTTATTTTATTACAGGCTTGATCACCACTATATGGTGTACTCCTCCTATTTCTCTTAAACTATTATTTAAGGCTGAAATGGAGGCTCACTGCTCTCAAGGCTTATGTTATAATTATGACAAAAAGTATACCCCTAGTCACCATTGCAATGTTAAAGATGATCCAACCCTATGGATTCTCCTGTCCCTGTGGCTGAGTTTGACCTTTCCCTCGCCACCTTAGTAAATGATGTTGACCTATACTTGTCATTTCATGCCTATGAAGTTGGTTATACTCTCAATACTATGCACACCAATGGCAAAATGGAAAAACAATATGTCATGGTTTTTATCGATACAGATAGCACCCATAGTTTCATTAATGAAGTCATTACTAAAGAGTTGAGCTTGCATATCTCTGATTGTCCTAACTTTGATGTTATGGTTGGGATGGTGTAAAGCTTCGCAGCATGAGGGTTTGTCATAAGGCATGTCTCCTTGCCCAAGGCTTTACTATCCAATTTGATTTCTATGTCTTAGCTATCAATGCCGCTAACATCGTTCTTGGCATGGATTGGTTGTGAACATTGAGAAAGGTCAAATGGGACTTTGAATGCATGCAGATGAGCTTTAAGCTCGATGGGGTCAAACACATCCTTACCACCTAACCTTCAAATAAATTGCGCATCATTCAACACCCTCTCCAAAGTATAATTGGATCCTCCAGCCTCTTGCTATTGATGAGCGTCTTGGTCCTTCTTGGCCATGAAGACAAGACCTAGAGAAAACAATGGTGGATTAATATGATTTTTAATTAGAGTTTAATTAGGACTTTCTTTATATAAGTATTCCCTAGTTTAGGTTTGCTTTCTTAGTTCAAATTTCATTCCTAGTTAGAGAAGACTGAAGCCTATAAATCATGTACTCCTCCACAATCATTGAAGACAAATTATTAAGCATTAGTCCAATTAATTTAATTTATATATGCATTTATCTAACTCTCTTACCCCTCTTCTCCTTTCCTACATACACTCTTCTCCTTAATTTCACCCTTATAACCTAAGGGTTGCAACAACTCCTTGCCTTGCTTCTCCTAGTTCCTCTATCTCGAGTGGATTCTCCTTGCTTGTGTTTTCCTTAGTCCATTCTTATGCTTCCTCCATGCTAAATATCACATTTCTACTTACCACTACTTTGTGTGTAAGTGGATTGTAGAGTTTCTAATCCTTGGACTCCTCGTTATATCCAATGAAAATGCACTTCTCCCCACAATCTTTCTCTTTGCCTCAGGGACTTGGGCATATGCTATGCATCCAAAGACCCTAAGGTGTGTTACACTTGGCTTGTGATCACTCCAAGCTTCCTTAGGTGTCATGTTCTTCACAATCTTGGTGAGACACCGTTTGAGAAAATAGGTTGTGCAGCTACTACTACTGCTACTGCCCAAAAATTCTTTGGCAATTTCTTCTCCTTTAACATGGTTCCACATGTCAAGAATAGTTCAGTTCTTCCTTTCTATGATGCCCAATGTTGAGAATTTTGCTTCTCATATTGGGTTCAAAATACACATTTGAGATATATTGTAGAACATCATTCTTTTGATAGATCTTGATCTTACCTTTACCTTTTATAGACACCTTCGATGCATCTTATGGCTAATGTTGCCATGAATTTCTTCAATCAGGTCTTCAAAGAGCACATTCTTGCCACACATGTGATTGCTTGCTCTAGAGTCAAAATACCATGCATCTTGTTGGTCAATTTCACCTTCTTTCTTCTCATCAAATGCTTCTGCAACATCGGAATATAATTTTTATTTTTTTAATTTATTACTCCAGCACTCCGAAGTATAATGTCTAGTCTTGCTATTGTAGCACTGGACATTTATTTGGTTTCCCTATCCACGACTGTGAATAGACTTGCCTCTACCAATTCCTCTTCCATTGTTAGCAGTCCTTGATTGATTTTTGGATTAATAGTTTCTTCTTCCAAGGCCTCTTCCATGATAACCATTAGTGAAGTCTTCATGTTGTGAACAACTACCCTTCTAATCATTTAGAGTCAATTTTGACTCTAGTGTTTGCTCTAAAACTGCCAACTTGCTTCTCTTTTGTATTACCAGCTCATGCACTTGGAGAGATCCCATTCTTCAACTATGAGATTGTTTAGATCTTATGACTCTTTAATGACCACAACCACATATTCAAATATGGTTGTGAGGGATCTTAATATTTTTTCCACCACTTAAGCATCTTTAATCCTTTCTCTATTCCTTATTAGTTGATTAACAATGACTAATAACCATGAGAAGTAGTTATAGATCGACTCACATTCTTTTATATGAACAGCCTCAAAATCAGCTTTTAGAGTTTGTAGGTGAACTCTCTTCCCATAATCAACACCCTTCAAGAAGATGTTGAGAATATCCGACACTTCTTTGCTTGCCTCTTTTACAATCTTCTCAAATGTTGACTCATCCACTCCTTGATAGGGTATGAATAACATCTTTTCGTCCTTCTTTCTTTGCTCCTTAAGAGACTTCTTTTGCTACTTGGTGCAGGTGGCTTCTTGCTTGGCAGTAAGCTTCATGTATTCATTTGCAACTACCTTTGATAAATCCTGGGGGAAGCATTTTCTATGCTCCCCAAAAAGTATGAGCCGAGCGTAAGGAATGTCAGGGAGCCTTCAATTTTGAAAATCAACGGTGCACACGGTACCGCAAGTAATGCATGCGCTATCGTGTGCGACCGTGTGGGCTGTCGATTTTTAAAATCGACGGCTCCCAGGTGTTCCTTACGCTCAGCTCATGCTCACCGTGGAGCATAAAAAATGCTTCCAATCTTGGGACCTAAACAAGGCCATCATTTGGATTTGCCAATTTTCTTAATTATCCTTCACCAACTTGGGAACTTGAGTTTGAACCAAATTGGAAGCCATCTTTAATGTAGGGTGAATGGGAAAAGACTTCCCGACCTTCAATCTTAGCTCTATACTACTATGTAGGAGCTTAGCTTTGCAAAACCTTTCATTCACAACAAGGTTTTTTGTGAAAAATATAAGAGGGAAGAAGATCTCAAAGTATGAAAGAAAAATTCCTCTCAATTTTCACTATCTCAAAAAGAATACAATGTTGCTACCTTCACTGCCTCTCACTCTTACTTCTCTTTGGTTTCTTTTACTCACTTGTGCACAAATTACTTATACTTCTCTATTTATAGACCCTCTAAGACTTCTCTAAAATCATCATTAATTTCATGCATTTACTTACAAGTCAAGTTTGTAGAAGATATTCTAAAAACTTTATTATTCTAGCAACTTTTACAATTCTAAGACATTCCTTTCTTCAACATTCTTTTCTAAGATATTTTTTTATTGATCTTGGGCTTATTTAGACATATTTAATAAATTCTATTTAGGCTTTATGTGTTCATTAGGCCCATAATGGCCTTTTCATTTATATCCAGAAAAAACTAACAAAAGGAGGCGACGCCCATTCATGTTTTAACATATGTAAGTCAAAACCTGAATATATTAAAAATTTTAATACGTAGAAACTATCTAAATATGTCATACAGTAATATTGCATGGCTTATGACATGGTTCCCCTATTAATTTTTTGAGGTAATGGCCACCAGTAAGCACCAGTAGTCGGCCAGAGCACGATGTGGGTTCTAGTGGTCCAATGCTGATGAACCAACAGTGACTCACTTTGGCAAATGGCATTCTGTAACTTGGTTCTGGTCTATCTGGCCGGTTACTCTTGGTGCTTCTCTGCGTGGCTTGCTGGTCTCCGATGGTTCGATCTCTTCACTTTTGTTCATGGACAAAACCTCTTTTTTTGTAGGCACGGCAACTGTCCTTGGACATAGCCACTTAGGTGATTAGATGAGTGTTGAAGTGGTTGGAGAGAATGATGGACGTGTTGACGACTTTGACTAATTAGGGTAACTAGGGTAAGGTTCTCTAGATTAAGTAACTTAGAATATAATATTAGTTTAAACTCTTATATGTCATATTTGTTATTTGTAATATTACTATTAGACAAATTAGTTTGTTTTGAAAAGCCAAATAGAGCTATTAATGTGGGATAAAAGAATATTTAATAATTAACTTTAAAGAAGAACTCAAATATAACATGCACATTATTGTATTTAAATTGTTAAAGATTAAGTATAAAAAAATAATGCTTAAGAATAGTTATAGAGAAATCATAATTATCCTTAATATTAGAATGAACATTGTTTTTAAAAGTTAACTGGACCTTGGATAAATAGTTGAAAAAAGGTCTCTGTCCATGGCCATGTCCGAAAATATGCGAACAAAAGAATTTGATCGAACACTATCATGGACACCTTGGACACGACCTAGATGTCAGACGATGGATGTCCATGACTAGCCCTAGCCACATGGAACATGCATCATGTGTTTAAAAACTCTTCTATATAGTAGTGGATCATTTTGAATATCGGGAATTTCAGCAAAAATAATTTGGCATAAGTTTATGCTCCTAACATCTTGTGGATTTTATCCATTTTAAATAAACAATGCACATGAGGTAATCCCCGTTTTCGGAATTCAATGACATCAAGAGGGAGAACGACTTTAGCTCAAAGATATTTAGTTAAAGTCAAATCTTTTAGGTTATCCACCTTTTCTTTGAATACTCTTACTATGATGAGTTCTAGATGATGTTGTCATCGGGTTGGGTTCAAGTCAAGTGTTGCCAAACCTGAACCTGATACCACTTAAGAAAACTGCAACCCAAACCCGACCCGACCCGTTTGACCCAATTAGAATAAAAAAATTATTTTTTAAATAAATTTTAAAAAAATTTAAATAAAAATAATATTAAATAATATATAAAAAAATTAAAATTTTTATATTCGTCAGTTGGATCATCTAAAACTTGAACCTGACTTAAATAGTTATTCGGGTTAAATTTTAAAAATCAAAACCAACCGATTAGGGTCAGTTGGGTTTTACCGTATACCCGACCCGAGTGGCATCCCTAGTTCAAGACTATCTAGTGCATTATCCTCTAATTTAAGGTTGTAAACACTTTCTGGCCAATATGGACTGGGTGTCATAATTATAAATAGATCAGGTTTTCCATATGTTTGTAATAAAATCATTGCATCCAAATAGCAAGGTCACATATCTCGTGGTCCTTCAATGGAAGATGGGGGCAACACAATTCTCTTTCCAATCTTACGCCCATCTGTCTCTCCCAAAGTAACACTGTCAATAATTTCTTGATCAAGGTTGAGCATATTGTGTGCTGGTTTTGGTACAAAAAACATAATCTCTTTGTCTCTGTTTTTAACATACATGTCATAATGAACTAGTTGAAGAAATGGTCAGCATGTATAATGCTCCAATTCTAGGATGAACTCATTTGAAATAATTATGCATAATATTCCCTACATATGACATCATTCTTTTGTTTGTGCGTAGAGCAATCAATTTCCAATGTACGTTCAAATGTATCTTGGTTTGTGTAGATGTTGCATGGTAGCTTATTCAAAATAGATCTTTTTATGTTGGTGTGCCTGTTGTTACATCTGAACCAAGACTATGAAGAAGTCAAATTCAGATTTTTTAACTTGCCAATTGTAGTAGACAAGGTCGATGCACAGGGAAAGCCTTGTGCAACAAAGAAAATTGTTACGAAAAAGTAGATGAAGGAAAAATTAAGAAAGAAAGAGTAGAAGAGTATTGAGGTAATATAGAGTCAAGAAATCAAGATGAGAAAATACTGAGGCATTAAGGATCATTGTAACATCTAATAATGTTCTTCATGTATCATGTTATCTTAGTTAGAATCGAATGAAGATTCTATCTAACCAGAAGATATGAACATTAAAATTAAAATTAAAGATAGAAAATATTTTGGATAGATGAAGGATAAAAATAATTGTCTCTTAAAGATTTCTATGTATCTAAATCACAAAAGATCATGAAGGAGAGCCTTCAAGCATCTTATGTATCCAAATCACAAAGAAACAAGAAGAAGAACAATATTAAATAAACATCACTTTAAATAAACCATACTTACTTGAAACAATTGATGAAACATGAATTGAACTCCATTAGATTGTTACAAATCACCTCTAGCCTTAACTTGAGAGCTTAGAAAGCCATTACAATAAAACTAAAAATAAAAATACAAAATGAGAGAAGAAAATAGGAGAAAAGAGCTCCAAAGAGGAGAGAGTACTTCATCTATCACGTCCACCCCTCTATTTATAGGAATAAAAGAGGTTGCTTCAAAGAGAAAAGTGAAATCATATCTCTAGATTGCATCCTGATTGATTTCTGATTGGTTGCTTCTTTAGCAATGATTAGATTCTAAATAAATCACATAAATTAATAATTTATTTAGCAAATAAGTATCTTTGAATCTTCCTTTAAATATCCAATCAGCCTCATTGTCTTCCCTTATGTGTATCAATCACAACCAATGAAAAAATTCTCCATGTGTTGGCCTCAGGTTAGTTTACTAGCTGTCCAATTGCATGCCAAATTCAACCCATAAATCTTCGAAATTTGGAACTTCTTCCTGAAATAATAAATGTAGCCACGGAAGTCTTCTTTCCAATACCACTATAATAATATCAATCCGAATTATAAAGAGAAAGATATGGTCGAAATACTATGGTTGTGTCAATCTGTCCGAATCAGCTTCTTTCCTAATTTAGTTCTCTTGATGCAAATCTCAAATTAAACTGGTCTACATGGTTGTGTTCAACTATTCCATGTATGTTTAGACCATTAAGAGCCCATTCTTGACTTTTAAATAGCTTTGGGTAGTTGGGCTTCACTTTCTCTTCTAGTTGGATCCTGTTAAAGCTTGTTTAGACATGTAAACTCAATTAAGGTCCAGCTAACCTATTCAAAACATAAATAACCCAAATAAGCAATGACTTAACACAAAATAGGATTACAATTTGAAATTTTAAAATATTTTATTGAACATTATTTCAGTGCATCAGTGCCATCCCATTTCCTCTCTTGGAAATAACAAAGGATATTGCAACAGGTCATAACATCCATAATATGGTTGCTATATAATGGCAATTAGCCCTCCCGTGTACAATGTGTTCTCTTTCGCATACACTTAATTCATGATATCCTTCAATCCAAACAGCAGCACCCTACAATAACAAGGTGCATTGTACACATGCTAATCTTGATCACAACTTTTACAAAGAGCTATCCCATAGTCTTCAATATTTTCCAAGTCTCTAAGAGATCTCAAAAACTCTATATATAGATTATCGTAAGAATGAGATTAGTTTGCCTATAGAAGTTGTCCATGTAACACATTTGGTTTTCAACCTCATGTTGTGTGTCATAAAAGTATAGCTGTAGGAATCTTAGACCCTTTTCAATTGGTTTAAGTGGAAACAAAGAGTGATATATTTGTCCATGCAACCTATGTGTATAAATATCAAAATCCATATTTGCAATAGTCTCATCTATTTGTGGTGGCATTGATGTGAAAGAAAACATATTATTATACCTTTTGATGAGATTACAAAAAAATTTGAATTCCTAGGACATATTAGTAAATAAAATTTTTAACTCAATTAGGTGGGAGTTAATGTGTATACGGATCTCTCCGTTTCTGCAGCAAAACATAGGAGAATCTTCATCCATCCGTAGATTATGAACCTCAGGCTTTTCTTTTCAAAGTCCTAGGTAAGTTGAAGGTTTCTTCCTCTTCTAAAACACTTGGACTTTCATTTATTTGGCAGTTAATATATGGAGTCCGACTATGTAAAGTCTGAATTTGTTATTTTGACATATATACACCAAATATAAGTTTTGGCTGTGGTGTTAAAATAACCTTCAAACTTATGATGAAGACTTTGAAAAGAAAAGCCAAGGTTAATAATCTATAGATGCGATGGTCCCCCTCTCTTCTCTACATCAACTCGCGATGACAAGAGGCTGCTAGCCATGGCCAAAGAAGTCCCATGTTGAAACTTCAAATTGTAATATTTTTATCACTAAAGTTTTGACATTTATTGAAAATGGCATTTATGGTTGTATTTCATAGGTTTCCATTTTGGCACATAGGGAAATAGAGATGTCATTTGAAGAACCCCAACAACTATTTTTGAAGGACCCCATTGGAGATTCTCTAAACTCTAGTTCTTGCCTCCTCTATAGCCAAAGCATGATATTGAAGATCTTGCTAATGTTTTAGAAGTTTCTCTCTTTTAGGCAAGAATTGACATCCTTCCCCTGCGGCCTTGGCTGAATTTTTGCACATCAAATTATGTGTAATTATCTACTAAAATTTTAATTGCATAAAACAACAAATAACCCATTGAATAAATCATCTGTACAATGCAACTCCACTGTGTCTCACTTCCAAGAAGAGAGAAAGAACTAAGAAAAACAAAAAAACTAATTGGAACATGTTACATGTGGGTATCATCCGTACACCGGGAAAAGAGTAAGGAGGACCGGCACATGGGACACCTAAACTTGGAGCTAGGACTTGTCAGCCACTCAAACAGGCACGCACTGTGGAACTTGTGCGAGCAGTGCGTCACTCTTGCCACCCCAAAATTTTGGAAACAGATTGGGCACTCGCCTTCTTGCTCCCCCACCCTGTTCATCTTCTTCACAATCCCGGCCACCACAATGATCATCGCAGCGCGAGGTCGATTCGCCATCGAGGCTTCTTCGTCATCTTCTTCATCTCGATGATGCGGCCCTGAGAGAAGCTTCTTCGTACGAAAGCTCAGGTACAAGTCGTCCGCCTGCAAGGTGAATAGTAGCCTCTTCTCAGCAGGCTCGACGCTCTCAAACAGTGGAACGATGTGGTTCAGCCTTTCCTCCATCTCTTCGAGTTGCATAACTTCAGCCTGGCGATGCTCCAGCATCCAGTCTCTCATGTCTTGCAGCATCTTGCTCAGTTCTGAAGCTGCGACCTGATCGGATGAAGACATGATTGCTGCTCTGCTTCTTTGAGTTCTTTTCATTGCCCATGAGTCCGTTTTATATACAGATTTGATTGGGGTTTCCTTGCTTATACTCAAGTAACCGCCAAACTGAGATTCCTAGCTCATGTAAAAATTGTGGCCGCCGGAGCATGTTTCCCAAAATAGCAGTTTGTCCTTTCTAGTTTATACTTATAGGAACTGGCATCCTCGTTTGCTATAGCCAAACTGTAAATTTTGTGGTTAATGTCCATGGCCACCATAACGTTTCTTTATGTTTAAATTTTATAATTTTACCAAAATGCCCGTATATCACATGCCAAATTAAACTTTATTAAAAAACATTATAATAGAATGAGAAGGTAATATAAAAAAATTGACAAAATTTTATGCCTCCTAATTTAATTAAGGGGCAATAACATATAAAGATAGAAAATTTAATAATTATGAAAAGCTACAGTAATAAATTTACTGATCATAAAATGTCATTAATGGTGGTTGTTGAGTAAAATGACAAAAATACCCATCCTTGGTAAAGCTCTAATCCTCCGTTGATTTCAAATCAAATCTCCGACATTTTTTCCTCCTTCCTGCGATGATTTGCTCTTCTATCCTCTGGCAATTTTCTCCTCTGTCCTTCAGCAATTTGCTCTTCTGTCCTCCGGCAATTTTTTCCTCCATCTTTTGGCGATTCTCTCTTCCATCCTCTAGCAATTCTCTCTTCTATCCTCTGACAATTTTCTCCTCCATCCTTTGGCGATTCTCTTTTCTATCCTCTGGTGATTTTCTCATCTTTCATCCAGCGTATTTCACTGCCACTGCTTAATAGTTGTCTGACAGTCGTTGTCCAAGAGTGAGATTTGCCAAAGTGGGTCTCTCAATCATGAATGGTTTAGTTCGCCATTGGGAATTCATCTACGTTAAAAAAAAATTTGAGATTGGGCTTGATTTTAGCCTTGCATTTGATGAGGTCAGATGGTAGGCAAATGGTAAATTTTGATTGACCATTTGTATTATCACAAATGTTTGCACACCTATTGAATATTAGTGGCCATTTGTTTTTTGGTTTTGTGATTTCATAGGTAAGAAAACAAATATCTTATCACATGAATGTTCTATTCAAGTTTTTGCGGGGGCTCATGCTGCCATGCTGTAATTTCTTATCAATAATTGATTTTGATGATTATGTTGCCCTGCAATTTCTTGTTAATAATTGGTTTTTGTAGGGTAGTCTTTTTTCATTCTTCTTCTCTCTAAATTAATAAAATACAACATAGAAGAATCTATTTTCAACTTCATATTGAACAAGATTTCTTACATTCTTAGTTTTATTTGGTTTTTCCTATTTTATGCAATCACCTTCCCAAATTGTTCAATTTTGGTAGCTTCATTTTGGCCATGTTTTAATTCATTAACTTAAGTATTCAAATCTATTTTTGAGATGTCTTATTTAAGTTTTAATATGAAATTGATTAGATATTCCTAAAGTAGGTTGAACTCTAATTTTGAATGATGGCCAATAGTGGTATGAAGACAATTCTGCTGTAGAGATAAAATTAATGTTTTGACTTATCTTTTCTTCTAAGGTTCATCATTGACTTCTCGTTTTACCTTTACTAATAATTTGCGACTGTTAGCCCCATTTTGATGATAATTGTAGAGTTATCTAGTGTTGGAAACTAAGCCTTTAGCACTATGACAAATTTTTATAGTTCAATAGTTTTCTCTCTCTCCAAAAATAGTCCTTGCTATAGGTTGTTCAAGGGGTTAATCGGAACATGGAAGCTACCCATTTCTTTCAAGTTATTACATCTTTGTTTTCCAAGTATATAGTTGCATATTTGACTTCTTAACTCAATTTATGTTCTAGTGCACTATTTTTTGTAACCATATGCTAGTATGTTACACTATATTCTAGGTTAACAATTTGTTAAAGGCTTCCTTTTCCTAAGTGTATAGTTGTCCAACTATAATGGCTTTGTATGAACTGGTAATGATTTTGGATTATTTTTTCAAACAATTAATTGTGCTTACAACTAGAAATGAGGTCCTTGATGGAACGAATCAAGATTTATCCAACTATGTTGAAACTATTTCAAATGTTGTTTCAATGGTTTTAACTAAACCTCATATTGAGGAGCAGCTTGCTTGACATACACTTTCCCCTGAGTCACATAAACTCTACGACCATGGGAATGAGCTATTTTCTTTGTGTTGAGATAACAAGGGCAATCTTATGACATCTTCTTACAAGGTAAGCTATTCGCTTTGTATTCCTTGGTGGCATTTCATCAGAGCTCCAAGCATAGAAATCTACAAAGGTAAACACTATTGTTCAGTCATTTTTGGTATGGAGTTTAAGATTTATCCCAAATATAATTATATAATAGGTACAACATTAATATGTTGTCCTGCAATTTCATATTAATAAATGGCTTTCACAGGTCAGCATAATCATGCAACGCTGCTATTTTTTTGTTGTTTCATTTTTGGCTCTGGAATTTAAGATTTATCCAAAATAGAGATATATAAGATTTTTTTGTTGTTTCATTTTTGGCTTTAGATTATCACTAAAGCAGCATGATCGTCTTGTGATTCGAAATTTATAACTGGCTTTCACAGGGGCAACATGATTTGTATAACTTCTCATAGTATTATATTCAAAGTAAACTTGTCTTAGGGCAAAAAATGTTGTCTTTGACTGTAATTCATGTATGTTATCGATTTTACTTTCTTTCAAAAGAGGATTACTATTTGTACTTTTTTTAAAGATTGAATTAATTAATTTTGGCAATATAATTGTTATTTCTACTCTTCTATTTTATTTATAAACTTATATTAAAATCTGTATGGCCTTGGATGGGAATCATTGTAAATCTTCCTACTAAAGTAAAAAATGGTACTAATGTTGAGGACAATTTATAAAGTTATATTAAAATTTGTATGGCCTTGGATGGGAATCATTGTAAATCTTCCTACTCAAGTAAAAAATGATACTATCATTGGGGACAATTTATAAATTTGTATTAAAATTTGTATGGCCTTGGATGGGAATTGTTGTAAATCTTCCTACTGAAGTAAAAAATGGTACTAACATTGGGTACAATAATTCAAGGTTGAAACATAAGTATTCTCAGTTCAACCATATGAAAGTTCATGCTTTATGGAATCATTGTGGCCATACTAGGAATGTCATAGTGGTTTTTAATAGGGAATGGTTTGTGTTTTAGATGCTATGAATTGTGAAAGATATTTTGAGCCACGTAATCATGGAAGAATGCAGTGATATGGAAGGAAGCATAAGTTAACTAGCATCTATGGATGGGTTGCACGTACTGATGATTTATAATCATCACGTAACATTGGGGATCATCTTCGTAAACATGGGGACTTGAAAAGTGTTTCTAAGCTTAAACAAGCTTGAACAAGGAAGGAAGGTAAACTAGTTGAAGCTTTGAATAATCAAATTGATCAAAAAGTTCAAGATATGAAATATCTGGAAAGGAAAGTTAATAAAACTAGTAAAGATCTTCAAAAAGTGATGGAGGAGAAAGATAGTTTCAATCAAAATTATTATGAAGGCATGCATATATATGAGAGCAAGCATCTCTGTGTGTTTGTGGACAGCTCAAATAAATGACATTCACATGCCACAATTTTTCTTGTTTGTGTTTCAAGTGCTTCAATGTAGTGGCATCAGGTGTAGATGTAACATTCTCAACACCACATTTGTTGATTTGCTTTTGTTTCGTTTGTCTAAATGAGAGAAAATAGACTGCATTCTGATGAGTATTAATGATGCTCTGTTCATTTCAAATAGATGGCAGATGCTAGATTTCATTGTTTTGCTCCTGATGGGATAGGATTTGGTTTCAGTGACAAACGTCAACCGGGGTATGGATTTTCTTACACATGTTTGGCTTCTACTTCTTTTAGTTTTTTAATAGCTCGCAAATGAGGTGTTAAGCATCAAATTTTTTGAACATGGTTGTTCTAAACATACAAAAAAGGAGTTCCTTGAAGAATTTAGCAAAATTCTCAAAGCTCTAAATGTCAAATCACCTTTTTTTCTTGTTGTCCAGGTAAGGTTACTATAAAAATCTGATTCATTTAATGACAACTTTGAATATGATGTAGTCCACATACATATACAGATTATATCTTCCCTTTCTTATTTCTCAAGATACAATTGTCACAAAGCTGATTACCTTGTTGATAGTCTTTTGAATTGATTGGCTTATACTTGATTGGACGGGATTGCAATCCCATTTGTGCCATCTGCTTAATAAAATGCTTACCTATTGAGTTTAGACTACTATTTACTTTCACTGAATGGCCCATTTGAAGTAGCAAGGACTCGAAAAAAAAGTTATGGTTCCTATTATTAGTGATTCATCTGGTTGGGTCCCGAATTTTTACCATATAGAGAAAAGGAATTCATTCATGCATGTGCACCAGTATTTTTTGTCTTAGAATTTCTTAATCCTATTGTAGTTCCCACATGCAAGTCAATAATCTTGCTACAATTAGCCTGATCTATGTTATCTTCTAGTAGGGGTTTCTTATAGGCTCTTATGGCTTGACATGGGCACTTAAAAATCCAGCCATGGTCTCAAAGCTTGTGATCCTTAATAGTCCAGTGCGGGCCAATTTTCTTGCTCCTAGGTTGTTTCAGTAGCTGAGTTTGTCATTTAATATGTTTTCTATAATTATTATTGATTATAGGATATAAGTTGCATTATCTATTTTAAATTATTAACCATCACACAAACAAAAAAGTTGGAGTATTTTCTTGAGGAATATGGTCATGACAGTTTATAATGTTCTTTTTTGAGTCTTTCTTTTGTCTCCAATGTGCTATTCAAGTCATATCTTTCTCGTAAACACCTAAAAATGTTAGTAGTATGGCATGTGGTGTGAGTTAATGCACTATATTGTTAACTGAGGAACTTCTGAATAAATGGTTTCTGGAGATTTGAATTCATAAATATTTTTGGCTTCCTTGTCTCAGGATTCCACTATATGGTGAGTTCACTTGCCAGAATGTTGTCATGGCTGATTGTTTTATTAAAGCAGGTAGCACTTACATATCAATTGCGGCTACTGTTTCCTGAGAGTTATTAGCTTAACAGTGTCAACAATATTTTATCAACCAAGGGAAGCCTACATGGGGAATTTTTAGTTGGATGCCTACATGAGATTGAATTAGTTCGGAAAATAGGTGACAAAAATCTACAGAAGCCTAAAAATTCCAACCATGGGAAGGAGTAGAGAAGACCTTTTCTCATACCGGACAGTTTACTAAAAACTCGAGAAGAGCTGGAAGAGGAGGAGAAAGCAATGATGTCAGAATCGCCTACACAAGACTCCTTAGAAGCAAATGGAGGTTTCTTGCTTGGTACTCTCTAGCACTGGATCATGAAATAGATTGATGTAGTCAATTTTCTTATAAAGTTTTGCCAATATAGTGTGAATATTATTATGTATACATATTTATTCTTAGTCTTTTATCTTCATTAGAGCTTTTGAGAAGCAATAACTGTGATATGGATTCTCCTATGTAACAATTTCATATTCAAGTGATCTAGGTTCTGAACTTTAATTCTAATTTTTAATTCAACTTGATTCATTAATGCATGGTATAAAGAGTTTGTGCTTGTTAATTGAAGTTGTGATTAACCCCCAGGTAAAAAATGACTATTTGTCTTCGTTGCATGCACTTCCCCACCCTGAGACATGTTAACGATATCAAAAGCTTAAATTTGAAAACTCTAATTGAATTCTATTGTCTAAATTATCATAAAAGTGTAAGGCATTAACCACATTAAATATTATAGAATCTTAAAATTTTAATAAAGTATTTCATGGGATAGCAGATAGTGTTGTGGCATAAAAAGACAAAAAAAACTAGTACAAAGACAAAATTTAAAAACTCTAATTGAATTATATTGTCTAAATTATCATAAAAGTATAAGGCATTAACCACATTAAATATTATATAATTTTAAATTTTTAATAAAGTTTTTTCATGGGGATAGTGTTGTCGCATAGAAAAGCAAAAAAAACTCGTACAAGGATAAATTTTGAAAGTTCTAATTGAATTCTATTGTCTAAATTATCATAAAAGTGTAAGACATTAACCACATTAAATGTTATATAATTTTAAAATTTTAATGAAGTTTTTTCATGGGACAGCATGATAGTGTTGTCGCATAAAAAAGTAAAAAACACTCGTGTAAGGACAAATTTTAGAAACTCTAATTGAATTCAATTTTTTAAATTATCATAAAAGTGTAAGGCATTAACAATAATAAATATTATAAAATTTTAAAATTTTAATAAAGTATTTTCATGGGACAACATGATAGTGTTGTAGCGTAAAAAGGCAAAAGAAAACTTGTACAAGGAAAATTTTGAAAACTTTAATTGAATTATATTGTCTAAATTATTATAAAAGTGTAAGGCATTAACAACATTAAATGTTATAGAATTTTAAAATTTTAATAAAGTATTTTTATGGGACAACATGATAGCGTTGTAGCGTAAAAAGGCAAAAAAAAACTTGCAAAAGGATAAAATTTTAAAACTCTAATTGAATTCTATTGTCTAAATTATTATAAAAGTGTAAGCATTAACCACATTATATATTATAAAATTTTAATAAAGTATTTTCATGGGACAACATAATAGTGTTGTGGTGTGAAAAGGCAAAACAAACTCGTACAAGGACAAAATTTGAAAACTCTAATTGAAATAAGGGAGAAAATGATGAACATAATACATGATTATAGAAACTTCAGCAATGATCAATATAGTTGAAATTGAAAGCAATAGAGCAGAAATATTAATACTCGAGGAAGAAAATGAACATTTTGCTTATGAGAAGAAGAAAAGTGAAGAAGCAAGAAAAAATCTAAAGTTGAAATTGAAAGATTGAAAGAAAACTTGAAAAGAATGGGAGATGAATTGAAAACAATTATCAATATAGCAATATAGCTGAAATTGCTTTTCTTGATGAGGACAATGAAAAATTGTTTGTTGAGAAGGAAAAATTAGCTTTTGAAAAGGACAAACTAACTGTTGAGAAACAATTAGCAAAAGAAGAAAAAGAAAAACTTGAAATTGAACTATAACATTTGAGAATGAAGATAAAGAAGATGGAAGAAAAAGAAACAAGACATGAATGACAATTTCAAGAAGTATTCAATTAAATGGTAATGGAAAAAGAAGAAAATGAATTATACAGGAGTGACATTTTCAAAGCACATTGTTCAAATATACACCTATCATAGCAGAGATAACATTAGACAACATTTAGAGGTATTACTTATTGCTCATCTAATCACAATTTTTAGAAATTGTTAACGATGCTTTAACATTCTCTTTGGATGCTTAGATTGATGCGCTTATTGGTGGTGTCAATGATCTTGCTTTCTCTAATCCTATTAACCAACTTTGAGTGGTAACCTATGAAAATGATAAAACCATGAAGGTTGGGTTGCTATCTGTGGCAGTTTAACCAACGTTTCACATGAAGTTCATTTTTTTTATTTCCATGTTGTATTGGTAATGATAGGTATGGGATGCAGTAAAAATTGCATACTTTTGAAGGCTATGAGGTCCCAGTTTATTTTGTATGTCCCCATCACAAAGAAAATATACAGGTACATATTATTGGATGTTGTAAACATTAACGCTCTTTGGTTGTGGCTGCTCTGTAATGCTCACATCTATGCTTCTTTACTGCAGTTTATTTTTTCAACAGCATTGGATGGAAGGATAAAATCATGGTTGTATGATAATATAGGATCTAGAGTTGATTATGATGCTCCAGGTGGTTGGTGCACTACAATGGCTTACAGTGTTGATGGTTCAAGGTAGATTTGGCCAATACTTTTTAGTTGTAATCAGATTCTCTGGTCTTCTAATACGTCTGCATTCTCAATACCTTGTTTTCTGATTCTTTGCAGGCCCTTTTCTTACGGATTTAGCAAAAAAGGAGAGGCATACATTGTTGAATGGAATGAAAGTGAAGGAGTTATTAAAAGGACTTATGTAGGATTTTGAAAACGTTCAATGGGTGTTGTGCAATTCGATATGACAAGGAATAGGTTTTTGGCTGCTGGTGATGAGTTTTTTTATTAAGTTTTGGGATATGCATAATACTAATCTTTTGACTATTGTTGATGTGGATGGAGGCCTAGCAGTAAGTTTATTGGTTTGTAATTTTTTTTTTTCTTCAAATTGACCAACATGCTACAACTGAGTTCATTAAGAGGGTACCTTATTGGTTGTTTCTGCAAATGAGAATGGAATCAAGATCTTGGCAAAAACTGATGGTTTGAGGTTGTTGCACATATTTGAGACTCGTTCATTTGATGCTTCTTGGTATTGTAGAGACTGTTGCCGATGTATTCATTCAACAGGCTTTTATCTAGAGTACAGTGGTTTACATTAGTGATTGAATTTGAACTCCGATCCATCCCATTACATATTTTGTGATGCAGGCCATAATAAATGCAATGACCAGTGCAAATATTGCAGCAGCAATTACTATACCAGGAGTAGTGAATGTGAGAATTTCCCATTTTTTCCCAGAAAACCGAATTACTCAACAAATTCTAAAAGGGGGAAAAGCCAACCAATCAATTGCCCTAGATTCTGCAAGCCACAATTCAAATTACATTCAAATCTCGAGATTCAAGGACTCACAGACCCAAGGTAAACTTTCAAGAGGCGACCAAAAACAATTGCATAAAATAAGGAATGTCAAATGCAACTTCTTCTCTCAGAAGAAGCAAAGTGATTGGAATCAGAAAAAATTCGAAAAAAGAAAAGACAATCACTCAAAGAAGCCCACGTCAAATCTTAGCTTCGTTTGGATTGGGCGGGAGCTTTTGTTTGATCCAAAGATGGGCGGAAAGAAGAAAAGACCGCCAATCCCCTAGCCTACAAATTCAGGAAGCTTGGGAGGATGAACGAAAAGGGTAATTCATACGGAAAAAGGGTAATTTAGGTATTAACAAAAAAATACTTAGCTGTCATTATTTGAAAATACAAAATCTACTTAAGTTATACAAAATTAAGTTGAAATTGATGATGCTATACAAAAAATTTTCTTTAATTAATACTCCATTCAAATTAAAATTATAAAATTATGTAATTTAGTTATAATTTTATAATTTAAAATTAGTTAATTAAATTAGGTAATTTACTTATGAGCTAATAGAGTATTAATTAAATTAGGAGGCATAATTTTTGTCATTTTTTTTATATTACCATCTCATTCTGTTATTATGTTTTTAATAAAGTTTAAATTGTCATTGATATATAGGTATTATGGTAAAAATATTTACTTCAATTTTTTTAGATAGCTACTATATGTCAACTTACTGGCCTGTTAAGTACTATTTTAATTTTTTTTAAAATAATTTTAGGTCACATCATTGTGTAAAATATCATATTAACTTATAAATGGCTTTTAGTTTTAAACCTTTCTCCCTGGGAGAGTTTCTATAAAAAGGGCCTTTATGCCCTTTTCGTTTCCCATCTAAACATGTCATACTAGTTGTTGATATGATATAAGGCTTATTTTTCACATTATGTTGATTTTAACTTTGTAAGTGCATTTTAAGAAGTTCTTGACAAACACTATCAAATGAAATTACATATGAGTATATTTTTTCTAATATTTTTTATGGGTGATCTCATGCATAGAAAAAAATTATAATAATATGTTTTTTGCATTTTTACTTAGATTATATAAGCTCAAATTCACATACCTTTAACACTACAGGAAATTTTTCGATGAACTCTATCAAATGAGATTTGATGTCAAAATGGTATTAAATATAAATAACGCGCTTTATAGTGTGTTTGATGTTATTACCTTTGTCAACCAATGACTTATTATTAAGCCTATAAAATTTGGACTTGCAGTTGCCTACTACAAGTATATATAAGTTAGTATCGTATTAAGAATTATATGAAAATATAATTTATAATCATTATGATCTTGAAAGTATGTATTATAACTAAAGCTTCAAATGAGCCTTTTGTTTGATACATATTTTTTTTAATTTATTTTATTTTTTCTTATCCAATATATATTTAAACACATAAGTGTGTGCCTTCTTGCTACTTAGTATAAACTTATATGTTAATTAGTCTAAAGCATTTAAAAATACTTTAATAAAATTTATTTTATTGATTAAAAAAAGTACCATGAGCATTCACCCATCCTATGATGTTTAATTCTATGGTCAAATAAAAAGCAAAAAATGCCTTAAAAAAACCATGCCAACTTGTACTTATGCAAAAGTCCCTTGCTATAATTCCCTTTCAAATTTTGTAACAAAATTAAAAATTTCACATAAGGAAATAAAATTTCATCATTTTAGTGTTTTGGATATTTATTACTTCAAATTGACAAAAAAAAAACACCAGGGTTTTCCATCCCTTCCCGAGTTTAGTTTTAGAAATTTTAAAAAATAAAATTTTCTAACTTGATTGCCACCCCTGTCCTAACACTGGCCATACTTAGCCGCCTAGTTGCAAATGCCAACGCCCCTGTAATTTGAGGGCTTTTTATCCTTATTTCACAATGCCTCAAAACAATAAGAGGTCGCATGCCTCGCCATGGCTAGGCCTCAACTAAATATGGGTGCCAAAGAACCGCAAAGAAGGTTGTGGTGAATAAGGGGAGATTATTATTTTTATTTAATAATGCTTAATGGGCTCTAGGTTAGTTACCAAGGCCCATTTATCCTTCATATCTAATGCAAGGGCTTGCCCAGTTCTAATAGAGGAAGAGGAATGAATTATTCTTTGCCTAATCCCTCTCCTGTAATCCCCACTCCATGTCCCAATGTCGCTTATGCTTCCTTCAAGGCACAACACAAGCTTCTTACATAGGACATTAGAATTTGAGTTCGAGTCAAGCTTGGAGTTTCCTAATTGGGTCTAGCTTAAGCTAAAAGATTTGAGCCCTCGTTTGAGATCGACTCGAGCCAAACCAGGCTAGTACCAACTATGGCAGATTGACGACGCAGAGCAGGCGAGTTTTCCAATCAACCGGGCCAACGGAGGAGATGGCTGATTGTCGTTGAAAATGTGTTATCGGACTCTTTAAGATGAAGGAATTTTCTGTAGAGAAAGTGATACAGGATGGCGATCATGAGTTTTCTCAGTTTAAATTGCCCAGGTGATTTTCCTAGCCAACCAGGTCATAGCATCTCCTAAGTGGAAGAGATTTTTTATGCTCCCACTGACAATCCTATGCACACCGCTTAAGCTAGGCTCATTGTAAATGGAGATCATAACAAACGCTTCCGTCCCATCTGGTCCACCATACTGAATAACTATGCACTGCACATGGGGTGGGGGAGTAAAAGTTTCAGTTGCATATCTTAAAATCAGAATCACCTTGTACAAGCTCTTAGCGATTCCCACTAAACCTGTTTGCCTTCTACATTTGATTACATCCATTATACATAAGCGCACTTTCTTTCGAGATCGGAATACAGGTTATATTTTAACTCTTATCTCCTCCCTTTCTTTTGTAGCTTGAACGGGAGGCACTTCACATATATGAGGCATTTTGGTATATAGAGGCTCCTTATTTGTATGTGCACTAGCTGCAGGAAATGAGGAAATTACTCTACCTCCACTGTCCAGCTCCTCCTATCCTCCACAAGACCCATTTGGATGCCTTCCAGTGTCGACTGAAGTTGCTGAGCTATTGTATCAGCTCCTGTTCTGTATTTTACCCTGCAAATTCGTTCTTGAGCAATGAATAGCTAGAACATAACATGGCATAGGCATTCAATTTAGTTTAACTCTAGCTTCCGTTATATTTTTTTCTTTCTTCTTAAACAATATTTGTTCCTCTATATATATAACTCCATGTGTGTTTGTTCCAGTGCTTCTGATATTACAAGCATGGAGGGTTCCATATTGACAGATACGCTATCCATACAACAAGGAAGTGTTGGGACAGGATCATGGGATTTATTGGTACGCATGCTGCACATCGGTCATATGTATTGACACACATTTATTTAGTGTTTATATTTAGTTAAAAAACGAAAGGGACTTTGCCAAGATTCAAACCATCGCACTTATACGAGCATAAGCAAGATACTAACCATCTAGACTATTCCACAGAGATATTGAAAAGTTTTTTTTTTGTTTCTTAAACTTATACTTCCAACTATGTAAAATTAAAAGAATAATATACACAGTCAAAAATGGGAGTGAAGTGTCTTCAATTTCAGGTATAATTGGCCATAATAGTGTTAAATTTATGTAATGAGCTCCATATAAACATTAGTTTTGTGGCGTGCTTTTTCAAAACAAAATGTAGCTTTATGATATAGCCTAATACACTGGCTGCAAGCTTAGCATTTTCAAATAATAATTGCGTCCATTTCCAAAAGTGTAGGTCCTCTCATTTCTAACATTCTACCATCAACTATCCTTACATATCAAAATTGGTGCAATTATTATACAATTATAAAACGTTATTAGTGTAATCCTTCATTGTCTAGTTTCATTATTTAATTTTTTATGACGTTACTAATTTTATTACTAGTAACTAAATCATGTAAGTTACCTATGATGCTACAACATATGCCATATCATAATAGGCTCTTTTAGAGAAGTGTTATAATGATATTTCTTAGTTTTAATTATTTCAAATATGTATTAGTTAGTTCCGCGCCTGTCTCAATGTACCCAATGTATCATTGGCATGTACTCGTTAGCTATCAATACAACCATAGATAGCAATACCACTTTCCATGATTACAAGTCAAGTGGCTCTGAATTAGATTTACCTTTTACCACAATAGGTTATGGTTCCTACAGGAGCAACCACAACTGCTGTTCCTGTGCAAAAAACTTCATCTGCCTCAATCAATTCTTCAACAGGTACTTGACGTTCTTCAACCTGATCGAATTTAAAAACAATAAAAAAATGATATTCTGCAGTAATCTATATTTCTCACAAGGTATTTAGTATCATTGACTGCTGTCTCGCATGATTCTACAGTTGGCATCCTCATTTGATTGTAGAAAAATAAGTACTACAATGCTATTTTCTTCATCAGGAGCTAGGCACATTTTACCTGATATCCAAAGTCACCTGCTAATTCAATAATGCTTTTGCGTGTGATCCCAGAAAGAATTGTGCCCCCTAAAGCTGGGGTTGAGATTACATTGTTCTGCAGATAGAAAGAAAAATAGACAATCAATAAACATGATGGAGTATTCATCTAGTATAGACTAAGGAAATAATTCCATTTCAGAGATTAATTTATCCTTCTTCCCATATTAAAGAGTCCATTCCTCTTCAAAGAGTAAAAGAATTATATAAATCTTTTTTTCCTTTCATATATCCAGTGACATACAGTTGGAAAAAAATGCTTCGTGATTATGATTATAATTTTATAATTTCAGTTGACACACTCAAAACACAATGTAATCAAAGGCTGCTATTATCCAAAATTTCGTGTATATCAATACTATTTTTATGCAGAATCTTTTTCTTCTCATGTAGACATTGCTATGTCTTCAGGCCACTTATAACTTCTCAAAGGAAAACACCTTTTCAGCAGAAGATCTGCAAAATAAACCACACCTTCACAATGAATATGTTACAAGACGCAGCCTCTTCAAGATTTCTTTTGTTGACACAGTCAAGAAAGAGCACATCAGAGAACCCTCTAGCCTTAGCTCGTAATTGTGCCTTCAGAACCTGCAAAATAAGAAGAGGTAAATTCAAAAGGGTCCAAATATCACCAGCTCTCCACTATAAAACCAAAAACCATTTCTTTTCACCATAAACTCTACTAGTACACTATAGAAAACAACAGTGTAATAATAATAAAAAGAAGCTCGGGATATTTTGCCACTTTAGGTGCAGACATAGGAAATTTTTCAAAGAAAATAGAATCAGACAAACACTGACAGGTGCATAGTTGCTTATTGTTTTGACTCCTCCAGTTCCACCAGGAGTGGCCCGGTGACATTCATCCTCAACGAACAAATTAATGGGTTCCAGGCCCTCCTGCACAGAGACAACCCAACAGTTTACTGCCATATTTAATGAAACCCATTCAATCTCCTTCAATATTAAAAACCCATCTGGCAGCCATCGACCTGAAGCAGAAAACTATTTACCTTGAAATAATTTCCTACTGGTGAAGCGTAGATCAGAAACGTGTACTCAGGTGCCGGAGCCAACCCCAGAACTGGTCCGCTCCCCATCAGCAACGGCCGCACATACAGTGACCCTTTCCCCGGTGGTGGCACCTGGATTAAAATCACCATTAAAATCAAATAGAAAACAAAAGGAATTTTGCAGAGTAGAATTTGTGGGGGTGGGAAAAATCAGATCTTTTCCAACGAGGTAAGCAGATTACCCAGCGCCTGTTGGCGATGACCGTCTGCTTAACGGCGTCGGTGAACTGATCGACGGTGGGTGACGGCATGCAGAGCCTCCGGGCGCCTTCTTGCATACGAAGGGCGTTCTCCTCCGGCCGGAATAGCAGGAGGCCGCCATAGCCGCCGCCTCTCCGGTATGCCTTCAGCCCTTCAAACAGACCCTGTTTATCAAAACAAGTGAGCCAGCATTTCTCAAAATAAGGGTAGTTTTGCCATTTCCTTCTCCTTCTCATAGTGTACAAATTTTTTTATTAGTGTACAAAGATTTGCTATCATTTAGGAGGACCCATTTGATTATTGAATGTTTACATCATGTGGCAAAAAGGGATTAGAATTGTTAAGGTTTTCATTTTTATTATACTTTGCCTAGGTAAGCAAAGGTTTCCTCTTTATTCTAAGTTTTTTTATTTTTATAAGCTGAAACTTATAGCATGAATCCTATTTTTAATCCCTTAATTAGTCATAAAATGCTTAGATATTAAGATGGACTTAGGTCAAAGCTATAAGTACAACATAATAAAAAATGATCAGGTAACAATAATATTTGACCACATGACATAATGCTATGTGGCATTTAGGGTATAAACAATGTAATTACGGATTAGGAAACTTAAAACTGATAGTGAAGCTTCACACCCCGTTCACTATTCTGTGCCACAAAGAATTCAAGCATTTTTTATGTTTCACTTTGATAATAAATAGAGTATAAAGAATGTGATCATTTTTAAGATCGATGGCACATAAGCTAATATCCATTAACATAAATATCACTTACCCTAATATATATCAATCTTGAAAATAAATCCTTCAGCTCATAAGTAAAGTAAAGTCAAGCTTGATCTCGATGAAGCTAAAGTTAAGCTTTGCTAGCGGACAGTCTCGGGGACTCGACCATCGAAGTGTGAACCAGCTAGCCCGGAATATGAGGTAAGAGACAGGACCATCATGGATATACATACTTTCTTTGTTGACAAATACACATGGTGACAGGGAAATTTTTTGTCCTGTCTCTAAAGGATGACGAGTCTGTTATATTCCTTATTTTAGTCAATCTACCCCACAGAAGTTAGCGATAAAACTGTAAACCTTTTTTCATTTTCTTCCTCCTTCCATTCTCTTCCCAACATGCTCTCCATCTATCAATGTCTCCCGGGATAGTCATTGGATTCTAATTTCGTTATGTAGATTGTATATATTTACTGGCTGTATTAAATGGGGTGAACTGACTAAAATAAGGGGTAAAAGTGTTTTCATTCTTATTTTTTTGATAGCTACATTTAAGTCCTAATCTGTCAAAAAATATGATTAGCTTCGCATTTATACCTGCCCGTAGTTGAGCACGCCGGAGGATGGGCTCAGCTCGATGTTCCCGTACCGGCTGATCGTCCCCTCGGAGAACTGCCCGTGGCTGTCGCCGGAGCATCTCATGGTGTACATATAATCGGTCGGCACGAGGCCGAATCCGAGATTGTCCCAGTTCATATCAGCGTACTCTTCGTCCCCCCTGTAATCAATCACCTTATCATCATGCATCACGCAGCAAGAACACAGGACAACTGTTTTGTAGATTCACAAAAGCTAGCAAAGATTCTCACCTGTAAGGCTCCGGTAGAGGAGATGCAGCATGTGACGTGTAGAACGAGTAGCTAATGATCCCCCTCATAAGCTGCTGCGTGCATGCAATGTTTGGGATGCCGGAAAGCTTGCCGGAGACGTGTCTCCGGTTCATGCAGCGGCCAATCATCCCCGACGAAAACATGGGTCGTCTTCCTCCGATGTAAAAACTGGCCAGAGAGACCTGTATCTGACAGCAGTGCAACTTGTTAGAGATGATGAAGAGGACGAGGCATGGAACGGAGGAAGGAAGGCGTTTGATTTGGAGATGACAAAGGAAAAGTAGGACACGCTGAGGAAGTGTTGGGGAAGACAGACAGGGTTGGCTGTTGTGTTTATTTATGGATTGAGACCAGACTGGGCTTGCCCTCAGATCTATTCCGCAGCCTTCCACGCCTCCCCCACGTCAGAGATGATCGATAACGAGTTGGGATTGGAATGGATCTGCAGTTCCAATTTTGCCCACTTTAGGACCCGATTATATGTCGTGGTGATGTTATCGGGTCGGCTTTTGCATCACCCAGTTCGAGTTCATGAGTTGTTTTGTCCGGAGTCCAACTCGGACTTGAACAGCATGCTACTCCAGCTCGACCCGACCCGATTAATATTTTTTTTTGAAAGTTTACTATAGAATATAAGCATAATTATATATGTTTATAGGTTATCTTAAGTGGTTAGCCTGCCATAGGCGAGTTGCGATCAATTGGTGAACTTTCATCGTCAGGGCAAAAATTTATCATAAAAATTAAATTTTATGTGGGTTATGCGCATTAATCTATGCATTGTTGATTGTGGGTGATTGATGGTTAGCAAACCTTCAACAGCCGATATGCTAGTGCGATCTTTAATGTGTTCATTATAAATGGGATTTAAATTTGACAGCTGACGATGTACATTGTGCACGTTAAAGATATAAATCAGGCAAAACTATCTTGTTCATTAAGTGATGTACCTACCCTTAGAGATTCTTAAAATTTTTAAGATGGTTAGCGTGTACATATATCAAAAATTTGGTAAATTTATTCTATTTTCAAGTCGTCTAAGTACCTATCTCTAAGAGCATATTTAACAGGAGATGTTAAATTAAGCCATTAGAGATACTCAATTTTCCCGTGGTAATTTAATAATAAGTGAATTCCAACCATAGATATTAAGCACAATCACTAGAAGCCAAAACATTAAAAATAATTATGAAAATAAAAACAATAATAATAAAGCAAAAGGTATCTCAACATGGGACTTCAAATTTGAAGTCCCTAGTGAAGGAAGCCATTTTCACATAAGAAATAACTCCTGGTAGGAAATAGACTCCAATTTTAACCACCAAAGATGCCAAACCGTTGGAGATGCTCTAAGCTTGGTAATTAGCCTGCCCCAATCAATAAGGGTCTGTATTGGACTAATGAGAGTGACACAAGTAATGGGGTTTCTGTCCATGTACCTTTGATATGAGGTTTGTGGGGCTACAAATATCAGTTGTCTACATTTTTGTTGACATTATCAAACAAGCAATTAAGACATTAGATGTTAAGATGTAGTCTTGTAGAGCATGATACATGGTACTATCCCCCAATCAATTTATTTAAGATTGATACCATTACACGTGCGACTAGGGTCACATCCCTTGCAAAGATCTCTACTTCCTACCACACATCGGGTCAGCCGGGTCTAATTCAATTCGGACAAGGGCATTTTCGTCATTTCAAAGAAGGGGAAAAGGTCCAAGTGCATGCCCCTTGGGTACTAATCCTCTTCCACCGTGTTAGTAGGGAGGAAAAGGCTGAGGATAAAGACAAAGAAGATTCCTAAAACAGACCTTCCAAATGGGGCCTACGTAACGTGAAGTGGGGCGCACATCGTACAGGGTATGGGCTGCCCTCCTGCCTGTGAAGCGTAATCTTGTCTCCCTCGGGCTTCTTCTTACAGGTGTGGAGCTTGCCAACTGCGATTTGTTTTTAAAAATTCGTCTATATTTATGATCTTTTCTTTTTTTTTTTCAAACGAGTCTAGATTGGCTGCGCCGTCATAACGCCTAGAACAAAAAGATGATTTTAAAAAAAAAATATATATATATATATATATATATATATATATATATATATATAAAACTTATTTTAGATGTCAGGTCACACTGTAATAGTTTTAAGAGTTTTTATCATATTACCTGGCTCAATATTTTATAATTTTTAAATTTTAATACTTAATTTTATATGATCTAGTTTAGAACAAATATATCCTTAGGTTAAACTAAATTTATACTTAAATTTTTATCTCATTATTGGTGAAAAATTATTGACGATGATACAAATTTATATGAGCAAAATCAAAACACTCAACATACAGAAAATAAATTACCCACTTAAAAATTATCTATAGAAAGTAAAAAAATTCTCCTTCTCAATCCTGTGTTCCAGATAACAAACCAGAATACAGTCACCTCCCGGTTTTAATCCAAAAACTGGTTCAAAAGGGGTAATCAAAGGAAGCCACTTTAGTGCTCGCTGAATTACAACAAATAGAATGTTCCGGCAATCTAAAAAACTGGGTTGCATTTAGAATGAATTGAAGGACTCTGGAGACTTGCGGCAAATGGGGATTAAATGCTACAAAAAGAAAGGATTTTTTGGAGCACAGCGAATCCGAATGAAATCGGGTAGAGTACATCAACTTTGCATAACTTGTGAGACTTCTGAGAATGCGAAATGAGAGGATGGCTCTCACTAAACGAACCAAAGATCTCACGCTCCTCATGGCCTATGTCCAACATTTAATCCATATCGCATATACGATAACTCGATATGTCAATAAAAAATATTTTTGATAATACAATATGTATTCTTTGAGCCAACAACCTATATATGATATTTGTCATAACGTATTATCGATAACACTATATATTACCATAGCGTATTATCGATAACACGATATGTCACCATAGCGTATTATCGATAACACGATATGCTAACAATACATGCTATTGATAATACAAAATGTTATGATATCCTCTATATCGCATATACGATAATATGATATTCGCCAAAACGTGTTATCGATAACACGATATTTGCTATAGTGTATTATCAATAACATGAGATTCGTCATAGCGTGTTATCGAAAACACAATATCTTGGCATAGTGTGTTATCGATAACACGATATGCCAACAAGACGTGCTATTTATTTTCTTCTATATCGCATATACTATAATATGATATTCGTCATAGCGTGTTATCAATAACACGATATTCACCATAGCGTGTTATCGATAACATGATATACCAACAATACGTGTTATTGATAATACAATATGCTATGATATCCTCTATATTGCATATGCTATAATACGATATTCATCAAAGCGTATTATTGATAATACAATATTTGTTATAGCGTATTATCAATAACACGATATTTGCCATAGCGTGTTATCGATAACACGATATGCTAACAAGATGTGTTATTTATTTTCCTCTATCTCGCATATACGATAACACGATATTTGCTATAGCGTATTATCGATAACACGATATGCCAACAATGCATGTTATTGATAATACAATATGTTATGATATCCTCTTTATCGTATATACGATATTCGCCAAAGCGTGTTATTGATAATACGATATTTGACATAGCGTGTTATTGATAACAGGATATGCCAACAATACATGTTAATGATAATACGATATATCGCATATACTATAATAGGATATTTGTCATAGGGTGTTATCAATAACACGATATTCGTCATAGCGTGTTATTGATAACATGATATTCACGAGTATTTGTTATTTATACAATTATTCATCAAGTCAGGGATAAAAACCTCTGAGATCGTGTACATGCTTACATAAGATGTTCTACATAGTAAAACTTGCATATAAAAAATCATACTAGAGTCTCTCTTTGCACAATAGGGTAGGAGCGTATCATGGCTATTCTACAATGTCCTTCCTTGGCATCTACATCATTCTCCATTCTTATATAGCCATGTTCTCCCTGGATAGCCCCTCAAGATTCATTTTTTAAGTTGCAGTGTCATCTTGATCTCCTTTTGTAATGATAAATAGTTTATGTGGTTAGAAATTTTTGGACCAAAATTAGAGAAGAACGATCGCCAATGAAGTGAAGGAAGCTGACAATCACTGAATAGAAATTGGAATTTGTTGTTGATGAAAATCACGGGGCGAAAATCACAAATCATCTCTGAGCTCCGATCTCCTCTTTGTTTATGCATTGTCATAACTAGTTTACACGATTTTAAACCAAACCTTGTTAAAATGGTATTTTGGTCCATTTTTTTCTAAATATCGTGTAAACCCAAGTTCTATGGAATATTTTTTACAAAATCAAGGAATATGGAATATTTGTATTGTAGGCCAGGTAATATGGAAAAAACTATAGTTTTAAACGTAATCTTGTTAGTCAAAATTATCACTATTATCCTCCACAAAGTCCTCGTTATAATTAAGTCTTGATTGGACAAGACGCACATTTTTTTTTCACATACCCGTTCAACTCTCCATTATTGTGGATTTGATTCTAGTGGGTCACGTCATCATCCAAAGATTTTTGGTGCTTCCAGGTCTAACAAGACATTGGTTTGTATATTGCTTGTGTTTGCCCCTATTTTGGCTATAGGTTTTCTATGTTTTGGTTTGTCTCTGCTTGCATAACAAGCTTTACATCAATTTGGACTTTATACTGGGACTACTTCGGCTCGATTGCCATATCATGGTCAACTTCTATATCACTTGTCCACAACAACTTCCGGCGCTCTTCAATTCGCGCTTCTTCATTTTGGAACAAAGCATTAGTGGGCCGAAGTGATGTTATTTACTTAAGTTGAGCTTTATGCCTATTCGTTCCCTCGTCACAAGTACCAACAGCCACCTAGAGGACGAGGTGGAGCGGAAGCAAGGTGGAATGTTATAACCCGTCCTAGGGGTCGAGTTTACCTTCAAAGTCTAGTTAAATTAAGATTTAGTTATTATTAATAGAAGTAATTTAATATAATTAAAATTGTATTTTTATTGGGCTTGAGATGATATTAGAGGTTTTTTTTTAATTTAAAATTTTATTAGCATTAGGATTAGGCCTATTAATTGCCTATAAATATGTAAAGGCTATGCCCTATTTGATAAGTTTAGAAATCAAAAAGTTAGTTTGTTTTAATTTTATTTGTAATTATTTTCAGTTATCTTTTTTTGTTTTACTTGTGTAGACATCGATCTACATCAATATGATGCTTAGTGCCCTATGTGGATTGGTTACAGAAACTAAAAGAATGTTTTCTCTTTTTTTAAAAAAATTTAAATAACTATTAGAAGAGGGTTTATATAGGTTAAGCTCATTTAGGTTTTGAGAGCCCGATCTCACTTTAAAGTGCATGAGAATCATATATGTGAATTGGTTGAAGGAGTGAATAGTCCCTCATCGCCTAGAAAAAGGTAGTAATGTATGTATATAAGACATAAGTTTAGCCTTTCAAGTTAGGCACTTGGGTCACCCTACTTTTGTGGGAGAGATACATATTGGACCCATGTACCTAGGTGGGCTAACTCACGCGCACCGCCTATGCTGTCAACTCAGATGTGCGACGGGCTGGGTAAACAAGATTATTATTTTGGGCACAAATTCATTTGGTTTTTTCTTTACCCAAAATAGGTCCAGTTTTTGTTTTACCAAAATGTGTCCGTTAATGGACGGACATGTCGGTTTGAATGGGATAAGTTATCTTCAACTAAATTTTTTATAAAACATTGAAAATTATTTTCTGAATCATCATTTACTGGATTTTCTTGTCTATGTCTTATGTGAGAGCAATTCCATAATTTTTTTTCACTGCATGCATTGTGTAAAAGTGCTTTTACAGAGTGTGGTTGATCGTCTTATCCTGGGAGGCACATGCCCAAGTGAATCCTTAGCACCAATTAAAAGGGTGAATTCTGTCTTAAGGTCATAACATTTTTACTTGATTTGATCATCTTTTTTTAGTGAGTTTATTTCATCACAACACTTATGAATGTACAAAAATAACAATCTTACGGCAGAATTCTTATTTTTTTTGTACTTTACTATTGTGTCTAAAATTTTGAAAGTGCGTTCTAAATATTTTGAAACTGACACTATCTTTTGTTTATTGGAAGAGAAATGGCTCAGAGGATACCAATTTGACTTTAGTCATAATTTCCACTCCGGTGAATGCTCCTGTTCAAATAAAAAGGGGAAAACCAGAAAAATCCAGTGGTGTGGATTTCAAAAGATGACAACAGAAGATGTTGTTCTATCTTACCACATTGATTTGGCTTGATTCCTTTAAAAAGAAGTACTTGTTCTCACTAAGGAAAAAAGCGATAACAAAACGGCTTTTGCGGCAGTCGATGCATGGAAATATGCAGATTTTCTATGTCGTTATTATATCCTTAATGGGTTGGATAACATGTTATATAACATATATAGTCCGATGAAAAGTGCTAAGGCACTATGGGAGTCATTGGATAAGAAGTACAAGACACAGGATACTGGAACAAAGAAATTTGTGGTAGGTAAATTCTTGGACTTCAAGATGATGGACTCTAAGACAATAATTAATCAAGTCTAAGAACTCCAAGTTATTCTGCATAATATATATAAAAGGTATAACTTTAAGTGAGTCTTTTCAAGTGGCTGTAATAATAGAAAAATTGCCAACTTCCTGAAAGGACTTTAAGAATTACTTAAAGTATAAACGTTAGGAGATGAACATGGAAGACTTGATAGTAAGGTTGAGAATAGAAGAGGACAACAATGCTTTTGAAAAGAAAACAGGAGGTCATGACATGGAAACCAAAGTCAATATTGTGAAACAATATTATAAAAATAATAATTTCAACAACAAGAAGAGGAAAATTCATGGAGGATAGTCAAATAACAACTCCAACAAAGCTAAATTTAAGGACAAGTACGATGCATGTGACAAGTAAGACCAGACGGCTAAGGATTGTCACAATCGAAAAAAATAAGAGGTTTTTAAGAAGAAAAATACATAAGCCAACGTGACTAAAGACAAAAATCTCTCTAATAATGTAAATGACATCAACATTTTTGTTGTAATTTTTTAAGTGAACATGGTCATTAATGCAAGAGAATTGTAGGTGGACTCCAGTGCCACCCATCATATGTGCTCAAATAGAAAAATATTTTCCACTTATGAACCAGTGGAAAATAGTAAATAACTTTTTATGACAATTCTTCTACCACTAAGGTTGAAGATACAGGAAAAGTGATGCTCAAGATAGCTTTAGGTATAGAACTCACTCTTAATAATGTATTGTATGTGGTAGAAATTTGAAAGAATTTAGTGTCATGATCATTGTTGAGCAAGAATGAGTTCAAATTAGTGTTACTACAAAAAAGTTGATTTTCAACGGCAGTTGTCAACCATCACTAAAAACCACCTTAACCGTCGCTAAAGGTATTAGCAACGATCAAATATTTGTTGCTATCGATTGCATCACAGATAGTATTAGCGATAGCCAATTTGGTTTTCACCGACATACACATTGTTCCTATATGTCACCATTGAGTTTATAGTGACGTTTTATGTGGCTTTAGCTATAGTTTTAACCGTCGCTAATGTATATGTTTTTAGGGATGGCCTTTGGCCACAAAGGCCATCACTGAAACTCAAATTTTAGTGACACCAACTATAGGCCGTCAATTAAACTCTTGGTTTCAACTATTGCCAATACAGCAACAGCGACGGCACAACCATCACTAATGTCAATTTTAAAAAAAAATAGAAAAAATTATTTTTAAAAAAAAATGACATCAGCAACGGCCGTGGTCGCCGTTGTTAAGTTTTAAAAAAAATTAGAAAAAATTGAAAATTTTTTATTAAAAAAAATATTGTGTACTTTTGATTCATCTGCTTCAAGATTTTCATCTCTCACAGATGCACAACTTAAGGAAAAAATTTTAGGCACTAAATTAGCTTAAACAGAAACTAAATTCATTCATAAAAACCATACGTGAAAGCGTACTTTCTGCATCAATAAAGCATCCTCAGAGACATTGGCAGAAATATCGGCCGGCAGCTTTCAGAGCCCGTTTTGTTGTTGTCTTCTTGGCCTTTCCCTTCTTTGTTGTTTTCTACCATCTTCTTTTTGGCGAAGCTGATTGATCATGTCTTCAGCAGCACCAGGCCAGTAGTGATCACCATCAAAATAAGGCAAACGAGCAGCAGTTACCTTCCCCTTACATTCGCCAATTGATACAAAGAAGTGGTCATATAAATTAGTTAGGTCAACGACAATATTTTCCTTGGAAGCTTTCCTAAAAATCTCTTCGCTGCAACTTCTTTCACTATCCTCAACTTCAAAAAAAAAAAAAAAACAACCTCGCGGAGGCTTTGTTTACAGCTTTAATAATAATTTATTCATTTCCCTTAATTTCTTCGTGAGGTCCAGAATTGGGTCCAAAGGGGCTAATTCAAATCTGCATGGTAGAAGGAAGGAGGTGAGACAGAGGCAGGAGGCCCCAAATTGCACAACACCCAAACACAATCCAGCAAAAAAAGTTACATGTGCCTGTTATAAACCAACAGCAGGATCTAGAGATTGGAAAACAAATCTGAAGGGGGGCTGTGGATTGGTAATAAAAAATTGAAAACTTGCAATACAAAAAATTAAATAATGACTTCCACAATCTATGATTCATGCACTGCCACAAACAATTAGGAAAAGTGAAACTTACACAACCAATATAGCACTTTACTGGTGATAAAATTAATGAATGTCAATGAAGGATGGGATCTCTTACCCTATCAAAATGATTAATCTCAAATGAAAGAAACTGGTCTTTGAGCTTCTTGGCTCCCTTGCATTAAGTCCACCATATTTTGGTTTCTGGTTCGCCATAATCCTTTCATCTGTTTTGACAGCACATAGCATCAACCGCAGCAGAGGATCCATAAAAATGAAACAAATAATTCTCTCTTCCAGATGGCCAACTGGTAGCCCCAGAAGCTGCTTGTGTATATAGATTTAGTCACACACTTTGATCACCAAATACCCTCTAATAACTCTGATTGACCATATAAACATTTTCGCTCCCTAATGCCGTATGTCCATACATATTTAAGCCAAACTACCTCGTGTGACAATTCCTATTTGTTTTTTCACACGATATGTCTTTAAATAGATATAAAATCACCTTCTCTTTTTGACATACATAGAGAGCTAGAAACTTTAGAAGCAGGTTCCACTGCTTCCTAAAAGGCAGTCCCTCATTCATAGGAACCTAGGGCATTCGGCAATATTTAAGACTTGCATATTTGGAAATTATAAACTCGATAGTAAATAACTTTTGAAGCAAAATAAATTACATTACTCTAATCCAACTCCAGCATTACCGAAGAACTATTCATTCCTGGTGCCCTTTCAGATGCAATGCTAACGGAGGAAACAGGGCCATCTGGTTGCTGAAGACACAAGATAAAAAATAGCATTTATAAGAAATGATATTCTCTGAAAATAAGCGCTTTTGAAGAGTAAGTCGCGACAAATACAGAAAATTTCACGAGTCTAGGCGAGTACAATCTTCGAATATTCCAACCCACATGTAGAAGTTAGACTGATTAAAAAGAGATTCTGGTGAATCAAATTCTGCTGAATCAGCAGCAGTAAGGTTCTTTAAATCAATGATTTGACAGTTCATCTAGTTGCCGAACAACCAAATCAACTGCTCCCAGTTCATACATAGGATGCTTGCTTGCAACAGTAACACACTTCGTTCGAGCATCATGGCCTGCCTCCAATGTTGAGTTCGAGTTCCCAAATACAATGCACCTTTCAGGTATAAAATTTAATGACTGGGCAGCATATATAAACATCTCTGGATCTGGTTTTCCCCAAATTGCATCTTCCGCAGCTACAATCACATTGAAGTATCCTCTAAATCCAATCTCATCTATTGCTGCTTCTAAATTTTTTCTTGAGCGAGTAGAGACCAAAGCAGTTGGGATCTTATACTTTACCAAAGTCGTAACAAATTCCTGTGATCCAGATCGTAACCTGTAAAATGCACCTAACAGAAAGTTGATCAAATACAGAATATACAGCCAAACCACCCTTAGTTGGGCTAAGGCTGGTTGGGTCTCTCCCGGTTGTGGGAGAGGTCCAAGGATCGAAAAGATTCAATATTTTGCGTGCTGAGAACAAGAAGAAGAAACAATAGAAGTTTTGGGTTATCCCACTCTGCTTACCAAAAAGTGTATTCACAAGCTCTGCAAGTGGTTGAAACCGCAGATGGGAGGGCAGAATACGGTGAAGAAGAAGGAGACGGCGACGAAGAAGAAGATGATGGTTTGGGGCTAAACACGGTAGGAGCTTGTATAAAAATCCAGAGAAGCAAGAGAGGGGGAAGGGCGGTGGAAATTTGTGGCGGGGGAAAGGTGGAAAGACCAGGAGAGGAAAAGGCGCGGGTTGAAGAAATGGATGAAATGAGGGGCAATGGCGGACCGAGAGGGGACAGGGTGACGAAATGAGGATCATCAGCGTCGCAAAATTATTAATCAATACCGACGGCTAAGTATAGCCGCCGCTGTTTCTTAACTACAAGTAGCGGAAATTGGAACTTCGGATCATTAGCGACGACTATCCTTAGCCGTCACAAATAATAATCAATAGCGACGGCTACCAGTTTTAGCTGTTGCAAATAATCAATAATAGTGACAGCTCGACATATTGTTATTGATAGTTTTTTTTTAGTGTGTTTGAATTTGATAAGTTTGTATTGGCTAAAAATGAGATGTATATGGGAAAATGTATCTTAATAAGGGGTTTTTTAAGCTTAATGTATTGACTATTATACCCGTTGCTAATATTAAGAACATTAGTACTTATTCTTCTTATATGATTTAGTTGTGTAATATATAATATAGTAGATTAAGACATTACTCATGATGTTATGCGAAGATTAATTAATATAAAATATATGCCTAAATTTAATATTGACTCTTATTATAAATGTGAAACTTTTGTAAAGTTAAAATTGACAAAAAAATATTCTAAAGCATTGAGATATGTACTGAACCTTTTAAGTTAATTCGCAGTGCTGCTTTGGACTTAAAATTTATTCAAATAAGAGGAGGTAAAAAGTACTTTATTATATATATTAATAATTGTACTCAATATTGTTATATGTACTTGCTGAAAAGTAAGGATGAAGTTATAAACATGTTTGTACTATACAAAACAAAGTTTGAGAATCAACTTGGAAAGAAAATAAAAGTTCTAAGGAACGATAGAGGTGGAGAATATGAATCACCTTTTGGTGAATTTTGTTCATAACATGGTATTATACACTAAACTATAATACTCTGTTCACCTTAGCAAAATAGAGTTATTGAACGAAAAATATAATTTTAAAAGAGATGATGAATGTCATGTTAAGAAATAAAGTTTTGGATTACCCTATAACATGTACGGAGAAGCTTTACTTTCAACAAATTATATTCTCAACAAACTACTTCATAAGAAAACCTTAAAGACACAATATGAATTATGGAAAAGTTGAAAGCTTTCTTATAAATTCTTAAAGGTGTTGGGGTGTTTAACGAAAATGACGATCCCTAATCCCAAGAGGATTAAAATTAAACCAATGTGTTTTCATTTGTTATGCCAATAATAGTAGTCCATATCACTTTCTTGTTCATAAATCTGATATTCCTGATGTAAATGCCAATGTTGTGATTTAATCTAAGAATGCTTTATTTTTTGACATATTTTTTTCATGGAATTCTACACAAGATGAAAATACTCTTAAAAGAACTTTGGATATTACACAGAACAATTATGAAGACTAAGAGAAAGAAGATGAAGAACCTAGACACAACAAATGTGCTAGAATACCAAAATCCTTTCATCTGAATTTTTTGACTTATTTGTTAAAAAATGAACTTCAAAGTTTCAAGGAAATAATGTCTTCTCCTGAAGTACAATATTGGAGAGAGGGTATAATAGTGAAATTGAATCCATTATGCAAAATCATACTTGAGAGCTGGTAGACCTTTCACCAGGAAGTAAACCTCTAGAATACAAGTGGGTATTCAAGAGAAAGATGAAAGCTAATAGATCAATTGAAAAATATAAAGTTGGACTTGTTATCAAATTATATAAGTAAAAAGATGGTAAAAATTACTTTGATACATATTCACCCATCACAAGGATAGTTTCTATTAGAATCTTGAATAAGGAGATATATACATAACCTGAAGGTTTTGTTATACCGGGTTAAGAAAATAAAGTACGTAGACTTGTAAAATTTCTCTATGGGCTTAAACAAGTACCTAAACAGTGACATGAAAAATTTGGAAAAATGATGATGTCAAATGGATTCAAAATCAATGAAAGTAACAAATATGTTTATGTCAAAGAAAAACTTAATGACTATGTTATTATATGTCTATGTGTAAATGATATGCTCATTATTGATAGTAATGATGATATCATTAAAGCTAATAACATGATGTTAAATAAATAATTTGACATTAAAGATATGAGTGCTGCATATGTTATACTAGGGATGAAAAACACTAGAGCATTTGATTGATATGCAGTGTCTCAATCTCATTACATTGAAAAAATCCTTAAATAATTAAATAAAAATTATAATCGTCCAGTGAGAACACTTGTGGATGTGACATTACACTCAAGCAAAAATATTAGTGAGAGTATATCACAACTTCAATATTCACAAATGATTGTCAGTCTCAATTACATAATGAATAGTACTAGATCAAACACAGAATGCTAAGTTAGTAAATTGAGTAGATATAATAGCAACCCAGAGGCAAACCACTGGAATGTTGTAGTGAGGATTCTTAGATATATAAGATATACCTTTAACTATAAACTGCATTATACTATGTATCTAGTAGTACTAGAGGGTTACTGTGATGCAAACTAGATATATAATACAAAAGACTTAAAATACACAAGTGGGTATGTCTTTACTCTTGTAGGTGCAGCAGTGTCTTGAAAATTCTCTAAACAAACGTGCATAGCAAGATCCACAATGGAATCTGAATTTATTGTACTTAATAGAGCAAGTGAAGAGGCTGAGTGGCTTTGTCTATAGCTCCCCATTAGGGTAAATAAAAACTTTTGGTCCATATCTGTGTCCACCCTAAATACAAAAAATTGCATGTTCTATATAAAAACAAAGCTGACACGAACAAACATTCGAACTACGGACGTCCATGAACTCCCTTAGTGGTACATTGGCATCATTCTATTAACGTAAGGATGCTAGCGTCAACAATACTGAAGTTAATATCATTGGACTCATATCAATGAATCATACTAAACAAGGCCCTACATGGGTACTTTCTTGTACTTTTTAAGTGGGACCTACCCATATGACATGCTGCTCAAAGCTATAGCCTATATTACTAACGTTTGATTTATATATTCTTGGGCTCAATACATTTGTTTCATCGAGCCTAAGCAACACAATAAATTTTTAGTACTCCATTTGTACAAAAAAATCTCAAAATTTTAAATATTATACTTAGACCCTCACATTAAAAGTTCTCGGAGAATGGGGTGTTATACTTCTACCATCCTCAAAGCATAAGGACATACTATGTTGCTCATGGACAACAATGCTAAGATGTTCATACCACATGAAGTCTTCCATATAACTAACATCCACACATGCCAACCTTGGGGCGAGGGTGCCCAACTAAATGGCCATTTGATAATTTAAAGAAAATACAAATGCCTCTTTTAGGCACTCACTTTCATTTCGAGATTTGATTTGAAAGCCTTTACCCTTACTCCACCCATACCAAACAAAGTAGAGCTTTTACCTCTACTCCACGTGTAGTTCCTTCATCAGGTTACCACTTTCTATAAAGATTAATTTTGGTCAACATCATACATGCAAACCACTTTTGGGGTTAGCACTACACATGAAAACCATTTTTTGGTTCACACCTCATAATCCATTCTTTTATTATTTATGTTAGTATCTTTTAGTGGAAACTAACTATTCTACTCATTATTGTGATTACTCCATTACCTCATGGGAAACGTTTTTCATGCTCCGCTTTGATAATGAGCCGAGTGTATGGAAAGCATATGAAGTATTCATTTTCAAGATATGTAAGTACCACTTGTGCTAACATGTGCTAGCATATGCATGGTCGATCTCGAAAATAAATAATTCACATGTGTTCCTTATGCTCGGCTCACGATGAGCAAGGAGCATGAAAAACTCTTCCCACCTCATGAGGTTGGGATATCCTTCCCTTCAACTCTTGAAACTAACCACTATTGACTTTGCCGACACCTTATCAACATACCCAGCTCCATGTCGAAGACCTTCAACACGAGCACCGACCACTCTAACCCTTATCGGAATTGTCATGACTTGATTCCAAGAGCCCAAGGCCGCAACAAGGGGGAGTGCAAGTAACATTGTATTGCTCACTTGAGAACAATAATCAATTACTACTAATTATACTTACTTAAATAATCCAAAATCAAGGAAAATAATTCTAGCCACATGATCCATCACATGGAAAGTTATTACAATCCTTCATATAAAATAAAAACAACTAAGAAAAGTCTAATTCTTTAGCAAACCTTTAGGCTTCTACCCTTGTCACAAAAGATAATTATTATTTTACTAACTATCAAAATCTCCTTTCTAAGCATATGCAAATTCGAACACATCTGTGTATACAAGTACATGCGGTAAAGAGGTTCATGCAAAACAAAACCACTCATAAGCTTATGCGGAGTAAGATAACTTATGTACACAATACCACAATTTCATGTTTTTAAAATCACACATTTAGGTAAAAATATTTAAATCAATAGAAAGGAAATGAGTAAGCATTCCGTTGCACATGAGCGCGGACTTTTAAAACAGGCCTTATGTAAATGACAAAGTTGACTGAAATGATGAAATAACTAGAATTGTTTTTGTAATCATACATTTATTCTATCAAATATATGCGGACGGTACATCTTACTCTTTCTAGTTCTCTTGGCTCATTACAACCTTGAATATTTTATTAGCACATGAATGGTCTCCACCGGCTCCATGAAACTAATCACTTGACGTGGCCTCGTCTCTCCTCCCATCATGAAAGTTTCGAAGACATTGTGCAAATATTATTTCTGATAAAAATTGTATATCTTACGAAGGAAAAATACCAAGTGCAAAATTAGCTATCTGGGCGTGCCACAGCACCGTGCTCTAGCGTCACTGGGAACATAGCGGCAGACCATGAACAGCAGCCGGCAGGGCAGGACAATTTTTCATGGTCTAGGTGAATGAAGTGCTAAATTCAGTTGTACCAAATGTATCAAACAGAAACAAGAAAGGTGAGCCTACAATTCCCTCATACCTGCAACCGATAGTTCATTCATTCATTGATGATAACCACACAACCCAATCACTACATAGAGAAGAGCATAAATTCTCTGTACTTAACCATGCATGGTTTTTTTTATATAACTAAAATACACGTTAAGGACTAACAAGTTGACATCGTACAACGGAGGTTATGCAGATGAGAGTACACAAGCATCATGTCCTGCAGTCTCTGACTTCTTGGTTACAAGCAGGACATTAAGTGTCACGGAACCGTGGGTTCCACTGCCTCAAATCATGACCAAATAATATGGGCATCCCATATAAGATGATAGACAGTTGTTGTGCTTAGGCTTTTCACGTGGCACAGTTTGATGATTGTTGTTGCAGAAGCAATTACAACAATACACGATTTACATCTTGGCGAAAAATATGCCTTGATACGGGGCTTAACTCTTTTGACACGAGACTTTAAGCCAGTGAGTAGCATTAGACTGTACCGGTTTAATGTCCAAGAAGTGGTTTTCACGGCATAATAAGAACCATCTGAACGGGTTGGCATTCAAAGAAAATATTGAAGGCTGTGGACCTCAAATGTTTGAGCGCTATTTTAGAAAGAAAAAAAAAACAAGAAGAAAAGAAAGAAATGGGGGAACTATTTCCTGTGAAAAGAACTCATGGTTGCAACATCATTCATCATCTTTATATGGATATTCTTCAGGAACTTGCTTCAAAAGCTTGACTCGAAGTTCGTAGGCATCATCACCTCGAAGCATATCACGCACCCATGTCACTTCAGCTTTCATTGAAACCTGTAAAATATTGCACCTACTTAGCAAAGTGATATTTTATCCTCAAAGATACTGGAAGATAACTGAAATAGTAAAAGTTAATTCAATCTTCAATATTGATCAAATGCAAAAAGGGTACCGATTCAAGCAGCTGTGATTATTAATCTACATCCATCACAACATGAACATCCACATCAAAAAGTTTGTTTCTCTCTGAAATTTTCTACTTGCCAACTTTGAACTTGAATATTAGCAAATTAACAAAAAAGATCAAATGTAGATACCATCTCGAGGGCCCCTCTAATCACTCCACTCAAGATGTTGCAATAGCATAGACCCTGGCATGTATCAGGAAGCTCAACGAAGTCAACAAGGGGGTTATCCTCTAACACAATACTGCAGCTTGTTCCATCAGCGTCCCAATTGGTAACAGAAGCCGTGACCCCTAAGAACATCTTGAAGCCAACCTGTTTGGAGAAATTGTGACACATGTATCACAAACAGAACAGACTAAACAAGACAAGATTGGCTACTCTTCGCACAAAACTGTAAAAAGAGATGACCCTGCATATTTGCATGATTAAATCAACCCAACAACACTTCACAAAGCCCATCACTGTTAATCCTCAATCCCAGCTATTCTACATAAGACTTCAAGAACACATCAATCAGGTAACAGAAGACATTACCCCAAAGTAATCTTGAAATCAACACGTTTGGAGAACTTATAGTGCATTGTATCAGTGTCATCACACATTGAACAGACTAAATTAGACATGATAGGCTACACTCTGCACAAAACTATTCGTAGAGATGATCATACATATTTGCTTGATTAAATCAACCTAACAACACTCCACAAAGTCCACTGTCAATGCTCAACTATAGCTATGCATACATTTCCTGTGTCTGAATCTTATTCTACAGAGTGCATTTAATAGTCTTCAAGAACACATCACCAATCAGGTAAGTATTTAGTATACAAGCATTTAAAACCAAATGCTATCTAATTTATTATTTATCTCAAAATTTATCATGAATTAATTCTTATATATCTATGAAGACCTGCCATGTTCTATTCCACAGAGAAATGGCAGCTTATGCCATATAGGGCTCATATCAAATATCAGCTTAAGGCTTTCAAGCTGTTGTGAGATGGTGCTGGATGCTTGATCTTGAGTACCATAGGTACAACTACGCATAAATCTTATACATTAAGGATAAATTTTTGTTTTATGTTTCGATTGAATCATGGAGAGAAACAGGTTGAGCATTTCAAAAAATTTAAACCAAACTTTCCTCTATGGCTGAGCAAACCTTGAGCTGCATAGACTATTACATTCTGACTAAGCAAAGCTCAACATCACATAGCTAGACTCAATCTCCATTTGGCTACACCTGATGACTGTTAAAGTGAAAGAGGGAGAGGAAACGTAGTGTGTTGGGGGGTAACTCATGAAATCCTTGTCACTAGTAAAAAAAATATGTACAGTCCATTACAGCCCTGGTATCTTTAGGTAGCACACACAGTGTGGCTACGTCTCCTTAGACAGCCTAAACCTCAGCTGAAAATTCATGAAAAGATAGAGGTTAAAAATAAAAAATTATATCTTAGAATACTGCTAGTGCTGCTGGCCCGCCACTCAAATTGATGGTGCAGGCTCCATGTGTGAATGATGATCAATTAGTCTCCCATAAGGGCTTTTATGCCCCTTAACTGATGAAATCCTTGTTACTGGTAAAATATAAGAATAATCCATAATATTCATTCGAGCCCTGGTGTCTTTAGGTAGCATACAGTGTGGCTATGACTCCTTAGACAGCCTAACACTAAAATAAACAGCAAAAAATTCATGAAAAAATAGAGGGTATTAATTCATAGAAAAACTAAATAAAAAACTACAATCTTAGATAGTGCTAGTGCCGCTTGCACCCAGCGACGCCTACATCACGCTCGCATTGATGGCATGGGTCCCATGGGCCCATACCATCAATGCAAGCAACATGTAGGCATTCCTCCGTGCAAGCAGCCTTAGCATTTTCAATAATCTTTTCCAATAATCTAGAACTGCCCTATTTCAAGTGATGAATACTCTACTATTAAACGAATCTGACCAATACCCACACGAGGCAACCTCACCCAAATTGAACTCCTACTCATACAGGTAATAAACCCAAACATTCCACAGCATAACTCTGCCTATTTTTGGTTGGTCCAAACAAGGAGAATCAGTGGTTCGGTAAAATTAGAACTCTTAAGTGGCACCATAGCTATATAGGAAAAAAAACTGATTAAAAAAAAAAAACCCTGAGCTGAATCTGACCAAATTAAGACTAGAAACCACCTTCACCATGTATTTAAATCAAATTTGGAGCTTTTGGCTCCCACCCGGCAAAAATAAAAATAAAAATAAACATGACCACTTTAATCTCTGTAAATGGCCATTCTATTATGCCATGACCTTTCTTACTCATTAAAATTCGTGTATGTTAGAACGTGTTGTGTTTATGTGTTGAAATGTGAGGCAATTGGAGCTAATTTGGTAAGCAAGTGTAAATCTTTATCATGTTCACAGCTAAGCACTATAGCTCATTCGAAGACAACTATAACATTCAATACCCTGACACGCACACAGAAACTTGTAGACACAACAATTTGTTACCATTGAGCAGGAACAACATAAAAGATACTCTCTCTGTCCCATTTTGGAAAGTCAAATTAAGCTATTAATGTGGGACAGAGGGAGTATGTATGTAAATTCATGTTTGCAACTGTACTCCATTCAGATTTGTTACAGTGACAATTTCCAATTTCATCTACTTGCAAATAATTACCATATTAGGTGTATAGAATTTTCAAACGGGAACACAAATTGGAATCAGTTGACAGACCTTTGCAATAACCTCAGCAGTCTCTTTGAAGTCGACACAACGTGATACATTCGACTTCGCCAAAAATTCATCAATCAGTCGAATTCCAATGTTGTAGCCCCTATAGAAACACAACTATAAATCATCATTACTTCTCTTATAAATGGCATTAACCCATTTATGATAATAACAGTGGACAAGTATTTTTTGTCTTCACGACACAACAGGCATGCAGAAAATACAGTGCCAAAATCATAGATTAACAATGGTACCAACAGTATTTTTTAAAGGAAAAATACACATAAAAGGCACAGAAAGGAAAGCTCCACATCAGAAATGAAAATTCCTAGACAATCTGTGGGTATGAAAACTATAAGTTATCTGGACAAATGAAAGAACATTTGAAGAAGAAAACATTATTCTCAAAAATATATATTGTTAGAAGTGTTGCTTCTCCGATATAATGTCAATCATGCAGTATCTGCAGCCAGGAAAAAGAAAACAGACTTTGATGCATAAGTCATAAAGGTTGATAATTGTTTCTTGTCAATGGGTTATTTCTATAAAGTGGAACAAGTTAGTCAACTAATCATTTTCACCAATAGATGAATCACTGATTTTTGTGTTTAATGGTTTAGCAAGGCAAGGTCACGTCAAAGCATCAGATTTTACACTAGATTTGCATAAAGTTCCATGCGGCGAAATAAGAACACAATACAACATTCCAATCCACGCGTCGTCCTCAATAAGAAAAGCATGAAGAAACGCATAAAAGACTATTTTCCAGCCAACTGCACCTACAAAGTGCTCATTCACTCAGTGAACGAAATCAATATTTCATATATCAGAGACTCAAATTAACTGTAATAGCATTAGTTATACAAGTCATCATCTTCCAGGTTTTGAATATGTTCTAAATTATTATAAAGGAAACAACTGCAAAGGTTTAATTGTGAATCCCATGCTTCCAATAATTTTTGTTTCTGTTTGCTGATGTTCCCTGCTTCCAACAAATAATTCTGTCAAACATCTTAGTGAAATTAAATGAGAAAACTAATCTTCATCCCTTATTTTTCACAAACTAGTTTCTTTAAAAAATACATCAGGGGCATTAAGAGGCTGTTTGAAAACCCTTTTGAAAAGGAAAGGAAAGGCACTAAAGTGCCTTTGCCCTCCACCTCTCTCCACAAGGAGGGTTGGAGGAGAAGGAGAATCTCCTCCATGATGTGATGTTTTGCACTCGTGGGGGAAATCCCTTTCTCTTTCAAAGGGGATGCCAAACAACCCCTAAATAAACAAATTAAACTAAATTTCAAATACTATTTTTGCATAGACACAAAATAAAAAAAATAATAGAAAAGCAAACTTTTTATTTGCATCTCAAAGCAATTACATTTGGTCGAGCTGCTTGTTAACTTCATCAACTTCCTCAAGATCCGTTATCAGCTGTCTTACAATTGCTCCATAGGTGAGCGTGAACAGCTCCGCATTCTATGCCACCCGCATTAGAGGTTACGAAAAATAAAATAACTGGAAATTATTAATTTGTTCAAGAAAGGAAGAACAAAAATTTGATTAATTCTGACAACTTACCACTCGCTCAACATTAGCAAAGACTGCATCTCCGGACTTTGGAGCCAGAGGGGCCATGAAGAATGGAATGAAAAGATCAGTAGAAACCTAGAATTTCCGGACTTGGTTGGAGAGGTAGGCAAAACAACAATAGAAATTCTATGCTAAAATTTGCTGATGGAGATTGTCAGTGGAGATTGCAGGTCATCCGCTGTAAATTTCCAAATTGTCTTTCCTTCATTGATACAAACAATGTTGCTTCATTAGTAAGTAACCTATCGTATTTTTGAAGGTTAAAATGGAACCAATTTTTGCAATTCCCCAATTTCAGAGATCTATGAATGATGCATCTAAGACCAACTCATAGTTTGTAACTCACCATGTGGGGAAAATTAATAATAATAATAATAATAATAAAAATAAAACTACTCCATATTCACATTTAATTATGTAAAAAAGATCCACAACATACTTTATAACAACAAATTGATTGATAAACTAATCCTAGGACAACCGTTGGAGGATAAAGTAGCAAAAAATGGAAATGCGAATCGTGAAAATCATTAGAACAAAGAAATAAACGAATTTCAGTCACATTTGTTGCACATTTACCTTAGGGATTAAAATGTTATTTTTTTTTTTTATGAGAGAGCAATATGGAGTATGTCACAAACATCATAATCTTAAAAGAAATGTCATGGAAGCTTTATTCCAACAAGCACCCATATCACGCTTATGGTAGTATAATATTACTATCAGATATTTGTGAAACTTCTACTTGTTTCATTCAGTTCCAAAAAAGAACCAAAAAACATTTGGCAGAGGGGTTGGCCCGACCAGCCGTCCTCCGGCCAGATCCGAGGCGAACACAGGAAGAAAAAGAGAGCAAGAGAGAGAGGAACAGAGGGTACCCAGTGGAAGGTCAGATCGGCGGCGGCGGGAAACGTAACCGGCGAAACGGAGGGAGAACGCGTCGGGAGGAGAAATGGCCGAGGATGACACAGAATGACTTTGAGTCCCGGCCTTCTTGTCCCCCACATTTAAGACCGAAGAGGACACTGCTAGCCTAGACTTTAAACCAGGCCCATTATGAGGCCCTTCGGCAAGCAGCCCATTTGTCGTTTGGGGAAGGATAATTTCTTAAATGAGAGGAGGAATTTATCCATGCCCGATAAACCCTTTCCTTGAAAGTAAAGTTTTTAAAATATTTAATTTGTTTATCAATCTATTATTATTAATAACAAAATAATAATATTACTCTTAGGGTTCACACATTTTAAATTAAGTTTAGATTTTTGTTTTTCATCCAAAATAACTTGATACATCGGTTGGGTTCACCGATCTCCCTTGGATTTAATTTTTTAATTTTTAAAAATGGTGATTGCTACTCTCAAACAACTATCGTCCTAGTTGCAACGAAAATAGGCCACTGATCCTATTGTAACAAGGCCAACTACAACTAGGTTCGCTGAGGAATGGAAAGGAGGGGAAGATGCAGAATGACAAGTATTTTAAATTTGAAATGAAATGAGAAGTAGTATTTTTTTTTGTGTCAGGATTACTAAGTTAACTCTTTTACCTTTTTTTTTGGCTTCTTGGTTTGTGTCACGGGCGTGAAGCTGAGCTTAACGTTTATACATGTGATAGTCTAACTATCTAGCGCAACCAACAGCCTATACCCTTATTTCACCCAGGTCTTTGCCTGTATAACACAAGCACAACATAGGAAAACAATAAGAAAAAAGGAGGACTACCTCCAAAACCTTTATTCAGCACTGCAGTTTATCATACCAAGGCCCTTACATTGTCCACAAACTCATCCCCTCTCAGCTATCTTGTTGAACAATCCCGCCTCTAGCTGAGTCTACTCCCAAGCCTTAATGAGATGTTGAGTATAGTCCACCCCTTGGCTAAGTCACACCACTGCAGCTCCTCCAAGTCGTCAACAAAGTATTTGTTGCCCAACAATCCACCATAACTATTGGCAAAGCTCTCAATCCGCCCATGCAGAATTTCTGAGTTCTTTGAATGCGTGAATTATCATGCCCAAGCCGTCATGACGCCCCTTATTTGGGGAAGGGGTTGGAAAGCCTAGTCCTACTAGTACAAGCCTGCCCCTTTGTTATAAATTCCCACTTCCTTACCCCATTACAAAATAGGAAAGCAACCAATACAATTGCCCAAAACCATTTCTAAAGAGTCCTAACTCAGCTAGAAATCTAGTTGAGTCCTCCTTCTAGTGTCTCACCTCATCTAGCGTTCCTCGAGACTCCTCTTCCAGGTAGAAGTCCTCAACTTACATGTCATTCGCCTAGAAAGAGTCCTAGTTGTACCCACTTCTTGCGAAGAGTCCTTTTTCTGCTAGAATTCGACCGCCTTGAGCAATTCGACTTGCATACAACTCCTTGTCCGGGCTTCCTACTTGCCTTAGGCCTCCAAGGCAACTCTTAGTCACACTAGGAAACATGAGAATGAATCACCAACTATATCTAGTGTCTCTCCTACTTCAAGTAAGAGTTGTCTATGAGAGTCGTGACCTACCTAGGAACCGTCCTAGGTGATGGTACCCAACCCGCCATCATGTCCTACTCCAAGTAGGACTTGTATATGAGTCTACCAACCCTCCAACGCTGTTGTTCCTCAACTATCCTTTGGTTGTCCGCTTTCCAAGCTGAAACTCGTCCACCCCTTAGCCTGTTCAGCAGTTAGGGGTCTAACAAGCCTCCCCCACTTAAATCCTTCAACGCCCTCGTTGAAGCCTCTGATTTCTGAGGTGCACCGATTAAATATCTTAAGCTTTCGGCCTTGTTGAGCCTGTCAAACAATTAGACAACACTTCCTATCACACCATGACCAAGTCTGAATCTCCTCTGGCAAAAGTCTGCTTTAGCTTGAGTTTGTTTTTTAGCAGCACCCATTGCCTCCAACTTTGTTGTACCCTACGCCAACAAGGTACTTACTTAGCTGACCGCTTAGCCAAGTCATGATCTTCCTAGCCAAAGGTTGCCTTCACCCAGATTTGGACGACTCTAGCCTTACCTCTATCCTACAAACTGCTCCATCAGTCCACTGCCTTAGCAACTTTAAACAGCCAAGGTTTGGGGAGTCTGCCCCCCTCCTCCACTCTAGTACTCAATGACCCGATGTTGCCCCCTTGGACAGGGACTTTACCAACTGAATGTTCTCAATTTGCTATAAAAGACTCATATGTGCTAGCTCCTCATGATTGGATTCATCCTTATCCTCCTCAACGATAAGTGCATTCAACCTTTCTTGTCAGGCATTCTTTTGCACAGTACAACCCATTGCATATGAAACAACTACTACCTTTATTTGGCCGACCTGACTGCTCGTTGCCCTTGTCCTTGCCAACATTGCCACCCCTGTTGTCCTCCTTGTCAGATAACTTCTTTTCCCCATCCTTCTTCCCTTACCCAAAGGAAGTTTGCTTGAAATCCGCTAAGTTGTCCGCCGCTGCATTCACTATGGGAAGAACCTCCACTTCCCTCTGTCTCAGCTCATTCTGAGCCTATGTTTGCAAGCCCGACATGAAGTAAAAGAGCTTGTTATCCTCCATCATGTTCGTCACTCCTAAAATGAGTAATTGAAATTCCTTAACATAGTCACAGACTGCCCCATATGTTTGAAGTTCTTCAAAGCCTCCCAGGCTATTCAAGACACGTTTTTGGGAAGAAACTCAGCCTATAATCCTTCTTGAACATGCACCACGTCCCTATCCTTGGCTGACCAGCATCTGTATCATCCTCTAACCATGTCTGCCACCATAGCATTGCATCTCCCTCATGATACATTATTGTCATCTCTCCTCCTCTGGGATTTACCAATGAGAAATAACTCTCTATGTCCCAAGGGAATTTGCTGATCTCCTTGGTTCCTTGTATCCCTGAGTATACATTTGGTTCAGACACCTTAGCCTTCATCACCGTCTGCTGAGATGAGGACTCGCTCTCATCTCGAGATGGAGTGTTGATGACTACCCTCTTCAACACTGCCACTTCATCCATCAACTCTTTGATATTCGCCACTGCATCCTCAACTTGCTACACACGTTGCCTGAGGAAATCCATTGTCGCAACCACATCAACCACAAATGCAGTGAGATGGATTGCCCCTTCAGTCGTACTGCCCTTCTGAGACTTGTCAAGGTGTGTAACGACCCTGAATTTCCAGTACGTTTTCTAATACGTTAATTTTGGGGTTTGTAGCATTATTTTAATTAGTTATAGTTTGTTACATATTTAATCATATTAGATTATGATAGAGTGCGGAAAAGTGAGTGCAACGGCTTTGGAAGCACTCGATTCAGACACCGGGGCCGAAAGTTATGGCCTCGGGAAATGTGCCATATAGGTGGGACCCACATTGAAGTGCGGGATAACCTACTCATGTAGGGTCTAGTTTTGTAGGGCTCGTCGATACAAGCCCAACGGTGTCAAGAACGCGTAAATCGGAGTCCGAGAGATAAAGATATACGCATTTAAAGTTTTTGGATTTTTTTTAAAAAAATAATAAAAATAATAATATTAAAATGAAAGGCTGACGCAAGCGACTCGTCAGCCGGCGCCGTGTGGACTGGGCCCGCAGGACCGCGGGCCGGGCGCACGACACGCGAGGGCCCGCGTGGCGGGTCCGCGTCTCGCGGGGCTGGGCCCGCAACGATGCACTGCGCGTCGTCGCGCTGAACGGTGCGACGGGGCCCGGGCGGCGCATGAAACGCGTACTCGACATGAGTCGCACGCATGTCACGTCCGTATAACGCGCAACCAGAGCGCGATGTGGCGCGCGTGGGTCCCACTCGCGTGCACCTTTAAATAGTGCATTCGGCCCCATTTTTTTTCCAGTTTTCCACTTCTGAACCCGTTTTTCCTCCGTTCTTAACCATTTTAAGTCCGAATCAAGTGGTTCAAAAGGCATTTCCTACTGAATTCAACGTTTTGGACGCTGTGGTAGGGTCGGTTTCTTTATTCGGGGCCTCTACAGTTACGAATTTGTAACCAAGGGTTAAGGTAGGGGACTTTAAACTCTAAACATGTGCTTAGTATAACTTCTTTACGCATGATTTAACATGATTAAGCTTAAGTGATTGATTTATGTGAGACATGTTATGTGATGAACTGTTTTAGCATGAATATTGCTATGATTTGAACGATGTGATGATTAATTCATGGGCTTAAGAACCCAGAATAATCATAGAGTGATGATGCCCACCGAGAAAAATAATCGGCAAGTGGCGCGTATAGGGTAGAGCATCGTGGGAAAGCTCTGTCCCTAAGTGGCCCTCGTTTGCCCCATGAGCGCCGAGGGTAGGCCGTAGGGTGTCGCGGCTTGTGGATTTGTTTTGATTTGGAATCGCGGTGTTTTCTACATAATTTATCGTGATAAAGATTTCTAAAGAAAATGTTGTAGGGTTTTCAAAGAGATTTCTGCTTAGCATTTCTGTTAGATTTTAAATTAACCTGCTGAGTATTTTAAAATACTCACCCATCCCCAGATTTTGCAGGTAATGCAGCGAGGGCGGAAGTGAAGAAAGAATAGTCTCTCAGATATTTTATCTGCTCTCTAATTTTGGAAAATATGTAAATATTTATATTACTGCAGTTTAAGGGCATGATGTGCCCGAAGACTTGTAAGGCTTGTAAAACTTCAACTCCACGAATCTAAGTCCATGGTTGTGTGAAATATGTTTTTAAGCACATGTATATTATTTTGTTGTGCTATGACTCCGTGATATGCCTATGATTAATATAAGACATATCTGACTGTGATCTGCATTGACGGCTGTCGTGTTCGGACGCACGAGTGTTGAACATTATGACGGTATATATAAAAAAAAAGAAAAAAGAAAAAAAAGGGACAGTCGTCACAAGGTGAGGTGCGAGTTCAAGTAGGGACACTTGCTAGTCGAAGATAGCCAAATGTTCCTGAATACTACGTAGGGAGGTTCGCACTTCATCCAACATCCCATTTACTGTAGCCATTGCATCCACCTTGGCCTCGAGCTCATTAATACGAGTCATCATTGAGCACACCATGAGCAATTCTCAGTTTCAGCAACTTGCCAAGTCTATCACCACTTTTCGGGTGATCTCAGCTAAGTTCATATAGAGCTTTCACCAAGTTCATATAGAGCTTTCACCTCCTTCAGGTATCTCGACAATAAAACCAACTATCACAAACGTGAAGCTGGGCCTAGCATTAGCACACACGATGGTCTAGCTGTCAGGTGCAACTAGTAGCCTATCCCCCTATTTCCCCTAGGCCTTTGCCCGTCCAACACAAGCACAACGCAGGAAACGATAAGGAGAAAGGAGGACCGCCGACAAAACCATTATTCAACATTGCAGTTTACAATAATAAAGCCCCTACCTTGTTCCCAAACCCATCCCCTATCAGCTATCTTACTTAAGTCCTGCCCCTGGCTCAGTCCACTCCCAAGCCTTTCTGAAATGTCAAGTATGGTCTTTCTTCACACCACTCCAGCTCCTCCATGTTGTCATTAGAATGCGTACTGCTTTGCAGATTTTTGATGAATGCATGAATTATGATGCTCATCCTGCCATGACACCCCTGATATAGGGAAGGGGTTGGGAAGCCTAGTCCTACTTGTACTAGTATCATGACCTGAACCTGGAGAACGGTCCAAAGACCATCCACACCATTGGAGTGCACCTAAACTTGAGTTGTGACAAGATAATAAAATATTCTGCAAGGGATAAAGAATTGAAATTAAAACTTGAATAACCTTCCTACTAACTTTTATTGAAACAAAATCAATTGAGTTTCACCGAATGGGTGTTCATCTTCAACTAGAATCTGATTACTAATGCTCATAAGAAAATAATCAAACTAATCCTAATTCTCTGATCATCCCTGTGAACGATATCTCTCTATCCTTTCTTGGCATTCCTATGCATCCAAATCAGCAAATAAACCTGCGCACAAAAATGTGCCTAATGGAATGGACATTACACCCATGAGCTAAAAGCTCTGTGATCATGCATCAAATAGAACATGTATTGTAATTTAGCAATCATCGATCATACAAAAATAAGGATTTAATACTTAAATCTCAGCATGATATATCTAAACATGGCCATCATATATGCATCACACTTTAACTCAACATTTACATGATGATTCATCATGTCATACGTTTACATAATTACCATATGCATCATATATCATAATACACACATAATTCATTCCTTATATCACCTAGAGAATTAGCTATGTGATCTGTGAGTTGCATTGGTGCAAGAGCACCGAGAGTGGTCATACGCGTGCACTCGATATGACTCATAAAAACCGGGAGGGAATTGCCAAAGGTTGGGGTCCACTCTCATTCCTATGTGGCACCTGGGTAATCTTATTATCTTGATCCTAGAGTTAAGTCACTCAGCCCAGACCTTAACTACACTTGTCAACCTCTCACTCTTAGGTTGGTTCTTAATTCCTGATCTACCTTTTATGCAAGATATTCCTCTCACGTGCCCATAAAAGAGAAAAAAACATATTCTATACAGTTCAACCCATGAATAAAAAAACTCTTATGATTCACCAATCAGATTGAATAATAAATACATAAGTTCATAAAATAAGAATTGAAATATCCACCTATGTAATCTATTCAATTCATTAACCTAACAGGACATAAGCATGCACTATCTATCCATAATCAGTATACAAACCAAATTATCACAACTTGCATATAGTGGCATGTATATATAACAAAACATCTGCATTTCCATCTCAGATATAACCTGTGAAGGACAACTATACCAACACTTCAAATCATAGTGTAGGAAGCATATTCTACATGTGCAAGTGTGTGCAGAACATTAAACTGGGTTCGGTATGGGTCTAAACCAGACCCAGAACCCATTATTGTTAAGAGAGGCATGGGGGAGAGAATTTCCTCATCTTTCCCCAGCCCTAATCACAGCGGGAGAAGGGAGGACTCTTTCCTCTCCCAACAAGCTCTCCCCTCTCACCACACGTCCCACACTCCCATCTCAGCACGTCTCTCTTCTCTCCCTTCTTTATATAACGGTTTTAGATCCTCCCTCTCACCCCATCTTTGTTCCCTTCCTTGTATTTCTGCGAGCAACAGCGTGTGGAAACCTCTGGTAGCCGGCGGTGGCTTTGGGGGTGAAAATAGAACGGTGAAAGGGCTTGGCTGCAAGGGGGAGACGAAAAAGGTAGTTCCTTTGGATTAATTTCAGTACCCCTTTTTCCTTAGACCGATCCCCTCTTTCCTCCCAATTTGAACCCACTATTCACAATAGGTTTCTGGGCAAGAGAAATGCCCAGAACCACATCTTCTCTTCCTATGCTTTAGTTTATTGAAACCCATGTTTTTCCCAGCCACTAATTAGAGGTTTGATTTGAATTTTTTTATGTTGGGATTTAGAGAGGAGCAGTAGCTTTTGGTGTTCGGCATTGGAGTAGGCCTAGGTGAGGACCCTCACGTAAAACATAAATTATTTTCTTAGCATGGAACATTCATATATATATATATATATATATGAAGTTGATTGAGTATACAAGTTATGTCCAAAACTATTTAATATGTGCTCTATTCATAATTGTTTTATTTCCTAATATGTTCAATGTTGTCTAATGCACGTCTTGTTCATGTTTTAATATGTTCAGCAATGAATGTGGTTGGATTATATATGTATGTCTGACTTGGAAGATTTATACATATGCGAGTTGAATGGAAATCTGCTCGAGATTGCCTAATGAATGTTTGTAGGTCATACTGAGATGTTCCTAATGGATGACCCAAATATTATAAAATGTGCTCCACTAAAGTAATTAAAGATGAGTTATGTGGCAATATCTTTAGTTGTGGATCGACTGGAATAAGGTAATGCTATAGTAAATGATATGGATATAGATATGTTTTAAAATTAGTCAAAATCATGTGTTAATGGCTAGTTTTAATAAGTTGTCCACCTTAAAATGAACTTCATCCTTGAAGTTCAACTCACACTCCCAAAGAGTTGAGGGTACTTCTCCTTAGATGGCATCATTCAAATTTTTTGCTTTCTCCATTGTGATTGCTTGTACTTGGCCTTGCACAATATTCCTTTATTGTCCTTGATATGGCTTCTGTGGTGTATCTCTCCTTGGCGCCTGAGGTGGCTTTGATGTCTCATTTGCATTTCCAAGACAATCTTTCTGAAGGTGACCGGGCTCCCTGCACTTGTAACACACTTTCTACCCTGCCAAGCAAGGTCTTTCCCCATGGTTTTTATGACATTTTGGGCAAATATGTTGGCTTCTTTGATGAGTCCTTGTAAAATTGTTGTTGTTGTTTCCACTTCCTCGCTTATTATTGTTACCACCTCTCTTCATGTTGTCATTAGTCTTTTGTTACTGCTTCCTGGTGTTGTGTTGATCATCATCTCTACCCCTCTTGACTTGTTCTCTCTTCTTGGTGAAGTCTGCATTTTCTTTCTCCACCATGGTAGCATTGTCTACCACATCAGCTAGATTTGGATGAAACACACCTACTAATTTCCCCCTAATAGTCGGCTTTAGACCCCACATGAAGTCTCTTGCTTGTTCTGCTACTGTAGAATTTGAGTTTGCAAACTACTCCAGTTCAAGAAACTTTGCTTAATACTCTACCACCATCATACTCCCCTGACTAAGGTTGAGAAATTGCTTCTTTAGGTCATGTCGCACTATTTCAGAGAAAAATTTATTGATGAATAAAACTAGAAACTCTTCCCAACTGATGTCATCCCGATTTGCAAATTTCAGTTGCCTAGTGGAGTCCTACCAAACTTCAACTTCCACCTCCAGCATGAAAGTAGCAAACTGTCTTATGCTACTCAGTGCATCTCATAACCCTAAAGATTTTCTCCATCTAACGCCGCCACATGTCCGCTTCCAAGGACTTTGGCTCTCCCTTGAAGCTAGGAGGACCATACTTCTTGAATTTTTCCATGGTAGGATTCGCGTCATTTGCTCCCCGCCTTTCAGGTTGTGCACTTGGTTGCCCTTATTGTTGTTGGACTTGAGCCTGGACTATATTCACCAGTCCTTCTACCGTGGCCCTCATCTAGTCCAATTGATTGCTCATCATAGCTAGGGCTACATCTTAGGTAGGGTGGTGTCGAGTAATGCAGTACCCGATCCTACCCGAGATAGAACCCATGATTCTTATACCCGACCCTACCTGAGATAGAACCCGCAATATCAATATCCAACCCGACTCGAGATAAAACCCCGGTCAAATTAATTTTTTACTAAACCTAACAATTCAAATAACAAATCTACTATCACATAGCACCATTAAACCTTTTACTTATAAAAAAAATAAGGATTACTGCTTATAATAAATTATTATTCATTGATAACTATTGTATCAGACATATTAGAAATTCATATGGAGTTAGCCACATCAAGATGGCCAATCCAAAACAATTAGAGTAATGAGATTAGGATTAATATTAGGGTTGCTTTGAAAACCCGGACTTGAACCGATCCGGATGGAACGACCCGAAATTGACCCGGATTGGGTCGGGTCGGGTCCAAGAAAAAAAAACCCGAGTAAATCTCGGGTCGGGTCAGGTCCGGTATGTAAAAATCCAAGAACTGACCCGAACTGCCCAAGTTTCTAATTAACTTATAAAATTATATTTAACCTTAGTTATATGAATTTTTATAATTTTTTATAGATAAAATCAATTTATTATATGGTAAATTAGATTAAAATATTGGAACCAACCCGACCCAAGATACAATCTTGGTTCCTATTTCGATTCTCGGGTTTTTCGGGTCTTATTTCGGGTTGACTCAGGTCCAAAGATTTTCAATTCTTATCTCGGGTCGGGTCCTGCAAAACCCGACCTAACCCGACCCAAGAAGTAGCCCTAGTTAATATAGTGATGTATAATGTTAGGTTGGGTTCTCGGGTTTTTTTCTGTTAAATCCAACCCAACCCGAAAAGGATGCATTTTTTTTTAAAACTCTACCCGCTTCGAGATAGTACCCAACCCGCCCCAAACCCTGTCAATTTTGGGTCGGTTCCACCCGGATCGGGTCGGGTCCAGGTTGTTTGTGTAGACCTAATCATAACGTTCCTAGTGTGGCGTGCGGTCTCCCATCCTCTGCCATCACTAATCTACAAACAAATTAACGCTATCTAAATTTACAAAAAATTAACGCATCACAAACAAAAAAATCACACAATAGCATTCTAATTATCCCACACATGCCTAAATTATTTCCTAACATTTTAGCCATAATGTAAGTATGGATTATGGGCAAGTGAATTCAATTACTTCTATTTTTATTGGAGAATCAATTCAAAGCTACTATGTGTTCTTGAATAATTTTTTGAATGCTTAAAATTTTGTTTTATATATTCAAATCAACGCTTGGTAATTTCAGTGTAGAATGGACACACCATTTTTCTTAGGGAAAAAAATCTAAAATGTCTCACCATGTTGTGAGCCCACCCACGTGGTCATGTTATAGGTCCATCATTATAGGCCACGCGTTTTATAGGTTTCGTGTGTTGTGACTATCCAATTATAGGCCCCACATGTTGTGGCCCATGACTTCACTAAAGACGGAACTCTTTGAGGGACAGTGCTCCCCAATGTTTTTCAAAAGATCTCTTTGCCTTTATATGCATTGTTGGTTGTTTTGCTCTTTTTATTCACTTTTTTCAACTCAATTCTATTGGATGTTCTCCCTCCATCCTAAATCAATAACTCTATTAATTTGGTAAATAAAATTAATCTATATTAATAACTTCATTTTGTTCAATATAAGAGGTTAGGTACTTAATAAAGAGTATCATATGTTTATTTTCACTTCTTTTATAAGTGGATTTCATTATTAAATAAAAAATATTATTTTTTAAATATAATTATTAATATTAATGAGATGGACAATTTATTTTTCCTTTCCATTTTGTTTTGGTTAATGACTTGATGCAACTTTATATTCCCTCTATCCAAAATTAGCTCCATTTAGCAAAAAAAATTGTTAAATTTAAGTTGTTACATACTTAAAAAAGAGTACCAAAGCTTATTTTTCATTCCCTTAGATGTGGGTTTCATAGTTCAATAAAAATTACTATTTTTCTAAATATAGCTATTAATATATGACGGAAAGAGCATATAAGGGCATGATGGTCAACTAAAAGTAGGAATGATAATTTACATTAATATGTAAAAAATTTAGTCACTTCCACCCGTGTGAGTTTCTGCCCTTCACCATTTTGTAAGTTATTGTCATATGAGTGCATATTGTGTGTCTATTTTATTGTGGACCTACTATGTGGGACAATGTCCACCATGTTCTATTATGTTATTGAGGTTTACGTGTTATAAGCCATAGGGTTGTTTGCAGCTAGGCATGGATGCCGATAAAGAGTTGTCTCCCAGATCAATAGACTTTATCCAGCTAGTGAGTAGTGAGGAGAAGGCGGTGGCCGGCCGACAGCGGGTAGGAGGCAGCACTAACTAGGCATTGATTAGTTAATCAAGATTTTAAAATACTAGATTTAGAAAATATGATACATTTCATAATATAATCCAAACTCCTAAATTTGAACTGCTAGATTTAAAAATACTTTGACTCAAATCCTGTATTGTTAGAATCCCTAGATATGAGCTGCTAAATTTTAAAATAATTAACTTTTAAACAAAATTTATCTATAATTTTTAAATGTGACAAATCCATAATTTATTAGAGTAATAATAACAAACACGTTATTAGCACATAAAATAATAAAAATATTATTATAAAATAAACTTTTTTAATAAAAAAGTTACATACAATGAAGCACGAGACCCTCAAATTAATCAATGCAAGACTCAATTTATAAGCACATCCTCATAAACTTATTCCATCTCTCTATGCACATTACTTATTTGGAGCTAAAAGTACCAGCCAAATTTCCATGCTTGGATTATGTTTTAAGTATTGTTCCTTAAATTAACTATTTTAAGTATTGTTCCTTAAATTAACTCTAATAAAAGACATGTATTATTGTTATACTATATAATATGGTCCTAGCATATTATGTCAAAAATATCTTTAACATTAACTAATATATAAAACAAAAAGTTGTTGCGTTAGGTTTCAGCTGAATCTCGCATTGCAACTAAGTTAGGATTCAACATGGAAGATTTTTGTAGACTCAGGATGCTTAAACCTATCCAGGCCTACACTAACCAAGCTGCATAGCTCTAGCAAAGTATATAAAACCAATTGAGAAACTCATTAAAAAAATACAATATACAATGCTGAAGTGCCTCAACCAACATCTCTTTGTGAGATACGAAAGTCAATTTGTCAAGATAAAAGATAACAAAAGCAAAAGAAAACTCACAACAAATTTGTCTCAAAAATTAAGCTCAGCCCCTTCATTCATTTCTCAACAGTTTTTTCCATATAGATACAGAAAATTGTTACTACTCAACATATCACTGAAATTTCTGTTGTCCAAATTCCATATAACTTTCCCAACCACTTAAATAACCAACTAAATATAGGGCAAATTTGTAGAATCGAGGTAAACTAAGTGTTTCTCTCTCAATAATTTCTGTCGTGCAAAATATCCATTAGCACGAGAGACCATATAATCATTTGTTAGATCATTATTCTATGTGTGTATACTATTTAAGACTCCAAATCAACATATTTCTAGTGTTTGTCAATAATGTTAAGGAAATATGCAACAGAGATAGTAGATTAAACGGTTAATGAAAATAACTGCTTCAAATATATTGGTGCATATTAAATGGTAGATTCATAACTTTTCTCCACTAAGTTGTTGAGCTTCTCACCTTGTGCTAGAACACTATCAACCATCTTATACTGCATCCAATAATTTGAAGGAAAACTACATCAGTGAAGCAATATCACCATCAACCAGTAAGTACTTTTGGAAACATAACACATTCAAACTATATTTGCTCTTCAGTTGTTTGAATTCCTCATAACAAAGATTTTAGACTGATAGGAATTAGGAAATAGGGAGTAGAAAGAGTTTCTAGTAAGGAGTTTTGTAATTTTCATAGTGTAACTATTACAATTTACTTAAGGATTAAGGTGTACTTATGTTTATTAAAAATATTAGCCTCCTTTCTACGTCTCCTCCCCCTCCCTTTGTCCCTCATTCTCTCCTCACATCCCTGCTTCCTCATGTTTCTCCCTCCACTCTATCCTTGTTTCCCCTCTCGTCTCCTTCTCCAAAAATCGCATGCCGCTTTTGTCATAGCTGCACAGCCCACTGACAAGCGCACAATTATGGCTACTGGAACTCGCAGCAATAGGAGATGATTGGAGGCTCTAAGCCAATTTCTCCATGCTTTGGTTGATGATAGACAACTATAGATTTCCAACTAAAGTTGGCATTCCTAGAAATTTCATCATGCCGTCAGACATATCCGCTCACATATGCACCGAAATGCAATAGGTTAACCAAACAAAATAACAAATGGGTGGATCAAACCAAAAGGCATGAGGAATGCCGAGATGAATAAATAATAATACCCAAAGAAGAAAAATCTCTAGATAACAAAGCTAACAGCCCAAACCCACAAGAACCCCCATAAGGAAATATATTAACAAAAATAATAATAAAGAAAAGACAAAAATGACCACTACCATTTGATATTTTCATCCAATTTTGAGGAGAATGACTTTGAAAAATTCAATGTTTCCTCTCATTACCTGTGGCATAAGTATTAAAACGAATTCTCATTACCACCCCTGCCAATGGTTTCCATTTTGTGAATTGAATCAACCAATCTATTTCATTACTCCATGAATGAAAATATATCCATTTGTTGCGTATGTGAAGAACCTATTTTGAAACAATTTTGAGAAATCACATTGGAAGAATAGATGATTTCAAAACCCAATGCTATGTCAACATAAAACACAGTAAGGTGCTGAAAGTTCAATTTCGGACCATAAACCATGTGGATTTCAATTTCAAACTATGAAGAGCCGATGGGCAGACATGACTGACAATTCAATTTGTAGGATTGCTTTTCAATTGGAAACTCATTTATCCAACTATATGTTGTGCCCGATATGGGCACAATCGGTACATAGGAGTTCTATGCAGGGAAAGGGAATGAAGTAGGAAGAAATGGGAAAAATAAACTGGAGTTCTATTAGCATGCCGAACCAAGGAGATCGAGAGATGACCCTTTATGGGGAGTCGTGCCCTCCCACATTGAGAATTGTACTATTAGTGGGCCCGGCTATCCCGTGGTCCACTAGCGCACCTATCACAGTTTCATAACTAACTACAAATGTCAATCAGCTACTAACATAAGAGAAACTAGCCTAATATATTGAAATAAGATAATAATGTACTGAAATAAAGATAAGTGATGCATCAGGTGCACGTGCACAACACTCCACCACGCTTTCGTAAATGCCTTATCCTCAAGGCGACCAAGATGGGTATCAAGACATAAACTCATCCTCGGACATCCATGTAGCATCCTCAAGTGACTGTCCCTACCAAAAAACCAAAACCTCAGTAATAATGCAACCAGAGTGGCAGACACGATGCTTATCGAGCATCGCGGCAGGAACTAGGGCGGAGGAAACAATTGGGCCCAACAAGGGAGGTGGTGGAACATCAGTGGCCAAAGACGTGTCACCTATGCAACGGCACAACCTGGAGACATGAAAGATAGGGTGGACCATCGAACCCGAAGGCAGAGCCAGGTGGTAAGCTACCAGACCAATATGCTCCTCTACAGCATAGGGCCCATGGAAACGAGGGGCGAGCTTGGCGTGCTCGGGCTGAAACAGGAAGACCTGGCACTGAGGAAGAACAGAGACATAAACCAAGTCACCTACCATGAACTCCCGATCAATGTGATGACCATCATAGATCTGCTTCATCATGTTCTGAGCCGAAGACAAGTTCTCCTTAAGCTGTCGAAGAACCTCGTCCCATGTCTGGAGCATATAATCGACCTCAGCCACTGACGAGCGATGGGGAACATATGATAACACTGTCAGGGGCGGCCTACCATAAAACACCTCAAAAGGAGTGAAATCAGCATGAGTGTGGTAAGCAGTGTTATAAGACCACTCCGCCGATGGAAGAAGCTGAAGCCATCGGCAGGGCTGAGACATAGTGAAACAACGTAGGTACTGCTCTAAACATTTGTTCACTCCCTCTGTCTGACCATCCATTTGAGGGTGATAAGTGGTGCTCATGTGTAGAGAGGTGCCCTGTAAAGTGAAGAACTCCTGCCAAAACTGAGATGTGAAAACCTGGTCGCGATCAAATACAATATGCGAGGCATACCGTATAATTTGGCAACCTCCCAAACATAGAGTTCTACCGCTGACTTGGCGGTGAAGGGGTGTGACAGCCTGTCCACCACCACCATAATCACTGACTTGCCCTGTACCAAGGGCAGGGCCTCCACGAAGTCCATAGAAACGTCCTCCCACACCTTATCTGGAATAGGCAAGGGCTGAAGCAAACCTGCAGGCGACGCCGTGGCAGCCTTAGCTCGCTGACAGACATCACAAGTGGCCACATACGCAATAACAGCCCGGCAAATTCTCTGCCACAGAAAGCTCTGACTGACCCGCTTAAAGGTGTGGAGTTCACCCTCATGACTGGCTAGGGGAGTGTCATGGAAGTGGGAGATGATACGCCGACGAAGATTAGCGACATCGGGGACCCATAGGCGGTCCTTCCAAAAGAGAAGGGCATCCTTCAATGCAAAGAATGGCTGAGCCTCTGGGTCAGTCTGGAGGGAAGTAATCAAGGTGCAAGTCGGGGAGTCATCCTGATACACATGTTTTAACTCAGCAAGGAAGGGACAAGCCGGACTAGAAAGAGCCAAACACGAACCTGGCGAGGAACGATGACAAAAGGGCATCGACCACGGTGTTGTTTGATCCTTTCTTGTACACGACCTCATAATCATAGCCAAGAAGCTTGCTAACCCACCGCTGCTGTGATGGAGTGGACACCCGCTGTTCGAGGAAATACTTGAGGGGTTGGTGGTCAGTGCGAATTAGGAACCGGCGGCCAAGCAAATAAGGCCCCCACTTGCCGATCGTGAGGATGATGGCTAGTATCTCTTTCTCATACACGGACAAGGACAGGGAGCGACCAGCCAAAGCTTTGCTGAAATAAGCAATGAGGCGTTCCTCCTGTAGTAGCACCACCCCCAGGACAGCATCAGACGCATCTGTCTCCACCACAAAGGGCCAGTTGAAATCAGGAAGGATCAGAATAGGGGTGGATGCCATAGCCCTCTTCAGTTCGACAAAGGCCGCTTGGGTAGCCTCGGACCAGCGGAATGCCCCCTTCTTCAATAGCTCAGTAAGGGGGCGAGTAATCTCGCCATAGTGGTTAATGAACCTCCGATATTAGCAAGTGAGGCTGAGAAAGCCCCAAAGTTCCCTGATTCAAGTAGGGGCTGGCTAGGATAGTATGGCAGCCACCTTTGAGGGGTCAGTGGCAACGCTGTCACGAGAGATGATATGACCCAAATATTCCACCTGTGGGCTGCTAAACGAACGCTTAAGAAATAAAGAATTATCTTTCAGAATAGCAAAGACAGACCTGAGATGCCACAAGTGTTCCCCCCATAACAAGGATATCGTCGAAGAAAACCAAGATAAAGCGGCAGAGGAAGGGCCGAAAGAGATCATTCATGAGGCTCTGAAATGTGGGAGGGGTGTTTGTCAGGCCGAATGGCATGACAAGGAACTCGAAGTGTCCATCATGAGTCCAGAAGGCAGTCTTATGCACATCGGCGGGCTGCACCATTATCTGATGGTAACCCAACCGGAGGTCAAGTTTGTTGAAGACAGTAGCTCTAGCCAGCTCATCCAGAAGCTCCTCAACCATCGGTATAGGGTATTTATCCTGAACTGTGATAGCATTCAAGGCCCGGTAGTCAACACAGAAGCGCCAAGTACCATCCTTCTTGTGAACTAGCAACACTGGGGAAGAGAAGGAGCTCATGCTATGGCAAATGATACCGGAGTGAAGCATGTCAGCAACAAGACGTTCTATTTATGCCTTCTGAATGTACGGGTAGCGGTATGGTCGGACATTGGCCGGAGAGGCCCCTGGAAGGATAGGAATATAGTGATCATGAGGCCGCACCGGAGGAAGGCCATGCGGTTCAGTAAACACCGCACTATGCTCCGCCAATAAGTCAAGGAGATCCTATGACAACTCATCTTGAAGGACTTCAACCATTGTCCACTGCTGAAGGAGGAGCCCCTGGGAAGCAAACCGAAATAAGGAACCCGTCGGTTGAGTAGAAAGGAGGGTGCCCGGCTGAGACCCCTGGAGTCAAACCCGTTGTCCTTGAACCTCAAAATCCATCACCATGTCCTTAAAGTTTCATAACATGTCCCCAAGCTCTTGGAGCCATTGCACCCCTAACACCATGTCCGCCCCCTTCGTAGGTAGCAGAAAGAGGTCAGTAATGAATGTGTGGCCCTGAATGGAGAGCGCTACCTAGGCATAGACCCCTAAGCTCCGGAGGTGCTTTCTATCGCAAATCAGCAAGTCAAAGGGCTTCGAATCAGACACAAAGCAACCTAGCCATTGGGCTACTTTGTCGTTAATGAAGTTGTGGGTTGACCCACTGTCAATAAAAATGGCCACTTGCTGCCACTTGAGGTGGCCTTGTACTTGCAACGTGCATGGAGTGAATGCCCCTGAGAAGGCATGGATAGAAATCTCCAGCAGCATGTCATCATAGTGCAACGAGTCAGACCTGTCCGCTACCTCCCTCTCCTCATCAATCTCCTCCACTAAAAGACTACCCTTGACGAAACAACGGTGCCCTGGAATGAACTTTTCATCGTAGTGAAAGCAAAGCCCCTTCAACCGACGTTCCTCCATCTGGGTCGGAGTGAGCCGGTGAATAATTGGGCCGGCCTGAGAGGGTTGCTGGCCAGAGCAGCCAGCAACTAAGCTGCTGGCCAGGGTGGCAAGAGGGGATGCACTTGCAACAGCCTTAGGAAAAGTCCCGAGCCGGCCTCCACGTCTCTATCTAGCCAGTTTCTCTTCTTCAATGCGTGTGTGGCACACAACATCCCGTATGCTGGAATAAGGAAAATGATGCATCTACTCAGAAATCTCTAGTTTGAGCCCCCTCTTGAACGTGCCCACCAAGGCTACCACTGGCCAGTCAGGGAGGCGGTTGGCCACCTTCATGAACTCCGTATAATAAGCCCGGATGGTAGAGGTCTGTCGTAGAGAGGATAGTATCTCGTTGAAGTCTTGGAACTCATTTAGGCCAAACTGGATGCACAACTCGTCAGAGAAGGCGGTCCAAGTGGGGTAGCGCACCTCCTTCTCAAAACTCTGGAACCATACCGAAGTGTCCCCGTCTAGATGGAAGGCCGCTATGCGTAGTCTTTCAGCCTCCGAATGTATTCCCTGGTAGGCAAAGAACTTCTCCGCCTTGTACAGCTATTCCACTGGGTCGTCGTCCCCATTGTAATGTGGGAACTGTAGCCGGGCCAAATGAGGTCCAGCCCCTCGCAGGGTGCTCCACGGGGTCTTGGGTACTACTCCCAGTCATCCTCCATCTCCTGGAACAAGTTTCGAGGAGGCGGCATCATTGGGGCATTTTTCCGAACACTTAGTGTGCCTCGCGTATCCTAGGACTGGCGCCTCCCATCCATGGCCTAATCGACTGTGCCAAAGTGCATAGTGTGGTGGGGAAAGCTCATATCTCAGTTCGCCGGTGCCGGAAGGTCAAAGCGGTGCAATTCGGGAGCCTGGGACGGACCCCCCTTCTCCATGGACATAGTTGGCGGCTTGGACAAAAGGGGTGCTGAGCGCTCTGCTTGGAGTTGAGCCACGGCCAAGCCCAGAGCATCGACCTTGGCTACACCCACGCTCAAGGTTCTAATCTCCGCCATGATTTGCGTCAGAGTAAGCTTGCTGCTGGGTTCTGGCACTGTCTTTGGATTGTTCGCAGAGGCGAGAGCCTCCTTCTCAGGCTGAACTTCCGGGGCCACGGCAGCTTGTTTGCCTTGTGCCATGACTGGGGATCGTAAAAGTTCTGATACCAATGTTGTGCCCGATGTGGGCACAATAGGTACATAGGAGTTTTACACAGGAAAAGAGAAAGAAGTAGGAAGAAAGAGGAGAAATAAACTAGAGTTCTATTAACATGCCGAACCAAGGAGGGAGACCACCCTTTATGGGGAGTCGTGCCCTCCCACATTGAGAATTGTGCCGCTAGTGGGCCCGGCTATCCCGTGGTCCACTAGCGCGCCTATCACAGTTTCATAACTAAATACAAATGTCAATTAGCTACTAACATAAGGAAAACTAGCCTAATGTACCAAAATAAGATAATAATGTACTAAAATAAAGATAAGTGATGAATCAGGTGCACGTGCACAATATTATATAATTAAATATAGTAAATTCCAGTTCATGATTGAAAACTAAAGCAAACTGCAAATTAGAGGAGATAAAAGTTCATACCTCATAAATTTTGATCAACTTATCAATTCAACTAGGATAGATGAAGGAAGTTACATACATAAAGGCTTGTAGGAGTTTAAATTACAGATTTACCTAACACTTAATACTGTCTTATGCCATCTCTCGGTCAGTGATCAATTTGTACATTCATTATTTAGTTCTGATCAGAAACACACAGTAAGAGCATTTCCCCTTCCATATTGCCAAATCAAAATCATTGAACTAAATAATTTCTCCACACCTAACGTCTAGTTAGTTACATAACATTAAAGTAATTCTGTTAAACAAAAGTTTTCTATAATTTCCTACGTCACATCTTGGACACTATTTAATATCCCTACTCACAATGCATTGCCACTTCACCGTTATGCCCATAATATTTTGATTATTGTCACCAGCAACATATATAGATGCTGCTCCACCATTTCCTTCCATACATGATTTACAATTTTTATTTATTTAAAAACAAAAGACAAACTACAAGATATATTAAATATGATAACTAAAATGCTGTTTAGAAAACTAAAAATGTACAAAATGTTGTCTAGAAAACTAAAAAACGTGGAGTTGGAGAAGGTGAAGCTCCCTATGAGCAGAGGTTGGTGGAGGGGGTAGGGGATGCCGGTGGGCAAAGGGGTGGAAGGGCAAAGTTCCTTGTGAGCAGAGGATGGCAGAGAGCGGAAGGGTAAAGCTAGCAATGAGAAGAGGATGGCGGAGGGGGTAGGGGTGAGGATGGCTAAGCAGGAGATAACGGTAAGGAGAGGGGCATATGGCAGAGGGGCAAGGAGGGTAGATATGGCGGAGGGCAGAAGAGAGGGCTGTCAGAGGGATAGAGGAGAGGGATTAGAGGTACCTCGAAGAGGAGACCCAGTTTCTTCTCCGGGAGAGGTCAAGCTTCCTCTATCAAGTCTCTGCCTTTGGTCTGGTCTCCCTTTTCCTTGCCCGAAGCTTGCTCTAGCCAGAAAAGATTGAGAGGCCACGTCAATGACGAATAATTTTATGGTTCCCCTCTCAGCCCAACATAAGGTACACAAGGAGCTATTGATGTTTTAAATTGACAATGCACATATTAATATACATTAGCATCAATACCCTACTGTGTACTAACGTGCACACCATCAATCTTATGGATGAAATGCTCCCATAACTCATTGTTATAGGGAAGCATGAAAAACACTTCCCTTTTAATGAGCTTAGTGTAAGCTATGCACGGGAATCATTCCTCCACGATATTGACAACGCAATATGCACGGGAATCGTTCCTCCATGATATTAATGGCGCAATACATTATATCAACAACTCCTATGAAGGGTTGTTAATGGGTAATTATTTATTTGTGGGCGGGTAATTGATAAATAGGTGACGACTAAAATAAGTGGGTAATTTTACCAGCCCATTTACTATGCAGGTAGGGTCTGGGTAACCTCTTATCCATAGAAGATAACCAAATAGAGAACAAAGAGATCAATAATTATGATATAGTTGTTAATTTGATTGTGCAATTTGTAAGAAAGGAAGACATTTTATTTACAATATTTTGGGTTACATAAACTTATGGATACTTGTACTTTAAAAGAAATTATGTTTTTATATATTAGTTATAATTTTTATTTTCTTGTACTTTTCATATTTTCCTATATTTTTTATATTTTTTCAATACGTTTGCCATAGTCATACTATTGTCATACCCATACTTTGTCACTTAGCTACCGCCACTTGCCGCTTGCCATATGCAGTGCAACAATGTGTGGGCCCCATGTGTTCGGGACCTAAATATGCTTCTAAGGTGGGGCATAAGTAGATTGGAGCATAGTAGTCAAAGGAGGTCACCTAGCAAAGAATTGGAAATTTTTCACATGCATGACTACCTTGGCTAAAATAGTCTAGGCGATCTTTTTGTCATACAAGTTCGTTATTTACACCACGCTTTTCATGAATTGAGATTTCCCAAGCAAAGGATATTAGATTAAGTATACTACATGTATAAAGCTTTTAATGAATAAACTTTTGATGGTGTTAACTTATTGTGAGGGTCCGCCACAAGTTCAGCCAGAAAAGGTAGGAGATACACATTAAACGGATAAAATTAGGACTTCAAACCTTTAACGCATTTCAGTTACGGAGGCCATCTGATTACATTTATCTCATTAGTTACATTTTTCTAAAGGTAATCCGTAATTGTCATAAAGGCATATTAAAGAATAAAAAAGTTACTGATAATTAAAATTATACTCTCCCTGTCCTATATTAATTTATGTAGTTAGATACTTCAAAAAAGAGCTTAGAATCTATTTTCAATTCTCTTAGTCGCACTGTCCACTATTGAATAAAAATAGAACTATTAATATATATAGGACAGAGAGGGAGAGAGTGCTATATAATTGAGAATATGTGGTTTCTAGACGCCTAATCGCCTTGACAACTATGGCTATGAAGAGGGATGGAGCAAATCTTTCCACCCTGTCCCTGTAATCAAGGAGTATCATTGGGTGAAATGTGTTTCTATTGTGATGGTTATAAATATGCTCATCAATTTATATAAGATTGATAACAAGATACAGCGTTGAACCTTCCGGATATTAATTAATGCTATCTATTCATTCACGTCAAACAGATCACATGAGCAGCATAGCAACAAGCCTCAACCCAATGAAAATCCCTTTAGCTATGGGATACATAACCCTTTATTCTTTGAATATATTCTCACCAGACCATTCAACGCAAACAAGTAATTAATTTGAGGCACACTAAAGCAGAGACGCTGCAAATTGTGGGGATGGCAGTGGTGAATTAGGGTTTTCGTTGAGGGGGTCGAGGAACTGTAGAAGGGCGTGGACGCCGCACACATAGACGTGGCCCGGCAAGGCAACGATGCACCGGTCGTACTTGTGCAGGAACCGGGGGTAGTCGGTGAAGTAGCAGCCCTTGGTCAGGCACTGCTCCACTGATTTCAAATTATCAATGGAGAACCACTGGAAAGGATACCTTCTCACCCATGAAGGTACATCTCGGTACAGATCGTTGTATATGCTTACCAAGTCCACCCCAGGGCCGTCCGCCGGAGGGATCCCCTGCTCCGAGGGGGTGAAAGCGGTCTGCGCCGCTGAGGTTGCCACCGCCGACAGGATCACAAGCAGTGTGGAAAGAGCTTTTAGGCCGGCCATCTCTACTTCTTGGTTGAAATGGATGCGGGTTTGATCTGTATGTTTGTGTGTGTGTTTGAAAGAGTGATCAGGTTTTATAGGGCTTTGCTTGGACAAAGATTATTACTTTTGAACTGTTTTTGTTGTGGAACTGACCGGAGCACTTATTTCTTGAGGGGGAGCAGGCGTTTCCGTTTGTTCCTTCATTTAATTCCTTTAAAACAAAAACTTCACTGCATTTAGACTCCACGTTACCAAACTGATTTTGCAATGTATGCACACTGAAGATGCAAGCAAAATAAAAGAGAACGTTTTTGTTTCTGATATACTATACTCCCTCGGTCTTAAAAAATAGTTTTTATTAAACAGTGAAACCCACATATAAGAGAAGAGGAAATAAGTTTATAATACTCTTTTTAAGTATTCAATCAATTAAATTGAACAAAATGAAACTATTAATATATAGAATAATTTATTTTATCAAATAGAGCTATTATTTTAGATGTGGAGAGTATGATACTTTTGCACATTCGGACATCTATTAACATTTACTGATAGATAACATATGGTCCACTGGCACAGTACAATGAGCCATAAAGGTATCTGTGGATCTCTTTTGGGGATGTAGCTTATGATAATATTCCTCCTTAGTGCCAACTTTTCATGCAGATCGTCATGGAGGAGCCAAGATTGAAGGGGTAGGGTGGAAGAAAACTTAGGGGGTCCTCGTGATCCCACCTAAGTAAAAGAAAAATGAGGCTACATGTGATCTCCACATGAAAATATAACAAACTTTGGCCAGGGAGCCATGGCCACCCCTAGGACCCCGGGCTCCGTCCCTACAAATGGTGGTGTTGATTTTCGTCCAACAATCTAAACTTGTGATTGTGCAAAAATTACTTTTCAGTGATGACAGAATTTTGTAGCCAATAGTATTTCTTTTTTATTTTAAAAAATTAGACTTTTTGGTTCATATAAATTGTAAAAAGTAATAAGTGTTTTTTTCCTAGTTTATTTTTTTTTGCAACAAAATATTTCCTCACAATATTAAATAACTTTTCATTTTAAATATTTATTTTTTTGACAAATCTCATGCTAAGTATTACTTTTAGAACAAACTAGCATCTGATCTTGTCAACAGGCTTTATTTGAAGCAAGGTACCAAATGTTTGTCCAATTCATTTAATGTTTACATGAATTTAATTTCAGGACAAAATTTACCCTCCTTCCTTCCTTAAGATTACCCATCTTACTTTCATTTCACAACCTCTTCTTCATATCCACCTTTCCCCGGCGCACCTCCCTTCACTGACTAAAATGACGACAATGACCATGAGGAAGCTGGTCGTCAAGGTTTGTGAAATCTGCAACCTCCTCCCCAAGTATAGCCACAACACCTACAGCCCCTACGCCATCCTCGACTTCAATGGCCAGCACCACCTCACCTGCATCGTCCCCTCCAACCTTAACCCCATCTCGAACGAGCCCCTCAAGTTCCTCCTCAACGATGAAGCTGTTGTCGCACCCCTACCCATCCTCGACGCTGGCATCCTCAAGGTGGAGGTTGTCCATGACTGCCACGCTGTTGCCACATGTCGGAACAACTTCCTTGGTCGAGTCTGCATCGGGTCCTCCCAATTCGTGTGCCAAGGCAAGGAGGCCCTCATCTACTTCCCGCTTGAGTGCCACAACTTCTTTAGCTGGGTCCGCGGGGAGATTGGGTTGCAGATCTACTATGTCGACGAGGTTGCAGGCGCTATTAACTTGGCCCTGCCGACCGATGCTCCCGATCTGACCCCAGCTCCACCCAAACTGGCTGAACAACAACCAGATGCGGTCGAGAATCGAGACCCTCCTAAAGATCCGCCACTTCCATGGGCTGCAGAGGAATCTCCGCCAACGCCTACATGACCGTGTTTGGCCGCAGGTAAAGAGTACTCCTTGGATAGTAAATATTTACTTGATAGTAATATAAATATTACTCCATTTGTATATAACATAAAGAGTAATTTACTCTCTTTGTGTATAACAAATAGAGTAAATATTTACTCTTCTTCCTTGCTTAGTTGTTGGTTATGGAAATTGTGGCGAAGGAGGTGGAGAGGGCATTCTTGGCAGACAAGGTGGATGCGCTCGAGCATTGAATGGTGGAGTCAGGCTAGAAGACAGATCTACAGCGGAGCCTGCTGGAGTTGGAGTAGCTGGTGCTGTTGGTGGAGAACGCATAGTTGGGGTTATGAGCGGAGATCAGAAGGATGAAGGGTGAGAGCTGCGGAGGAGGCAGTGTTCATGTGGCAGAGGGTGATAGAGCTAACAAGGTGCATGGTGAAGATGAGGGATGACCATTGAGTGTGTTTACTGGGTCGGAATATTGAGAACTTGCAGTTACAAATTAGAGAAGTAGCTGATGATGTGGGAGGTCTGCCACCAGGTGTAGCAGTTGAAGCTCAAGAAAAATTAAGGATGGGTTCAATATTGGGTGTGAGAAGGAGGGCGGTTGAGGGTATTTTTATCTTAATGTAAATTTTAGAGTTAATGGCAAGTTACTAAATTTTTTTATAGTTAACGTCTAAAACCCCTTATTTTTATCAAAAAGTACATTTGTAACAAAAAATATTATTAATATATTATCTAAATCATTTTTATTTTCAAATAATTTTTTATGATGTATTTAGCTTTCATCGCAAGTAACTATTTTTTTACTAAATTAGCTTATTTTAAATAAACAAATAGGATACTTACAAGAGGAAGTCTGCAACTGTGACGACTTTTGATTACGTCACAAAAACATATGTGCAAGGAATTTTCATGCTTTTGCGACGATTTTGCTGGTCGCTCTATTTGAGCCTAAGTCCCTCCACCCCTAACTCACAGTGTAACATGAATCCCATCTTTGCCTTTTCATGTGACAGATCATGACTAATTAAGCCAATAATCTCATAAGGTTAAACCCATAATCTGCAAGGATGCTATTTGGGAACCATGGAATGTCCTTTCTCTACCAAAATAATAGCAATGTATATGTTTGTTTTTGCTAATATCGATGTTTTTTTTTACTGTGAGCAAAATATGATTGTTGTACTTATGAAAAATCTATTGGGATTTGTGAGAAACACACTCCCTCCATACATTAGTTTTATAAATAAATTAAATTTATTTTACTTCGAAAAATCAAATATAGTCATTAATTTAATTTTTGTGCGAAGTTACAGATTAAGATGCGTACATAAGCCATATCACGGTTTGTAAATTGGAAAAGAAAATGGCAATCACGTCTTTTGGCCTGCTTCCGCTTGTCTAAGAGGTTTTATCCATATTGATGAGGATGTTTGGGGGATTTTATCAACATTGGTCAAGTCTAATGAGGGAAGTTACAAATGTAAGGCGTTCAAGCTCCAAGGTTAAATTAAACGGCTCCCAACCTCTCAATACCGGCCCTTGCGCCACATTTTGCTCAATATTGAAGAGCTTATAAAGACAATAGTTCACCATGACTGAAAAGTAGAATGCCATGTTGAAACAAACTGGAGCAATGAAGAACATGGAACTCTACACCATGATTCTAGCCTGCTGCATCATGGCCGGCCTTGTCACAGCAATAGACCAGCAAGCCAAGGAGTTTCTTGATGCCCACAATGCGGTCAGGAAAGTGACCGGCGGCGGGCTGCCGCCACTAGAGTGGGATGAAAAGGTTGCCGCCTATGCGCGCGACTACGCGAACAAGCGCGCCGTCGACTGCCAATTGATCCACTCCAACGGCCCCTACGGAGAGAACATCTATTGGGGCTACGGCGATGGCTACATTGAGCCGTCGGCCGCCGTGAAGTGGTGGGCCGACGAGGTGCAGTACTATGACTATGAATCAAACAGCTGCCAGAGCGGCCAGGAGTGCCTGCATTACACGCAGATTGTGTGGCGCAACAGTAAGCACCTTGGCTGCGCCTCGGTCACTTGTGGGAATGGGAACACCTTCATCACCTGCAACTATGATCCTCCTGGCAATTGGATAGGAGAGAGACCGTACTAAATGAATTCATTGAATTTTGATTAGGCTTTTATACTTTTGTGGAATTGTTCCAAAGTAAAATTAGTTTGATGGGTCGGTTCCATAAGAGGAATGGAAGAGATGAGCCATTCATCTTTCGTGAACTTGAACATGGACAGGTATTTAAGGCCGTCCTTATTTTGTACCTATCAAAATGTTATCAACTTAATTAGAGGTTGCTGTTGATGGATTCAAGCCTAAAATTTAAAACCTGTGCATCAAGATCGTCGATACTTATTTCATGTGTGAGAGAATTCTGGTGCTAATAGAGCCTTACCTTTTATTTTTCATATTAATTGCATGCTCTGAAGTAAAGTGAGAGGATTTCAACTTGGTTGCAATTAGTACTCTCTCCTTTCCATATTAATAGCTACATTCAAAAAAGAAATAATTTTCATGGAATGGTGAAAGTCACATACAATAGAAGGAAAAATAAGCTAGGCACACTTTTAAGCACGCACCCAACAACTTAAATTTAAGAAAATAGGGCTATTAAAAAGAAACCAATTTTTATACCAAATGAAACTATTCGTTTAAACTCCAGTGCCAATAAATTGCAAAGAGCCAATATTAGAATATTCTGAAACAGTAGGACTGACTTTAAGAAAGTCTACTAATTTTGCTAACAGCTTTATTACAACCAGAAGGAGAATTTAAAACTAACAAATTGGAAAAGTGAAACTGAAGCAGAAGCAATGAAAGAGTAAAATCTAAGGACCTCAAGTTTCTTCTATACTGGTCAGGGATTGTGAGTCACCTCCATAAATTCAAAAGTTAGATGAAGGTGGGATGTGAAAGTCAACATAGCATTCGGTTCTTGAGAATCCCTTCCCCAATCCTAATGGAATGTCCAACCTGCATGTGGCATCAGGCTTCTGGCTGCCGTTGATCTTCCACACCTTAGATCTGTAGCTCATCTTCATGTAAACGGTCACTTGAACCTTGAAAACTCCTGTACTCTTCTGCCGGTTGAATTCACTCAGACCCTTGGGATCCAGCTGCAGAAGTTGCTGCCCATTAAAGGCAGGATAAAGCATGGTTGTGTTCTTGTGCCCCTGGTAGAATGTGGGCAGGTTCACCGTCTCAAACCTCTTGCCATTGAAGAAGGCTTCAGCTTCAATCCTGTCATAGTTTATGCCAACCCTTTTGTTGGGGTTTCTCACACTCATGACTACGGAGAGGTTATAATGGAGGATGTTGTCGTCTGTGAGATTGAATTGTGAGAGCGTAGCATTCTCTACGTGTATCTCCATGGAGGATGAGTTTGAAAGGATGAGAAGGACGATCAAGGTGATTATGCCGGCTAAGATTATGAAGCAAAACCACTTGCACAAACTGCAAGAAGAGCAACACCCCATAACAAAGAAATTTGAAAATGGTACCGAAAGAGAGGAATAAGTGATACTGAGTTGAGAGAGATGAAGGAAGAATGATATATATAGTATTCATGAACAGTGTTCATCATGGGATGGGTTCCTGGAAGATGAAACTTCTGACCACACCGCAGCAGTTTCAACTTTCAAGCATACGCTGGGATTTTGCTTGTTCATGTGATATAGCGCGTGTGGACTTTGTTTTTCTTTTCATTGAAAAATTGAAGCAGCTTAATGTCGTTGAGGTTTGACTTGGGCAAGAGCTACAACATGGCATGCAATTGGAAATGAACCACATATTCTAGCGGGTTTTTTTTAACGTAAATTCTCATGGCAACTTCAGCCTTTTTACGTCTAAGCTTCCTTCATGCTGCCATGGGAAGACGATGACGAAGGCCCCAATCTCAGGCATTACAATCCACTTGATTTGACCAGCTCCAGTGTATATTCGTTCCGGGCAGGAAGCTGCTGATTTTGGTGCTAAGAGCTTGTGGCGTGGTGGCACCCAAGTAGTGGCTGAGTGTTGGAAATTGGTTTGCATGTCGCCGGCGACGGTCTCGGTGACATGGAGTAGCGAAAAAATTCTCCTATACTACAAGTTTGTAGGAATGGCAATAAAAAGAGATTATTTATTTTGTAATCGACGATGGGAGCTTTCCTCCTCTATTCCCTTGAATGTGTTCTAATCCTAAGTCATTTATCCTTAATTTTGAATAAATTTTGAATAGGAAATGATAGTCACAACCATGAAATTATTGAGTCGAACTGTTGCAACAAGGCACATGGTGTATAACACGTTTTAATATTTTCATGGGTAATTTTAGATAGAATAAATCTATATACACCCCACTAATTTTTTTAGAACCCTAATTTACTTATAAAATTTACGAAGAGGTTTATACAGTTATTGGGGTTTCTAAAGGGATTATTAAGGTACATATAAACTCATTCTTTTAGATATTAAACTTTAAGGACGTTGACGTGGTACATCCTATTGAGCCATATTTTTAGATTTTTGGCCGGTTGTGGCCATTTATACCTTTTTTTGTATACCTTATTTTTTTTACCCTACCATCTTTCATTAAAAAAAATTTCGTCCTTATTTTACCCCATTGTCCCTTCATGTTTCTACTTTTTCTTTCTTCTCCCATGTAGATTTGGTTGTTGGCGCCAGTGGCCTATCTTCGCCACCATGGCTAATGTGCCACCACGCCCAACATGCCACCGGCCAAATTGCCGAGGCTGGCATACTAGCCGCAACCAGATCTGGCCACGGCCAGTAGCCAAATTTGACTGTTGGCCGGCCAGATATGGCCACCTTGTCTTGTGCGCACAGTTAGCTCACCGCCACGGCTGGATCTAATCGATGCGGGTCTATGAGAGGTGCCGGAGCTGTTGCAGGAGAATAAGAGGGTAAGGTTCAAAAAAGTATAAGCAAAAAGAATAAAGAAAATATGGGAAATAAAGTTTAAAAAAATTGACATTAATTTGGGGACAGAAGAAAAACTCGGGGGCCTGAATAGAACTATTCTTACAAAAATTTTACTATTTTGTGTGTGCCGCCCTCCTCCCCCACTCCCTCTTACCTCTTACCTCTCCCTCTCCCTCTCCCTCCTCCCCCTTGGACTCCACCCACACAGTGCACACACTCCCCCAGTCAGACTCCACCCATGCCCAGCCCCCTCTTCCCGCCTTGGGTGACCCCTTAAAACGGGAAGCTCACATTCGTAATAGCTACGACTTAACCAGGTCATCTTTGAGGCCTCGACCCATGACTAGAAAATTTTGCCCCAAGAGAAGCAGGTGGGAAGAAGAGTGGCCAGATAGGATGGTACTCTCATGGACGCCACCCACGATAAAGCCTCCCTCTACCTTTAAATTCTTCCCCTTCTTCGACGACCCACATCCCCTAGATACAGCTTCCTGGCCCGGCTTCGCCTGCTGGAGCTACTGCTGCAATTTTTGTTGGAAAAATGACACTTCCTTTCGTTTCTACTAGTCAAAAAATACAAAAAATTCACACTTACATATTCACGCACCAAGTGTAGGAGCACAGAGGTTTTTGGATTTGTGACTAATGGCTAGTCTTAAACATTCTAAACAATGTACCTTGAATATAACTCAAGTTGGCCACTTTGTTAGTTTCAGAACGTACCTTGAATATACCACTTCGTTGGAGTAAGACTAAAGAAAATACAAAGTTTGTGAATAAATAAATAAATTTATTAAAAAAAGTATACATATAGAAGAGGAGGGGGCTGTTTTATCTTTCAAAACAGGGCATCTAAACTCCAAACCAAGCCACACATTTTGCATCCATTACGCTTGATTATAAAGTACCCACAATACTATTTTGTCATTACATTCTTACAATAGAACCAGTCGTAAGGGGTGGGAGGGACCAATGCACCCATCTTTACACGCAATTTCAAAAAGGCAGGTTATTTTGATTAATTGTTGTTTTTCCTCCTGCCATTCTTAGGTCTCATTTGGAGGAGCGGCTACCTGCTTGGGCTTTCCAAGCTGGCATGACCCATGATCACCCCCTTTAGGCCGGATTCCCTACTGGTTACCTTTTGAACATGTGGTTCAATCACAGGCCTCATAAGCTTTTTGTTTGGGTCAGATTTACATGTTGAAACCGTTTCAACATGAATAAAGAGGATGCGCCATAGTTTAAGCTCCAAGGATTGCATCTCTTCATCTAGGATTCCAGATCACAACCTTTCTTTTTCGGCTAAATGGGTAAAACTACGTCTGAGTTTCATTCTTGCTGCAGCTGGACACAGACGTCAAGATTGGGATATCGGTGGAAACTGAAAATTACAATGAAGGTTTTTTAGATTGTTTTCATTAAAGTTCATGTTTAATTAAGTTACCAAGCTAATTTTTTTCCTAATTTTCTCACGGTAAATCAATGCAAAACATAAAACCAATGAAACAATGCACCAAAAAATCTACTAAAACCAACATTAGGAATATAGAAACTTGTCCATTTATCGCTATTAATCCATGTTTTCCACTTTCAAGGTTTGGAAATCAAAGAAGCTCAAAGAACACAAACCTGCCTTGCAGAAGATATGGCGTTGAAGGACCCAAATTCTAGAAAAGCCCATGATTGCAACAAAAATTTAGTCACCAACGTCATTAGTGCAGAGCAACTTGGATAAGAACTACCAAAAAGAAAAAACTGGAGGAGAGAATCAGAGAAAAAAAACCCTAGATTTGGAGGATCCTGCAATCGGTTTGGAACTGGAACTACAACCGGATTAATTGCTGATCATAATTATAAATCTAATGAGGAGGACGATTGGAATAGGAGTGCGGAAGAAGGAATAGAGAGAGTATGAGAAGCATGTGTGGATTGGGAGCTCCGTTAGCTATGGCCCCCATTCCTAACATTAGGAATAGTGGGAGTTGATCTTGGTGGTTTGAATATTACTTGAAAATAGAACAACTGATTTTTTCACACTTATTACACATTGCCTGCTTTGTCTTTATTTCCCGTCCAAAATACCCTAATTTGTATATCTCATATTACCAAGGGTCTGTTTGGATTGGTGAAAAATGGGGGAAACGAAAGAAATCTTCTTAAAATCTCTCAATTTTCACTATTTAGTGTAATGAGGAAAGAAAAACTAGAGTAAAAAGTAAGAAAAAATGAATGAAAATTTGACCCAAAATTTTTTCACCCATTAACCCATAGATTTTAGGAGAAAATTATTTTATTAAATACTTATGTCTTACTGTTACTACTACCACCACCACTACTATCGCCGCCGCCGCCACTACTACCTCTGCCACCACCACCATCGCAGCCACCACCATCATTACCACCACCACAGCCGCCATCACTATCTCTGCCATCACCTCTGCCACCGCCACCACCACCACCACCATCACTGCCACTGTCACCACTATCGCCTCCACCACCACCATCACTGCCACTGTCACCACTATCGCCTCCACCACCACCATCACTGCCACTGCCACCACTATTGCCTCCACCACCACCATCTCTGCCACTTCCACCACCACTATTGCCACCACCATCGCCACCACTACTATCGCACCGCTGCCACCACCACCACGGCCACCACCACCACTGCCACCTCCACCACAACCAATGTTACGGCTACCACCGCCACCGCCGCCACCACTACTATAACTGCCGCCGCCACAACCACCATCACCACCGCCACAACCACCGCTACCACTACCACCATTGTCACTGTCAATTTTCTCTAACATCATTTGTATAACCAAACAATGAAAAATATTTAAGAATCTCCTAGTTTCTTTTTCACCAGAATTCACTTTCTCTTTCTCTTTCTCTTCCCCTTTTTCCTCGTTTCCACCAATCCAAACAGACCCCAAAAGTCCTCCCACTCCTTAATTCAGCGTTACAAGCCCAAGCCCTAAACCGCCAACCCACTTGCATCAATCTTCCCTCTCATCCAACACCTCTTGAGAGTTTGCGCCCTTCACCTCTTCGCCAGCACCTCCATCTAGTGTTCTACTGGAGTGTATGTTTTTCTCTCCCTTTCTCCCTGTCTTTCATCTGGTTGTGACTCTATTTTGCTGTAAAAAGCCTCTTTCCTTCTCACTTATGTCTCCATAGACACCATATTTAGATTTTTTTCTTTTTCGGCTAGCTTCAGGGTTTAAACAAGCAAAGCCAAACTTGTTGATTGGTTCTAAAAAACTGAGTTTTGAATGCTAGAGACAAGTGAGGTTGTTGATAATTTTTTGTTATCTTTGTTCATACATATTAAATGATCCCCGACCAACGGAACCATTAGCCCAACTTGTACTCGTATATGGATTTGGTAGGCAAAAGGATGAAGGAGGAAGGAGGAAAGAACAAGGAAGGAGAAAGCGAAAAGGAGGAAAAAAGGAGAAAGGAGGAAGAAATAGTCACTAGACCTAAACTGAAGATGGAAGAAGCAAAAGAGTGAAAGTTGTTATTTTTCATCATTTAACAAGAGTATTTTTGTCTACAAATAATTAATGTGTAATATATGTGAAAAAATCTAGGTAATCTAAAACTATGCAGTCTTCAACCTATTGATATGTAAATTGTCCTTCTTTTGTTATAAATATTTATTATCACTTTTTATGCTTTAATTTCCTTTTGGCACTAATGGCTAAAGATTATATGAGATTAATTCGAATTTCCTCTTTGAATGTAGATTCATGTTTTAATTTTTATAGCTATCACATTATATCTAGAATTTAAAGGCTGGGGGAATTTTTTGAGCTAAAATAGCAAAATTCAACCAATAAAAAAAAGGAGACTTCTCCTTACAAAAGTATCAAATTTATGTGTATTTACTGAATAGAAACCTAGCCGGTGCAGATTCCTTGGAAAGGAAACAGAACTTGGAAAGGAAATAGTACAACCATGACCCTTGAATTAACTCAAGGGCCTCATAGTAGGAGTAGATTGCACTGCAACATATATAATTGGTTTTCTACATGTAAACCAATGTAATATCCCTAATTTTTCTGTAATTTTTTTCTGTATTTTTTTTGCAATTTTTCTATAATTTTCTGCAATTTCTGCAATGTTCTGCAGTTTCTAGTCGTATTTTTTATAAATAAAATTTATACTTCGGCGTATTTATATTATTTGCAACTGTAAGAGTCGGTAGCAGTGCTTAGTTGCAGGTCATGGGCCTCGACGCAACCCAAAAATTTTTCGCACGAAAATCGGACGGTACGTGGGTTAACAGAAACAAAAAGAAGGGAAGAGATAAGAAAAAAAAGAAAAAAAATGTATAAACGGATCGGGCGCGCCTCAGCACACCCGACCCGCATTTGGAACAGTGCACTGCGTGAGGCTGGAGGCGCCGCCGCCGGTGGCCGCCGGCTTCCGGCCGGCCTCAGCCTAGCGACACCGCCACTGCCTCCCTGGCCTAGCCCCGTCGGCCGCCGCCCTCTTTTCCCCTTTTTCCCGTTTTTGGCCCGGTGGCTAGTTTTGAGAATCTCCGCTCAAATTCGCCGCCGTCGCCAACTGCTTGGCCGCCAAACCACCACCACATTTTCGTCCCGGCCAGAGCAACCTCCGACCACCGCCGTCCCAGCCTCCCCGCTGCCCGCCGCTGCTTTGTTCCTTTCCCCCCTTTTCGGTATGCGGATTGCCATTTTTGGCCTGATTGTCATTGCTGCCGCTTGCATGGCCTTCAGCCCACCACCACGGCTCCGCCCCGGCTAGAGCAACCTCCGGCTACTGCCGTCCTGGCCTCCCCGCCCCCGGTTCGCCGTTGCGAGGTAAAAAATGGTTCCGCCTTTGTTTTTTTCGATTTTCTGTTCAGTACGAACTGCGGTTGTGCCGCTGGTCGCTGGCTACCACCATCGGGCCTCTAGCTCTCTTCCGGCTTGGCGATGATAAGGCCATCACCCCGGCGATCGGACCGCCGCATCCCCAGCCGTGACCCTTCCGCCATTTTCCGTTCTAGATGGGCAGTGCTTTCTTTTTTTGTTTTGTTTTGTCACTGTGGACTGCGACTGCCGGCTAGCCACGGCGACCAGCCTTTGGCCCTCCCCTCAGCCCGGCAACGACAAGACCACCACATCGGCCGCCGCCTTTGCCAACGTCTCCCTCAGCCCCCTCCGCTTTATTTTGAACAGGATCTAAAATCCCTTTTTTTGTTTTGTTCCCGTTTCTCTGTGTTGTGAACCACGGCTGTGCCATTGATCTCCGGCCATTGGCCCCCTCCCAGACCGGCGACGGCAAGGCTGCCGCCTTGGATTGAACCGCTGCCTTCCCGGTATTTCACCCATTCTTCCGCCCTTTTTTGGTTCAGACAGAACATTTATTTATTTTTGGTTGTTTTTCTGTGTTGAGTTATCAGAGGAGCTTGGCTCACCTCACCTGCTCCGTCTCGAGCCGATGACGGCAAGGTGTCGAGGTTTGGCCCCCCTCGCCTCGATCGGTTCCGATTCGTTTGTTCGGCCGACCTACATTAGAGTATAGTTTTCGATCGTGATATTCATTTTCTGCTATCGGATGTCAGACGACATCGAGTTGACGTCTATTTGACTTGCCACAATCCAACGACTACCAGGTCCTGTCTTCTCCCAGGTCTAACCCCCGGCCATGTCGGGCCGTTCGTAGCTCGGTAAGGCATGTTTGCCGCCCCAATTTAGCGCCCTGTCGCCCTACGTAAATCAGGTCTTGGGTCTCTTAAATTTTCTATTTGGTTGTTCTGCTGTAGACACTGTAGATGTCGGCTTTACCCAATATCGGAAAGGGCCCACCGCTCCCAACCTCCTCTGCACACACAAACGTCCCTAAACTTTGGGATACATCTCTGATTGCTGCTAATGGGCCCCGCTCCAACCCAAGCCAACTCGTTTAGCTTGGGATTTCGTGAACTTAGGTTGCAGATCCAATCAACATGGGCTCTACCCCGGCCCAGTGACAGCTAGGGCCGGCACTTCTTGCCTGAATTTACCTTTGCACCCCCACTTTCTATTACACATAACCCAAAACATACGAGGAAAGAGTCCTCGAATTCAGATCCTTCTAAGCGGAAGTAACACAGTCAATCATTAAACTCGGCCCATCGAAGGCTCGACCGATGTCATGCCATATCCTCCACCGTAAGTCATGCTTAATGCATGATTATCCGTACGATGGATTGGTTGTGAGTAGCGTTTAGAAATGGTGCTGCCTTTGTCGGCCTCTTACACTAGGCCTTAGTGCCTCAACGTATGTTTAGGAAACGTCCCCACCACTAGGCAATATGGTCGTTAAAGCCCTCCGCCACCTTGTGAGGCTTCAATGATGCAGAATTGCTGCTGTTGGATGTGGTCCGCTGTCCATTTTAATGTTTTGTAGCCAACGATGTGTTTTAAACCATTGGCCGACCTCCAATCAGTCAACCTCCATTATGTGGTTGCTTTTGTCATTTCTAGTGGCACGACCTTGTGTCTAGCCGCCTTAGTGCATCCAAACCTTTGGCTTCGAGTGAAATTAATCTAACTTTATTGAGATTAATTCCAGCATCTTTGAAAATCCTCGGGACACGACAACTCTCTCAGTGCGATGCTTTTGGCCACCTAGTCTGCTATCGATGTCGCCACCATCGTTTGCTTGCCATCAAACTCCTGTGGATTATGAGGTAGGGGACCTTGAACTCATAATTTCATTATAGCATGCTTTGATTGTGTAGTAGCATGCTAGGAGTTTATAATTTAATGTTTTGCATGATGATGCTAATTGAATGAGCATGCTTTATATATGTGAATCATGCATATGTTATTGAGGACTAAAGGTATGACAGTAAGTAATTAGTGAATTATATGTGTGTGATTTGTGTATGTGATAAATATGTGTGGTCGATGAGCACGAGTACGTGCGTTTGCTAGCAAGTGTGTTGGAAGGGTGCTTCGTAGGCTACGACATGAAAATGGTGATGGTATGACAAGCGAGAAAAGATGTAAGATGGACTGTCGAAGGTTGGATTTGATGAATTTGAAGAATTGGCTTGGATTGAGTTGGGTAGTACATTGGAGCAGTGAGTAGAAGACCTAAGCGATGTCATGATTGGAAAAATTTAGGGTTCTTAATGTCTTTGGGGGATTGTGAATTAGTGAAAGTGGACTAAATAATTGTATCGCATAATGTATGTAATATGAATTGTCACTGAAAAATAATGAGTAAGGAATTAGTAAGGGTATGATATTGGGACTTAAGTCTAAGAATTTCATTTGAAGAGTTCGGGTAAGGTGATTCAGTTTTATGGTGGATGGTGTAAGATGTAAGGCCGTAAATGTATGATGGTAAGATTATCAGTATGGATTACGAGTTAAAGTAAGACTGTGCAGAGATTTGTATGATGGAAGTCGTTTCGATCATAATTGTACGTGCATAAGTTACCTAATATAAACTTGAATGTAAGTAACCTTAATTTTATAACGTTGTGAGGTTGAGACTGAGGGTTTCGATCGATTGAGTTCCATTTTTGTACTAGTCAATAAATAATCGACTGAGCATCCTTTCTGGTCTAGCCATGGTGTTTTTCTACGGGTTTTAGTCTTAGTGTTGTTTTTCGGCCTAGAAGTTTGATGCTCTGTTGAGAGCGTTGTAAGTTTCTACCCTTTGTGGGCTTTGTATGTTTTCTGCCTATAGATGACATTGTATATTCTGCCCAAGAGTGGCACTGTATGTTTTTTCGCCCTTAGTTGGCATTGTATGGCCCTTGTTGGCACTGTATGGCCATAGAGAGTGGGCATTTGCGCGCTCAGGTAAGTAGTATCATGGATCTACTCTTACCTGTTTGATCCTATGCCCATGAGCATAGGTGTGCCTTGCCTTTGGAAAAGTCCATGGTGTATAGTTGCTCCCCGAAGGTTAAGGTGACGCCCCAGTGGCATTCCATTCCTTTCCGACGTTGGAGCTTATTAATTGTAATGAGCTTTAGTTGTCGGTAGTATGTGTATGATCATAAGAGTAAGTTGTAGGTTTCATATTATGAGTAAGTTGTACGTGTAAGATTTAGAGTAAGTGTGAGCTTCTTTGGAAGACATTAAGAGTATGTTTATGAGTATGAGTATGTTGTACGAGTAAGTTTGTGAGACTTTGATTCAGACGGTAAGCATAAGTGTAAGTGTAAGCTTCTAAGGAAGATGTAAGAGTACATGTATGTGTAAAAGCATGATTGTACGAGTAAGGTCATACAAGTAAGTTCGTACGAATAAGGTCGTATGAGTAGGCGTATGTTGTAAGTATAAGCATACATTTGTACGAGTAAGCTGATAAGACTGATTCAGAGTGTAAGTGTAAGAGTATGATGTATGAGTAAGTGTAAGTTCGGCTTGTACGATTATTTGTATGCGTGACCATATTTATACTTCTTATTCTATTTGCTTCATGTGTGATTGCATGGAAGCATCTATATATAAACTTACGGAGTTCATTGATTTATATTTTTCCCCTACTGGGTATTTTCCTACTGAGTATGAAAATACTCATCCCATCTTTTTAACACCTTCGACTGGAGGCTTTTGTAGGTCAATCGTTAGCTGTTGAGATTGGACTTTTCCCGTGGTGGACAATTCTTCCTCGACTTAGAGTGCAGTGAAATCGCGGTGAGGTTATGTGGAGTTTGGTGCTACGATCTCATGTTTTGCTTAAGGTGAGAGAAATGTATTATATACTGGACTTGTGCATGTATGTACGAATAATTTTAAGACTGTGAAAGAGCTTGTGCTCAGAGATGCCTGGGAGGTTTTTATTTTTAAAACTCATGGCCATGGTAGGTTTTAATCGTACGCTTTTGTTTTATGTCACGCCTGAGAACGTTGTTGTTTTAAGATGATTTAAGTTATGAAAGTTATTTTCACATGTTTTGAATTTTGTAAATTTATTTGTTTTACATCTGTGTTTTTAAAATGAGATTTAGTAAAATTTTAAAGTAAATGTGTAGAAAATTCTCGGGTGTGACAGTTGGTATCGGAGCCTAGGCAATCTGACTACAAGTTCATAATAGTCGCAAGTCCAGAGTCGTAGCATGTAAGGGTAAGTTAGAACTTTGTTGGTGGGAATCTGGAGAAAGATTTTTTTCCTAATTCTGCTTCTTTCTGCACTTAAGCAGAGTCAAATTAGAGTGTAGTAACTGTGGAGAGTATGAATTGGTAAACTTCCACTTTCGATGCTTGTGAATAGAACTGAATGCGGTCACAGAGCAAGTTGTGAATATGAAGTAGTGGTTGAATGTTGCATAATTTGGGTGATTAGAGTGTGGTTAAGGCCACCTATGCTATGACAAAGGACAAAAGCAATCAGTGAAATCTGTCTGACGTACCTATTTTTTAATCTATCAATCTCTCATTGAAAAGAAGTTGTGATGGTTCTATACGGAATTGTTTTTCAGTGACCATCATTGTTAGAGGGTTGAAGTTCTTTTTGTTGTTTGCAAGGGAGACGGTAAGGAATAGAATTGAAATCCACTCCATTCTCCTTTGGTGATTTGTGAATATGAAGAAATTTCTGGAAGAGATTCCAAGCCTCCTTGATGGTAATGGTTTGGAGTTAATTATCTCGGCACTGGATAGTGTTGTGGCTACAATTGTAAGAGTTTTGAGAGGAGAGTGCTGAGTTGTTTTGGATCTGTGTTTGGCTGGTTGCGCAATAAGCGGTTTAAGACCTCCATAGGAAACACTAGATGTTTAAGTGCCCTGATGGTCAGGATGTTTGCATCCAGGGTATTCGAGAAAAATTAGTTGTCCAGGCGAGACAATACATTGCTGTGAGTTGCAGAACCTTTTGATGAGTTTGATTGTGAATTTGTCTTAGGCATTTATACTAGAACATCTGAGCATGGTTAAGGGTATTCCTAACATGTTTTCCCTGGTGACTTAGTGAGGGTTCTGCCTGAGAAAACAAGTGGAGTTCGTTTGGGAGTTGTGCCTAGAACACTCCCTATCTCTAGGGCATCGTCTGGTGGGGTATTTTGATTAATTGTTGTTTTTCCTCCTGCCATTCTTAGGTCTCATTTGGAGGAGCGGCTACCTGCTTGGGCTTTCCAAGCTGGCACGACCCATGATCACCCCCTTTAGGCCAGATTCCCTACTGGTTACCTTTTGAACATGTGGTTCAATCACAGGCCTCATAAGCTTTTTGTTTGGGTCAGATTTACATGTTGAAACCGTTTCAACATGAATGAATAAAGAGGATGTGCCATAGTTTAAGCTCCACGGATTGCATCTCTTCATCTAGGATTCCAGATCACAACCTTCCTTTTTCGGCTAAATGGGTAAAACTACGGCTGAGTTTCATTCTTGCTGCAGCTGGACACAGACGTCAAGATTGGGATATTGGTGGAAACTGAAAATTACATTGAAGGTTTTTTAGATTGTTTTCATTAAAGTTCATGTTTAATTAAGTTACCAAGCCAATTTTTTTCCTAATTTTCTCACGGTAAATCAATGCAAAACATAAAACCAATGAATCAATGCACCAAAAAATATACTAAAACCAACATTAGGAATATAGAAACTTGTCCATTTATCGCTATTAATCCTTGTTTTCCACTTTCAAGGTTTGGAAATCAAAGAAAATCAAAGAACACAAACCTGCCTTGCAGAAGATATGGCGTTGAAGGACCCAAATTCTAGAAAAGCCCATGATTGCAACAAAAATTTAGTCACCAACGACGTCATTAGTGCAGAGCAACTTGGATAAGAACTACTAAAAAGAAAAAACTGGAGGAGAGATTCAGAGAAAAACACCCTAGATTTGGAGGGTCCTGCAATCGGTTTGGAACTGAAACTACAACCGGAGTAATTGCTGATGATAATTATAAATCTAATGAGAAGGACGATTGGAATAGGAGTGCTGAAGAAGGAATAGAGAGAGTATGAGAAGCATGTGTGGATTGGGGGCTCCGTTAGTTATGGCCCCCATTCCTAACATTAGGAATAGTGGGAGTTGATCTTGGTGATTTGAATATTACTTGAAAAAAGAATAACTGATTTTTTCACACTTATCACACATTGCCTGCTTTGCCCTGATTTCCCGTCAAAAATACCCTAATTTTTATATCCCACATTACAAAGGGTTTTTTTAGATTGGTAGAAAGCGGTGGAAAGGAAAGAAATCTTCTTAAAATCCAAACAACGGGGAAAGAGAAACTAGAGTAAAAAGTAAGAGAAAATGGATGAAAATTTGGCCCAAAAATTTTCTACCCATCAACCCATGGATTTTGGGAGAAAATCATTTTATTAAACACTTATGTCTTATTATTACTATTACTACCACCACTACTATCGCCGCTGCCGCTGTCACCTCTGCCACTACCACCATCGCAACCACCACTACTACCATCGCAGCCACCACCACCACCACCATCTCTGCCACCACCTTTGTCACTGCCACCACCACCATCACCGCCACTACCACCACCACCACTGTTGCCGCCGCCACCACCAATGTCACCGCCACCACTACCGCTACCGCCACCACTATTATAACTGCCGCCACTACAACCACCACCACCACAACCGCTACTACCACTACCACTACCACCACCACCGCTACTACCACTGTCACTGTCAATTTTCTCTAACATCATTTGTGTAACCAAACAGTGGAAAATATTTAAGAATCTTCTAGTTTCTCTTTCACCTGGCCGATTCTCTTTCTCTTTCTCTTTCCCTTTCTCCCCGTTTCCACCAATCCAAACATACCCCAAAAATCCTCCCACTCCTTATTCAGCGTTACAAGCCCAAGCCCTAAACCGCCAACCCACTTGCATCAATCTTCCCTCTCAACCAACACCTCTTGAGAGTTTGCGCCCTTCACCTCTTCGCCAGCACCTCCATCTAGTGTTCTACTGGAGTGTATGTTTTTCTCTCCCTTTCTCCCTGTCTTTCATCTGGTTGTGACTCTATTTTGCTGTAAAAAGCCTCTTTCCTTCTCACTTATGTCTCCATAGACACCATATTTAGATTTTTTTCTTTTTCGGCTGGCTTCAGGGTTTAAACAAGCAAAGCCAAACTTGTTGATTGGTTCTAAAAAACTGAGTTTTGAATGCTAGAGACAAGTGAGGTTGTTGATAATTTTTTGTTATCTTTGTTCATACATATTAAATGATCCCCGACCAACGGAACCATTAGCCCAACTTGTACTCGTATATGGATTTGGTAGGCAAAAGGATGAAGGAGGAAGGAGGAAAGAACAAGGAAGGAGAAAGCGAAAAGGAGGAAAAAAGGAGAAAAGAGGAAGAAATAGTCACTAGACCTAAAATGAAGATGGAAGAAGTAAAAGAGTGAAAGTTGTTATTTTTCATCATTTAACAAGAATATTTTTGTCTACAAATAGGTAATGTGTAATATATATGAAAAAATCTAGGTAATCTAAAACTATGCAGTCTTCAACCTATTGATATGTAAATTGTCCTTCTTTTGTTATAAATATGTATGATCACTTTTTATGCTTTAATTTCCTTTTGGCACTAATGGCTAAAGATTATATGAGATTAATTCGAATTTCCTCTTTGAATGTAGATTCATGTTTTAATTTTTATAGCTATCACATTATATCTAGAATTTAAAGGCTGGGGGAATTTTTTGAGCTAAAATAGCAAAATTCTACCAATAAAAAAAAGGAGACTTCTCCTTACAAAAGTATCAAATTTATGTGTATTTACTAAACAGAAACCTAGCCGGTGCAGATTCCTTGGAAAGGAAACAGAACTTGGAAAGGAAATAATACAACCATGACCCTTGAATTAACTCAAGGGCCTCATAGTAGGAGTAGATTGCACTGCAACATATATAATTGGTTTTCTACATGTAAACCAAAGAGATATTTTAGAATCTCGCCTTGTCCTCTTTATATACACCACAAGAAAAAAATTATTAAAACACTTTAAAGTGTCGTTAATTATCATAAAAGCATCATTAATTACTATTAAGGACGCTTAAACAGCATCGCTAAATGTAATGCAAAAAATACAGTCGAGACTGGTCATTAGTTATGCATATAAAAAAGTGTCATAATAGTACTGCTATTAGCAACATTTTTTATATATCGCTATTATAAATTCTTCTGTGATACTTTATAAAGTATCATTAATATTATTAGCGACACTTTTTAACAAACTTCACTAATAAAATATTATTAACGACACTTTCTAAATCATTGTTAATATATAAAAATATTTTAAAAAATAAAAAACTTATTAGCAACACTTTTTTGTGCATCACAGGTGGGTGGGTTGTTGAACGAGGAGAGCAGCAAGTTGCATTGATGGAGAGGGGGTGACATCAGTCTCGGTGGAGAGGGGGCGGCATTGGTGGAGTAGAGCAGAGCCGGTGGAGGAGTGAGCAGTATTAAAACACACAAACAAAATTTCTCCTGCCATAAGCTATTTGCAACACTTCTCTTTAAGCATCACAAATACTAACCATATTAATAAACTAAAAAAAAATTATTTGAGAAGTAAATATGAATTATTTTTAAAAAATTAAAATAGAACTCTCCTCTCTCTCTCTCTTTCTCTTTCTTCACTATCTCTCTCCCCCTCTCTCCTCTTTCTCTTATTCGCATCACAATTTTGCAACGCATACTTCTATGCATCATAACTACCTTATATTTTATTTAATATTAATTAATTTAATATAAATTATATCAAATAATTCTAAAAAATTAAATTTAATCCCTCTACATTCTCCCCTCTGCTCCTCCTCGCACCAAAGTCTAGTGCCCCTCCCGCTCTACCTATTTTGGTTTACGTCAAGCTTATTATATTTGGGTATGTACTCTCTTTCCTATCTCTCTCTTCTCTTTTTCTTTCTCTCTCAGTTTTCTCTCTTCTCTATCTCTTCTCTTTCTCTTTTTCTCTCTGTTTTTCTTTCTCTTCTCTCTCTCATGTGCATTAGAGTGGACACTGTCTCTGATGAGGAGAGAGGAGAAAGTAGGGGAATTAAATTTAATTTTTTCATATTTATTTATTATATTAAAATAATATATATTAAATAAAATATTATGTGTGTGCAACACTTTTAATTTAAATTTTTTTGTATTTATTTAATATTTATAATTTTAATATAATATATAATAAATAAAATAGTACTAATTTTTTAAAGAAACTTATTATATTTGCGGCACATTTTTTAAAGCATCACAAAGAGTGTACTATTTGTGATGCTTTTAAAAAAGCGTCACAAATAATACTAATTTTTTCAAAAAAAAAATTTGCAACTCTTTAAAAATGTCACAAATAGTAATAATTTTTTTAAAAAATTATTTAATTTACGATGCTTTTTTTAAGCGTCGTAAAAAGTAGTTTTTAGCTAAACTTTTTATTGTAATGCTAATAAAAATGTCGCTAAGAATAGTTTTTAATGTAGTGTCAAAAAACATGCTTTTTGTTGATTCCCCTTGCATAAGACTTAAGACAACCATGTACTAGAATTGTAGGTTGGCGTGCCCATATGGTTCTAAGAGCAGCTCCAACTAGCTGTCTTTGTTTATGTGGCAAAGTTTCACATACCATTATATTTGTGAAAATTTGACTTACAAAATGAACTCCAACCCAAATACTTAAAATTCATCATTTTATAGAAATAAAATACAAGAAGATAAAAAATAAAACCCAAAAAAGAGCTCAATGGTCATTTTAAAAATGTGTAGTAATAAAATAAAATAATATAAAATTAGATGTGCCATACCACTTTATGGTAAGACAAATTTGATTTACCAAGAAGCTATGTGAAATCCAAAAGGTTTTACCAAACTTCAAGTCATTGTGTAATGAATTCCTCAAAATTCAGCATTTTCGACATGAATTACCAATTTTCACATTTATACCTCTATTAGGTTAGTGAAGCATTACTCCCCGTTTAATGCGTCTATTGAATGTGAGTGAATAAAACAAATGAGTACACTTTGTTGGGAAGACTACGAAGAGACTAGACTTTATATGCACGATGAGGAAGACCACATGTTCTTTGTCTCTTCTTCATCCCGTAGTTCCTCCTCCTAATCTCATTGTTGCTTCCAATAAGGGTAGCTACAGTGAAATTACTGGCAAAGAGTCTCAAGTTTTGGTTGTTTTCCCTATCTAAGGAGTCTGGGGACCCTCTATTGAAGAACTCATAGGTCCGAGTGGAGTAGCCAACACTGAGATAGGAGGTTCTAAGGTTTGGATGTCAAGTAGAAATGGTAGATTCATTAACATATTTAGTTGGGGAAATGTACATCGTCTTAGGCAAGTTATCAAAAGGTTTTGAACCTTTTTTCAAATATTTTGAACGTTAGGGTTAAAACATTTTGACATATATGATTGTATGTTGTTATAAAAAAGTTTGATTTTTTTTTCAAATAATTTGAACCTTAGGGTTAAAGCATTTTGACGCATGCAATTAACATTTTTGAATTGTTTAATTTTGATGATTTTATAAAAAGGTTTTTGTACTTATTTTCAAATTGTTTAAACCTTAGTGTCTAAGCATTTTAATACAAGTGGTCACATCGTTTTAATACAATTGTTAAAGCATTTTAGTTTCTTAGTGAAGAAATTTTTAACTTTGTTAAGTCAATAGTATTAAAACAATTTGAAACCAATGCAAAGATTTCAACACCATTGTCAAATCTAGCGATTAAGAATGTTTAAATGATTAAACATCTTGTTAAACTATTTTGACACTTATGTCAAGTTGTTTTAACAAAACTATTAAAACATTTTAGTTAGTTAGTGGACAAAGTTATAACTTATTTAAAAAAATAGTGTTAAAAAAATTTAATATCATTGTCTAAATGTTTTAGCACCATTGCCAAATTAGGGATTAGGACTATTTAAATGATTTAACATTTTGTTAAACTGTTTTGACATTTATTTCAAATTGTTTTAAAACAATTGTTAAAATATTTTAGTTAGTTAGTGAAAGACACTAGACTCTTAATTAAATTAGGTTAAACTAACTTAGATTAAAGTTTGAGAATCATCTTGGTACTTGATATTTCAGTAATTTCTTGTCATTAGGTTGACGTTTATTAGTATAAGACAATAAGAGTATTTACCTATGTGTGTTTGCTCACATTTTATCCTCAATTTCTTAAATAACCGTAGCAATATATTAAAGTGACAAAGTTCTCTCTTCAAGAATATGTGAAAGTCACTACAAAAAAGAAACCCAACTATTTTAACTTTGTGTCCCGGTTTTAGTTCAGGGCAGCGGTTTAAGTAATTAAATAAAATAAAACACAACTATTTCAACCAACCAAATCTACCCACTTTCTCGTGAGCTTTCTCTTTCTAATTGCTAAGTCAAACGGTTCCTATTGCCTGCACCTCAAATCCACCTTTATCACTTGAATCAGCTTTGGTTTGTAATAAGATATTCTATTGCTAATATACTACTTCATATTATTTTATTCATATTATTACACTTTCACTTAGTTATTATTTATATTTTATTAAATATTTTATTTTAATATTATATAACATTATTAACCGATTAAAGTAGTACATAGGGTTTTAGATATATATTTATAAATTATGAAAACATTTAGGGTGTTACTTCAACGCAACAATAGCCTGTAAGGAGTAACAGATTAGGGCAATTAGAAAGAGAAAGCTCATGAGAAAGTGGGTAAATTCAATGGGTTGAAATAGTTGAGTTTTATTTCATATAATTACTTAAACCACCGCCCCAAACTAAAACCGGGACACAAAGTTATTAAAGATACTCAATAGGATCAGGAAGTTAAAATAGTTGGATTTTTTTTTGTAGTGACTTCCACAAATTCTTGAAGAGAGAACTTTGTCTCTTTAATATATTGCTATGGTTTTTTAAGATACCGAGGATAAATTGTGAGCAATATATTAAAGACACACATAGTTAAATACTCTTTATACTAATAAATGTCAACCTAAAGACAAGAAATTACTAAAAGATCAAGTACCTATATAAAATGTCACTTTCCACTTGTTCCTATTGCATGCACCTCAAATCCACCTTTATCACTTGAATTAGGATAGGTGGGAGATTATACCAATTAACCGATCCATATATGAACAACAAGTCCCCCTTGCATTGAACGAAGTTGAATTTCCCCAATGTCCGGGGAATGACAAATCCTTCTATGCAACCCCGACAAATTTAACCATTTTTTGTTTAAAAATGAGCATCAGCGACAGCTCATCGCTGACGCTATAAAATGAACATTAGCGACAATCTTATGAGCTATTGCAAAAATAAGCATTAGTGATGGCCAAAGCCATTGCTAAAAATCCCACAACCATTGCCAATGGTGCTTAGACGATGATAAGGTAATTTTTTCAATGACGAATATATCAGTCGCTGAAGCCCATTATGACCACCACTAATAGTTATAGCGATGCAAGCAACTACGATGGTCAACTTGCCATCACTACTCTATAGTGATAGCTACAACGATGGCTCGTGATCATTGCTATAGCCTGATTTTGTAGTGAGTATGCATTGAGATATGCTTCTCCCTTGTGCTTCTTAGCCGAATCAAAATGTTATTTGCCTTGCAGATATAGTTCTTATTGTCTTTGACTAAGAAAAAGATTTCTAATGATATGAAATAATTTTAAGTAGAAGAAGTTAGACTTGGCACCCATGCATATATTTCTCCATGCTTGCATGATAAGTAATGGTCTGGCCAAAGCCTTCTCAATTAGTACATGAGGGAGCCACTCTTACAAACACCGATGATTGTATAGGCTAGATTATCGTATATAATAATATAAATTTTTAAATTCACTCTTGCAACTGCATGTATTCAATTCAAGATTTACGGTGTCATGTATTTATGAACACATCAAATATGTCAAAACGTCAAAATGTTTTAGCATTTATGTTAAAACACTTGTACATAAATGCCAAAACAATTTGACATGTGTTAAATTGTCAAAATATTTTAACACATGTAAAATTGTTTTTGCACATTAGTCAATCATTTGAATATATAAATGGTTCTACATTTGCTTAAGAAGTATGTATATGGGTCATCCAATGATTAAAAAAATATATTATATGGGTCATCTAACGATTAAAAAAGTATGATATATAGTCATCCAATTATTAGAAAATATGTCATATCTCAATTTACCCCATAAGAATCATATCAACTTTGCACAAATGAATCATATCAACATTTCATGTACCCATAATTTTAATCAATAAACTCTCTCAAAAGTTTAATCAATGAACCCTCTTGAGATCAATCTTAAATGATGGGATATGTCCTAGTACAGTTGATAAGAAAAATTTTGCACCCTTGTTAATAATCTTCCATACTTACGGCCTCTATTAAAACACTTCTGGACTCAAGCGAGTTGCACCAACTTAAGAGGATATGAGGTGAGTCTTACGTGTTAATTGTCATTTTGATGGAACTAGCTGGTGGGAAGGGCAGGAATATCAAGATCGTCGAGCTCAAGTTCAGCATCTGGCACCGACTTCCAGAAATGCCCGGTTATTTGTTGCCCTATAAAATGATGACTGTAGCAAGGTTCTTGTTAGTAATCGCTGAGTCAAGCAGTTGCCTAGGCACCCAATCAGTCTATGTCTTTGACCTTTACTGTAAAAGTTGGCACAAGGGGGCCTTCGTCCCTGGTCGGACACGATACAAAATAGCCATGGCTTCCGATAGGGACAAATTTGTCTTTGTAGGTGGTGGAGATGCCAATGGCGTCCCTCTGCAATCAGCCTTGCAGTACAATGTAGCAGAAGATACATGGAGTGGGCTTTTGGATATGCCACATCTATATGGACCATGTGAAGTGACCGGCATTTTCTACAAGAACAAGTTCTAGGCTAAACAAAGATTGATAGTAAGTACTTTTTTTCAGCATCGGCAAATATATGGGATGAATCCAAAAGAATGGCACATAACAAAAAATTTCTTGGGTTGGACTCAAAGTGGAATTTATCGAAGATGAGAAGGTCATATGGAAATAAAAGAATTCAATCCTCGTACATGAGGAAAAGTTTTTACGGTGCCAAGCTAAGAGATTTTATGGATCTAGCACCACAAAAACTTTTCTTCATGTACCGGTATTAACTTCTTCCGTTTCCATATAAACATCTCATATTCAACAGATTTTGCAATTTTTTCCAACTACATGCTCGAAACTCCACTTCGAGTCCAACCCAAGAAAATTGTTGGTATGTGCCCATTCTTTTTTGTATTCATCCCATATATTTGCCGAAATCTGATAACCACATAATAACTGTTCTTGGTGCTAAAACAGCATGGAGACAAATGCTTTATGACTTTAGGGTATCTGACCACAAAAACTTTTTAGAATCGGGATAACCAACGTTGCCTTAGTCGGCAAAAGCACAAAACACTATCCAAAAACATAAAGAAACTTATTGCAAAACCTCTTCTAGTATTAACAACTCATGAACTAAACTACAATTAAAATGAAAATAGGAAAGCGCAGAAGTTATCATACTTGAGTAATTGGAGTGAATATACTCCCTTGGGGCCGCTTGTTTCTATAAACGAGTGTGCCACGGACCATGCTGATTAATCATGTGGCTATGGCAGCGGCAGAGACCCCAAAGCCAACATCCATGCTAGAACGTGTCTGGGCCCACACGAACTGTGGGGGCTACGAGTTCTCCAATACAAAAGCTAAAGCAAGCAATATTGAAGTAGGTGCAGAGCTTCTTTGCTTGCTTAGGGTCATCCTTACTGAACTGGTCATCCCCATGAAAGATCATGTTTCGCTTGAGACACCCACTTCCCAAGGCCATCAAATAGAGGGCCATAAAGAATATGAATGCCTTAAAGCACTACAAAAAAATTGACTTCCAACCATTGTTGAAAGCAGCTCTGACCGTAGCTAATACCTTTAACGATGGTTTAAGGTCCGTCGCTGAAAATAGCGAGGGCTATGACCATCCCTGAAAATAACACATCGACACCGAATACAAAAGGCTCAAACATATATAGTGTAGCATCAAGAAACCATTAGCATCCCCACGTTCAAAGGATTAGATCTAAACACAAGCAAAAAAAATCAATAAACCATTCAAGAACAAGTCTATAGAAAGTCATTTTGTCTACGAAACCAAGGCCTGCTTTGGACTTCTCAAATCACTGACTTCAGAACAAGTCTATAGAAATTACCAATTCTACTAAGACATGCATACTATAAGTGCCATGAATATAGATGCAATCAAACAGAAGCCAACAAACTAAAAGTTTTTAAAGTAATCCAAACGTGCCAAATGACTTAGTTGATGTCTTTAATTTATACCTTTGCTAGAGAAAGAATGGTCTCGGAATAAACTCCTAAAATCTTCAAATATTACTTGATACTTACCACTCACTCAATTTGTCTAATTTGGGTGTTTTCTGGATCTCAGGGTGGCAATATAAAATATAATCTTCACCCTTCAATGGAGGGCATGCCCAAATGTAACAGCTTGTAAATCCACGTTTCTTGCAATACTCAAGGCATCCTATCTGAAACAATCATAAATGAATGGAAGTGAGTAAATTATGAGCCTGAACTACAACATAGATCTTAAAAATCCAACTAGATGATGAACCCAAACACGGGCTGATTCTAATTTCCATTTCAATTTACATCTACCAAGATTATTGAGGCATAAATAGGAAATAGGGAGGGTTTCAGTTGAACCTAGTTGGACTGGACAGTGCAATCCTTTTTTTCAGAATACTTGGTACAAGTAAAAAAAAAACAAATGTCACATATACAAATGCAGCTTGGGCTGGCACTTTTTATTCAAACAACTATCAAAAAGAGCTCCTATTCTCTTCGCTGCTATTGACTATAACTGTCAAAAAGAGCTCCCTCGACAATGGATTAGGACTCTACATGAGCTCTGCAAATCAACATAAACAAAAAGTAAATGTTACAAATAATAGGCAGAGTAGAAAACTTTCATCTTCTAAAATTCCCCACGCCAACCCCACTGACAAACCTTTGTTAATTTAGGCATGCTAGGTTGGGCACAAGATGAGCTGACTGAGAATTGGTTTGCCAATAGGGTGCCCCCTCTCGGTTGGCCGAGGCACAAGTCATCCCAGTAAATTGCTATATACATGGGGTAAGTCTTGTCAGGCTTGTTATAGTTCCTTCAATCTGCTTCTCAATAAGAAAAAAATGGATTTTTCCAACAGTCCTGTACAAATATCTTTGTTTTACATTAGCTAAAGTCTTGAATTACAACAAATAAAGGGCTAAAAAATGTATTACTTTTCAGAACTCTATCCTGCAATTGTCAGTAAATTTGTCTGCAGCATTAAGACCAAGAGTGCTTAGGTTAAAAACTACAGTTACACATGTTCCAAGGTTTTCTATGACCAAGTTACCACAAGCTGCATGCTAGGAATAATGGTTAAAATGGAGTTACAATCTGCAATTTCTGAAAAAGGCTGATTCACCTTATCTACAACCAGTTCCAGAGTGTCTCCTTTAAAAAGGAACTCTCACCTTTTCCTTGAGCTTGTCTTGTTGTAGGAAAGGCACTCTCACCTTTTCCTTGATCTTGTCTTGTTGAAGGACTTCTCATCTTTGTAGGAGAAATCCAGTCCAACACCGCTGCTGAATGGAAACATGCAAGCTTGAGTTTAAAAACATAAAATACAGGACAAACCATGACAAAATATGCAGCAATGGGAAATCCCCACCATTAAGAACCATGCTAATAAGAATAACAGATTCCATTTTGAATTCGGTTTTGAATGTTGACCAGAAAGACAATAATGGTTATTACATAAGATAGAAAACCAACAGGTGCATTGCGGCATTGCATAAAGAAGGGATCGAAACAGGGGAGGGAAATTGGGGCAAACGCACCACTGTTGTCCGAAGGACCGAAGTCCATATTGAAATGCCCAGAAAGATGCCTACTTTGAGAACTACAATCTAGAGTCGACACACAGAATGCTAGGAAGAAGATCCGCTGCAACTGCGACAAAAGAATAGAAAAGCTTGGAATCGAGGGAAGGGAAGGGTGAAGAAGATGGTCAGGAGCGACAATCTGTATGTGTCCATGACGAGTTTCCTCCGATTCTCCCTCCTCCTCTTCCTCTCCAGCATCCTCTATTTCTCCTCAGCCGCCCCTATTGACCCAGGAGATGGCCCTCCACCTCCTTCGCCAGCTCTCCGTCGATGACCCCGACCCCTCCTCCTCCCTCGCTAGCCTCCTCTGCTTCGCCTCCGTCTCCTATCGGAATCGCAAGCTTCTGACCCAGAACGGGTGCGTCAAAGTCGTCGCCAGCTTCCTGGCTGGTGGTGAGAGGAACGAGGGTAGGACGATTGAGGGAGTCGAGGCGGGCGTTCGGCTTCTCCAGGTGGTTTCGATGGAGGAGGATAGGGCTGCGGACGACATCGAGAATGAGATTTTGGGATCTGCATTCTATTCCGTTTGGGACAGAAGGGAAAAGGAGAGGGAAATGGGCGGGTGAGCGAAATTGGAGCGGTCGGAGGAGGGAAATTAGAGCGGGAAAGAGGAGAGGGGGACGGAAATTAGGCGGGGTGGAGGGAAATCACCAACAACGGCAATATGTATCTGTTGCAAATGTTTACCATCTTCGACGGTCGCTAAGAATGCCACCGGCGACGGTTTTCAGTCGTCGCTATTAGTTTTGAGACATCAGCGACGGTCTTTAGCTGTCGCTATTAGTATTGAACCACCAGCCATGGTCTCTCTAGCCGTCGCAGATGTCAAAATTTATCGTCATTTTGAATAAACGAGTATACTAAAATCATCAATGACGGCTAACTTTAGTCATCGCAAATGATAAGTAATAGCAATGACTAAATACTATTGTCGTCGCAACTATTACGTATTAGTGATGGCTTGCCAGCCGTCGCTATTTTTGCGTCGCTGTTGACCATTTTTTTTGGTAGTGAAGCTCTTACCTTTTACACAACTTTCATCTTTAGTCAACATGTTGCAAGGTGGTGGCCTTAGCTGAGAAATATGTGCCTGGACTGAGAGCAATATGTAGCCTTGAAGAGGGAAAATGACAATAATTTCTTTATTTTAATTTAATTTCATCAAGTTCACATCTTTCAATGGATGGGAAGAAAAAATAACAAAGACTTACTGATGCGATGGATGGAGGTGGCGGCGAAGAGGATCTTGATGCGGACTTCACCAGCCTGGTGTGGGGGACCTGGACGTCCTTGATTGAGAGGGACTTGTTCGCCTCCCATGCCATTGCAGCTTCATATGATAGAGAGAATCATCAAGACCAATAAGAAGGGAGAAGTGGAGGGAAATGGGTGGAGGAGTGAAATTGGAGCGGTTGGGGGAGGGGCGACCTGGACGTCCTTGATCAAGAGGGGCTTGTTCGCCTCCCATGCCAATACATCTTTGTTTGACAGAGAGAACCATCAAGACAAAGAAGTAAAAGGGGAGGGAAATAGGCCGGGGAGAGAAATTGGAGCGGGCGGGGGAGGGAAATTGGAGTGGAGAAGAGGAGACGGGAAGGGAAGGGAAATTAGGCAGCATAGAGAGAAATTAGGCAGCTGTCACAAATGTTTATCATCTGTGATGGTTGTCAACCATTGCAAATAACTTAATGTCATCAACAACGGTCTTCAGCCATCACTATTGGTGTTGAGACCACCAGCAATGATGTTCAGCCATCGCGATTGGTTGAGACCACCAGCGATAGTCTTTCTAGCTGTCGCATATGTCCAAATTTTATCATTTTGAATAAATGAGCATTCTAAAATCATCAACGATGGCTACCCATAGCCGGTGCAAATAATGAGTAATAGCGACGGCTTGCTACAACTGTGTATGCTCGGGGACCTAGTTGATCTTTGATTAAGTATTCATTTTTGTAGTTAGTGTAAAAATACTATTTTACACTAGAGTAAATAACAAAATTTGCATACTCACTTTAAGTGTGATCATTTGTAAAGCATCAAATGCATAAATAATTGAGAGAATGAGGCAAAAAACTTGAAAATATTACATAGTGTGTGTGTGTGTGTGTGTGTATATATATATATATATATATATATATATATATATATATATATATATATATATATATATATATATATCAATTTATGTATTTATATATTTTTATGTAATAAAATATATATCCATATATTATATCCTACATATGATATATGGTTCTACATAACAAAACACAGACACACAAATTATTTGATTTTTTAAAAACATATAAAGTTTTGATTTTTTAAAAAAATACCACCAACGATGTGTGAAACCTCATTGAAAATAAGCATATTAAAGTCTTGAAAATATATTTTCATAGAAAATATTTTTATATTTTGTTAATTTAGTGAGAAACCTATTTGAAAAATTATTACTGACATGAAATAGTTTTTATTTTAACAGTAAAAAATTTAAATACTATTTGTGACCATGGAAGGTAGTATTGATATGGATGACAGTATCGATGATCATGGATACAGGTGCACGCTAATGATATGCTTGGTACACTCCGAAATGGTCATAAACCCTTTAATGTGCATAAAAAATATTATAACTAATAATTGTAAGCCCTAACTTTTTAAATTGATTTAAAGGTCAGAGCGCCGGCTATTCGTAATAATAAAGTATGGGCTAAGATCAACTGTGCACAGAATAGTAACTATCCATTGATTTAGGTAATTACAAAAAAATTAACAAAATAAGGCTTATCGTGCCTTCACAAAATCAAAGTCATGCACATATAAAATTGATACATAACAAAAGAACGTGATAAAGCATAGATCCTTTGAAATCTACGAGCAATCCTCAAGAATGTTATCTTCATCGTCCAAACCTGCAACGTCTAGTATAAATATACTTAGTAGATAGAATGAAATTCTATTATGACGCTAAAACATAAAGCATAAATAAAGATTCATAAAATATTCTCATAATACAAAGTTGGATTAAATCAATATTATTGTCTAACGAATCCAACACACTTCTTATACTAAAAGTCAAACAAAATAGATCTTCACATAATCTGGGGATAATTCATTCGTAGCCAAAATCCAATAAATAATTCAAAATTGAACAAATCATCGTTAACAATATGTTGTCGATACCCGAGCAACATACACCCATGCTCATGGGGCAACGGGATTAGAATAAAGCGGATCTTCCCACGATATCCAACTTTATGGGCGCGCCATATGCCATAATAGGCAGTACCTAAGAGTCATAACTCTAATAGCTTTTGGGCATTATACTAAATAGCTACTCGTCAAAACCGATCGTAGTTTTTGGGCTTTATACCAAATAACTACCCTTCAAATCCGGTCAAATCATTCATAAACGTATTCCAAATAATACTAATATTTTAATAGACATATTACAATAAAAACTCACTAAGAGGCGTACACAATGCTATTAATTTAGCGCATGTCCACCCTTAATCATATCCATTTCAAAATAATAATTTATTTAAGATATAAATAAATTATAAATATAATGCCTAGTCATAGCAAGAAATTATAGTTTAAAACCACCTACCCTGTTAAGCCTACGTTTGTAGTCGGCTTAGAAGCGGTGGGTGGCACCTCCCCTTGCATAGATATAGTTTCCTCATCTAGCTCGGATGAGGCGGCAGAACCTCCCCTAACGTTGGGACAGTCTCTTCATCCGGCTTGGGTGCGGCGGACAGGGCATCCTCTTGTCTCGGGTCATTTCAACCTTTTAGAGGGGTTATCTCAAAAAACGAACCCTCTCACTACGTCGGGAACCCTTGAATGAGGTAGAAATGGTTTTGAATGGGTAAAAATGGGCGAGAAATGACATAGATATGCACGTTTAAACCCCCCCTCTCCCACAAATGGGTGTAAAACAAGAAAACGGGAAGAGAAGAGGGTTGGGGCGATTTGAGCCTCCCCCTCCCCTCTCCCTTAAATAGCCCACAAGGGCTTTCAAATTCGCACATCTGGCCAGCTAGAGGAGCTGAAATGGCTCCTGCAGTAGGCTACTAGCTGCGGGCTAGTTGTAGGCTAACTTGCAGCACTGCTGCATTGCGGCAGATTGATCTAACACAATGCGGCAACTTACCCTGCCCCAATGCGGCAACTTACCCTGCCCCAATGCGGCAGTGCAGGCTTGCGGCAGCTCTGGATGATGCAATAAAAATATATTTTTTATTTTCATTTTTAAATTGAAAATAAAAATTAAAACTTTAAACGAGTGTAACTCCCTACCCTGAACATGGAATTACGTGTTCTTGGTACTATTAAACTTGTATCGACGAGTCCTTCGAAATAAGACCACGCAAGGGCATGTTTTCTCTTAAACTTAAGGTGGGTCCCGCCTATGGCATGCTTCCAATGCCATAGCCCACTATCCCGGTGTCCGTTTGACACATTCTTGGGCTTGATACATTCGTTTCGCAGAGCCCTATCAAATGTCTTTAGGCTTCTTTAGAATAAAGCTCAAAATAGTCTAATTTTAAGAAAAATCATTAATAGGACTTAAAACTTGTTAATGGGCCCAAATGCCAGAATTCCAAAACATAGAAATCCCGGGGTGTTACAAACTACACCCTTTACAAAAATTTCATCCTCGAAATTTGCATAAGATAAATATTTAAAAAAAATAAAAGTTAGATGTTTGAAATAAAATATTATCGGTCGCATATGCATATTTAATCAAATAAAAGATCTCTACAAAATTTAGCAATAAGAAAATATCATATAATAAATATTTCAAGTAATCGTAAAAACAAATATGAATGCCAAATTTTTTTATTTTTTCCTCTAAAAGACTTAGTTACTCATTTGTAGACAATAGAACATTGGCTTTGATACTAATTATTACGCCCAACTTTTTAAATTGCTTTAAAGGTTGAAGCGCCGGCTATTCATAATAATAAAGTATGGGCCAAGATCAACTGTGCACAGAAGAGTAACTATTTATTGATTTAAGTAATTACAAAAACTTTACAAAATAAGGCTTATCATGCCTTAACAAAATCAAAGTCATGCACATACAAAATTAATACATAACAAAAGAACGTGAGAAAACATAGGTCCTTTGAAATCTACGAGCAATCCTCAAGAATGTTATTTTCATCCTCCAAACCTGCAGCGTCTAGGGGTGGGTGAGTATAAATATACTCACTAGATAGAATGAAATTCTATTATCGTGCTAAAACATAAAGCATAAATAAAGATGCATAAAATATTCTCATAATACAAAATCGGATTAAATAAATATTATTGACTAACGAATCCAACACACTTCTTATACTAAAAGTTAAACAAAATAGATCTTCACATAATTTGGTAAATTCAGATAATTCGTTTGTAGCCAAAATCCAATAAATAATTCAAAATTGAATAAATCATTGTTAACAAAATGTCGTTGATACCTGAGCGACATACACCCGTGCTCATGGGGCAATGAGATCAAAATGGAGAGGATCTTCCCACGATATCCAACTTCATGGGCGCGCCATATGCCATAATAGGCATACCTATGAGTCATAACTCCGATAGCTTTTGGGCTTTATACCAAATAGCTACCCGTGAAAACCGATCATAGTTTTTGGGCTTTATACCAAATAACTACCATTCAAATCCAGTCAAATCATTCATAAAGGTATTGCAAATAATAATAATATTTTAATGGATGCATTATAACAAAAACTCACTAAGAGGCGTACACGACACTATTAATTTAGCTCATGTCCACCCTTAATCATTTCCATTTCAAAATAATAATTTATTTAAAATATAAATAAATTATAAAATATAACACCTAGTCATAGCACATAATTAGAGTTTAAAACCATTTACCCTTGTTAAGCCTACGTTTGCAGTCGACTTAGAAGCGGTGGGCGGCACCTCCCCTTGCGTAGATATAGTTTCCTCGTTCCGGCTCGGGTGAGGCAGGAAGACCCTCCCCTAACGTTGGGACATTCTCTTCGTTCGGCTTGGGTGTGGCGGACAGGACATCCTCTTGCCTTGGGTCGTTTTAACCTTTTAGAGGGGCTATCTCAAAAAATGGACCCTCTCATTATGTCGGGCACCCTTGAAGTAGGTGGAAATGATTTTTGAATGGGTAAAAACAGGGGCAAAATGACATAGATATGCACGTTTAACCCCCCACCTCCACAAACGGTTGTAAAACAAGAAAATGGAAAGAGAAGAGGGTTGGGGTGATTTGAGCCTCCCCCTCGTTGCCCCCTTAAATAGCCCATGAGGGCTTTCGAATGCGCAACACGTGTCACACATCTGGCCAGCTGAAGGAGCCAAAATGGCTCATGCAGTAGGCTAGCGCGGCTAGCCGTATCAGCTTTGGCTCACGCAAAAAAAATATTTATTATTATATTTTTTATTTTTAAATTCAAAGCAAAAATTAAAACTTTAAACGAGCGTAACTCCCTACCTTGAACATGGAATCACATATGTTTGGTACAGTTGGACTTGTATCAACGGGCCCTTCGAAACAAGACCACGTAAGAGCATGTTTTCTCACAAACTTAAGGTGAGTCTTGCCTATGGCACGCTTCCCAATGCCATAGCCCACTATCCCAGTGTCCGTTTGACACATTTTTGGGCTTGATACGTTCATCTCGCTGAGACCTATTAAATATCTTAAGGTTTCTCTTGACGAATAAAGATGAAAATAGTCTAATTTTAAGAAAAATAGTTAATGGGCCTTAAAACTCGTTAATGGCCCAAATGCCCGAATTTCAAAACATAGAAATTTTGGGTGTTATAATAATATATCATTATAATACTTCATTTAGAGCATGATAATACAACAAAAGGTCGTATCAACTGATATGAGTGCTCTAAAATTATTTTATTTTAGAGCTATACACTTTACTCCCTCTGTCCTCTATATGCTATTATTCCCTTTGTCCCATATTAAGTGCTTTGAAATTAATTTATTTTAAAACCAAATAAGATATTTAATATGAGTCATATGAATATTATGGAGAAACTCATACGGTAGATGTTTAAGTAAATGCATAATTGTGGAGCACTCTATTTAAAAAAATATTATGTACATTATATGGACCCACTTATATTGATCTCATATAATTTTATAAAAAATATTTTTAATGTAATAAAAACATCATCGTTAGAAGAGGTTGAATTTCAATTATGTTTTTGTTTTTAAGGAAATTTTTTATTTTTTTTAAAAAAATTAAAAATTAAATTATTATAGTATTGATATGTATCGCCTATATCGATATGTATTGGCCGATATGGCCAGTACGTATTGTAGATTCTTCTAGGGCCATATTGCCCCTGTACTATATCTGTATTGATCGATACTGACCCGTATCGATCAATAGGGCCTTCCATGTTTGCGACAAGTTTAAAATTTTGTTGTAAAAAAAGTTCTATTTGTCACAAACTAGCTAACTTGTTGCAAAAGGTATACATTTTTTGCTTGAAATTTCTTAAATTCTCTCACGTAGATAGTTGGGTTTTTTTAACCTTTTTGTCATTCAAATAAAATAAAATGGTTTCCATTTGGGAAGCATTTTGAATTTCATTGCGAGAATCGACACTATTTGTCACAAAACTACTCGCTCATATTAAATTATCATATGGTATTTGTGACAATTTAAACTTGTTGTTGTAACAACTCTCTTATGTTTTCAAAGTACATCCTTTTGGGATGAATTTTAAAATTTATCCCAAAATGTAACTTTTAGGGACAAATATTCATTTGTGGCAAAACGTTTAGTTGTAGCACTTTTGCAATGAATATTTAAAATTGTTGCAAAAATATTTTAAAAAAGTAAAAAATTATTACTATGAAAATATTAATGAATAATTATTAGGGACAAACTAGAATTTTATTGCTAAAAACATACACCTTTTGTGATAAAATAAATATTTGTTGCAAAAACCTCCATGTTTAAGGAAATTTCATTTGTTGCAAAAAGTGGGTTGTATTTGCTACATATCGGAAAATACGTCACAAAAAAACTAAGTTTTAGCAATAAAAAAACCCATTTGTTGCAAAAAAACTCATATTTTGTAATCGTATAGTGTTTTTGCAACGAGTTCGTAAAATGTCGTAAAAGGTATACTATTAGCAACAAATTTTTATTTGTTTCAAAATAATTTGTTGTAATAGGATCTTTTTGTTGTAGAGGTTAGTTTTGTTGTAGAAGTGAGTTTTGTTGTAGAGGTGAGTTTTGCCTGCTAATTGTCATTTTTACTGTACTAGCCAATGGGAAAGGTAGGAATATCAAGATATTGTTGAGCTCAATTCCAGCATTAGCACCGACTTCCACAAATGCCTGGCCATTGGTAGCCCTACAAAATGATGACCGTAGGATGGTTCTTGGTAGTATTTTTGAGTCAGATGGTTGCCCAGACACCCTACACTATATGTCTTGGACCTATTGTGGAAGTTGGCATGAGGTTCATCCCTGTCCAACATGATACAAATTCGTCATGCTTCCGATAGGGACAAAATTATCTTTGTATTATGTGAATATGCCAATGGCAACCCTTTGCAATCTACCATACAATACAATGTCAGCTGAAAATACATGGAGTGAGCTTTTGGATATATATGCCACAAATGGAACGTGTAGTCACAGACACTTTCCACCCAAACTAAGTTGGTGTATAATAAGTTGATGGCAAATACATTTTTTTAGCGTCGACAAATATATGGGATGATTCTGAAAAACAATCGGCAAGTAACAAGTCCTTGAAGTGGAGTTTCAAATATACAGTTTAAAAAAGAATGCGACTATATACACCCCCAAATGCCCCTCAATACCCCATTTGAGATAAATATTTGGCTAATTTCGAGTTTCTCTTGTACCCCATTTGCCCCCTAAGAAATTTCCTATCTCATTACCCCAGATAAACCTACATAACAGCGTCATGATGTATCCTCTTTTCATCTCCTGTGGTTAGTGGCCTTTTCCCCTGAGTTCATGCTGGCGAAGCTTCGGAAAGCAACAATTTTTTGTCTATTGATATCATTCCAAAGGTGGCATATAGCATCCGAGGATTTGTTACAAAGAAGATAGGGCAAATCCAAACAAACCAGTTCCAATTTGAAGTTCCTGAGTACATGGTGCCAAGAAAAACTAGAAACCAGTGAATATTTTGATTGCATGCACCAAAAAAAATGTAGAAAATTTTGAAAGAACTTGTAGGAATTCTTTTCACCATTGATTAGGTATTTACATTCACTATTTTGCTCTTGTTTTTTGAGAAAGTTCTTAGCTTTTATGGAAATAGTTGTGATCATAGCATTTGTTATTCGGTTCTTGAACATTGGTCACGCTCTCAATCAAATGTTGATGCTCATAATGATTTTTGATGAATGATAAGAAGCTCTGTGTAATTTCAATTTCTGTTGATGCTTTTATGAACTCTAATAGCTTTGATGAACTCAAATGTTGATTAATAAGAAGCTATGTGAATGATAAGAAGTTATGTCAAATATTTGACAGAAGTGGAGCTTACTTCCAATCCATCGGATATCAACTTTTTGTGTATTTCTGCCACTGCTTGAACCCGGAAAGTTTGTATATTCAGCCTTTGATGGTGCTCCAATAGTTAGCAAACTGAAAATCAGTTTATTAAAAGCTTGACTATCACTATGTGAATGAGACTTAATTGGCATGTTAATAATTACATGTATCTTATAAGCTGAGTTTTCTTTGGTTTCTTTTTCCTCTTCATTCACCTCATGATCCAGAGATGATGTGTTGATGTCAGACCAATTGGGTCTTTCTTCGCTTTTAGTTATATACTTAATATGCCTTTGTTGACACTTAGTTTTATACTCAAATGTTAATGCTTTTATTAAAATTGTGCTTTTGCTTTCAAGAAGATCAAGTTGGTTTAGGCATGATTAAAGTATTCGTGCAGCAGAATCTCAATAAGCAAAGAGTACAAAATAGATAACATGAGACGCTTCTCTCTTCTGTGGACCAGCCACTGGAAACAGAGCCAGCAGGGCCTTCAGTTGTAGGCTTTGTCTTCAAATTTGTAGCTTGTGGTTGTTGAGAGTTCATTTGGGTAACAAAACTTCAGTTTAATACGAAGCCATGCCATCTTCCAATCATCAGTATAGTATGGTTGTGGCTTAGAAACAACATTATCCTGACACCATTCCACATTCCACCCAAATTTCAATATGAACATACTTTAACTATGAAGTCACAATTAACGCTAACTTCCATGGCTTAATTTGTAGCTTCTACAAGATTTGAAATGTTTTGTGTTCTCTCTCATTGGAGTGCATTTCAAGATCAAGTCAATCTAGATGAATATGTCATTTAATGTGCACTTTCAGTATCTCATAGGCTAGTGCTGAGTGAGATCACCCAATTTTTTCTGATTGTTTTATTTGACTTCTTGATCTAGGTTTTTATATTGCTATTACTTGGATTTACTTGACAAGATGAGAGTAAACATAGAGGAAGGATATTTTTACTCCACTTTTTTATACTACAATGAAGTTAACAATTCCTTTCTACATTACATATGAGCACTGTTCTTTCTTTCAATCAAGTAGAAATTATTAGTCAATCTTTATGGTGAGCATTTGAGGCAATATGTAGAGACCGATAGTTATTTTTTGCAATGTGATAGTGATGTTTGCCAGATCCAATGTGCAAGAATTAAGGGATATGAAACTAAAGTTTTTGTTGATAGAGAATTAGTGTTTGTAATTGTGGTAATCACTTTCCGAGAGGATCTAATTCTTCATAGTATACCTATTAGCATTTTACAGTGAACAATAGGTGATTCACTCCCATCAGATCATGTGAAGCTTGTTTTGGGAGGGACAACTTTGTGTGACAAGGAAAGTGGGCAGGACATTTTCCAAATACTTATGTTGATGAATGTCATTTTGTAGCAGTTTATGTAAAGAAAGATGTACCTGTGCCTCTAATTTAAACTGCTTGGAGGAGATATCACTTATCAAATGTCGATACAGTAGAGAAATTATACAAAGATAGAGTGATTGATATGCATCCATGTGGTAGTTTACCATTGTCGGCAATTTCTATCGTAGACATAACAAAGTAGTTGATAATCGTTTTTGCGATGGGATACATTATTTGAAACTCCAGCTCAATGTTTTGATTAGATTAATTACACTTTAATTTTTACAATGGGATACATATACATGAAGGAATGGATGTGAAGTTGGGTTAAGGTGAAGATGTATATGACAGTTACATTTTTATTTTTGCGATGAAATACATGCACATGAATTTTCAGCTCAATGTTTTGATTAGATCAAATTAAGTGTTTAAATTGTGGATAAGTTAAATATTATTCATATTATACCTTTTGAAACATCTCTCACGGTGGGCGCCCCCCGACAGAATACAAAATCTCATATGGTAGGCACCCACCGAGAGAGCAGATAGTTTGCATTGGATCCCTGGAAATCCTTCTAAAATAGCTCTCATGGTGGGCTCCCCCCGACAAATTACAAAGTATCATACAGTGGGCACCCACCGAGAGCATATAGCATGCATTGGAGCCCTCACAATTTTTTTTGGAACTGCTCTCATGGTGGGCACCCCCTGACGGATGATAAAGTATCATACAGTGGGCGCCCACTGAGAGAGCAGATGGCCTGCATTAGAGCCCCGATAATCTTTCTAGAAATGCTCTCACGATGGGTGCCCCTTGACGGATTATAAAGTATCATATGGTAGGCTCCCTCTAAGAGAGTAGATGGCCTACATTGGAACCTCGGGAATCCTTCTAGAACTTCTCTCACGGTGGGCTCCCCTCGACAGATTACGAAGTAACATATGGTGGGCGCCCACCAAGGGAGCATATGATATGCATTAGAGCCCCGATAATCAATCTGGAACTACTCTCACGGTGGGAGCCCCTGACAATTTACAAAGTATCATACAGTGGATGCCCACCAAAAGAGCAGATGGCCTCTCCCAGGGGGTGTCCCCCGATAGTTTACAAAGTATAATACGGTGGGCACCCATCGAGAGAGCATATAGCCTGCATTGGAGCCTTAGGAATCTTCTAGGACAACTTTCACAGTGGGCACCCACAGAGTGCACAGAAGGAATGTATTAGAGCTCCGGAATACCTTCTAGAACAGCTCTCTTGGCACATTAGAAATGTTTGCTTAATATTAACATCAAACTTGATACTATGTCTTAACTAAAAGGATAAAGAGTTTATGCACAAGATGCATAAAATTATTGCTTATATCGAATCAACATCGTTACAATTTTTACATTGTTTATATGGTCACCCTTTCCCGTGTACTTTTTCCTCTTTTGTTTTTGCACAAGAGCCTAGTTGTCCCACCCGTAAAAAAGTTAGTTACAATATGTGAGCAAAGCTAATGTTTACAGAAAATCTTTTCTTGGTTTTCGAAAGGAAGAAAGAAATGGTATGACCTCATTATGCATTTTTCAATTTGCAATGCATTATTGGGCACAAAATCATGCGTTTGCTTATGGCAAAAAACTTGTACTAGAAGTTAGAAGCAGTTTTGTTAAACCCAATGACATATATTATTTCTTGTGCCAATTTTTTTTCTTCCCTCCTCAGATGTCATTAAACTTAAAATATGGATTTCGTGTCTCAACCAATAAGCACTCTATTAATAGCTAAAGCTTCTATGACACTTAAAAACTGACCTCTGATAAATAATTAACCAATAAACATGTTCAAAAGTTGGATAAATTGCATGCTAATTTCCTGTGGGAGACTTTGAGTCTGGTAGAAGGAAGCATTGAATTGACCATTCCAATCTTTAGAAACCTACTCTTGAAGGAGGGCCCTAAATTTGTAAGCCTAATGATACCATAGATGATTCTCGTGGATGCAAATTGGTTGGAAGTTAATCCAACAAAATCCATTGCGGGCTAAGTTCATGGCGGGGAAACACCGTGTTCAAGCCTTCAAGTCTTTGTTCTTTCTTTGCGAAAAAAGACAAACAAGGCGTTAGTCGTTCTGGATTTTAAACTGATGTATTTTAGATTTTTAATTTCAACATGCATACTAAAATCTTGCAATTCAGATGCTCGATTTCATACTACATACCAAAATCCTAACTTTTTAGAATGCATGATAAAATACATGACATAATTCAACTTTAATCTAAATACAAGATATAATATTAATTCCTCAAATCTTAATTGGATAAATAAAAATAAATGATCATTCCATAATAAGATGATATTATATGCACTTTTTCATTTGCATATATGTAACATCCTCAAATTTTTTGTAATTTTTTTGCTTTTTTTCTTGTATTATTTATGAGGAAATTTAATGCTTCAGCGTATCTGTTTTTGTGATTGACCTCAATATTCATAACCATTGAGTTTGGAGGATGTTTAGTCACAGTTCATGGGCCTCTATGCGCCACAGAAACTTTCGGCACAAAAATGGGAGAGAAAATGAAGAGACGTAAAGGAGAATAGAAACAAAAAGAAAGGAAGTGAACGAGAAATTAAAAAAATTAGTGTGCTTGACCCGCGGGCGGAATAGAGGAAGGGAACTACCCCTTCCTTCTATGAGGCTGGAGGTGATGCCACTACTGGCAACTGGCCAGCCTTGGCCTGGTGTTACCGCCACCACCACCCCGGCATGGCCTCACTGACAGTCTGCCCTTCTCTCCCCTCTTTCCCTGTTTTAGCCTGATGAAACCGCCCACCTTTCCTTTTCTTGATTTGCTGCCGCCGCCAACCGATTGGCCTCTAGCCCACCGCAATGGCTTTGCCCCGGCGAGGACGATGTATGAGAACCACCATCCCCTCCCCTCCTTTGCCAGAATGAGGTAAAACTGTGACTGCCCCTCATTTCCCTTTGTTTCTGTGTGCAGCAACCGGCGGCAGTGCCACCGGTTGCTAGACACCACTGGCTTGCCTTTGGCCCCCCTTGGCCCAACGATGGTAAGGCCGTCGCCCTTGTCATTGATGAATTTGTCTTTTTAAGGGGTTGCATAGGAGAATATGACGGAGGAGAGACCCTTGATAGGATGCGTGCATTTTCAAATCGCATGAGTTGGGGTCGGAATTGAAAATCCACAAGTGAAGGCTATTTTATGTTGTAAGTTGGGGTTTGAAATGTACAAGTTTGGAAATCGCTTTTGCATTGACTAACAGAGTAATATGAAATGCACATGTGAAATCCTGAACGACTAACACATCATTCTGAAATGCGCACTCCAAATCCCAAACGACTAACTTTGTAATTTGAAATCGACAAATTGTAATCTAAAATACAGACCGACCAACGCCCTGTAAAATCAGCCATGTATTCCCAAAATTCTTTCATTGAAGGACTTGATTTCCCAAAATGCTATCAAAACTTCTAAAGGATGGATTTAAAACCCGGAAGCTAGAGGCCAATTCTTTGCTAAATCTGCTTCAAATCTTATTTAAACACAACACCAGAGCCAAATTTTGGTTCAAGTTAACTTGGAACCCATTATTGTCCAAAAAAAAATCTTCTTTCTCCCAAGCCAATCGCAATTGCCTGCTTCACTAACTTATATGCAATATTTGTCTTTATTTGCCTCTCATTCATCACCTTTCTTGCATGGCTAGAGTAATTCACCTTCACCCAGTCAATAAACCCAGCTTCCATCAATAAGAATACCAAAAAAAACATTTTTTTCCTACAATAAGAATACTAAAAAAACCTCATCAAGTTATAAAACTGGAAATGAGCCAATTGATCGATGTGAAGAAAATAACAAAGGAAATTTCTAGGCAATCGGTCGTCGTGTCGGTTATTGTAAAAAATCAGCCTAGCCATTTTGGCTTCTAAAGTTGCGTCTATCCCTATGACAGTTATGGTAAAAAAATCAGCCGTTTTGGCTTCAAAAGTTGCATCTCTTCTTCAATAACAAGCTCTAAAGAGTCCTACACGTAGAGGACAAAAATTACAGTAAAAGGTTAGATAACTCTAGAAAAATCTCTCCTTTCTACTCTCTTTGAATCTAGAGTCCGTCATTGAGCAATAGCATCTCCTCTAATTGAAATCCAGTCAATTTGATTGGAAGTGCACCATTAAATTGACAGAGTGGTTCGTTGTATCTTGGGAACGGAATGTAGTTAAATACCTGTGTACATGTATCGCCTCGAACTGGGTTCTAATTGCTTTTCTCTCTCGTATTTTCTGGATAAATAAGTTGACAAATATTTGTAAATAATTGCATGATAATTGTTATTAGTATTCAATAGCCCTCATTTTATGTGACAATCCCAACAATCTTGAAACAGATGTGCTGTTATTGTTGATTGAATACTACTGCAATTATGGGTGTTGACAAATCTATGAAACCAGAGAAATTTAATGGAAAGAATTTTATGAGATGGCAGACAAAGATGAAATTCTGGTTGACTCAATGAAATATTTTCTATGTGATTTCTGATGTTGTTGCAAAAAATTGTCTTTGGAATTTGATAAGACTGCTAGTTCTTTTGATGTTGGAATTGTTAAGTCTTATGATAGTGATACATTTAAACAAGATGATGAACTGTGCCATGGACAATTACTTAGTTTTTTTAGCAATGAGTTATATGATATGCATGTAAACACTAAATTCGCCAAAGAATTATGAAATACTCTTGATAGAAAATTTGGAAAGGAGTATGAAGGGGAAGAGAAGTATGTTGTAGGAGAGTACTGTGAGTATAAGATGGTTGATAACAAATTTGTTAGAGACCAGGTAGTTGAAATATAGAATTTGGTGGCTAAGATCATTGGGAAAGGCATTCCTATTGATGAGAGGCTCTAAGTTCCTGCGCTTATCGACAAACTACCACCCTCATGGAAGGATTTCTAGGTTAACTTGAAGCACAAGAGGGATGCAATGTCCGTCGATGACCTTATGGTGGCCATCCAAATTGAAGAGAAACACAGGGGTAAGATGAAGTCTTGCAAGGTTCTTCTTCTGGGGCCAATGATAGTGCTCAAGCTAATGTTGTGGAAGGGAAACCCAAGTCATATGACAATAAGAAGAACAAGAAGTTTAAGAATTGATTTTTCAAACCTGGTTCTAATATCCATAAGGACAAGAAGTTGAAGGTTTGCTTGGTTTGTGGGAAACCTGGACATTTTGCAAACATGTGCAAAGAGAAGAAAGGCCACGACCATAGTCATGGTGGGGCTGCATCTTCTACTCAGGCTAATATGGTTACTTTAGATGATAGGTTAGTAATAATTAATTATAAAATTAACTTGGCATGTGAACCAACCAATTGGTGGGTTGATACAAGGGCAATTGTTTACATTGGTGTTGATGTTTCTTCTTTTTTTTTTCTATTAGGAAGTAAAGGATAGGATAGTGACAATGGGGAACTCCTCTGTGGCTAGAGTTTATTGAGATGAAATTGTGGACATCCAGTTTACATCGGGGAATACACTGACTCTCCATAACGTGTTGCACGTGCCGAGTGTGAGGAAGAACCTTGTTAGTGGAGTACTTCTTATTTGAGAGTGATATAAACTAGTGTTTGAGTCAAATAAAGTTGTAATAACTAGACATGATACTTTTATTGGTAAAGGCTATGTGTGTGATGACCTCTTTAAATTAAATTTGGTTTCTCGTAATAACTCTTTATTTCAAGTTGATAACTCTTAATTTGTCATGTTGATTATTTTGATTTGTGGCATATGAGGCTAGGACATGTAAATTCACAAATCATTAAGAGAATGATGAATCTTGAATTGATTCCAAAATTGCGTGATGAATCTCTTGATAAATGTGAAATTTATATTCAAGCAAAACAACCTTAGAAACCTTATAAATCTATAGATAGGTCTACATGTTTGCTTGATTTAATTCATTCTCATATTTGTAAGTTGAGTGGATTACTGACTTGGGGTTGTATGAGATATTTTATTACGTTTATTGATGATTACTCGAAATTTTGTCATGTGTACTTACTTAAGTCTAAAAATGAGGTTTTTGAGAAGTTTAAGATTTATAAGATGGAGGTTGAGAATCAAACTGAGAGGCTGATCAAAAGACTAAGGTCTGATCATGGTGGGGAGTATTGTTCCCTTGAATTTTATACATTTTGTGAAGATCAAAGAATAATACATAAAACCATAACATCTTACTCTCCTCAATCTAATGATGTGGCTAAAAGAAAGAATAAAACTTTCATAAACATGATAAATTTTATGCTTTCCTCTTCAGGTTTACCGAAGAATTTATGGGGAGAAGCAATTCTTTCTACTTGTATAATCTTAAACCGTGTGTCTCATAAAGGACAAAATATAATCCCTTATGAATTAATGAAAGGAAGAAAACCAAGCTTAAAGTTCATTAAGGTTTGGGGATGTCTTGTGAAAGTAAAATTCCAAATGTGAAGATGGATAAGCTAGGTTCGAAAACTTATGATGCAGTGTTCATTGGTTATGCACAAAATAGCAGAGCATATTAGTTTTTAGTAATTGGGTCGATAGGTAGGATTAAGCACTCAATACCATTAAGGAATCCGATGATGCAACATTCTTTGAGAAGGTGTTTTCTATGAAGGAAAAAAGTAAGGTTGTAGTGCATGAAGAAGATGATTCATCGTCTTCTATTCCTTTAATGGAAGATTTGGGAACCAATGTGGATGTTAGGAGATCTAAGAGAACCAGAATAGGGAAGGACTTTAGAGATGACTATTATATTTTCATGGTGGGGAATGAGGATCATTTGACTTTTAGTGAGGCTATGTCATCTAGTGAAGCTCCTTTATGGAAGGAGGCGGTACAGAGTGAGATGGATTTAATACTTGCACATGGGACGTGGGTTTTAATAAATTTACCTCTAGGGTTTAAACCAATTGGGTGCAAGTTGATATTTAAAAGAAAATATTATCCTGATGGATCCATTGAAAAGTATAAAGCTAGATTAGTGGCTAAAGGTTACAGTCAAAAGGAAGGTCAAGATTTTTTTGGCACATATTCTCCTGTGACCATGATAACTACAATTCAAGTGCTTATTGCATTAACAACTCATTATAACCTCGAGATCCATCAAATAGATGTAAAAATAATATTTTTAAATGATGAATTAGAGGAGAAAATTTATATAGAGTAGCCTGAAGGTTTTGTAGTTCTTGGTGAAGAAAGAAAATTATGTAAGTTAGTAAGATCTCTTTATGGTTTAAAACAGGCTCCTAAACAATGACATCAAAAGTTTGATGATGTTCTTTGTAATAACTTTGTTGTGTGTATTTCTAATAAATATTTGTATTGGAAGTCTTTTGATCATTCTTTTGATCATTCTTTTGTAATGTTATGCTTGTATGTGGATGATATATTATTGTTTAGTGATAATGTGAATCATATCAATAAGGTTAAGGGTTTCCTTAACAAGAATTTTGATATAAAAGATTTGGGTCTTGCTAAGGTTATACTAAGCTTAAAGATTAATAAGACTTCTCAAACAATAGTTGTGAGTCAATCACACTATGTGGAGAAGATTCTAAAGAAGTATGGATATTTCGATAGAAAACCTGTTAATACGCCATATGACGCGAGTGTAATACTCAAGAAAAATTGTGGGAAAAATGTGCCACAACTTAAATATTCACATCTAATAAGAAGTTTAAGGTATCTGGCTAACTATAGTAGAATAGATGTATCCTATGCTGTAGGAAGATTAAGTAGATATACTAAGAGCCCTAATTAATCTCATTGGACTACCATTAAGAGAGTGTTCATATATTTGAAGGGAAGTGTAAACTACGGTTTGCATTATTTCGGGTTCCTTGCTGTATTAGAAGGATACAGTGATGCAAATTAGGTATCAGATTCTGATGAAACAAAGGCCACTAGTGGATATGTGTTTACACTATGTGATGGGGCGATTGCATGGAAATCTTCTAAACAAATAGAAGTAACAAGATCTACTATAGATGCTGAGTTAGTAGCTCTTGATAAAACTAGAGGAATGGGGGAATGACTTAGGGATCTTTTAATAGATATACCCTGGTTGAATAAGCCAATTCCTGGAATATTGATTCACTGTGATAGCCAATTAGAACTTGATAAGGTTAAAAGTAAGAATCATAATAAGAGGTTCTTCAAGTATATTGAATTAAGGTATAAAATCTTGCTCAAGTTGACTACCTCTGGAGTTATTACCTTAAGTTTCATATGATTAGCGGATAATTTGGCTGATTCATTCATAAAAAAGTTGTCGGTAGGACAAATCCTTAACTCGTCTAGGGGAATGGGACTGAAAGCCTATGGTTATGTCATCGTTAAATAGCAACCCAATCTCTCTGTGTAAATATCCCGCTATACAGATTTAATGGGTAAAAATAAGCTAATATATGACTTGGAGAGAGCACTATTAAATCTTGTATGCTCATTCCTGTGTTATGATGAGAGTGCTCTTAATGCATATGAAACAGGTTGACAAAAGTCTTAATGAAGTCAAGGCTTATATAGTAGGGTAATGTCATGCATATTACCCTTGAAGTCTGTCACCTATATGAGTGCCACTAAGGTCGCAGTTAAAGAGAACTTGGGCTTGTTCTCTAACGTGCAACTCATGGAAAGATACAAGGCACATGGCTGTAAAATGCTACCCCGAATGATTTCGAAAAGGGTGTTACTCTAACTGTTAGGTTTATCAAAGCTCTTGCTTTAAGGTTCAAGTTCAAGGCTTACACTTCGAACTTGTGAGAGTGGCAGCTTACCAAACTAGGTGTAGGTTCAAACCCGCAAGGTACCTATCGCTGCAAACTTTACTATTGCTCAGTGTCTCGTTCATGTGTCTAATGCAATTTTTTGTGGACTAGTTTTATATCAAGTCATGGTGGGGATTGTTGAATTTTGACTTGAAATAAAACTGGAAATGAGTGGATCGATCACTGTGAAGAAAATAACAAAGGAAATTGCCAGGTGATCGATTGCCTGTCAAATTGATTGATTGTCGTGACAGTTATTGTAAAAAATCAGCCTAACTATTTTGGCTTCTAAAGTCGCGTCTATCGCCATGACGGTTATGGTAAAAAAATCAGCTGTTTTGGCTTCAAAAGTTGCATCTCTTCTTCAATAACAAGCCCTAGAGAGTCCTACATATAGAGGACAAAAGTTACACTAAAAGGTTAATAACTCTAGAAAAATCTCTAATTTCTACTCTCTCTAAATCTAGAGTTCGTCGTTGAGCAATAGCATCTCCTTTGATTGTGATCCAGTCAATTTAATTGAAAGTGCACCATTAAATTGATGGAGTGGTTCGTTGTATTTCGGGAATGGAATGCAGTTGAACGTTTGTGCACGGAGGGCGGCGTATCTGTTTTAAGAACAATGTGTATCGCGCATCAAACCGGGTTCTAATTCCTTTTCTCTCTGATATTTTCTAGATAAATAAGTTGACAAATCTTTTTGAATAATTGCATGATAATTGTTATTAGTAAACAATAGTTGTCTTTTTATGTGACAATCCCAACAAGTTCCACATTTCACCAATTGCTAACTGAACCAAAACCCGAGCAAGTAAGTCTATCACTAAAATAGAAACCAAAAAGGAAAACAATAAGATGCAGACAATTTATTTAGCCGCATATCCTAATAATAGAAGCAATTATGCATACATGATTATAAATGCACATTGGAATTCACGTGTATATATATCCCACCTGGTTATGATCTTTGGTCCATTCAAAGATGAAATATAATGGAAGCAAAGATGAAATCCCTACCCAAGTACTAATCAGCCTTCAACTTTTCATGATATCCTTACCTCTTGGACCTGATTATCAAGGAAAGCCATTCAAAGCTGCACCATTGAGGATTTCAAGCACTGTAGTCCTCTATGTGCAGGAGTTCTTAACAGGAGGCTAAAAAATTGATGACATCGAATCCCGTGGTGGGAGGATGGCACAAACAAGGCATGACCCAAGCATTATCCATCTAGTGTTTTACATTGTATCAAGAAACAAGAAGTAATATGTTTGTGGGCAGAAGCTCAATGTGGAGAAAAACACCTTTATGCTTCTCAAAATGCCCATAGAAGAATTCATAGATTGATCCAATTTATCCAGGTAAATTCACAATCCCTTAACTTTGAGCAGTCAGAGGTAGACTTAAAAGTGGTTATATAGATGGGGTGGACCTTATATATGTGCCCAAGAATACATTTCAGGAAGTGGAGGTCCTGACTACGAATCCTCACTCTATAAGTCACTCACTCAAGATACCTTGTTTTACACGGCATTTCAAAACACAAAGCTTGTTTTACACGGCATTTCAAAACACAAAGCTGAGATAGGGAAATGGTGGACAAGGAAGAGAGGAGAATTGAGCGGCCCACTGAACACAGCAAAAAGAACACAAAAGCACACAAGTTTTTTTTTCCTCCATAAGCAATGATTACATTTCAATCAGTAACATTAAATGAACAAAGCCAAAAACATGCCTAAATTTTTAATTCTAACTAAATCTAGTTGAGCTATAGCTTTCATCTTTGGTGGTAGAACACATTTTTCCAACTCCAGGGGAAAGAAGACAACAAATTTGGTGGACATCTCAAACAAGCAAATAATGAATGAGCTCTTACACCAATAAGGGGAGAAACATACGCAATAAAAAGTATATGCACATAAAGCAACATAGATAACTCTAAAATAAAAACACTGAAAATTGCCAACGGTTCAAGTCAAAGGAAAAAGCATCTAGGCTTTTAAAAATTAAAAAATAACTTAAATAAAGCAAAAATTTAATAAATCAACAAACAACAACCATAAGAAAAAGCACAAAAATGATAATATCTACAAAATTTTGAGGTGTGTGAACAAAATTTACTCATTCCAAAAAACAACAGCTCATTCCACCATAAAAAGAACCATTCAAATAAACAAAAATTGTAATTCCCATCAAACCCAAATCGCCTTCGATTTAGAAGATCAACACCCACAAACCAAAAAATATAATTTCGGGTCAAAATCAATTCTTTTCCTTTTTAAAAAAAATGTAACCCTCCCTGGCGAATTAAAGCTACAATCTTTACCCTCAGTAGACAACACAAAGTAGGAATCAAATATGCCCCAAAAAGCGCAGAAATCTGACAAGCACGAAGAATCAAGTGGAGCAAACAACTGGGTCGATTCAAATCCAATTACCTGAGACAGATTGCTAGCGAAGAAGAGGTCAGAACTAACGCCAGACAGAGAGAGAGAGAGATGAGTACAACACAATTGAAAATTTAGCGTTACTGACTTTTTGGAATCGAGAAATAGCAGAAACAATGGCTCTCATTGGTACCTCCGGTAAAAGAAATACTCCAACTCCAGCTGCGGGCGATGGGGATGAATAAGCTAAGGCTTGGAGGGGATTGAGGGGGTACATAGTGAGTAAACAAAGGGTTTAGTCAAGGAAAAATAAATTAAAATTCAAGTTCAGGGTATATTTTGAGAAAATTTTATAAATTACTGTGGGGTGAAGGAGATATGGGGTACTAAAGGGTATATCGGGGTGTAGATAGACGCGTTCTTTAATAAAATTACCAAATTTATCAGGTATGGGAGGGTTATATGGAAATGAAAGAAGTAAGTTTCGTACATGGAGAAAAAGTTTTTACCGATCTGGCACCATAAAAATTCTTTCGTTTCCATATAGAACGTGGCTATACACACCCCATTTTTATCCCTATGTCCCCCATTACTCTTTTACCCCGCCATTTTTAACTAAAATCTCCCATGTCCCCCATTTTACCCCATTTCTATTTTTTCTACTCTTCCCCCTTTCTTCTTCATCTCCGATGCTGGCGACAATGCCGGCGTCTTTTTTTGCCACCATGGCTAATCGTAGCCACTGGCCACAGCAAGCTGGCCGCGACCATGGCCAGCAACGGCCGTGGTCAAAGGGCCGGCGCGGCCGGACTGGCCACACAGGCTTGCGCTGTGTGTGGCCAGACCGGCCATGCGTGGCCAGATCTAGCTGCGCAAGCCGTTTCTGCAGCCAGTTCGACCATGCGCGGCCAGATCTGGCCGCGCAGGCCGTGCCTATGGCCAGTTTGGCCGAGCATGCTGTGCAAGGCCAGATCTGGCTGCGCTGTGCCAACGCTGTGCACGGCCAGTCTCGCTGTGCATGGTCGAATTGGCCGCAGGCACTGGCCTGTGCGGCCATTCAGGATGCGCACTGCCAGCACCGGCAAGATCTGGCGGCACACTGCCAGTGCCGGCCAGATCTGGTCATGCATGGCCTGTACAGTCAGATTCGGTTCGCAGGCTAGATTTGGCGTGGCCGGACTAGTTGCACGGGCCAGATATCACCACATGTCACCGTCGCCGGAGTTAATGTTGCCGTCGCTGGGAGATAAAGAGTGGGGTTTAGTGTAGTGAGGGAAGTATGAGCAAAATGAGGGGGAAAATATGAGGATAAAAGTAAAAAAAGAAAATTACTTTTTTGATTTGTTTTGGGGGACATAAGGAAAAAAGTGGAGTTTGAATAGCCCTATTCTTCCATATAACCCTATGATATTCAATAAAATTTGTAATTTTTCCAAACTATTTGCTCGAAACTCCACTTCGAGTCAACCCAAGAAAAATTATTGTTATGTGCTCATTGGGTTCATCTTGTACTACCATCAATCTTTGTTTAGCCTCCGGTAACGGAGAACTTGTTCTTATGCAGTCACTTTGCATTCTGTCAGTGAATGTGGCATATCCGAAAGCTAACTCCATGTATGTTCGACTACATTGTAAGCAGGGCTAGGGACACCATTGGCTTCTTTACCACCTCCAAGAAAGACAAATTTGGTCCAGCCACAGTGAATTTATATCGTATCGAACTAGGGACGGAGCCCCCTTGCGACAAATTCATGTAGCACTGATAGGGTGGTAACTATCTGAATCAGCAATTACTACGAAGAACCTTTTTACGGTCGTCATTTTATAAGGCGAGAAATGACCTGGCCTGACATTCTTGCCTTTGCCAGGTAATTAGCTGGCACTCGCCTCGTATCCTCGTTAAGTCGGTGCAACTCGCCTAATAAGCGTCTTGCCATAAGTAAGGAAGCTCTAGCAGAGTACTGAGTGTAAGCCCATCGAGACATTGTACAGTAAGGTCGTTTGGGAGTTCTTTCATGGTTAGGAGGGAGGCCGCAGCCATGATTTTACAGGATGGTCCACGGCAATCCAGGGTCGACCTATATATCTTTCCGGTAGAAGTAGATCATAGGTGACAAGACTCGGGTGTTGACCATGTCGTCGAGGTTGGAGAGGTAGAGGCAGTCGCCATAGGCAGCCGGAATGGCCTCTGCCAGTGTGACGGCATAGATGTTGTCAATGGTGATGGATGTCTAGATCCGGGAAATGGAGCTCTTCGACCCATGGAGAGATGGAAGAGTTTTGCGTGGAGGGGGAAAGAGTGCAGTTTGGATTCGTCTTTTGTGGTGGAATTTAGAAACGTCTGTGGCGGGGCATGCAAAAAGCCTTCCTAGTAGGGGCCTGTTCGGTGATGGAACAATTGATGCATGATTGGGTGATTTAAGCATTCTGTTGGTACCCAAGCATACATATACACAAGTGGTCAACCATATGGGATGTTTTCTTACTTAAATTGTTGTAACTATAATCAGTATAAGATTCTTATTTTATGAAATTATTAAGTTAATATTTGCACTCTAGTCCTAAGAGCCTTGGACTTTGAGAACTTGCTTTAGAAGAAAAGCCATGGACAGTGAGCAATAAGGGGTTCTACATTTTGATTTTTTACCAATCTGGTGGGCAAATATGATTTTTCTTTAATTTTAATAATGATGCAAGAAATGCTTTTAATGGCATAAATTTTATTGGAACAGGGTCCAATTTTATTATTTAACAAGAATACAAGATTTCATTCATATCCAAGTTACTAAACCTGAACATCTTCAATTTGCAGTAGCCTTTGCTCTCATGGGATGTAGAGCTTACCACCACATGTGCAACGCCAGACCAAGGGGCCAGTCACGGGATCAACTGATATCTTAGTAAGCTCACATGGAGTGCAACCATCACACTTGTTAAGGCAATTGGGTGGGTCTGATGTAACCTCCAGAGCTTCTCGTTTCACATCTCGTGCCTCAATGCCATGCTTGTCGCCACTGGAAAGAAGAAAAATGAGGAGCAAAGCAAAGAGAAGAGCACATGAGTACCTCATCCCCATTTCTATGTGCACACAGGATAATGAAAAGTTAAGATGTTAACACTCGCTTGGAGGGATGAAGAGAGGATATTCGGTGGGGGGTGTTTATATATAGATGCCAGTCCCATGTGAGCCAAAAGGATAGCTGTCATTTACAGCCCTTTAAAATTTCTTGACTTAATGCAATAGAGGGAATCATAATTTCTTTCCCAATTGTCAATAGCACGTAGGTATTTCAAATCTCTTGGAAATTTTCTAGACTTGAATGCAATAAATGGAGTCCTAATTATGTACATCTCCAAATTGTAAAAAAGATAGAGATTCTTTCCAGCCTTTTAATATTCCATATATTTAATGCAATAGATCGAATCCTAATTCAAAGCCTTTTATTATTTTGTAGACTTGAATGCAATAGATGGAGTCCCATGTACACTCCAAAGATCTCAAAAGGACAAAGGTCTTCGGTGCTTTTTTAAATTATGGGGTTGTTCAAGGTTTGTGGTTCTTTATGTCAAAAGCACGTAGGTGTTTTTTTATTGAAGTTTTGTTCAGATGGGATGATCATGAATGTTATAATTGTGTCTAGTTCTGAGACTTATAGATGATTATAATTTAATTTCAAATAGCTTGTTCATTGAGAGTGCATGAATGACCACATTCTGCAATTGGTTGCTCGCTGCCCTTAGACCTTAATTTCAAATAAATATCAATCGGCAATCAATCTTTGGGTATATATCCCATTCTTGTTTTTGTGTACAGCGAAAAGACCAATAAAAAAGGTATTAGAGACGAAAACTTTTGTTTCTATTTCTATGATGTTTGTAGACTACTCGTTGTTACAGATAAGGGTGTTCATGAATTGAGCTGACTCGAGTTACAGAGCACTTGTGGGAATCACATGTAACCTCTAAGACGTAGTTGGAGGGTTCAGTAAGTGTTGGCCTTTTTAAGATAATTAATCAGATTTCATTCTCAAGCAAGCTAAAAGCATGAAGGTGGTTCACAACCCTTCAAAATTTTGTAGACAATGCAATAAATGGTGGCTCATTGCTCTTGGAAATTTGGTGGAGTTAATGCAAATAGATCGAGCCCTAAATCCTTTCTAAAAATGTGTATGAATTTGATCTCATGAGCCCGCAGCTTTCTAGCTAGCCGCAATCATGTCTAGCGGTAGCCATATCTGGCCGCTAGACATGATAATGGTTTTGTGAAATCTTCTAGGATGTTAATTGGTAACCAGTGAGGAAGTTTTTTATTAATTTGTTCCGAGAATGTTAATAAATACTAAAATCCATTTCATTGTCCATTGGATACAAGTCTTTTTAATCTGTACTGTTATAATATAACTAATTTAAATATTGCACATAGATTTGGATTTTAGTGAGAATGATAAGATTACCAGTAATCCCATGGTTATTGGTCATATGTAAGTCCCAACATGGTAAAAATAAAAAAAATGGGATATCACATAAAAATTTGGACCCCCTTTTTGGATATCTAACACTTATGGAGTACCAATTTGGTTATATAATTATATCAGTTGGTGAATTAGTGGGCTGGATATTAATTAGCGTCGACATACCATCAACGAATTTATTAACGGCTAAGGCATCAACACAGGAAGAAAAAATTTGTAGTTTATTGATAATCAATGATAAACTTCATTTCATGGCACCTTACCCTAGGGGTAGTCGAATCCTCACTGCCTCCTTGAAAGAGAGATGCTTTGACGACTAATAATAGGGGCATACATGCCTGATTGGCATCATACTATCCATTTTTTGAAATTTTATGTATAATATAATGGTGAGACTAGATAAAAAATATATCATGTTTCCATGATTCTATCAAATTGTTTGATTTGTCATTCATGAACATTGCACATATAACAAAGCCATAGGGTCCCTTAGTGGTTGATTTGCTAGATATACAGAAAATGTTAAAGGTTAAATTTTGTTTGTTTCTTCAATTCTTACTCATTCGGTAATTTAGAGTTCATATAGAATATGCCGATAAGACAGGAAATTCATTAAAAATAATTAATTTTTTTATTAATTTAAAATAAAAATATGATGAAAAAATAAAAATATTTTCGTGGCTAGTTTTTCATGACTAACCTATATGGGGTTTCAGACCATCGTACATAAGGGGGCACTAATTCAAAATTAGTGCCCCCTTATGTACCACGTCCAGAGTGCCATGTGAGATAGTCACAAGGCTCCGGTCACGGAAATTGGCCATGCAAGATGCACTCATTTAGTAATATGGCAATCCCGTGGCAGATGTTAGCGGTTTAAACATACCAATTTTTATGTTGCAAAATAGTCATGTTCTATTATCTAAAATAAGCATTATAATTATATATTATTAAATATAATATTTTTTTAATATGTATCAAAGGTTTTATGCTCATTTTGGAGCATACCAATCATATTATTAGCATGTATACGTATCCATGCTTATCAATACTATCATTGATGCTGATATGACTGATACCTGAATCCATGTAAACTGAAAAAACAAAGAATCTACATTGAGAAGAATTTAGAAGACCTTATGTGTTCGCAAGGGAAATTTTTTCACTCTCGCCTTCGATAATAAGCCTAGTGTAAGGACAACATGTAAGCCCTTGATATTTATCATCGATGGCGTGCATGCTCGTACACGTTAGCGCTAGTACCACTTGCACTAACGTGAGCTAGCTTGTGCTCCATCAGAGCGGAGCATAAAAAATGCATCCCATCTCGAGGAGGAGCTCACGTACCTACCTCAACGCAACAGGAGAAACATCTCGAAGTAAAATCAATCTTGAGCTGAATAGAGACTACCTGCTTGGGGTTTCCATGCTGGCAGGACCCGTGATCATCCTCTTTGGGCCTGATTCTTACTGGTTTTTGTCCCATCACAAGCCTCATAAGTTTTTAGTTTGGGTCAGATTCACATGTTCAAACCGTTTCAACATGAACATAGAGGAGACGCCACAGTCTAAACTCTAAGAATTTCATCTCTTCATCTAGGATCACTTATCACAACCTTTCTTTTCGGCAAAAAATGGGTAAAACTATAGCTGAGTTTCATTCTTGCTGCAGCTGGACACAGACGTCAAGATTGTGATATTGGTGGAAATTGAAGATCACATAGAAGTTTCTTTTATTGAGATTGTTTCATTAGATGAATTCATTTCTAATGAAGTTATCAAACAAAATTTTTTCCAAGTTTCCTCACAGTACCAATGCCAAGCATAAAACCAATTAATTAATGCAAAAAAATATATACTAAAACTAATGTTAGGTATATTCGGAATTGAACTTTTCTTTTCTTACAAATTTCATATGGTCACTTTTTATGTTGTAATTTTCTTCTGAGACTAATGGCTAAAGATTAGATGAGATTTATTCGGATTTCCTTCTTTTAATGCTAAGATTTGTGTTTAAAATTTTATACCAACCACATTGTGTAAAATTTAAAGGCTAGAGGAAATGTTTGAGCTAAAAGAGGAAACTTCTACCAATCAGAAAAAAAGGAAACTTCTCCCTACAGAATTATCAAATTTATGTGTATTTGTATAAGAGAAATCGTGCCGATGCAGATGTCTTGGAAATCAAACAGTACAATCAATCACGACCCGCGAATTAAGAAGTGCGTCACAATGCTTGTAGATTGTAGTTCAACACATATAGTTTGGTTTTCTATGAATAGACCAAGGAGATATACTAGAATCTTGCTTTCTCCACCTTAAAGAGACATGCTTTTTGGTGACTCTCCCCCATACATAAGACTTAAGACAGTTATTTTACTACAAATGTAGGTTAGGGTGCCCACATGATTCTAAGAGCAACTCCAACCAGCTATGTCAAATATTTGCTTACATGGTAAAATTTCACATACCAATATGTATGTGAAAATTAACTTTCAAAATAAACTCCAACCCAATGGTAAAATTTCACATACCAATATGTATGTGAAAATTAACTTTCGAAATGAACTCCACCCCAATTACTTAAAATTCAATATTTTATAAAAATTAGCGGTGCAAGTATACTTAGCATGTTTGAATTGCCATACTTAGCATTCTCGTGGCGCAAGTAATTAGGAAGACTAAGCAGATAGTAGAATTTGGGGTGTATGGCTAAGATGACTAGTCTAGATTGCTTAGTATTGTAGTTTTTTTTTTTATTTTCTAGTTAACTTTTAGACTCTTATGGATGACTGTAGGCATGAGAGTGCCAATTTAATATCACTAGTGTGTTTAATATTTTCTAGACATGTACTCAAGTAAGACCCATTTCCCTTATGTAATGATTTGATTATAAATATTATGTTTTATGTTATTCAAGAGTTTTATTTATTGATGCTATGAAACATTTTTCCGATGTGGCTTTTATGAAAATAAATTTCCAAATCTTGGGGGTATGACACTTAGCGGTTCTCCATAAGGGGTCAGGTGGCAGCCTCAATGAATATTTATGATAGTATCATGAAGCCCTTGTAGCAGTTGGAGTAGGAGTAGTGGAAGAGTAGAGAGGCAGATTATGTCTAATTTTAAATAATTATAATTAATAAATCAAAAAAATATAACCTGCTATTTATGTCAGTTCAACACATATTTTTGTCATATAAAAAACTCCAAAATAATATCTTTTTACAGGCAATTGTAAAAGTATTAGGTATGCCAAACCTAGTCAATGTGGTATTACTTGGTTTAAGTGAGACTAAACGTAAATATGAACTCAAAAGGCGAGGCATCTTAGGGTCGTTGAGGTGGTTTTCATGAGTTGATGAGGAAAATATTTAGGCTTGGTGGCAAAGAACGCTATGGATTTATAAGGATATGTACTTTTCTTCATCATGTCTGTTTTGGGAGTAAATGTCACTAAATTCATTGGATACTTAGATACTCCCTCCTTTCTATATTAATAGCCTTTTTTAAAACAAAATTATCCCATATTAATAGCTCCATTTGGCTCGATTTAAGTGGGTGGGTAGTTGGGTATGTACTTTTAAATGCCTTTCATAAGCTATTTTAATGGGAGCCTTACCATACAAGAAAAACTACTATTATTTCAAATGCAGCCATTAATATGGGAGGGAGGGACTAGAGTAGTAATCTCACACACTAACACTCTTACATGAACTACTTACGGAGATGGATTGAAATATTCTCCTTCTAGCATTCCCGATTGACAAAACTCAATAATGCCATATCGTATCATATTAAGACTGGGATAGTAAATTAGGTTTGTCCCAATGATAATGAAAATTCTTCGCATTGCATATGCGCATAACTATTGGCATGTTGGTACTGAAATATCCATGTACATAAGTGGTCAACCATATGGGAGGTTTTTACTTAAATTGTTGTAACTCTAATCAGTATAAGATTCTTATTTCATGAAATTCTTAAGTTAATCATTGCACACTAGTCCTAAGAGCCTTGGACTTTAGAACTTGCTTTAGAAGAAAGCCATGAACAGTGATCAACATGGGGTTCTATATTTTGATTTTTTACAAATCTGATGAGAAAATATGATTTTTCTTTAATTTTAATAATGATGCGAAACTGCTTTTAATGGCATAAATTTTATTGGAACAGGGTCCAATTTTATTATTTAACAAGAATACAAGATTTCATTCATATCCAAGTTACTAAACCTGAACATCTTCAATTTGCAGTAGCCTTTGCTCTCATGGGATGTAGAGCTTACCACCACATGTGCAACGCCAGACCAAGGGGCCAGTCACGGGATCAACTGATATCTTAGTAAGCTCACATGGAGTGCAACCATCACACTTGTTAAGGCAATTGGGTGGGTCTGATGTAACCTCCAGAGCTTCTCGTTTCACATCTCGTGCCTCAATGCCATGCTTGTCGCCACTGGAAAGAAGAAAAATGAGGAGCAAAGCAAAAAGAAGAGCACATGAGTACTTCAACCCCATTTAATTCTATGTGCACACAGGATAATGAAAAGTTAAGATGTTAACACTCGCTTGGAGGGATGAAGAGAGGATATTCGGTGGGGGGTGTTTATATATAGATGTCAGTCCCATGTGAGCCAAAAGGATAGCTGTCATTTACAGCCCTTTAAAATTTCTTGACTTAATGCAATAGAGGGAATCATAATTTCTTTCCCAATTGTCAATAGCACGTAGGTGTTTCAAATCTCTTGGAATTTTTCTAGACTTGAATGCAATAAATGGAGTCCTAATTATGTACATCCTCCCCAAATTGTAAAAAAGATAGAGATTCTTTGCAGCCCTTTAATATTCTATATATTTAATGCAATAGATCGAATCCCAATTCAAAGCCTTCTATTATTTTGTAGACTTGAATGCAATAGATGGAGTCCCATGTACACTCCAAAGATCTCAAAAGGACAAAGGTCTTCAGTGCTTTTTTAAATTATGGGGTTGTTCAAGGTTTGTGGTTATTTATGTCAAAAGCACGTAGGTGTTTTTTTATTGAAGTTTTGTTCAGATGGGATGATCATGAATGTTATAATTGTGTCTAGTTCTGATACTTATAGATAATTATAATTTAATTTCAAATAGCTTGTTCATTGAGAGTGCATGAATGACCACATTCTGCAATTGGTTGCTCGCTGCCCTTAGACCTTAATTTCAAATAAATATCAATCGGCAATCAATCTTTGGGTATATATCCCATTCTTGTTTTTGTAAGTGTTGGCCTTTTTAAGAGAATTAATCAGATATCATTCTCAAGCAAGCTAAAAGCATGAAGGTGGTTCACAACCCTTCAAAATTTTGTAGACAATGCAATAAATGGTGGCTCATTGCTCTTGGAAATTTGGTGGAGTAAATGCAAATAGATCGAACCCTAAATCCTTTCTAAAAATGTGTATGAATTTGATCTCATGAGCCCGCAGCTTTCTGGCTAGCCGCAATCATGTGTAGCGGTAGCCGTATCTGGCTGCTGACAGCACCTTGGGCACAATCACAATGCCTATATCTGGCCACTAACTACACAAAGTTTGCAGCCAGCCAGACAAACCGTGGCACCAGCAGGTCATGACCACATGCGACTGCTAACTGGCCAGGTTACTAAAATGTCTATATCAGTCCGCCGCTAACTGGCCAGGTTACTAATAATCAGGTCGAGTATGTGTTTATAATATTCGTGTGTGAGAGTGGTTAGGATTAATATATATATATATATATATATATATATATATATATATATATATATATATATATATATATATATATATATATATATATGTTTATATAAACAAAAAAGTTGAAAACTAAGTGATAATGGTTTTGTGAAATCTTCTAGGATGTTAATTGGTAACCAGTGAGGAAGTTTTTTATTAATTTGTTCCGAGAATGTTAATAAATACTAAAATCCATTTCATTGTCCATTGGATACAAGTCTTTTTAATCTGTACTGTTATAATCTAACTAATTAAAATATTGCACATAGATTTGGATTTTAGTGAGAATGATAAGATTACTAGTAATCCCTTGGTTATTGGCCATATGTAGGTCCGAACATGGTAAAAATAAAAGAAATGGTATATCACATAAAAATTTGGACCCCCTTTTTGGCTATGTAACAATTATGGAGTACCAAGTTGGTTATATAATTATAAGGATTGGTAAATTAGTGTGCTGGATATTAACTAGCGTCGACATACCATCAACAAATTTATTAACTGCTAAGGCATCAACACAAGAAGAAAAAATTTGTGGTTTATTGATAATCAATGATAAACTTCATTTCGTGGCACCTTACCCTAGGGGTAGTCGAATCCTCACTGCCTCCTTGAAAGAGAGATGTTTTGACGACTCATGATAGGGGCATACATGCCCGATCAGCATCATACTATCTATTTTTTTGAATTTTATGTATAATATAATTGTGAGACCATATACAACATTTATCATGTTTCCATGATTCCATCAAATTGTTTGATTTGTCATTCATGAACATCGTAGATATAACAAGGCCATAGGGTCCCTTAGTGGTTGATTTGCCCGATATATAGAAAAAGTTAAAGGTCAAATTTTGTTCATTTCCTCAATTCTTACTCATTGAGTAATTTAGAGTTCATATTGAATATGCTGATAAGATAGGAAATTCATTAAAAATAACTAAATTTTTATTAATTCAAAATAAAAAATGATGCAAAAATAAAATATTTTCATTCCTAGTTTTTCATGACCAACCCACATGGGGCTTCAGACCATCATAAATAAGGGGGCACTAATTCCTAATTTTTATGAATTAGTGCCCCCTTATGAGATGGTCACAAGGCTCCGGTCACGGATATTGGCCACGCAAGATGCACTCATGTAGTAATGTGGCAATCCCGTTGCAGATGTTAGCGGTTTAAACATACCAATTTTTATGTTGCAAAATAGTCATGTTCTATTATCTAAAATAAGCATTATGATTATATATTATTAAATATAATATTTTTTTAATATGTATCCAAGGTTTCGTGCCCATTTTGGAGCATACCAGTCATATTATTAGCTCGTACACGAATCCATGATTATCAAAATTATCATTGATGCTGATATGACTGAAACCCGAATCCATGTAAACTGTAAAAACAAAGAATCTACATCGTGAAGAATTTAGAAGACCTTATGTGTTTGCAAGGGAAAATTTTTCACTCTCACCTCTGATAATGAGCCTAGTGTAACGACAACATGTGAGCGCTTGATATTTGTCATTGATGGTGTGCATGCTCATACACGTTAGCGCTAGTACCACTTGTACTAATGTGAGCTAGCTTGTGCTCCATCAGAACGGAGCATGAAAAATGCATCCCATCTCAAGGAGGAGCTCACGTACTTGCCTCAAGGCAACTGGAGAAATATCTCCAAGTAAAATCAATCTTGAGCTGAATAGAGACTACCTGCTTGGGGTTTCCATGCTGGCAGGACCCGTGATCATCCTCTTTGGTCCTGATTCTTACTGATTTTTGTCCCATCACAAGCCTCATAAGTTTTTAGTTTGGGTCAGATTCACATGTTCAAACCGTTTCAACATGAACATAGAGGAGACGCCACAGTCTAAACTTTAAGAATTTCATCTCTTCATCTAGGATCCCTTATCACAACCTTCCTTTTCGGCAAAAATGGGTAAAACTATAGCTGAGTTTCATTATTGCTGCAGCTGGACACTGACGTCAAGATTGTGATATTGGTGGAAATTGAAGATCACATAGAAGTTTCTTTTATTGAGATTGTTTCATTAGATGAATTCATTTCTAATGAAGTTATCAAACAAAATTTTTTCCAAGTTTCCTCACAGTACCAATGCCAAGCATAAAACCAATGAATTAATGCAAAAAAACATATAATAAAATTAATGTTAGGTATATTCAGAATTGATCTTTTCTTTTCTTACAAATTCCATATGGTCACTTTTTATGTTGTAATTTTCTTCTGAGACTAATGGCTAAAGATTAGATGAGATTTATTCGGATTTCCTTCTTTTAAAGTTAAGATTTGTGTTTAAAATTTTATACCAACCACATTGTGTAAAATTTAAAGGCTACTGGAAATGTTTGAGCTAAAAGAGGAAACTTCTACCAATCGGAAAAAAAAGGAAACTTCTCCCTACAAAATTATCAAATTTACGTGTATTTGCATAAGAGAAATTGTGCCGATGCAGATGTCTTGGAAATCAAACAGTACAATCACGACCCGCGAATTAACTCAAGGGCGTCACAATGGTAGTAGATTGTAGTTCAACACATATAGTTTGGTTTTCTATGAATAGACCAAGGAGATATACTAGAATCTTGCTTTTTCCACCTTAAAGAGACATGCTTTTGGGTGACTCTCCCCTATACATAAGACTTAAGACAGTTATTTTACTACAAATGTAGGTTAGGGTGCCCACATGATTCTAAGAGCAACTCCAACCAGCTATATCAAATATTTGCTTACATGGAAAAATTTCACATACCAATATGTATGTGAAAAATAAACTTTCAAAATGAACTCCAACCCAATTACTTAAAATTCAATATTTTATAGAAATTAGCGGTGCAAGTATATTTTGCATGTTTGAATTGCCATACTTAGCATTCTCGTGGTGCAAGTATCCAGGATAATGCCAATTGACAAAACTCTATAATACCATATCATATCATATTGAGACTCGGATAGTAAATTAGGTTTGTCCCAATGATAATGAAAATTCTTCGCATTGCATATGCGCATAACTATTGGCATGTTGGTACTGAAATATCCATATACATAAGTGGTCAACCATATGGGAGGTTTTCTTACGTAAATTGTTCTAACTCTAATCAGTATAAGATTCTTATTTCATGAAATTCTTAAGTTAATCATTGCACTCTAGTCCTAAGAGCCTTGGACTTTAGAACTTGCTTTAGAAGAAAGCCATGGACAGTGATCAGCATGGGGTTCTATATTTTGATTTTTTACAAATCTGATGAGAAAATATGATTTTTCTTTAATTTTAATAATGATGCAAAACTGCTTTTAATGGCATAAATTTTATTGGAACAGGGTCCAATTTTATTATTTAACAAGAATACAAGATTTCATTCATATCCAAGTTACTAAACCTGAACATCTTCAATTTGCAGTAGCCTTTGCTCTCATGGGATGTAGAGCTTACCACCACATGTGCAACGCCAGACCAAGGGGCCAGTCACGGGATCAACTGATATCTTAGTAAGCTCACATGGAGTGCAACCATCACACTTGTTAAGGCAATTGGGTGGGTCTGATGTAACCTCCAGAGCTTCTCGTTTCACATCTCGTGCCTCAATGCCATGCTTGTCGCCACTGGAAAGAAGAAAAATGAGGAGCAAAGCAAAGAGAAGAGCACATGAGTACTTCAACCCCATTTAATTCTATGTGCACACAGGATAATGAAAAGTTAAGATGTTAACACTCGCTTGGAGGGATGAAGAGAGGATATTCGGTGGGGGGTGTTTATATATAGATGTCGGTCTCATGTGAGCCAAAAGGATAGCTGTCATTTACAGCCCTTTAAAATTTGTTGACTTAATGCAATAGAGGGAATCATAAGTTCTTTCCAAATTGTCAATAGCACGTAGGTGTTTCAAATCTCTTGGAATTTTTCTAGACTTGAATGCAATAAATGGAGTCCTAATTATGTACATCTTCCCCAAATTGTAAAAAAGATAGAGATTCTTTGCAGCCCTTTAATATTCTATATATTTAATACAATAGATCGAATCCCAATTCGAAGCCCTTTATTATTTTGTAGACTTGAATGCAGTAGATGGAGTCCCATGTACTCTCCAAAGATGTCAAAAGGACGAAGGTCTTCAGTGCTTTTTTAAATTATGGGGTTGTTTAAGGTTTGTGGTTCTTTACGTCAAAAGCACATAGGTGTTTTTTTGTTGAAGTTTTGTTCAGATGGGTTGATCATGAATATTATAATTGTGTCTACTTCTGAGACTTATCCATAATTATAATTTAATTTCAAATAGCTTGTTCATTGAGAGTGCATGAATGACCACATTCTGCAATTGGTTGCTTGCTGCCCATAGACCTTAATTTCAAATAAATAACATTCGACAAACAATCTTTGGGTACATATCCCATTCTTATTTTTGTCTAGAGCAAAAAGGCCAATGAAAAAGGTATTAGAGACGAAAACTTTTGTTTCTTGAGTTTTTTCCATATTGCCTGGCCAAAGAATGAAAAATTCATTATTCCTTGGATTTTAAACGGAAATGTCATATGACCTGTTTGTGAGCCAAAATGCCCTTAGGTTTATACTATATCATGTTTTAATGTGGAGTGTTGCGCCGTTCCCATGTGCTAGTAGTCCTCGGTAGCGAACGAAACTCACTGACAGGAGCTGACTGGCGGTGACTCACAAGTGAGAGTCGATGAACAAGAAAAAAGCATTTTTTGGTAGCACAGACGTTGTTTGAGTGCTCGAAAGGCTACATTTCACAGAAACAATCCTTCTTTCACACCGATCATGGATAAGATTGGTATTTACATCCATTATAACTGAGAGGTAGGCAATGACAACGTGTATATTGGTGGAATGGCTCGATTGATGAACATTTATCCATCGGTGTGCTTCGGCGAGTTGCTAGGGCAAGTCAAAGTCCAACTTTCCATTAATGGTAATAGCAGTTTGAAGTATTTAATTCCATCCTCCCAATCATCTATGATATATGATTACAAGACAATGAGGACCTCTAATCAATTTTTTCCATTTATAGGAAGGTAAATAAGGAGGTATATCATTGTATGCAGAGATGAAACAACCCGACAACGGTGATAAATCACCATCACCCTATGTAGAAAGGAACCAAATAGTCAATTGAGATGAATCACCCGTCGTAATAGCTCATCCCAACCCTAATGTTAGATTTCATACTAGATTCAATAAAACTTAGTTTACCTTTGAAACTGTCAAGTAACAATTAATCTTTTGATTATATACACAATTAGAATATTTCGTGTTCTCGAAACTACGATATTTAATATATCATGTTAAGGGTAAATCATATCGTGTGAATTAATAAATATGACGTGTAATATATCGCATTAGTAATTACACGATATTCACATGCGATATAGCAATTTTGAGTTGCAACGTAGATATAATAATATGGCATGCATTCATGTCATGGTTTTTATAACACGTTTTAAATGGTCAATGTGTTAATAGAATACACGATGTCGACTGATGTTGCATTTTTTTAACACAATAATGTATAATGTAGATTGGGAGAACTGAAATAGAAGTGAATCAGAATAGATGAGATGATGGTCTCCAATGATGAGTGGGTCAAGAACTTACTTTGATAACTACGAACCTCCATACAACCCTTATAATTACAACGGTAGCCTAGACGAAGAAGTTGAAAATATGTGGGGTGAGCATATGTGGTACGATAATGATATAGTTGACATGGAAAGTATACCTGGCCATGAAGAATTTGGAAACAACGAGGTCCCTAGCAACGTCGACGTTGAGGCAAAATTGAATATTGGTGAAGGCCAGCTTGCTAGCTAGGGATTACCAAAAGCTCTTTGAATTGGGTGCACGTTTTCTAAGCCTATTGCATTTCAAGAGGGTCTTGATCGACTTGGCAATAAAAGAGAATTTCACATATCGTGTTGCGGATGAAAACCGGAATACGTATGCTGCAAAGTGCTCCAATGAGTCTTGTAATTAGTACATAAGGGCTTCAAATGTAGGAGATCATGTGATTATTACGAGGTTAGTACTAACTCATTCATATGGAACCTAAAGGAAGTCAACTGACCATCCCCTAGCATCGCACCTTTGGATAGCGAGAAAATGTTATGGCCTCTTTAAAGACATAGTGGACATTAAATCTAAGAGCATAGCAAGTTATATTTCGAAGCACTGGTGCATAACTTCCAACTACAAGAAATGCTGGTGCGCAGATAATGCATGAGAAAAATCAAGGTGTTGATTTAGTGTTACGATATGTTAGTCTAGCATGGTACCATTTACATGCTTAAACTATAGTCAGAATATGCACTCACATGACATATGTCAATATTGTGTTACCATAAACACGACCAATCATCGTATATGGATTCTGATCACACGAAAACATAAAATGTCATGCGATCGGGAACACAATATAAGCTGGTGGCGTATAACATTACTAAATTGTAGGTAAAACACTGACTGATTTAATAGATGGTGACCTAGATGAATCCTACCGCTTACTTCTTACTTACGGGATGCAGATAGAATATACAAATCCGGGAAATATAGTTGTGTTAGTGAGATTATGTGATATTCTCGGACCTATGGGTGGGCACAATTTCAATGGAATATTCTAAATGTTTGGCCCTGTTGCGAGAGCTTTTAGAACAACCCTGAGGTTGTTGCTAATGGTTGATGCAACTTTTTTAAAAGGAAAGTATCATAGACAACTATTCATAGCAATTGCACTGGACGGGAACAATAATATGTTGTGTATTGCATTTGTAGTGGAACAATAATATGTTGTGTGTTGCATTTGCAGTGGTTGAGAACGAGTGCGAGAAAACTTGGTGCTGGTTTCCCTCCCTCTCTCTCTCTCCCATCTCTCTCTCTCCTCTCATTCTCTCTCTCCTCCCTCCCTCTCTCTCCTCTCTTTTTCTCCTCCCTCTTCTCTCTCTCCTCCCTCCCTCTCTTTCTCTCTCTCTCTCTCTCTCTCTCTCCTCTCTCCCCTTCACCTCTTTCTTTCATTCAATTTTTTATTTTGAAAATAGGTAGTAGCGACACATAACCTATTTTTTTAAAAATAATTTTTAATGAAATTTTTTTTCTCCCTCCCACTCTATCTCTCTCCTCTCCCTCTCCACCTTCTTCCCTCTCTCCTCTCTCTCTACCCTCTCCCCCTCTCCCACTCCCCTCTCTCCTACCTATCTCTCTCTCCCCTTCTCTCCTCTCTCTTCTCTCTCTCCTCTCTCTATCCCTCTCTCTCCTCCCTCCCTCTCTCGCTCTCTCCTCTCTCTATCCTCCCTCCCCCACTCTCTCCTATCTCTCATCTCTCTCCTCCCTCCCTCTTCTCTCTCTCCTACCTCCTTTGCTCTCTCTTCTCTCTCATCTCTCTCACTCCTCCCTCCCTCCCTCTCTTTCCTCTCTCTATCTCACTCTCCTCCCTCCCTCTTCTCTCTATGTCTCCCTCTCTCACCTTCCCCTCTCTCTTTCATTCAATTATTTATTTTAAAAATAGGTATTAGCGACTCAGTCATATCCATCACTACTATTAAGGGTAGTAGCGACGCATATGATCATGCGTCAATACTTTTATTAGGTAATAGCGACACACTTTCTCCCTCTCTCCTCCCTATCTTTCTCTCTCCCCTTTCTGTCCTCCCTCTTCTCTCTCTCCTGTCTCTCTCTCTCTCTCCTCTCTTTCTCTCTTTCTTTCTCTCTCTCCTCTCTATCCCTTCCCCTCTCTCTTACATTCAATTTTTTATTTTAAAAATAGGTAGTAACGATGCATAGTCATATGGGTCACTACTATTAAGGGTAGTAGCCACGCATATGATCATGTGTCACTACTACTATTAAGTAGTAGCGATGCATAGAACTATGCATCGCTACTACTATTAGGTAGTAGCGATGCATAGTCATATGCGTTGCTACTACCTATTTTTTTAAAAATAATATTTAATAAAAATTTTTTTCTCCCTCCTACTCTATCTCTCTCTCCTCCCCCCTCCACCTTCTTCTCTCTCTCCTATCTCTCTCCTCTCTCCCTCTTTCCTCCCTATCTCTCTCTCCCCTTTCTCTCATCCCTCTCTCTCCTCTCTTCCCTCCCTCACTCTCTCCTCTCTCTTCCCTCCCTCTCTCTCTCCTCTCTTTCTCTCCTCCCTCCCCCTCTCTCTCTCTTCTCTTTCTCTCCTCCCTCCCTCCCTTCCTCCCTCTCTCTTCTCTTTCTCTCTTCCCTCCCTCTCCCTCCCCTTCCTCTCTCTCTTGCATTCAATTTTTTATTTTAAAAATAGGTAGTAGCGACACAGTCATATGTGTCGCTACTATTAAGGGTAATAGCGACACATATGATCGTGCGTCACTACTACTATTAGGTAGTAGCGACACATAGTTCTATGCGTCGCTGCTACCTATTTTTTTATTTTTTTATTTTTTAAAAATAATTTTTAATGAAAATTTTTTTCCCTCCCACTTTATTTCTCTATCCTCCCTCTCTCAACCTTTTTCTCTCTCCTTTCTCTTTTCTCTCCCTCTCCCTTTCTCCTCCCTCCTCCCTCTCTCCTCCCTCTTTCTCTCTCTCCTCTCTTTCTGTTTTTCTCTCTCTCTCCTCCCTCTCTGTCTCTCTTTCTATCTCTCCTCTCTCTCCTCCCTCTCTGTCTCTCTTTCTATCTCTCCTCTCTCTCCTCCCTCTCTGTCTCTCTTTCTATCTCTCCTCCCTCTCTCTCACCTCCCCTCTCTCACCTCCCCTCTCTCTCACCACATCTCTCACCTCCCCCTCTCTCTACTCTCTCTGATCCCTCTCTCTCCTCCCCTTCTTTCTCCCCTCACACTCTCAATGCACTCTCTTCACTTACTCTTTTATTATAAATTATATTTTAAAATTAATAATAAAATTTAACAAATAAATATATTATATATAAATAGTGAATTATTAACACTATTTTTTATTAAAAAATTAATATTTATTTAGTGTATATACAAATAGTAAATATTGAATAAAATATATATATTTAGAAAGTTTATTATAATTTTTTAATATTTATTTATTAAATAAAATTAATTAATAAAGCTATTAGCGATGCTTGACAACAATCATCACTACTAATTTAAATTTTGTATTTTGTATTTTTAATTCAATACTATTAGTGACGCTTTCGTAAGCGTCGCTAATAGTAGTTAGTGACGCTTGTGTATATGTGTCGCTATTGAGAAAGCTATTAGCGACGCTTATGAAAAGCATCGCTAATAGCTATATTTTTTCTTTTCCTTTATTTAAAATATATATTTTTTAGCGACGGTTATATGAAGCTTCGCAAATAGAGGAACTATTAACGATGCTTATTATAAAGCGTCACTAATATGATTAGTATTAGCGACACTTTAAGCTAAGCGTCACTAATATATAACTATTAGCGATGCATATGAAAATGCATTGCTAATAGTTCAATATATTACGATGCTTATTTATACGTCACAAATAGTTATTTTTAGCATCGCTAATACTCCATTTTGTTGTAGTGTTTCTTGAGTTGCTTAGAAATCATCTATTCTCTGATCCTCCATCCGAGTTGGATGCAATCATTTTTTATCGAAAGAAGGGATTTGAAAATGCTACGAAGAATTTTTTCCCATCTACACGCCACAGATATTGTATCCGTCACATGGCAACAAATATGTTGGATGGATTTAAGGACAACTACCTAAAGAATCAGCTCCATGTTGCAGCCAAAACATTTAGATAGAATGTGTACGATGAAACAATGAACAATATTAAAGAACATAATCCAGAAGCATATGCTTGGCTAAATAAGATAGGTTCGAAGCACTGGGCCAATGTATCATTTTCAGGGAAAAGATATGAGACCCTCAACTCTAATAGGTCTGAAAGTGCAAATGCAATGTTAAAAAAAGCTAGATCGATGCCTATAACTCATTTAATTGAGAACATGAGGGAGCACACGATGACATTATTTGAAAAACATCGGATGATGGACATAATATGATGGAAGAGTTAAACCCATTAGCCAGAAAACACAATCGAAACAAGCGAGAAGAAGCAAGGAATGTGTGTATTGCCTGTCTCAATGTATGAATTCTAGGTTAACTTGCCATATGACTAGGTACATTGTATTCATACGGTGATATACATCATGTGCGTTCGTTTATGCGTGAGGGGAAAATATCACATTTGTGTAATCACGTTATTTTTCATTTATTGTGTAAGTTGATACGGCTTACGTAACGATCGTATGACATGTTGTGTTATCGACAACACGATAATGTCGTTTATTGTGTGCAATATTTTCTTCATAGGACGTGGTAAACCTGGTTTATCGTACCTGCACATGTGGTAAGTTTTAGCATTTGGATCTACCATGTAAGCATGAAATCGCAACAATTAATAATAGACACTTCTATGTGTCTGAGTACTGCGAAAGATGATACTCTACTCAAATGTATAAACTTACCAAGAGCCCTTACACCCAATGAAGGATCGGCACAAGTGGGCACCGGCTGGAGTTATGCCTAGATTTAGCCCACATATCCCTCAAAAGTAGCGGGGGCGTTCACGAAAAAATCAGATATAGTCACAACCACCTCTCAAAGTGCCACAAAAATGTGGACCATGTGGTCAGTTGGGTCACAACCGCAAACAATGTACCAGCGCACAAGCAGGCCCCCAATGTGGTAGATGTCCCAACGACAAGCCGAAGGAGTTAGAATAATAGCGTACACAAACGGCGTAAGGAAGGGGAGCATCGATCAGGCTTACCTTTTCCACCCCCAGTAATCTTCAACACAATTATGTAATTAATGTGTTCCTAAAAACACGATATGTTGTACATAGGGTATACTGTATATGTGTATCGTATAATTGACAACACGACCAAAAGGGTTTATGTGTTACTAATTTCACAATAATATATAAAGATTATTAATTCTTATTTCAAAGTGTCCTTTGCTTACATGATGTCAGAGTTTCCTTTGCTTACATGATATTGGTCATATCGTGTGTTCAAACCCATGACAATTCCATGTTCGTAATGTTCCAATTCCTATTCCAGAGGCATCATTACCTTCAATAACTGGGTGGTCCGTAACTGTCTCACCTTGCCCATATATATTACAGTTAAGGTTTGCAGTATATTTGAAAAGTTTGCAGGGAGATCGCTCGTGCAATGATGTTCTTTGCGGAGACGCATCATTTGGGAGATTGTTGTAGCGCGGCAGCTGGTGAATCGGACCTCCATCGGATATGGTCCTCACCAATATTTGTGTGCGGGCACGTTTCACTACAAGGCGATATATCAATGTCTTTAATGATCCACCGCATTTGCGCCCTATTCGCTAGACGACGCCCTATTCTTGAACTGATGGGTCTGAGAGTCTACAAGGAGATTGCATGCCAACTAATCGCTGATGACGAGATGGATTGTTATTTTATTTATATTTATAAAGCTCTATAAAGATTAGTTTTTTGGATTTAAAAAATTAATAACAGTTATATCTTTCTTCCCATTGAAAGTTGACTTTCCTATATATTGAGAGTACTAATGTGACGACAATAATAAGATATTGGCATCCCATTGTTGAAGCGTGCATACCTTTATTATTTTGAAGACTTGACAACAATAGATGGAGTCCCATGTACTCTCCAAAGATGTCAAAAGGGCAAAGGTCTTCAATGCTTTTTTAAATTATGGGGTTGTTCGAGGTTTGTGGTTCTTTATGTCAAAAGCACATGTGTTTTTTTTGTTGAAGTTTTGTTTAGATGGGATGATCATGAATATTATAATTGGGTCTGGTTTGCAGCCAGCCAGACAAACTGTGGCATCAGCAGGTCCTGACCCCATACTGCTCGCCACCGGCTTCGTAGCTAACTGTGTAGGTGGCTAAGATGTCTATATCAGTCCGCCGCTAACTGGCTAGGTTACTACTAATCAGGTCGAGTATGTGTTTATAATATTTGTGTGTGAGACTGATTAGGATTAATTTCTATATATATCTATATATATATTTATATATATATATCTATATATATATCTATACATATATCTATATATATTTATATAAACAAAAAAGTTGAAAGCTAAGTGATAATGGTTTTGTGAAATCTTCTAGGATGTTAATTGGTAACCATTGAGGAAGTTTCTTATTAATTTGTTCCGAGAATGTTAATAAATACTAAAATCCATTTCATTGTCTATTGGATACAAGTATTTTTAATCTGTATGAATTCTAGGTTAACTCGCTATATCACCAAGTACATTTCATTCATATGGCGATATACATCATGTGCGTTCGTTTATGCGTGAGGGGAAAATATAGTTTTAGTGTAATCACATCATTTTTCATTTATCATGTAAGTTGATACGGCTTACATAACAAATACGACATGTTGTGTAATCGACAACACGATAATGTCGTTTATTGTGTGCTCATACTAACAATATTTTCTTTATAGGATGTGGTAAACCTGGTTGATCGTACCTGCACATGTGGTAAGTTTCAACATCTGGGTGTACCATGTAAGCATGCAATCGTAGCAATTGATAATAGACACTTCTATGTGTCTGAGTTCTGCGAAAGATGGTACTCTACTTAAATGTATAAACTGACTTACTAAGAGCCCTTACACCCAACGAAGGATCGGCACCAGTGGGCACCGGCTGGAGTTATGTCTTGATTTAGCCCACCTATCCCTCAGAAGTAGCAGAGGCGTTCATGAAAAAATCGGATATAGTCACAATCACCTCTCAAAGAGCCACAAAAATGTGGAACATGCGGTCAGTTGGGTCACAACCGTAAACAATATACCAACGCACAAGGGGGCCCCCAATGTAGTAGATGTCCCAACGACAAGCCGAAGGAGTTCGAATAATAGCGTATGCAAACAGCGTAAGGGGAGCATCAATCAGGCTTACCTTTTCCACCCCCGTTCTTCAACACGAATTATGTAATTAATGTGTTCCTAAAAACACGACATGTTGTACGTAGGGTATACTGTATATGTGTATCGTGTAATCGATAACATGACCAAAAGAGTTTATGTTTTACTAATTACACGATAATATATAAAGATTATTAATTCATATGTCAAAGTGTCCTTTGCTTACACGATGTCAGAGTTCATTTTCTTACACGATATTGGTCATATAGTGTTTTCAAACCCATGATAATTCCATGTTCGTAATGTTCCAATTCCCCAGGCGTTATTCCATAGGCATCATTACCTTCAATAACTAGGCGGTCAATAACTTTCTCACCCTACCTATATATACATTATATTAGGGTTTGCAGTATATCTGAGAAGATTGCTAGGAGATTGCTCGTACAATGATGTTCTTCGTGGAGACGTATCATTTGGGAAATTGTTGTAGTGGCAGCTGGTGAATCGGACCTCCATCAGATACGGTCCTCACGTATATCCGATGGCGGGCATGTTTCACTAGAAGGCAATATATCAATGCCCCCAATGATCTGTCGCATTCGCGCCGTATTTGCTAGATGACACCCTATTCTTGAAGTGATGGGTCTAAGAGTCTAGAAGGAGATCGCACGCCAACTGATCGTTGGTGACGAGATGGATTGTTATTTTATTTGTATTTATAAAGCTCTATAAAGATTAATGTTTTGGATTTAAAAAATTAATAACAGTTATATCTTTCTTCCCATTGAAAGTTGTCTTTCCTGTATATTGAGTGTAATAACGTGACAACAATAATAAGATATTGGCTTCCCTTTGAAAGTTGGCTTCCCATTGTTAGGGATGCCACTCGGGTCGGGTTAATGGTAAACCCGACCCGACCCGACCCGACCCTAATGGGTCGGGTTTGGTTTTTAAAAATAACCCTAATGGGTCGGGTCGGGTTTTAGTGATCTAACCCGACCCGACCCGAATATAAATATAAATATAAAATTTATATTTTTTAATATATTTTTTAATATTATTTTTTAAAAAAAATTAAAAAAAATAATAAAAAATATATATATAAAATATTTTTTTAATCTATTCGGGTCAAACGGGTCGGGTCGGGTTCGGGTTTGGGTCGGGTCGGGTTCGGGTCACAACTTTGTGATGTGGGTTCGGGTTCGGGTTTGGCAAAACCCGACCCGAATCCGACCCGGTGGCATCACTACCCATTGTTGAAGCGTGCATACCTTTATTATTTTGTAGACTTGATTGCAATAGATGGAGTCCCATGTACTCTCCAAAGATGTCAAAAGGACAAAGGTCTTCAGTGCTTTTTTAAATTATGGGGTTGTTCGAGGTTTGTGGTTCTTTATGTCAAAAGCACATAGTAGTTTTTTTTGAAGTTTTGTTCAGCTGGGATGATCATGAATATTATAATTGTCTCTAGTTCTGAGACTGATAGATAATTATAATTTAATTTCAGATAGCTTGTTCATTGAGAGTGCATGAATGACCACATTCTGCAATTGGTTGCTCGCTGCCCTTAGACCTTAATTTCAAATAAATATCAATCGGCAATCAATCTGTGGGTATATATCCCGTTCTTGTTTTTGTGTACGGCAAAAAGACCAATGAAAAGTTATTAGAGGCGAAAATTTTTGTTTCTATTTCTATGATGTTTGTAGACTACTCGTTGTTACAGATAAGGGTGTTCAAGAATTAAGCTGACTGAGTTACAGATCACTCGTGGGGATCACATGTGGTTCTAAGACGTAGTTGGAGGGTAATAAGTGTTGGCCCTTTTAAGGGAATTAATCAGACATCATTCTCAAGCAAGCTAAAAGCATACAGGTGGTTCACAACCCTTTAAACTTTTGTAGACAATGTAATAAATGGTGGTTCATTGCTCTTTGAAATTAGGTGGAGTTAATGCAAATAGATCGAGTCCTAAATCCTTTCTAAAAATGTGTACGAATTCGATCTCATGAGCCCGCAGCTTTCTGGCTAGCTGCAATCATGTCCAGCGGTAGCCATATCTGGCTTCTGGCCGCACCTTGGGCACAATCGCAATGCCTATATCTGGCTACTAACTACACAAAGATTGCAGCCAGCCAGACAAACCGTGGTACCAGCAGGTCATGACCACATACGACTGCTCGCCACCGGCTTCCTAGCTAACTGTGTAGGTGGCTAAGATGTCTATATCAGTCCGCCGCTAACTGGCCAGGTTACTAATAATCAGGTCGAGTATGTGTTTATAATATTCGTGTGTGAGACTGGTTAGGATTAATTTCTATATTTCTATATATATTTTTATATAAACAAAAAAGTTGAAAGCTAAGTGATGATGGTTTTGTGAAATCTTCGAGGATGTTAATTGGTAACCATTGAGGAAGTTTCTTATTAATTTGTTCCGAGAATGTTAATAAATACTAAAATCCATTTCATTGTTTATTGGATACAAGTCTTTTTAATCTGTACTGTTAAATATTGCACATAGATTTGGATTTTAGTGAGAATGATAAGATTACTAGTAATCCCATGGTTATTGGCCATATGTAGGTCCGAACATGGTAAAAGTAAAAAAAATGGGATATCACATAAAAATTTGGACCCCCTTTTTTGGCTATCTAACACTTGTGGAGTACCAGTTTGGTTATATAATTATATGGATTGGTGAATTAGTGGGCTGAGCTGGATATTAACTAGCGCCGACATACCATCAACAAATTTATTAACTTCTAAGGCATCAACACAGGAAGAAAAAATTTGTGGTTTATTGATAATCCATGATAAACTTCTTTTCTTGGCACCTTACCCCAGGGGTAGTCGAATCCTCACTGCCTCCTTGAAAGAGAGATGTTTTGACGACTAATGATAGAGGCATACTTGCCCGATCGGCATCATACTATCCATTTTTTTGAATTGTTTGTATAATATAATGGTGAGACTAGATAAAAAATATATCATGTTTCCATGATTCCATCAAATTGTTTGATTTGTCATTCATGAATGTTGTAGATATAACAAAGCTACAGGGTCCCTTAGTGGTTGATTTGCCCCTTAGATAGAAAAAGTTCAAGGTCAAATTTTGTTTATTTCTTCAATTCCTATTGAGTAATTCATAGTTCATATTGAATAAGCCAATAAGATAGGAAATTCATTAAAAATAATTAATTTTTTATTAATTGAAAATAAAAATATGATGCAAAAAAATAATAATTTTTGTGACTAGTTTTTCATGAGAAACCCACATGGGGCTTTAGACCATCGTGCATAAGGGGGCACTAATTCATAAAAATTAGTGCTCCCTTATGCCATGTCCGGAGTGCCATGTGAGATGCATGGTCACAAGGCTCTGGTCACAAAAATTGGCCATGCAAGATGCACTCCAGTATTAATGTGGCAGACATTAGCGGTTTAAACATACCAATTTTTACATTGCAAAATAGTCATGTTCTATTAACTAAAATAGGCATTATAAATGTATATTATTAAATATAGTAGTTTTTGAATATGTATCAAAGGTTTCGTGCCCATTTTGGTGCACACTAATCGTATTATCAGCTCGTACATGTATCCTTGGTTATCAATACTGTCATTGATGCTGATATGACTGATACCCGTATCCATGTAAACTGAAAAAACTAAGAATCTACATTGAGAAGAATTTAGAAGACCTTATGTGTTCGCATGGGAAGATTTTTCACTCTCCCCTTTGATAATGAGCCTAGTATAAGGACAACATGTGAGCCCTTATATTTGTCATAGATGGCGCGCATGCTCGCACACGTTAGTGCTAGTACCACTTACACTAACGTGAGCTAGCTTGTACTCCGTCAGAGCGGAGGATGAAAAATGCATCCCATCTAGAGGAGCTCACGTACCTACCTCAAGGCAACTGGAGAAACATCTCGAAGTAAAATCAATCTTGAGCTGAATAGAGGCTACCTGCTTGGGGTTTCCATGCTGGCAGGACTCGTGATCGTCCTCTTTGGGCCTGATTCTTACTGGTTACTTTTTGAACAATTGGTCCAATCACAAGCCTCATAAGTTTTTAGTTTGGGTCAGATTCACATGTTCAAACCGTTGAACATGAACATAGAGGAGACGCCACAGTCTAAACTCTAAGAATTGCAACTCTTCATCTAGGTTCCCTTATCACAACCTTCCTTTTCGGCAAAATGGGTAAAACTATAGCTGAGTTTCATTCTTGCTGCAGCTGGACACAGTCGTCAAGATTGTGATATTGGTGGAAATTGTAGATCACATAGAAGTTTCTTTTATTGAGATTGTTTCATTATATGAATTCATTTCTAATGAAGTTCTCAAACAAAATTTTTTCCAAGTTTCCTCACAGTACCAATGCCAAGCATAAAACCAATGAATTAATGGAAGAAAATATATACTATAACTAATGTTAGGTATAATCGGAATTGATCTTTTCTTTTCTTACAAATTCCATATGGTCACTTTTTATGTTCTAATTTTCTTCTGAGACTTATGGCTAAAGATTAGATGAGATTTATTCGGATTTCCTTCTTTTAATGCTATGATTTGTGTTTTAAAATTTTATACCAACCACATTGTGTAAAATTTAAAGGCTAGAGGAAATGCTTGAGCTAAAAGAGGAAACTTCTACCAATCGGAAAAAAAAAGGAAACTTCTCCCTACAAAATTATCAAATTTATGTGTATTTGCATAAGAGAAATTGTGCCGATGCAGATGTCTTGGAAATCAAACAGTACAATCACGACCGGTGAATTAACTCAAGGGCGTCATAATGGTAGTAGATTGTAGTTCAACACAATATGGGAGGGAGGGACTAGAGAAGTAATCTCACAGACTAACACTCTTACATGAACTACTTACGGGGATGGATTGAAATATTCTCCTTCTAGCATTCCCGATTGACAAACTCAATAATGCCATATCATATCATATTAAGACTCGGATAGTAAATTAGCTTTGTCCCAATGATAATGAAAATTCTTCGCATTGCATATGCGCATAACTATTGGCATGTTGGTACTGAAATATCCATATACATAAGTGGTCAACCATATTGGAGGTTTTTACTTAAATTGTTGTAACTCTAATCAGTATAAGATTCTTATTTCATGAAATTCTTAAGTTAATCATTGCACTCTCGTCCTAAGAGCCTTGGACTTTGAGAACTTGCCTTAGAAGAAAGCCATGGACAGTGAGCAACATGGGGTTCTATATTTTGATTTTTACAAATCTGATGGGAAAATATGATTTTTCTTTAATCTTAATAATGATGCAAAACTGCTTTTAATATCATAAATTTTATTGGAACAGGGTCCAATTTTATTATTTAACAAGAATACAAGATTTCATTCATATCCAAGTTACTAAACCTGAACATCTTCAATTTGCAGTAGCCTTTGCTCTCATGGGATGTAGAGCTTACCACCACATGTGCAACGCCAGACCAAGGGGCCAGTCACGGGATCAACTGATATCTTAGTAAGCTCACATGGAGTGCAACCATCACACTTGTTAAGGCAGTTGGGTGGGTCTGATGTAACCTCCAGAGCTTCTCGTTTCACATCTCGTGCCTCAATGCCATGCTTGTCGCCACTGGAAAGAAGAAAAATGAGGAGCAAAGCAAAGAGAAGAGCACATGAGTACTTCAACCCCATTTAATTCTATGTGCACACAGGATAATGAAAAGTTAAGATGTTAACACTCGCTTGGAGGGATGAAGAGAGGATATTCCGTGGGGGGTGTTTATATATAGATGTCGGTCTCATGTGAGCCAAAAGGATAGCTGTGATTTACAGCCCTTTAATATTTGTTGACTTAATGCAATAGAGGGAATCATAATTTCTTTCCCAATTGTCAATAGCACGTAGGTATTTCAAATCTCTTGTAAATTTTCTAGACTTGAATGCAATAAATGGAGTCCTAATTATGTACATCTTATCCAAATTGTAAAAAAGATAGAGATTCTTTCCAACCCTTTAATATTCTATATATTTAATGCAATAGATCGAATCCCAATTCAAAGCCTTTTATTATTTTGTAGACTTGAATGCAATAGATGGAGTCCCATGTACACTCCAAAGATCTCAAAAGGACAAAGGTCTTCAGTGCTTTTTTAAATTATAGGGTTATTCAAGGTTTGTGGTTCTTTATGTCAAAAGCACGTAGGTGTTTTTTTATTGAAGTTTTGTTCAGATGGGATGATCATGAATGTTATAATTGTGTCTAGTTCTGAGACTTATAGATAATTATAATTTAATTTCAAATAGCTTGTTCATTGAGAGTGCATGAATGACCACATTCCGCGATTGGTTGATGCAATCAATCTGTCGGTATATATGCCATTGTTGTTTTTGTCTACAGCAAAAAGACCAATGAAAATGAAAAAGGTATTAGAGACGAAAACTATTGTTGCTAATATTAAAACTTTTTACACTGTATCTTTCTATTTCTATGATTTTTGTACGTGGCGACTACTCATTGTTACTGATAAGGGTGTTCATGAATTGAGCTGACTCGAGTTACAGATCACTCGTGGGGGATCAGATGTAACCTCTAGCACGTACTTGGTGGAATGAATGGTTCACAACCCTTCAAAATTTTGTAGACAATGCAATAGATGGACGTACTTGGAGGGATTAATAGTGGTTCATAACCCTTCAAAATTTTGTAGACAATGCAATAGATGGAGTCCTAGCTCCATTTCAAAGATGTCAAAAAATGCATAGGTGGCTCATTGCTCTTTCAAATTATGTGGAGTTAATGCAAATAGATCGAATCCTAAATCCTTTCTAAAAATGTGTATGAATTCTATCTCATGAGTAGGGCTGGTCGTGGATGCCCATCGTCCAACATCCTGGCCGTGTTCGAGGGGTTCCGTGGCTGTGTCTGGCCAAACTCTTTTATTTGCTAATTTTCGGACATAGCCATGGATAAAGACCTCATCTGGCCATTTGTCCAAGGTCCAGTTAATTGTTGAATACAATGTGCATTCTTATATAAAGGACAATTTTTATTTCTTATCTAATTATTCTTAAACATTATTTTTTTATATTTAAATCTATAATAATTTAAATAAAATCATGTTAATGTTATATTTGAGTTCTTCTTTATATTTCCTTTGTCCCATATTAATAGCTCTATTTGGCTTTTGAAAATAAACTAATTTGTCTAATATTAATACTACAAATAAATAAGATGACATATATAAGTTTAAAAATTATTATTATACACTAAGTTATTTAATCTAGAGATCTTCACCCTAGTTACCCTACTTAGTTAAAGTTGTTAACTTTGCTCTCATTTTCTCCACCCACTTTAACCCTCATCAATTGCTAAAGAGGCTATGTCGATAGACAATGGTCATGTTTGCCGAAAAATAAGATTTGTCTATGGACAAAATGCTTGACAGACAAATTGTTAACAGACATAGACATGGATAAGCCTTGTCTGCCAACTATTTGGCCGAGGACCAGCCCTACACATGAGCCCACAACTTTCTAGCTAGCTATAGTCATGTCTAGCGGTAGCCATATCTGGTTACTGCCAGCACCTTGGGCACAATCATGATGCCTATATATGGCCTCAAACTACACAAAGATTGCAGCCAGCCAGACAAACCATTGCACCAGCAGGTCATGACCACATACGAACGACTGCTTGCCATTGGTTTCCTAGCTGACTGTGTAGGTGGCTAAGATGCCTAGATCAGTCCACTGCTAAGTGGCCTGGTTACTGATAATCAGGTCGAGTATGTGTTTATAATATGTGAGTGTGAGCCTGGTTCATGTTAATTTATTAATATATATAAAATAAACAAAAAGGTTGAAAACTAAGTGATAATGGTTTTGTGAAATCTTCTTGGATGTTCATTGGTAGCAATTGAGGAAGTTTTTTATTAATTTGTTCGGTGAATGTTAATAAATACTAAAATCCATTTCATTGTCCATTGGATACAAGTCTTTTTAACCAGTACGGTTATAGGATAACTATTTGAAATTAGTGATGCCATCGGGTCGGGTTCGGGTCAGATTTTGTCAAACCCGAACTTGATACCACATAAGAAAACTGTAACCCGAATCCAACCCGTTTGACCTGAATAGAATAAAAAAATATTTTTTAAAATATTTTTTTGTTTAGTTTTTTTAAAATAATATTAAAAAATACATAAAATTTTTTATTTTTATACTTATAATTATCTTCAAGTCAGGTTGGGTTGGATCACCTAAAACCCAAACCCAACCCGAATAGCTATTCGGGTCAATTTTTAAATATCAAACCCAACCCCTTAGGGTCGAGTCGGGTTTTACTATTTACCCGACCTGAGTGGCATCCCTATTTGAAATACTGCACATAGAATTGGATTTTAGTGAGAATGATAAGATTACTAGTAAGCCCATGGTTATTGACCATATGTAGATCTGAACATGTTAAAAATAAAAAATAATGGGATCACATAAAAATTTGGACCCCACACTTATGGAGTACCAATTTGGTTATTTCATTATTATGGATTGGCGAATTAGTTGGCCGAGCGCTGACATATCATCAATGAATTTATTAACCACTCAGGCATCATCCCAGGAAGAAAAAATTTGAGGTTTATTGATAATCCATGATTAACTTCCTTTCGTGGCACCTGACCCTAGGGGTAGTCAAATGCCCACTGCCTCCTTGAAAGATAGATGTTTTGACGACTAATGATAGGGGCATACATGCCCGATCGGCATCATACTATAATCCATTTTTTGGAATTTTATGTATAATATAATGGTACACTAGATAAAAAATTTATCTTGTTTCCACAATTCCATCAAATTGTTTGATTTGTCATTCATGAACATCATAAATATAACAAAGCCATAGGGTCCCTTAGGGGTTGATTTGCCTAGTAGATATAAAAGGTTAATGGTCAAATTTTGTTTGTTTCTTCATTTCTCACTCATTAAAAAATTCATAAAAATAAGTAACTTCTTTTATTAAATCAAAACAAAAAGATGATGTAGAACAAAAAATATTTTCGTGACCAACCCACATGGGGCTTCATACCATCGTACATAAGGAGGCACTAATTTAGTTAGTGCCTCCTTATGTACCATGTCCGGAGCTCCATGTGAACTGGTCACAAGGCTCTGGTCATGGAAATCAGCCATTCTAGATGCTCTCATGTAGAAATATGGCAATCCTATGGCAGATGTTAGTGGTTCAAATATACCAATTTTTACATGGACTTCTATGATCTAAAAGAAGCATTATAATGATATATTATTAATTATAATATTTTTTAATGTGTATCAAAGGATTTGCACCCATTTTGGAGCATACCCATCATATTATTAGCTGGTACATGTATCTATAGTTATCGATACTACGATACAATTGATACCCGTGTCCATGTAACCCAAAAAAAACTAGATCAATAAGAATGTAGAAGACCGTGCCAGTTCGCATGGGAAGAGTTTTTTATCCTCCCCTCTAATAATGAGCCTAGTGTAAGGACCACATGTGGGCCCTTGATATTTGTGATTGATGGCACACATGCTAGCACATGTTAGTGCCAGTACCACTTGCGCTATTGTGAGCTAGCATATGCTCTATTAGAGCGGAGCATGAAAAACGCATCCCATCTGGAGGAGCTCAGGTACCTACCTCAAGGCAACTGGAAAAGCATCACGAAGTAAAATCAAGCTTGAGCTGAATAGAGGCTACCTGCTTGGGCTTTCCATGCTGGCAGAACGCATGATCATCCTCCTTGGTGATTCCTACTGGTTACCTTTTGAACGTGTGGTCCAATAACAAGCTGCATAAGTTTTTAGTTTGGGTGAGATTTACATGTTCAAACCGCTTAACATGAATACAGAGGAGGCGCCACAGTCTAAGCTCTAAGAATTGCATGTCTTCATTTAGGATTCCTGATCACAACCTTCCCTTTCGGCAAAAATGGGTAAAACTATAGCTGAGTTTCATTCTTGCTGCAGCTGGACACAGACGTCAAGATTGTGATATTGGTGGAAACTGTAGATCACATAGAAGTTTCTTTTATTGAGATTGTTTCATTAGATGAATTCATTTCTAATGAAGTTATCTAACAAATTTTTTTCCAAGTTTCCTCTCATACCAATGTCAAGCATAAAATCAATGAATTAATGCAAAAAAAAAATCTACTAAAACTAACGGTAGGTATAATTGGAATTGATCGTTTCTTTTCTTACAAATTCCATATGGTCACTCTTTATGTTGTAATTTTCTTCTAGGACTAATGCCTAAAGATTAGATGAGATTTATTTGGATTTCCTTCTTTTAATGCTAAGATTTGTGTTTTCAATTTTTATAGCTACCGCATTGTGTAGAATTTAAAGGCTGGAGGAAATGTTTGAGCTAAAAGAGGAAACTTCTACCAATCGGAAAAAAAAGGAAACTTTTCCCTGAAAAATTATCAAATTTATGTGTATTTGCATAACAGAAATCTTGCTGATGTAGATGTATTGGAAAGCAAACAGTACAATCACGAGCCGCGAATTAACTCGAGTGCCTCACGATGGTAGTAGATTGCAGTTCAACACATATAGTTTGGTTTTCTACGTATAGATGAAGGAGATATTCTAGAATCTAGCCTTTTCCACCTTAAAGAGACATGCTTCTTGGTGACTCCCCCATACATAATAAGACTTAAGAGAGTTATTTTACTACAAATGAAGGTTAGGGTGCCCACATGATTCTAAGTGCAGCTCCAACCAGCTATTTCAAATATTTGCTTACATACCAATATGTATGTGAAAAATTAACTTTCAAAATGAACTCCAACCCAAATACTTAAAATTCAACATTTTATAGAAATAAGTCAAAGTACACACGCAAATGCACATGGTGAACATAGTGTTGCATTTGTCACTTCCCGATTTATAAATTGTTAGAAGGGTAATTTAATAATTGTGTATAAGCCAATTAAAAACTTCACTTGAGTTTTATAGGAGAGTAGTTGAAGAAAGATTAAGGAGGAAGTGTAAGATAAACTTTTAAAATCTTGATATATTATCTCCACGTAGCTTGAAGTTTTTTAATATCCTCTCCCTACCACCCACTACATTATATTAATATTACAATTTCTAGAATTATCTCTCCCATTAATCATGTATGAAGATTATTACGGGTATGCCACTATTGGCTTTTGTCCCTTAGAAAATTATATGTTTTTCACTCATATGCATATTTACTTGCATAATACATTGTGCTTACCGTAATATCTCCCAGAAAGTAAGAAGAAAGAAGTCCGTGACAAAAATATTCTAGTACACCTCTTAAATTTAATTATAATGTGCAATTTATCATAATAAATAAAAAAAATAATTATCACATAGGATGACTGGCTAGAAGCTACAAAATACTTCATCCGTCTCATATTAAGTGTACTAGTTGGTTTTTTCAAAATGAACTAAAAATTCTCCGGCCCCCTACTTTAATATGTATATACATATTAATGCCATGTACAAGTATTAAATCAATTAGGGCGTCCCATAAGATATAGATTGAGTTTATAATTTTTACAGGAAAAAGAAAGAAATTATGGAGAGAAGAGGCATATGACTTTGAATTTTTATAGGCTAAATTGATTTTGAGTCTTTTGACTTGGGCTGGGAGAAGGTGAGATCCCTCCAAATAAGGTTATGTTCACACTAGTAAATTATCTGCTAATTCAATTTTGTTTTGTGTTTAGACTAAGAAATCTCTAAAAAGAAGTCTTTTAATTAGGGAAACTTCTATCTTCTCTTAGCATTCTAAGGTAAGACATCTAACTAAAGTAAGGACCCAATTAGGATAAGAATTAGATACATTTGTATCACTACTTGAGAGTTTGAGTTCCTATCCAACTTCATATTTGGATACTTGTATTTTATTGTGAAGTTTCATAAGTTTTAAATCAAATTAATATTGTGAGGTTTGACAAGTTCTAAACCAATTAATACAATGAAATCCATATTTTTAAGTGGCCACATGGTAATATGTATAGAAGAAATAATTGCAATATTTAAGGTTTCCTGAGTTCTAAATCTCGGAAAAATAATTGCAATATTTGATGTCTCTTGAGTTCTAAATTAATTAAGAGTTTCTTTGACAGGGTAATCTAGGTATAACATGTCTAAAATATATGCCTCCCTTATCACTTTAACATGTGCCTACAAGGTAATATGTATGGGAGACATTATTGCAACATTTCAAATCATGGATAAATTATTACAATATTTTAATTCTCTTTAGTTCTAAATCAATTGAGAGTTTCTTTGAAAGGGTAATATTGGTATAACATGGCAAAAATTATTGCCCATCTTTTTAATTTAATTATAGTATAGATATAGATATAAATAAAATATAATAAGATAAAAAATGAAGCCACAAAAAATGAAAGATCATTTTAAAAATTAAGATAAAAAGTGCTCACAACTGGGGCCACTTACCATAAGCATGTTGTAAAACAGCATTTACCAAGGAACGTGTTGTACGTATACAAATACACAAGTTGAAAAACAATAAAACTCCTTACTATGATTTAAGTGTTGTTGAAAATCTTCAAAATCATCTCAAGAACTCCCGAGTAGGCCCTTCTACCCGCACACTAGGCTTTGTCAGATCCTGCAATGTCTAGGGGGTGGTGAGTATTTTAAAATACTTAGTAGGAGAATTTATACTATAAAGCATAAAATAACATATGACAGTTTCAAAAATATATAATATAAATAATACTTTTCATAAAAACAGGGTGTGTCTCTTACCCAAAACCACCCCAAGAGTTTCTTCCTTCATATCGAAGATGCCCGAGGGGTTTGCAAGCTCTCATGGCTTGCTACAAATATCACAGACACCTAATCTATCCTATGGAATTTGTTGCGAGTACAAAACAACGACCTTTTACTCTTCCACAGATCATCACAAAATACCTCGTGCTTGTGGAGAGAAGACATGCCCGTGCTCATGGGGGCCCCAAGATAAAGAGAGTATTCCCATGATATTGTCTACCCTAACGCGTGTAACCTTCTTAGCAGTTCCCGCCCTTCGTTAGTGGCTAACCGGGCTAAATTGTGTACCGTGCATCTGATTTGCTTTCGGATCATAACTATGAATCTCTCTATCCATGGAGCTTTATTAGTATGTCTGCTAAGCCCTGGTTAACAAACTAGTCTTGATTTCCCTTACTCATGAAGGGTAGTTTTTCTTTCAAAATTCCCATTGCAAAGTTCACCATTTCAAAAGCCCTAGCTTTGCCTCTACAAGCCATGAGAATGCTACTAATAATAGCTACAAATATAGGGTTAATCGCTTTCAAACAAGATAGTTACCCTTTCCTCATCCCGTTTCAGTAACTAGATCACCATGCATGCACGTATTTTCGAAAACAATTTGATAGTCATCCTTCTACAAAGATTCATACACTAAAATTATTTTTCCGATTGACTTTAGTTATTTCTAATAAAAACAGTGGCAAAGCTAGATTTTCTCTATCTCATAAACTACCACGTATATAATTTGTAATCAAATTCAAAGGATAAATCATTCAATAAAATGAATGTATAGGCAGGAATAAAATCACTATATATAAATTATACGATAAAACATATAGTATATAATCTACATCCTATTCCAATGAAAAACCATTCGATAAATCATATACATGCAAAAATCATAAAACATAATTTGAAATTAACTCTGACAATTAGCATGCTAGATTCATATGTATATTAAGTTCAAAAGACAACCAATGTAAACATTTATGCCACAAGATAGGATAAAAACCCTACTTCACTCTCCGTGCGAGTTCAAAGATGATACACCATACACCACCCACTTGGATGTCAACTTTAAGGGCTTTAGAGGTCTCCAACTAGAAACGTAGCCCCTCCACGGCATCCAGCTGGCTCGAATTAGGCAGGAACACCTCTTGAACAACTGGAATCAGACTTAAAATGACTTAGAATATGGTGAAAGAGGTTTGAATATGAATCAAAAGATCTCTCATAAGGTTTCTTCACTTTAGAGTGGTCAAATCTAAAAACAACCCCTCCATCACGAAGAACATCCTCAATTTAGTCAAGAATGCCTTTTAAACAGACTAAATGGGATCAAAATGATCAGAAACGGAGAAAACAGAATTTGGGTCATAAAAGAGATGAAATCAGGTATAGATAGGGCGTCGGCGCACCAAAACAACGGTGCCGCGCCGCCGTGTTTGGCACAGAATTTGTAGTTTCACGTGTGCGTATTGCACCGTGGTGGCCGAGCACACCTATTGTGCAGTTACGTCGCTTGCGTGCTGAGTTTTAATTTTTTTATATTTTAAATATTTTCTATCTTCGAATATTCATAACTTTCTCTCCAAACTCAGATTCATACATTCTTAGTGTCGTTGAGCTTGTATCGATGAGCCCTATGAAACTAGACTACTTAAAATAGTCTAGTCTATTATTTTTACGTGAGTTCTACATATAACATACACTTCTCGAGGTCATAACTTCCAACCCTGAAGTCCGATTTGAGTGGTTCAAGGTTCATTGTGCTCGATTTTCAGCGCTCTATAATGTCTTTTAGAAATCTCATCACATAGATATTTCTAAATAATTTAAAATATTAAAAATTTAAAATTAGGTTTATTAGAAGTGTAAAATCATAACATAAATTCGTGGTCATTACAATCTACACCCTTAAGGAAATTTTGTCCTCAAAATTTGCACCTTGTAGTCATCAAAAATTCTGGATACTTCTCCATCATTTTTCTTTCCGACTCCCAAGCTTCTAAGTTGCTTCCTCCAATAGTGGTGCTGCCATAACACTTTCCATAATGAAATCTCTTTTGTTTAAACATCGGTTCCTTACAATCCAATCTCCTAATCAATCTTTCCTTCAAAGATAAATCAGATTCTAAGGCAACTGTGGTCTAGTCCAAGACATACAAAGCATCTCACACGTGCTTCCAAAGTATGGACACATGAAACACTGTCTTAACCACCATTAAGTTGAGGAGTGATGCTAGTCTTTAAGCCATCAATTTTATCTTGTCAAAGCTTACAAAAGTCCTACCGCACTTCCTTTATGCACCCTGATGAACTTCACCAAATATAGTCAATGTTGCAATCACTCAGGCTTCACCAACCTACCTTGCAACATGTCAGCGCTCTCTCTCTCTCTCTAATCCATTGCATGAATTTGCTTCAACATAATGGTGCTCTCTCCCATCCATCGCATGAGCACACTACATATTTTCTTTGTTTGAATCATCCTCTCTAACTAACTATTTGTTCGTGAATGGAAGGTCATACTGACCCTTAGGTTCGTATCGAACTCTTCCTTAAGTCCCTGCCACAACTTGAAAGATAAATTGACTATCTAGCTCCGAGATGATTGATGATGGCACTTTCTGTCAACCTATTATTTCTTTCACATACCTCATTTCTTGAGATTTAAAGAAGTTGTCCTTTTTAGAGGTGGAAGATATACACTCTTAGTGAGTCAATCCGTTACTATTATCAAAGTAGTTTCACGATCTTGTGTCGTCCTAGCTGGATCTAAAGCAAGATCTACAGTGATGTACACCTACTTTCATTCCAAAATTTTCATTAATTAAGGAGTTCTAGAGGGTTTCTTGCGTTTGGCTTTGACCTACTGACAAGTAGAACATTTTGAAATATACTTTCCTATATCCTATTTTAGCTCCGCCAAATTTCCTCTTTATGTCTTAACACCTCTTTGTCCCTCCTATATAAATAGTGTACTAAGATCTATATGTCTCACACGATAGATCCTTGCTTAAGCTCTTTTTCTTAGATCGAGTATTGTTTGAATCACCAACTTTCCTCTTAATCCAATACTTTCATGTAACATCCACACTTTTCATTATCTTCCCATGCCTCACAAATGTGCTCATTCAATGCCGTCTTCAAATCTAAACCGTCCACAAAGATCTCTTGTCTCTAGTTTGCATATCAGGTTGACAACTTACTAATTCCTTCCAATGATTTCCACTCCATCATGAGCATTGGAGCGACCCTTCGGCTTTGCAGTTTGTAGTATTAGTAGCTACTTTTACATTCTACATCAACGCATGTCCATTCAGCATAGACACACATTCAAGGCTTTTTCTAGAACCATGACTATACACAATGGTCTTGCACTTCCATGTTGTAAACTAAGACATGTGCGGTCATTAGCTCCCTTGATAGTTCTTGAAAACCATTACCATATGCCTTATTCTAATTAAACTTTCTCCTTTCCTTGACTACTTTGTTCCAGGTATATTGATACTTAAAACTTTACCAATGAATCTTTGATAATATGCTGCATGACCTAAGAATTCTAGTTTCCAAGATTGTTTTGGGCCTTTTCCCACCTCATTGATGTTTCTGTCTTGGCGGGATCTACTAATGCTTCAACCAAACCATGTGTATTACTTCCACGGTTGTAATCATCCTTGGGCTACTAAGCAATTGTAACAACCTTAAATTGACGGTTTGGTTTACACTCAAAATGTTCACACTAAAAAAAATGAGTTCTTCTGCTTAACATGTGTTTACGATATTCCTACTCTTTTTCAAAACTAAAACATGTAAAATTATTTTGTTAATAATAATAATTATTAGAAAATAGTGAAAATGGTATATTAATTATTGGCGTGTACATGTCTTAAAATGTGTGCATAACGAAGCTTCTAAGTGGCTAGTTCAGAATCAACTTTATGTTGCACAAGTGCAACCGGCCTTAGAGCTATCCACTAATACCTCACATCGCAAACCACGGGTGTTTAGTGGTCTCTTTGCGGTAGTTCCACAACCTTCAAGACATGTAGCCTAGTTATCAGCATTGACCTATCTTCAAGTGTCTGCGTAATGGAGTTTCTGAGTGGTCACTAGTATGCATGTCCTATACCATGAGTATTTTGCGATGCCTCAAAAATAACTTAACGCTAAACAAGTGCAACAATCCTTGGACCTATCCATTAACACCATATTCCCCATACCACAGGTGTTTGGTGGATTTCTCCTTGGCAGCTCCACACCTTACAAGACATGTCACCTGACAGAACTATGTTTATTATCTTGCGTGCTACACCCCCCAGACTTAGTCGAAAATACGTCATCTCACATTATTTCTCACCTCATAAATGTATAGACATACTTTCTTGGTTGTTCCAATAGCAATTGTCGCGCCCCGGGATTACACAAAAGCACATATAAAAATTTTGGAGTTTCCTCGGGCTCGTGACTATGACTACTTACCATAAACATGTTGTAAAATAGTGTTTACCCAGGATCATGTTGTACATGTACAAATACACAAGCTGAAAAATAATAAAACTCCTTACTATGATTTAAGTGCTATTGAAAACTTTAAAATCATCTCGAAAACTCCCGAGTAGGTCCATCTACCCACACATTAGGCTTCGTCAAATCCTGCAATGTCTGAGGGGTAATGAGTATTTAAAAATGCTCAGTTGGAGAATTTATACAATCAGGCATAAAGTAACATATGGAAGTTTCAAAAATTATATAATATAAATAATAGTTTTCATAAAAACAGGGTGTGCCTCTCACCCAAAACCACCCCTAGAGTTTCTTCCTACGTATCGAAGATGCTCCGAGGGTTTGCAAGCTCTCATGGCTTGCTACAAATATCGCAGACACCTAATCCATCCTATGAACTTTGCTGTAGGTATGCAACGACCTCTTACTCCTCCACGGGTCATCACAAAAATACCTCGTGCTTGGGGAGAGAAGAGACACCCGTGCTTATGGGACCCCGGGATCAAGAGAGTAGAGAGTCTTCCCATAATACTGTTTACCATAGTGCGTGTAGCCTTCTCAGCGATTCCCACCCTTCGTTAGGGGCTAACCGGGCTAAATTGTGTACCATGCATATGATTTCCTTTCACGACATAACAGTGAATCTCTCTATCCATGGAACTTTGTTGCTATGTCTACCAAGCCCCGGTTAACAAACCAATCTTAATTTCCTTGACTAATGAAGGGTAGTTTTTCTTTCAAAATATCCCATCCCAGTGTTCACCTTGTCAAAAGCCTTAGCTTCGCCTCTACAAGCCATGAGAGTGTTACTAATAACGGCTACAAATATAGGGTTAATCGCTTGTCCAACAAGACAGTTACCTTTTCTTCATACTGTTTCAGTAACTCGATTACCATGCCTGTATGTATTTTCAAAAATAATTTAAGAGTCATCCTTCTACAAGGATTCATTCTCTAAAATTGTTTTTCCTATCAACTTTAGTAATTTCTAATGAAAATAGTGGCAAAACTGTATTTTCTCTATCTCATAAACTACCACATATATAATTTGTAATCAGATTCAAATGATAAATCATTCAATAAAACAAATATATGAGGCGGCAATAAAATCACCATATATAAATTATAAGATAAAACATATAGTATATAATCTACATTCTATTCCAATGAAAAACCATTCGATAAATCATATACATGCGAAAATCATAATACATAACTTGAAATTAACTCTAACAATTAGCATGCTATATTCATAAGTATATTAAGTTCAAAAGACAAGCAATGTAAATATTTATGCCATAAGATAGGATAAACCCCTACTTTGCTCGAGTTCGAAGATGATGCACCAGACACTAGCCACTTGGACGTCAACTTTAAGGGTTTTAGAGGTCTCCAACCAAAAAAGTAGCCCTCTATGGCATTCGCATGCACGATTTAGGTAAGAACGCCTCTTGAATGACTCAAATCAGACTTAAAATGACTTAGAATTTGGTAAAAGAATTTGGAATATGGATCAAAGGATCGTCATAAGGTTTCTTCACTTTAGAGGGGTCAAATCTAAAAAATAACCCCTTTATCAGAAAGAACATCTTTGATTTTGTCAAGAATGCCTTTTGAAAGGACTAAATCGGACTCAGAATTTTTAGAAACGGAGTAGATCATAAAAGAGATGAAATCACGTATGTATAGGGCGTTAAAGCTCTAAAATAGTGGCACCGCTCCACCATTTTTGTCATTGCACCCGCAGTTTTGTTGGTGCGCATTGCACTGTGGTGGCTACGCAAGCCTATCGTGTGCACACAGTGTTTTCAATATTTTTTTAAATCTTTTCTATCTTTGAATATTCATAGCTTTCTACTCAAGACTCATATTTGTGCGTTTTTAGTACCGTTGAGCTTGAATCAACGAGCCTTATAAAACTAAACAACTTAAAATAATTTATCTCGCTGTTTTTACATGAGTTCAATGCATAACATACGCTTCCCTAGGTCGTAACTTCCAAAAGTCCGATTTGAGTGGTTCAAGGCTCGTTGCACTTGTTTTTTAGAGTTAGAAATCTCATCAAATAAATACCTTTCAATAATTTAAAATTATTAAAAACTTAAAGTATGGGATTATTAGAGGTGTAAAATCGTAACATAAATTCATGGTCATTACAATGGTTGTGGAGCATCCTCAGCTGGAGATGTTGAAAATCACTGTATACTCGGAGGAAGGAGGAGAAATCACTAGAGGAAGGAGGTGAAATCACTAGAGGACGGAGGAGAAATCACCGGGAGGGGGGGGGGTGGGGGGTGGGGGGGCTAATGAGAAATTGCTAGAGGATGGTGGAAAAAATCACTTAAGGATGGATGAGAAATTGCGAGACGGAGTTGAAATCGCTAGACGATGGAGGAGAAATCAGCCAGAGGCTAGAGGAGATATCCCGGGAGGATGGATGAGAAACCACCGGGACATTAGAGTTTAGTACGTATATACTTGAAATGGATTGGGACTTGAGAAATCACGGGGACATTGGAGTTCAGTACGTATATACTTGAAATGGATTGGGACTTCTGGGCTTTTAGTTAATGATGGGTATTTTTGTTTTTTATGCCATTAGATAGTTTTTTTTAAAGGATAGAAAAGGGAAAGGACTCCCTTCAATTAAAACCAAAGAGAAACAATATCAAAGAATGAAGGAAAATTACAATTGCCATCTAGTAGTTAAGGGTATTACCGTCTTAACTTGTGTCTTAATTAGTTGTCGGGATTAGGGGGAGATTAGGAAAGTTTTACCTTATTTATCAGTCGCCGTCCCAAAAAACAAGTTGACGAAGAATTCATAAGATGTCGGGTGTGCATTCGCATATCTATGTTACCAGCTTATGACTATAGTCTCCTCCATCCAGCTAATATTTGGCCTCAGCAACATTGTGCATACGAGGCCTAGGGAACCTAAATTTGAGCTTTGGGATCGGATATGCATTTCCTACAAAATTTGTACAGTAGGAATATGCTTAATGAAAGGAACAAAATATGTCTATATATCTATATCTCTCTCTCTATATATAGATATAAACTGGACCCACGTACCCTTCTTTACGCATGTACTCATGTTTACGCAATTTCGAAAAGGCTATGAAGTTTATTTTGATTAATTGTTGTTTCTACTCAAGCCATTCAAGGTTGAATCAGCCACTTGGTCTTATCCGGAGGAAGAGCTCGGGTACCTACCTCAAGGCAACTAGAGATGAGCAAACTCAAGCTTGAGCTGAATAGAGGCTACCCGCTTGGGCATGACCTACGATCATCCTCTTTTGGCCTGATTTCCTACTGGTTACATTTTGAACATGTGGTTCACATGCCTCATAAGCTTTTTGTTTGGGTAAAATTCATATGTTGAAACCATTTCAACATGAATGAAGAGGAAATGCTATAGTCTAAGCTCTACTTATTCCATCTCTTCATCTAGGATTTCTGATCACAACCTTCCTTTCCGGTTGAGTGAGTAAAACTTTGGTGAGTTTCATTCATGCTGCAGCTGGATACAGACGATTAGATTGGGATATTGGCGGAAACTAAAGATTACATTGAAGTTTTTTATTGAGACCCTTCTAAAGTGCGTTTAAGCTGTGTTTTCATTAGAAGATCGTGTCTTAAGAAGTTACCAAACCAAATTGTTTTCCTAAACTCCACACTCTAAACGAATGGCGAGCATAAATCAATGAAGCAATGCATCAAAAAATTCACTAAAACTATTGTTAGGTACAGTGGGAGTTAATCTTTTCTTTCTACAAAATTCATATGGTCACTTTTTATTCTCTAAATTTACTATCAGCTAAAGATTGAATGCGATTAATTTGGATTTTTCTTTTTTAATGCTAACATTCATGTTGTAGTGTCCAGATATTGAGGACGTTTTGGAAGAGCATCTCTCTTTGAGGAGCAGCTATTGGGTGGGGTGTCTGTCCCATGCATCAACTCGTGGCAGTACGTGAGCCTTCGTTCCACCAGCAGCCAACCCTCTCCTCCACTCCGGTGGCTTGGTCCACCATTTTGTGGCAACCATCCATTCTTTTCCTAGGGCCGGTTTGATACCATTAGATAAGGCCAAACATTTAAATTGTAGGCACTTTTTATTTTTTGTATAGTCATATTAATATTTAATAAATTTATCCATATAAAAAATGAATTTATTTAAAATAAATTATTCTTACTTTGGAGGTGTAAATTTACTTATTAATCTTTTATATTCAAATTTTAATAAGAAAAAATGATGAAATGGAGAGGCATCCATTGGAGAAAGAGAAGTAAATGTGAATGGCTAGTGAGTTTGAAAATTAGAGGCTAGATAGATTATAGGATTTTTTCACTTTCTATATTTATCTATAAGTATAAATGAGAAAATATACATTAATTGAAGGAAGGAACAAAACATATAGCTTATTTGCATCGTATATCCTTCACAAATCATTGAAAGATTATTAATTATAATAACAATATAATAATGATGTATTACACCAAATATAGCAAAATTTTGCACAATTTTATCAATAAATCCCCACTTCCTAAGTGAAATCTAAACCCAAACGTGCTGGGCATGCCAACTCCCCCAGGGCATCGGTATGCGGTTGTGTAGGCCAAGGGGGTCCACACAGGGATAATAATGAGAAAGGAGAGAGAAGAGAAGGATTAGAGTAGAAAATTAAATAAAAAGCAATCTAGTTACTATTTTCTATTCAGGATAGGCTAAATAATACAATTTATAGAAAAAAGTAGTATTCCTACTAAAATAAGGTAAGCAAGACTAATTCTAGCAAAATTGGGAAATAGACTAATTTAGGAAAGTAAAATAAATATTCTAATTAAGATCCTAGTCTAATTAGGAACATAACATTCCACCACGCTTTGCATCGCCTTGTCCTCAAGGAGACCAATCGGGATATCGCTAAAGGAACTCATCCTTATCTATCCAAGTAGCATCCTCTAGAGAACGGTGTAGCCAAGTGATAAGAATCTCTGAAACAAAGCATGCATGATGGCGAACACATTGTCGTTCCAAAATAGCATGAAACATTGAAAGGCCCGTATAAGAAGAAATCAATAGTGGATTAGATGAAGGATCACAAACAAATTTTTGAAGATGAGAAACATGAAATACTAGGTGAATCTGTGACTCCAGGGGCAACTGGATATGATAAGCAGCCTTACCATTTCGCTCGAGAATTGGATAAAGACCATGAAAGCAATGAGCTAGTTTCTCGTTAAATGGTTTATGAATTGAAGTCTTTCGATAAGGCTGGTGACGAAGATAAACAAGATCACCGACTTCAAACTCGTAATCCACATGACGTTTATCATAAACTTGGCGCATACGGTTCTTTGAATATGTTAGGTTAAGATGAAGCTAGCGCAAAACCTCATCATGAGTTTGAAGAGTAGTATCCACAACATCAACAGAAGCACAAAGTGGCACATAATGGAGCAAAGTAGGAGGTGGGTGACCATAGATAAGCTGAAAGGGGGTATAACCAGTGACAATATGGTAGGCGGTAGTATAAGACCATTCCGCCTAAGGAAGAAATGATAGCCATGTCCAAGGTAGATCCCCTAAAAAATGTCTTAAATATTACTCGAGGCAATGGTTTACACCTCAGGTTGCCCATCTATCTAAGGATGATAGGCAAAACTCATGCGAAAAGAGGAAAAATTTCTGCCATAATGCGGAGAATACCTTATCATGATCATAAACAATAGTCTTAGGCATCCCATAAAGATGTGCAATGGAGTGCATTAAAACCTCAGCAACAATCATGACCATATAAGAGAGAGAGTTCCAAAAAATGTGCATAGTGATGGGCCAGGGATGACCAGCAGAAGGGGAGAGACGACGGCTTGTCCATCGGCCACCGAAGTGGAAGGCTATGGGGCGGCAAATCGAGCCAAGATCGAAGGAGTGGAAGCAACTGGTGGCGGTGAAGTTGGCGACAGGATGGCCGTTCGGGAGGTCGATACGGCCAGGAATGATCGCGATGTTGCAGTAGATGAAGCTCTAGAGACAGGTGGTGGAAGAGACAAGGCGCCGGAGTGGCAAAAGTTCAAAACTGGGCCAACTGTGACGGGGAAGTCGATTGGGAGGTCGCTAAAACTGGACTGGCCACAAGGAGGTTGGTGGAGGCGGGTCCAACCACATGGGCAGATGGCGACAAAACGGAAAGGCATCCCAATTCTAGGCACGAGCATCAGCCAGAAACACTATGGCATACTAAGCCGATGTAGTCGGTGGCATGGCGGCCAGGATGAATGGGACCATATATGGGCTGGCCAGAGAGGAATAGGCAGCAACTGGGGCCGGGAATGATGCCGGCAGAAGAGGATATGGCAGAAAGGTGAAGACTTGGCCAACTGATGAAGTTCCAGCTAAGGGGTAATCAACCAACTGCGAAAAAGGGCCAATTTTGCCATCGAGGGACCAGCGACAACACAAATGTGACTAGTGGCGGTGAAGATGCAGGTCGGGTGGCGAGTGCCTCAGAGGACAAAGCGTCTGAAGGTAGCATCAAACGCGTATGAAGTGCACAAACAATGTCTACAAACGAAGAGATCAAACTCAGAATATCGTCAAAGTGTCGGGCAGGGTGTGCGCATCAAAATGGCAGTTGTGCTCATTGCTGGAGGAACTAACGGAGGTATTCACGTCAGTAAGCACTGAAACTATTGATTATACTTGATTTTCCAAGTATTGTGTGCAAGCATGAAGGCAAGTGGGGGAGCAGTCCGTATTTGGCACATCACAAAGGTCAGAAGAGTATGCGAGCAGGGGGTGCCTTAGTACTGGGTGGCGGACTTTTGCGATGTGATTGACCTATGGTAGAAGGAGGGTGAGATGGTGGGAAATATGGAGTAAAACTTAGCTACCAATGGTGTAGACCAAGGGGGTCTATACAGGGATTATAAGGAAAAAGAGGAGAAGAGAGAAGAGAAGAATTAGAGCAGAAAATTAAATTAAAAGCAATTTGATTTCTATTGTCTATTTTAGAATAGGCTAAGCATTATAATTTATAAAAAAATAAATTAGTATTCTTACGGATATAAGGTAAGCAAGACTAAACTTAGTCAAAATTGGAAATAGACTAATCTAATAAAGTAAAATAAATATTCTAATTAAGATCTTAGTCTAATTAGGAACATAATGGGCAAAAATCTCTTCTTTGTTGGAGAAGAACTGCCATGTACAGATAAAGCCTCCTCAAGTAGCATTTAAACTTGTGCAATACTGGCTTGTGCCCCTAAAGATGAATATTCAAGCCCCGTAAGGGGAATACAATATGCCAGAGAATAAATCCTAATCACACATAAATTTAGATATCGTACAGTTAATATTTCTCAATTCAAAATATTACTCTAGTGTGCACAACCATCAAATGACCATGCATTTATTAAGAAATCAATAAATGTGATTGATCCCCAAAAGAATGCTTTTTCTTTGGACCCGACCCAACTAGCCATGATAGTGACACGGACATAAATTTGCCTACAAAGGTGCATAGGTCTAACATGTCTCCTGTATAAAAGTTGGGTAGCTTAAGAATCTCTCTTAAGGCCAAAGTTGTCTTTTATATGCTCACTCAAGGAAGGTTTATTTTTAATGTGCGACTATTCCTAATGTCATTCCAACACTAAAATCACACTTCATTTACTCACTATTGCTTTGAACTTTAGTAGACTAAATCCGGATGGAATTGACCCGAGATTTACCAGGGTATGGTCAGTTCAGGTCTCATCTCGGGTCAGGTTGGGCCTAAAAAGAAAATATTAGGTAATTATCGGGTTGGGTCAAGTCTAGCATGCGAAAACCCAAGAACTGGCCTGATCCAACCCGTGTTCTTCATTAGCCTACAAAAGCTTAAATAACCCGAGTAATATAATTTTTGTAGTTTTTCATTTATAGAACCAACCCAAGACATAATCTTGGTTTCTATTTCAATTCTTGGGTCTTTTGGTTCCTTTCTTGAGACGGTTAAGGTCCAAAAAACTTGGTTTCTATATCACGTCAGGTCAGGTCCTACCAAATTCAATCCAACTCAACCCAAAATGCAACCCTAACTGAAAACCATAACGAAGTCTGGTTTGGTAAATACTATGCCATGTGAAAACAAAAAATTTGATAGTTGAATACAAAATTTTTGTTGATATACCGTGGTCATTTTCATTTGCAAAGATAGCCCCACCACTCCACGATACATCCCAAATAGATTGGAAATATGTTATGAACCCATAAACACCCCTATCAAACCCAAGGTTAGAGCTATGAGAGTAGGCCCCTGAACTTGCAAGATGCGACACAGAGTCAGATTGTAAGCTGGAGCAAGTCTTCATTTTGAATGGGAAGATTATTGGGCCATCGCCAAATGAAGGGACCCAATTTCGGTCTACAGCTCTAAGAGATCCCCGGGTCAGAAGGGCCTTCCGATTGAAAATGAGGTGAGCGTAGTCTACAGTCAGCAATTGGCGAGGAAGCAGAAGGCCAGGAGGGCTGTTGATGAAGGAAAAACGGATGAGGGGGCGGCTTGATACCATTAGAGGACTAAAGCTATACATTTTAATTAAGTATTTTTATAATTTGTTTGGTAATAGATATTTAATATATAATTAACAAATTTATCCTAATACAAAAATAAATTTATCTAGAAAAAAATATTTTTGCTTTGAAGGTACAAATTACTTGTTCATCTTTTGCATTCAAGCTTTAAGTAAGAAAAAAAGATGAAAGGAAGAAGCATCCTATGGAGAAAGCAATGTGAATGGAGAAAGCTAGTGAACTAAAAACAAAGAGGTTAGATAAATTCTATGATTTTTTTTCTTCCTATATTTAACTATAAGTATAGCGACAGAGATGCATTGATTGATGGATGTCAAGGGCTTTTAATACAAAGAATTCTATACGAAAATAGAAAAACTGGAGGGCTTAAAGGTATCCCAATGTGTTTTTTATTAAATGGTAGGCTTTTATATGTGCCTAAGGTATTGAGCCGCTCCTCGCTGCCCATGATACAAATGGGTATTTAATTTAAATTTGTGTTGTTTGTAGCCAAATCTTAGTAATAAGATAAATTCAAAAAAACAAGAAGACCAAGAAGAACTTAGAAGATAAAGCATGTGCGTTTGCATGCCTATGTTTCCACCTTATGCCTATACTCCTCCATTATGCTAATATTTGGCCTCAACAACAGTGTGCGCATGTGACCTAGCTCACCTAAAATGGAGATATGAGGTACAATAGGAATATTCTAGTGGAAGGAACAAAATATGGCTTGTTTCAATTCAAGCCACTCGACTCAAGGCAACTAAAGAAGCATCACGAAGTAGTAAACTCAAGCTTGAGCTGAATAGAGGCTACCCGCTTGGGCTTTCCAAGCTAGTAGCATGGCCCACGACATCCCTTTAGGCCCGATTCCCTAGTGGATATATTTTGGACATATGATTCAATCACAGCCTCATAAGCTTTTTGTTTGGGTAAAATTCACATGTTGAAACCGTTTCAACATGAATAAAGAGGATGTGCCATAGTCTAAGCTCAACAAATTCCATCTCAGGAATCCTGATCACAACTTTCCTTTTCGGCTAGGGCTGTTTGGGTACTGAATCGTCCAAAGATTTAGTTGATTCAACCCCAATTCAGGGTTGAATTTTTAGAATCTTGTTAGTGTGTAGAGGCTGTGTAGAAGTAAAAATTTCGTATTGAAGTTTATTTAGGCCATTTCAAGCTTGAATCGGCCTTTCAGTCTCCTAGTCCCCGTTTTGGAAATTACAGATTTTATTATTTTTCAACGGTTATCTTTCATATCAATTTAAGCCTCGAGAAATGTACCATATAGGTAGGGCCTATTTTAAAAGTTCAAAATTACCTACTCTTGTGGGATCTTTTTTTATAGAGCTTGAATTTAGAAGCGTAATAGTACGAAGAACGTGCATATCCGAGTTTGAGAGAGAGAGTTATATTTGTTTAAAGTTTTAAAATTGGGTTTGATGCGACATCTAAATTTATTCCAACAAATTCTCTTACTAAACGTAATTCACATTCAGCGGTGAATTTTTTGAATTAATTCACTACTAAATTAATTCAGGGCGTGGGTGAAACTTTGATGAGTTTCATTCTTGCTACAGCTGGATACAGACGACAAGTTTGGGATATTGGCAGAAACTGAAGATTACATTGAAGTTTTTTATTGAGACTCTTCTAAAGTGCGTTTAAGCTTTGGTTTCATTAAAAGATCATGTCTAATGAAAAGTTACCAAACCAAATAGAGAAATCTATATGAAAAAAGAAAAAATGGAGGGCCTCAAGGTGCACAATAAATTTCTTTTCTTTAATGGGAAGCTTGTATTTGTAGTTTGGTCTTAAGCAATTGTCTAAGCTGCCTAAGGTATTGAGCCTCTCCTGCTTTTCCCCTTCCCTACGACTTATGAAGCGACCGCCTCCCCCTCCCCCCCAACACTACCTCATATCTGACTTCACAAACTCCATCATTGCTTCCCTTCATAGGATTTTTAATTTCTATGGCCTCCCACCAATGGAAGGTAGTATCGATATAAATGACAGCATCAATGGTCATAGATACGGGTATGCGCCGATGATACGCTTGGTATATATCAAAACGGTCGTAAACCCTTTGATATACATAATAAATATTATAACTAATAATATATCATTATAATACTTCATTTAGAGTATAATAAGACAATAGAATGTCATATCAACTGATACGAGTGCTCTAAAATTAGTTCATTTTAGAACCATACTCCCTCTGTCCGCTACAAACTATTATTCCCTCTCCCATAGTAAGTGCTATAAAGTTAGTTTATTTTGAAACCAAATAATATATTTAATATGAATCACATAAATATTATGGAGAAACCCATACATTACATGTTTAAGTAAATGCATAATTGTGAAGCACTATATTTAATAAAATAATTATGTAAATTATAAAGACCCACCTATATTGATCTCATATAATTTTTAAAAAATATTTCTAATATAATAAGAACATCGTCATCTATAAACCTTCAAAGAAATTGAAATTGAATTATGTTTTTGTTTTTAAGAAAAAACTTTTAATTTTTTTTTGAAAAAATTTGATTTAAAAAAATAATAATAAAATATTCGAGTATCGATACATATTGAAACGGATGATACATATCAAAAATTCTGTGGGGATATATCGCCCCCGTACCTTATCACTATCGACCAATACGAATATGTATCAACTAATATGGACTTGTATCAGTCGATACGATTTTCCATGCTCGCACTATATCCCCTTCTGCCTCTCTTCTATGGGTTGTCAGCAGATGGGCTATCTTTATTTCTACATGTTGGTTGGTTTTTGGTGTCAAGGACTATGCCCCTATCTATGAAGATGAGGTTGATTGCCTACCTAGGAAGGTGAGTTTCAGGTTTTGTTCTTAATCATTGTGCCCCATCTTTTCATGAAGCGGATGGGTAGAGGTCCTCTTTAATGGGTGTGCACTCCTCCAATATTTGTTATAACATGTGTTGTCTACTCAAGTTAGTAATGGTTCTGTCTAGCCGTTCAAATGGCCCGACAGGGCATTCGAATGGCCGACCATTCAAATAGCCTGTCTGGCCGTTCGAACGGCTCGATAGGGCGTTTGAAAGGCCAAACGATAGTTTTGGTGCCTTAGCCTATTTTTGTGTATTTTGCTCATTTCTTATTCTCTTCTCATAAATCTAATTCTTTATGACTCAAATGAATTAGTATTACCTAAATTGCTACGTGATTGCATGAGAACCATCTTTAAATTCTGATTTAGCTCAAACATGATAAGGATTATACTTGTTTAGTTTTAGTATGATATTCTACTTATTTTAAATCCATGCTTGATGACTTCTTTATAATTTACTTGATGATTCCAGTAGGTTTTTAACCATTATTATGTATATATGCTTGCACATGTTATATTGATTTACGGTAAATTATGTTTCACATGTTTAGCTTAAGTATGGATATGCTATACTTGTTTAGGTTTAGCATAATGTTATATTTGTCTTGAACTCGTATTTCAATCTTTTATACACATTTACTCTATGATTTTAGTTAGATAGGACTATGATAAAATATGGATGTGCATATATACCATTGATTATAGCTTGTTCATGCTTCACATGTTTTAGCTTAGTTTTGAACATTATCACTTATGCACACTCTTGCATAGACTTATGTAATTTTATTTGACACAAATGGATCATGTTTCATGCACAAATGGATTGATTTGAGTATGTTTATTTATACTTGAACTCATTTATCCTTTGCTCACGTATATATCATGTTGTAGGCATCATCAAAATGATTTATAAGCAAGATTAATTATGATTCGCCATGATTGAATGATTGGATGTAATTAAATGCCATTGGATGTCATTGTTTGGAGGCTTATCGAACTGGTTTTAGGTCCAAAAGGATATGTTTCATTTTGTATTCCTTCAAGAACGTGGTGCCTCCCCAAGATGAGATGAAGCAGATTGCTATGTAAATTTATTTGATAAGTTATCTAGACCCTAAGAATCCAGGATGATAAGTTTTTGTGCATCAGCTTACAACGTTACTTAAGTTTTCATTTGTGGAATTCGAACTTTCCCTTGCAAGGTTAGTCTTGGGTGAGCAGGCTGCTCTAGTTTTTCATCTTGGAATTCGAACCATCTTTTTTAAGAATTGTCCTAGGTGAGCAGGGGGTACCTTTCTAGTTACAAAACTTACCCGACCACTCTAGTTTTCCTGTTATAGGAATTTGGACCTTCCCTGCTAAGGATTATCTTAAGCAAGCGGGTTGATTATTTTTCTCAATTGTGAGACATTCACCATTGATTTGTTGCATGTGTATGGGAGATAATGCTCATTGACATAGGTTATATAGGGACAATGAAGCTTATTTTATACATGTGATTATGGTATGACTTGAATGGATATGCAGGATGGTGTGTGGTTGATGCACTTGATGTTGTAGGGTGAATGTTTTTATTGAGAAATAAATATGCATGAGTTTATATTGAGAATGATTTATGCAGAGCAGGCATGATTATGATAATGAATTTTATATGTTTACACATGAGGTGTATGTGTGTTATGAGCTATATTTGAACCCATAATGCACAAGTGGTACAATATGTGCTTATGGAATGTGGTTTATAGCAGGATATATAGGTGGCATGAGTATGTGTTGATGAAATATGTTATATAGCATGATATGCAAGTGGCATGAGTATATATTGATGAATTATGTTATACATAGCATGATATGCAAGTGGCATGAGTATATATTGATGAATTATGTTATACATAGCATGATATGCAAGTGGCATGAGTATATATTGATGAATTATGTTATATATAGCATGATATGAAGGTGATGTGACTATGTGTTAATGAGATATGTTATACATAGCATGACATGCATGTAGTATGAATATTTGCTTATGAAATGTAAATTATGACATGATGCACATGTGGCACCGATTTTTGTGATTATTCAATGATGAATGGGCATGTGTTGTCATTATTAATTTATTTTCTGTGTTAAACCCCTTGCTGAACTTTGGCTCACCCCTCTTTGTTTGTAGTTTAGTTTTGGGGCTACATGTCGTGTCATGCATGTTCTTCGAATGGGCTCCATGTTGAGCATGTGGATGACGCTGATTATTTAGAGGGGATTCATAGAGATGCTGGGTTTTTGTGTTGCTTTGATACTATGTCATGTTGAGATGTATACACTTAACTCTACTTCACACTTTCTTTTTCCATTGTTGGCTTAAACTTTGTAGACACTGCTGGCTTAGACTCTTATTTTAGCCATGTGTAGGCTTGTTTATGATGAGTATGTGGGTATGAGTGGGCTAATGCTTTAATTAATACTCATTTTTTTGCTCTATTTACTTTTGTACAAAATATTTGTGTACTACTCCATTGTGTATTCACCTAAGGATGGGTTAAGTCTTCCGCAATTCAACTTCACCTTGTCGCGCCGCATGCCACTTCCTCTTTGGATTGGGTTTGGCAAGGGGGTTGCATGTAACAGGGCATGACAAGGAAGCTTTTGTATCGGAGCATGACTTTATTCACGAGAAAATAAGTTTAAGTAATAATTCTTTAATTATAATAGTGTGTGAGGTAATAAAAGAATTAGACAATGCTAGCGACGTTGAATTCCGTTAGTTGATTGTCTTCTTGTCTGCTTGCATGATGTGTTGCTTGAAGCTTGCATTTGCTTGAGTTATTAGGCCTTATGATTTACTGTCTAGTTGTTGTGTAGATAGTTGGACTTAATCATACAGGTGCTAATAACCATCGCGTGGCTAAAGACCTGATAGTTGATGATATGTTATCTGCCATAGAGGGGTTGATACAAGTCATGCAGGCAAAGCAAATGAGTAGCAACAGGTCACACATATCTCCTTGGAAGGCATCAAGAAGCTTAAACCTCCTAGCTTCAAATGGAGGATTGATGCTTCAGAGGCGAATAATTGGAGGTTGAATATGGAGAAAATCTTCAGTGCGAGACGGTGCCAGAGGAGGAGAAAACTTAGCTAGTAGTTTTCACCTTCAAGGGAGAGGAACAACAATGGTGGTTATCTATGGAGAGGCAGAGGTTCTAGGGATGTGTTGACATTCCTTGGGAAGAGTTCTTATTAGCCTTCCACAACAAGTACTTCCCAATCCATGTGCGAGAGGAGAAGGAGTTCCTCAGTCTCTAGCAGGGTTCCATTTATATGCTTGCCTATGAGACTAAGTTCGTAGAACATGAACACTTTATTCCTTGTTTCTTTTGTGATAAGTATGAGTGGGCGAGGAAGTTTGATGACAGGTTGAAGCCTTTCATAAGATGCTAGGTGGTCTTCTTTAGGCATAAGACATTGGTGGAGGTTCTTGAGACCGCCATTGTGGTGGAAGAAAATTTAGAGGAGTATATTAAGAAGAAGGGGCTGCAGCCTAACCGACCAAGGCAAGAGGACTCTCATGCACATCGGAACCAAGAAACTTGTGGTGGTAACTTTGGAATGAACAACAACCACGTGAGAGCTAATATTGAAAAATTTGTGCATGGGGGAAATGTAGCTTTTGGATTTGAACCTTCCCTTGTGAAGACTATTGGTCTATTGGCTAATAAGTAAACATGATGTCTTTAATTGTTCAGCCATTTTTGTAAACCAAGATAATAGAATTCACATAGTCACTTCTCAGACACAACGTGGTTCTCATGATTGTGTTCATTTTGGCCTGAACAAACCTGGTTTTCATGAGTTCTCTAGAAGATTTAGACTTAAAATCCTCATAGAAGCGGCTTTTTCACACTCATATAGATTATTCTTATTAGGAGTAGCCTTTCATACCCCACTTGAATCAATTTAAGCTATAAAATCATTAAAAATAAAGCTTATCCTAATTCACTTTGCAGCCATCACTATCTCATTCTCATCATAAGAATGGGGATGAGATGTTATCTCAATAGTAATTCCCCTTGAATGCCCCACAATTTGGTTGCCCCTTTGAACTTAGATCTTAGGATCACCAGTCAACTAGGTTGGGTTTTCATTATGGTGTCTCTTAATACATTACATCGGCTTCAAGCCTGTTCTCCATGATGAACTGCTCACTTATTCTTTGGTCAAGTCCTTAGTTGCGGATCCTCAATATTTTCTTTTGACCAACGTACTTAATAGAAATTATTCTACTAGAGAAATGCCAAGGAAAATAATAAGCAAAGGTCTCTCATTTCTTTTCCAATTTTTTCTCGGTTTTCTTCTCTTCAATTTTACCACCTCTTATACTTTATATGGGTCTCCAAAATGATTTGGTACTTTAGCTTCATAAGGAAAGAAATCTAATTTGGAAAGCTTTTTCAGGGCAGCTAAAATTACTAATGAATGATCGTTCGCTGTTTTATGAGCACATGACTCCTTAAGACCTTGATCTATTAACAAATCGATCGATCGATAAACTCCTAGCTTCGTTTTACAAAAGATTGTTTCAGGTGCTGATTGATCAATTCATCAATTTTGTACAACTGTTTAACAGCGATTAATTGATTCAATCAACACATAACTCCAATAATCAATCAATGATACTAATTAATGATAATTTTGTCCTTCTTACCCTAAAACTACTGAAATTACCTCTAAAAATTCTTCAACTGATTTAGTATGTGAATGCGAACTGAATATGTTTCATAACCTATCAACATCATTTAGTCTTCAGTCTTGAGCTACAATAAAATGTTTGTTCATATTTTTCAAGTTCAATAATTCCAAATCTAACTCGACCACAACGATGTCTAATCAAAATTTAAGACTAATTACATACTCAACATTTCTAATATAATTTTGACAAAAAAAAAAGCCAATTAACCTAACATATGATACATATGTTCTAACATTCAATACTCGTAGTCTTCAACCTTTATTGATTAGAACATGTCTGGTCTTATTTTTCAAATCAATCAATTCAAAATCCAACTCAACCAAAACTAAATCTAGTCAGATTCCTAAGACTAATTGCATGCATTAAGTTTTAATATTGTTTTGATCAACAAAATTAGCCAATTACTAATTCAATAAAAAGATTGCAATCCAAATTGAAACCAAACAAGTTTTTCTCCTCTCCCTACCCAAGTTCTCCATGCACTGCTCCCAAACTCCCGCTTGCACCGAGACTCTCAAGAGACTTTCCTTTCTCACTAATCCCGAGTTGCACTCTCTTAAATATAGTGGCCACCATTTTCAAAGTCCAAAATCACCAAACTACATCATTTTTTAAAAAAAATTGATACATGCAATTTTCATTGACCCATCAATGACCACTGACAATAAAATACACTGTTCACTAGTGATGTATCGATGTGTCAGTAACTTGCTGGTAAAAAACAAAAATTTTAAAAGAAACAAAGAATTATATTTTTGCATGAAAAATATAGGGTGTCACAAAAACAATCCGCCACAAGTTTCCTACCCTTTATGTATCAAGGAAACATACTATTAAAAAAAAATTAAGAGCTTAAGCTTGGCCCATAATTATATGACAAGTAATGCTACATTAAGTTTTATACATCAAGGACCTACATCATCATTCAAATACCATTGATTTGTAGGGTCCAAAAAAGTGAGCCCTGGTGTTCGGATGATAAAGTTGGTTCTTGATCTATAAAGATTAACATTACTAAAGTATTTTCCTTATATGACAAACAAGGGTACTATATTAATTTTACAATTCTATGATAAATGCCTCTCTTTCCTCAAAGATACGTCTAACATATAACTCTTCTTCATTTTGTTGCTCTATATTCATACCCCAATTAATCGCCTCATCTGTTTACTCATTTATGATATGTGCATAGATTGGCTCCTCCTTGGCATAGTATAACGACTCATCATCATCATCGACATTCATGTCATTTGCGATAATTGCATTGTCTACCATATCATTCCGCTCTCCGTCAACCATAAGATGAGCACTTTCCTCACCTCTAACACCTTTTTTGTTCATACTATAATCCTCATTAGCTTCGCCGATATTATCTTTACCTTCATTGGCCTCATTTATATCAACATCGTCATCATCAACATGGGCTCCCCTACACATAAATAGAACACATGTATTGAATTTCATATTAGCTAAACACTTGTTTATTAACTAAAAATGTTAGATTCATAGATAAATATATATATTTACCTTAGATTGGATGGTTTGACATCAATATGTTCAACACCTATGTAGGATTAATGAATGCCCATCGAGCTTTGAGTTCCAAACCATGTACTACCTTGTGACATTCCAAGGCTAAATGTTTCATGTGCATGTAATGTATACCTTACATATTACACACAAAATTCATAATTCCTTCTCATAATTTTCATTGACAATTAAAAGATTCACACGGGATTCACATGTTAAGAAACCTTACCTCCAATTAGGTCCACTTCCATCGTTAATAGGTGTAGATGATCTATGACGTTCGTTTGATGCTACTGTCATGGATATATTTTCCTCTGCATTGTTATCCATTGCCATTTGCATGTCTTCTACTACTCACATTTCATTGAGAGCTTCTGTGTGAGCTCCTACTTACATTGCGCCCTTCACAAGGCATTTGGGCATCTTTTTCGAGAAATAGCGCGAAGATAAATACTTGAGACAAATGGTGAAACATTTGTCTAAATGAAGCATCATCCTCTACACATAGTAGAGTTGATCTCCATCCAAATATTGGAAGGTGACACTTTATAATAATTTTCCATCTCCTTCTATCCCACCCAACTTTGCTAGCTACTTGCATCTCAAGTTCATCATAAGTAGAATGTTTCTTGATGAATAATCCCTTTGATACCCCTTCATGGTGAAGCATAAAACTAACCATTTCTCCCGGTATCTCTATTCACTTAATTCATAACAAATAAATTGTCATGCCCGGGGATTTTTGGAAGCATATAAAACTTTATTAAACAAAAATATCAGAGTTTACCTGGGCCCGTGACGGGAGCTACTCGCCTTATGTGAAAATATATTAATAATTTTCCAGGAACCATGGTCTGTGTACAAACACACAAGAGAAAAATAATAAGGAGAGTTCTTACTCGTTTCAGTGTGGTTGAAATCTTTGAAATCACATCGATAAAACTCGGAGTAGGCCCTTCTACCCCGCACACTAAGCTTCGTCGAGTCATGTAAAGTAAGGGGGGTGGCGAGTATTTTAAAATACTCAGTAGGGGAGTTTATACTATCAGGTATGAATAAACACATGGCAGTTTCACAACACATATTATATATAACATTTTTAATGAAAATAAAGTATGCCTCTCACCCAAAACCACCCCTAGTGCTTCTTCCTACGTATCAAAGATGCTTCTAGGATTTTCAAGCTCTCACAACTTACTACTAATAGGAATTTTCTGCAGGTACAAAGCAACGACCTCTTATTCCTCCATAGATCATCTCAAAACATTTCATGCTTGTGGATAGAAGAGCCACTCGTGCTTATGGGGCACCGGGATCTAGAGAGTAGAGATTCTTCTCATGATACTATCTACCCTAATACGCGTAGCCTTTATATGTGCCATTCATTAGGGGCTAATTAGGGGTCTTGCCCTTCGTTAGGGGCTCACTAGGCTAAAGTAGGTACCGCGCATCTGATTCCAAACCGGACTAAGGGGTTGTTTAGGTGCTGAATTGTGAGAAGAATCAGTCGATTCAGCCTCAATTCAGCATTGAATTTTTAGAATCCTGTTTATGTACAAAAGTTGCGCTGAATTAAAAATTCAGTATTGAAGTTAGATTCAGGCCATTTCGAGCCTGAATCGGCCAGAATCACATGATTTGGTTCAGTCGATTTAGTCTCCTAATCACTATTTTAAAAATTATAGAATCTACATTTTTCAATTGTTATTGTTCATATCGATTTGAACCTCAATAAATGTGTCATATAGGTAGGGCCCACTTTAAAAATTCAAAATTACCTGCACTTGTGGGTCTTGTTTGATAGAGCTCAAATGTAGAAGCGTAATGGTACGAAGAACATGCATATCTGAGTTCGAGAGAGAGAGTTATATTAGTTTAAAATTTTAAAATTGGGTTTGACGCGACATCTAAATTTATTCCAACAAATTCTCTTGCCAAACGTAATTCACTTTTAGCGGTGAATTTTTTGAATTAATTCACTACTAAATTAATTCCTTATTGAATTAATTCAGTACCCAAACGACCCCTAATTGTGCCCTTAACTGGTCAACGGAGCTCTATCGGGGGCACCCAACAATTGCTCCAGACAACCAAAACACTCTTGAGTCCCAAGCTCATAATCTTGAGTTCCAAACTCAATCAAAATATCCTAGAGTTCCCAAACTCCAAAAATGGCTATTTTCTTTTAAAACATCTATCTCAATATTTATCCTTTTAAAGACCCTAGCTCCACCTCTACAAGTCATTGGAGTGTCACAATTAAATGAATACAAAGGCAAGGTTGGTTACTCATTCCAATGACCATTTCACTCCTAGTGGTGAAAATCCGAAAAAGATGAGAAGTCTCCCACCTCCTACTTTATCAGCCCACCCTATTTTATACAGTATGTAAATATGTACTCACCTAATATATATAGACGGTGGATTGTGTTAATGGGGTGGGCTAGATAAAGTAGGGGGTGACAGACTTTTCATTCATCCGAAAAAATACTTCTATAAACCCAATAGTCTCCTAAAAAATTAAATAAATAATATATAAATATGAAAATTATATAAATAATATAAAAAATATTTACTAAAATAGTAGAGAGAAAAATAATTACCAAAATAGTATTCATTTTGGCCATGTAGGTGCCAGCTAAGCGCTAGCGCTTACATGGCTTATTTTTTTAATTTTTTTATGATTACTCCTTCATAAGAATGAAATCTCCTTAGGATGTTTTCGTCCTTTTGAAGGACAAAATTGACTTAAAAAAGTAAAATTTTTCCTTCATAAGGACAAAATCAACTTAAACCAATTTTGTCCAACCAATTTTGTCCTTATGAAGGACAAAATCTACCCCCTTATACAAAGTTGCATGTTCCATGCTCGTTGGTTTGCAAATCCGCTCCAGGCTCTTCAATTTACAAATTGCATCACACTTGGTAGTCGCCCCTTTGTCCATGGCAGTTCTCCCCTCTGTCCATGGCCGTTCTCCCTCCTTCACACTCAGCCATCGCCCCTTCGTCCACTGGCTAAAAGCGCATAGTAGTTCCTTCATTTATCCCTTGTTTTCCCTTGTTTGAATTGGGTGTTCCAAAATCATTTTTCCAATGGGATTTGCTTGTGTTGCAGCTCTTCTAATCGGGTAAGTTTTCATGTCCCATTGGTCTTTGGGATACTGTGTGGTATGTTGTGGTAGGGCATGGTTAATTAGGTTGATGAGCCTTCCGATTGTGTCTATCTTGTGTTGTGTGATTTGAGGCTTTATGATAATTTTTGACCTACTTGTCTTTGAAGTTGAACTGTGATTGGGAATGCCAACAATTCTTGATTAAGTTTCTGTTTTTCAAATTAATATATTGTGATGTCTTATTTATCTTTGCTTGTTTAGTGTTCAGCACGTGTTTTCTAGTGTGATTACTAGGAATTTATCTGGGTACATTCTTATTTATCAAACATAATGCTTTGTTGCAAAGAAGTTTATGACAAGGCATCTTGAAAATGACTATGTAAAGAATAATTATCCTATATTTTAAGTTTCAAAATATGTGGTTTTACTTAAGGGTTATGCTTTTACTATTTACATGGGAATGACAACTATTCTTTGTAAATTTCTATTTCCAAAATAATATATAGTGATGTCTTCTTAGTTTTGGTTTGTTTTGTGTTCAACAAGTGTTTGTCAAGTATGTGTTTGTTTTCTTAGTTTGTTTGTTTTCGGTTATTAGATTTAGAATTTTTTCCATATTGCCTGGCCAAAGAATGAAATATTCCATATTCCTTGAATTTTAAATAGAAATGCCATATGACCTGGAATAACATGATATAAGCTAACCTTTGGACTAAAATACCCCTGACCAGAGGTAGGGTTTTATATCGTGTTAAACCCTCACAAAGTGGTATTCAGTGTCATACGACTTCAGATGCCGGCAATTCCTCCGAGTGAAAACTCCCTTCCCATTGAAAACTCACTTCCGATTGGAAAGTTCCCTGATTGGGCACTGTGTAAGCGGCGTGTGAGAATATTTTGCGACCTATCAGACCAAAACATTGAAGATTATGGATTTTCTATTCTGGAATGAGTTTGAGTTTGCGAAGAACGAGTTTTTGAATGAGGGTTTCTCGTAATCTGTGTTTTGAAACTTTACACCTAAAAGCTAGTTCTTCTTTGTAGCGTGGATTGGGTTTGCAGCGATTCTGAAAAAGCAGCAGCCGAACAAGTGTTCAATCCGGCTCGGAGAACAACAGCGGAGGTTTCGTGGTAAGGAATTTTGGATATTTGTATGCATGATTTTTTATTTAGCATGTAGTCGAACACACGAAATAGGCTGTTGAACCAGACTATTGTTGCATCAGAAAGACGATACGTCATATATCGTGTGATCAATAAGATGATGGAAACATGATGTTTAACCATAATGATGGCTTGTATGCGAGGGAGGGTCGATTAGCATATGTTCGATTACACGATACATATACTTATCGTCTCTATAGAAGTTAGTTAGAAAAGTGTGAACCGATGCAGCTATTGATTATGGTCACAACCTATTGTTGATTGATATATATAAATATATATATATATCCAATTTTTCAGACTTAAAGTTAGAGTATTACATCAAATGGCGGAGTTTGTAAAGGTTTCATAAAAGAAGAAGAAGAGAATCTACGAGAGATGACCGGGTCTGGGAATGAATAGTTCCCCACTGGACTGCATCTATCAAAAGACCTTGTAGATTCACGTCCGGGATGCAAGGCGATTTTAGTGGAGTCTAAGTTCTACACAGTATATAATTGCGAGCCCATTATCATCTCCAAGCCGCTGTTGGATGTACTAATTGGTGATTATTGGGACGACTCACTAGAGGTTTTCAACATAAGGGGTAAAAGATTACGCCTTACAGTGGATGAAGTGGCTATGATCACGGGGTTGAGTGGAAAAGGGAACCCGTGTAAATTAGAAAGCAGCAAGAGGAAGGCTGCCCAAGGCAAGGGGGAATTCTACAAGAGGTTCTTCCAAGGGAAGCGGCTGGAGAAGACAGAACTGGAAGAATTGTTCTAAGAAGTGGCTGTGGAAACAAGGAATGTTTTAGACGAGGACTTAGCACGGTTGTCAGTTGTGCACATGGGTGTCCTCGTGTTATTCACATAGAGCAACAGAGTCGTATCCCTAGCTATGTGTGATTACTTAGATGACATGTCCGTCGTGGGGAGCTACAATTGGGAAGACATCGTACATGATTTGCTTATGAGAGGCATATCAGCAGCCCACAAGAACATCATGAGCAGACAGGATGAGTGTTCCACCACAACCGGAATTCTCGTAGGGGCTTCATTTGTGCTCCAGGTAACTCTCGTATGTTTTATATTACGCTAATTCTAATATCATATTTATAATGACACGATATGTTTCACAAAGATGAATATCGCCTCATCGGTCACATGATATGAACTCTCAATTGTGTTATCGGACATACGATATTTAACATGCACATAGACATATTGTGTTCTCGAAAACACGACTATGTATTATATTGCAGATAGGACATGAGATGATCGTAATGTATCGTGTTACTAGAAACACAATGTGGCTTTGAGCGTGTTATCCGTAACACAACTAATTTGTTATAGTGAAGTTACTAAACATTTTAGTCTAATGTTTATATTCTTTTGTATTGTCTGCCATGTATGGTTTTATGAGCATACGTCCATATGGGTTCCCCGTTGTCCTCCATGCAGCCCGAGGTGCAAGAGGTAGCCCGGATTTACCCAACTATAAAGTGACATGGAGAAGGCCGATAAACTTGATCCGGCCGCCGGAAAGGGGACGAAGAAGATTCTACCTCATCACCAGATGAGGAAGTGGTACAAGGATGTCTTCATGAGGCTGAATCTAGACTCGCAAATTGTTATGCGCATCACACCAATTGCCGAAGAGCTGCACTTGACGGATGTCCAAAGGGAGACCCAGAAAGCTAAAAGGAGGTTACACAGCCTTTCCGAACAATGAGACCTGGCCATGCCCCCGATGGTGAGATGTCCTGGCATGTATATTCCGGCCATGACGTCATTGAATCATTCGTCATGCCAGTTGATGTCATGATAGGAATATGTGAAGTTGCTTTGGAGAAAGCTGTTCTATATAGTGATCGGGGATGGAACACAAATCGAGTTGCAGCTGCACTAGTGTGTTAAGGATGATTTAGAGGCAGCAACTAGCCTCATAGAACAGATGCAAACCCCCAAGGCATGAGATATAGAACAGCCGCCTGAACCCACTCAGCCGGTGGTCGCCCAAGCATCAACCCCTTCTCCGAGAACTAAAGGATCACCTTCGGTTCGTCCAAAGGCAAGAGCTTCAAAATCAAGAGAAGTGCGCCAACCATCTGCTCCCGAAGATCAACTAGTACAAGTCCCTCAGCCGGTGGAAGAAGGATTTATTTTAAGTACGACAGTTTAATGTATACATATATATATACATATATATATATACATATATATATATACATATATATATATACATATATATATATATATACATATATATATATACATATATATATATATATGTATGCAGGGTGAAACGGATACGAACCGCCAGGTAATTGAAGGTATTGATGCTTCTAGAACAATGCATCGGGAATCAGGTCAATATAATCCTATCATTGTCGTGGGTTCGGCCACATGTTATTACCAATATTCCATATATAATAGTGTATGTCATGTTATCCGAATCAGTGATCAACATATTTATGTATCAGTGAAGATATCTTTCCACGGGAAAACCGGATGTAACTGATATTAATATTTTCTTGTAATTTGAAAGGGCATTCATTACATACAACAAATTGATATTTATGAAAATTTATAAATACGAATAAAATAACGCTATGTCTCATGCTCCACGAATATCAGTATGCATGTGATCTCCATGTAGACTCATGAACCCATCACTTCAATTGTGACCAAACCTTCACAACATTGAAATAATGCTTGGTAGTTAATCAGCCACCTTCAGAGGCTGGTTAGGACCGAGCCATTGAAGGGGACGAATAACCATCAGACGCCATTTCACTGTCCCAAAGGCTCCATCTCGTGCTCTTCACGAATTGGGTAAGCGGCTCCTGTCACTTAGATATATATATATAGGCAGGTTGCAAGGGATACAAATTATTAAATATTCAATATATAGTGTAATTGAAAATTGGAAATGACTCCTCACGAATTGGTCATCCTAATTTAATTGAAATCTCAAAAATTGTGGGGACTCTACGGGAATTGGGTGGTAAAATTAATGCAATTGTCGTGTGCTCGATTGCACGCAATGTTTGATACCATGTAATGGGTTACACGATATGAAACAATAATCACTATCGCAATCGTAAACTCATAATTAGGTTCTGGTACCTCATCATGTGAGTGTTAACACGATATTTACGAAAGTCGTTTGAAAAGAAAATACAAATTTCATCAAATGTCGTGTGGTCTATAACAAGATTTACAAACAGATCGTGTTAAGGCATAAACGCTTGCTTAAACAAGTATCATCGAAAAAGCCAATCTTTACAGTGGAGTGGGAAAAATACGAAGATAATAACAATCTGTCTCGGCGAGAGTGATATGTTGGCATGCGATCTCCTTGCAAACTCTCGAACCCATGCTACAGATAATTAGGGACATTGATATATCACCATCTAGCAAACCATGCCCACCTCGGATATAGGCGAGGTCCATATCTGAAGGTGGGTCGATTTGCCAGCTGACGCTAAAGCAATCTCCCGAATGACCCATCTCTGCAAACAAGCAGTGAGTAAGCGTTCTGCAAAACCTAAATTGTCGTCTATCAAATAGGGCATGGATGCGAGGATCATTTGAGAAATTGATTTATCGTCATCTAGTGAATCATGCCCACTAACGGATATAGGTGGTGACCGTATCCGATGGTGGGCTGATTCACCAGCCGCCGCTACAACAATATCCCAAATGATACGTCTCCGTGAAGAACATCATCGTGAGAAAGTCATTGCTAAATCACCGTCTAGCAAACCATGCCTATCATCTGATATAGGTGAGGACCGTATCCGATGACGGACAGATTCACCAGCCGTCACTAGCACAATCTCTGCGAAGAACCAGTGAGTGTGCGTTCTGTAAACCCTAACCCTACTACATATATAGGCAGGGTGAGACAGTTACGGACCACCAGGTAATTGAAGGTATTGATGCCTCGGGAATTATGCCTTTGCAATTTGAAAATTTTGAACATGGAATTGTCATCTGTTCGAACACACGATCTGCCGAATATTGTGTAAGTGGACACTTTGACATCGTGTAAGGACAGGAAACTTTGACATCATGTAAGCAAAGGACACTTTAACATCGTGTACACAAAGGACACTTTGACATAAGAATTAATAATCAATATATATTATCGCATAATTAGTAATAGTAGAACATATACATTATCCCCTATGTACAACATGTCATGTTTTTAGGAACACGTTAATTACATATTTCATGTTGATTATAAAACGATGTATATACAAAAAATTTCATCTAAAGAACGGAGGTGGAAAAGGTGGAGCGGTGGTTGTGACTCTATCCGATTTTTTCGTGGATGCCCCCGCTGCTTTTGAGGGATAGATGGGTTATATGTAGGCATAACTCTAGCTGGTGCCCACTGGTGCCGATCTTTGGTTGGGTGTAAGGGCTCACGATAGGTGAGTTTATACATTTTAGTAGAGTACCATCTTTCACAATACTCAGACACATATAAGTGTCTATTATTGATTGTTGTGATTGCATGCTTACATGTTATACCCAAAAGCTAAAACTTTCCACATGTGCAAGTACGATCAACCAGGTTTACCACATCCTGTGAAGAAAAGATCATGAGTAAGAGAGCACGATAAATGAATTTATCGTGTTCTTGAGTACACGACGTGTCTTACGATTGCTACGTAAAACCCATCGACTTACACGTTGAAAAACAATAACATGTGTAAAATAACACGCTATGTATCCGTAACGCATAAACGAGCACAAGCTATGTACATCACCGTATGAATGCAATGTACTTGGTGATGTAGCAAATTATCCTGGAATTCATACAGTGGCACAGACAATACAATCACATTCCTTGCTTCTTCTCGCCAGTTTTCGATGTGTTTTCGGGTAAATAGGGTTAACTCTTCCATCATATTCTGACTGTCTGCCCAACGTTTTTCAAATAATGCTGTTGTGTGGTCCCTCGTGTGCTCAATTAAATGCGTTATAAGCATCGATCTGGCTTTTTTGAACATTGCATTTGCACTTTCAGACCTATTGGAGCTGAGTGTCCGATATCTTTTCCCTGGAAATGATATATTGGCCAAGTGATCTAAACCTATCTTATTTAGCCAAGCATATGCTTCCGGATTATGTTCTTTAATGTTGTTCATTGTTTCATCGTACCCATTCTGTCTGAACATTTCGGCTACAACATGGAGCTGATTCTTTAGGTAATTGTCCTTGAATCTGTCTAGCATATTTGCTGCCATGTGACAGATGCAATACCAGTGGTGTGTAGATGGGAAAAATTTCTGCACAACATTTGTCAATCCCTTCTGCCTATCTGAAATGATTGCATCCAACTCGGCTGGAGGATCAGAGAATAGATGATTTCTAAGCAACTCAAGAAAGTAGCACCAAGTTTTCTCATACTCGTTCTCAACCACTACAAATGCAATGCACAACATATTATTGTTCCCATCCAATGCAGTTGCTATCAATAGCTGTCCAGGATACTTTCCTTTCAAGAAAGTTGCATCAACCATTAGCAATGGCCTCAAGGTTGTTTTGAAAGCTCTAGCAATGGGGCCAAACATCCAGAATACTCTTTTGAAATCGTACCCACCCATAGGTCCGGGTATGTCACATGATCTCACTGGCACAACTATACTTCCCGGATTTATATATTCTATCTGCCTCCTATAAGAAGGAAGTAAGTTGTAGGATTTGTCTGGGTCACCATCTATTAAATCAGTCAAAGCTTTACTTGCACGACCAAATACAATTTAGTAAATGTTATACGACACCGGCTTACATCGTGTTCCCGATCGCACAACATTTTATGTTTTTGTGTGATTGGAATCCATACACAATGCCTAATCGTGTTTATGGTAACATGATATGGACGTATGTCGTGTGGATCCTAACACGATATTGACATACGTCGTGTGGTAACACTATATCGACTATAGTTAGGCATGTAAATGATAACACGCTAGACTAACGTATCCTGACACTAAATCAACACTTCGTTTCTTCTCATGCATTACCTGGGCACCAACATTTCTTGTAGTTCGTAGTTATGCCCCAGTGCTTCGAAATATAACTTGCTATGCTCTTAGGTGTAATGTCCATAGAGTCTTTAAAGAGGCCATGACATTTTCTTGCTATATAAAGGTGTGATGCTAGGGGATGGTCAGCTGACTTCCTTTGGGTTCCACATGAATGAGTCGGCACTAACCTCATGACAGTCAGATGATCTCCTATATTTGAAGCCCTTATGTACCAGTTACAAGTTTTATTAGAGCACTTTGTGGCATACATATTCCGATTTTTATCCACAACATGATATGTGAAATTCACCTTTATTGCTAAGTTGATCAAAACCCTTTTGAACTACAACAGACTTAAAAAATGTGCACCCAATTTGAGGAGCTTCTAGTAATCCTTAGCTTGCAAGCTACCCATCATTAGCTGGTCGTCATCAATATTCGGTTCCAACATGTTTAAATCATCAACGGTATCCCAATCTACCTTCGCCTCAACATTGATGTTACTGGGAACCTCATTGTTTCTAAATTCTTCGTGGTTGGACATACTTTCCATGTCAACTATATCATTATCGTACCACAAATCCTCAGCCCACATATTTTCAACTTCTTCACCTTGTCCACCATCGTAATTACAAGGGTTGTATGGAGGTTCGTAGTTATCAAATGAAGTCCTTGGCCCACCCATCATTGGCGCCAATTCCTCTGATCTATTATGATTGACTTCTATTTCAAGTTTTATACTCACTGGATCGGTGAAAGATGATTGACATGGATATGTTGAGGGGAAGTTTCCCAGTTCTCCCAATCTGCATTGCACATTATCGTGTTAAAAAAATGCAAAATCAGTTGACATCATGTATTCTGTTAAAACGCAAATATTTCAAGACGTGTTATCAAAACCATGACATGGATGCATGTCGTGATATTATATCTATGATGCAACATATAATTGCTCTATCGCATGTGTATATCGTGTAATTACTAATACGATATATTAGAGGTTGTGTTTATAACTTCCCACGATATGATTTACCCTTAACACGATAAGTTCAATATCGTGGTCTCAAGCACACGAAATATACCAATTGTGTATAATCTAAAGAATCAATATTGTTACCTGACAGTTTTAAAGGTGAACTGAGTTTCATTGAATCCTATATGAAATCCGACATTAGCGCTGGGATGAGCCATTACAACAGGTGATTTAGCTCTATTGACTGTCTGGTTCCTTTCAACGAAGGGTGATGGTGATTTATCACCATTGTCACATCTCGGCATACAATGATAACACCTCCTTATTCACCTTCTTATGAATGGAGAACACTGATTGAAGGTCCTCATCGTCTTGTAATTTATATATCATGGATGATTAGGAAAATGAAATTAAATACTTCAAACTAACATTACCATTAACGAAAAGTCATACTTTGACTTGCCCCACCAGCTCGCCGAAGCTCACCGACGGATGAATGTTCATCAGCTGTGCCATTCCACCGATATACATGCTGTCATTACCTAACTCTCCATTATAATGGATGCAAATACCGATCCTATCCATGTTCGGTGTGAAAGACTGATTCATTTCTGCGAAATGTAGCTTTTGGAGCACTCACACAACGTCAGCGGTCTCAAAAAACACTTTTTTCTTGTTCATCGACTCTCGCCGATGAGTCATTACCGGTAAGCTCCCGCCGACGAGTTCCATTCACCACCGATAACTCCTAGCCCACAGGAACGACGCATTACTGTTCCGTTGTGCATTTATTACTCTCTATATTAAAACTTGTTATAGTGGAAACCTAAGGGCATTTTGGTCTACAAATAGGTCATATGACATTTCTGTTTAAAATCCAGGGAATATGAAATATTTGATTCTTTGGCCAGGCAATATAGAAAAAACTCTTAAGTATAATCATCCAAAGTAATATTTAATTCTTTGAAATATGGGAAAACTCCATAACCTGAATAGCAACCTGTTGACCACTAGACCACAAAGTAGAGGCCTTCTATTTTATATAAGTTGTGGATGTATCAATCCACATGCAAAAGATGTAGAAAACAAGCTATTGAAAGTCGGCCACAAAAGGGGGATCTCACTATCATCTTCAGAGAATGGAATTGCTCTTAATTTTTCTGCAATGTCTTGCAACCTGATTTGCCTTAATAGATCATTCCTCTATATAAGTGTGCGTGAGCAGACCTAGGTCGTCAAGAGAGAGTGCCACAAACTGTGGGTTACCTAATTGATTTTTTAATTTGTACCCATCTTACCTGAATAGGCTATGTGATTGGAGTTTCGTCACCAGCCCACATAGGGCTCCAAACATTAAACATATAAAGGCTATGATTCATGTGTGTACAGTTGCCATCCTATGTACTATTTTCAGAGCCCTATTGGTCACAGAGATGGGCAGAAAAGATTGGTCCGGAAAGCATTATCCTTTCTCTTTTGTTATGTAGTTCGTATACCACCTATCCTCAGGTGTTCATTTCCCGATGTGCCATACTATATCGCTATCCTTGACTCAACTTTAATTTGTATTAACATTTTCTACACTTGTGATCCATTCTATACTTTATCTCTAAGAAAATTTTATTTTTAAAATTATTATATTAAAAAAATAATATGCATCAAGTTGAACGTGTGTCAGTGTTCACGCGACAAATCGTGCATCATCTAATTATATTTTAATGACATGACAAGGCAAGAGAAGTGTTTTTCATTTTTCTCGCTAACATTGAGCCCAACATAAGTTACACATAGGAGTCTCCTTCATCTATGAGATTATCGGGTGTATACTGTCAATTTTAAATATCAAGGGATCTCATGTATGGCTTATGCTAGATTCATTGTCAATGAGGAACATGGAGAACTCTTTTCCAAAGTAAGTGGGTAGATCGAAACCTTGAGTCTATGCTTGGGAAGAGTTTTTCATACTCTTCTCTAATAATGAGTTCCACATAAGTTATGCATGGGGACTATTGATATTTAAGATTGACAATACACTTGCTAACACATGTTAATGTTAATTATATTAACACTATTGTGTGTTAGTGTGTGCACTGTCAATCTTGTAGATAAGTGATTCCTAGAGCTCATTCTATAAAGGGAGTATAAAAACTCTTCCGTACGCATGCTATGTGTAAAAACGCAAAATCACACGGCCAAAATGCGTTCAGTGCATGCATGCAGGGCCGGCTCAATACCTTAGGCGACTAAGGTAATTGCCTAAGGCCCCATCTCAAAGGTATGTTAATAGATAAATAAATCATAAGTTGTAGGCCTCCCATTTTCTCCTTCATTAATATATTTTTATATCTTTTTCAATACTATTAAAGGAACCTTGACTATTCCTCATTCAATGCATGTTTTTTCTTGTTTTTTTTTTAATTTTAACTTGCTTTTATCCCATTCTTTAAAATAGTGTTACACAATTTTGAAGGGTAGCCTCTTATTTCTTTGCCTATCGCCTATAGTTAAATAATTTTTTTAAAAAATTTCTCTACCTTCTAAGTTTTTTGTTTTATATCTCTTCTTTTTGCATGGGCAATTCTTTATTTTCTTTCCTTATTTTATTAGTAAAATTTAATATAAAAAATTAAAAATAATTTTACACCTCAAAAGTAAGTTGAATAAAAGTGTTAATTATATACTATAATTAATCAATTATATAATTATTTTTATATAAAATATAAAAAATTAATTTAAAATTTTTGCCTTAGGCCTCTAATTGTATCAAGCCGGCCCTGCATGCGTGTTGGTTGTTTTTAAAATTTAAACCGCTCTTATTTTTTTCTTTCATCGTTGTCGCCCATGTATTAGCTGTCCATACTGCGGCACCATGTTGCAAAAACACTGGATTAACTCATTCAACGAATTTAGCATCTGTGTATTCGAATCTTTTGGCACTAGCACATGAGAACGTTCTACTAGCATTAAATTCAAGTCTGGTCATCTACCCAGTCGTGGACATTAAAATACCATCGTCTGATCATGAGGAAATTATTGACCCGGTCTATGGAAAGGCCCAGTGCGGCATTGAATGTCATCCTCCTCGTCGTATTCGTTGTGACTTTCCCACTTGTCCTGACTCTTTATAAGATCAATTCATTGTGCAACCCTTGCAAATACAGGAGAAAGAGGAACAAGAAGAAGAGTTGCGAAGAAGCTTTGAGAGACAAAAGATAGATCAAAGATGTGTTATACAGTGAGGTGCTCTACGTGTGGAAAGAACACCTGGGCCGGGTGTGGATTCCATGTTGCCTCTGTGTACCGTCAGATCCCAGAGGGGCAGCACTGTCTCTGCCGCTCTTGGCCGGGTGTCAAGCTCGCCGGAGATGGTAGCAGCGCTGCCGGCCCGGACCAGGGCCCTGCTTCTTCTTGCTCCATCCTTTGATCTACAAGAAAATGGGCTCCTCGCTTCTATTGTTACTATCAGCATTTGCTACAAATCTCTTTCCTTTGTCTAGGGCAATGTTTGGTGTTTTATAATATATATTTCTGCACATGATTGTATTCATGATCTGGGTATGGATCGGTTTTCATCTCTTAGTTCATCTATCTTTTTTAATTGATCTTCTTCCTTATGGTATCCTGATTCCTTATGTTAAAATTTGTGAATGAATGCCTAATTAGCTCCAGGCTCTTCATAGATGCCCTCAAATTAGGCTTGCCATTGGTTATATATTTATATTTCCAACATTAATTAATTATATATATAGATAGATAGATAATTATGTGCAAAAATATATAGGATATGTTTAGTAATTTCGAGTTAGTGGGTTTACGACAACTAAAAATAAGTATTTTCACAAAAACATACTAAGAAAGAAATTATCAAAGGAAAAAATTTGACAAGTATCAAATCAAATCATGCACACCTTTTCGAATATAACAAATTCACAAAAAAAGAATTCTAACTTGGAAATTTATTAGATATGATAGCCTCATCTAGGAGATCACGACTCTACTTGATATTAGACTATTACAAGAAAAACTTAAGTATTTCCCTAAAGCATATCCTGCCCCATCCAAGCTATAAAGGAGAGGCCCACTAGAGCTTATGGAGCTTAGTAGTCAAGATCCCGATTTCAATAATTGTCAAAAATCTCTAGTATTTTATTATGCTAGATAAGTCATCTTTTAATATTCTAGCCTGTTCGAACCTCTCTCAGCTAGTGTTGTTATATATATAACTTTCACATTTAGATACCTAAAATATCATGATCATGTTTTATAATATACCCTTCCATTATTTCACTAAACTTCTAATTTGAGGGGCCAACCCGACATAAAGATCATTTGTCCTTAAATATCTAAAGTATTAGATCAGGTGACCAATTATCACAAGGTTTCATAGATATGCATTAGTGTTTACTAACCCATAATACACATCCATTTATATATTATGGTTTACTAACCTAGGACACTAAAGACCATTGACGTCCCACCAACGTTTTGAACCCCCATTGACACTAAGTTGGCTAGGACAACCCACCTCACTAATGTCATACCGACGTGTACTAGTCATGTTCAATAATCATGCATGAAGTTGCCTGCATGTATGGGTACTATTTATCCTCCTCACACGGGCACTGACACGTTGGTGACCTTACCTATAATTGAGAGAAAAATGATCAAAGACCCTACTACTTTTTTGAACATTATTTCTCATAGAAATTCATAGAAATTTTATCAAATTAAAGTTCTAGACTAGTTATTTAATAAATTGAGCATTGAAATCATTCTAATTTGAAGTCTCCATCGTGGTGCACTTATGCATGGCATAACTTGAAAAATGATATGTGCATTATTAATCTCATCAAGAACTCGAAGAAATTAATTTTTCTACAAGTATTTTTATTAATTTAATGAAAAGATTGCAATTAAACCATAAACTAAGTATGTTTTTCCCCTCACCCTATGTGAGTTCACCACACATAGCTCCTGGACACAGACTTCCTTCTCTCCCTAATCCCAAGTTTTACTCTCTTAAATATAGTAGTAACTATTTTTAGAGTCGAAACACACCAAACCACTTCATTTTTTGAAATAAATGATATATGCAATTTTTATCGACATGATATTGATGTGCCAGTGCCTACCAACAGTAAAAGACATTGTTCATTAGTGATGTATAGATGTGTAGGTAACTTGCAGCTGAATAACAAAGTTTTCAAAAAAAAAAATATTTTTCCATGAAAAAATTGTAGGGTATCATAAAAACAACCAGACACAAGTTTCCTACCCTTTATGTATCAAGAAAACTTACTAATAAAAAAAATTAAGACTTTGAGTTTAGCCAATAATTATATTGTAACATCTGGGATTTTTCTAAATTCCTGAAGTCAACCACTTGAAAATTAGGGTATTAGACTCCTTGAACTTCTCGTAAGAATAACTTGATCAGCAATTGGGATTAGTGGCTGGAATTTATATGGATGGAAAGTAGACAAAAAGTTCTTCGAAATGCGACCAAGAACGTTCGAATTGGAGTCAGATGAGGGAGATACGATTGTTCGAAGTTGAGCATATCGCACATAGCCCGTTTACCCGAATTGGATGTCATACTCAGAGTTGAGAGCCCTAAACATACTAGGAGTTGAGCGTCCTAAATGTACTAAGAGTTTGAAGTCCTAAACGTACTAGGAGTTAGAAGTCCAAAACATACTAGGAGTTGAGAGTCCTAAACATACTAGGAATTGGAAGTCCTAAATAAACTAAGAATTTGAAGTCCTAAATGAACTAGGAATTAGAAGTCCTAAAAGAACTAGGAATTGAAAAAGGAAGAGAGTCCTAGCGGGATAAGGACTCCAAGTAAGAAGATGACACAGCTAGAACTTTGTTGTGACGAGATAACATGTGAGCAGAAGACTTCTAGCCGAAGTAGGAGTCTGAGGAGTGCTAGGAGTGGTGAAAAAAATTGAACAAGAGATCAACTATACATCTAGTTGGGTTAGGACTCTTTTGGGACTATTTTGAACATGTATGTAGGCTGATTTCCTATTTGTAATAGGGCAAGGATTGAGATTCTGAAATTGTAACTAAGGTTGGGCGAGTCCTAGTAGTACTAGGCTTCCCGACCAATCCTCTATATAAAGGGGGAGTCATGGCTGGTTGAGAGGAGGTGATTCAAGCATTCAAAACTCAGAAATTTGCAAGGGTCAGATTAGGAGTATTGGCCACAATTCTGAAGGACTATTGGGTAGCAAACACTTCGTTGATGACTTGGAGGAGTTGCTAGGAGTGCATTCAACCAAGGGGCAAACTATCCTCAGCAATTTAGAAAGGGTTGATGCAATTTTCATCCAGGGGCGGACTGGTTTGTAAGATAGTTGAGACGGTCTTGGGTTTTTACATTGTTCAGCCTCCCTCTTCTCCTATCTCTTTCTTCCTCTTCTCTCAACAAGGACCTCCATAATCAGCAGCGTTTAGAGGGCACGAAGTAGCCTTCTTTGGATTGAATTCAAGGCCTAGAAGTGTAGGAGCAAGGGTTAGGAACTTTGTGCATGAATTGTTAAAGGTAGGGGCATCTTTTTTTCACTCCTAGCCATTAGGTTTGATGATTGTTCCCTGCCTAGGTCGACCCCTCATAGGCTAAGTCTGATCTCCATCTTTTGTCCTATTTCGTACCTAATCTATGCTAAGTTTTTCCCATAATATATACTCTGATTTGTGCCTAGGTTATGTTGAGTTTTATGTCATTTATATAGCCTGATTTCTCATGCTCTATGATGAGTTTTATGCCACTTATAAACCCTAATTTACTCAAGCTTTATGCTGAGTGTATGCCACTTATGTACCCTGATTTGCACATGATCTATGTTGAGTTTACTCACACACATATACCTTGATTTGCACTTAATTCATAGTTATTCCATGCTAAAATTAGTATGGTTATCTCAGCCATGTTTAGGCCATACTTTTGCCTATTTAATCCCTGGTTTATAGCCTTAGTTTATGTCATACTTTTCCTATTTAATCTTTGGTTTGTAGCTTTAGTTTAGGCCATATTTTTGCCTATTTAATCCCTGGTTTGTGGACTTAGTTTAGGTCATACTTTTGTCTATTTAATCCCAGGTTTGAAACCCTGGTTTAGGCTTTACTTTTGTTTATTTAGATCCCTAAATTGCAGCCTAGTTTAAGGTTATACTTTTGCCTATTTAAATCCCTGAATTGCATCCTAGTTTAAGGCTATACTTTTGCCTATTTAAATCCATGAATTATAGCCTTGTCTTAGGCTTTACTTAGCCAAATTAATACGAAATCCGTAGCCTTGGTTTAAGTTATAATCATGCTGAAAGAATACCTAAATTTCAAAACTAGTTTAGGTTATATTATTACATATCTAATACTTGATTCTCAGCTTGATTTAGGTTGTAATCTTACTGATTGAATCCCTTATCTTTGAGCCTTAGTTCATGATGTATTCATGATTATTGAATCTCTGAATTTTAGCCTAAGAAGCTTCTAAATTTTAGCCTATGTTGTCCCTGAATTTCAGCCTTGATTGTGATATACCTTAGGTTCAATATTGATGGGTATATCAGCCGAAGTTTGTCATGTTAGGTGCCTGACTTGAGTTGTTCATCTTAGCACCAATCCGTTTTATTATAAGGTTGAATTAGTCAGTTCATCTTAATAGAAGTTTGAGTCCTTGTCATGTTGATTAGTTCACATGCTTAAGCCCTAAATCTGCCTATTATCTTGCCAATCATGAGAGTCGGTTGCATGCATGATAGGCAGTGTTTAATATTAAATCTTTGGATGCATTAAGTCAAATGTTCATTCAACATTGTGTTAGTTCACAACAATACCCATGACAGTAATCTTTCATACCTTTGTGGCCTCTGCTCCTTTGGGATGATGGATCCCTGCAAATGCGCAATCCAGGTTTTTCAGCACCATAGAAGGTTTATCTACCTCCAACCAGTGTGTCCATGAGCAAAGCGGTACCTACATCTCTAGACCCATAGCTGATCCAATTGGATCCCTATGGATGTTAGGATTTTCCTGCTAATGTGTAATACTCCTTGTGAACGTGAGTCGGTTTTTAAAATAACAATAATGAGTTATTTTTTGAACGGTGTAGATATCAGTTGAGTTGTTCAAGTTTGCATTACTTAAAAGCCATTTTGGGAGTGTTGTTTATTTGATAACCAGTATTTTGTATATTACCCTTATGTGGTATTGTTTGCAGGATGCTTTGCATTTTATCGAACAATGGTTCAAGAGATAATTAATAACATTATTTAATATTGCTTGTTAATTGACAAGTGGAACGATTAAAGGACTTGTATAAAATGTAGGTTTCTTTAAAATACTTAAGTATTACATGGGTGATGCTATGTTTCTTAGTATAGTGTAGTTTTTAGATAGAACTATGTCTGGATCAGATCTTGTTGGAAACATTGGAGATGTTGTTTGATAAGTATGTAGGTAACTAACATCGAGTGATGTTGGCCCGATCTAAAAAATATTAATAAAACCTTTTTGTCCTTTGGAAGTTCTTCTCCTAAAGGCGGAGAGGTTCTATTGTTGTTGTTGTGGTTGTTTGGTTTGGTTGGTTGCAGATTCTCCATGTGATGACAAGTGAGAAAAGGAGGTGAGCACAAGATAAAGTTTTTCGTGTCTGTAACTCCGATACGTAAGTATTATTTATTGTGAGAGTCAACTTATTATTTATTTTTAGACGGATGATGAACTTGTACTTAGATAGATGAGCTGTTCTTATTGAATTTTGAGACGAGTAGTAATATCATATGATTTGATATTTATATTTATGAACCCCAGTTATCATGACCTGGATGTTTAATCGAATGGTTTGTTTCATATTTAAGGAAAAAAATTGTGACTTACTGTTTATGCTATTTTAAAAAGGCTTTTAGAAATCCAGGTCGTGACATATATGATGAGTAATGCAAAGTTTTGTATGTCAAGAACCTACTTCATCATTCAAATACGATTAATTAGTGGGGTCTAAAAAGTCAGTCATACTCATCAATGATGTTTAATTGATTAAGTAGGTTATTGATCTACAAACATTAATATCACTAAAGTATTTTCCTTATATGACAGACAAGGGTAATGTATTAACTTTACAATTCATTGCACCCACAACCACAGTTAGACATTATCCCCAAATTCATACCCATAATGTTCTAACATAATCACACTTAAGGAACAAATGATAAGTAATTTCCAAAGCCATACTACACAGAACACGATTATCAAGAGGTCGTCCCCTCTCAATCATTTGTGCAATAATGCACTTGAAGCAATTCAATTAAGCATAATCATCCAAAGTAAAATTTAATTCTTTGAAATATGGAAAAACTCCTAAATCTCAACATAAACTTGTTCCACAAAGTAGAGGTCTTATATTTTATACATGTTGTGTATGTATCAATCCATACGCATAAGATGTAGAAAATATATGTCATTGGAGATCGGTTACAAATAGGGGACATCACTATCATCTTTAGATAATGGAATTGTTCTAATTTTTTATGCAATATCTTGCGGCCTGATTTGCCTTAATAATAGATCAATCCTACAATTATAAGGGGCTGTTTGGATACTGAATCGTCAAAGGATTCAGCCAATTCAGTGTCAATTTAGTACTAAATTTTTAAAATCCTGTTTGTGTATAGAAGCTGTGCTAAATTAAAAATTCAGTACTGAAGTTAGATTCAGTCCATTTCAAGCATGAATCGGCCTGAATCACTAAATCACCTCATGTCAATTTAGTCTCCTAATTAACGTTTTAAAAATCACAGATTCTATATTTTTTAATAGTTGTTATTTATATCGATTTGAGCCTCGAAAAATGTGTCATAATAGGTAGGGCCCACTTTAAAATTTTAAAATTACATGCCCTTGTGGGATCTTGTTTGATAGAGCTTGAATTTAGAAGCATAATGGTACGAAGAACATGTATATCCAAGTTCGAGAGAGAGAGAGAGAGTTATATTAGTTTAATGTTTTAAAATTGGGTTTAACGCGACATCTGAATTTATTCTAACAAATTTTCTCACCAAACTTAATTCATTTTCGGCGGAGGATTTTTTGAATTAATTCACTACTGAATTAATTCACTACCCAAACGACCCTTAAGTGTGTGTTGGCAGAACAATTCACCTCATGAGAGTGCAATAAATAATATATTTGTTTATTATTTTTTTTTATTTTGGCACATCTAACCTTAATAGGCTTTGTGATTGGAGCCTCATGACTATGCCACATAGGGCTCCTAACATTATATATAAAAGGGTTCTGTTATTCGGATAGGCTCTATGTTGAGCATGTGGATGACACCGATCACTGAGAGGGAATTAATAAAGATGATGGGTTTTATGTTAACTTTGATACTATGTTATGTTGATATTTATATATACTTGACCCTACTTCACACTCTTGATGTAAAATCCCTGAACTTGAATCGGTTTATTTAATTTAATTTAATTATTTTTGTATGGTTTAATGTCAATTCTTATCGATTTAGGTTATTTTCTAAATATAAGTGGTTAATAAAGGTTTTAACCAAAATGGTTGAAAGGGGACAAAGTAATATAAGAATCATAGCCTTTGAAATATAGGAAAACTGCAAAGCAACTTGTTGACCACTAGGCCACAAAGTAGAGGCCTTATATTTTATAAAAGTTGTGGATGTATCAATCCATATGCAAAAGATGTAGAAAATAAGCCATTGGAAGTCGGCCACAAAAAGGGGATATCACTATCATCCTCAGAAAATGGAATTGCTCTTATTTTTTCTGCAATGTCTTGCAGCCTGATTTGCCTTAATAGATCATTCCTCCAATTAAGTGTGCGTGGGCAGACCTAGGTCGTCTAGAGAGAGTGCCATAAACTGTGGGTTACCTGATTGATTTTTTAATTTGTACCCATGTAACCTGAATAGACTATGTGACTGGAGTTTCGTCACCAGCCCACATAGGGCTCCAGATATTATACATATAAAGGCTATGATTCTTATGTGTACACAGTTACCATCTTATGTACCGTTTTCAGAGCCTAGGGGCTGGTCATAGAGATGGGCAGAGAAGATTGGTCAGGAAAACATTATCGTTTCTCTATTGGTATGTAGTTCATATACCACCTATCCTCATGTGTTCTCTTCCCAATGTGCCATACTATATCCCTGGCTCAACTTTATCACTAACTTGTATTAACGTTTTCTATACTTGTGATCCATTTTATACTTTATCTCTAAGAAAATTTTATTTTTTAAATTATTATATTTAAAAAATATGCATCAAGTTGAATGTGTATCCGCATGCACCATCTTATTATACTTTAATAACATATGTATATTGCAAGGTAAGGTAAGAGTTTTTGCCATTCTTCACTGACAATAAGCATAATGTAAGTTATACATCCTTTTATCCACCAGATTGACGGGTGTGTGTCATCGATGTTAAATATTAAGGGCTCTTATGTGTAGCTTATGCTAAGCTCCTATCAGTAAGGAACATGAAGAACTCTTTCCAAAGTAAGCGAGTAGATCAAAACCCTCAGTTTATGCATGAGGAATGTTTTTCATACTCCCTTCTCACAATGAGTCTAGCCTAAATTTATGCATGAGGAAAGTTTTTCATACCCCCCTTACACAATGAGTCTAGCCTAAATTACACATAGAAACTATTGATATTTATGATCGATAGCTCATATATTAGCACATGTTAGAATCAGTAATATAGCCGCTATTGTGCGCTAATATATGCATCATCAATCCTATGAATAAACGATTTCTATATGGAACTTTACGCTGGGCTTATTGTCCGGAGTATAAAAACCTCTTCCCACGCATCTAACGTGTAGAAAGCAAAATCACCAAGCCCAAATGCGTTCAGTGCATACACATTGGATGCGTGTCGGTTGTTTTTAAAATTTAAACCGCTTGTCGCCCATGTATTAGTTGTCCATAATGCGACACCATGTACTTAAACACTGGATCAACTCATTCAACGAACTTAACACCTATGTATTCAAATTTTATGGCACTAGCACATGAGAAGGTTCTACTAGCACCAAATTCAAGTCATCTAATCGTGGACATTAAAATACCATCAAAGTCTGGTCATGAGGAAATTTTTGACCCGGGCTAAGGAAAGACCTACCGCGTAATTGAATGTCATCCTCCTTTATCATATTCCTTTTGACTTTCCCACTTGTCCTCTGACTCTTTATAAGCAATTCATTGTGCAAGCAAAAACAGGAGAAAGAGGAAGAAGAAGAGTTGCGAAGAAGATTAGAGAGACAAACGACAGATCAAAGATGTGTTATAAGGTGCTCAACGTGTGGAAAGAACACCTGGGACGGGTGTGGATTCCATGTTGCCTCTGTGTACCGCCAGATCCCGGAGGGGCAGCACTGTCTCTGCCGCTCTTGGCCGGGTGTCAAGCTCGCCGGAGATGGTAGCAGCGCTGCCGGCCCGAACCAGGGCCCTGCTTCTTCTTGCTCCATCCTTTGATCTACAAGAAAATGGGCTTCTCGCTTCTATTGTTACTATAATTAGCATTCGCTACAAAATTCTTTCCCTGTCTAGGGCAATGTTTGGTGTTTTATGATATATTTCTGCACATGATTGTATTGTTGATCTGGGTATGGATCCGTTTTCATCTCTTAGTTCATCTATCTTTTTTAATTGATCCTCTTCCTGATGGTATTCTGATCCCTTATGTTAAAATTAGTGAATGCATGCTTAATTAGCTCCGGGCTCTTCATAGATGCCTTGGAATTAGGCTTGGCATTGGTTATAAATTTATATTTTTAAAATTTTATATATATATATATATATATATATATATATATATATATATATATATATATATGATATGCTTAATAATTTAAATTTAGTGGGTTTACAACAACCAAAAATAAGTATTTTTACAATAATATACTAATAAAGAAATTATCGAAGGAAAATTTTGACGAGTATCAAATCAAATCGTGCACAACTTTCCAAATCATAACATATTCACAAGAAAAGAACTCAACTTCAAGGTTCACTAAACATGATAGCCTTATTTAGGAGATCATGACTCTACTAGATATTGGACTACCCCGCCCCATCTACGCTATGAAAGAAAGGCCCACTAGAGTTTATCATACCTAGTGGTCAAGATCCCGATTTCAATTATTGTAAAAAATCTTCAGTTTTGCACTGCACTAAAATCTTTTAATATTTTAGCCCATTCGAACCTCTTTCAGACTAGGGGAGTGATTCTATATACAACTTTCATATTTAGAGAGTTGAAATACCATGATCAAGTTTTATACTATACTCTTCTATTCTATTGGGCTAAACTTCTAATTTGAGGAGCCAACCCGACATAAAGATCATTTATCCTTAAATGTCTAAATTATTAGTTCAGTTGACCAATTATCACAAGGCCGCATAGATATACATTAGGGTTTACTAACCCATACTTAATACACATTCATTTATACATTAGGGTTTACTAACCTAGGACACCGATGACCATCGACATCCCACCAACATGTTGAACCCCCACCGACAGTAACTTGGCTAGGACAACCCACCTCACTAATACCACACCAATGTATTAGCCTTACTACTGATGGTCAATAAGCATGCATGATGTTGCCTACATGTATGGGTACTATTTATCCTCCGGCCATCACCATGCCAGCACGGGTACCGACATGTTGGTGACCTTACCTATGATTGAGAAGAAAATGATCAAAGGCCCTACTACTTTTTTGAACATTATTTCTCACAAAAACTCATAGAAATCTTATCAAATTAAAGTTCTAGACTAATTTAATAAATTGAGCATTGAAATCATTCTAATTTGGAGTCACCATTGTGGTGCACTTATGCATGGCATAACTTGAAAAATGATATGTGCATGATTAATCTCACCAAGAACTTGATGAAATTCATTCTTCAACAAATGTTTTTTTATTAATTTAATTAAAAGATTGCAATCAAACCAGAGACCAAGTAAGTTTTTCTCCTCACCCTACACGAGTTCTCCATGAATAGCTCCCGGACTCCTACTTGCACCAGGACTGGCCAGAGACTTCCCTCTCTCCTTAATCTCAAGTTTCACTCTCTTAAATACAGTAATAACTATTTTTAGAGTCCAAACCTACCAAGCCATTTTTTTTTTTAAATAAATGATGTATGCAATTTTCATCGATGTGATATTGATGTGTCAGTGTCTACCAACGGTAAAATACATTATATGTGTCCGTAGCTTGTAGCTGAATAAGAAAATTAAAAAAATCCATGAAAAAATGTAGGGTTTCTTAAAAATAACCAGCCACAGGTTTCCTACCCCTTTATGTATTAGGGAAACTAACTGATAAAAAAAAGACTTCGAGTATGGCCAATAATTATATGATGAGTAATGCTACATTAAGTTTTGTACATTAAGAATCTACTTCATCATTCAAATTGTATTGATTAGTGGGGTCTAAAAAAGTTGGTCATACTCATCAATGATGTTTAGATGATGAAGTAGGTTATTGATATACAAACATTAATATCACTAAAGTATTTTCCTTATATGACAGATATGGGTAATGTATTAACTTTACAATTCATTGCACCCACAACCACAAGTAGACATTATACCCAAATTCATACCCATAATGTTCTAGCATAATCACACTTAAGGAACAAATGATAAGTAATTTCCAGAGCCATACTACAGAGAACACAATTATCAAGAGGTTGCCCCCTCTCAATCATTTGCATAGGAACGCACTTGAAGTAAGACCATTAAGCTTAATCTTCCAAAGTAAAATTTAATTCTTTAAAATATGGGAAAACTCCTAAACCTCAACAGAACCTGTTCCACAAAGTAGAGCCCTTATATTATATATGTTGTGGATGTATCAATCCATACGTAGATGTAGAATATAAGTCATTGGAGATCGGCCACAAAAAGAGGACATCACTATCATCTTTAGAGAATATAATCGCTCTCATTTTTTATGCAATATTTTGCAGCCTCATTTGCCTTAATAATAGATCAAACCTCCAATTAAGTTTGTGTGGGCAGAACAGTTCGCCTAGTGAGAGTGCAATAAGAAGTGGGTTTCTTGATTCATTTTTTAATTTTGGCGCATCTAAACCTAAACAGACTTTGTGATTGGAGCCTCGTGACTACGCCACATTGGGCTCCAAACTTTCTATATTAGAGGGCTTTGATACTTATATATGAAACTAACATATTATGTACCATTTTCAGAACCCTATGTAGGCTGCTCACAGGAATGGACAAAGAAAATTGGTCAAGAAAACATTTTTAGTTTTCTTTTTGTGTGTCAAAATACTTTTTCCTAGCTTCTGGCCATCAGATCATGGTATGAGATCAAAATCTAAAGGCCCATAATCTAGAGTTCTAGTGAGCTACAACTCTCGTTAGCCCTTCTCTTTTATGTAATTTGTATACTAGCTATCCACAAGTGTTCTCTTTCTAATGTGCCATCATAGATCCCTGGCTTAACTTCATCTCTAATTTGTATAACATTTCCAATACTTGTGATCTATTCTATACTTTTATTTCTAAGAAAAATTTTGTTTTTAAATTATTATATTAAAAATATATATGCATCAAGTTGCATGTGTATCAATGTGCACCCAACACATCGTGCACCATCTGATTATATTTTAATAACATGTATATCATAAGGCAAAGGAATAGTTTTTTCTGCTCCCCACTTACAATAAGCCTGGAGTAAGCCACACATGGGGAGCCCTTCATCACGGTAATATGAGCTAGCATGTGTGCCATTCATCTTAAGTATCAAGGGGTCCAAGGGCGAAGCTAGGATTTTTGTTGAGATTGGGCAAATAATTTTGCTTCAAAATTTTGTCAACACATAAATTATAAAATAAAAAGGTTAACATGTTGTCAGGAGCATATTGAATTATGTGTTAAGGCGTGACACACATCCATCGTCAAATTGAGATCCAACAACATATATTATTTAGAAGGGTGAACGGGTGTTAAACTTGCATGTCTTCATACTATGTAGGCTCATATACAGCAGGCACACATTGTACACATGTGATTGGGCGCATACTAATAAGAATAGTTATTAAACTATAACTTATAATGGTATATAAATAAATTTCCTCCAAAAATTATATTTATGCTCTAGGCATAACAAATAAATACTCACTCTTTCCTAAAATAAATGTCCTATTTGATTTTTTAGTTTGTTTTGAAAAAAATATATAGGATAGTTATTTTGGGATAAAGTAATATTTTAGTGAAATAAAGAAAAATTGATGCCATTAATCTAGATTAAAATAAAAAAAACTAGATTAGCAATAATGTATTTATTTATACTATTACTGCATATTTTTAAGACTAAATTGAATAATTTCTTTAATAATGAGAAAAAATTGTCATAAATGAACAAATAAGTAATCCATACTATAAGTACATAACAATTTCATACAAATACACTACTAAAAAAATGTAACATACAAAAATGCTAAGTACTTTTTATTAAGAATTTTACATAAAAGATTGTGAAATATGACAGTCCTATTCTAGCTTCTCTTTCTTAATAGTGTTTTTATTTAGAAAGTATGTATATCTAAAAACCTAAAATTTCTACTACCCATACTAAAAGGAGGTGACCAAAAAACTATATTAGTACAAAAGTTATTATTTATTTAAGCTAGGCAATTAACCTACCTTGACTCCCCGGCCTCCTCCCTTTGAGACAATGACTTTTTATTAAGAATTACACATAAAACATAGCAAAATATTACACTTCCACTTACTAAAGCTTTTTGGATTCTCTTTTCTAATAGAATTTTGGTTTTGAAAGCATTGTATATCTAAAAATATAAATTTTTTACTACCCATATTAGAGGTGACCAAAAATCATAACATATACAAAGCGTTGAGTTTTACAAAATTTAATCATACCTATATTAATATAAAAAAATTATTTATTGAAAGTGAGACAATTGAGGCTTAGGTTAGCCTGGAGATCCAAACTGGCCTGACTCTACCCATGTTATGTGTAACACGCAAAAATCACAGCCCAAAAAGCTTTCAGTGCGTGCATATACACATTACACGGGCGCGTGCCGGTTGTTTTTTAAGATTTAAACCGGACTTTTTTATTTCATCGTTGTCGCCCATGTATTAGTCGTCCATACTGCGGCACCTTTGTGGTTAAACAAGGGATCAACTCATTCAACCAACTTAGCACATGACTCGAGAACTTCGCACTAACACCAAATCTGGTGTTACCCAGTCGTGGCCATTAGAATACCATCAAGTCTGGTCATGGTCACGAGGAAAACCTTGACCCGGTCTATGGAAAGACCGAATTCGACATTGAATGTCAACCTCCTCCCATGGATTATTCCTTTGGGCTTTCCCACTTGTCCTCTGATTCACTATAAGATCCATTCATTATGCTACCCTTGCAAATACAGGAGAAAGAGGGACGAAGAAGAAGAATACAGAAGAAGCTTAGAGAGACAAAGAGAGATCAAAGATGTGTTATGCAGTGAGGTGCTCTACGTGTGGGAAGAACACCTGGGCCGGGTGTGGATTCCACGTTGCATCTGTGTACCGTCAGATCCCGGAGGGGCAGCACTGTCTCTGCCGCTCTTGGCCGGGTGTCAAGCTCGCCGGAGATGGTAGCAGTGCTGCCGGCCCGGACCAGGGCTCTGCTTCTTCTTGCTCCATCCTTTGATCTACAAGACAATGGGCTCCTCGCTTCTATTGTTACTATTAGCATTTTCTACAAAATCTCTTTCCTTGTTTGAGGCAATGTTTGATGATTTTTTATATTTTTCTACACATGATTGTATTCTTGATCTGGATGGATCCGTTTTCATCTCTTAGTTCATATATCTTTTTAATTGATCTTCTTCCATATGGTATTCTGATTCCTTATGTTAAAATTTGTGAATGGATGCCGGATTAGCACTTCAAAGAGATCCTCGAATTATTCTGTGTTAGATATTTAGATAGATAGATAGATAGATATGTATACTAGTATTAAGTGAACTTGGGATCCCAAGTTGATTTTTTTTAGGGCTAATTTTCGTGGGCCACATTCAAATAGAGGTATATATAGGACCAAAAGAGATGCGTGACAAATCATGTAAAAATGATATTAGTATATTTTGGGTTAATCCTAATAAGACCTACTCATTAAGTGTGGTTAAAAGTTTTAATCTGAAATCAATTTACGCGGTCAAATAAATATGCCCCACATATTGAAATGACCTCAAATTCAATAAAGCGTGTGTAAATATGATGAGTACAAGAATTGCACTAAGCTTGGGCTCTACTTAATTATTAACTTTATTTTGAGCAGTAAGCTAATCTCAAGCTTCAAGCTTAGTTAGTACTTAGGAGCTATTTGCGTACAAATTCATTGGGAAAGATTCATGAAAGATTAAATGGAAATCTTGTTAATCATGTTTGGACTTTGGATGAACAAATTAATGGAAGAATATGATTATTCATTAAATGAGGACTTGCATATAATTAATCGTCAATTTTAGAGTACTGACTAATCTCTTTAAGAGGAGATTATATAAGTAATCAAAAATAGTAATTAAAAAATTAAATATTAACAAGTTTGCCCCTAAATGTAGCGGGTATTTCCTCTCCCTACACAATCAACAACTTCTCCCAAGTCACAACTCCATCAACTCCACAGAAATCTTATGTTAGCTAAGTTCCTTGGGGAATGAGGAACCCTAATTCTAAGGCAATCCTCATTAATATAAAAACTAACTTAGTGTGCATGCATGTGGAGAGAGCATTTCGGAGGAGAGAGAATGAGCCAACAAAGAATTTTTTGGAAAAGTGTGGCTAGCAACAAAGGCAAGTAAGAGTGAGGTGAAAATTGGAGATAAGAGAGGTAGGAAGCCTAGCCTTAATTTAATTAAATTATAACATATTTTTGAATAATAAATTTTATAGGAATATATATGTCATTTTGATACACCATAACAAGGTGGATCTATCACAATGGGCTAATGACATGTTGATCTACAAACCACTGGAAGACTGGGCTATGTGTGCAATCAAGTAGGACCTATAGCACAATTGAGTAAAGGTGTCACAAGGCTCGAAATTCGCTATGATTTCACGCGCCTTGTGCGTCCTGATTGCCCTTGGCAATCAGCAGCCTTTTCAGTCTCTTAGCGCACACACAATCACAAGGAAACGCATGCACACGATAAAGAACAATGGAAGTGAAGGGAAAAAGGCCCCGCCTAAAATAACCCTTTCGCACTTGATGTTACACAAGCACTTGGTTTGAATCTTAGTGCCAAAACCCAAACCCATTTGCACTCTTCTCGTCCCTTTCTTCATCCTCTCTTTTACAATATATTCCCCACCCTTTTATACCCGCTGGTCGCAGCCAAGCGGTTACAACATGACCACCATGACTCAGCCTACTAGTTCATACATAACTGTCTGTAACCGTCTTGCAGTTATGCACGAGAGTATGCAGCAACCGTCAGTCACTACTCCTATGTTCTTTGCCATGATGCACTCGGGTCTTAGTGGGGATTGTGCTGGTCGGTTATGCAACCGCCAGTCTTGGCACGTCGCCCATATGTCAATGAGAGAGAGAAAACATGGTCATGCCCTTAGCATGCCCTCCACACGCCCTCCATACCTTTGCATGTGCGCCGGCTGCTTCCATCGTCCGCGCATGAGCTCTTCCCATATACCACGAACCAAGGGTGTAACAAAAGGGGAGAGGGAACTATCCATGGCCAGAATGACTGGCCCACTGCATGTCCCTACCTCTCTGCGTGGGCTGATCAAAGTTAGGGGAACAAAGTTTTTTTGCCCCCCTTTGGTTGTAGTTGGCTACCACAATGACAAGGGTATGTGCTAGTTGTCACAAGCTATGGAGGAAGCTTCAATAAAATGGAAGGCTACTTTGGTTGGTTAGGTCATGGGTCACAGCCATGAGATGTTACACCCCAAGATGTTCAAAATATATTTTTGAAAATACAACACCAAAATTGCATATATAATATTTTTAATCAAGAAATTTTAAGGTACAAATTACTCATTTTTTGTATATACAATTATCACATCATAGTACAATGGTAATCGTCATTAAATTGTATCACAAACCGAATAGAGTCTTACTAAAGTACATATCTAAATATCATGTTTCACACCAATTTAAAATAAATTGGCTCTCACGTGGTTATAGCTATCCACGTATAAATTTGATAACATTAAAAATATAAAAAAGTCATACATGCTAAGTGGTCTACCCTCACCACCTACAGAATTTTTTAAAGTGTTATTCTTGTAAGATATCTACTATAAGGATGTAGAGTATAAGAAACCGAACAAATAATCAATGTCATATTATATATATATATATATATATATATATATATATATATATATATATATATATATATATATATATATATATATATATATATATATATATATATATATATATATTAATTTAATATTTTAAATATTACCATTTACCCAACCCTCAACACTATAGTGGATGACACATTAAAGTTGAGGAAACATCAAGAAGACTCATCCCTCCCCTAAATGTATATTAATCTACAAAGTAATTTCAAATCTTGGTAAAGATTATCACCCACTCCTACCTATTACAAGAGCTCATGGACCTAAGTAGTATGGACCCAAGTAGTAGACATTCTAACCTGACAATGATTATTGACACCATTTTTGCACTCTAGTATGATTTTTTGAAGATTTGAACCTACTCTCGAGCTCAAGGACAAGCTCAACAAATAACAAACTTCAATGCTTGGGGAATCGGAAAGCTCAATCTTGTTTCCTCTATATTGCTAAGTGAACCCACTCTTAGAACCCACAATAACACTTGGTATATACTTATGACCTCAAGTATTTTTCATCATTTTCATATTGATGTCACTACTCTTTTTAGTTTGCCCACACCTCCCTATTTTCATATGTTTCATATAATCAATTGTGCTATCAACAACTCTGACATTTTACTGAAAGCATCAGCTATCACACTAGCCTTGATAGTATAGGTTAGAAAAATCATAATTTTTTTGGTACTATATCCACTTTTTTGTTCTCCATATCTTAAGAACAAATACTACAACTACCAACTCAAGAGCAATTGATTAACTTTACAATGCATGTGTGCCCATAACCACACTTAGACACTATCCCCAAATTCACACCCACAATGTTCTAGCATAATCACACTTAAGGACCAAATGATAAGTAATTTTGAGATCCATCCTACACAAAACACAATTATCAAGAGGTCGTCCCCTCAACCATTTGTGTAACAATTCCATTGAAGTAATTCCATTTAGCATAATCTTCCAAAATAAAATTTCTTGATTTTTTGAAATTTGGGAATCCTCCAAAACCTCACAAAGTATAGGCCTCCTATTATGTAAATATTTTGTTAGACTCCCTCTTTCCTATATTAATAGATATATTTTAAAAAAAATTTATTGAACGGTGAAACCTACATCTAACAAGAGAAAAAATAAGCTTATGACACTCTTTTTGAAGTATTTACCTACTTAAATTGAACAAAATAAAGCTACTAATATAGAACAAATATTTTTGTTGAATGGAGCGATTAATATAAGACGGAGGAAATATTAATTATCCAAATTCCAGCGAGCCCCACAAGGTGTAGAGTCTAGACCAGGTCATTTGCCTCTGAAAATTTTTCTATGTAAAATAAGATTGAAGTATGTCCAGTTTCAGGAATGATACAGAGGCTTGAACTGGTCATTAGAAACAAAATCCATTGGCTATTTTCCCTCCCCATGGAAGGCACACCATGGAGTTGACACTGGATTAAATTATGAAACGAACATAGAATCTATGTAATAGAATCTTTTGGCAACAACATGAGAACATATTATACGAACGCCATATTCGAAATTTTGGAACCAGTCATGGCCATTAAAATACCATCAAGTCTGGTCACGAGGAAAACCTTGAAACGGTCTAAGCAAAGACCCAATTCGGCATCAAACGTCATTGCCCTTCCGACCTTATTCCTTGTACCTTTCGCATTTGTCCTCTGGCTCATTATAAGATCACTTCATTGTTCCAAAGAGGAACAAGAAGAAGAAGATATCAAAGAAGCTTAGAGAGACAACCAGAGATCAAAGATGTGCTATGCAGTGAGATGCTCTACGTGTGGTAAGAACACCTGGGCCGGATGTGGATTCCACGTTGCATCTGTGCACCGTCAGATCCCGGAGGGGCAGCACTGTCTCTGCCGCTCTTGGCCCGGCGTCAAGCTCATCGGAGATGGTAGCAGCGCTGCCGGCGCGGATCAGGGCTCTGCTTCTTCTTGCTCCATCCTTTGATCTACAAGACAATGGGCACCTCGCTTCTAATGTTACTATTATCATTTGCTACAAAATCTCTTTCCTTGTTTTGGGCAATATTTGATGATTCTTGATATTTTTCTACACATGATTGTATTCTTGACATGGGAATGGATCCAGTTGTATCTCTTACTCTGCATCATTTTTAATTGATCTATTGTGATTCCCAATGTTAAAATTGAAGAATGGATGCCTAATTAGTACCACTACAAAGGCGCTCTCGAATTAGGCTTGGTATAGGTTCTATAACTTTTTTTGTCATAACCTGTTCTATTACTTCAAGAATTCAATCCTAAAAGCATTATTCTTAATGTAAAGCGTATCTAAATATCATAAGTACAGGATTTGCGCAGAGGTTGAGCTCTTCTTAATTATTGACTTAATTTCCAATACTAGCTTCAAGCCTAGTCAGTAGGTCGATGTGGCTCAGCTTGCTAGCATCCAATCTCTAGTCAAGACTACTTAATTATGTGAACAAATTCAAGAAAGGATAAAAATAATAGTAAATCGTATAAACAAAATCAAAGGTTAAACAAGAAAAAAGAAAAGTTACATAAATTATAAAATAAATTACGATAACTCTATTTAATTTTCTCTCCTCCAAAAGGTATAATACTTTAATTGGCTTAATTTTTTTTATAATATTATTTTAATAAATTATGAGATAAGAATATAGGACTGGCTGCTACTTATTGAGCCAGTTAAGCTTCAGCCACTTGTTTTCATCCGGAGTAGGATTGTAGTGAACGAGCTCAAGTACCAATCCCAGGTCAACTGGACTTTGCAAGTTGGCATGACACATGATCATCCCCTTGGGCCTTTAGGTCTGATCATCTACCAGTAACATTTTGACCATGCGGTGGGCCATCTCATAAACTTTCTCTATGGTCATATTTACATTAAATGTTCTGTACACGAGGAATAAAACAGGAGGTATCGTACTTTTAGTTTCACAATTTACTTCTTGCCTTTCCCGGGTTATTAACTACAAGCATCCTTTTAGGTAAATGGGCAATTTGTATTTTATATTTAGGGTATAGTTGGACACAAACTATAATATTCTGGAATTTCTTAATTTTACTGTAGTAAGCACGGGAAAACTTAAAGAGTTTGACCATTTGATCTTATTAGTTTAATAATTTTCTAATATATATAATTTAAGATGAGATAATGTAATTAGAAAGTTAACAAAAAGAACTTCGAAATGCCACTAAAAATGCCTAAATTGGAGCCCGAATAAGAGAGAGACAACCATTCACAATTAAACATGACACACAAGGTCCATTTACTCGAATAAAATGTACAATTGACTTGTTTCAAGTATTTTGTGGGCCTGGTTAACCAAAGTAATGAGAATGATATTAGGATGCCTAATTGGGTTGCCCAATTGAAGCTTAGTTGGCTAAAATTAATAGGGGATTAGGAACATTAATTATAGATACCTCATAGGGCTTTTTAGGTAAGGGGGGCTTTTAGGCCTTTAGGGGAGGACAGAGATAGAGCCATTGAGGACGTTTTCTAGAGAAGGAAGTTGGCGACAAAGGCAATGAACATGAAGACTGATGTTTAGCAAGGAGAGTTGCCTTGTCCTTAGATTATATATTTATTTAAAATATCAATTTCCTGATGTTTAGCAAGGAGAGTTGCCTTGTCCTTAGATTATATATTTATTTAAAATATTAATTATATATATATATATATATATGTATGTATGTATATTATACTTTGTATGGAATTAGTTTAAGAAAATCAATTTTGGGGAATAGACGGTGGAGTTGCAAATTGCAAGCATGCTCCTTTGGCAGTAGTAAGCCAAGTTCAGGTTGGTCATGCATAGGTGAGAGTACACTAGGTCTACGTGCACAGACCTAGTGGCGCAACTCAACCTCACTAGCCTTGTTGTGCCAACTTTCGCCAAATCCCTTACATACTCAAAGGAAACTAGTGCCTTTAGGCTTTGGGCAAGGCGAGGGATGGTATCCACTGGTCGGAGGCGAGACCAAGGCTCCCGAAATCATGGAACAATAGCAATAATGTCAAGCACAGGCCATTTCCCAATAATGGTAGCATGCCACCACGTCAGACTGGGCTACATGGTAAAAAAAAATGCCTTGGCCCCCAACCTATGGCAGGGCCAAGGTCATCAAAATCACTACTTGATAGCAATCTAATTAGGTCCATACCTTGCCTTACGATGGCAGCCAAGGGCAATGCCAGACCTCTGGCCGACTGTGGGGAAGATGACCTACATAGGTCATCGGGCTCAGGTTGGGTCAAGTATGTAAGATCTCTAACTTTAAACCGGTTTAATTTCCTTTTAATTATGTGTAATTGGGTGGTTTTGCTTAATTGCCGGTTTGACTTGATTTTGGGGTTAAGGGTTAGTAATTATAGTTTAAATAAGGTTTAATTCTAGTTTTTATAAGTTTTAGTGCCAAACTTGATTTATCAAATTTTTATAAATTTTATGGGATTTTATTGTAATTTTTCATTAATTATGGGTGTGGACCGCATCGTGGGCTCCACATCCACATTGAACGGCGTGTGACCCACTTGACCCTCTAAATTCCTATTATTTCATTTCAGTAGGTTTTAAAATTATTAAATTTATTTTAATCATAAAATAACTCTAATTAGTCATTTAATAGTATTTTAACCTATTTTACAGCCTAATAGTTTGTAAACATAGCCTAAAACCTTACTATTTAAAGAAAAACACTATCCACTCGCCCTTTTGGGGAAGGACTGTGTATAGGAAAGGAGGTGCTCTACCCCCATTTCTCAAAAAGAAAAAACAAATTAAGTTATATTTTCTAGCCTTAATCACTTCTAATCTTTTGATTTTGCTCCAAATTGATTCATGATTTCTTCCATTAAAAATTTTGTTTTTAATTTTGATTTCAAACTCTTAATGGGTGATTTTTATTTTTAACTATAGAAAACCATAGATCTACTTATTTTCAAGTTGATTTGAGTTTATTAATTGATTTTAATTAAGTCTTGACAAAAACCCTAATTTTTAGGTAAGATTTCTTGAGGATTGAAATTTTTTTGTAGATCCAAGGGTTTCATAGAGGTAAGGGAATTTCATCTCGTGTGGTTTTATCTATTAGATTGCATGATTCTAAGTTTACATGTGTTCTTACTTCATTTTGGTCTTTAATAGTGATTTATTAAAAATACATTATTTATGATTATTTTCTTTTAATTAAGCATAAAAATGATTAGATCTATCATGTTATAATGTTCTATAGTGATTTTAAAATTTATCTTAAATTTTTGGATGTTGTCAGCTTGAATTTCGGAAGGTTGAAGATGAACTAGGAAATGGGTAAAAAGTGAATTGTTAAGGGAACTAAAACGTCCTAATAGGCATTCGAAGGCCTGTTTGGCTGAACGGCCTTGCGTTCAAATGGCCCAACAGGGCTTTTGAATGGCCAAATGACAATTTTTGTCTCTTGGCCTATTTTTGTGCATTTATGCAATTTTTTGTTCTCTTATCATAAATCTAATTCTTTATAATTAAAATGAGTTAGTATTACCTAAATTGCTATTGTGATTGCATGAGAATCATCTTAAAACTATGATTTAGCTCAAAGATAATTAGGACTACACTTGTTTAGTTTTAGTATGATATTCTACTTGTTTCAAATCCATGTTTGATGACTTCTTCATAATTTACATGATGATTTCAGTAGGTTCTGACCATAATCATGTATATATGCTTGCACATGTTCTATTGATTTAGGGGAATTATGTGGCACATGTTTATGGTTAAGTATGAATATATTATACTTGTCTAAGTTTAGCATGATGTTATAATTTCTTGAACTCGTATTTTGATGTTTTCTATACATTTACCCTAAGATTTTGGTTAAATAGGACTATGATAAATTATAAATGCTTGCATATATACAATTGATTATAACTTGTTCATGGTTCACATGTTTTACCTTAGGTTTTGAACACTATCATTTATGTACACTATTGCGTAGATGTTTATAATGTTATTGGACACAATTGAATCATATTTCATGCACATATAAACTAATTTGAGCATGTTTACTTATACTTGAACTCATTTATCCTTTCTCATGTATGTACTATGTTACATTCATCATCAAAATGATTTACAAACAAGATTAATCGTGATTGATCGATTGGATGTAATTGGCTGCCGGATTAATCGTTCGAAGGCTTATTGAATTTATTTTGGATCCAAAAGAACATGTTTTTATTTTGTATTCCTTCGATAATGTGGTGCCTCCCCAGGTTGAGATGCAACAATTTGCATATGTGAGTTTATTTTGATGAGTTATCTAGACCCTGAGAATTTAGGATGGTATGTCCGTATGCACCGGCCTACCACAACTACTCTAGTTTTCCTTTCGATGAATTTGGACTTTCCCTTTCAAAGTGAGTACTGGGCGAGTAGATTGCTTTAGTTTTCCTTCTTGGAATTTGGACCTTCCCCGCTAAGGATTGTTCTAGAAGAGCATAGGGTACCATTCCAATGAGGGAACTTGTAACCCGAGATTTTTCATACATTTTTCTCAAATTTTATAGAAAATTTTTGCAATATAATTGCTATAAATTGGGAAAAAATGATGAATACAAAACCTGTGAAAACAGTTTTATAATTTAAAACATAACACATCAGTTTTTCTCATCGAAATTATTACTCATTCGATCAAACATCGTATGACCAAACCAAATATCCACAGGCGCTACTCGAAAACAAATGTACGAATAAATTGCATATGATCATCAACTTTAAAACAAATCTCTCCCAGACATCCCTGAGTACAAGTCCCATAACAATCCACAATCTAATCCAAACTAAAGTCCAGAAAGATAAACATCTTAAGTCTTATCTCACCTAATACATTAGATCATGACACAAATAAACTCACAGTGAGTCAAGCATATACCTGAGTCAATGGGAATCAACATCGCTGAAATGAGCATCCATCTCTAGGAGCTCTCCATCACAACCTACAAAAGCCTCCTGAACAATGGGGCTAAAAAGTAGGGTAATGAGTATTTTCATACTCAGTAGGAAAATACCCAGTAGGGGAGTTCTAAACAATGAACTCAGTAAATCCATACATAGATGCGTTCATGCAACTCAAACATGAAGCAAATAGGCAAATCATAATCACGCACATACGCATACAGTCATACCAAATGCACCATCGTACCAAAATCATACCAAATGCACCATCGTGCCAAAATCATACCAAATGCACCATTGTGCCAAAATCATACCATCAAATTAAACTTACACAAACACCCTTATCTAGGGTCTTACAAACTTACTCGTACCATCGTATGCATACTCATACAACTTACACATACTTGTACGACCTTACTCATACAATCATATACTTACTCGTACGACCTTACTCATACAGACTTACACTTACAGTCTTACTCGATATCATACGCTTACAATCTTACTCATACTCTTATAGTCATGCTCATAGTCATACTCTTACAGTCGTACTCATACTCATATAATTGTACTCATACTCTTACAGTCGTACACATACTCATACTCTTACAGTCGTACTCATACTCTTACAATCATACACATACTCATACAATCGTACTCATACTATCAACCACTGAAGCTCATTACAACTAATAAGCTCCAATGTCGAAACGGAAAAGAATGCCACTGGGGCATCGCCTTAACCTCCGGGGAGTGACTAGATGTCATGGACTTTTCAGAAGGTAAGGCACACCAGTGCTCATGGGGCACAAGTTCAAACAGGTAAGAGCAGGTCCATGATACTACTTACCTGAGCACGCAAACATAAACACCCACACATAAGGGGTCATACAATTGCCCACCATAATGGGTCTTATAGTGCCATAGAATTTCCCACCATAATGGGTCATATAGTGCCATAGAATTGCCCACCATTATGGGTCTTATAGTGCCAGTTCCATTCTTGGGCAGAAATCATACAGTGCCACTCTTGGGCGAAATCATACAATACCACTCTTGGGCATAAATCATACAGCGCTCTCAATAGAGCATCAAACGTCTAGGCTTATATAGCACACAAACCAAATCAAAAACATATATCGCTCTCAACAAAGCATCAGACTTCTGGGGCTCAATACAGCATACAGACAACATCGAAAACATACATCTCTCTCAACAGAGCATCAGACGTCTAAGTGCTCCATACAACACATAGACAACATCCCGTAGGATAAACACTATGGCAAGACATTTGAAATGCTCAGCCGACTTATTATCGGCTAGCTCAAACATGGAACTTAATCCATCGAACCCTCAGGTCTCAAACTCACAACCCTATCATTAGTTTTACTTATAATTCAAGTTTGAATTAAGTAAATTATGCAATATAATTATGTCACGCAAGCACTCAAACATACCGTATTTCGCTGATCAAACCGAAGTTAAGCCCAATCTGAGACCCTAGTTCGTTAGGGCAGCAGACTTCACTTAACCCGTCCATATTATGATCACAACTCATCATACACCAAAATCTTACAGTCTTACATACTTCGCCATCCACCTTATGGCCAAATCATCTTACATTGACATCATCAAATGAAGCTACTCAGAGCCAACCCAGTTGTCGCCCTCTTACTTATACCTCACTTAATATGCTTACTTTTCACTTCATAATCTGTACGTTATGTTTGTACAACTATGCACACTCTTACTGTCTGACAAACCCCCCAAAAAATAAAATCCAACCCAAACCGATCCATTCTAATCCTCGCCTGTCAATCTTATATCCTCTGCCTTCTGTCATACGCTTACACATCCATATTCAAGTCCATACCAAACACTGTCACTTCTTACCATCCATAGGCCATACATTTGCCCACATGTACATGCACATATCCATAGCATAGGCAAATAGCCATCATACATATGTATGTCCATCACACATACATATAACACACATACTTTCATACATACGTAGATTACAAACATACTCACTAGTCATCACTAGAGCATACATACACATTTATACATACTTCAAACATGCATGCTAGCCATCACTAGCACATACATACACATCCATACATACTTCAAACATGCACGCTAGCCATCACTAGCACATGCATAATCCATACATACTTCAAACATGCACGCTAGCCATCACTAGCTCATACATACACATACGAAGCTTACCAACAAAACGCTAGCCATCACTAGCACATACTCAATCAACATACGAAGCTTACCAACAAACATGCTAGCCATCACTAGCACATAATCAACATATGAAACTTACCAACATACTGCAAACATACATACAACCTACATGCATGTCATATGCATTTCAAAATGGCACATTATATCATTTTACATCATGCAAACGGATCATGATTTAGCATCCAAAGCATTGAATCATACAATCCTAGCATGCTGCTACTCATTCAAAACTTGTTATCATGAAATTACGAGTTCAAAGCTCCCCTACCTCGTAATCATGACATTTGATGGCAAGCACACAACGGGGGCAACGGCAGAGTCGGCGGCCAAAACATTGCCAAGTTGAGAGAACTGCTGCCCAAGGGTTTAGGAAGAACCAGAACTACTCACAGCCAAACGGGGTGTCAAAAATAAATGCGACAAAAACCGTGATCCACAACGGCACACTAAGGGCGGTCGGGAGAAAGATAGTGCCAACATAAGTAGTGGTGTGACCATAAGTCAAGGGTGTACTCACTGAAGATCGGCCAATCGCAAGACGTCAAAATCAGCCATGGACAACACCCAACGGTGACGATTTTGCATCAACAATAGCCCATATAAGGGCGAAGAGTGTGGGGCAACGCTCGAGGACAGAGGAGAGGTGGAGGAGGCTCTAGTGGTCAACTCAAATGGTGATGGAGCCATCCGACGGTTAGGTGGCTCAAATATGGCGCCTAAACCCAGAAATGCATGCGTGGCCACATGCACACACTGTAAGATCTCTGATCTTAAACCAATTTTTGTTTTACTTTAATTATCGGTTATCGTGAGGTTAACACGTTTTTTGATTTATTTGGTGGTTTCGTAAATAAATGGTATTTATGATAGTTTTAATCAAAATAAACTTTTCAATTAGTGGTTTTAAGTGATTTTGAATCAAATGTGAATTTTTGGGATTTTTTAGAATTTTTATTATTTTCTGAAAATTAGGGTTTTGGTGGGACCCCTGTGGGCCCCACTGTCAAAATTCTGGTTTTTGTGTCAAATGAACCCAGACATCAACTTAAGCTTATACAAAAAAATTTAGAATTTTCTCAGATTTAATTAGTGCTCAAATTTGTAAAATACCCATTTTTAACCTATTTTTCTATTCATACCCCACAATTGACCCTTACACAACCCAAACCATACAATAAAAGGGCAGACCTAAGTCATTCCTATTTTGGGAATAGGCTGAGAAGGAGAGGTCAGGCTTAATCCCCAATTAGGCCCGGATTAGAAGGTGTTTAAGGTAAGTCCCTTCTAATTAAGCACCAAATCCTAGCTTTTCTCTTAATCCCTTCTAAATCTACCATTTCCACCTTGTTTTGATTTGTTTTAAAACATCAAAACTATTGATTTACATCTTTACTTCAAACCCTAGCTCTCAAAATCTGATTTTTATGTTCAACAAGCCCTAGATCTAAGTTTTTTATTAGGGTTTTCTTTGTTAAATCGGTTTTAATGGAGTTTAATTCAAACTCTATGTTTTTGTAAGGTTTTCAAGAAGGGTGACCATCAAATCTTAAGCCTAATCAAGGGATAAGGTAATGGACTTTCGAAATTTTAGTCTTCCTATGGTAAAACTCTTGATTTTGTGGTTTATTTTGAATGGTTTTACTTGATTTAAGGCTTTAATGGCATGATTAGTAAATGGTAATATTTAATCTCAATTTCATAGGGCTTTATCTTGTTATGATGTGGATTAGCATTCTGGAAGTTATGGTAGACTTTTAATGACATTTAGGTTGTTAGATGGTGATTTTGAGTTTTATCAATGGAGTTTCGGTTTGAAAATGCGAAAGAAAGAAGAAGGTTGAATCTGCCATGTTGGCGTTCGAACGGCCATGCAGGGTGTTCGAACAGAAACACTACAGTTTTGGCATTTTTCCTGTTTAGTCGATCAAACGGCCCTACAGGGCGTTCGAACGGCTACACTGCAGGATTTGACAATTTTATGTATGTTGCTTATTTTGATATATCTACTTCAAAATATCATTTTTATGTTTATGTAGAGTATTTTGATCTATAATAAGCTACTTGAAGAGCATTCTATTGATGTTAGAAGTTGTGGTATATATATTTAGAGTTATGTGGAATGACTTGTAGTTGGTTATATGATGTTGGAATTACCATCTTGAAGTTATGAATGGTTGATTCTCTATGGTTATGTGTATTTTCAGTAGGGCTACAGTATACTAATGGGCTGATATGTCATGTTAAGATGTGGTTAATTGATGTGTGAATACTAGTGTTATGTCTTGACTCAAGTATGAAGTGAATGATCTCATATGCGGTTAGCTTGTGGTTAAGCTTTGATTTGAGTTACGATTTTAATAATTCTTCTCCTATGATTTCCGCTGGAATTCATGATTAGATGTTAATGCTCATGTGTAGTGTGATGGTGAGTGAATTACAAGCATGTTGTTATGCATTGAGTGAAGTGCTTCTACTATGTGCACACACACACATGTGGGGTTTAATGATGATGATGAGGTTTGTTATTATGATTATGAATGATGCATGAAGGGCTGATGAGAGCACCTATAATGAATTAGAATTCATGTATACTTTGCCCACGTATGTACCATGTTGCATGCATCATGAAAATGTATTTTCAATTGAGGTTTTACCGTTGGTTAATCGGAATTGATCGGTTGTGTGGAACAGCCGAGGAGAAACCATTAGACACTTGTGGTATGGGATGCATTATGTCGATGGATAGCTCTAAGGTTCGTTGCACTAATGCTTAGTTAAATTTGCTTCTATGGTGTCACGAATACTCATGGTATGGGACATGAGGACTAGAGTCGAGATAGAGGTATTTTTACGTGCACACTTCGAGTCGGGCTGAGTCTAGTTAAATGGAATTCATGGTTTATGTTTGGTTTAATATCATGTCATCATGCATCATGGATCGAACTTCATGAACGAGGTTTTACCGTTGGTTAATCGAAATTGATCAGTTGTATACGATGGTTGAAATTGTGTGTCGGATTAATCGGTCGTGGCTTAATCAAAACTTGATTGGTATGAAAGGACATGTTTTGATTTGAGCTCCTTCGTGGAATGAGTGCACTCCCCGGGTTGAGTCGAGTCAAAATGAGATTATATGAGGACAAGTCGTATACTCGTTGCAGTTGAGATTTATTTATTGAGAATAGTCACATCTGGACACTGAGTACCCAGAGTGGTATGCCTTCGTGCACTGGCTACCACGTGTTCTAGGTTCCCAATGCAGGAATTTGGACTCTCCCCACCACAGAGATGTCCTTAGCGAACACCCTGCTCTAGGTTCCCTACATGGAATTTGGATGTTCTTGGCCAGAATTGTCCTTAGCAAGCATACCTGCTCTAGGTTCCCTTTGGGGAATTTGAATTTCCCCTGTGGATCATCTTTGGCGAGCAGAGGGGCTGACTACCCCTACATCTTGGTTTCTCTTATGGAATTCGAACTGTGTCCTGAGCGGGCAATGCCCCAGGTGTCCAGTTAGGACATTTGGACCACGTCCAGCCTTGCGGCAATGATTGTGTTTACTCCTTGAGGGAGGCATTCCTTATATGATGTGATGCATGATTGAATATGTATGTTGGAGATACATCTCATGCAGATTGACATGATGTGAAGTATGATTGAATATGTATGTTTGAGATACATTTCATGCATGTTGATATGATGTGATGCATGATTGGATATGTATGTTAGAGATGCATTTTACGTAGGTTGATATGATGTTGAGGCATGATTTGATATGTATGTTAGAGATACATTTCATGCAGGTGGATATGATGTGAATGACACTATGTGGATTATACACTATGATGCAAGTTTAGGTGATGTATATGCGTGATCAAAAAATATTACATCTTGTCAATCTTTGATTTGAATGATTATATGGTTATGCCGTCATTTTGCCGATGCTGATAGTATATTAGAAAACTATTGCTGAGTTTGTTAAACTCACCCCTCTTTATTGTGTTTTGCTTTAGAGCTGTGTGGCGCGACACGCAGATGAACAAGATCTCCTCTTTGAGGAAAGATCGGAGACGACTTGGATGTGATTGTGGAGACTCTTATGTGACTTATTTTCCTTGGTTTATGTTTTATATTTAGAACCTTTGTGTATGGTTCTCTGTTGGATTTATGTCACTTTATACAGCTGTGTTGACCTATATTAGGGCCAGTGTGGGCTATGGTTGACTAAGTATGTAGGTTTGAGACTAGTCGTTTATTTTGAATTAAGTGACTCTCTTTCTTTTCTACTTATTTACTCTTGTTCAAAGGAATGTGCGTACTCCATATTTTTTGTTAAATTGCCCGTATTTAGGGTTAAGTCTTCCCTAAACCGTTTCTCAATTCCCCTCGTTGCCCCCGCGTGCTTGACCGGCCCTTAGACCGGGTTCGGCTCGGGTCGGGCAACACCGGGCTGTGACTGCCAAAAAGTGCCACTCTAGGGGGAGATGAGTCAGACGGTGGCGGCCCAAGGCCCACAAAGGGGCAACAAAGCTAGGGCCAAGAAGTGGTGGCTGATTGAAGTGGCGACATTGCTGATCGCCGCCCATAACCAATACACGTGGTGCGGGTGGCTGTGCATCTTGCACGGTATAGGGCAAACAACCCATTCCGGGTGAAGGTGCAGTTGGCCAAGTGGAACTGACCCTCACTATAGCCGAGCTAGGGCAGAGCCCATAATGGCCAAATGGCACACAGCTTGCCGATGACAACAACCCGAGACGCACCCAAAGCATATAATCGGGTGGAGCAAGACAATAGGGTGAAGCGGGGTCAGAAACGATAACCCCCTACCGACACTGGGTTGAGGTAGGCTGGACGGAGTCTATCCGGTGGCCGGACGACAACCGGAAACACACCGGCGTCAAAAAACATCATGGACAGTGAAATGAAAATATAACTAAAACCCGACCAAAGTACCAGTAGCTCACGGTGGAGCGAAGAAAGCATGACAGTGGCTCTAGCCAGTGCCTATGGGTTCCTAGCGGCCAACCAAATATAAGTCTAGTTGAGGGTGGCTGTAAACAACATCAAAATCTCACGCCCACGGCTCAAAAACGGGATTTGAAGGAGAGAAAAACTGAAGAAAAGTTCAATACCTCGTGGAGAAGCAAAGAGGCCATGGCGGTAGTTATAGCTGGTACCTACAGACTCGTGACGGTGAGGCAAAGAGGATCCTGACAAAAAAATGCAGAAATTTGACGACGGAGGAGGGAGAATGGAGTGACCGAAAATGGGCTCGGGTTTTCTCATCTCACTAGACGTCGAGTTTTTCTTCTGTAAGTTTATGGAAAGAACTTACTGGACTCCGCTTAAAAATCCATGATTTACTATTCACTCTTTTTTATTTTTACATTTATGTCCCTAACACGCGTTCACCTCCCGATTACGCGTTGTACCTCCAAAATTCGCACTGTAAGTGCGCAGCGAGACTTGCGGCCTGCAACTAAGCCCCACACTCGACTCTACAGGTATAAATATGGGGTAAATATACAAATATGAAATACGCCTAAGCATTACATTTTCCCGCCAAAAATGACCTAAAAAATAGCAAAAAAATCCTAGAAAATAGTAGAAAAATCAGGGACCTTACAGAACCTACACAAACTGCTCTAGTTTTTCTTTAATATAAATTTAGACCTTCTCAACTAAGGATTGTCCTAGGTGAGTGGGTTGATTGTTTTCTCAATTATGAGACATTCACCATTGATTTGTTCATGTGTATGCAAGATAATGCTAATTGACACAAGTTGTGTAGGAACAATAAAACTTATTTTACACATGTGATTATGGTATGACTTGTATGAAAATGCAAGATGGTGTGCAATTGATACTCTTGATATTGAAGGGTGAATGCTTTATTGAGAAATGATTATGCATGAGTTTATATTGAGAATGATTATTGTTGTTATCTAGACATATGGGTCTTATATGAATCGTATGATGAAGTACCACACAAGTGGATATATAGGAATTCAAATATGCCGAATCGCTCATGTTATGATCTTATACATCCTAGGTCTCCCTATTTCATCATATGGCTATCATGATAATGAGTTTCATATGTTTATACTTGAAGTGTATATGTGTTATGAGCAATGGATGAACCCATGATGGAATGAGAATGATATGTGTTTATGGAATGTAAGTCATAACATGATATGCAGGTGACATAACTATGTATTGATGAAATATATTATATATAGCATGATATGCAAGTGACATGACTATGTGTTGATGAAATATGTTATAAATAGCATGACATATAGGTGACATGAGTAGATGCCTATGAAATTTAAATTATGGCATGAATGCACAAGTTTATGTAATTACCCCATGATGAATTGACATAGTGGTTGATTATGTGATGAGTATTATATTGATTATATTTGTGTTGTCATTACGAATTTATTGTCCATATTATAAACCCTTGCTGAGCTTTGGTTCACCCCACATTTTGTTTTGTGTTTTGTTTTGGGGTTTCATGTCTTGCCATACAAGTTGTTTGGATGGGCTCTATGTTGAGCATGTGGATGTGCCGATCACTGAAAGAGGATTAATAGAGATGATGGGTTTTTATGTTAGCTTTGATACTATGTTATGTTGATATCTATATACACTTGACTTTACTTCACACTCTTGATAACTATTGTTAGCTTAGACTTATTTTAGCCATGTGCGGGCTTGTTTATGACTAGTATGTGGGTTTGAGTGGACTAATGTTTTAATTAGTAGTTATTTCTTTACTCATTGTACTTTTGTACAAAATATACGTACACAACTTCATAGTATTTTACCCAAGGATGGGTTAAGTCTTCTCCAATTCAACTCATACTTCATCGCACCGCACACTGCTTTCTCCTTGAACAAAGTTTGGCTCAATTGTAGCGTGTATCGGGGCGTGACATAGGATCATTCTCTCTCTATCATACAACTATTGAGTTGATTTGGTTGAAGTCTCTCTTCATGGATCTTTCTATTTCACTCTCTTCCCTTCTTGTGTATATATAATGTGATAATATTTATGCCATTGGTTGCTTCCACTCTTGTCTATCATGCATGTACAACAACACGTAGAAATTGATTTATCATTTTGTGTGGGAGAGGGTTCTATCCAAAGATATTGTCCACCATGTTTCTTCTCGTGATCAGGCTGATATTTTTACCGAGCCTTTTTCTATTGCTTGTTTTCAATCTTTGATCAATAAGTTTTAAGTTGTATCCTCTCCTAATTTATGGAAAAATTATTTAGTAAAACTATTCTACAGGCCACGTGGTAGATATGCCCATTTAATATTGGACACATTTAGATAATTTTTACTTATTTGAAAGTGTGTAAATTGAGGTATGAGTTTGAGTTTACGTGTTAAATTATTAATGACCACGTGGTATAATGGTTCTACTAGTTATCTTCCCCACCTTACATGGGACTGTAAGTATAATGGCATTTGTTGTAAATCTTTTTTGCTTTAAGGGTTTTTATACTTTCCTTTGCTAGCCCTAGCTTGAACGATATGTGCTTTGATATTCAGTGTTGAAATGCAATGAGAACCAGCTCCTGAGCTTATTCAATTAAGATATAAAACTAAACAACAAATATAGAGTTTTGCTGATTACTAGCCAGTTTAGGGTAACCCCAGGGTCACATGTGGGTCTAGGGCTAGGGCTGGGAAAATCCAACCCGACCCGAACCTGACCCGCTTAACCCTGCACCCGACCCGACTAACTACAGGTAGGGTCAGGGTTTAGGCTTTTGACCCATTTTGAATTTAGGGTCGGGTTGTACCCGATCTGTACAACCCGACCAACCCGACTTTTACCCGATTACAAATAATAAAGAACCCTATTATTATAGTGTTAGTCTATTGAACTTATTTATATTATTATTATAGTATTTTTTAGTAGATACTATGTTGAACTAGAGGTGCTTAAACATAAATTTGGGCATAAATAAGATGTTTGGAGCATAGGTGTGATCACATATATTTTGCTTTGTTGTAGACATCCATTTTGGGATAAGAGAGGATGATATCTTCAAAGTGTAGTTAATTTATATATAGTTTAATTTCTTTTTTGTTATTCTTTTAGGTGTGATGAATAAAATAAAAATATGTCATATTTTGTTATATTTATTAGTACAAAAAAAGTATCCACAAATTAGCCAAAGAACCAAACATTTAAATTAATGTTGTAATGTATTTAATTTCATTTGTGTTTGCCCTTTGCAAAGAGAGAAGGTATATAATATGAGTCTAACAAAAAAATTGTGGAAAAAAATAGGGTTACCTGCATACCTGACCCGACCCGACTCAAGTAGGGTTAGGGTTTGGATTTAAAAATAGGGTCGGGTCATGACCCGACCCGATTTCAGTGAGGGTCAAGGCTAACCCAACCCGATTTGACCCGACCCGACCCGATTCCCATCCCTATCTAGGGCCTAGTAGAAAAAGGAGAGATGGTAGCATGGTGCGCTAATGCTCGTCCTTCAATGACCATATGTGAAGAAAAGGATCAATGGGTTGGGGGAGGAAAGATGGCAGCATGTCACTTGATGGTGGGAGAGCTTCTCACTCTTCGACTCCTTCTTACTCACTCTGTCTTACATTAATCACTTTATTTAATAAAAAAAGTTTGTTCTATATTAATAGTTCCATTTAAGTAAGTGGATACTTGAAAAGAAATATCATAAGTTTATTTTTTATTTCATTTAAGTAAGTGGATACTTGAAAATAAATATCATAAGTTTATTTTTTATTCTCTTAAATGTAAATTTTACTACAATATAACTATTAATATAGGATAAAGAAAGTAGTAATATAGCAATCTTTGATTACCCGCACCAAATCGGCCACTAGTTAGCCGTAGCCTCTACCTAATGTTGCCCTTCTCTAATGCAATTACAAAGAAGGGCACTATGTTTTGCTTTGGGGAGCAGTATAAAAAAATACTATCATGTAAATTAGGGAGAGGTTACTACTTTTGTGCGATTTTGGTAGTCAAACCATAGAAACCATTTATCTCCTTGACATTTAGTTTTTTCTAAAATTAGTTCTACTAATATAATGTGCTTGGTATATATCGGCTATACCATCTCGATCATGTGGCCTACAATAGTAGGAGGACATAAAGCCTAACTACTCCTGAGCCGGTAGATTGTGATCCATAGACTGAGAAGTATGCCAACGTACAAATGCCCTAACTTTTTTTTAATTATTTAATTTTTTTTATAGAAAATAATTTTTTCTCCAAAAATATATATTTTTAAAAGAAAAAAGTGTATATAAGCCCGGGCTCACGTAATATAAACAGGACTCTTTTTAAAGATCCTAGGCCCGATGAGCTATCAAAATTTATATCAACGGCTTATATTATTCACGGGGATTTTATAAATCACTGCCTTGGGCTCAAGCAGTAGCATCTGAGCCCAAAATGCGTTTAAACATTTCCTTATTAAATCCTTAACAAGCCCTATAAAATTTAGAACGCGGCTATTCCCCCCCCCCCCCCCCCCCCGCACTATTTACTCAGGGCCCCCCAAACGAGAAAAATATGAGCTATTTTTTTATTACTTAGTACCCCCCACTTCCTACCCATACAGGGCACCCCATCTTCTTCCCTCCACTGTTCGTCCCTTTCCCTGTTCGCCCCCTAAATAAAAATGCATGAAGGTTTCGCCGGCTGACGACAAGTAGGCTATGAGCACTAGAGTTCTACTAACGTCCTTCCCATCTTCCTCCCTCCCCTGTCCGTCCCTCCCATCTTCTTCTCCATGCATGAAGACCTTGCTGATTACAGAAGTTTCATCTCTCTCCCACATTGCTAATTACAAAACTTTTTCCATGCATTGGAAATTCCGTTGCTTCCCATCTTATTCAAAAAAATCATTCCTTTTGTTGCTTAGAAAGTCATCTCTATTAATTTTCTGGGCCTTTAACGATTAGAATTCGAAACCAAAGTATGTCATGACTACCTGAACTTTTTGACATTGAAACCTTCATGCACACGACGGGGGGTACCCCCCACACACCAAAATGATTTATACGGGGACTAAATGTCCCCGCCAACTTCTTGACAAGTTGGAGGTGACCTCTCCCAGCAAGCACCTATCAAGTAAATTTCAACCTTCTGGAGCCTTCCCGATGGGGGGTACCCCCCATCCGATTGGATGAATTTATACAAGGACTAAACATCTCTGACCAGTTATTCCTCATTTGGCGGTGACTGTTCCCTACTAGAACTCTTCGAGAAGGTTACAATACTTTCAAAAATATTATGGTTGTTGTCTGGCAGGGTACCCCCTGCCATAGAAAATATATGCATACGGGGACTACATGTCCTTATCCATTGTTTCGTAATTTGGTGGTGACCGCTCTCTACCAGAACTCTTCGAGAAAGTTGCAATACATTCTAAAATCTTCTGGAGGTTGTCTGGCGCGGGGTACCCCCTGCCACATCCAATATATACATACATAGACTACATATCCTCGTTAACTACTTCCTAATTTGGTAGTAATTGCTCCTCGCTAGAACTCCTCTAGAAGGTTTCAATACCCTCAAAAATCTTCTAGAGGTTGCCACATGCTTAAATTGAACTCTATTTTTTTATACCTTGAGGTTGTTTTTGTTTTCAGTGTTTTGTTAATATTTTTATTTTAATCTTTTTATGATAAAAATGGGCATGGGACGGGAGTAGAAGGGGTGCGACGGGAGAAGAGAGGACGAGAAGAGATGAGACAACAGGAATAGAGGGGTGGAGAGGGGCCAGGAAAAGGGTAATTTTTAATTTGCGCAGTAAACCGCGCTTTAGGTTAGAGAAGCAAAAGGGTAATTTAATCTTTCTGACCGTGGGAGTTTTTTAAATAATTTAATTAATGCATCTCAGCTATCCTTATTGATGTTTTCGCCCCAGCCGCCGCTCCTCTCATTTCTCTCGACTGCCCTCGGGTTTTAGAAGGTTTTTGCTAGCAGCCAAAGGCCCAAAGCAGTGCAGTCATGGCGATGGCGGTCCGGGCTCGAGCCCTCCTCTCCAAGCCGGCCATTTCTTCCCTTCTCGCGTCCCCTTCCTTTTCCTCTTCTCTCCTGCGACACCGTCCCCTGGCGGCCGCGCTTTCGGAGCTCCGCCGCCTCCCTGCAGTAGCTGAGGCGGGCGTCTTCCGCTGCTTCTCCACCCGCCCGACGACTTCGTCTCTGAACGACCCTTCGCCCAACTGGAGCAACCGGCCACCCAAGGAGACGATTCTGCTCGACGGCTGCGACTTTGAGCACTGGCTTGTCGTCATGGAACCCCCCGAGGGAAACCCTACCCGCGATGAGATCATCGACAGTTATATCAAGACCTTGGCTGAGGTTGTCGGAAGGTCGGTCCTTCGATTCCATCATCATCTGTGGTCGTTGAAATTTTTCTTCTTTTGTTGTTATTACCAGTAGGTTGAAATCAAGGTTCATCTTTGGGTTATATGGAAATTTTAGGTTATGAAATATTTCATGGATTAATTTTTCAGTTGTTAAGGGGTTTATCATTTCAAGGATGAAATTTCTGCTCATCAGTCATTTGAGAAACAAAATAGCTTTATCATTGGTAATCGCTATCGAAATTAGGTTATGGGATATTTTTGTGGGTTGTTTATGAGGATGCTAAGAGATTTACCATTGCCAGTTGTATAGTTTCTGCTAATCAATTAATTTACAAGAAAATCACCTCTTTGGCACTTGGATACTGTGATGGAGTGGTTTTGTGTCCAAACCCTTTAGTTCATGACTTGAAATATGTCTACGATTCATTCAGGTAATTTGTTATAATTAAGACATATATATGTAGATGCACTTTCCTGTTTATTTTAGTTATTGTTTAGTTGTTATTAAGAGTTGAAATGATGTACTTGAAGCTAAGAAACAATTATGTTCATAGTACAGTTGTCTGCAGGTATAGGTGGAAGATATCATATATAATTTAAAAAAATAGATGATTTGGTGATATACATTGCAAATGTCTATGACATTTGGGGGAATTTCTCATACAGAAACGAGTGTGTTCAAACATTAAGTCCCTATTTTTTTTAAAATAAAATGGTAGAAGGTGTGTTTTGAAACTGATTGAAGTATTGAATCCTTAGTTCTTGCAAAGAAATTGCATGTCTTTGCATTACTGTTTTCTATTTACCTTGTCTACATAGCTGCCAGATCCTGGAATTGATTGCATTTTTTTAAACTCTCATAGCTTTTTCTTCTTTCTCTTTCCAGTCCAGAAGAAGCTAGAATGAAAATTTACTCAGTGTCAACAAAGCACTACTTTGCTTTTGGAGCTCTTGTTTCTGAGGAGCTCTCATACCAAATAAAGAGTATGTGAACTTTTTCTTTGTTCAGGGAATCTCTTTACGCCTGTGTCAGTTGATTTCATACCCTTCTTCCGTCACTGATTATATATATTTTGTCCTGTTTTAGAGTTGCCCAAAGTTAGGTGGGTGCTCCCTGATTCTTACCTGGACGTGAAGAATAAAGATTATGGAGGTGAGTCAAATATTTTTATAGAGTTCTCTCAGTGTCTTGTTTTGTTAATTTTTAAATTACCAATTTAGATCAACATGCTGTTAGCAAGTCAAGTTAGTGGCTTTTGCGTTTCTTGGTTCGTTCAGTAATTCTCTAGATTGATAGTTTCTTTTCGCTTTCAGGGGAACCGTTTATTAATGGTCAAGCTGTTCCTTATGACCCAAAGTACCATGAGGAGTGGGTTCGAAACAATGCACGGGCAAATGAGCGCTCAAGGAGAAATGATAGGCCTAGGAATTATGATCGATCTCGGAACTTTGAGAGGCGGAGAGAAAACATGCAGAATCGAGACTTTCAAAACACTCCACCGCCCCCACCGCCTCCTATGCCCAATACTCAGACTGCTGCGCCCGTAGGGCCAGTTGGTCAAAGTTTTAACAGAGATCAGCCCATGACCAGCATGCCAAATGCTGGTTACACAAACCAGGGTGCACCACCACCAAGTAGTGGTTTCCAAAATCATCCTATGGGAGGTATGGGTGGTCCCAATTATCAAAATCATGGCAGTGGAGGCATCCCGGACAGTGGATACCCTAACCATCAGGGTACGGGAGGAGTGCCGAGTTCTGGTTTCCAGAGTCCAGGCAGTGGGTATCAGAACAAGGATATGGGAGGAATGCCTAATGGCTCTTACCAAAATCAGGCCCCTGGTGGGTACATGAATCAGGGCAATGGCTTCCAGAACCAGGGAAATTACCAAAACCGAGGAAATTTCCCTAACCAAGGCAATTATCAAAGTCCTGGAAACTACCATAACCAGGGTATGGGAGGTGTGCCTAATAATGGTTACCAGAACAGTTTTGTACCTAATAGAGAAGTGGACAGTGCTCCAAATGCGAATGGAAGAGACATGCCAGGAAGAGATGCCCCCACGTTGCCAAACAGAGACTATTAGCAGTGTTTAGCTTATTTTGTGGATGGTGTCATAGAATGCCTGTTAGTGTGCTAAAGTGCATCTGTTTATGTCCTTGAACTATGCAGCACCTGTTCTCTTATTATGGTTATTTTAAAGATCTTCGGTCCGTTTGTCAAAATGTAACTCAGATCTTCCGTCAGTTGGTGAATGTCTTGATAGCATATGACTGGTGCTATGAGTTTTGGCTGATGCCGAATACTCTTCTCGCTCTCGTGGCTTCATGATTAATTGTCTGATTACGTTTGTTATCTTTTTTATTTTTATCTACTATCCACCTTGTGGTAACACTTTATTAAGTCGTATTTTGTTGTTTTACAGTCATACGAGTTGATCCTTTTCTTTATGACACAAACGTAGAAAAAGATTGAGGATTCACTGTTTTTTTTTTTGGGTAAGAGGATTGACAAATACGATGCCAACACTAGGTTGCTAGATGGAAACTATCTGGTTGTGCCACGAACCATGTCTGATGTGGTGCGTTCTATTCAGGAACTCAAATCCGTTAATCAGGAGCTCAAAGCCGCTTGGGTGCTTCCATGCACCGTCAATCGGTGGCCATCTATGCTTCACCAGAGAATTTGAGTTCTCGGTTCAGTGGATCCATTCATTGTGATTTGCAGTTTGGCTTCGTAGTGGTACTAAGCGTAGCAATACAGAAACTAAGAAGAGTTCCTGCGAGTTCAGAGTGAGGCTTGCCGAGTGCCCATCCTATTTCTTATTTGTCTCCTTCAATTCTATGAAACGATTTCAAAAATGCCAAATCCAAGGGCCGTTATAAACGGAATGACCTATGGTCTGTTCATCAAAGTGGTCATGATTGTGTTTTAAAGGCTTTGTGTATAAATTTTTTGTAAGATTTTATTGATTTCGTCTTAATTTCGGCTCAAATTATCAGAATTATATTTGTGTAGAAGGTGGGCGTAATTTAACTTTATGCCTGAAAGTTGATTCCAAGCCAGAATTGGTAAGAATTACTGAATCACCTCATGAGGCAAGAGGTGATTCCGTCGATTTTGGCTCGACTGATTTATGTCACTTTTCCTGTCTTCAAAGGTGACAACCCAGACAAATAGGTTTTTCGGGTGAAATGTTTCTTTCACTTCCATCACACTTCGGCTAACGAATAGTGCAAATTAGCTTCATTTTATATGGAGGGCCGTGCTCTGTGTTGGGTTGACCAGTTCCTTGCTCAACACTTGGATGCTACTTGGCTTGAATTCGAGCATGCTCTTCTCATCCGTTTGGGCTAGACTCCTTATCATAATTTTAACAGTTTGTTGCCTTAAGTTTGCCAATGGGGATCAGTCCAAGACTATCAGGATGAGTTCGAGCGCTTGGTTAACCACGTCCATGGATGGCCAGAGCATGCCATAATTGGTGTCTCGAAGCAGGTCTAAAGTCTGAGATTAAAGCAGAATTACAACTTTTTCCTCGGACCTCATTGACAGAAACTATGCATACGACTTATGTATGTGAGGAAAAAGTAGCACAATACGGGTGTATTTCCTCATTCCATTCATCCTCTACCTCCACTGCCGCATCCCCTGTTTCTTTCTCTTCATCCCCTGCAATTTCGATCAAGAAGCTTGCACAAGATGGAATGGATGCCCACCGAAAAAAAGGATTATGCTATAATTGTAATGAGAAATATACTCTTGGACATCAATACAAGTCTTTTCATATGTATGTTGTTGATGCCCCAACTCAACCAGTAGTAGAATTTGATGCCAATCTGGCTATGCTTGTTAATGACATTTATCAAATGTTCAAGCCTTGGAAAAGTAGTTGCCTTGAGGACAAGGTGATGTATAAGCAGTGGTGGAATGTTATATTCTTAATTAGACTAAGATCCTAAATTAGCCTATTTCATACTTTGGTTAGGATTAGTTTTGCTTACCTTCTTTTATTAGGATTACTAGTTTATTTTTTTGATAAATTGTATGCTTCAGCCCATTCTAAGGTATAGAATTAGAAATCAGAAAGTTAGTTTGTTTTAATTTTATCTATAGTTATTTTTAATTATCTTTTTGTTTTTCAATTGAGCCTGTGTAGACCATTGGTTTACATCATGCATATCAAAGTTCAGGAGAAAGTTATATTAGTTTAAAGTTTTAAAATTGGGTTTGATGCTACATCTAAATTTATTCTTTTTTTTATTACCAATTGTAATTCACATTCAGTAGTGAATTTTTTAAATTAATTCTAAAAAATTCCACTTCCGCTTTTAAAAAATCCAGTAGGACCCATAAATCAATGGTTACTTAAACCCTGGTGGGTTCATCCCCTGGAGAGGTAGATGTAGGTAAGGGTGCTAAAGTAAGCCCAACTCGGTTTGACTTGCGTTAAAGATCGAGCTTGAAATTAATAAAGCTAAACTCAATCATATCTATGATCATTCGACTCGACTCAAAGATAAAGAAGAGCTTGCATTCATAGTACAAATAGATTTTGTCTTCTACATTTCATCTCCATTCATTATATTTTTCAATTTTTACTTTCTTCATGTATGAAATAAGTAAAACATATCACATGACAATTAGAACTATTTTTTACTTATATAAATTCAAACTAATTTAAACACACATATACTCTTTCCTCCTATGTTAATAGTGTGAGATTAAAAAATTAAAATCAACTAATATTAATTTAATTAATTTTTAATCCATACATTGAATATGAGAAAAGTATACATGGGGTTGATGTATTAGGAGTCATAATATTTACATCTTTCTATTAATATAATATATTATATAACAATATTGTAGATATTGATTACAAAATTAAGCCAGCTTGCAAGCTAAAATGAATTGGCTTGACTCAAACTCAAAGTTGAAATTTTAAGCTCCCAAATCAACCTAAAGCTCAATTCGGATTGGCTCGTTAGCACTCTTAGACATGTACATGACTGTTTAGCTCAAGAAAGGCCACATCATCTATGTCTATTTATCCATAAGCATTCATGGTATAATTGCAGTAATAGTCCCAATGATGTGCAGAGATAAATTATTGAACCGCAGTTAAACTTGTGAAATGGTCTAAGAAATTGAGTCTCCGGATATATACTTTCAATTATTGCTTTTTATTGTCAGTCTGATGTTTGCCTATCGCTCTTCACAGTCCGAAATTGAAACGCACTTGGTTTCTCGTTCTCTGTTGTACTCAATCAGGTTCTTTAAAAAAATTGAAAAAATATTCCCTTTTTAACTTGGTTTCTTTACTTTGGAAAAACTTTTGGTACATTTAGTTTCACTTGTATCAAAGGCCCCGTTTGAGAGGCACTTAGGAGGGAAAAGAGATTTTCCCTTTTGAGTGTAATATGCCATATCAAGAGTGCTTTCCCCAGTGCCTTCCAAATGACCCTAAAGTAGCATTTTGATTGGATTGTAATTCTTCCTACACTTTTGATGCACTGAAATAATGTTTAATAAAAATTTTTTAAATTTGTATTTACAATCCTATTTTGTGTTAATTCATTGCTGATTTGGGCTAGTTATGTTTTGAATAAGTTAGTTGGACCTTAATTGAGTTTACATGTCTAAACAGGCTTCAACAAGATACAACTGAAAGAGGAAGTTAAGCCCAACTACCCAAATCTATTTAAAAGTCAAGAATGGGCTCCTAATGGTCTAAACATGCATGGAATGGTCGAACATAACCTTGTGGACCCATTTGATTTGAGATTTGTATGAATAGAACTAAATTATGAAAGAAGTTGATTCGGATAAATTGACACAGCCTTAGTATTTTGATCATATCTTTTTATGTATAATTCAGATTGATACGATTCTGGTGGCAATGGAAAGAAGACTTCCGTGGCTACGAGTATTATTTCAGGAAGAAATTCCAAATTCCGAAGATATATGGGTCCAATCAGGCAATCAAGTAGGATAAAATTTGGAGATATGATTTGACTTTCCCCTTTGAAGCAACCCTTTCTTTTCTTATAAATAGAGGGGTAGACGTGATAGATGGGGCATTCTCTCCTCTTTGGAGCTCTCTTCTCCTATTTTCTTCTCTCATTTTGCAATTTTGTTTTTAGTTTTATTATAATGGCATTCTAAAGCTCTCAAGCTAAGGCTAGGAATGAAGCTTGTACTTGATGTTTAAAGGATACTTTGATTCAAGTAAGTTCTTTATTATTTTAAATTGATGTTTCATATTTAAGGAGTTTATAATCTATATAATTATTTGATTCAGCGTTGACGAAAGGCAAGCTGAATGCTTATAATTCCCTGTAATTATACACTTAATACTTTTACGTAGTAAACAATCAATTACTATTGTTCTATTTCAAAGTTCTTTAAAAGATAAGTTTTCCGATTGAGACAAATTTTCATTTGATCTTAATTGAGTTATCATTTGAATGAAGTATACATTAGTGATTTATTGCAAGCGGATTTTCGATGCCTTGGCACTTTTTCTTTGATTGTCTCTTATTATCTACTTCACTTTCCTTATCTATTCTATTCTCTTCGTAATAATTTTCTGTGTCACACAAGGCTTTCTCTATGGATCGACCTTTTTTACTATAGTTAACAAGTAAAAAAAAAAGAAATCTGAACTAGACTCCTTCATAGTCTTAGTTTGGACGTAACAACTTTCAGCCTTGCTGATCCTGTGGTTTTGGTTCCTGTTTACCTAAAGTAAAACCAATGGAGCCGTAATAATTTATTTCAGGGAACAACTTCAATTAGTTTCTCTAAGGGGAACAGTTTATTGGTTATCTTAAACGTCCATGCTTAATGGCTTGTATGATTTGAATTGTTTTAGAGGTGCTAGGCAAGCCAAGCCAGCTGAAGTATTGGAACCAGTGTTTTCAATATGACCCGGCCAACGACCTAAAATGGTGGCCAGGTCCGGGTTTTCTTGGTTTGACAGGGTAAGATTTCGGTTCCAGGATAAATTCTGGGCTGATCTAGAAAACCCATAAAATTACTTGGATTAGAAAGCTAATCAGGTCCAATCAAACCTGGTCCATCCGGCTGGCCGGGTCTATTGTTAACACCTTGATTTAAACTCGATTCAAACTCAAATTAGCTCAACTCAGAGCTTGAACTTGGTCAGGTCTAATTCAAACTTAGATTATTGGTTCAAGAAAAAACATGTTTTTCTCAAAACATCACAAGGCAATTATAACTACCGCTCATTACATGTAATAGGATTAAAATTTCATGAATGATTTCAAGGGTTTTGTTCAGTTTAGTAAAATGTTCTCCTGCTTCCAGAGCAAATGAAGATAGGACCCCAAACATATTGAGTGATGAATCAATTTAAAGTTTGCCAATAAAACTGCTGATGCCACTTTGACAAAGTTAATATGTGAGCGATGAAACTGCTGATGCCACTTTTATTTTCTATCCTCAGGCAGTTAGTTGAGCCACAAGTTAATTTAGCATGCCTCATTCTTGCATCTAACATATGCACCATAGGCATGTAGATCAGTTAATTACTTGTTTGGGTCTTCATCTTTATCATGGAATGGGAACAAGAAGCAATTTCCCTGGGGATGGGGTAGCATTATATCATTAATCCAGCAATACCTTAAAACATACAGTTTTAGCTGATAAGAGAAGTTCCATTCCACACAAGCCAAAATTGGATGCCAATTTTGAAGTCAATTTTACATTACCATTAGTAGAACAATACGTCGGTTTTTCCCATTGGTCTTGTGCACACTTCCTTAATGATTTTGGCTATGTTGTTTTGGAACAAACTGATTTATTCTTCTTGATTCAGGGAAATGAGATTCACAAAGAGATCGCCACCAAACTTGTATATCTACTGGTTTTGGACATCCATGTCCCAAGCAACATCCAACGCATTCATGCATTGGACGTGGTAAGGAACAACCTGATAGGAAGCAGAATAAAACACTTAGAGAATCTCATGCCAGCTTTGCAACACTTAAAACTCGACTGCTAAGAAGCAACACCTACCATGGGTAATTAATCATTTTGAGTTGTTCTTAGTGATATCCTAACATATATTAAAAGGAATATTAAATGTGTTTCACACAATCTTCATCATTTGAGATATGATTATAATGATGGTGTAGAATTTCTATGTACCATCGTATTGTCATGGTTGAAGAATACGATATCGTGTAGTTAACAACACCATAAAAAATATTATCATGTATTTAACTGTACGATAAAAAATATTATGGTATAATTGACTATGCAATAAGGAATCCTATTGCATAATCGACTGCATGATAGGAAATTATAGTTGGTAATTTTTTATTTTCAGTTGAAAAGTATGCTTCACATAAACTATCGTGTAATTTACTACACGATAGTAAACTTATAGTTGGTAGTTTTCCACTTTATGTTGAAAAGTATATTTCACATATGCTATCGTGTAATTAACTACACAATAAGGAATATTATCGTATAATTGACTACACGATAGGAAACTTATAGTTGGCAATTACCCAATTACAGTTGGAAAGTGTGTTTCACTTATCATGTTGTGTAATCCACTACATGATTGGAAACATAAGATGCTCACTTTTAGTTGGAAAGTATGATTCACATAGAAACTTATAGAATAGGGGTATTTTGGGTATTTTATGGTGTGCACAAGTCTATTTTTGTAAATCTAGATTTCCTTGCCGCTTTTTTTTTATTTCTGCCTTTTGTAAAGTCTATTTTTAAAAAAAATTATTAATAAATTATATTTAAAAAATTTATGATTTTTATTAAATAGTAAAATTCACATCTAAGAAAAAGAGAAAATAAGTTTATGATACTCTTGTTTAAGTACCAACTACTTAAATTGGATAAAATAAAACTATTAATGTAAGAAGGAAGGAGTATATAATTTCTTCCAATTTTGCCAATTGGAGAGCCAGCCAATTAAATGTACAGGTCATACAAACTTGGCTATGTCTCTGTTGGTTTCTCATAATGACACAATTGGATAGCTGAATTTGGCTTTTGTTTAGTTGGATTCTGCCATTCCACTAAATATTACTGGTGCCACCAGAGCTAAAAGGCAGAACATACGCAACTGGTTTCGGTGCAGGCTACTCTTTTGAGGGCTTGGAACTTGTTCTTAAGTCCGAGCCTTTAATATTTTAATTCTGTCTTATATAAATAATTTTATTTAGTTTTATAAAATAAATTAATTTTAATAAAATTTTAAAATTAAATAAAATTATTAATATGAAACATAGAGAGTATCTGTTTTCTTTTAATGGCCAAGGAACTTATTCTTGAGGCATAGGCTCAGTTGAAACATGAACTTAGCCATATGTAACAAAAAGTGTATTAATTAGCAGATTAGATACAAGAATTATGTATATTTGGGAATTGTTTTCTTGATTTAATTTCTTGTTATCAACCATTTTATTTCCCTAGAAAATAGAAACAATTGATTTATTATTTAATCTTCATTTATATTTATATTATATTAAATTTCTTTTAGCTATGTCATGGGGGGATTGCAATTTTTGGCTTTGGGATGCACTTGACAACCTGGATGGGAGGTGGATTGTTTGGGTTTGAAAAATCATATTGGAGGCCGGCTTCGATTCGACATAGGATAGACCATTGTCTGAGGTATCTAATTCTTGTGATTGGGTATTTTCATAATACTTGAAAATTATGTTTTCTCCTAATGGTTCAATTTAGTCAATTTACTTTGAAAATAGGTTCTGTTTAGTGCCTTTTAAACTACAAAAATTTCATAAAATTACAATAAGCTATAAAATTTTCAACACTTTGCGTTAAAAAAATTAAATGAAAAGGCACTGAACATGTAGACCTTTAATGCTAAAAAAAAAATCCTTTCATGCATAATCCTCCTCCTACTAATAAGGAAAATACCCCTTCAGTCCTAAATTAATAACTCTATTTAACAAAAAATTTGGTTCAATATTAATAGCTTTATTTTATTTAATATAAGTGATTAAGTACTTAAGAAAAGTACTAGAAGCTTAGTTTCCCTTTTTTCATAGAATGTATGTTTTATAATCCAATAAAAAATACTCTTTTTTCTAATTATAGCTATTAATATTAAACATAGAGAAAGTATATGTTATAAAGGTGGAAATGAACTTTTGTCCTCAATTATTACGTTATTGCCTAAAATGATTCCCTATTAATATTTTTTTCTTTCATAAATTAGACACTTTCTCTGCCAGACTTCAGAACTACCTACATCTCTAAAGAGCCTTTATCGGCTTTAAAAGCCACTTTTTCATAGTGGAAAGCGGGCATCCAACGCCCCTGTAAGTCTCTATGTTAATAATTGATGGTTCTTCTAATCTTTCGTATCCAATCGTTATTCCTTAAATAACTCTTGCATAACGAATGACTAGTGTATCTTTAATGATGGAAAACATTGTCACTGAAAGTCCAAAATCCATTATTGATCTTTAGCGACTTTTTGTGTATTGTTAAATATGTCACCAACTACTTAGTTACAACTTAAAAAATAAAAATTGGTAGGCCAAAAATAGTTCTACATAAATTTTTTACTAATGCATGTGCATCATTAATTTTAAATATTAAAAAATTTTATATATTTTTTACATTAGGTTTATTGTCAAAGTCAAACATTAAAAATACTTCTTTTTTTATAATAATTATTATTTTTTCAGTGCATTGCTAAAGGTCAAAATCAACCAATTTGGGAGTTGGACTGGTAGCAACATGTTTTTCCTGTCACAAAATATTGCTAAAGGATTAATAAAATAAGGTAGCAGATACATTATGTGCCTAGCAAACCATTACATTCATTCATCATTAATAATTATCATGTATCAAAAAAGTTCTTGTACAATGAATTGTGTGTTATATGGCCGATGGAGAAGAAAAACACTTATTGTTTTATGTGCTTAGCGATGTTGCCGGGTTGGGTTCGGGTCGAGTTTTACTAAATTCGAACCCGATACCACATAACAAACCTGTGACCTGAACCCGACCCAACCTGAACCCAACCCGCTTGACCTGAATAGAATAAAAAAATATTATTTTAATAATTTTTTAAATTTTTTAAAAAATAATATTAAAAAATATATAAATATATAATTTATATTTATATTCGGGTTGGGTCGGGTTGGATCACCTAAAACCCGAACTCAACCCGTATAGGTTATTCGGGTTATTTTTAAAAATTAAACCTAACCCATTAAGGTCGGGTCGGATTTACCATTTACCCGACCCGAGTGGCACCCCTACATGTGCTACTGAAGATATTCTGCAAACACCTTCCTCACTTATATTTTTACTTCTAACGTTACTAGGTTCTGTAACATCAACATTAGATGGGCTATGATCACCACTGCCCTCTGTTTTGAGTATCATTTTGGAATACAGAAATGTAAGATTTTTTTTCAAACTAACCTCTACAAATTACATATAATACTCTATTTATCCCACTTTATTAGCTTTATTTAGTTTTAAAAAATAAATTAATTTTAGTTTAATTTAGAAAACCAAATAGAGCTATTAATGTGAGATGGAGGAGTAGCATATAATTACTCCACGGTCCACCGTATTACTCTTCAAATGAGAACGTACATTGCCCAACATTAACACTGCCATGTAGACATACATTTTTGCCACGACTATTTTTCAAAAAACAGATGCTAGAACATAGAAGACAAAGCAATTAGAAGTTCAGATTCTTATTTGTTCTAATCATGAAGTTGTGATAATCAAGGGAATACAAATAGAAATGATAATGTTACACCGAATATGTACAGCAAAGCTAAATTCTATATGAATTGCTTAAAATGGCCTTCTAATACATTATATTACACAAAATATCTCTATCTTTCAAAGTAATACACAAAATAGCCCAATTGCAGACACTCAAGACCTGCGACTTCACCAGGCTCTACTTGGGTGCTGCACTGAGCGATTGGACCCATTACTTGGCGCTAGAGTATCTAGACCTCTTCTACAATGACATGCAGGGGAGGATCCCGGAGGAGTTTGGGGACATGGTGGGGCTTTCAGGTGTTGGATGTGGCCAGCAATCTGCTTTCCGGGGAGATCCCTTCCTCCTTCGGTAAGCTCTCCAAGTTGGGGGTGTTTGAAGCGTCACACAATAGATTGCAGGGGAGGATCCCAGACTCCTTCTCCAACCTCTCCTTCCTGGTGCAGATAGACTTCTCTGACAACGCCCTCTCTAGCCCCATCCCCTCCTGGGGCCGGCTCAGTACCCTGCCCGCCAAACAATCTGCCGACAACCTGAGCCTCTGCAAATACCCGCTATACCCCTGCAGCCCTGAGAGCGACCTCTTGCCAGCTGATCTTTCCGGTGAGGCTACAAGGGATGGTCGGAGAGGTGGGGCCATGCTGTGGACCAACAGCGTGATCCTGGGGATCATGGTGTCACTGGCCTTCATCTGCATCCTCATGGTGTGGGCCATCAGGATGAGGGCCCGATGCAGAGAGGCTAGGGAGGCCCGGATGATGAACAACCTAAGGGACGCCCATGCAGCCACGACATAGAAGATCGGTGAGGAGAAGGAGCCACTAAGCATCAGCGTCACCACCTTCCAACAGCAGCTATGGAAGCTCAACTTCTTTGCCCTCATCGAGGTCACCAATGGTTTCTCTGCCAAAAGTCTCATCGGCAGTGGTGGCTTCGGGGAGGTGTTCAAGGCTAAGCTCAAGGATAGGTCGAGCATTGCCATAAAGAAGCTCATTTGGCTGAGCTGCCAGGGGGACCGAAAGTTGATGGTGGAGGTCGAGATGCTGGGCAAGATCAAGCACCGAAACCTGGTCCCTTTACTAGGCTATTGCAAGATAGGGGAAGAACGGAAGAACGATTGCTGGTGTAAAATTAAATTAAAATTTTAATTAGGGTATGTTGAGAAATTATTTTAAATTAGTACAAGGTAAAAAAGTAACGGGGTACTGAGCGGTATTTAGGGGTGTAGCTAGTCACGTTCATTCTCATTTCATTCTTTTTAACTTCACCAAGTTACTATTTCTCATTTCCACCACCTCTCCTTTAGCTCCACCAGCGCCTCCATTTTATATGATTTCATCTTTTTCTTATGTAATGTGCCAAATTTTATTATAATTTTTTGTGATTTTCCTACTAGCTTTTTTATCACTTTCAGAGAGAAAATGTAACGCTTCAGCGTATTTGGCTTCAGTATTCATACTCATAGAGTTAGGTGTGGGGTTCATTCATAGGTCGTGGGTCTAGACATACGTTTACGGTGTGAAAAAGAGAGAGTATGCAAGAGTCGGTGATAAGAGCAGAAAAAAAAAGAAAGGATTGGGATAGGGCTCGACCGAGCCCAATCCAAGAAGGAAAAAAAATAAGAAACATAACATTTCCCCCGCCTTGGCTTCAACCTCTCTTCTAGTGACTGCCGGCCGGCAGTGGGAGGTTGGGTCACCACCGCGAGCTCCACCTCAGTGGTGCAACGGCACGGGGCCACAACCCCAGCCACCATGGCTGTGTTGTGCTGCCCCTTTTTCCCAGTTATCCCTTTCCCCCTTTTCGCATGGTGTGTTGTGAGTTCCTCCGCCACCGTGGGCTGAAAAGGGCTGCCCGCCGGCCCTTGACTCCGCCTTGGGCCAGCGATGGCAGGGAGACATTCCTCCTAGCTCCATTAGGCCTCCCCGCCACCCCCACTCCTCTTCTTCCCTGTGCCCTTATTTTCTACCACCTTACTGTTTTGATGAAGCAGTGGCCACAGATGGTGAGCCACAGCTGATTGGACCTTTGTTCGGCTTTGCCTTGGTCTAGCGAAGGTAGTAGGCCACCCCACCCAGCCCAGTTCCATCTTCTCCACCTCTCCTCCATCCTCGAGTGTTGCCCCACGCCCTCCGCCATTATGTGGGCCCTTATCCTCGACTTCTAGTTGCACTGCCACTTATGTTGGCACAACCTTTCTCTCGGCTGCCCTAGTGTGCCACTGTAGATCACGGATTTTACCGCATTTATTTGTGTCACCTCGTTTAGCCGTGCGTACTTCCGGCACTTCCTAAACCCTTAGGATAACAACTCTCTCAACTTGACAATGGTTTTGGCCACCAACTCCGCCACCATCGTGTGCTCACCATCAAACATCATGATTACAAGGTAGGGGAACTTTGAACCCATAATTTCATGATAACATACTTTGAATGTGTAGTAGCATGCTAGGATTGCATGATTCAATGCTTTGGATATTAAATCACAATCCAATTACATGATGTAAGAGAATAAATTATGCCACATTGAAATGCATATGATATGCATGTGAGTTGTATGTTTTATGTATGTAGAATATGTATGTGCTAGTATGGATAGCAAGCATGTTAGTATTCTACGTATGTGCTAGTGACAATTAGTGAGTATGTTGGTAAGTTACGTATGTGGACTATGTGTGTGGGAAGAAGTTTGGGTGATGATTGGAAAGAGGTGACAGAGGGTTTGGTATGGAGTTAAATGTGGATGTGTAAGCATATGACGGAAGACAGAGGAGGTAAGTTTGACGAGCGAGGATTGGAATGGATCAGTTTGGATTGGAGCATATGTTTGGGAATTGTCAAATATTAAGAGTGTGCATAATTGTACAAGCATAATGTAAAAATTATGAAGTGAAAAGTAAGCATAAAAAGTGAGGTATTAAGTTAGAGGGTGATAATGGGGATCTTCTATGAGGAGCTCAATTTGACGATGTCAAGTAAGATGTTTTGACCATAAGGTGGATGACAAAGATTGTATGAATACGTAAGAATTTGTGTACGGTGAGCGATGTTGTGGGTTGGATGAGTTAAGTGAAGTTTGCTGCCCTGACGATCTAGGGTTTCGGATTGGCCTCAACTTTAGTTTGATCAGTCGAGCATTGTGAGTTTTTATGGCATAATTGTACCACATAACTTACTTAATTCAAACTTGAATTATAAGCAAAGCTAATGATAGTGTTGTGAGTTTGAGACTTGAGGGTTCAACGGATTAAGTTCTATGTTTGAGCTAGCTAATAATGAGTCATAGTGTTTATCCTGTGGGACATTGTATATGTGTTGTATTGAGCCTGAGATGTCTGATGCTCTCTTGAGAGTGATGCATGCTTTCAATTTGGTATGGTTGCTGTATTAAGCCCAAACATTTAATGCTATATTAAGAGCGCTCTATGATTCTGCTCAAGAGTGGCATTATATAAATCTTCCTAATAGTGGCACTCTATGATTTTTACCCAAGAGTGGAGCTGACACTATAAGACCCCTATAGTGTGGAAAATTGTATGACTCCTTATGTATGTGTGTTTATGTTTGTGTGCTCAAGTAAGTAGTATTATGGAACTGCTCTTACCTGTTTGATCCTATGCCTCATGAGCATTGGTGTGCCTTGCCTTCGAAAAAGTCCATGATGTCTAGTCACTCCCCGGAGGTTAAGGTAATGCCCTAGTGGCATTCTTTTCCATTTCGACGCTGGAGCTTATTAGTTGTAATGAGCTTCAGTGGTCGATAGTATGTGTATGACTGTATGAGTGAGAGTGCGTATGTTTTTTAGTAAGTGTAAGTTTTTGAGTAAGATGGTAAGAGTATGATTCTTAGCACGACTGTAAGAGTATGATTCTGAGTAAGACTGTAAGAGTATGATTCTGAGCCAGACTAAACGAGTAAGGTCGTACAAGTAAAATTGTACGAGTAAGGTCGTACAAGTATGTGTAAGTTATATGAGTAAATGTATGATTATATGAGTAAGTTTGTAAAACTCTGATTAAGAGTGTATGTGTAAGATCGGTTTGATGATGTGTGTTTGGCATGATTGTATATGTGATTATATGCATATGTGCATAATTATTATATGCTTGTGTGCATCATGTTTAAGTTGCATGAATGCATCTATGTATAGGCTTACTGAGTTCATTGTTCATTACCCTATTTTTTAGCCCCGTTGTTTGGGAGGCTTTTACAAGTTTATGACAGAGAGCTCCTGGAGATAGATGCTCATTTCCGCGGTGGATTGATTTCCTTTGACTCAGGTATATCCTTTACTCAATGCAAGTATTAGTTCTACCACGATCTAATATATTGGGTGAGATAAGAATTAAAGTGATTATACCTTATAGACTTGTAAATTGGATTAGACATTGAACTATTTATGGGACTTGCACTCAGAGATGGCCGAGAGAGATTTGTATTTAAAATCTATGATCATCGTAATTTATTTGTACATTTTTTTTAGTAATGCTTGAGGATGTTTAGTTTGGCCATACGATGCTTGATCGAATGAAGAAAATTTTAGATGGAAAAATTGATGTGTGATGTTTTAAATTATAAATTATTTTCACAGGTTTTGGTTTTAAGTCATTTTTCCTCCGATTTACAGTTGTTATATTGCAAAAAAATTCCATGAAATTTAAAGAAAATGTGATGAAAAATATCGGGCATTACACCTTCTCTGTCACTGTCACCTTCTCTCCCCCCTCTTTTACAACTGATCGTTTATAATAAAATTTTTTGTAAGTGTATAAGATAATTGTACTAAGATAAGTATTAAAGGGTTGTCAAACCTCAGGGATTGATGAATTAATTACTAAATATAAGAGAAAATTTTGTTGATTGATAATTAAAGAACTTAAACTTAAATTAAACAAAGAAAGTAATCAAACTAAGCTAAAAGGAAGAGATCAATATGATGATAATTACTGAGGAAATCAAATATACCATAGAACCATAATCATTCTTTAACCTTGAATCTAAATCTAGTGTGAATATATATAAACAAGGATTCTCAGCTACAAGATATAATTATTTTAGAAAGAATTACTAATTAAATGCATGATGTAAACTAGTTTTGACAATAAAATGAACCATCTACACTAAACTAAACTATAGGCATGACTCGTGTAATCTTAGTATAACTCATCCAATTCATTAATCATATGAATATTAAAACCATTGCATGAGCCTCTCATCTAAATCGTAGAATTTAGAATTGATGTAAATCTCAAAACCACATCAATCTATCATCTACAATACAATAAATCAACATAGATTTGAATAAACTTGAAAAGCTCTTCCATTAAAAAGAAAATTCTTATCATACAATTATTAATCACAACTAAGATTTAAATTTTTAAAAAAATAAAACTTATCTATATCTTCATCAACTCCTAAGTAAAAGAAAAAATTAGCCTTGCATAGTAGTAGAAGGCTCTTAAATTTCCATTAAAAGCTTTAATTATTCATCCATCTTCTTCTCCCTTTTGTTCTTAGAAAAAACTAATAGAATTCCTCAAATTTGAGCCTCATATAGCTTTATATAGACATAAAATTCATAGAAAAAGTTATAATAGGAAAAGAATTCAAAAAGAGCTTAAAATAGAAAACTGTACATTTATCCATTAAAATGCCTTGCATGCCTGTTCGAGCAGGATAATTGTTTCTATAGTTTTTTTAAATCATGTGTAGCCGTTGAAGCAATTATATACCCCTTCAAACATGAATGATGAAACTACATAAAAATATATAAGTTAACCAATTTAATCATACAAGTGTTCTGTAACCTAATTAATTTTAATTCCTAATTATCTCTATATTAACTCTTAAACAAGACTAGAAAATAAAGTAATCAAAGGGTAAAATAATGTACCAATTATACTTATCAAATACCCCTCAGCTTAAATTTTGCTAGTCCTCAAGCAAAATAAAATAAAATATAATAAAATATAATAAAAAACTAATCTTAAAAAATAAATAAATATCACTTTCCTAGATAATCATGATTACATTTAGCATATGCGGCAAGCCTTTAAACCCCTAGGTATCCCTAGTTAGATGAGTTATTTTAGTGAGGATTTAGAAAATGATACCCACGAACATCTAAACCGAAGAAAATTAAAAAATAAAAATAAAAATTAAAAAATAATTTTCTCTTAAAAAATATAACTATTTTAAAAAAGAACCAACCATGAATACTTGACATAAGTAAATAATTTCAATCTAATCATTTTAAAGTAAGGAATCATCAATTCTATAACCTCATATTGGAAATAATTGTGCAACTACATATATACATTTCAAAAACATAAAGTATAGGAACTTGTAGTCATACAATTTCAATCTTTATTAGAAAGCATATCTTATGTGATCCATTAACCAAGCTTATTAAAGTTTACTAACCCAAAAATAGAATAATGACAATCTTTCATCTTTAACATCTCATAATAAAACTTTATGTAATGGCCTTCAAATTTCAATTAAACTCAAGGAATAAGTGCATGATATACCTCAAAATGACTTGTGCAATACTTAGTTGTCTTAAGCTTTCTAAATAGCCCATGTAATAAGCATTAAGCCAGTATCTCTAATCCAGTTAGCTCAAGGCAGTAGGTGTTGAAACACCCCTTAGGCTTAATAACTCGAACTATAATAACAATAGAACTAAACAAGTCATAAAAAGAATTTATCTCAACTTTTTACCTTTTAACGTGAACCCCTATGCTTGCCTAAGTACGAGGCCCGATTACTTACTGAAAAGAGAAACAAACATTTATTCCTTTTTTTCAAGTTTTTTTCTCATTCATTTTTGTCATCATAATTTTTTTATTATACACATCCCAATTTTTTTCAAACAATTTCCAAGCATAAAGATCTATTATAGAACATTAAAAATTACTCGAAGGCCATGTTTTAAATATGCTCAGTTAAAGATATCCCACTAAGATTATAAACAATAAATCATAAAATTATATTCATACAAGTTTTAAGTGTGTGAAATGCGATTTAAAAATATAAGCACAACTATCCAAGATAATGAAAATAGAACAAAAATTACTCACACAATTGCTTTTATCACTTAATTAATGTACTTGAACTTTATATGTGAAATTGATCAGTTTAAAAATAGATATAAGCTTCTAAAAGAAACTAAGCAATAAAAATAACATAAAATGAATTGAAATAACAAAAGATACTCTAAAACATCCTAAAAGAAAAATAAGAAAGAAAATATTGTTCTACACACCCAAACCTAAACTGAACATTGTCCACAATGTAAAGGAAAATATATACTATAATGACAATAATAAGTAAGAGAGGGAAATATAGATATCACCTGAGTGCAACAACTAAACCACTAGTATGAAGTAACTTACATAGGATTTGAGATGGCATGAGATACATGCATGTAAAGAGCATCCCCCAACCTAAAATACCAAACTAAAAAACAATGACTACAAAAAAATGTGAGAGAGAAAAATAACCCCTGTACAGCTAAGCATCAGCATCATCAGAATCATCCTCCTTAGTAGAACTCTCATCTCCAGCATATTCATTTGTAGTAGCTAATTGGCCACAAATCAAATCAGCCAATCCCTACACAAGTCCCCATATCTTAGCCATATGATCATCCATATACACAATCAACCATGTCTAAAGTTGTGCCTGAGAAGAATCTATATGGGCCTAAAGGCAATGCTCTATCTAAAGAAAATGGTCACTAGCAAAAGAAGGTAGTGGAATGCTCTTCTTAGCTGCAACCTCTAGCATGCCCTCTGCGGCCTGCTCATCCTCCTCCTCTACTGGTCGTCGAGGTGGGTGAGGTGTGACCATTCATTTTAGGGTCGCTTGGAAGATGACCCCTAAACCGCTGCTCGTGGTGCATATGGAGGAAAATCAAACCAAAAGTGATAAAAAATCTGCTCCAAGACAAAAGGATATGCTAACTAGGCACCCGCTAGTCCAAATAGTATCTCTACTATCTGTGTCAAGACAAAGGAGGGGAAGTCGATGTGAATCAGCTTTGCATGTCCTAAAACATAAAGAAGATGGGCTAAGGTGTAATATACTTTCTCTTGACAGTGGAACCATACATCATACTCTAATATCATATGAACAAAATGATAGTCCCTCATCATGAGAGAAGCTGTAAATCCATAGGTGAGGGATGGGCCTCGCTCTTGCCCAATAAAAGTCCATATAATTAAAAAATCATCGGGAAACTCAAAATCAACAAAGGAGTAATAGGTGAAGGCAGAGTGTATGAGACCCAACACCACATCTATAAGATCTAGGGTGACTATAATCATGATGGATCCGACGGTGCTGACAATGGATCGCCACTCATCAATACATGCAGACACGTAGAAAGAATGCACCTGCTCATGGTGCACTTGAGTGTCAGGGACCGCAATCTGTGAGAAGGAATGCCAGTCATCTCACTCCATAAGCCATGTTTAAGCAGCGGTAATGGTGGGGACAAACTCCACCTGCACCTCATAAACTATAGCGCAAGAGGCAGCACAATAGCTGTTGTAGATGATGAAGCACCCGAAGTAGATGGGGCACCCTACTTCCTCTTCATTGGGACTTTAGAACTATAACCACACACCATAGATCTTTATAAAGCTCAAAAAGAAATGCTAAAAGTGTAAGATCCCTAAATCCTAAACATTTAATTTGTTTCATTGTTATTATGTGGTTTAATGTTTGATTTGGCCGGTTTTGATTTACTTTCGAATTTAAGGTGGTTAACAATGGTTTCAATCAAAATTTCTTCATTTTAATGATTTTTATGTTAAAATAAGTGAATTCAAATTTTTTATAATTTTTAAAAAATTTTATTATTTTTCTCAAAAAGTTAGGGGGTGGATCCACTGTGGGCCCCATGTGCAAAATTAGGATGATAGGTCCCAAATGACTCTAAAAATATCTTATGACAGCAATTAAGTATTTTAAAATTTTTAGACATCAATTTGGGCTTAAAATAAGCAAGTTTTCCATTTTTAGTATTAAATTCTATTTATACCCCACTTATTTGTTAGGTCTAACATAATACCTACTATAAATAAAATAGTAGAACCACTTTTCCAATTGGGAAGGGCTGGAATCTAGAGCTTATGAGGCCCTAATCCCCATTTATAAAGAAGGAAATGTGATTAAGGTAAAGCTTAGCTTAATCTTTCACTAATTTCTTAGGGTTTCTCTTAAGCATTCTAAATCTTTTTTTTTGCCAAGGTTTAACCTTGATTTCTACCTATAAAGCTACTGATTTTGACCTCAATCTCAAACCCTTATGAAAGGAATTTTATTTTTGAACTCAATAAACCCTAGATCTACAAGTTTTCTAGTGATTTTGGCATTTTTAATCGGATTTATACAAGTATTAACAAAACCCTATTGTGGGTAGGATTTTGAATGTGGAGCATCAATTTCAAGTCAAGAAACTCACTTGAGGTAAGGGATTTCGTCCAAAATAGGTATGTGATTTCATATTTGAAATGTAGTGGAATTTTACGTGGGTTTGCATGGAGATGAGCTTTTAGAGCAAATTTAGAAAAGCTTAATCTTTCTTGCGATTTCTTGGTGTTTTTGGTTGTAAATGGCTAGATTTACTGTTTCCTAAGCTTAGATTTCATTATCATGAAGTTTGGGAGTGAGATATCGAGGTTTAAGATATATATGTATATTTTTTGTTTTGAATTCGAAAGGAAGAAGACGAACCAGAACTTCAATTTTGGCAATCGAATGGCCATGCAGGCCAATCGAAAGGCCTTGCAGAGCATTTGAATACCAACACAGTATTTTGGCTATTTTTGTTATTTTGCTCATTTTCGTGCTTTTCCTTTCAAGTGTTATTTCCTATGTTTATGATGAGTAATTTATGCTCAGAAGATAAGCTACTGGAATGACATGAATTTGATGTGGAAGCTATGATGAATGTTTAAGCATTATGTGAATTACATGTTATTCAGTTTAGCATGTTATGATATTTTATCTTGAATCTATGTTGAGTGATTCTTCATATTTTAAATACGATTCTTGTAAGGTTATAGCATGAGAATGGATTTGTATGCCTTTACATAGCATGATTAAATTATGAGTGAATGAATGTGCCATGTTTAGGTTAAAGTGCAGTAATTTATATGTTTACTTAAGTTTAGCATGGGATTACACTTGATTTGAATTGTGTTTTTCAATGATTTTCACTCATGATTTTAGTAAGGAGTCATGATTAAATGTTAAATAGGATGTGTGTAGTATGTTAATGAGATGTTTAGAATGCATGACTATATGCTTAGAATCGCATGTTTCTACCATGTCCACACATGTGGGGGAGTTAATTATGGTGATTGTTGATACTTATGATTAGACATGATGCATGTATGGCTGATGGGGGAGCACGTTTCATGAATTAGAATTCATGTAGTCATTGCTCACATATGTACTATATTGCATGCATATAAGATAGATTTACAAATGAGATTTTATTGAGATTAACCGTGTTGATTGATTGGATGCAATTGTGTGATATTGCTTGCCGGGTTAATCGATTAAAGGCTTATCGATTCAGTTTTACGTCCGAAAGGACGGGGTTTTATGTCCAAAAGGATAGAGTTTTACATCCCTTATGGACGGGTGTTCCTCCCCGGGTTGAGAAGAGCGGCAATGCTATAAGAAGACAAAACTATTGAGTCCATCTAGACCCTAAGAATTAAGGCTAGTGTAGCCAAGTGCACCGGCTTACTAGGGGGTATTCTTCCCCATTAGGAAATTTACCCAAACTGCATAATTCCTTCAGACTTTCCAATTGGGGATTGTTTGGAGTGAGCAGAGACTACTTAAGCTTCAGCCGATTAAGCAAAGTTGTTTTATTGACTTGCATGGTTATGATTGTGTGTTATACTTGATATGCAAGTTGTTTAATTATGGATATGCAAGATATGATTATGTTGTAGAGACACTTCTCATGCAGGTTAAATGTGATGAATATTCATGATATGATTATGCGGTAGAGACACTTCTCATGCAGGTTAAATGTGATGAATATGGATTAATGATTTTGTGGTAGAGATACTTCTCATGGAGGTTAAATGTGATAAATATGCATGACATGATTGTGTGGTAGAGACACTTTTCATGCGGGTTAATGTTTATGGATATGCATGATGTGATTCTGTGTTGGAGACATTTGTAATGCAGGTTGAATGTTATGAAGGAGAATGAGTATGCATGAATATAATATATATATATATGGTATGCTTTCGACATCTTCATGTAAGATGGATGTTTATGTCATAATGTGATTATTCATGTTAGGAATAATATGCTTAAGATATTTACATGCAGGATAATTACTTATGAGTAAGTATAAGGAAAGTAATCAGAAATGGGATACTATACGATATGTAGATATGATTGACCATGTTGATGTGTCGTGGTTATTTTCTGATTTACCATGTTAGTATTCAAAACCTTACTGAATTTATACTCACCGCACTTTTTGTGTTTTCTATTTTGGGGCTGCATGGTGCGACATGTAGTTGATCAAGATCCTCTTTGTATGAGGAGCGGTTGGGGAGTGCTTTGGAGTAGGCATGGATGCCTCGAGACTTTGTTATGTTTTCTAATTTACTCGGCTATGATGTTAGAACATTATATATGGTTGATCTTGTTCAACACCCTTGTAACTCTTGTGGTTTTATACTTTTTTATGACTTTCTGATTCGAGTAATGTTTGTCGACTTAGGATACTAAGTATGTGGCTGAGACTTGAGGATTGTTTCGGATTTAAAGTCATTTATATTTTTTCTTATTTCTCTTGCACAAAGATTTAAAGGTGCACTATTCTATATGTGTAGTTTACCAACTAGAGGGGTCAAGTCTTCTGCAGTTTAACAATTTGTCGCCCTTATGTGCTTCGACCGTCCCTTAGACTGGGTTCAGCTTGAGTCGGGTGAGTGCTGGGGCATGACATAAAATGTCAAGGAAATGACTAAAAATAAAAAAAAAATTAAAGCCCTAGCCTTGTCAAATTACTACCCCTACCAAAAATATTAATAGAAATTGGCCACATTAGAGTATAATGTGTTTAATTAAATTATAAACATAATTAATAAAGCAAGTACATACAATTTGATCCATCATATCCTAAAAAATCGAAATTTTCTACAAAAATGATGCATGATGAAAATTTTAAAACTAAATATGCACTACATGCCATTGTGCAATCAAATTGGACGAAATCATAAATATAGCACATAAAAATCAATTCTAACAATTAAGCACAAAAAAATTTCATCCAATTTGGCCAAAAAAAAAGAAAAATCCAAAAATTAGAATTTGGGGTTTACCAAAAAAATAGTGTGACAGCGAGAAATGGAGTCTGATTCATCGCAAACAAATACCATAAATGGATTCTACACTAAAAATAGGGAGAATAATGAATTTGGGCAAAAAGACACTTGCTAGATAGTGGAGGGCAACTTGGCTGAAGAGAGAAAAGTGTTGCGAAGATAGAGAACCTTGGTGGCCAGCTGCAACTGCCACTCCTTTGTTTTAACAAAAGCATGGGCCATTCGAATAGCTGAGTGGGCATATCAATTGGGTCATGTACCCGATCAAGCAACCTAACACATTTTTTTCTTCTGAATTACAAAACTAACTGAAAACAATTTTTTTTAAAATCAAGCAACTACAACGAATAGAAAAAAAATCAAATCAAATAAATCCGAAAAAAAATAAGATTTGCCTCCCTAGAAACTCTAAGTTGAATGTCTTTAGCTAGACGTAATGCACTCCCACAATGTATTAGTGGATTAATCAAATCAATAGACTCAATTTCACCCCTCTCAACATCTCTCTCAATGGCAGGCTTAAGTCTCTTACTGTTAACTTTGAAAATCGGATTATCATGGATGTTAGAGATTTTGACTACTCCATGAGGGAAAACTTGAGTAATGACATAGGGGTCTCATCAAAGATCTGAGCTTACCAGGGAATAGGCGTAATTTAGAATTAAAGAGTCAAACTTTTTCATTAGGTTCAAGGACTTTTGAAGGATTAATCAGTCATGTAAAACCTTTGTCCTTTGTTTATATAATTTAGTACTCTCGTAAGCTTCATGACACATCTCTTCCAATTCGTTAAGTTGGAGTTTACAGTTGGAACCAGCTTTGTTTAAAAAGCATAGTGCTCCAACTCAACAGGTAAGTGACATGCCTTACCATAAACAAGACGGTAAGGGGATATGCGAATGAGGTTTTTGTAGGTGGTCTGATACGCCCATAAGGCATCATTGAGATGCATGGACCAAAATTTTCGATTAGGGTGCACCATTTTTTCAAGGATTTCCTTAATCTCACTATTAGACACCTTGACATAACCACTGGTTTGGGGGTGGCAGGGGGTGGCTATTACGCCCCAACTTTTAGATAAACTTAAAAGTCAAAATTTTGTAAAATTTGTAAATTGAAGAGGGTCTGAATCAACCATGTATAAATGAGTGACCTTTAAAAATATTAAATTACAAAAGTATAAAATTTCATCAACAAGGGCTATAGACATCATAATATCATGTCAACATAAATATACAATGTGAACAAAAGCATTAGACAAAATTGGCGTATAGGCCCCGTTTTCCAAGGATCATTCTTCGAAAGTCCCAAATTGATGTTTACACCTGCAATATATTGGGGTGGGTGAGTATAATGTTTATACCTAGTAGGTGCATTAAATTCAACTAACATGCTAGGGCAAAATAAATCTTAGAAATTAAAGTCAAATAATTGGCATAACTTAAAATAAAAACATTTCATTCACAAAATGTCGCTGATGCTAAAACGACATGCACCTGTGCTCTTGGGACAACAAGAACAATTTCCCATGATAACCCAACTCTTGAGCGCGCTAAAAGCCTCATTAGGCAGTATTTAGGAGTAATAAACTTCGATAGTTCTTGGGTCGCATACCAAAGAACCCGTTCAAATTTTAAATTTTAAAAATAACTAGAATAATCGACTGATATTCAAATATTGAATCTTTGAAAAATCTTATAAAACGGTAGACATCTGTTCATTCCCTAACGGTATTTGAAACTTGTTACTCTAAATGCAAACCTTAGTGTATAACTTGAAGGTACATTGAAAACGGAGCTTAGATCTAACACGAAAATAGGATTTAGAACCACCTACCCTTGTGAAGCCTTCTCTCTTCGATGACTTAGATACAACGGGCAGCACCTCCCCTTGTGCTAAGATAGACTCTTTGTCTGGGTTGAGTGAGATAGATAAAACCTCCCTTAGCACTGGGGCTATCTCTGCTTCCTGCCTGGGACTGGTAGAGAGGGCCTCCTCTTCCTTTGGGTTGTTTTTCCCTTTTAGAGAGACTAACTTGAAAAATGGACCCCCTTATGACATAGGCATCTATCGAATTAGGTAGAATTGGTTTTTTAACAGAAGAAATTTGGCAAAAAGCAGCTTAGAAATGGGCATTTAAAGCTTTAATGAGGCCAGAGGTCAGAAGAGAGGAGAGGAGTGGAAACCCCCCTCCCTCTCCTTAAAAAGACAAAGTGGTCCTTTGGATGCATAACACGTGTCACGCATCCAACTCCTATAGCGCGCTAGCCTAAGTTGCCACATTGCAGTAGGTGTTGGCGTCAGCACCTATTGATGCAGATTTTATTTTATTTTATTTTTTAAAAACTCAATACCTCATTACTCTAAACTCATATTCATGCGTTCTTTACGTTATTGGGGTAGTATTGATGAGCCCTTCGAAACAAGACCACACCAAGGTATGTTTCCTTGTGAAACGAAGGTAGGTCTTGCCTATGACAAGTTTCTTGAGGTTGTTTCCTATGATCCCAGTGTCAATTTTTTGGATTCTTGGGCTCATGACAATTGTCTCTCAGAGCCCTATGACTGATCTAAGAGGGCCAAAAGAAGGGTAAGGCTTTAATAACATCAAAAAATAAAAAGTGTTACTGGGCCCAAAAACTCAAAATGGTCCCAAAGGTCGGGTTGTTACAATCTACTCTCACAAAAATTTTGACCCCAAATTTGACCCACATTTAAGTAGTGAACAATTCTGGATATATCTTTAGCATTTCACTCTCTTATTCCCATGTTGTCTCTTGCAAAGAATGATGCTACCACAATACTTTCATCAATAAAATTATCTTTGTCCTAAGGATCTATTCTTTTCGATCCAGAATCTTAATTGGCTTCTCATCAAAGGTTAAATCTCACCTCAAGGTAATGGATGTTTGGTTGAGGACATGAGAGGGGTCCCGAATATATTTTCGAAGCCTAGATACGTGGAAGATGTTATGGACACCATCAAGTTACAAGGGCAAGGCTAATTTGTAAGCCACCTGGCCTAACCTTTCTAGGATCTCAAAAGGGCCTATGTAACATGGACTTAACTTGCCTTTTATGCTGAACCTCATAACCCCTTGAGTTGACAAGATTTTCTAAAGTACATGGTTGAGTATGTTTAATTCGAGATCCTTCCATCTTTGGTCAATGTAACTCTTTTAATGACTCTGAGTTGTCATTAATCATTCCTTGATAAACTTTACCTTACCTACACACTACTGCAGGAACTCTAATTTTAGTAGATGATGTTCTCCCACCTCGCTCCAAAACGTCATAGATGTGCAAGGTCTCCCAGACAATGCCTAGTAGAGAGCCATGCCAATGCTCGAGTGAAAGCTATTGTTGTAAGCAAACTCGACTAGTGGTAGGTGATCATTCCAACTACCCTTTCAGTCAATAGTGCATACCCACAACATGTCTTCTAATGTTTGGATTGTCCTCTCTGGTTGACCATCAATTTGTGGGTAAAAACCAGTACTAAACTTGAGACTAGTGCCCAATTCTTGTTTGAGTCCTTGCCAAAATTTAAATATAAATCGGCTATCCCTCTTTGAGAAGATGGATAGAGGTACTCCATGCTGACTCACAATTTCTTTCACATACAACTTCATCAATGACTCTAAGGAGTGCTTCTTTTTTAATGGAAGGAAATGAGCACTTTTTGTGAGTTGGTCAACGATGACCCAAAGAGGCTTGTGCCCTTGAGCTATCCGTGGTAAACCCGAGACAAAATCCATAGTAATATATCCCCATTTCCACTCCGGGATTTTCATAGTTTGGTGTGTTCCTAAAGGTTGCTGGTGTTTAGCTATCTCTTTTCATAACAAACCTTCTATCACTTATTACCGTCCATTGCTCATACATTTGCCCCACTCACATACACATATCCTTGCATAGGCGAGTAGCCATTATACATACATATACCCATCACGCATACATATAGCATACACATAATTCCATACATCTTCCTAACATACTCACTAGTCATCATTAGCACACACTTAGTCCACATACATCAAACATACAATTTCGCTCACATGCATATCATATGCATTTCAAACATGCCATCATTTATCGTCTTACACTCTTACATCATGCAATTTGATAATCACATAATACCCAAATTATTAAATTACGCAATCCTAGCATGCTGCTACTCATTCAAAGCATACTATCATGAAATTATGATTTCAAAGCTGCCCTAACTAGTAATCTGTGACATTTGATTGTAAGCACAAAACGGTGGTGGTGTTGGCATCGAAGTTGGCTGCCAAAATTATCGCCTAGTTGAAAGAGCTGTTGTCCAGAGGTTTAGAAAGCATCAAAATTAATCTCAGCCAAATTGGGTGACAAAAGTATATGCGGAAAAACCTATGATCCACGATGACACATTGGGCTTAGCCAGGAGAAAGGTCGTGCCAAAAAAGTGGCAAGTGTGACTGAAAACTAAGGTGGACTAACTGAAGGTCAGCCAACGGTTGAGTAGTACTCAACCAACTACAAGATGATAAAATGGGCTATTGACAGCACCCAACAACATCGATTTTGTGACATCGAGGGCCTGCTGAGTGAAGCTTGAGTATATAGGAGAGGTACATGGCTCTGGTGACCAAATCAATCAGTGGTGGAGCCATCCAACGAATAGGCAGTGAAAAGATAACCTAAACCCTGAAACACACACATGGCCACATGCACACGCAGTATAAAGGCCACTCAATGTGGGAGAGAGCTTGCCAGTGGGTCCAGAGGCGGCTCTAGGCTCAGAAGGGCAACAAAGCTAAGGCTAGGAGGTGGTGGCCAGTAAAAATGACAACATTGTCAATTTTCACCCACAACCAAAACCAATGGTGCAGACGGCTGTATATCTAGCAGGTTGAGGGCGGAGGGGTAGGAACATGGCAGAGTAAAGCTGACAAGGCTGTCAACGCTAAGGAATCAGGCTAGATGGGGCTACCCCTCACTGTGCCAAGGTCGACCGATTGGAAATGACTTACAACCACAACAAAATGGCCCACCAATAGACTAGTTCTCACTACAAACAAAGACAAAATAACTGGGGAAGTATCCAACAAATGCATGAGAGGGCTGTAGGTGATGGCAGTGGCTCTAGCCCGTGCCATAGCATTTGTAGCATCCAAGCAAGGGAAATGGCTATGCCGTCTCTAGACCATGGCTAGCCCGACGGAGGCCAGCCAAAGGTCATTGGCCGACACCAGTGCTACTTGTACAGAGAATGAAGAAAGGAGAGGGTGTACCGGCAAGCAACAAAAGTATAGAGGCAATGGGGCTAGGCTGGTGTGGCAGCCATGCCTTCGCCACCTCATGGCCAACTGTATGGAAGTGGATAGGAGGCCGATGGCAACCAAAAGAGCTCCGATAGCTAAAAATGAGAGAAATAGTGAAAAAACTAAGGAAAAGACCAGCACCTCATGGATGATTGAGGAGAGGGTGGTAGTGGCTTTAGCCCAAGCCTTTGGGATCCTGGCAGCTGGATGAAGTTAAGTCCATTGGAGAGCAGCAGCAACCGGAGGCAGAAAGCTCTTCGATGGCCCACGATTGATGAAATATAGTAAAAATCGGGGAAAAACACTGGTAGCATGTGGAGGAGCAATGAGGGCACATAGACAGTCCTAGCTAGTACGAATAGACTCGTGTTAGCATGGCAAAGTGGATTCCTACAAGCAGTGAAAAAATTTGGCGAAGAAGGAGACACTACGGTGGGGTCTAGAATGACTCTCGGGTTTGTTCTCCACTATTCTGGATGTTCAAAAGAAAGCTAAATGAACATGGCTCTTTTGAGCTGTGATCCATTTTTTTATCTTTTTTTATTTTACTATCATATGCATCGTTCTATTTCTTTTTGTATCATATATTCAAAATTCACGCCGAAAATATTTGTACTGCATCAAGGCCTAATGGTCACGATTAAGCCTTATACCCGACTCTACGGATATAAATATCAGGGTCGAATATATAAAGACAAATACATTATAGTGTCACATTTTCTCACCAAAAATAATAAAAAATATCAAACAATTCACAACAAAAATGTAGAAAAATCAAAATCATTAAAATCATTGCCCTATTTTCTTAATATGGTGGTGGCTAGTAGCCACAATAATCTACCTGGTAATTGCGGTGTTTCCCGGTTAAGTTAAAGAAATAGTGGGAGAATGATTAAGTGAAACATGAGGTAAGGGAGTACATAAAAATTCAAATGATTTCTTACGAGGTAGTAAGACATTTTTGGGATGGCACGAGCAGCATTCAATTTCTAATTAATGGACAATAGATATTGACAATTAGTTCGATAACAACCTCCAAGATGGTCATGAACGTTGTGTGCAAACCATAGAGTAACAAGAGCCGAGTTCTGGCTGTACTTCATGGTGTTTATACACCTCATTTAATCATCTGGTGAGTGAAGATTGTGAAGCTGCTGGTGAATTTTTCCCAGCTATCAATCACGTGAAATCAATAGCTCACACAAGCACATGCACTTCCCTATACACTGTTTTTCTCATGAAGTACGTAGGCTGTTAATTACTCGTGATAAACCGCCAGGAAAACTTCACAAGCGGCTACGCTGATGTGACTGCACCTACTCATCGCTGCTCCTTAAAAAAGAGATCCAAACTAGGAGGGAATCAAGCAATAACTTGCGAAATTTACGATTTTCAAAGCAAGCAACAGAATTTAAAAGCCTCAGACTTTGGCCTTCGAGTCTTCCACAAGAGACAACCCTATTTAAGAACAAAGCCAAAGGTGTCAGTGCTAAACTAGAAAGTAACCAAGGCCCATAAAGTTTGAGGAACACCATAGACAAAATGGAAAAGACAGGCCAATAGAAACTTGCCAGCAATCTGCACAGATCTCATCATTGGCAGCTATGTGCTGTCCACATATAAAGACCCTCACCAACCGCAACATCTCTGGTTGGTGGTTAAAATACAACTCACTGAAGAAAGGGGAGCTCCACAGAGAGCCAGTTTTGATGGGTTCTCTCTGTAGTAGCTTGCATATCGTTCTGTTTGTCCTGATTCCTCCCATGTTTACAGTTTCTATTGAAGCAATACGGGGTCTACTGATGGAGATTAAGAAGGTTATCCCGAGTTGGGTCCCAGTTATTTTGGCTATAAAGCATGGTTGACAGGGTATGTGAATGTGAGGATGCTGGAAAAAGAAAAACTGCGTCCACATCGTGCTCTCTCCAACTCTCTGTCAAATTAGGCTTTTGGTGAATGTTGATCTCGTTCTATTACCTTTTTGGATAAAATGTAATCTGTTGCTTTTGTGGTAAGGTTCTAGCTCTATGGTAGATATCTTGTGATGATGCTAAATATTATGTGGTGCTTATTTTTAGTCCTAGGACCTTTGACATAACTGTCCATTTACAGTTCTAAGCTTATCATCCCAGAATCTTCTCATCGATCATTCATCAGAGTATAGATATATACATTCAGTACATTTCAAACGAGCATAATCTACATACAATTTTCTCGTTTAGAGCTGCCTTTCCTGATATTCGTAGTGAAGATCCTTCCGGTATACTGAAGGTATTTGCAGACTTCATTAATATCACTCTCTATGACCTGTAATGAAGGTCTCTATTGATCCACTAGCAGAAGGCATACGAAAGAGCCCAGCTAGCATTCAGGAGTCTTCAGCAATATTGCACCGGATATATTTCTTGGCGGCGTATCCCGACAACCGGTCAATTTGTAGGTGCTCCAAATTTTCATCTTCTTTTAATAAGTTTGCAATAAACCAATCACACACACACACAACATTCTTTATTTTGGACTCTCAAGGGGCACCTAGGGACCAAAAAAGGAAAGAAGGAGAGGGCAATTTCCTAATAAATAGAAAATATGTGAATTCTAAAAATAGAAATTAAGAATCAATTAGTGGAACAGAGAGAAATTATAGGAAAGAGAGGCCCAAAAGATAACACAAGACAGGTGCCTAGTCCTCTTTGTTTATTTATCTTCCTCTGGTCTCTTACTAATCCACATTCTTTCAGAAACTGATTATTTGTTTTGAACTTAAACATCATTCTGAGGTTTGACAGGAAAAGAGTGCCCACTTGTGGAAGGCAGCAAGACATAATTCTTAAAATTAGCCAGAGGAACCACTGCGCATGGCATATATTTCTTTTTTTTTTTCAATTTTGAAAGCAAAACCTTAACACTCCCACCGTCTCGTATTAATACCTCTTGTTATTTAGAAAAACAGTGATTTTCATTAAATGGTAATACCCAAGTTTCTCAAAACTTTTTAAAGTATCCAATCACTTAAATTAAGCCAAATAAAACTATTAACATGTGACAATTTTTTTTTCAAATGAAGCTATTAATATAGAATAGAGAGAATAATCAAACTATTTTATGATATATATTGCTTTTTAACGTGATTTTTTATAAAAACCTTTCAGATGAGAACTTTTTCTCAGATTGAAAATTTTTCTGGACAAAGTCACAAAACTTACAAGGGTTCATAGAGAAAAGGATGTTGTAGGCAATTCAATGGTAGCCTAACTAAAGTTTAACAAGAGGTAGACTTTAATCCATGACAATTTATTGTCTACCTCTGCATTGGTCTTTCGCTAAGTCAGACCTCATCACCACGTCCCGGTGCACGTACAAGATCTTGCCAATGCCTTGCACTGTTGCACTGCTGAAGAATGAGGCAAACAGCGTAGCATTCCCCTAGGCGCTTTTGTCCTCAACTACTTCACATCTTGTAGTTTGAAAACCATTTCAACGCATACAACACTCAACATTCAAGATACAAACATGTCTCCAAGACAGTTGCCTACTCTTCCCAAAATCATGGAACTTTCCCAGCAGTCAAATAGCCACGATAAGCATACAATCACTCTTGTGTAGGACAATTCATGCACATATATTAAGTAAAACTATATGCTAATGCTTTGATATATGCTTGGGCTATTAGATATTATAATCTGAAAAAATTGTTTTAGTTGCCCGCTGGCAGACGATCTAGCCTAGCGTCCCTCAGCTACCATTTCTATCACTACCTTAAGTTAAAACAAATCAGAGAGGATTCCTTCCATCTATGAAGATCTGCATTTCACAGATGATAACTTCCAACCCAAATCAAACAGAGGGAAAAATCTGTGGTGCTTGCCCACCTTATTCGGTCTAGCCCTAATCTAATTTGGTCTTGGGGTTTGGGCTTAGCTACTTGTTCTTGAGCAGTCCATCATGGGCCACAGTTGCGTGGGCTCTGGCAACATCAACTATTTGGGCTTCACCCATTTCTAATGGAACCACTATCTCTAATTTAGTGATTCTCCAAAAATAAATAATTCAATAAATAAATTTGAGATCATTCCAACAAAAGAATACATTTCATGTGATGATGTTAAGCCAAGGTGATGCAAGATTGGTGTTGATGAGAATCACCTTGCTAAATAATTTGGCTACAAGTGTACTTTTGTAATTTACATAAATAAAATCACAAAATAGAAGGCAAAAAGAATAAAACAACTTTCTTTCTTCAACAATATCAAATAAAAACCTTACCCACTAATGGTTTCCATTAAAGAGGCAAGCTTTTATTTAAGTCCTAATAATATATGCCTTAAATAAAAGAGTCAAATCTATGACTAAATTAGGTCTAACCATCAAAATAAAATAAAAATAGACTAAAAAGGCCTAAATAAATAAAAGAACACGGAATTCAGTCACCTACTAAAGAAAGGGACCAAAAAAGATCTAAAAAAAGAGTTCACTCGTAAGAAACGATTGATCGTTTATGTTAATGTATGAACGATTTCAAGTATCAATCGACAATACAAAAATTGATCTTTGAGTTGGGAGCTCCCAATGCACTGTAACAATACTCTAAACATAATACCCATGGACATAAGGTTGCTTGAGCACGAGTGCAGGTACACCAAATGTTTGGATAACTAAGGTATTTTTTGCTAGTACTTAAATTAAGGAAATTTTAACAATTATCATTTGATTCGTCATGGAACATAGTTTGAAGAGGATAAAACAATTATCTACTTAACATTATAACAACATATGTTGCTATATATGTATTGTATTGGCTTATTTTGGTGAATAAAATAATGTCAAATTGAGGTGTAATTTAAGTCATAGGATATAATGCTTATTGCTCAAGATCACATGGTAAAGATGATGCAGATCAAAAGACTTAGGAAGTATTTTTTGCTTTAAAAAATACATACACACAACTTGTTCACACACTTAGGACGAAAGGTTTATCATATTAGAATGTGAGAAAAAATGAGTAAAAATTGAGTGAAAATTATATAAGTATGTAAAATTTTCATTCAAGATTAATCGGGATTAAAAAAGGATTAATTGAAAGATTTTTGAATTTTGGCAATGCAGCAGCATTATAGCAGTACTATAGCAACATTATAGCAATACTGTAGCAAGTTATTATAGTAGCGATCAATTAATTACTATAACAGTTTTAGCAAAATTTCACAAAACGAAGCCGAGAGTTGGCAATTGAATGATGAATAGTAGCAATTAATCGATGGAGTTTGTAGTTTCCAAAAATAGGTCCTTCCAATTTAATTTAATTCATATTTGAAGTCTAACACTTAAATTAACTTAGTTAGCAATAAAATGGGTATTTTGAAAGTGGAAAAAGAGGAAGGAAATCATTGCTAGAATAGAGAGAGATTAGTAAGTCTACTCTATTGAGTTTTGAGAGTATAGAGCCCTTCCATTGGCTACATGCTTCGAAGATCAATTTAATTAGCTAAAAGTGAATAGAAATTCATAACACAATACGTACAAGAGCTTGTCAATTTGTAGCAAAGTTCTTCATCAAGAAGTGATGAAAGAAACTCAAAAGAAGATCAACAATCAAAGCATGAGTTTTTGATAGAGTTACTAAAAGGAGATGAAGACGAGGGAAAACTTAAAAGTTCGATGAAGGGAGAAACTTAAAACGACGAAGATGTCTGGTGGAGCAAATAAATGAAGAACAACAATGGAGCAACAAGAACTAAATAGATCTAATAAATCAAAACTAAAAACATAGAAATGGAGGACAAAGAGTAGTGTTCTAATGAATTTTTTGGAAGAAAAGGGTATTAAAAGCTTGAATCCACAAGCTAAGACCTTCAAATCCATGAAGGGATACACAGAATTGAATCCAAAATCTTAGCTCAAATCTATGAGGAGAGAAGAAAATTCTGGAAGAAAATACATTCAAATTCGAAAATCCCCCTTCCCTTTCTCCTTCACACTACTTATCCTCCTGTAACTAACTGATTCTAACAGCCCATAACAATTGGTCATTAGATTATTGAAATACCCTTCCCATTACAAATATTTGAAATGTCTTTTAAAGGCTAAGACACAATTACCCCTACTGACCTTAACTAGAAAAAAATGTGTTATTATGTTGAGAATAACTAAACAGTCTTTAAGCTTAACCAGTTGTACAAAAGACCAAAGTACCCCTCTACATCAGGCCCTCCCTCTCATAAGAAGCTCGTCCTTGAGCAATAGAAGTGGAGTCACAACTTGGAAGTGAATGATTTTGTTGTTGATGAGAGCCAAAATTCTTATATGAAGAAGTAAAACCAAAGATGCTTCATCGATCTTAGTAATAATACCAAAATATTGGTAAGGTGGAGGTTTTTCAATTCAAACCAGTAATGTAGGCCTCACAGGTACAACCACCTGAATATTTCAAACAACTTTGTAGACAGAGGGTGAATTGATGCTTCAATAAGACAATGATAACAATGGTCTCAGAAAGAGTGAAATTGGATGGAAGGGAGGGGCTCCTCAAACCAATTCGTCATACAACAAGAAAAGACCAGATTGACATATTTGTAAATTTGCAGCTTGGGCATATTGGAAGTCTTAATTTCTAAATCATAATCAATCTTTGTGATGTGACCTGCAATGTTTTCCAAAGCCTAGACATCATAACTGGATTGCCTTGCAATTCCACTTTACAATAGAAAAGTAGCACTGAAATAAGAGTTCCAAAATGCTAATTGAAGCAAAGTGCAAATGTTAACGGAGCCCATATTTGACAAGCAATTTCCAAAACTCAACTCCTCTAATAACAATTTCCATTGAGGAGATAACAACTCATGCTTTGCTGCCATTCCTAAAAAAAGAAGAGTATACATCCCAATGTGAAAGCCATTGATTTTACAAAATACTCTTGTCTTTACTACAGCTTCAAAAATTGTTGTAGTACTATTAATAGCCTCATTATAATATGTGAGAAACCCTTCATTCAGGACCAATAGAAAATGGAAAGTAATAATATGGTCTTGCCTCTTCAAACTTAGCAATTGCATTGAAATTGTTTTCCCAAAAATACCATAATTGCACACATGCCTTGAATAAAATATTTTCTTCCAAACGTGTGTAATAGATAACTATCATACCAAGTCTGTAGTGCTTCACAAACAAAAGTCCAAAATTGAAATACTTGTAGGTAGAATATCAATACAATGGCACCTAATCTCTGCTTTGACTATATGAGAATTTATGAGAATAACTTGGACTAGCTAGAATCCTTTGCAAGGACAAGAGGAATAATGAAAATGACCCTGGCTGGCAGTTCTCAAAACACTTGGCAAATAGTAAATACTCTATCTCTTGAAAACCCAATTCTTCATTCGAAAAATTCCTGAAATGAGCCAAAACTATAGTAGACCTCATCGAAATAAAAATTAAACAGTAGTGAGAGACCTTTGCTAAGGACAAAAATATTTGAACCCAAGTACAACAAAATTTTTAACACAGTTCCAAAATTAAACTACCAACAAATTGAAGTTCATGAATAGCTACACGCGTAGACTTAGTTGCTTCCAGTATAATGATCTTGAATTCAGCCAATTCATTTGGTAAAAGTGATAGATTTGCTAATTAGTGAAAGAGATCCAAGCTTCTTATAGTGATGGCCAAAAATTTGAAAGGAGCTTCATATATGCAGCTAAGTTAGCTCCAACATTGCACTTTTTCTACAATACTTTGAAAACATAATGAGGAACAACTGCATTGCAACACACCATCAAACACTAGACATGTATAATATTTGACTGCATGCACTTGTATCCACGGTGGTTTTGGAGGTAACGTTGGAAAATTTTCCAATATCATATGCCAAGGTCCTCCCAGTAGATTTGCCTTAGTTATTTCTTCAAAGTCGTAGCAATATCCCTATAGGTCAGTGGCCGGCACCATTTCAAAATTCCATCCAAGACCTGTGATGACTTCATTGTTGACTCCAAAATTCCTTACCTTTGCAAGTGTCAAAGGGTTAGAAGTTGCCCAATAACTATCATGTGCAGTTGGAGTTGGCCAAATGCCAAATAAGGAATGTGGTGGAGACCAAGGATTAAGCCTAAGGTCATCATAGAAGGCAGTTGGCTGGAAACAAAACCAAAGGAATAATTTGTACTTGTAACGTTTAGCCAACATGATTTGTGCATCCTTCAAACTTCCACACATATCATATATGTTGGCAAGTAAGACTTGCAACTTCAATTGAATAACAACTTGAAAATATAGGCAGCCTTCTACCATTGTCCACTACAGTATAGTGGAATGAAATGAATATCCACCAGTACCATGATATTTGTAGAAGTCCCATATGAATTGAAGGTTATCTTGCAATTGAAGAAATATGAGCATGGTACCAAAAGGAAAAGCACAGGCAAAAAATAGTAGATTTGGAATTACTATATCTCAATATTGGAAGGTTAACAATAGCATAAATCAATATCTCTTCAGCAAACAATGTCTAGAAACAACAACGGTCTCGAGGTAAGTTTATGTGAAATAGTACCTCTTTGCATCTTGCCAAGCTTGAGCCAAATTTTTATCTTCACCTTGTGCATACATAAGTGGCAATGAAAAAGATAATGGTAGTGTTATAATTTGAATACTCTTTCCAAAAACTATGGTTCTTGTGAAATACAACAGAGGAACCTGTCTCCCTAACAATGAATTTCTTCCATTAGGATCATCTGGAAAATAAGGTGGAGTATGTCTAATTGGCCACTGGTTTTCTTCCCCTGCAATACCAATGAAACAATATTTCTAATTGTAACTGCTACTTCTAGAGAAGAGAATATGCCCATTAGGCAATCTTGCTACGAATTCACTATAGCCCTCAAGAGCAAGCAATTCATTGTCTATTTTCAAATATGTAATTAAGGCTTCACTATCTGCACCATCCTTTGTCAGCTCCATAAAATTCAAACTCGTCTGCATCTCTTCAAATGAACCCGCTATTAGATCCACAATTTATGGAATCAATTGAACTTGGTCCAGAAGCACTAGTTCAGTAACCAGCGAAGAGTTGAGCTCAAGCATAGAATGAACTGCATCTGTCAATAGTGATGTAACTAGTTGTGGTCCAACTTGATTTTCTCATTGCATACTCTATCTAGTGGGGAATGTTCTTTCTCTTCTTCATTGGATTCATCATTTTGAAACTATGTATTTCCAACTAGAGCTCAATGAAACAGTGGATTTCTAGCTTGAGCTTGAGGCAAATGGACTGGTCTTCCTCCCAAAGGTCCGTTGATAGCATGTTGAAATTCATCCAGCTACCTTCCATCAAGTAGAAATGCTTCATGTCTTCCACCAGAAGCTATTGGACGGAATTGGCCATGTTGGGCCAATAGATCCAGAATTTGTGGAGGTGGTTGCCAACAATATACTTGAAAGCCCGACTCTAACAATTGGTGTTCTATTTGTGGCAGAAATGGTTGCCCAATCTCCGACACTTGTTCCACCATGGCAGAAATAGTTGGCTATCAACTTTGGCCACATATCTCATATTTGAATACATTAGAATTTCAGTTGAGACTCGAGGAAAGTGAACTGGTTTCACCTAGGGGTCCTCTACCAGTATATTGAAACCCACTCTACTATCTTTCACCTTGCGGAAACACTTCAATTCTTCCACCATGAATAGCTGGACAAAAATTGCTGCAATCGACCAAATGGTCATGAATATGCAAGGGTTGTCACTTGCGGTAGTCTTGAAGGGTGACCCTTGGAGTGGAGCTTCTATTCACACTGGAATAGAGCTTCCAAAATGAAACAGCTACTGCTTGTGGTCTGGCAAAAATAACCACTTGCTTCCACTGCTGGATGTAGGAGCAATTGAAGTGCTCACAATTTGCAAAGGTAGAAATCGAATCACTAGTTGTTGCATCAGATGAACCACTTGTTGTAGTTGATCTTCGATTTGTTGTTGCGACTTCACATGCTGATGAATCAAGTCAACAATCACTTGCATGGAGACTGATTCTGTGGGAGATGGAACAGCCATGGAAGCCTCTCTATTTTCCCACAGACGGTGCCAAATTGATGCAACAAATAAATGAGGAACAACAATGGAGTAGCAAGAACCAATTAGAACCAAGAAATCCAAATTGAAAACACAAAAATGGAGGAGAAAGAGTAGTGTTCTATTGAATTTTTTGGAAGAACATAGTATTACAAGCTTGAATCTACAAGCTAAAGACCTTCAAATCCATGTAGGAATACACAGAATTGAATCCACAATCCTAGCTCAAATCCATAAGCAGAGAAGAAATTTCTGGAAGAAAATACATTCAAATTTGAAAATCCCCCTTTCCTTTCTCCTTCCCACTACTTATCCTTCTTGTAACTAATTAATTCTGACACCCCATAACTAACCAATGATTAGATTATAGAAATATCCTTCCCATGATAAATATCTAAAATGCCTTTTAAAGGCTAAGACACAATTACCCCCACCAACCTTTAACTAGATAACAAAGTGTTATTATATTGAGAATAACTAAACAGTCTTTAAGCTGAGCCAGCTGTACAAAAAACCAACATACCCCTCTACATCAATGATTGAACAAAGAAAAGGTTTTTTCATTTGTGTCAAGTCAAGAAGTTGGTTGGTTGTCCTTGGGTATTCTAATATCTTGCTTGCTAGTGCATTGATTTGGCCTTATGAAGCTATTATTATTATTTACCCTTATTTGGGTTTTCCTTGTTAAATCCTTGTGTGTTTTTACATACTTTATAGTTTAATTGTTTAATAGTTTGATCATGAATACTCATAGTTATTAGGTTTTTATTTTTTCGCTATAAAAAAAAATTGTGCATAAAGGTTAAGACTTTTAATTCTTACTTGTCAAATAACAAGTTTTATGAGCAATCTAGCAATATGCTAGGTCGATTAGATGGATATTAAACTCTCAAATATCACATATTTAAATTTGAGCCTTTTTACTTTGAAATTAAATACAAGCCACTACCCATTGCTCCAAGGCATTGGCCGACTCTGGTGACCTAGTTGCAGCTAGGTCCTCGACCACCGGTGTCGGCAACAACCATGGAGGTGAAAGGTGGTTTTTTTTAATATTAAACTAAACATGGGAGGGTGAACCCTACAGGTATTTGTTTTACCAAAACCTTAAACTATACTTGATAGGGGAGGATGAGCCCTAAGGTCACTTTTGAAAAAAAAAAATAGTGATATTGTAATTTTATTGTCCTCATGAAAACTAAAAGCTTAGAGGACCTTTTGAATATAATGTAGTTGATCACCTTTTCGTATATTCAACCCCCTCAAAATGCCTTCTTTGCATATTAATTTTTCCATAAAAGTATTTGATCCAATTTTAATTTATCTACATATAACACTTAGGAAGTGTTTTAAAAATTGGCTCAACAGGGACGGTCGAACTTGGTCTGACTGGACCTGGTCGATAGTCTTCGAGCTGATCCAAATATCCAATTGTGTCTTATGCCTAGTCCAACAGTGAAAAACCAGATCTAGCTACCATTCCGAGTCGGTTTTTATGATAAATATTTTTTGGTACCAATGTTATGTTTCTAAGTTCTCGTTCGACAACAGCTTTGACCCAAAAGCAATTTTGCTTTATGGTTTTTAGTGAAGGCAGGAACTTCCACTTTCCGCCAGCTTACCACCCAACCGTTGTCTTGAGGAGATCGAGTTAGGCATAAAGCGGGTATAAAGCGGGTGAAAAGCTGTTAACTTCTTTTTTACAATGGTTGCTAAACGATGACATGACCACTAATGGTCCTAGTAGTTCAAACAAGGATAATCAACTGTTGTTGGGAAGAGGCCTCATGGTTGTTAGAACTAGGATCTCACGGCCATGATGCTTTCTTTTTATTTAACAAGGACTTTTAGTGGTTCTTTCTAAGTTGCAGCTAAAATGTTAATAGCAGCAACTTGGCCCCTGCTAATGGTTTTTCAGGCGTTGATGATTCATTTTCTTGCCAAATTCGCCATTGAAACCTTTCATGATGGGACCCATTTTTCACAATTGACTCATTTTCTTTGATAAACTACATTGTTTTTTGTTGCATTAGCTATATTTGTTAATAATCCACAGGGTACTCCTGAAAAGGAAGAGAAGAAGAAAGATGAGGCATTTGGGGAGGAGGTGGAGGGGCAGGAGGAGGATAAGTGAAGGGTATCTAACGGAAGGAAGTTCTTTGAGAAAATAAACTTTCTTTGATGAGGATAAATGTCACTTTTTATGGCACGTTTAAATATAGAATCAGTCTATATGCACCCACTAATATCCTTCATACCCCATTTTACCCAATAAATTATAAGGGGGGTTTAGTGGGTTATTGGGGTACCAAGCAGTTTATTGGGGTACATATAGACTCACACACTTTGAAAATCTATATCAATAAATACAAAAAATATACCAAAAAATAGGTACGTAGTTAGACCTGGGGGCCTACTTCAGTTAATTTCTCTTTTTCTTCTAAGGCTTAGAAAAAGATAAAGAGTTGCGTTGATGCTTTTATAACTCGTGACCAAGAAAACTTGACTGAGTTCAATGACCGAGTTCCCAAGGAGAACAGCTCTCATTTTTTTATGCCTTTGTTGAAGGGGACAATTTGATGCTTAACTATTTAAAACAACAGATAAATCCCATTGAGTGTTAAAAAAATTAATTAGGAAAGGTGGAATTCCCTTTCAAAACCTAGCGGATGGAAATCAAAGCTGAGGAAGCCATTAATTAATAATAAACTAAGAAATAACTAAATTATTATTTAAACCCACTTCGGGTAAAAGCCTAATTTGCTCATTTAATATGGAAAATGCCTAATTCGTTAAAAATATCCTTAAGAAAAAAATCCAACTACTCTATCATATAGAGCATATATCCCTCGGCTTTTTCAATATCATCTTTAAGTGTGGAGTTGTAAAATGTGGAATAACGTATTTACCAGTAACACATTACCTTGGCTTTTCAATATATGATCAGTAAATAGGCTGTCTGATATGAGAAATTGATCTTGTAGTTGTCTTATTTAATTCAATTTAATTTTTTCTAACCTTCTTATCATATTTCTCTTATAAAAAATTCTTGTGGAGAACCATTGATTTTCATAGCTAATTATTAATATTCCACCTGCTTATTATTTGATTTTCTAATGGTCTCATCCTTTCTACTATAAGCTTAGAAAAGATAAAAAAGACTTCAACTGTTCTTAGTCATTTATATCCCCATATTCTTGTTATATCAGAAAAAAAATAGTTTTCTGTGTACTACTTTTTCATCTAGTTGTTGTGGGATTGGGGTCCACCCCATGAGTGGGCCCCACCCACAAGACTTGATACGTGAGGAAACCCACAAGCGGGATTTTTGGAACATGTAGATAAAAAACACAAAATGCCATATGGTTTTGTGGTGTGTGTGTGTGTGTGAAGCAAAATAAAAAACAAAATAGAGGCCAAACATTGTTCATGTGTGTGTGAGACAGAAAAGAAAAACAACGACTGTGAGAGGTTTTTTGGTGCCGGCGAATGACGCTGGAGAGAGAGATATTTTCATCATCTCTATCTCAATTTCATATCAGTTTTCAGAGTTTTCAAGGGAAAATCTTTTTGCTCAAGGGGAGAAAAGCATAAGGCTAGGGTTGGTATGAAGAAGAATATTGTTGATTGTGATTTGTTCCGAATCTTCAATTGATTGTTTCGTCATATCCATACCAGTGCCTTCTACAGGTTTTTCATACTTTGTGTTTTATTTATCTTTGTGATAAAGGTTGATTTGAAAAGGGAGAGTTTAATCTCTCGAATGGTTTAACTATGATTGTATTGAACTTTAAAATCACAGTAGATTGGTTGATTGGGTTTTTTCGCTTAGTGGTTTTTCACCCTGGATTTGGGGGTTTTCCATGTTATTTTTTTTTTTTGCCTTTTTATCTATTGTGCTTGGGTAGTTAGTAATCTCTTAACTACATTTATTTTGTTGAAATACAAAATTGGATATTAGGGATTTGGTACGTGACATCCCAACGCTAGCTACATTAATTCATCCGTGTGACGAGATATATCTACGATTGAGTCGAAAAGGAAGTGACGCATAGTCAGCCAATCCCGAGGTCAAGAAGTGTTTCTTTTGTGCCTTCTTCAGTAGAGCAATTCGATTCTTAACCAATTTATAGGCCAAGTCTAGATATATTTGTGTCTATATGCAAGACTTCCATTGCAGCCCTAAACTCCCATGGCTTCCCTTTTGCTAATGAAGTGACCTTCCATTAATCCTATTTTGTTCAGTGCTACTTATCTATTTCTTTTTCTCATTTCATTGCAACCCTAAACTCCCATGGCTTCCCTTTTGCTAATGAAGTCACCTTCCATTAATCCTATTTTGTTCAATGCTACTTATCTATTTCTTTTTTTCATTTCAAAAGCTACACATGCTAAATATGGAGAAGCGGAAGCCCTCATTCAGTGGAATTCCGGTCTCCTTGATGAGCCACCTTTGTTGCACTTATGGACTTCACTTCCCAACAGTTCTGTCAAGGTGGGCAGCCCATGCACATAGTTTGAAATTTCATTCAATAGAGAAGGAAGAGTGACTGGTATAGATCCGAGCAATACAAGTTAACAAGGTAATCTTAGCCAGTTAAACCTAGTTAAACCTTTTTACCTTCACTGAACTTAGGTTTCTTTGACCTATTTTATAATCATCTTTCTATGGGCTTGGCACCTTCAATGGAAAACCTTATTGAGACCACGATGCTCAATATATCCAATAATTCATTAACGGGAGAATTAGCACCTTCCTTCTTCACAAAGTGGACCCAACTTACCTCTCTTGAGTTGAAGTATAATAACTTCAGCGGTAACATTCCATTGGAGATTGGGTAGCTTAAAAATTTGCATATATTGGTCCTACGTGGAAACCAATTCAATGGTTCAGTGCTCCATTACATAGAAAAACTCAAAAACCTTTTTCAGTTGATATTAAGTGTGATTTATTTCAGCTATAAAATTCCACCAGTTTAGGGAGCTGCATTAATTTAACTTCCCTATCTTTGAGTGAGAATTAGTTGTTGTTGTTAAAAAAATTATATTACTTTTCTTCTTTTGTGCTAGCCAAGAAACACAACAAAGAACATAATTTTATACACACAAAGCGATCTAAGTGTGTCATCTACACTTTCTAAGATTAGGTGCAGGTTAACACACCCACAAAGCAAATTTACTAATAAGGCAATTCATTAAACACATGGAAGACACAATACTTTATGTGGTTCACCGCCAAAGAAACGGCTACATCCATGGGATCTATGTAGACCATTTTCACTATCAACAATGGAGATACACGATACTTTATAGAGATTACACAATTAAAGTTAATGCCCTCTTCACATACAATGAAGAAATCTTACCGAAGGGTAAAAAATAAAGAAGAGATGGAAAAAGAGTTACCAACACAATTCACCTTAATTATCTTCTCTATGCTAAGAAGAACAATTTGAGCTTGAAAAGCTTCCTCCTTTCATTCTCCTTCTTCCTCCTTCCTCCTTGAAACTCACTTTTTTTCTCTCCAAAGTCTCTCCCAAAGTCCTCTATTCTCCTTCATTCTCAAAAGAAAACTCTCTTCTTTTACAAAGATTAAGCTTATTACCAAAAATCATATCCACTTACTCTATGCACTTAAGCCTAAAGTGGGTTAAGTGATGAGTCACCACATGACGAGGGAAGTTCATCAATGGGCTCCACATAAAAAGGCAACTCATTAATTCTCCCCCTCCCTACTAATGTAGGGCTCCTTCATACTACACAAGAGGGTCAACTTTACCCATAATGGCCAACCTCTACAAAGCTCATGTTTCACTTTAGAGACGGTCTTAGTTATCATATTAAATGGGTTTTTATTGGTATGAATCTTTATCAACTCTAGGAGTCCTTTCTCCAACATGTTTCTTATTCAATAATACCTCACATCAATGACCGAGTTCCCAAGGAGTGTTAGCTCTCATTTTTTTATGCCTTTGTTGATGGGGACAATTTGATGCTTAACCATTTAAAACCAAAGATAAATCCCATTGAGTGTTAAAAAAAATTAATTAGGAAAGGTGGAATTCCCTTTCAAAACCCAGCGGATGGAAATCAAAGCTGAGGAAGCCATTAATTAATAATAAACTAAGAAGTAACTAAATTATTATTTAAACCCACTTCGGGTAAAAGCCTAATTTGCTCATTTAATATGGAAAATGCCTAATTCGTTAAAAATATCCTTAGGAAAAAAATCCAACTACTCTATCATATAGAGCATATATCCCTTGGCTTTTTCAATATCATCTTTAAATGTGGAGTTGTGAAATATGGAATAACTTGGCTTTTCAATATATGATCAGTAAATAGGCTCTCTGATATGAGAAATTGATCTTGTAGTGGTCTTATTTAATTCAATTTAATTTTTTCTAACATTCTTATCATATTTCTCTTATAAAAAATTCTTGTGGAGAACCATTGATTTTCATAGCTAATTATTAATATTCCACCTGCTTATTATTTGATTTTCTAATGGTCTCATCCGTTCTACTATAAGCTTAGAAAAGTGCAAAAAGACTTCATCTGTTCTTAGTCATTCATATCCCCATATTCTTGTTATATCAGAAAAAAATAGTTTTCTGTGTACTCTTTTTTCATCTAGTTGTTGTGGGATTGGGGTCCACCCCATGAGTGGGCCCCACCCACAAGATTGGTTTCCTCAAAATGCCATAGGGTTTTGTGGTTGTGTGTGAAGCATAAGAAAAAAAACAAAATAGAGGCCGAACATTGTTCATGTGTGTGTGTGAGACAGAAAAAGAAAAAGGGCGATTGTGAGTGGTTTTTTGGTGCTGGCGAATGACACCGCAAATCATCTCCATCCCGATTTCATATCAGTTTTTAGAGTTTTCAAGGGCGCATCTTTTTGCGCAAGGGGAGAAAAACAGAAGGCTAGGGTTGGTGCAAAGAGGAAGATTCTTGATTGTGATTTGTTCCAAATCTTCAATTGATTGTTTCGTTAGATCCATATTGGTGCCTTCTATAGGTTTTCCGTACTCTGTGTTTTGTTTATCTTTGTGATAAATGGTTGATATGAAACAAGGAGAGTTTAATCTCTTGGAAAGTTTAACTATGATTGTATTGAACTCTAAAATCACAGTGGATTGGTTGATTGGGCTTTTTCCCCTCATGGTTTTTCATCCTCGATTTGGGGGTTTTTCCATGTTAAAATTTTTTTGCGCCTCATTATCTATTGTGCTTGGTTATTTGGTGATCTCTTTGCTGTGTTTATTTGTTGAAATACAAAGTTGGATATTAGAGATTTGGTACAGAACATCCCAACACTAGCAATATTAATTCATCAGTGTGACGAGATATATATACGATTGACTCGAAAAGGAAGTGACGCATAGTAAGCCAATCTCGAGGTTAAGAAGTGTTTCTTCAGTGCCTTCTTCCGTGGAGCAATTTGATTCTTAACCAATTTATAGGCCAAGTCTAGATATATTTGTGTCTATATGCAAGACTTCCATTGCAGCCCTAAACTCCCATGGCTTCCCTTTTGCTAATGAAGTTACCTTCCATTAATCCTCTTTTGTTCAATGCTACTTATATTTTTCTTTGCTTCATTTCAAAAGCTACAAATGCTAAATATGCAGAAGCAGAAGCCCTCCTTCAGTGGAATTCTGGCCTCCTTGACGAGCCCCCTTTGTTGCGCTTATGGACTTCACTTCCCGACAGTTTTGTCAAGGTGGGCAGCCCATGCACATGGTTTGGAATTTCATTCAATGGAGAAGGAAGAGTGACTGGTATGGATCTAAGAAATTCAAGTTAACAAGGTAATCTTAGCCAGTTGAACCTTTCTACCTTCACTGAACTTAGGTATCTTTGACCTCTTTACAATCATCTTTCTACAGGCTTGGCACCTTCAATGGAAAATGGAAGACCTTACTGAGATCAGGATGCTCAATATATCCAATAATTCATTAACAGGAGAATTAGCACCTTCCTTCTTCACAAAGTGGACCCAACTTACCTCTCTCGAGCTGAAGTATAATAACCTCAGCGGCAACATTCCATTGGAGATTGGGTAGCTTAAAATTTTTCATATCTTGGTCCTATGTGGAAACCAATTCAATGGTTCAGTGCCTCATTACATAGGAAAACTCAAACCTTTTTCAGCTGATATTGAGTGTGATTTACTTCAGCTATAAAATTCCACCAGTTTAGGGAGTTGCATTAATTTAACTTCCCTATCTTTGAGTGAGAATTAGTTGTCATTGTTAAAAAAATTATATCACTTTTCTTCTTTTGTGCTAGCCAAGAAACACAACAAAGAACATAATTTTATACACACAAAGCGATCTAAGTGTGTCATCTACATTTTCTAAGTATAGGATATGCAAGTTAACACACCCACAAAGCAAATTTACTAATAAGGCAATTCATGAAACACATGGAAGACACAATACTTTATGTAAATCACCACCAAAGTAATGGCTACATCCATGGGATCTACATAGACCATTTTCACTATCAACAATGGGGATACATGATACTTTGTAAAGATTACACAATCAAGGTTAATACCCTCTTCACATACAATGAAGAAATCTTACTGAAGGGTAAAAAATAAAGAAGAGATGGGAAAAGAGTTACCAACACAATTCACCTTAATTTATCTTCTCTGTGCTAAGTAGAATAGCTTGAGCTTGAAAAGGTTCCTCTTTTCATTCTCCTTCTTCCTCCTTACTCCTTCCTCCTTGAAACTCACATTTTTTTCTCTCCAAAGTCCTCCGTTCTCCTCTTTCATTCTCAAAAGAAAACTCTCTTCTTTTAAGAAGATTAAGCTTATTACCAAAAATCCTATCCACTTACTCTATGCACTTAAACCTAAAGTGGGTTAAGTGATGGATCACCACATGACGAGGGAAGTTCATCAATGGGCTCCACATAAAAAGGCAACTCATTAATTCTCCCCCTCCCTACTATTGTGAGGCTCCTTCATACTATACATGAGGGTCAACTTTACCCATAATGGCCCAACCTCTACAAAGCTCATGTTTCACCTTAGAAACAGTCTTAGTTATCATATCAAATGGGTATTTATTGGTATGAATCTTTATGAACTCTAGGAGTCCTTTCTCCGACACGTTTCTTATCCAACTTCTAGAGTGAAAACTTGCATTATTACTCAAATGGATGACACTTTGACAATCACAATGTATAACATAGTTATCTTACTTTAGAGCCTATATCACTCATAATTACTTCAACCATAGCATCTCATTGCAAGCTTAATTAGGTAATTGCAATATATTCAGCCTCTGGTGTAGACAATACAACACACTTTTGCAACCTCGATTACCAAGATATGACTCCCCCCGCAAAAAAGATTAACTACCCTGAAGTACTCTTCTTAAGATTATGATCTCTGACCATATCCGCATACCACTCAGACAAAGGTTTACCATCTCCAAAGCATAAATATACCTAAGAGGAACCTCTTAGATACCAAATAATCCACTTAATTGTATCGGGTTTGCAAGATGTCTACTATCCACTCCAACAACTTGTGCAATATTCAACCTTGTATATACCATTACATACATTAAATTCCCTACCACCACTGCATAGGGAATTTTGACCGTCTCTTCATTCTCCCTCTCATTTAAAAACTTTGCTTATTGTGCAATTTCAAATGACTTCCTATTACGCTTGATTGTCATCCCAAAAATTTACTATGTGGGCCCCAAGTTCTTCATGGAAAATGAATTATTCGTGCTTCAACCTAACAATCTTGTTAGTATCATATTAAATAATTAACATATCATCAATATAAAGCAACAATATAACAAAGTCACCATCACCAAATCTTTTAGTGAAAATACAATAATCCAAACTTGTTATCTTGTACCCATGACTCATCATGAAAGAATAAAATTTCTTATGCCATTGCCTTAGAATTTGCTTTAACCCATATGAACTCTTCTTTAGCTGGCATATCATGTGCTCCTTCCTCTGGGCTTTAAACCTCTCCGGTTCCTCCATGTAAATCTCTTCCTCTAAATCACCATAAAGGAAGATGGTCTTGACATTAAGTTATTTAACCTTAAAGTTCATGCTAGTGGCTAGACCCAACACTACTCGAATAGATGACATTTTCATAACATGTGAGAATATCTTATCAAAATCAATATCTTTCTTTTGCCCGAAGCCCATCACAACTAACCTTGCCACGTACTTTGGATGTGAACTATTCTCATCCACTTTCAACTGTGTGCCCACTTGTTTCTCAAAGCTCTCTTGCCATTAGAAAGTTTCACCAACTCAAAGTACGGTTCTCATTCAAGGATTCATCTCTTCTTGCATGACCTTCAACAATTGATCCTTATGTTTATATATTTGAGCTTTCTCAAAGCTTTTTGGTTCACCATATTCGATAAATGTGACATATGTTGATGAATAGTACCTTATAAATGACTTTCTCTCTTTGTCTGATATCCTTAGTGAGCTTACCTCTATTTGATGTGAAGGTTCCCCATCTTAAACATCATCTTTAATAATGTCTTCATCTAAGTGACTTCCATCACCAAGAACATCATCAATGTTAAAGTCTTCATCGTCATGTTACACCCCATCTTCTACATGATCATCATCTCATCTTCATATTTAGGTACATCACCTTTATTATGTTCTTCATCTTGAAAACCCTTTAAAACTTTTGGAATATAAATCTCATTAAAGACTTCATGTACAACTTGCTTTAGTGACTCATATTTCCCAAAATCTTTAATAGTTTGATCTTCTCTGAAGACCACATATCTACTTCTAATGAATTATTTGTTTAACTCTCCAATAGTGTCTGGCTCATCCTCTCCTCCACATAATTATTTTGAGGTGTATAAGGCATTGTCTTCTCAAGCTTTATACCATGTTTACTATAATATTTCTTAAACATTCCTGAAGTGTATTCTCCTCATATAAAGATATTTTAAAAGTGTAAACCAGGTTTGCCTCTCAACTGAGGCATAGTCAAACACTTCATCTTTACTCTTTATACCATATCCTTGTACTTTCTTAGATGCATCAATAATGAAAGTAAAAAAATATAAAGAACCTCAAAAGGTCTTCTCCTCCATGGAACTACAAACATTCGAATAAACAAGATCAAGAACCTTTTTTTTGTACTAGTTTTTTAAAATGAAACTCTATGTTGTTTATCAACTAGACAATAATCACAAGGGTTTAAAAAAATACCTTCTAAATTTAGAAGTAATTTCTTCTTCGTCAAGAGCTCTAAGCCTTTCTCATTAATGTAGCCAAGCAGCTAATGTCACAGGTTAGCAGTTGAGTCCTCAAGAGTAGCATTCACCTCACCTTTAGATAGTTTTCCTTCCATTTTGTAGAGAGTACAACACTTCTTTACTCTTGCTATAATAAGAGACCCCTTTGTGAACTTTCATACACTTTCGGAATGTGTCTAACATCTCTAAGAAGCAACCTGTGACCCACACTAGTCACAAGGTGCACATCATATTTTTCAACAATCTCTAAAACCTCTTAGTTTTCCATTTTCACCACCCCCTATTCATCTGACTCATATATAATGAAGAACTCTCTAAGAAGTTGCATTGAAAGATGTCCAAAATCAACAACCCAACTAGCTGCACTTGTTTAACTCAAACAACTTTCATAATAAATATAAGCCATGACAAGCTCCTTACCTTTTTCCATGGCATTAGCCTCTTTAACTTGTTTTCCTTTCTCATTTGGTGAGTCTGCCTTTTTTTTACTTAAGAACTTCCTACATTCTTTCTTGAAATGTCCAAGGCTACTGCAATGAAAGCATTTCAACCCCTTCCAAGATTTAGACTTCTTTCCCTCTATGCCATTCTTTGGGTCTCTACTTGTTGACCTTCCCCTTATTTGTTCAAAAAACAAAGCTTTATATGAAGACCCTAAGGACTTTCTCCTAACCTTTTTATTCAATAATTTATTTGTGACTTGGCTCATAGATAGCACTTCATTTGGTGCATAGTTGTTAAGTGACACCACAAGAGTCTCCTAACTCTCTGGTAAGGAACTAAGAAACAACAAGGTTTGTAACTCATCATCGAAGCTCATCTTCATATATGCTAGTTGGTTCACAATACTTTTGCATCTCATTTAAATGTTCTGCCACCAAATGACTTTCCTTAAACTTCAAATTCACAAGTTTCCTAATTAAAAAGACCTTGTTTCTCGTGGTCTTTCTTTCATACAATTCATGAAGATTGTCCTAAAGAACTCTTACATCAACTTCATTGGACACATAGTAGAATAAAACATCATCTAACCATTGTATAATGCAAGTTATAGCTTCCTGGATCTCTTTTTTCTAATCATCATTTGATGTATTCTCCCACTTAACTCCCAAAATAGGTACAAAAAGATCTTTTAGAGTATAAAAGATCTTCCATCTTGGCTTTTCATGTCATCTAATTGCTCTCATTCAAACTAATTATCCTTGTGATGTGATTCTCTATCTTGTCCAACAAAAAGATAGTATTTAATCTCGCTCTGATGCACTTGTTGGGAAAACTACACCAGTGTCTCTTTTGTAGCTAGCCAACAAACACAATAACGAACATAATTTTACAAAAACAAAGTGATCTAAGTGTGTTCTTTACCCTTCCCAAGTATAGGATATGCAAGTTAACATACCCACAGACTAAGTTTATCAATGAGGCAATTCATCAAACACATGTATGATTACATCCATGGGTCTATGTAGACCAATTTTACTATCAACAATGAGGATATGTTGTACTTTGCAAGGATTACACAATCAAGGGTCAATACCCTCTTTACATACAATGGAGATATCTCACCCAATGGTGGAAAAATAAAGAATAGATAGGGAAAGGGTTACTAAACAAATCACCATAATTTATCTTCTCTATGTTAAGAGAAACAACTTGAACTTATAAAGTGCCCTCCTTTCCTTCCTCTTCCTCCCAAAAACCCACTTTTTGCTCTCTGAAGTCTCTGGTAGTGTTTTTGGCTCTACTCCTCCATTCTCAAAAGAAAGTTCTCTTCTTTTAAGAAAGCTTATTACCAAAGAGTCTCTCCACTTACTCTATCCTCTTAAACCTAAAGTGGGTTAAGTGATGGGCCGCCACACGAGGAGGGAGGCCCATCAATGGGCTTCAAATACCCTATTCACATGCAATGGAGATATCTCACCTAAGGGTGAAAAAACAAAGAATAGATGGGAAAGGGTTACTAACACAAATCACCTTGATTTATCTTCTCTATGCAAAGAGAAACAACTTGAACTTGAAAAGTGTTATTCTTTCCTTCTCCTTCTTTCTCCTAAAAACCCACTTTCTTGCTTTCCAAAGCCTCTCCCCATGTCATTGGCTCCACTCCTAATTTCTCAAAAGAAAATTCTCTTCTTTTAAGAAGGCTTAACTCATTACCAAAAAGTATTTTCACTTACTATATCCTTTTAAACCAAAAGTGGGTTACGTGATGGGCCACTACATAAGGAGGGAAGCCCATCAATGGGCTCCAAATAAGTTGGCAACCCAACAGTTAGGTCCCACACCTCCCACAGTGGGTGAGATGACCAACCATAGAGAGATTTACCTACACAACAATAAGTTGCCTTGTTCCATTCCTCGGCAATTACAAAATTTTAAAAAATTAGTTCTAATGAACCTGATTGATAATAATCTCCAAAAATCAATTGATAGAGAGCTTGGAAACTTATGTAGATTGGGCTTGCTCTCACTTTGGGAAAATAAACTTTCAAATGTCATCCCATCCAGTCTAGGAAACATGGAAGAGCTTCAAAAGTTGTACTTGTAGAAGAATTAAGTTTATGGACTAATTCCTCCAAAATTGGGAAAAATTTACAAATTAGTTGTAATTAATTTTTACACAAACAAACTTCGTGGTTCCATTCCTCTGCAATTAAGAAATCTAAAAAAATTGATTCAGATGAACCTGACTTATTATAATCTCAATGGATCAATTCCTAGATAGCTTGGAAACTTACATAGTATGGGCTTGCTATCACTTTGGGGAAATAAATTTTCAGGTGCTAGCCCATCCGGTCTAGAGAAATGGAAGAACTATAATATTTGTACTTGTTCTAGAACCAACTTTCTAGACCAATCCCTCTATAGTTAGAATATTTGAAAAAATTATCCACAATGTTCATGTACCAAAACAATATCAATGGTTCGATTCTACCACCTTCGACTAATTAGAAAGTCTTGTTGATATTTGTCTTTTCATAAACTATTTACAATGTAGCTTACAAGCAAAAATGCCAAGTCTTCTACATTTACTAGCGTTCACAGTTTCTTACAATAACTTATTAGGTTCTTTACCCAATTAAATTTGTGAGGGCAGTAAGCTTGCCAAACTATTTGTAAGCTACAACCAATTGTCATGTATTCCAAAACGCTTGACAAACTACACAACTTTGCTTTAGATTGTGATAGAAGGAAACAAATTTATAAGAAATATCTCAGAAGACTTGGGTGTTTATCTGAAGATTGATTTGAGTGATAATAATTTGCATGGTGAGCTCTCAGCAGGTTGGGGAGAGTCATTCATACCTAATGCAACTGTGAATGTCCAAGATTAGAATCACAAGCAACATTCCACACAAGTACTCAATGTTGACCAAGTTGGAATTGATTGACCTTTCTTTTAACGATCTAAGAGGGCAAGTATAAAAGGAGTTGGGGGGCATGACTTTGCTGGGCAATTTAAATTTGAATGGAAACAAAGGCAGTGGTGTCATACCTCCAAAACTTGGAATGTTATCAAATTTGGCATTTCTTGATCTAGCATCAAATGAATTAAGTGGGCAAATTCTGGTTCGATTAGAGGGGTTCTCCAACCTTATATCTTTGGATTTTAGCAGAAATTCTCTGGTTGGGATAATCCCATATCAGATTGGCAATCTAGTTTACCTCTAGATTCTCATGAATTTAAGCAGCAACAATCTCACAAGGGAGATTCCTATCTAGAAAGTTGGACAAATTGGAGTGTCTAAATCTCTCCTACAATATTCTCTTTAGCTCTATCCCCACTTCTTTTGAATATCTTGACAATCTCTCGATGACCTATTTGTCACACAACACTCTAGAAGGCCCTCTTCCACGTGGTAAAGCCATAGGCTATGCCTCCATTATGGGTAACAAAGGACTCTGAGGTAAACTTCAAGGCCTCCCATTGTGCAACTCCTCCCCAACCAGAAACAACAGAAGTGGAATTTGTCATAAACTATTAATTTGGATTGTTGTTCCTATTTTTGTTGTGCTTTTTCCTATCATTGTATTATTATGGGTAGTTCACTTAAGGGTTTTTTGCTAGCAAGAAAAGAAATCAGACACAAATCCCCCATGTGATTGATTATGGATTCGAGGAAGCAGAGGATTCAAAAAGAGTACAAAGCAGAACTTTCCTCATGGGAGATGGTAGTAGTGAAGAAGATACACATAAATGGAGATGGTGACTTGATCCCTGACTAATGTTTATTTCAGTGTGCATGAATATAACTGTAACGACCGTGAAGTTTTTGTATAATTTTCTGCCTCTAATAAAGCTACTTTATAAGTTTTTAATAATTTTGAATTATTTAGAAGAAGATATTTAGTAGATTTTTATATAGATGTGTTAAACCTTTGAGAGATGAGTGTAACGATTCAAAGAATATGCTAAATGAAGGTCATAAGCGAAAGTTATGACCTCGGTAAGTGTGCTACATGGGGTAGAGCATGCCACATGGGGCAGCAGTCACATAAAAAGTACAAGATGACTTACCAATGTATGGTCTATTTCAAAGGGCTCATTGGCACGAGTCTATCAGTATCAAGAATGCGTGATTCCGACTTTAGGGGTAGGAATTTATCGCATTTTGAAGTTCAAAAATGAAATTAAAAGGATGACATGTCAAATAGGACTAATAGTGTGTCGGATAGGACTGACAATGTATCAGATAGGACTAGTGATGTGTTGAATAAGATTGGTGACATATCAGATAGGATTGGTGATGTATCAAATAGGACCAACACATGCCAATCCTATCTGCCACATGTTGACCTCGTGTCTTTCCATTTTTTCTATAAATAGCATCTAGTTTTCCGGTTCTTGATACTCTCACACGTTGAGAACCTTCTTTTCTTCATTTCTCACTCATTCTATGTCCGATTCGAGTAGTTTAAGAGGCGTTCTTACCTAAATCGAGCATGTCAAACGTCATGGCAAGGCTAATTTTCTGGTTAGAAACCTCTAAAGCCCCAAAAGTGGACATCCAAGTGCATGGTGTCTGGCACATTGTCCTTGAACTCACGCAAGGAGTGAGGTAGGGGTTTTTATTCTTTCTTAAGGCATGATTATAAACTTTGGTTGTGTTTTTAACTTAATAATTATATGACACTTGCATGTTATGCGTTAGAGTTACTTTCAAGTTATAATTTATAATTTTTGCACATATATTCAATTTGTCAAATGATCAATTGTAGAAATAGGATATGAATTATATACCCTATATTTATAATTCTATTATGTATATTCAATTAGTCAAATAATTATCTATTGGAAGTGGATATGTTTATTATACTGCATGTTTTATGATTGTCTTGCATATATATAATTCTGTTGGTGGTAGATATGTTATACTACATGCTTTTCGATTGTCTCGTATATAATAGTTTTATCAAATGCTTATCCATAGAATTTGGCATGAATTATACACATTGAAGCATGTGAGATAGAGACAATCTAGCTTCGCCATTGTTTTCATTGCAAATGTATAGTGCATGTTTGAAATATGGTTTTAGAGGACTCGTCCTTTTCGAAAGAAGGATTCTTGAGATTATTTTTGAAAATACATATAAGCATGGTAATCAAGTCGCTAAAGCGGAACAAAGAAGGGGTAACTATCTTGTTGGAACGAGCAACTAACCTGCCTTTGTAGTCATTGATAGTGATGCTCCCATGGCTTGTAGAGGTGAGGCTAAGGATAAACAATGGGATTGAATGTTTTAATAGAAAATTGCCCTTTATGAGTCTGAGAACTTCAAAATATTTTGTTTATGAGTCTAGGACTCAACATTATGAGCCAGGGACTCAAGAATGTTATGGTTGTCTAGAGCTATTGCTGCACCCTGATAGAGCTCCGTTGATTAGATGAGGGCACGGTTATAATCTGGTTTGGAATCAGAAATATGGTACACACATTAGTCGTGTGAGCCCCTAACGAAGGGCAAGACCCCTGATTATCCCCTAATGAATGCCACCTATCAAGGCTATGCGTGCTAGGGTAGAGAGTATTATACAAAGAATCTCTACTCTCATGATCTCGGCACCTTATGAGCACGAGTGGCTCTTTTTTCCACAAACACAAAGTGTTTTGTGATGATCATAGGAGGCATAAGAGATTGCTGCTTTGTACCCGCAGCAAAGTCCCTAGGATGGAGTAGGTATCTAGAACACTTGTAGCGAGTTGTGAGAGCTTGCAAACCCTATGAACATTTTCAATACATAGGAAGAAACTCTAGAGGTAGTTTTGGGTGAGAGGCACACTCTGTTTTTATGAAAAATAATTTATACATTATGTGTTGTGAAACTGTCATGTGTTTACTTTATGCCTGATAGTATAAACTCTCAGATTGAGTATTTTCAAATACTCACTACCCCCCCCCCCTAAACCTTACAGGACTTGATGAAGCTTAGTGTGCAAGTAGAAGGGCCTACTTGGGAGTTGTCAAGGTGATTTTAAGGATTTTGAGCAGCACATAAAAATCAAAAGTAAGAATACTCATTATTATTTTTCTCTTGTGTTGGGAAATGACTATCCCTCATGGCGAGTGGCTCCAGTCGCATGCCCGAGTAAACTCTAATATATTAATAGAAAGAAATTTTTATATGCTTCCAAAATCCCGGGGCACAACAACAACCACTAGCGCAAGCCCCATTAACATGAACAATCCACACAATGATGCGCAAGTAATAGAAAAATAGAAGTAGAAGAGACAACGAGATTTACCCCGTGGTTCGGCAATGCCTACCTCCACGAGCAATAACAACAAATCCATTAAGAAAAGAAAACTTGGTTACAAATAGTCTCTCTCTTCCCCTTAAGAAAACTCTTTGATATTCTCACAAAGAAGAAGACACAAATTCTCCTACATGTAATCCCTTCTCTAATCTCTCAGCCTAGAGCCTCTCTTTCAACAAAAGAAAAAAACTTCTCCCAAAAACCTGGCCACATGCTAGGCATTTATATATGGGTGAAGTCATTTCATATATCAGAGTCTGTAGTGGATTGTGATATTCTTTCCACATCAAGTATGAATCCCCACCCAAATTGAAAATATGTGACACGTTTTGGGGGTAGGGGGGACAGTTTTGAAAATCTCCACCTTCACTTGAATTCTAAAAATTACTTAGAAGAAGAACTTGTACTTGCCTCCACCTAGATACACGTACACTCATGTGCTCCATCTTAAATGTAACTTCCTTCCCCAATTCATCAGAGTCTCGTCATGAAAATGTTGTGTCTGCTATCACCGGTCCTCAAGCTAGAAAACCCACTAAGGTTGAAAAGAACCCCAGCTTCTTACTGAGTACGACCTTAATGAACATATATGCGACATTCTCCTTTGTATAATTTTTTGCAAATTTGATGATTCCCTCCTCCACCAGTGATCTTATATAGTGGTACCAAATGTCATTGTGTTTAGTTTGGGCTTGAAATGCAACATTCTTCATCAAATGTGTAACACTGATGGTCACTATATAATGGACTCATCCAATTCCTTGCCCACTCCTTCAAGAAATTCTAAAGCCAGACTAACTCCTTGCTAGCCTTTGTAGCTACAACATATTTGGCCTTTGTAGTTGACAGAACAACAATCTTTTGCAACTTTGACCTCTATGAGACATCTGCACTACCCAATGTGAAAACATAGGCAATAGTACTCCGTCTCCCATCTAGATCATCTACATAACCATGTAACTCTACCTTAGTTCCACTATAAACCAATGACAAATCCTTAGTACCCTGCAAGTACCTAAGAATCTATTTTACAACTTTCAATTTTAATGTCCCAGATTACTCATGAATCTAGCCACAACTCCCACTGCATGAAAAATATCTAGCCTAGTACTTACCATGACATATATAAAACTCCCCACCGCTGATGCATATAATACCTTGGCTATTTCTAGTTGCTCCCCCTCGGACTCGGGACAATCCCTCTTGCTCATCATTCAATATGTCAAACGTGTGTTGACTCGCTTAGTTGTGTGCATGTTGAGCTTCTTTAGCACCATATCCACATAATCTACTTGAGAAAGTCTTAAAATATGTGCTTGCCTATCTTTATTGATCTTCACCCCAAGGATCTAAATCTTTCATAAAAAACTATTTAGATAAAGCCTTCTTGAAATTCTGGATTTTCAACATGTCTGGCCTTTCAATTAACATATCATCCACATACAATAGTAGAGTAATATAATAATATCTTAGTTACTTAATGTAACAACAATGGTTAGCCTTGCAATGTACATAATCAATCTTCAACATAAAATTGTCAAACCTCTTGTACCATTTGTCTAGGTGCTTGTTTGAGACTATACAAACTATTCCTGAGCTTTCAAACCAGCCCCTCTATACTTGGGACTACAAAGCCCTCTAGCTTCCTCATATAGATATCCTCCTCAACATCCCTATGATGAAAAGCAGTCTTGATATTTAACTATTCTCAATGCATGTCCTCAATATCCACAATGTTTAACACAATTTGTATTGTGTTTATCTTCACTATTAGAGCAAATATCTCTATAAAATAAACATCATACTTATGTTAAAACTCCTTCACCACCAGTCTAGCCTTGAACCTCATGGAGCCATCCAATTCTTCCTTTTAAGTCAAAAAAATCCATTTAATTTGTAAGGCTTCCTACCCATTTGACTAGTTACAAGTTCCTATATTTGGTTGAGAGAGAGAAACCCTATCTCCTTGGTCATAGCTTGTAGCCACCTATCTCTTTCTTCCACATGTGTCGCCTCCTGAAAACTATAAAGTTTACCACTATTAGTTAATAAAACATAATGCATGGAATTAGAGTACTTGGTTGGTGTTGTAATTGTATTTTTAGCACACTGAAGTGCAAGTGGGGGAGTGCACACTTTGGCTTGGAGCTACTCACCATCACTTAGATTCAACTTGATATTGCTCCCTTCATTATCCTCCATCTCAACATAATTAGGTATTGCAGGCACCACTTGACTATTCTAATCCTTTTAGTATTGATCTTCTCTAAAGATCACATATCACATCTCTGCTTCTCACTACCTTTTGATTTTTATGATCCCAAACTAGTTTCCGAACTCATCCTATCCATAACCAATGAAGGTGCACTTATTGGATTTTGCAACAAGTTTGAACATCTCCTCTGAATTAATGAGGACATAAGAGGTATAACCAAAGACTCTAAGATGGGAATGACACATGTTTACCTGTCCAAACCTCCTCTGAGATATTAAGCTCCAATAGCATTGAGGGACTTCTATTAATAAGGTAGATTGTCATTTGCACCACCTCTGCCCAAAACTAATTAGGAAAACTTTCATGTAGCCTCATGCCCCAAGTCCTCTCTGTAATGGTTTGATTCATATCCTCTTTCCACCTCATTCTGTTGAGGTGTCTTTGGAATAATGTTTTTACTTCTAATTTCATGTGCAACACAAAACCTGTCAAACTCAGTGCAACAATATTCACCACTGTTATCTGTCTTGAGACACTTCAACTTTGAACCTATCTCATTCTCCACTAAGGTCTTCCATTTCTGAAAAACATCAAACACATCAGATTTATGCTTCAAGAATAAACTTATATAATTTACAAGTAGTATCATCAATGAAGGTCATAAAGTAAGAAGCACAACTTATGGAATTCACCTTTGTGGCTCTCACACATCTATATAAAGCAACTCCAACCTTGAGGCTTTGCCCTTGTGCTCCCTTGGAGAAACTTACCTTCTTTTACTTCCCCATAACAAAATGCTCACAAAAGTCTATGTCAACATATTTCAACCCCTCAAGTCTTCTTTGGTTAACATATTTCCATGCCCTTCTCACTCATATGGCCTAGCAGGTAATGCCACAACTTGGCATCAGCCACCGACAACATCTTTGTGCATGTCTTCCCCATCACATAGAGTGTCCAATTCCTTTTCCCCCTAGCTACCAACAATGCTCCTTTGGTAATTTTTAAGGAATCATGATAAAAAGTGGTTACATAACCTGCATCTACCAATTGACTCACAAATATAAGGTTCCACGTCAAACATAGTATGTGTCATACTACATGTAAGTTCAATACACATCCATTTGTTAATCTCAAGTTCAAATCTCATTTTCCAATAATCACACAAGGCTCATCATCTCACAAATAAACCTTACCAAAATCACCTTCAATGTAATTATTTAAATTGCTAGAAAATAGAGCAAAGTGAAAGGAAGCGCATAAATCAATGATCCAAAGTATCTTCCTTTGAGTCACAAGTCAAAACAAGTACATCGTCTAAATTTGAATGGTATGCTACAATAATCCTGCACTCTCGTCAAAATTATTTGATTGCTTAAAGGTCTTACACTCCATCTTAAAGTGTCATTTTTGTCTACACTTCCAATATTTCTTGTTATTTGGACCCTTGAACTTGCCTCACCCTCTTGACTTTGAACTTCCCCTATTGTTGTCACCCCTATCAAATCTTTGTACCTTATTCACCACCTTTAGCTCTTGGTCAACTCTCATACTCTCCTCATTGAGAAAAGTACTCACCACATCATTTATAACACCCTGACCCAGAAATGGACCCAAACCGGGAGTGTTTAGAAACAAAATCTGAGTACATTAAATTTTCATAAAAATTAAAACATACAACTAACTAGGAGCGGCAGACTCTGTGTGCAAGAGCTGTAACGTTCCTCTACGCACTACGGAGCTTTAGCGCTCCATAGTGCGCAGGTTAGAACAAACCTAATTTTATAACTAATTTAGATTGGGCCAATGTTGCCTTGCCATCAGTTGCCTACGTATGTATTGGATAACATTTATAATGTTATTCCAATACAATCGGATCTAAACATACTTCTGCCTATCAACTATTACATGCATCAGGCATTACAAAATTATATACGTTAAAATATGTATATCCTTATATCCGAATAAATCATTTAGAGTTTATATGGAAATCTCCTAAATCATCAGAGTCGAACAAAAGCCAATGAATTAGCAGAATCACACATCTCACAGAGGTGAGTAGGACACTAGCAGAATCATACATGTCACTCTTTCATAGAGTGAAGCAGAACACACAACATAATAGATTGTGTCATATCAGATCCCATTAGGTTATAATATATCGTAATAGATCATATCAGTGCATATCAGACTAAATAGAGCACTTTAGAGCAAGTCAGATCAACTTAGATCAAAGCAGATCAAATGCATCAAATCAGAGTATAGCATATATCTTAAGTAACACATACATTCATATAATCATGTATCTTAATTAATATAATAATATTACTTATTACAACATGCATGCATATAAATCAAATTAAATTTAAAAATCAGAAATGCTTACTCTATTGTGGTTCTAGGATTAGCGACGTTCAGAGTTGCTCGTTTCCTCAAGGTGTCCTTCCCTTTCATGTTTAGAGATGGCAGACGAAATCTTCTCTCACTTTGGAACATTTCTTAGGAGGCAAACATCACCTCCTTTTCATCCAAGGCATCTCTCTCTGCGGTCCGAAGCTCATAGACATAACTTCCCCTTTATCCCTTGATGTTTCACACTATGCACGGCTATAGGCGGCAGACATAATCTCTCCTACCCGAAGACACTTTTCTTTCTAAGCACCCGTAGGCGACGGACAAACTTTTCCCTTACTTGGAGACTCTTTCCTTTTTCGTGCTCATAGGCTACGGATAGACCTCCCCTTTAAGCTGGGGATGTACTATGTGGACCTTCGGTGGAGGACAAAGCCTCTCCTACTCTGGGCCACTTCCCTAGTTGAGGCCCAACGATAGAGGATGAAGCCCCTCTTCCTCTCGGCCATTTCTCTCTCGAGGGCAATGGGCAGAGTCTCCTCTTACCCCGGGATGTTCTACCCTTATAAAGTCTCCAACTCAAGGAATGAATGCTTACATTATGTAGAATACTCTCGAATTAGCTAAGAACGCCTTTTGAATAGATGAAAACAGACTCAGAATGAACCAGAAAACTCTCATAGAAGTTTGGACATAAACTGGAATTTATAGGAGAGGGCATGCGAGCGTATGACAAAAAATGCGAGCACAAACATGTGCCACATGTCATGTGCACATTTGTCTGTGCATGAGGACGGTGCGCACGTGATGCACACATCAGCACTATGCACAAAGTGCGCGCCCACCACACGTCCACAGTGCGTCATGCGGTTGATCGCACAAGCCCTGCATCATGCAGACTGTTGTGATCGTGTGGCCCCACCTCCCACGGCGTGGCTCTCACGCCACATTTTCCTTTGACAGCGCGGCTTGGCTTGGCTAGGCTCGTGCCGTTGAAGTCATCTATTCAATCTTTTTCTGAATATTTTATTATTATTTCACTCAAATACAATTTCAACCTCAAAACGCGATAACTTTTTATCCCAAAGTCAGGATCACGCATTTTCGGTACCAATGGATTCATATTAACAAGCCCTTCAAAACTAGACCTACATGGGTAGGTTATTGTGCACTTTTTACATGGGTCGTGCCCATGTGGCACGTTTCTTGAGGTCGTAACTTTTGATCCCGACCTCCATTCCGCGTCCTTGATTTGTTACACTTGTTATTGCAAGTTCTACTCATATACTAGGATTCCATCCCTTGAAACCCTTTAAAATTTAACTAAATTTTATATAATTGCCTCTAACCCTCAGTTTAGGCATAATCGAAACAAGGGGTGTTACATCATTGAACTTTGAAACCAATGCCCCATTTGAACTATTGATTGCCTATACCATCCCTTCCCAACTTTCTAGTAGTGTGTTAAGAAGCAACATTATTAGTATCTCTTCGTCAAACTTCAACCCAACAAATAACACTTGTTCAAATAACTTGTTGAATTCCCCAAGGTACTCAGTAAAACATCCTTCTTCGTACATCTTGTTGAACAATTAGCGCAAAAGAAAAACCTGGTTGGTGGCCAAAGGCTTCTCATACATCTTTGACAATTTTACCATTAACGATATCATCGTCTTTGCCTGAGATATTAAATATGATGAAAAGATGTAGTGTCAACTAGACCACACCACACACTTTTATGTCCTCCAATTCTCATTTGTTATATCTGCAGGCTTCTTCCCCGACAATGGTCTCTATAAATCCTTTTGTTGTAGATAATCCTCAATTTGGATTTTTCATATATCAAAATTTATGTCATTCAACTTCTCTATCTTCAATTTATAACTATCTCCGTCACTGCTCCCAGTTAATTGAATACCTTAATTAAGCAAACAAACTAAAATCCTCTTGGATTCCCATGTACAACACCACTTGTTGGGGGTTTTAGGGGTCTTACCAAATTTGATCCTTAACTAACGTTTATTCTAGTGTAGATGAACACAACCACTAGCACAAACCCCATTAACATAAACAATCTACACAATGATACACAAGTAATAAAAAAATAGAAGTAGAAGAAACAACATGATTTACCTCGTGGTTCGGTAATGCCTCCCTTTCACGAGCAACAACATTAAATCCACTAAGGGGCTTTTTGCATGTTTGATTTTTTAGAAACAGAAGTTGCATTTTTTAGAATTAATTCCAAAAATTTAACGCCAGATGTGAATTACGGTTTGTAATGAAAATTTTTAGAATAAATTTGGATGTCATGTCAAATCTAATTTTAAAATTTTAAACTAATATAAATCTATCTTCCAAACTTATATATACATGTTCTTTGTATTATTACACTCCTAAATTCAAGTTCTATTAAAAAAAATTCCATAAAAGTAAGTATTTTAAACTCTTAAAATAAGTCCTACTTATATAATATATTTTTTGATGTTCAAATCGATATAAGAGGTAACTGTTAAAAAATAATAAAAATTACAATTTTTAAAATTAGGCTTAGGAGCCAAAATTCATTTTCAGACAAATTTTTTTATCCTGCCCGTCTGCAACACATATACATAATTTTGATAATTTAAACCAAAATTAAAACAGAATCAATAAAATTTTACATAAATTTAAGTACACAGACCGTCTTAAAGATAAATATAAGAAAACTTGATTAGTCTCTCTTTCTTCTTAAATTTTTTTTAATATTCTCATAAAGAAAAGCAAAATCCTCCCATATGTAACTCCTTTTCCCAGCGCCTTTTTTTTCAGCAAAAAAACACATTGTAAACCTGGGGGGAGACAAGTTCTGACAATATGAGAGCTCTGAGAGATTCGCAATCAAAATATAGTGAAGCTGTATGGCTCCCGTCGATTAGGCATGTTCTTGACGTGCAAATACATGGAGAGGGGAAGATTGGCCAACATGCTGATGATCCATGACGATGCAGCAGAGTTCAACTGGCCCACGAGGCTGAATGTGGTGAAGGGTGTAGCCCACGCCTTGGCGTACATGCAACACGATCCCTTCGTCCATCGAGACCTCTCCAGCAACGATGTGCTGCTGAATTTCGAGTTACGTGGTGGGGGTCTTAGATTTTGGCACGGCTAGGCTGCTCAAGCCTGACTCCTCTAACTGGACCAGTCGTGCCAGCACGTATGGCCACATTGCCCCAAGTAAACTTAAAACCTTTAAATTAATATTTTCTTTATTTTATATTAATAACTTTATTTAACAAAAAATTTATTTTATATTAATAATTTCATTTAGTTAGATTTAAGGTGTTAGGTACTTAAAAAATAGTATTATAAATTTATTTTTTTCCCTGAAGTATAAATTTTACTATTTAATAAAAATATTTATTTTTTTAAATATAACTATTAATTTAAGACGGAGGAAATATATACTGACAATTATAAATTTATTATATTATGTAGAACTTGCTTACACCATGAGAGGGAATGAGAAGTGCGATGTTAGCTTCGGCATTGCGGCATTGTTGCATTTGAAGTCTTAATGGGAAGGCCCTGAAGACCTACTCAACTCTTTGTTCACTACTCCAACTCAACGTGCGGATGTTTGCAAGATGTGCTAGACCAGCGGCTTGCATCACCGTTAGACTTTGTGGCCTGCGACATTGCTTTCGTGGTGATCACGGCAATCAAGTGTTTTAAGTATCAGTCCTGAACTTTGACTAGACATGGCACTTTTGGCTCGTGAGCTGTTACCGAAGTCATTTCATATAATAAGTTGATTTGCCTGAACTATACACCAAGAGATATCTGATAAGAGTCCTATTTGAGTATGTTTCCTAGTATCCTTTGTATTGCTAGTATGTGTGGCATATTGTGTGACTTGAATCTAGGTAGTGATGATAAATATGGTGTTTGTGTGCAATAAAATTTTATGAAAGTGAGCTACATATCTCATGCGTATGGGAAATAGTTGTGTGTAGTTGTTATGTAACCCCCAGAAATTAAATGGAATTTTGTATCATAAGCTTTGACATTCTGGTGTGGAATTTTGTGTCTTTAATAAGCACCTTCTTTGTTGATCAATTTTGGCAATATTTCTTCATGACTCTTGACAGTAAATGTTCTTTCCACTTCAGTTCATAGTTCACACTATTTTTAACATTTAATGGCCGATTTATAGGTATCTACTTTTGAACTACATTTATTTGTTGCTCACCAAGCACATAACAATTTTATTGTTTGTTTGAACTTAATTGTCTAGTTTTCTAGTTTGGCTAAAAAACCCATATATGTCTAAAAACACAAAACGAGAGATAGAAGGGCTACACTTGTGGGTTCTTCATTTATGTAAGATACCCAAGTTTTCCAAATGCTTGAGCCGTTAGCATTAAAATTTTTATTATTTTTTATACTCTAATACCCTCTTTTACATATTTTTTATTTTTTCACATGCAAGCATCCATTAAATATTACATATATATAGAATATAATTAGGGTATAAATACATAAACCCAAGACAAATGATGAAGACCATAAGAGCCTAAGAGTTAAGGAGGTTAGCTTGAAGAAACATGAAGGTTGGATTGGAATTAATCATATAAATCAGCTAGCATTAAAACTATATAGAGCAATGGGATCTTAAGAAGAAAATGCACTCTTTTCTATTGAGTGATTGATCGGCTGCTACAAGTGATCGATCGATTGATGGATTGGGTTATTAGAGTATTTGATCGGCACATTGCACAACCCTATGTAAAATCATGCTGAAAGCTAAAGCGATCTATTGGCCTTTACAGTGATTGGTTGCTACATAAGGGGACGACTTTCAACTTTGTTTTGGATAAGAATTTAATTTTATATTAACTTTTTAAAGTCATGTTGTTTTCTAGGAGTCTTTATTCCATGTTACCTTATTTATTTAGGGATTTTATAATTTATTTTTCTTACTTTTATTGGTTAGTCCTAAAGCAGTTAGATATTAAATTTCTTTTATTTACAATTAGGATTTGTATAAAAACCTCACTCTTTCATAGAAGTCATAATTTTTAATTTTTTAAGATATTGAAGAAGAAGAGAGTAATTCTTTCTCCATTGTTTTCTCTTTATTTTTTGTGAATTTTTCATTGAAAGTCATAAGAAAATTTTTCATTGAAATTACCAAAAGAGGAAAGTTGTGTGTAATTCATCCCATCAATCCCAGCCATGCATTAAGGAATCAAGTAATTTTTCTTTTGACAACATCAATTTCTTTGAGCTTTGTTCTCTTTGAAGTAAATTCGCATTGGCGATACAAGAATAATTAAGTTAGGAACTACCAAGGTTCATATAAAACAAAAGTTATTTGGGGTGAAGAAAAACATATTTTAAAGTTATGTTAATAGCTTATGGATGGAACAATATCCTAAATTCGACACATTAGTGTTATGACCTTAATTAACTTTCCTATAATAGTTTTCTTTCATAAATTAAATAGGATTTGGTGTTCTTCTTTAACATAAGACTACAATACTTATTTTAGTAAAATTATCCTTTAATTTTCCTATAAATTGTAGTGCATAACCATATTATACATTAGTGAATTAATTTCTAAAATTATTTTAGGTAATTTTTTTCTTCATTTTATTCTTATATCCTCTTCTTCCCAATTTTCCCTTTGTAGACCCCCTCAAAAGGGCCACAATAGAAGAGGCCGGAGACGATGGCTGACCCTTTCTCCTCCGGTTTGGACCCGTCAGTGCTCTGAAACGTCCCAATCTCGAATTCTTGTCCCGCGTGACTTCACTCACATCTTAGATAGGAATAAAAGAGGCGGCAGGTCACGTTAAGCACTCGTTAGTGTCCCTCAGCCGGCAAGTTTATTCGTTCCATCAACAAATTGATCACTGCTTCAAACTTCTTAATTGCCACTTGGAATTTCTAACTACTGCTATGACCAAGTCTTGCTGGATCTATATAAGTTTGGCAAAGATCAACAGTCTATTGACATGTCAGAAAACGTGCCGAAGAACCTCTTTTCTTCCCAAAAATTATAAAAGAAATCATAAAAAAATCAAAATATTACAGGTTACATGTTGTAACAGGCAATATTGTCTTGACTCTTCAATTTCAGTCTGATGCGAAAATGTTACTGGCTCCAATTATAAAACTGTGAATCATGCTGCACTAAAGGTTTTCATACGGGCTGAAAACCCATGGGCATCTGTAAAGCTATTTTTGCAAGGCCCAACAACATTATCCGCCAATAGCATTGCGTGTAAACGGCAAAGGCTTCTAACGGTGGATAAAGAAAGACACACATAGGTCCTAGGGAGCATTTTTCATGTTCTTTTTTGAATGTGGGTCATAAGGAATGCGTGAGAAGCGTTCAATGATCAACGACATATATACTAACATAATTTAACTTAAATAATACTTATGTTAATATATATTAGCGTGTATACTGTTAATCTTAAAATTAAATATTTTTTAAGCGTCTCTTATGTTTAACTCACTGTCAGGGTAGAACATAGAAAAACATTTTTTCCGTCCTGAACTATTTTTGACAAATCTGAATGAAACTCCTTGCGATCATAATCATAGGCATGTTTCAACTGTCCTTGGCTATCTCTTAAATGGAAAAGACACATTTTCGTTCCCTCAATAATTTAAATAATTATTTTTTTTACTAATAATTTAAGCAATTGTGATTTTACTTCCGAGAAGTAAAATAGCTAGTTCTTGGAGTAACCAGTAAGCCTGCGTGCATTTACTCGCAGGAGCAAAGAGGCACTGACAAATCATCTTTAAACTTTTAGATAAACTACTATATCAAAATTAAGTATAAGTATTAGGGGAAATGAAAGAGGAGGAGGAAGACTATGTTAAAAGAAACTTTGGGGTTATGTTTAGAAGAAAAGAGATGAAAAGAAAAGAAGCAATTTATTAGTGATGGCATGACAATTGGGGTTCTATTTAAGTAAAAATGAGATTATAGATATAAAAAATAAATAAAATTATTTTAAAAAATATATTTTTATATTAAAAAGTTAGTATGAAGTGAGACTCACACGGACTAGCACGTTACAAGCCTTCCGATAAAATTATTATCTTGTATGTTCTATCTTGTATGTTCTGTCTTAAGGCGGATTAATTTACATTAATAGCTTAGTAAAAATAAGGGTATAAATAGACACTGACAAATCATCTTTAAACTTTTAGATAAACTACTATATCAAAATTAAGTATGAGTATTAGATGAAATGAAAGAGGCGGAGGAAGATTATGTTAAAATAGACAATTGGGTTTTTGTTTAGTAAAAATGAGAATATGAACATGATAAATAGATAAAATTATTTTAAAAATATATTTTTAAATAAAAAAAGGTTAATATGAGCTCGGGCTCATACAGACAAACACGTTACAAGCCTTCCAATAAAATTATTATCATGTATGTTATGTTTAAAGGTGGATTAATTTAGATTAAGCTTAGTAAAATTAAATAGGATATAAATAGACAAATATTATTACTTATGTTTCTTTGAACCATATTCTGTGAATAATCACGACGGCCAATTACTTAATAATATGACCTAAAATAAAAAGATTGCATAGAAGTTTCAGCGTATGAATTTTTTTAAAAAAGCTTCATCATGTGATTAAGAAGGTACATAGCCCGTAAGCTGGCCCGGTACATTACATTACATCAGCGTGTCCCGGCTCGCCGGCTACATACGATGCGACCTGACGCGCACGTTAACGTGGCGCACGGTAGATGGATTCGTATCCGAAACGAATCGAATCGACGTGATGGATACCGGGGCCCATCCCTGACTTTAGTGCAATCTGGGCGACAAGTTGCTGCTAAAGAAAAGCGCAGTGCGCACCCTATGCCCCGCGCGATTCGCGCGCGCTACTACTCAAAACAGAGGCTGGCGTCAGAGATTGATAGGTCGGGCCAGAACAGCCATCACTGTCTTGTCTTTGTCTCTGTACTTACTCAGATTTGTGCCGGCTGGCCCCGGCCTGGTTCTTCGTCTTGTTAGCTTAGTTGGGTTTATTTTTTTAACAAGTGCAAACTTCTTGCACATTTTTTTTTTAAAAATAAAGAAACAAAATAGATAAGCCATGTAATGCAGTACATGGTGAGATACGTTTAAAAAAAATGCTATTTCTCTTTTCCAGATCATGTTTTGAAATTTTTGCGTATATCTATTGTATAATTTTGTTATAGTGAGCTCTAAATGTTAATTAATTTTAACGTAAAATTTTGGAAGGAGATATAACATTATTTGCTTTTTAAATTTTATGTGAATTATTGGTTATATAAATGAGGATGGCTAGTATAGAGCTACAAATACTTAGCCTTATGGCCACACCACCATTAGGGAGTTGCGGTTGTAGTAAGTTGCAATTTTGGCTATTTTTTTATATAAATTTAAATAATTTTTTAAATTAATTATTATTTGGGTGCAAAATTGGGTAGGGTTAGGATCATGGAGAAATTGAAACTATTCATTGTTGAATTAAGAAGAAATTTTTCCCCTACTCAAATATGCACCGAACCATTAGTTCTAAAATCAACCATCCTAAATCCAGTATGCCCCATTCCTCCTTTCCAAGATTGTCCAAATCCCTTCTCTTCATATCGTAGATTCAAAATAATTGATCAGATTTAAAAAGAGGGAAGTTCAGCAACCTTTGTCTGACATTAAGTGTCTTATTTAGTTTTTTAAAATTCATATTACTTTAAAAAGATGGAAGATCAATTCTAATTTTTGTCCCAAAAGGATATAGTTTGCCCTTATCTTTGCCACCAATACCTCATAGAATTATCTTATTAATGGCTAATTAACTTTTAATAATACTTATTCATTGTAGTTAATATAGAAATATTGAAATTACTCTACACTTTCAAATATGTTGGCCAAAATACCCCCCATGATTTAATGTGACACATGTCAAAATAGATAAAAAAAAAAGCATGATCTTATTAGGGCAATGATAGTAACTTCCCCATGTCAATGTGAAAGAAGAAGCTGAAGTTTAATGAGCCTCATTTAGGCCCTCCCCTCTATTATTCTCCTATGTGGCAATTTCTTTTTCGTAGACGACAAGATTTAAGAGATGGGCACCTCACATTTTAAAAGAAGAAGCATCATTTTGGAGGACTACATGGTAGTGATTTTTCTATAAAGATGTGTAAACAAAATTTCCTTTGTCATGCTAATTGCTTTTGTGTTACGTATAGGAAAATCATGTCAAACTTAAACAAGAGTGATTAGACGGCTTATTTGTAGCCATTAGGGCAAAGCACAATCTTCTTTGCAAAACCTTTGCTTAATTTCCTAATGGGTTTCTAGTTTAGACCTTAGCTAAGATTAATTCTCACTTAATCACCAAATTATGATAGCCAATGGTGTATTATAGCTAATCAGGATAATATTGTTAAGAGTCCTAAAATCTTAACCCTTCATCAAAGGGTCAAGCCAACACTCCACCACTAAGCAATTTGGCCACTTTAATATTTAAAAAGAAATGAAACCAAACATTCTCCCACTTGGCACAATTGATCTATACAAACAATATTTCCCACTTGGCTGAATTACACAAAATTTGAGAAAATATTATGTTTGGACAATGATCATGTGAGTAAAGGATAAGGCTACGTTTGGATGGCAATTTTAAAATGAAAGCACCATTCTATGTGAGTGTAAAACATCACATGTAATGGCACTTTTGCAAACCTTCATGCTATTTTCTGCTCATTTTCCAATGGGAAAATTTGACGCATTGATTATTATTATTTTTGTATTTTACCATGATAGTTGTAACCATAAAGTTGGGTGAGTGACTAAGTCAAAGACCATAGGCCTTCGATGCACAACTGAAGGTTTCGATGCAAAAAAGAAAGAAAAACAATAGAAACCAGAAAAGAAAATGAGAGAGAGTGGAAGAAAAAAGGTCTAAGACTGGGAGCGTTTTGCGCCCGATAAGGAAATGATAGACGACCCCTGTAAGAACATATGAGTCATATGTCTAGTTTATTAGCTGATTTCTTTGTTAAAATTATGTTAAGAAATCATATGTATGTAAATGAGTCTTAGAGTTTGATTTGAGGAAGTTTTTAGTCAAGTCAGATTTGGAATTTATATACTTGAAAAATAGGAGCATACATGTTCTTATCGATGAAGGTGAAAAGCTAAAGAATGTGAAGAGTTTTGATGCTTATTCAAATCACATAGACATATATAAATCACTTGGAAAATGTTACGAATTGATTATAGAGGTTTTAGAAGAATTTAGGTTAAAAAAGGAAAATTGTCAAAAATAGGCATACGATTGATCATTGGAAATTATAAAGGAGAAAACAATCGCTCACGTGTTGATTCAGCCCTGTGCAAAATAATGTCAAAAGTTGTTGATCGATTGCTTTCATAATTGATCAATCTATTGAAGAATCATGCACACAAGAAACAGTGACCCAACAATCGATCGTTTCAAGAACAGTTTAGACCTTTTGATTTGTATTTCATTTCTTATTCAACTACAACTCCTAAACCAACTTAATGAGCTATATAAGGGTTATAAAATCATAAAATTTTATAGAGGAAAACCTAGAAGATATTATAGAAAAAGGTTTTACACTTTTTTTATTGTTTTATAAAAAAGAATTTACATGAAGCTTTGAGTTAAAGATCTATGGTCAACTGAAGAAGACTATCTACAACTAAATGAGGTAAAATACAAAGATTTTAAAGAGGTGTTGTAGCATATCTTGAATGAGATTTGGGATTTTACCAGGCCAAAGTCAATACAATAAGAGGTGTTTGTTGAAGACTGGAAGGAGACATAGACAAAGTAAGGATGAGAAATTTTAAGTGCTTAAGGGAAAAGACTTAAAGCCTAGTAGCAATGATCTAAATAAGATGAGCATGTGTTAGGGTTAAAATAAGGTTAGTGGAGATTGAGGATTTTACAAGGCCAAAGTCAATACAATAAGAAGTGTTTGTTGAAGACTGGAATGAGACATAGACAAAAGAAGGATGAGAAAGTTTCAAGTGATTGAGGGAAAGACTTGAAGCCTAGTAGCAATGATCTAAATAAGAGGAGCATGTGTTAGAGTCAAAATAAGGTTGGTGGTTTGCTTCTATCCATGTAAAATCTGAGTTTTAGTGCATTAGTTTGGTTCCTTTAGAACTGTCGTAGTTTTTTTTACCTTAGTGGGGTTTAGCACGTAAATTACTATGTCTATGTGTAAATTGATTGATGGTTGATCGATTTATAATTCGAGTGAGATTGAGTGAATAATTAGGTTTTAATCATTTCCGCTTAATAAAAAAATCTGCGCAAAGAGGCTAGACCTCTTAATTCTTACTTATTGAAAGTACTATTTTTAAAATAAATATTCTATTGATCCGCTGGGTTGATTAGATGAATATTAAACTCTCAATTGGTAGCTGAGGATTATCTATTGAAGAATTTGCTTTTGTTACTTGTTATCAATCAGGTTTGACATGATATTGCTTTAGAATTTTGCTTAAATGTTCATAGTTCAAGTGCTTGTGCTAAATTTCTCGTGCTAGGATTGGAACTCTGATACGTTCTCAAGTTTACTTGTATTTCTTTTAGAAATCCTTGATTAAAACTTGATGATTTGTGTACCTTGAGTTGGTACTTGTTTCTCTATAAATCTTCTTGACTTTGGTGCTTAATTTGTGGTGCTTGTGGTAATTTTTGTTAATTGAATTCAATGAGATTAAATAATTAAATAAATGAGCATGGGGACTTGGAAAATCCTATGAATAAACCTTCTTTGTTTGATGAAAGAAATTTCTCATATTGGAAGAATAAGATGAGATTATTTATGCAAGCATTTGATAGGAATGTTTGAAAAGAGGTTGTTATAGGCTGGAGTTCTCCAATGACAAAAATGAGGATGCGAACTCAATTCTAAAATATGAAATTGATTGGGATGAGAATAAGACTAGACTTGCAAAACAAAATAGTAAAACTCTTAGTGCTTTATTCAATGTTGCAGGAAAATCACAATATAGGTTAATCTCTAATTATGTGTCTGCCAAAGTTGTTTAAGAGAAATTAGATGGGTTCAAGAGTCGGAAAAAAAAGTTGGAGACTATGCTTAGTATAGGTCAAACAAACGAAATGAGTTTAGGTTTTAGAAATTGTTTGTCTACCCCATTAGAAAAACCTACTATCTTTTTAAAGACAAAAAAGTGTGAAAGAGCCCAAAATACTGCCCAACCTACTCAGGTCTAGAGTGAAAGAAGGAAGGATATATTCTAGCATTGTGGCTGTGTGTACCATTTTCCATAGTGATACCTATGTTAGAAGAGAATGTCTTAAAAATTACCCTTTCAAACTTAGGTCAAAGAAAAATGAGAAAAAAAAAACACACTACCTCCTCTACCCATAAGCTACCCCACTACGAGTATAAGAAGAAGATGAATAGTGAGGGTGAAGAAAGTTGATCTTCAAGCTTTAAAGGATCAATTGGGTAAAGCAAGGAAGTTCACCTTAGGTTGCCTTAGGATTGGTTAGCTAGGCAAGGCTAAAGAGTCTTACATCTCTAAGTAAAAGATCTTGGTTTTTCCCATGATTTAATTATTTCAATCTTTTGGACACACATGTTTCAATTTCTATCTCATTTTTGCTTTGTTTTCATGTCTTCTTATTCATTTTCTTTGAATGAAAAAAATAAAAAATAAAAATGATAAAAAATAAATAAAATTAGTGTAGCTTTTGCTTGATTTTGTAATTAGCTTTATTTTGGTTTTGTATGCAATTCAGCACTTGAGATATTTTGAAATTAATTTTCTTTTAAGCTGAAAAGCAGCATAATTATTGGTCAAAAATACCATAACTAAGAGAAGGATATAACAAGGAGAGTGAAAATCAATTAGATTTTTTTTTGTTTAATGTTGCAATTCTCTTATTTTGAAAACTTGCACACATTATGTTGAGACTAAACTCACTTTTAAGAAAAAACATCAAGAAAGAATTATTAAACATAAGTTGATTCAGGTGTTTAAATTTTAGTAGAGTTTATGTAATCAAATTAAAGGATCTTTAGCTAGATTTTTATTTAGAATTCAATGAAAATTTTTTTTTATGTAATACATTTCAATGTTTACAAGTCATATGTATTTTTATATTTCTTTAGAAAATCAAATTGTCCTCGTAAAGATGATGGAAAAGTTAATATAAAGCACTCATTTACTTAACATCGAAAAAAAATTGAAACAATTGGATGAAAAAAAAAAGACAAAGAATGAAAAAATTATGATGTAAGTAATGATGATTAAGAAAAAACCAAGTCTTAGAAAAATAATTTTAGAAAAAATATTATAAATTAGAAAAAGGTAGGGGCCTCTCGATTATGAGCTTTTAATTATTTTCTATTTTTAGGAAAATCATTTACATAGATTTTAGTTAAAGAGAGTTGAAAAATGTGAACTTAGTCTTTACTAGGGTCTAAAAAAATTTGTTTTAATTTGGTTAAAAGTGACCTTGTGAGATTTAAGATTAAAAGATACAAGAGTTGATTACATTGGTAGTTTTCTTCAAAAATTAATAAAAGGAGATTAATGTGTCAAAAAGTTGAGAATAAAATTGTCAATCATATATCAATGGGGTTAACTAATCTAAGGCAAGGTATTAATGAACATAATCTATGGATGCACTTATATTAAAATAGAATTGATTAAAAAAATCGTTAAAAAAAAAACTCAACTATGCTCATTTTGAATGTTTGAATTTTATTTTGAATTCTAGATGTTAGAAAATTTTTATTTTGATGGAAAATGCCTTGAAATAATTTTAGAAATTTATTGAATTTTTTTTGCGTGAGAGCCAACTTTACATGATTATTTATTTCTGGATAGATGGCAGACTTATACTTAGAGGGTTAATCTATTGTTTATCGAATTTTGACACGTGTAATAATATCATATGTATTGATATTCATATTTTTAAACCCCACTTATCATGACTTTGCTATTTAGTCGATTGATTTGATTTGATTTTAAAAAAATATCATGATTTATTGTATGTCCTTTATTTAAAAAGGGTTTTAAAAATCAAGGTCGTGATAGAGGATGCTTCCTCATTTAAAAAGGAAGAAAAATTTTAATTCGAATTTCTTGACCCTAGTTAGGCCGGGTCGTTACATAACGAGACTAGCAGATGGATTGGATTGGATCGGATGTAGTGTTTTAAAACCTGGCCTAGGTTCAACCGGACTCGGTTGATAAATTGTGCCGATTCATCTAATTTAACAGGTTATGTTGACCTGGCTAGGTCAACAAGACCCAGCCAGTTAAACCACTAACTAGGTCGGACCAGTTTAATAATCTCTTATGGAAAAAATTTCATGTTTAAAAGAAAATAGCCCTTTTTGGAGTCTGGGAACTCTAAGATATTTTGATTAAGTCTGGGACTCAAGATTATTAGTCTAGGACTAAGAGTGTTTTGGTTGTCTGGAGCTATTGTTGGGCACCATGATAAAGCTCTGCTGACTAGTTAAGGGCACAATTAATCTAGTTTGGAATTAGATACACGATACCTATTTTAGCCTAGTGAGCCCCTAATGAAGGGCAAGACCCCTGATTAGCCCCTAACAAATGACACATATCAAGGCTACGAGCGCTAGGGTAGAGAGTATCATAGGAAGACTCTCTACTCTCTAGATCCCGGCGGCCCATGAGCATAGGTGGCTCTTTTATCCACAAGCACAAAATATTTTGATATGATCTGTGGAGGAGTAAGAGGTCGCTTCTTTATACCTGCAACAAATTCTTACTAATAAAATATATATGTGGGACATTTGTAGCAAACCGTGAGAGCTTAAAAACCATAGGACCATCTTCGATACGTAGGAAGAAGCTCTAAGGGTGGTTTTGGGTGAGAAGCTGATCATTTACAATTAAACCATTTGCAAGTGTACAAGGTAATTCTACTAGGATAAGTATTTAAGGGTTGTCGAACCTCAGGGACGGATGAATTATAACTAAATTTAAAAGAGGAATTTGTTGATTTGAAACTAAAAAAAACTTAAACTTAAATTAAGCAAAAGAAATGAATCAACTAGTTTTAAAAGCAAAAGATTAATATGATGAAATTTACTTAGGAAATGGAATCCATTATAGAACCAGAACAATTCCTCAACTTTTAATCTAAATATAGTGTGAATATGAATAAGTATTCTCAGCCACAAGCTAGAATTACTTTAGAAATAATCATTAATTAAATTCATGACATGAACTATGTTCGACAATAGCATGAGTCATCTACACTAAACTAGCTATAGGCATGACTCATCTAATCTTAGTATAGCTCATTCAATTCATTAATTATCTAAATATTTAAACATTGTATAACCATCTCATCTAAATCACAGAAATTAGAATCGATGTAAATATCAAAACCACATCAATCTATCATCTACAAGGTAATAAATCAACATAGACTTGAATAAACATTAAAAGCTCTTCCATTAAAAGGAAATATTTATCATACAATTGTCATCATTCACAACTGAGATCTAAATTAAAAAAAAAACAAATTAAAACTTATCTATAGCTTCATTAACTCCTAAGTAAAAGAAAAGTCTAGCCTTCAATTGTAGAAGGAAGCTCTTGAATCTTTATTAAAAGCTTTGAGTTTTCTTCTATCTTCTTCTTCCTTTTTCTCTTCAGAAAATCCACTGGAATCCCTTAATTTTGAGCCAAATATGTCTTTATATAGGCATAAGAGTCGTAGGAAGAAGTTTAATACGAAAAGGATTGAAAATTGGCTAAAACTAGGAAACTGTGCGTTATCCCGATTGATCGCTCTGCATGCCCGTTCGATCGCTTGTACTAAATTTTTCTTCAAAATCATATTTAGTCGTTTGATACTTAAAATGCCCCATTCAATCAGCTACACTGATTCTGCAATCTGGACAGTTTTTCTGGACAGTCTAATTTCTGTTCATTAAGCTCTTTCTTTCTTGTCCATGTTAGTTTCTAGCATGCTAATAACTCTTAAAAGTTGTCCAAATCACTTTAAAGCATGTCAAGACTATTTTGAATTATTCCAAACATCGTCCAAGTACTTCAATAAGTGCACTTTGCTTACAAAATATAAAATATTATATTTTAGACATGTAGAATGTAATTAAAAGCCCAACTTGATTTAAATACATGCCTAAACTACTATTAACTTCTAAAATTAATTAATAATCAAACTAAAATATTAATAACTATCTTAATCTAAATAAATCATAACTAACACTAAATTAACCTAATCTATACTAGCAAGCAAGGTAAAAAGGCATATAAAATAGCTATATATTTCATACTTATCATAGGCACACCCCATTTTATGAAAAATATTATATATGATATGTGTTGTGAAACTGCCATGCGTTTACTCATGCCTGATAGTATAAACTCCCCTACTGAGTATTTTAAAATACTCACCACCCTCCAGACTTTGCAGGACTTGACGAAGCTTAGTGTGCGGGTAGAAGGGCTTACTACGAGTTTTATCTATGTGATTTCAAGGATTTCAACTGCATCGAAATGAGTAAGAACTCTTCTTATTATTTTTCCCTTATGTGTTTGTACATGGACGTGGTTCCTGGGGAAATGATTATTATATTATCGCATAAGGCGAGTAGCTCCAAAATCCCAGGGTGCAACAAAGAGGGTGGGCTAGAATCCGGCCTTGGCCGGATTCTGGCACACTAAGGGATGGGAGGGAGTGGCGGAAGGATGAAGTGGGTGGGTGGGGGGGGGATTTAAAGGCACCCACGTTTCATTTGGTTTTGCGACGTTTTAAAGGCGCCCACATTTAATTTTGTTTTGTGATGCTTCATAAATATTAGCAAAACTTAACTATTGCGACATGTACTTTGAAACGACGCAATAAGCATCCAATTAGCAATGCTTAAATGTATACAATGCTAAATAGAAAAAAACAAACAAGAAAAAAAAGAGAAAGAGAGGGAGAGGAAAGGAGAGAGAGAGGAGAGAGAGGGAAGAGGAAAGTTTTAAAAACTAAAAATAAGAGTGTGTAGAGAGAGAGGGTAGAGAGAGTGATAGAGAGAGGAGAGAGAGGGAAGAAGAATTTTTTTAAAAAAATAAGCCAATTAGCGATGCTCAGGATAGAACATCGCTAATCGGCTCATATATTAAAAAAAAAACTATTTGCAGCACTCAATTAAGTGCATCACAAATAGTTTAAGAAGTGGCAACATTTATATTTTAGCATCGCAACTTCTTAAACTATTTGCGACGCTTGATTCTAAGTATCGCAAATAGTATATTTTTTTAAAATGAATAAGCCTATTTGCGACACTCATTAAAGGGCGTTGTTAATAGGGTAAGAAGTGTGACGCTTACATTTTACCTCGCAACTACTTCGTCTATCAGCAACGCTCTTATAGACTTTTTTTTTAATTTTTTTCTTCTACCCTCTCTCTCCTCTCTCATTTTTCACTCTCTCTATACCCTCTCTCTCTTCAATCTCTCCGTACCCTCTCTCTCTCTCTCTTTCTCCTCTTCACTCTCTCTTTCTCCTCTCGCTCCTCTCTCTCTACACTCTCTCTACCCTCTCTCTTCACTCTCGATCTCTCTACCCTCTCTCTCTCCTCTCTCTATGCGCTCTCTCTTCCTCTCTTCCTCTCTTCTCTCTCTCTCTCTACCTTCTCTCTCCTCTTCTCTCCTTTCTCTATGTGCTCTCTCTTCCTCTCATCTCTCTCTATGCACTCTCTCTATCTCTCTTCTTCTCTTCTCTCTCCTCACCTCTCTCTCTCTATGCACTCTCTCCACTCTCTTCTTCTTTTCTCTCTCTACTATCTATCTCTTTTATTATAAATTATATTTTAAAATTAATAAAAAAATTTAAATAAAATATATTAGCAATGCAATTTATAAAGCGTCACTAATATATTTTATTTTAATTTTTTATTATTTATAAAATATAATAATATAATAAAAAATCTTAAAAAATAAATTAATTTATTCCCCTATCTCTCCTCTCTTTTTTTTCTCTCTCTCTCTTCTCTATCCCTCCCCTCTTTCTCTTTCTCCTTCTTTCTTCCTTCTCTCTCTATGTTCTCTCCTCTTCACTCTCTCTCTCTCTTCCTCTCTTCTCTCAATCTTCCTTCTCTCTTCACTCTCCTCGCTCTCTACCCTATTTCTCTCTCACTCTCCTCGCTCTCTACCCTATTTCTCTCTCACTCCTGTCTCACTCTCTCTCCTCTCGTTTCTCTCTATCTACTCTCACTCTCTCTCCACTCTCTCTTCTCTAGATCTCTCTCTTTACTCTCTTTCTCGTCTTTCTCTCTCTTCATTACTCTCTCTCTCCCCTCTCTCTTTTTTTCCTCTTTTTCTCTTACACACACTTAGGTGCATGAACGTGAGCCCTCAACTCTGAGTAGGAATGGGGATAAAGTTGGGGAATTTTATTTATAATTTATAATTTATTTATTATATATAAGTTTAATTAATATGAAATATATATTATATTTGAGAAGCTTACTTTTAAAACTTTAATATTTATTCATTATATATTTAAATAATAAATATAAAATAAAAATAAATAAATTAAAAAAGCTATTAGTTTGCTTTTTTAAAAGCGTCTCTAATAGTAATATTATTAGCAATGCTTTTTAGAAGTGTCGTGAATTGTTAGATTATTAGCGCCGCTTTTGACAAATCATCGCTAATAAGCTTAATTTTAAAAGAAATAAATCTAAATTAAATAAATTAATAAAGCTATTAGTAACGCCTTTTAAAAGCATCGCTAATGGCGGTATTACCAGCGATGCTTTTTATAAGTGTCGCTAATAATTGTATTATTAGTGCCGCTTTTGACAAATCATCGCTAGTAAGCTTAATTTTTTTAAAAAAAATATTTTATTTGCGATGCTTTTTTGTAAACATCGCTAATAGTTCAACTAATTAACAATGCTTTTAAAAAAGCATCGCTATTATTAATACTATTTGCGACACTTGTATACAAATGTCACAAATAGTTCTAAATTTTTTATTTTTATTTAAAACTTATAAACTAAAAATTAAAGTCATAAAGACACTAGTCTTGACACATAAACCAAATTTTAAAATAAATCAAAATGTAAAAGGTGCTCTCTAGATCTAAGGTGAATCTAGTATGGAGATTAAGCATGTATATTCCAACATTATTAACTTTAAAACACATCTTATTGCATAATTAGATATTGTGCTTTGCATCACTTAGTTTTCTTAAGCTGAAAAACCCTTATATGATAGTAGAAACATGGATTGTAAAACTTGAATCAATCTACTATGTGTTATTATTATGATAATCAACTTAATTAGACTCACAACACACAAGACGTGATCACTTCCTTTCTTAGCAAGCCACATTTGGCATTTAGGGCAATTCTTCTTTATATGTCCCAATTTTTAGAGTTTAATATCAACTAATACTTTTGCAAGTAAGCAATTAAGAGTTCTATCCTCTATACTCATGAATTTATTTTAAAGTAGAATAAATAATAAATAAACCTATTTACTAATCGTCATTTATGATTAATTAATCGTCAAATAAAGTATGCATGCCACACAATCACACAAGATTTTTACGTGGAAAACCTAAACTCAGGTAAAAATCCACGATAGCCTCAACCAAGGCTAAATCAATACACTAGAACAATATAGATCTTACAAGACTCAAATACAACCAATCGACCTTAAGACTTCACACAAACTTATTGTTGATGATGTTGGCCTTCAATTCTTCATCCTCTGAATACTTGAAACTTTCCCTCTTCATGTTTTGATCTCTGTCTTATTCTACTAGCAACTCAACCAAGGACTCCTTCCTTGCTTGTTGATTTACCTCTTGAGATTCTTCACCTCCTCTGAAGAACTTTGCTGACTAGGAAGAGGGGATGGGAAGGGACACCGACATTTAAAAATAAATAAATTATTTTTTAGTCCCATTTACGCAAGTACTGGTTCTGTGGGCTGCTGGATTTTAATCCGATGGCACAAGTAACTAACAGGGTAAGTAGGTTTTTGATGCCCCCTTATGAGGTCAGATCTAAAAAACATAAATAATTTCTTCAATTTTATTTGTGTTAGACTGAACTGATGCCCCTACTCTCTGCATCATTGAATTTAAAAGAAAATTAAATTAATATCTTCAATCCTGCTTGTGTGAGAATGGGCTTTCGTGCGTCAACTTGTCTAATCTATATTCGCCATAAGATTTTGATACATGTAATCATTTTCACAATTTTTTTTTTAATTTTATTAAACATTCTTTAAATTTTCTAAATCACAAGTCAAATGAATAATTATGTGAATATTCTTCCAAAGCTTGAAACTTGATAGGTGTCACATAGAGTTTCTCAAACAGGTTTAATACATATGAATACACATATAATCACTGTCACAATTTTTTTCAATTTTATTAAATATTTTTAAAAAAATTTATTCACAACTTAATTGAATAATTGGACGAACATTCTTCAAAGGCGCCAAATTTCTATAAATTATAATGGGTGTACAAAATTGAGGTGTTAGCCCAGTCTAACACAAACAAGACTAAATAAATTATTTAAATATTTTTAGATCCAATGGTATTAGGAGGCATGCAACCTACCTACCCTTGAGTTAATTATTTCCATCATTAGAACAAAATCTAACAACCCACATAGTTGGAGCTCACGTAAATGCATGTGAGCTTAGTCTCACAAAAATGTAACTTAAAAAATTAATGTTTTTTTTTGTAATTATATATCATAGCCCAAAAGGTAAAGGTTGCATCTTTGCAAAAAGTTAAATTAATATCTCAATCCTATTTGTGCGAGATAGGGACACGTGTATGAGCATGAGCCCAAGCTATGTAAGCCATCAAATTTAGATATGATGGCGCACATAACTCAAGGGTAAGCATGTTGCATGCCCCTAGCACCATCATGTGTTGGCTCTCACAACTTGAGCTCACATAAACATGAATAAAGAATTTAATTTATTTTTTTTGTCATTATATATCTTGTATGTATATATTAGTTTATTTAAATAAAATATATTTAATAAAATATAATAAGAGAAGTTATAATTATATGTGAAGTATAGGTTTGGGTGAGAATGGGCTCACACGCAAAATATCTTGATCTGAAGGTGCTCAAAGCCAGGGCTCACACATTTGCAACCAACACAGAGCTAACGTTCACTCTGACGAGCATGATCTCAGTCTCACATAAACAAGACTTAGTAAATTAATTAATTTTTTATAATTATATATTATAATATATATTATTTAATTCTAATAATATATATTAATAATTAAAATAATAATATTTGTGACATTTATAATAATATGTCACAAATACTTATATTTGTGATATTTCATATACTTTATGCATCGCAAATAAGTCTCCTAATTGCGACACATAGCCCGAATTTTGTCATAAATATGATTAATATACTTTATTCATCGCAAATACTTAGTGTATTTGTGACATTTAATATACTTTAGTGCATAGCCCTATGCATCGCCAATACCCTAGGATATTTGGGACTCATAATCTTATGTGTCCCAATTATACCTCCCAAATACCCTAAGGATCGAACTTGTGACACTTTTGTCTATGTGTTACAAATACATCTTCTAATTGCAACGCTAAATCATAAGCATTATAAATAATAAAGAAATAAAATTCATTTTACATTTAAAAAAATCAATAGTATTTGCGAAGTGTTACAAATACTATTACCAATTTGCAACATTTATTTGTAAATAATACATATTTAAAAAAATTATAATATTTGTGATGCTTTTGTTTAAGTGTCACAAATAGGTTTGCTATTTGCAATGCTTATTCAAAAGCATTGCAAATAGTAGTTTTTTTTTGTGATGCTTTTTTAAGTGTCACAAAAAGTAATTTTTAATGACACTTTTTATTACAACACTAATAAAAGAGTCACAAATAGTCCTTCTTGTTATAATAAAACTAGAGGGTGTCTACATAAATATGTAAAATTGTTGATCTTCAAAGGATCAAGGCCATGCTGGAGAATGCGGTCATTCTACGGGTTGCTAACCTTCAAAAGGTAATTGTGCACATTTGTTTCTTAGTGTCCAAGGACTCCATGGTGGTCTTGGCATCTCGCTGCCACTATTGATAAGCAAAATGGATTGGCTTTCACCTCTATTTTCATTACATGGAGGTGCAGATATGCTAGTCTAAAGGTGACTGAAGGACTTCAGAGGGGCTGGACTCATGCATCTCTTTATTACTCCATGAGGGAGGAACAATAGTATGGAAACCTATAGCCCGATATTGTTGATGAAGATGTTCTTGTAAATTGGTAAACATTTATAGCTTACAATCTTACTCGGTATGCACGAATATACTCAAACATCATAGTGGTATAGGTTCAATTGGGGAGTTGCAAGACTTTTATAAATAAGTTGACGAAGAGTTGCAAGAACTTGCTCTTTTTCTTAAAAGGGTTCAACTTTTCCTACTTTAGTGGTTTGTAACAAGGCTGTGAGCTTCCAACTTATTTTGCACTTGTTATTTTGGCTTAACCTAATGTTATTTTGGCTTAACCTAATGGTATGCATAAATGAAACCTGACTTGTTTTGGGAACACTTTGTCGTTATCCTTTAAGTAAATGGTTTGTTGTCTATATAATTGTAGACATTCACAACTATGGATTCTCTGGTTTTGTTTTAATCTTTCGTATTAACTTGTTCCTAAATAGCATAAAACATTTTATTGAAATTTTGTGCACTCCGAGGAATTGAAATATGTATAACAAAATCCAAGGTTTGACAAAGACAACAAGACTCAGGAGCCCGATAGTTCAACGCCCATGTCCTGGCCCGATGTTGTTGGAAAAGAAATAAGCGAAGGGGGGTTTTTACTTAAGGGGAAATTTGTATAGCGAAGTGACCTGACGCCAAATGAGTTTTTTGCCCGACCACGTCCCCAATTTTAAATCATGGGAGAAATTTAGTTAAAAAGGAGGCTCCTACACAAGCTATTAGTTCTCTTAATCTTCCAAAAGGTAGTGAACACTAACTGTAAGATTTAGGGTTTCTTCACCATATTTTAGCTCACAATGAACTTTGACTTGAAAAGTTAGAGGTGGATAGTACGTGGAAAGAGAAAGCCAAAGCCACAAAGAATGCATAAATGGACTTTCAATGGATGGGATATGGCCACTTAAAGTAAACATACAACTTTATTCCAAGATTAGCTAACTACACAGTTTCTAACTGGGCACCACACTATTAAAAAGACAGTATTAAAATGCCAAGAGTAATCCTAATCATCATCCATTTTCCATGGTCATTGGTTCTTCATGTCATGATTCTTCCACCGGGACCAAAGCAATGACCAGATGCAAATCCCTTCTAATTTTCCTCACCAGATTAATAAGAAAACCATTACCATTGAGGATGACTTGTTGGAGAAAGAAGGTGACAAATGGAATCATACTCAGCTCTCTTGTCTACGGAAGAATGAGGTTGAGAATAAAGACATGATAAATTTGCACGCATGGCCTACTAATAAAGGGACCTACTATTGTAGCGGTAAGGTAGGTGGCGCATTTGCCCTTGCTTGCCCTACCCTGGCTCTACCCTCGTTGCCCTCCATTTACTCTTCTTTTAATTTATTGTTGACATGCATTTTCTTCCAGAGCTTGTTGATAGGAATTGTATGCCCAAGAACAAACCTGGTTGTCTCTCCTACCCGGCCATGCTCCTTTGTTATGGGGGTGATATTCTTCTATTTTCTCAATATGATATTCTCTAATCTAATAAATCAAAGAGGCATACATTAAACCGAATCTCTAAGATATCAAGTCTCAATTGAAACAACAAAAGGTATGATATGTAGAGTTTTTTTCATATTGCCCGGCCAAAGAATGAAAATTTTATATTTCTTAGATTTTAAATAGAAATGTCATATAACCTGTTTATAAACTAAACTACCCTTAAGTTTTCACTATATCATGTTTTAAAGTAGAGAGTAATAAATGAACACTGGAACAATGTTGCACCGTCTCGGTGTGCTATGATTCATCAGCGGCAAATGAAACTCATAGGCAGGAACTAACCGGCAGTAACTCACCAGCGAGCATCGATGAACAAGAAAAAATTATTTTTTTAAACCACAGACACTGTGTGAGTGCTCCAAAGGTTGCATTTAGCAAAAATAATCATTCTTTTACACCGATTATAGATAGGATCGGTATTTGCATCCATTATAATGGAGAAGTAGGCAATGATAGTATGTATATTGGTGGAATGACACAGTTAATGAACACTCATCTATCGGTGAGCTTCGTCAAGCTATTGGGGCAAGTCAAAGCACGACTTTTTGTAATGGTAATGTCAGTTTGAAATATTTAATTTCATCCTCCCAATCATCTATAATATATGAATTACAAGACGATGAAGACCTCGAATCAGTGTTCTCCATTCATAAGAAGGCGAATAAGGAGGTTTTATCATTATATGATGAGGTGAAAGAGCCCGACAACAGTGATAAATCACCATCACCATCCGTAGAAAGGAACCAGACGACCAATAGAGCTAAATCACCCATCGTACTGGCTCATCCTAGCTCTAATGTTGGATTTCATACCGGATTCAATGAAACTCAATTCACCTTTGAGACTGTCAGGTAACAATGAATCTTTAGATCATACATAATTTGACTTTTTCGTATACTAAAGACCACGATATCGACGATATCGTGTTAAGTTAAAATCATATCGTGTGAAGAAATAAACACGATGTGTAATATATCTTACTAGTAATTACACGATATACACATGCGATATAGCAATTATGAGTTGCAACGTAGATTTAATAACACGATATGCATTCATGTCATGGTTTCGATAACTTATTTTGAAATGTAAACATGTTAACAAAATACACGATGTCAACTGATGTTGCACTTTTCTAGCACAATAATGTCGGAGATTGGGAGAAACGGGAAACTTCCCCTCAACAAATCCATGTCAATCTTCTTTCACCAATCCAATGAGTACAAAACCTAAAATAGAAGTCAATCAGAATAGATCAGAGGAATTGTCGCCAATGATGGGTGGGACAAGGACTTCATTTGATAACTACAAACCTCCATATAGCCCTTGTAATTACGATGGTGAAGAAGGCGAAGAAGTTGAGAATATGTGGGGTGAGGATCAGTGGTATGATAATGATATAGTTGGCATGGAAAGTATGCCTGACTACAAAAAATTTGGAAACAATGAGGTTCCTAGTAAAGTCGACATTGAGGCGGAGGTAGATTGGGATACAGTCGATGATTTAAACATGTTGGAACCGAATATTGGTGAAGGTCAGCTAATGACAGGCAATTTGCAAGCTAAGGATTACCAGAAACTCCTCGAATTGGGTGCATATTTTGTAAGCCTATTGCATTTCAAGACGGTCTTGATCGACTTAGCAATAAAGACAAATTTCATATATGGTGTTGTGGATGAAAACCGGAATGCGTACGCCAGAAAGTTCTCCAATGATTCTTGTAACTGCTACATAAGGAATTCAAATATAGGATATCATGTGACTGTCACAAGGTTAGTGCCGACTCATTCATGTAGAACCCAAAGGAAGTCAATTGACCATCCCCTAGCATCGCACCTTTGGATAGCGAAAAAATGTTATGGCCTATTTAAAGACTCAGTGGACATTACACCTAAGAGCATAGTAAGTTATATTTCGAAGTACTGGGCCATAACTGTGAACTACAAAAATGCTAGCATGTAGGTAAATGCATGAGAATAATCGAAGTGTTGATTTAGTGTCACGATATGTTAGTCTAGCATGTTATCGTTTACACACTTAAACTACAGTCGGATTTTGCACTTACACGACATTCGTAAATCTCATGTTAACATAAACAAGACCAGTCATCGTGTATGGATTCATCACACAAAAACATAAAATGTTGTGTGATCAGGAACATGATGTAAGCTGTTGTCGTATAACCTTTACTAAATTGTATTTGGTCCTGTAGGTAAAGCACTGACTGATTTAATAGATGGGGACCCAGACGAATCCTACCACAAACTTCCTGCTTATGGAAGGCAGATAGAATATATAAATCCGGGAAGTGTAGTTGTTCCAGTGAGATCATGTGATATTCCCGGACCTATGTGCGGGTACAATTTCAAAAGAGTATTCTGGATGTTTTGCCCTATTGAAAGAGCTTTCATAACAACACTAAGATCGTTGCTAACGGTAGATACAACTTTCTTGAAAAGAAAGTATCGTGGACAACTATTGATAGCAACTGCACTAGACAGGAACACTAATATGTTGTGCGTTGCATTTGCAGTAGTTGAGAATGAGTGCGAGAAAATTTGGTGTTGATTTCTTGAGTTGCTTAGAAATTGTCTATTCTCTGATCCTCCAGATGAGTTGGATATAATCATTTCTGATAGATAGAAGGGATTGACAAATGTTGTGAAGAAGTTTTTCCCATCTACACACCATGAATATTACATCCGTAACATGGCAACAAATGTGCTACATAGATTCAAGGACAACTACCTAAAGAATCAGCTCCATGTTGCAGCCAAAACGTTCAGACAGAATGTGTACGATGAAACAATGAATAGAATTAAAGAACATAATCCAGAAGTATATGCTTGGCTAAATAAGATAGGTTTGGAGGATTGGGCCAATGTATCATTTTCAGGGAAAAGATATGGGACCCTCAACTCAAATAGGTTTGAAAGTGCAAATGCAATGTTCAAAAAAGTCAGATCGATGCTTATAACTGGTTTAATTGAGGACACAAGGGAGCACACGACAACATTATTAGTAAAACGTTAGATTGACGGACAGAATATGATAGAAGAGTTAACCCCATTTGCCCAAAAATACATCGAAAATAGGCGAGAAGAAGCAAGGAATGTGATTGTATTGCCTGTGTCAACATCCTCTGTAGTTGTCGTCCCGATAGTTATCTTTTTTTTTGTTAAAAAATAATAATTTGTTGATGTATTGGACCAATGTATATACTGAAAAGTATTTGTTATAAATTTGTTTGTCCTCATTAAAATATTACTTAAATTAATTTGTTATTTTTCCTCATGTGGTTTCTGAATATTGGTATTTCTGATAACACGACCTAAACTACTTTCGAAAGATCGATGATACGATGACCACCAAGTAATTCAAATTAATACATCGTTGGTCCGAATACACGACATTGGTAGATATTGTTTTATCAATTACACGATAGAATCATCGGACATACGTGCAACTCATGTTCATATTAACACTATGTGAGATACATTCAGCGTATGCTCAGTCACATGATAAATATATTGGTAGTCTGTTCAGTAAAATGAAATGAGGGCAGGCTCACTAAATCTCATGGCTCAGGCCTCACCTGCTAGTGTAGCCCAAACCTTATCATTTGGGCCGTCGAGCCTATCAGTTTGGGGACAACAGAATATTCTCGTGTGACTAAACCATCGGGTTCGGGCTGCCTAGCCTATCGGTACGGTGTCGTATGAACCTTAGCACTCCTATCTCACTATATATTTGGGTTAGGGTTAAGGCTCAGCCAGCGTGTGTTTGGTGACGAGACGGATCATTCAAATGATTGCTTTAGTGGCAAACCCTCCATCGGATATGATCTTCACATATATTTGACAGAGGGCATGATTCACTACATGGCGATATATCAATATCTCAAGTGATTCCACGCAGTCGCACCATATCGGTGGAGTGTGCATGGAGATCATAAACACACTCATGTTCTTCGTGGAGACGGATCATATGGGAGATTGTTTTAGCCACGGTTGGTGAATTGGCCCTCCATCGGATACGGTATTCATCTATATCCGACAGTGGGCTTGGTTCACTAGATGACAATATATCAATGTCTTTAATGATTTGTCCCTTTCACAACATATCGGTCATCAACATCCTCTGAAGTGGTCGTCAAGAACGTTATTTGATTTGGTTTATTGTTTGAAATTTTCCTGTGACTATCCTCATTTTGTGAGATCGATTGGTCGTTGGTTAGGATAAACAACATCTGTCGATATCATTTGTTTGATCACACGACATCAAACACGATCTAATAGGAGATGGTGTGTACGCGATAACATGGCCTAATAGGAGATCGTGAGAACTATTATACAATCGGATATGTGTACTTCTATTTCGCCCTTTCGATGACATGACATTAGTACATATCGTTTGATCGAATAGATGCCACTTGGCTGAACGTGACTTCATGTAAATACAAACATGATAACAACATGTATTTCTATTCCAATGGATAATTATAAAATAAGGGGTCGAAAAAAAGAAATTTGTCAGTTAATCGTAGATTGAAAAAAGTCTATTGTCTAATTACAATTCATCTGCATCCGGATTGAATTCCTCGTCGATTCGGGCCCAAAGAATAGTAGCACAGATTTGCGGCCTGACCAAGCCTATTATCTCTAGTTGTCTAACATCAGGCTAAAGGATGCCCCCTACCAGCTTCGCTATGTAGTACATGAGGTACAAACCACAATCTTCATTTGTTTCCTGGTACGAGCATTTGTTGATCTTAGTCATTAGCCACTGCCGAGCACCCTTTATCTAAAGGGCCTTCTCCATTCTAATCGCAACATCTTTCCTGACACTATCCACTGTAGCAAAGTGGTGATTGTGGTCACCCTTTAGGGGATTGTACCATCTAAATCGTTTCTCCCTGCAGCGGACAATAAGCAAGAGAAAGTGGCTCGTGACGTAGATAGGAATGAAACCGCTCTTTGTGTTAACATTCAGGCCTCTCAATAATATGCCAGCGAGTTTGCCCTCCTTCTCCACTGGCCCTTCAGCCATGCCAACGTTAAAATAGTGCTGAATGGCAAACTTGAAGAAAAAATAGTTAGGGTACCTGCCTGGATTTCTCAAATTTCATTCATCAAGAAGTTGGAAGAAGACGTCTATGACCTACACAAAACCAAATGTGTTAGTAATGACACGATAGTCAATAGATCGTGACATCTTTTACCCGATAAGTGATTATATTGTATGAACGATAACATGACACATTTACAAGTCGTGTATTAATTAACACACTAGTTTTACTTCAACCATTACAGTCAAAACTTGGTGTATTATGAAAACAATGATATGAACATAGGTCGTGTAATCGATAAAACAATAATTAATTGTACATCTTCGTCAGTTATTTAATAGTTTGATTGATAACACGATAGAGGTTAAAATGTATGAGCAATGAAACAATATTACCTCATTCATTATGCACTCTTGCTTTAACAGAGATAGGTAGTCGGTGTAGAGGAGTGTTTCTATGGGCCATGACTTGTATGGGTTAGATAGAAATTCCATGATAATGTCCTTATTTGTCTCCTTCTGAAGCTCCATATGGAACACCAACTATGTGTCAAGATTGTCCTTTAGCAGTAGACTAAGCTCCTCTTTATTCGTAGTATACTCTTTATTTGTCTTATTCGCAGTATTATCTTCGACCTCTATCATATTTCGAATACTCTCCATTACTTCTGCATCAATTGGAGGAGTATCCAATAAAGTGCTACCACTGGAGCCAGCATTTGAGACCACACATTCTGGGGTGGGACTTTCTTCACTACTCTCCATTACTTAAGCAGAGACTTTCTTCACTGCCTACTCACCTTGAGCAAGTGGTTCAACAGCGGTGGACCTCGACTTCCATGGCACATGAGGTAAGAAGGGGGCACTAGGAGCAGCTTTCTGCTTGAATATGAGTTTTATTGATTGCTTCCGAACTGCTCCTTTATTTGCTTCATGGGGTGCTTCCGGTCCCTCCAAGAGTTGTTCTGGCATCTCCAAGTATCTTGCCGGTCCCTCCCGAGGTTGTTTTGGCTCATTGCGGACTTTAGCCAGTTCCTCTGCCTCCTAGGGAAGGTCCAATTCCACAACATCATGGGGTTGTTTTTCAACCTCCCGGGGTTGTTCCATGACCTCCCATGGTTGTTCCAAGAATTATGCATTTAGTTTCATTAAAAATATAGTTATTACGGTCATTTACAACTTTGGACTAGTCTTCTTCTTTGGTTTGGTGGTAGCTTGCAGTTGTTGTTTCTATGTGTTTAAGAAGTAAGCAATCATGTTAGTAAACAAACGATATGCACACCAATCGTCTTTTACCAAACACGATGAAACTGCATATCGTATTGACGGAAAAACAAAAAGAGGACTAATTGTGCTAACGATCACACGACCACAAGATTGTTTTCTGAAGTAATGGTTGCTTCAATGATCGTGTGATCAATGGCACGACCATAACGAAATTGGGTTTCTTAATACACGAATGTTTAGTCCATCATGTACTCGGTTACACATATACCCCTTACGAAACATGATATATTAAAATGTCGTACTTACTAAAATAAATTCCTCGTCCACCTAATGAGGGACAGGTACTGGTTGATCTTTAGCGGTAGATGGTTGGCAAGCTTCTCTGGATTTTGAAACTCTTACCTTTAAACGAACCGACAGCGATCCTTTGGTTCTTGGAGGAGGGGTTGATGCTTGTGCGCCATCCGGTTGAGGGGGTTCATGCGGCTGTTCTATCTCCGGTTCCTCGGGGGGCTGAATCTATTCTATGAGGCTAGTTGCCACCTTGAGATCATTCTTAACACGCTAGAGTGCACCTACAACTAGCTCCATGTTCCATCCTCGCTCACCGTAGAGAATAACCTTCTCAAAAACAACATCACAAATTCCCATCATGACACCATCTCGCATGACGAATGATTCAATGACGTCCTAGCCGAAATGTACATGCCCCAACATCTCGCGGTGGAGAGCATGGGCGGGTCTCATTGGCCAGAAAGTCTGTGTACCCACCTTCTTAGCCTTCAGGGTCACTCGTTGGCCATCCATCAAGTGCACCTTTTTGGAAAGTGGTGTGATTTGCATAATAATTTGTGAGCCTCGCTTTAGCCACATGGAGACCTCCTCATACCACTTCATCATCCGGTGATAGGCTAGAATCTTCTTCCTCCCCTTTTCATTGACCGGGTAAATTTGGGCCACCTCTTGCACCTCTAGCTGCATGGAGGACCACTGGGAGCCCATATGGAGGTATTCTCATAAAACCAATGTTTTAAAAACCGACCCGATGATTGCATCAGATTGGTCGTCGGGCCGGGATAACTCGGTTCAATCGGGGGTCAACCCGGGTTGACCCATTTTCTTATTTATTAGATTAAATAAAATATTTAGTATAAAATCTTACACAAGATAATCGTAAATCAGTTGGTTAAAGCACATATCATTCTACGACTTACGTCCTACGTTCGAATCCTAATGTGAGCAACTTCTTTTTCTAGTATGTTATAAAGAAGTTGTTTAAATAAAATAGATGTAGCACACAACATGAAAAACGATTAGACCAGTAGGTAAGGCTCCTCGTGGGTTTTATTATGGCGTGAGTTCGAATGCTCCCTCATGCAAAAAAAATTTCCATTCTCTCAGAACTAGTGATGCCACCGGGTCGGGTTCGGGTCGGGTTTTGCCAAACCCGAACCCGAACCCACATCACAAAGCTATGACCCGAACCCGACCCGACCCGACCCGAACCCGACCTGACCCGACCCATTTGACCCGAATAGATTAAAAAAATAATTTTTATATATTTTTTTTATTATTTTTTTCAATTTTTTTTAAAAAATAATATTAAAAAATATAAATTTTATATTTATATTTATATTCGGGTCGGGTCGGGTTGGATCACTAAAACCCGACCCGACCCATTAGGGTTATTTTTAAAAACCAAACCCGACCCATTAGGGTCGGGTCGGGTCGGGTTTACCATTAACCCGACCCGAGTGGCATCCCTACTCAGAACCAGTCCGACCTAGTCAAAGGGTCGACAATTCAACTAGCTGGGTCAATACAACCTGGCCGGGTCAACTCAACCCAGGAAATGCAGTGAACCAGCCCAGTTTGTCAGCCGGGTCTAGTTGAACCCGGTCCGACCAATTGGTCCTGTCCGTGTTTTAAAACAATGCATAAAACCATATATGGCAGACAATACAAAAGAAAATGGTCAATAGTGTAAATGGTCAGTATCGTAAGTATGACAAATTAGTCGTGTTACACGTGATTCCGATAACACGATACTTACCCATCATTTAATGACTAATCTACAATATTACACTTAGTCATGTTACCGAGATCATGATAGGTCTATGTGCATGTTATATGTCAGATGTCCAATAACACGAATGAATTGGTATTGTGTGAGCGATACGGCTATAGACATGTGTGTAAACATATCGTGTCATTAGAGAGACGCTAATGTTCTTTAGTGTGGTATATAACATACGAGCGTTACTTGGAGCATTAATGAAGCCCCAACGAGAATTCAGGCCATGGCGGAATGCTCATCCTATCTGCTCATGATGTTCTGGTGGATTGCTGATATGCCTCTCATCAACATATCATGTACGACGCCAACCCAATTGTAGCTCCCCACAACCGATAGGTCTTCTATGTAATCACATAGAGCTAGGGATATGGCTTTGTTGCTCTGTGTGAATAACACGAGGACACCCATGTGCACGATAACTAACCGTGCTAAGTCCTCATCTGAAACACTCCGTGTTTCAGCAGCCACTTCTTTCAACATTTCTTCAACTCCTGTCTTTTCCGGCCGCTTCCCTTGGAAGAACGTTTTGTACTTGCCTTGGGCAGCCTTCCCCTTGCTACTTTCCAGTTTACATGGGTTCCCTTTTCCCCTCAAACCCGTGATCATAGCCACTTCAACCACATTAAAGGTAGTCTTTTGCCCCTTATGTTGAAGACCTCCTGTGAGTCGTCCTAACACTCACAAATGAGAACATCCAACAACAACCTAGAGATGATAATGGGCTAGTAATCATATACTGGGTTGAACCCAGTCTCCACCAATATAGCCTTACATCTTTGACGTGAATCTACAAGGTCTTTTGATAGACATAGTCTAGCGGGGAAACTATTCATTCTCAGACCCGGTCTTCATCTGTAGATTCTCTTCTTCTTCTCTTCTACTACCTTCACTGACTTTGCTATTTGATGTAAAACTCTAACTTTACGTCTACAAAATTGGATAAACATATGTAAATCAACAATAGTTCACGACAATCATCAATAGTCGCATCGATTCACATTATCTAACTAACTTCTATTTATAAGATAAGTATATCGATTGTGTGCTCGAGCATACACTTAGAGGAACTCTCATACACGATATCATATTAGTTGAACATTGTGTTTCCAACGTCTTATCGAACACACGATATATGACTCATCGTATTTTTGACCCAACGATAATCTGCTTTCACTGCCTATGTCATGTGCTCTCATACACACCAAATAAAAAATTGTGCATACAAATATCCAAAAGGCCTTACCACGAAACTACTGCTGATGTTCTCCAAGCCAGATTAACCACTCATTTGGCCGTAAATGGAACCTCGCTACAAAGAAGAATCAGCTTTGGGGTGTATAGTTTCAAACTCAACTTGCAAAAAAAACTCGTTCCAGAACTAATGTCGGAGTGTTCTTCGCACAATTGTTCCAAAACAAAAAAAAACACTAATCTTCAATGTTTGGTTGGATATGTCAAAAAAATCTTCTCTCACGCTGCATGAACGCTCCTCAATCAGATGACTTTCCAATCGGAGGAATCGCCGGCGTCTGAAGTCATATACCAATGAATGCAACTTTTTGAGGGTTTTACACAATATAAAACCCTATCTCTAGTCAGGGGTATTTAGGTCCAAAATTTACCTTAGATCGTGTTATTCCATGTTTTATGGCATTTCCGTTAAAATTCAAGGAATATGGAATTTTTCATATTTCTGCCAAACAATATGGAAAAAACTCTAATATGTATTTCTTGAACAATGTGGCAATCAAAAGGAAGTTTGTTTGCCTAATCAGTACTTTGGACTTCCTCTTTTTTAGGGCTCTCTTTTCGCTCACCATGTGTAATGATCTCATCACCAAATTTAAGAGGTCTTGCTACTTGGAAGATAAATGTCTCTTCCATCAGAGGCAGGCTCCTCCAAGTTGTTAAATCAGCCTAAATAGCAATACACCTCTATTGGGCTGTCTTTTCTTCTTCTTAAGGCTTGCCACCTTTTGGAGAAGCAAATTGCTAAGTTCCTTTGGGGTGGTAGAAGCAAGGGGATGATATTCCATCCTTTAAAGTAGGCTCAGTTTGTGTACCTAAGGTGGAGAGTGGCTTAGCTATTGGTGCTATCAGCGATTAATGCATATGTGGTCCTTTGGAGGTTCCTTATTGACAAAGAATCGTTATGTGTAAGATAGATTAATGCATATTACATTTAGTCCTTATTTTGGGTGGTTTTTTATAGTTGTCCTGTTGCTCCCTGTGCCTGCCCACCCTCTCTATTGCCACCAAGACTGGGCTTGTGGGAAAAGTTCGCTTCTCACTGCCAAGACTTCCCTTATAACAGAGGATCCCTCGGCCCTTTGGGAAGTGTCCGTCTTGGACTCCTTCCCCACTCTCCTGCACGCCCCCACACAACAATTAGAAAATCAAATGCAAGCGACAATTCCAGAGGTTACCAAATTGAAGACTACCCTTGCCACTAATCAAGCGAAGACGACTCATTGGCTTAACGATAACATGGACAAGTGTGGTTGTCGGTTCAATGAGATCATGCACTCCTTGACCTCTCTGGCACTTGTTGTGCATCCACAGTTGTCGTGCTCTTCATAGTCCTCCAGCGTTGCTTCCTCGGCTACACCTACCGGCCAGGCTGGCCCTTCTTCGTAAGACACTACAATAAAAAATACTATTAGCGACACTTTTATTAATGACACAATGCCAAGCATCACTAAAAATTACTATTTTCAACACATATAAAAGTGTCGCAAAAAAAATCAACTATTAGCAATGCTTTTTATACAGCGTCTCAAAAGCTGGTACTATTAGAGACACTTTATAAAAAAATGTAGCTAATAGTTATAATAATAGTGATATTTTCTAAAAAGCTTCACTAATAGGTAAGTTTTAAATAAATATAAAAAATTTAGAACTATTAGAAACACTTTTATAAAAGCGTTGAAAATAGTATTTGTAATAGAGACGTCATTATAAAAGCTTTACTAATAGTTGTACTATTAGTGACACTTCCAAAAAAACATCTCAAATAAAATAAATTTATTTTAAAAAAATTATTATCAACGCTTTATTAAAAGTAGTGCAAATAATACCACTATTAGTGATGTTTTTGAAAAAAATGTCGCTAATAGTTTTATTAATTTAATTTATTTATTATTTATTATTTATTATTTAAATATATAATATTTTTAATAAATAAATTTTAATTTTTTTTTAAAAGTTCTAAAATAAAATATATTTCATTAAATATATATTATTTTTATATATAATAAACACATAATAATAAATAAAATTTCCCTACTTTATCGCCACTCATAGCTGGGGCTCACCTTCAAACGCGTAAATGTGTTAGAGAGAAAGAGGAGAGAGAGAGATGAGTGAAGAGATCGAGAAGAAAAAGAGATGAGAGAGGGGAGAGAGAGATTGAAGAGAGAGGAAGACAAGAAACAAAGTGAAGAGATATCTAAAGAAGAGAGAGTGAGACTAGATAGAGAGACGAGAGGAGTGAGACGAGACTGAGAGAGAGAGGGAGAGAGAGTGAAGAGGAGAGAAATTGATGGAGAGAGATAGAGGAGCGAGGAGTGAGAGGGTAGAGGTGAGAGGAGGGAGATGAGAGAGAAGAGCTAGCAAAAGAAGAAGAGAGAAAGAGATAGGGAGGGGAGAGAAGATATAAAAGAAAGGAGAGAGGGAAGAAATTAATTTATATTTATTATATTATTATATTTTAAAAGAGGGAGGAGAGGAGAGAGAGGGTAGAGAGAGAAGAGGAGAGAGATAAGAGAGGAAGAGAGAGGAGAGAGAGAAGGTAGAGAGAAGGTAGAGAGAGTGAAAGAAGAGAGAGCAGAGAGAAGAGAGAGAAAAAGGGGAGGGAGAGAGAAAGAAGAGAGAGGAGAGGGGGAAGAAATTAATTTATGTTTTTTAGATTTTTTTATTATCTTATTATATTTTTAAAGTAATCAAAAAATTAAAATAAAATATATTACTGATGCTTACGAAATTGCATCGCTACTACGCTAGGTATTAGTGGCACTTATGTATATGCTTTGCTACTACCTATGGTATTAGTGACACAATTACACAAGCATCGCTAATATATTTTATTTTTATTTTTTTATTAATTTTAAAATATAATTAATAACAAAAGAGAGAGTGCATAGAAAGAGAGAAGAGAGAGGCGAGAGAGGGTAGAAAAAATAAGAGTGAAGAGGAGAAAGACAAGAGAGTAAGAAAGAGAGAGAGGAGCTAGAGAGAGGATAGAGAGGGTAGGGAGATAGTGAGAGAAGAGAGAGAGGAGAGAGAAAGAAAGAAGAGAGAGAGTGCATAGAGAGAGAGTGGGTAGAGAGAGAAGAGAAGAAGAGAGAGGAGAGAGAGTGCATACATAGAGGGGAGAGAGGAGAGAGAGGGTAGAGAGGAAAGAGAGAATACATAGAGAGAGGAGAGAGGAGAGAGAAGAGGAGTTCTGTGTGCTGGAATCTGACTCCAGGCCATATTGCGGTCCACCCTCTCCCCAATCACCTCCCCTCTTGTCTCTCCCCCCCCCTTTGGGGACTAGAATCCAACTCCCTCCTTCCCCTCTCCCAGGTCACCCCCTCGCTCTATTGCCCCTTGCCAGTGCTAGATTCTTGGCACCGCCCCCATCCTCCGCCTTAACCCCCCTGCTGGCACCCCTCTAGTCATCCCGCCTCCGGCGGGATTTTTTTAAAAATTTTTAAAGTTAATAGCGACGCTTTCAAAAGTGTCGCTAATGACAAATTACATATTAGTGACGTCTAATACACAATAATTATTTTTTAAAATGTATTTTTTATTTGTGGCACTATTTAGAAGTGTCACTAAATATTATCATTTATTATTTTTTCAATTTTTTTCTTATTAGCAACACTTTCATAAGCATTCTTAATAATTTCTTTATTATTTTTATTATTAGCAACACATAGAGCAGCGTTGCTGATAAGATGTTTTTTATTTTTGTTAAATTTTTTTATATTCGCGATGCTTTATGAAGCATTGCTCATAATTAATTGTTAGTGACATTTAGAATTATGCGTCACTAATAATTTAGTATTAGCGACGCTTAATAAAACGTCACAAAAGTAGAATAATTAGTGATGCAAAAAAAAGTTGCTAATATCATACTATTAGTGAGCTTTGGCATACACTTAGCTAATGAGCAATAACGACAGTATTTTTATTGGTGCATTTAACGACACTTTGAGCACTATTAGTGTGCTTAAAAGAGTCGCTAATAGTACTTCTTGTTGTAGTGACAACAGTTTCTCTCACCGTCTCGAGATCCCTTCACTCTAGCATGCTTTGGTGCTCCCCCAATGACCAGCCCACTGGCCACGCATTGCTGAGCCGATTTTGTGAACATTGACTTCGCTTTGTCCACTGATTCAGCCCATGCTCCACCTTTTCCAGCCAGCCATGTTGCCCCACCTTCTCTAGCCGGCTACGTTACCCCACCAGCCGATGGTTCCTCCATACCAATTTCGCCCCTAGCTGAGCAACTTTTGATTGCCGACAACAAGCAAATAGAGCTTCCCATCTCCTTCCCTCTCCTATCCCATGGCCCTTTAACCTACCTCAGCTACCAATGTTGTAGACCAGGAGGTCTGCAAAGGGACATTTAGAGAAAAGGGTAGAGAAGAGCAAAAATAACTAAACTAATTTCTAGATCTGATTCACTAATAAATGATATGGATGTGCATTACAATTCATAGGGAAATTAAAGAGTAATCCTATTGATATAAGGAAACTACTCCGAAGCTAAAGAAGAAACGGAAATCCTAATTAATCTAAAAAGGAAAACCAATATAAAAAGTTAATTAGGATCATAACACTTTGCCTGACATGTCATTAGTTATACCATCGCTATCGGGTGTGGTCCAAGTGAGGTTATGTCAAACCGAAATTGATATCACTTAAGAAATAGAAACTCAAACTCAAGTCAACTTGAATATGTCAAATCTAAACATGAATTATTTAGAATAAAAAATTATTATTTATGCATTTTATTTTTTAAAATTATTTAATTATAAACAATACAAGATTCTAAATAATTATTTAGTTTAGTCTTTACCAATCATTTTTAAGGATTACTATAAAAAATATAATATTTATAGTCTTGGTAAGGTCAATTTTTTTACCTCAAATTCGAATGAGACCAAAATAGTTATTTAAGTTCGATTTAGAAACCTAAACCTAATGGATTAGTGATGCTGGGCGGATATTGATAGGAAGCACTTTGCAACATGCATTCAACTACATGTATGTGAAACTTTCCTCTATTGTGAATTACATAAGTTCACAAAATAGAGGAAAAAAGATAGAGAAAGTTCTTTAATAATATTTTAGAGAAAATTATATACTAATGACTTTCATTAATGTGTCAAACTCTTATTTATACATAGTAACATAAAGTATAAATAAAGAAGTTCAATCAAAGACTAAATAAGAACTAACCAATAAAAAATAGAGAAAATAAACTAGAAAAATCTAAATAAATAAGAACTTATGAAATTGAGCCTCCTAATATGGAAAATGACTGTAAAGAAAGAAATTAAAAATTGAATCCAAAACAGAATCCGGGTTTATCCCAATCATATATTATGGACAACTGATATCATAGTCTCATCGATCCCTCAAAAAGCCCAATCGATCATTTGAGTTTCTAGAACTGTTCTGTGAAGTCTTTTTGGCAAATGATTGATCACTCGTGAAACCCTGATCAATCGTTCGAGGTACTAAACTCAGTGATGCATACTAAAGAATAGGTGACTGATCTTTTTCTTAGCCTGATCGATAGCTCAACATACTGTTGCAAACTCCATATTTTTGGTCTCATTTCTCCATATACTTCAAAGTCATCCCCGATTTACATCAATTAGGGTCAAGTTAAGTAGAGTTTTCTCACATACCCGACCTAAGTGACATCCCTACATGGCATCCTAAAGATGTGGTTTACTCTCGTATGGGATTTGATTTCACATTTGTGATGTCTAAACAGCTCGCTAATTTAGACTTGGCTCATGGACTGGAAATTTCACCCTTTGTCGAAGGTTTGGGTTCAAAATCATATCTGATTCCAATAGTTCTATTATGGCAAAAAAAATTATGATTTTATTTGTCCTATATTAAAGCTTTATTTGTTTCTAATTTGCTATGTGTGGGAAGTCCTATCTTATGTGTTGGCTACTCCTTTCTTTGGTAAGTCATTAGAACTCTTTCCTTGTTTGAAAACTAATGTAATTCTCTGTCTGTTTTTTGGTTTCTTGAACTCCTTGGAATTGTTTCTTTATTTTACTTAGTGAAATCGGGCCTAAGGCCCATCCTCCCTTCTAAAAAAAACTGATTCTATGGTGAGTAAATAAATTGAAATTTACAAAATTAAATGTTTTAGGCTTCCGTTTCAGCCTCGGTGACTAGTAGATTAATTGAGGCGACACCATACATGTAGGCAGCAGCCCTTTGGGAATTGGGCCTACCTCACCTGGTTGAGAAATTCTGGGATGGGACAGACTCCCACCACTAGTGTTTCTCTCAAGGTGATCACTGATTACCTTGTAGCAAACAGTATTGCAAATATCCAGGCATATTAAACATTTTTCATGCAACCTGAAGCCATTAATGGTCAGCATGCATCAGATTAACACAAAGAATCCAAGTTTATCTTGTCCAAAAAGGATTGGACACCGTTCAAAACGGAGTTATCATAAGCAATAAACTCATCCACCAGACGTCTGTTTGTGTCCTAAAGTAATGAAAAAACAAAGTAATGATCTAAATTGAGAATCATTCATATGGATTGTGCACCCATCAGGATTTTTTTTCTATATCTTTTGGCACTAGTGGCAGACTAGATTTGATATCGCTCCTGTTGATGTTATTGAACGCGTAAGCCTCATTAAACTATTAATTTATGTGTTTTTTATCTTGTTCCTAGTAATGAATTGAGACGTTGGCCTCAGTCAATCTATTATAAAATGACAAGCAAGATTTACCAAACTTATCATTAGCCACTTCTAATCCAATATTACTTAAACTTCCTCTCCACCCATGCATAGTGTTAATTTATACGCTGGTCAAAGTGATGGAAGAATAGAAAAGACAGACGAAATAACCAACACTGCAAATAATTGAATGAAAACATTCCAGAATCTAAACTATCAAAAGCATATGACTAAACATATGACTAGTCATCCAAAGGGTTAATTCCATTTTATCGCAATCTAAAACTTGAACAAAGTTCTGACCCCTGATTCCTGCAAAAACACATTAATGCGAACTGGGCTGAGTTCAAGACATCTGAAAGCTGGGCAAATTGTGTCCATATATTACTGCCACATTATATGATGCACGCGAAGGAAAATGACCTGTTAGCATGCCCAGAGGTCCACTCTGACTGTCCAAGCTTGGTCAATGTGGGAAAATATCCTTTTTAACCTGGATTTGCAATTTGAAGTAATAATGTAAAGAAACCTAAAGAAAAATTCCATATCTTTTATGTTAAAAGCGAATTAAATTAAGAAAAGAGTTAAGATGCCCAAGAAAGTTCCAGCATTCCTTGTTATCTGTCTACTGGGAAGCCAACGATTTATTGTGATGAATTTGGCTGTCAAGCAAAATGCTTTTCCTGTCAAAACCTAATAAAACTTCTGAAGTTGTGCCAAATGCAAAGTATACTTGAAAGGAGTCTCAATCAATATGAAACCATGATTCATCATTAATTTAGCCAAAATGCAAGGCATTCAAAGATTAACCTAATCTCTTCGAAGAAGTTACTACAAAACAAAAAAATAAAATAGCTGACTAGGGTGAGATGCCCATATATTCAAATATTGAATAGGATTCCTCCCCAAACCCAATACATCAATCTATCTCTAGGCACACAAAAGTCTTTCCCCTAAGGCAACATCACCTAGATGGTAATTTTCTTTTGTTTGGTAAGGAGCTATATGGTAGTGATCTATCCAAAACAGAAATATTCTAACACATCAAAAGGAACACTGAATTATTGAATGGTGATAGTAGAATATTGAATGCAATCATCCTCAGACCTTCTCTTCCTATCCCTCTTTCCACCACATAAAATGCATCACAGGCACACAGTTCTAGTCTTACCAACTAAAAAATAAGCTCATATAGGAGAGAATAACTGATTTAGAGACATCATTATTTTTGCATATTATAATATATGGTGTAATCTGGGATGAACTGGGAGCCAAACAGCATCTAAGATACATTATGAGGGATGCATAGGGAAGAGGCGACATGGGACTAAATGTCTCGTGGGTGGCTGTCGTGTAGAGACGTCCAATCTCTTTAAAAAGCTGAGGTAGAGAGAGAAAACAGAGTCCAGAGAAGGGAGAAGAGAAAAGAACACAGGCAAGAGAGTGAAAACTTGTGGGTCCCACAGATAGCGCGGGAGTCTCGGGAGTGTTATGGTGGTGGGTCCCGCCGTTGTCGGGTGAGGGACTCCCATCCCATCCTTTGTCATTCACCCTCCTCGCCGCCAGCTCTTTCCTCTGCCCTTCTTCTCTCTGCTCTTCCTCTCTCTTGTCTGTCTCTTTTTCATCTCTCTCTCCACGTGAGGTACTGACTGAGATAGTGGGATAACATTACTGCTCTTTGAGTCTCAGTTTTGTTGCAGAAGAACTCCCAGTCTCCGACTGTTTACAGTTGAAAAGCATGCGTACAATCCCTTTCTTTCTCTGTTGTGTTCTCTCTCTGTATTTATCTGCTTTGTGTACTGTATGGTGGAGTAGGGTAAGCGTTGTGAAGTTGTTGAATGAGAGATGTTGAGGTGTAAGCATTACTTAATGGGGCCTGTAGCAGAAAAAAAAAAGGCAAGAAGCCTAATGGGGCCTCTAAAAAGACACTGCACAGGGGCCTATGAATTCGACTGACATGACTTGCATAGCATTGCATCCATATGGTGGCCACCTCTCGCTTTTATCAAGAATCTTGTGCATAATTCACTTCTCCACCCAACCCTGGTGAAAATTAGGGTTTCCATTTCATCATGTCAATATGGTCATTGGTCACAGTAACTCAAACAACACAGCAGGCAGCAGTATGTATGGGGTACAACAGAAAGAGTGGCCATCCATTCTCAGAATCTTTGAATGCTGTTTTTTTCCACCGTTTCTAGGTGCACATGAAGCTCACAACGTGATGGAATTGGTTCAGTTACCGTGTATTACGACCTCTGTTACCTTTTTAATCCTATTTATGTGTAAACAAGGACCTTTCAACAAACAAATAAAAAGGTCCACGAGTCTTGAAACATAATTATTGCTTGGTTTAATTAGTGTTCATGAATCATATCAGTAAGTAAACTTTGAAGTTCATGCACCAATTGCTAATGACTTATTATCAGGCTAACCATTGATGATGTGGGTGCTGATCAACGGCTATCATCAGCTGCAAACAAGTCCATTTTAGCTAAACAAAGTGTTTACATAACAACCACAATTAATACACAGTACGTATAGTAGTAGGTCCTATTAATATCGACGTTGAAAAACTAGAAAAGCACATCAAGGGAAAAAACTAAGTGGAATTCAAAGCATGTCCGTGATATAAAAAAGGGGAAAAAATCTCAACACCTATTCATTCACCGTCCCAATCTCCACAAACTCTCCTCTTCCTCACCCACCTCCTCTCCGCTACCTTTTTCTCTCTCTCTCTGTCACTAGTCACGTCAGTCACCGGAATACAGGGTCGCTGTGCCGGTCTCCGGCCAACAGAACACCCAAAATGATTCCTGTCACTGGACTTTAACATCCAACTCGAGAACACAACACGCAATCCACTTCCCATCGAGGCACCAATTCCTGCGATTTGACGCAATGATGAGTGATAATGGAGTGAAAAGCCGTGGCTGATGTTTGTTTCTCTTCCATCGTAGGTTTCTCCTCTTAAGCACACTGCCTCTAGTACTGCTATACTATGCCCTCTAGGGTTTCTTCTCTTCCTCTCAGTACTTCAAGCGAGGTCCAGCTGTTATATCCTTTGGTTCGCCGCCTGGATCTTGCTTGGCATGGAAGATTATCCTCATCTGAGCGAAACCCATGTGAGTAGAGGAGGTTTTGTCTACAATTCCGGCGTTGCACCGGCTGGTAATTCAGTGTATGATAGGAACACCAACAGCCCTACAACTACAACCAGTGCCATGCAACAGCACCAGCAGATTCTCCCTGTGACTTCCTTTCATGGGGAGTCTTTTGCTGTAAAGACAGAAGGGAGCTCCTCCCAGCACATGGCTCACCAGTTTCAGTACCCTTTTGTGAGAGGGCCAGTACAAGCACAAGGCACCGGCAGCAGCTCTCCATCAGAGGTGGACGCCATCAAGGCCAAAATCGTTGCTCACCCTCAGTATTGTAATCTCTTGGAAGCCTACATCAATTGCCAAAAGGTACAAAACGCACACAATTATTTGGTACACGGAAAGTGGCTTCTTCAGTATACATATCTTTGTGATATTGATACAGGTAGGGGCTCCACCGGAGGTGCTGGCAAGGCTTACGGCAATTGGACGAGACATTGAGAGCCGGCAGCGGTCGTCGATGGGCTGCCGGGGCCACCAGGCCGACCCGGAGCTCGACCAGTTCATGGTATTCGGACTGAATTGATCAGTTTCAGTCCTCCCATCAATCTTCTTTCAGCCAGTATTAAATTGGGTACTCATGATTTTCCTAATTGTATCATGTGGGATCTGTTCACTAGGAGGCCTACTATGACATGCTGGTGAAGTACCGGGAAGAGCTCACGAGGCCTCTGCAGGAGGCCATGGATTTCATGAGGAGGATCGAGGCTCAGCTCAACACTCTCAGCAATGGGACTGTGCGTGTGCTCCCCTCTGGTATGATTTACACATAGAAAACAATAACGTACTTCCCAAAACACAAAAGGAATAACCGCTACAAAGTATCATAGATGAAGTAAAGAGGAAACCCATCAACTGCTTTTGATGATCTCCTTCTTCCTCAGCTTAGCTGCGAAGGAAATGAATCCAAGGCACAGAATAGTGCCAAAAGCCCCTTCTTTCACACACAAACTGTGAGACTGGGAGACAGCTTTAGGGCTCTAGACCTCTGCCGGTACAGTACAATGCTGTACGGGTAAGGGACATACATGGGTCCGGAGGGCGTAGCCTTTGCTGTCTCGCCCCCCCGGTTCTTGCGTGGGAGCATTTGCGGTTTGACTAAACCAGAGGGGGACATGTTCATAACTTTCGCATACGGATCGAAAGCCATTTACGGATTCTTCACGAGGCTAGAGTCATCAGTCTCTCTCTCTCTCTATTTTTCTGTGCTGGGTAAGAACAGAATAAAATCGTTTGTATGAGATCTTGAGTTGGAATTAAATAACACATACACACACGCGTCGTTCATCAGTCAGCTTTTTTTTTTTGTTTCCCTCCTGCCACCTCTATTACAGTTCCAAGGCTTCTCTCTCAGTCACACTTTCTCTCTCTTCAAATTTTTTTATAGCTCTGAACGTCGTCGCCATCACTCCTGACTGTTCCAATCCTTCTTTACTTGGTTTTTAGAGGAAAAGGTTGAATCACATTGGATGCTCTTATGATCAGATTCTGCTGATGTTTGTCTTAGTGTATTATTGGTTATTTTAGAAAAAAATATGTTGTGAACGTTCATTGGGTAGCTTTAACATGTTTTGGATGTGGGTCATTGTGTTTTTGGATTAATGATGATACTAGATTATTTATTAGGATTAAGTATGTGTGCAGCCCAGCTTTTACTGGAACGTACACGTGATTAACAGGGAAAATAATGTTTATAAAAATAGAGAAGACAATGATTAATGTATTCTCGTCCATTATGGTTGCTGAAAAACATTGGTTGTTCCTAAATACTGTTATTTAATTGGTGGTTATTGATGTACTGGAGTAGCCTCTTCCAGCGTTTTGCTGGTATTTTCAAACTGTAAAAAATGATGAGCTGTTTTCTTTATCGCCATTCATTCTTCAAAAGGATTCTGTTGATTTTTACTTCCGTTAGGGTAAACATCAACTTCGGTAACAGCATTTTAGGCATGAACTGACGTTGTGGCAATTGCCTGGCAATCAGCACATCCTTAGCTATGTTCAACATTTATTATATCTTTCACAATTATGTCCATTCGACCTATAAAATAATATTTTGAAAGCTTCATTATATTTGTTCTTCTAGTCGTTCAGTAGCTGGGACATGGGCGTCCAAGGGACATCATTGACGCTTTTACTGCATTTCAATAATAGAATGCATTGCCTATACGATAGTTATAAAGTATAACCAGCTAATTTTACAGTTTGTCAGTGAATTTCTTGGATATAGAAGCAATTTCTTTATTTTTTTCTTTTGTTCTATTCAATAAGTCATTAAATATTACTTGTTTTAAGCTGGTTTTCATGTAACGATAAACATTCTTGCATTGCGCATTTGCCATTATTTAGCTGTTAGTAATATAAGTTGGCAGCACTTTCACGGATGAAATTTTGTTATTTTGTGCATGATAAAAACCAGGCAGGGAAATCAAATCTGCCGGTTAATAGCACCCATATTAATAAATATGATGCCAAGTACAAATTAAATTGAGTGCCCATATGAAGAGCCATTTAATTAATCAGTATCTTGATCATATGATAATTCTTGGGGTGTTTTGATGTGCATGTTGCATCTTTCCTGGAGTTCACACTATTTTCATACTAAAGGTAATTAGTTGGCGATCAATATCAAAGAAATTTGGAACGTACAAAAACTCATGCAATCAAAGATAAACTGATAGTTTACTTTATTAATTGTAGAGGTAAGGTATTCGGCATTGTTCATTCATTAAACTTTGGGTGTGCAGTATGGATGAGGAAGGCATTTTCATAAGTGGGTTGCCCAATAAATTAGGTTATGATAGAATGCTAAAAAAATAAAAAACGATTGATACTTATGGTTTTTCTTCTTTCAAAGTTCAAACTCACTCCCGGAGATAATAGGACAATTTCTATCGTGCCCTCAATAATTTGTTTTGCCATTTGTGAACTTGAAGGCTTAAAGTATTGTAGGGTCGTCCATGCATTGGCTAATTAATTACAATGTGAATCTGTGTCCATTGTAGTGCATATGTTTACTTGAATCTATTGTTTGCCCTCACGTGTCTTTAAGCAACTCCACCCCTGAGCCGCGTGGAAACACTATCGCCCTATCTTGTTGTTTTCTTGTATATCCCGCCACCTTATATGAATGGAAGCTGATATTTTTACTCCACTTTTTTTTATGGCTAAAGTCAACTCCAGCCTCTGATTGGATTGTTAGCCTTTTATTGGATGGAGAAGGTGAGTACACTCTTGGTGTAGAGAAAATAGAATATGAACATTATTTTCTATATTAATAGCTCTCTTTAAATCAATTTAAGTGGCTGAGAACTTATAAAAGCTTGGCATATGATGTTTCTATTCTCTTACCTGGGAGACACCATTTAATAAAATTATTATTTTTCTAAAGGGTGCCATTAATATGGGAAGGAATGAGTATTATTTTTTTGGTTGTGGTGGAACAATACGAATTTTTTGTCTTAATCTTTACTTCCATGCAAGGATGTCATTACACCTTCCGTAGGTACATTAACTTCTCTTTGTGCCCGTGCTGCATTTATATTCCAATTATCTGATAGCATGGAAATTGTATCCGACTAATTTTCTTAATAGAGTCATCTGTTCACTCAAAGATAAGCTTTCGGTGGTAATGCTTGGGGTGGTTTTGAGTTCTAAATAGTCTGATACTTTTCTTGAGCTGTTTCTGAAAAGTTTATTATCAGTGTTGACTGGGTAGCTTAGAGGTTGTGCTCTTGCCATGATGTAAAAATATTGAATATCCATGCGCATGAATATTCTTAATCTTTACATTGGTAGTATCTTAATGAAGCAAGTAATTAATTTCAGCGCAAAGTAAGTGCAGTTTGCATTGTTGAATTTGTTCAGTTTACAAAAAGAAAACTGGATTAGGAAGCCTTTACATGAGAAGATTCACTGATAAGCTAACGAACGGGGACCAGGAATATCCTATGGTAAAGGAAGTTTTCAGTAAATGTCACATTTATGATAGCAAAACGAGTTACAGTGTGAGAATTAAATAGAATCAATAATTGACTTATAGTACAACTGGCATATATAATTCAAACCCATAATTCTGAATTGGGAGTTGGAAAAATCGCCAAGAGGAAGTAGCTGCTTTTAATAATACGAAACCTATTTCTATACGTTCATATTCAAACCGTCTGTAATTTCAATATGAGTGATGATTTGCGAACCGTTCAACCTCATGAATACTTATTTCAGTTTAACTTCAAATACCAAAGCTTATAAATGTGTATGTTTGAAAGTATTCTTAAATGTAAAAAATCTAAGGTGTATTGCATTATATTATTACTATTGTATATACAATATTAATTCTAGTAAATAGTACTGCCAAAAAGTAATCTGAAATATGTCGACAGCTATGCTCTGTTGGAGCTTTTTTCTCTGCTTGTTTTTTATGAGAATTTTCCTCTTTTTAATTTTTTATGCTGGCTATAGTCATTTTTAGCATTTATCTATGGCATGAAGAAAGTCCTTATCATATGACTCTTCTAAGCCAAATTTGAAAGCTCAAGACTCGGTTTTGGCTTCAAATCTATTTAATTAAAGTCGAATTATCAATACTTTATATAAAAAAATTGGTTAAAATAGAAAATGTTTATTTTATTAGGTTTTAAAATGTAATTGAATTCATGCAAATATTAGATTATTTTTCAACAATTTCTAATATATAATTCTCATAAAGATATTCTATTCAACTTAGAATAAGATTGAAATCATAACTGGTTATTATTGTATAAATATATTCAATAAATTTTGAAGCAAATGTATTATAGAGGGGATGTCAGTGAGTCTGTGAGTTAATGTAGTCAACCATGACGTGCTTCTTTTGAGCACCATGAAGTTCAATGGAAAATTAAGGAGTGGAGTTAGCTTGGGGAGTATTTTGTTAAAATGGAGTTTTAGAACTATGCGCACCTAAGTGATCACTATATTTGCACAATGGTATTAAGTCTTTTTTTTTTTACATATTAGTCTTGTCAAAGTGTTGTTTACAAGAATGACTAAACTATAATTTTATGAACGGTAAAAAGCATGATTGGTTTTCTATTTTAATAGAAATAAAAATAGCAGTAAAATTTAAAATTAAAACGATATGTAGTTCATGGTGTCAGTGACAGTTTTCCTCTGTGCTTTGAGTATGATATAAGTGATAAATTTGAAACCAAGATAATTTTGTACGTTTGTTTTGAAATTACTGTTAATATGAAGGATCTATTTATAAAAAGCTCAAATTTTAAGAATATATCTGAAAATTGAAAAGTTGGATGTGACATTGATCCGACAGAATTTGTTGTTGACTTAATCGTATTTAAGCTATGCCTCAGTAATTAGTAATCAAATTTCAGCTTGGTAATAAGTGCAAGTATTGCAGGTATTTTTAGCTGAAAATATTGTGCTGTTGAATTTGGATTTGGATGATAATACCATTTTAGCAGTTCTCACATGTTTACACTATTGAGCATTATCTTGTTCATTATTGAGAGGTCCAACCCAATTAGTTATTGGTGTAGGATCCTTAGGTGAATTAGTACACCATTAAAAAATTCCATGATTATTCTTTGATACTTCTCATATGATATAAGAGATAGTTTGCTTTAAGCCAAGCTTTTTTCAGGGTCACCATATAATACAAGTAAGATATGTATTCAGGAGATGAAAGATGTGAAGGAATTGGTTCATCAGAAGAGGACCAAGATGGCAGTGGTGGAGAAACTGAAGCTCCTGAAATTGATCCTCGTGCCGAAGAAAGAGAGCTCAAGCATCACCTTCTGAAGAAGTACAGTGGCTACTTGAGCAGCCTCAAACAAGAACTTTCCAAAAAGAAAAAGAAGGGAAAGCTGCCCAAGGATGCTCGGCAGAAGCTGCTCAACTGGTGGGAGCTGCACTACAAATGGCCTTACCCATCTGTAAGTACCACAAGATCCACCTTGTACTTGAACATCTTTTACATAAATTTGGCAGACTGGCTAATGCTAATGTCAAGTGATAATTAATCATTTGCAGGAATCCGAGAAGGTTGCTTTGGCTGAATCCACTGGTCTTGATCAGAAACAGATAAACAACTGGTTCATAAACCAAAGGAAGAGGCACTGGAAGCCATCTGAGGACATGCAGTTCGTGGTGATGGATGGTCTTCACCCACAAAACACTGCCCTTTACATGGAGGGCCACTTCATGGGTGATGGGCCCTACCGTTTCGGCCCCTAATATTGTATGGCACTGGTGGTCCCAAGGATGACTGGCCATTAGTTTGGAGGAGCATGAGAGGTGTTCCTGTGATGAGTTCCGGTGAAATCCATGATTGGGATGATTTTGAAATCTATTATTCTTGTATCTAATTGCCATTTGGGGTGGCTACTTTCTCCCGGCGTATTGAGGTGAGTCTTGGGGTCATCTGATGCACATATGATGTCCACTCTCAATATGTATATGCTTTATTTGTGTTATATCATTGCTGTATTAATCTGGAAGTAAGTTGGATTGTTATGGAATTTATGATACCAAAAATATTCTAAAGAAGTTTTTTAATATTTTGTTTTGGCAATGGATATGTGAGAAGAGTGTTCTTATTTCGTGGGAAATTGCGCCATGAAATCCATGAGCCATAATCGTGAGATCAGATTTACGATGAAAATCTGTTTCCTGAGAATATCATTCTCACAAAGCAGATTGAAGCTTTTTTAACACTCACAAATTTTTAGATACCGGGGAAATCCTGAAAAATAGGATTTGTGAAGGAGAAAATGTGTTAGGAAAACTAAAGATTTTTCCGGGCTGAAGCAGACTCTGAGATTAAGTGTCTGTTTGGGAGGTTATTTGAAAAAGAAAGGAAATGTCATTAAAGGGCTTTCTTGATTTTTTTTTATGTTGTGATATTTCATTTTGTACTCAATAGGAAATTTTCTTTTCTTTTCAAATGACCTCCCCAACAAGCCCTAAGTCCCTTTCTATCCCCAATGTTCCCTTGAGCATGGGATCCCCCATCTATAGGCATTGAACAAAATACTGAGAAATCTCATCCAAATCAATGATCAACTATTGAATTCGACCTCCATTATAAACACAAAAATAAGACGTTTAAGGCTAAGGCTGAAGCAGTAATTTCTTAAGATCTTCGAGTTAAGAGCATGACTAAAGAAGGAAACATGTAGAGATTCTTTAAAAAGGTTATATCCATGGAGTTGATCCTTCCCGTATAGCCCAAAATAGGAGAAATAGGACACTTACCAATTGGTCGTGTCTTGAGTGGTAGAATAAACCGCTAACCCGGTGTGCGACATACAACCAAAAAATTCTCCCAAAATAGAAGAGAAATTTGGGAATCTAGTGCATTATTCATTGTTTGTTGGTTTGTCTAAGTTATTCTGAAACATTATTAAATACAAGGAGTGTGTTAGTTCTCTGAATTCATGCTTATTATATACACAATTCATCTATTAGGAAATATATTATTCAGACGAGAAGCTCCGTACCGCATTATGCTAAATATTTAGTGGGCGATGGTAGAAAGTAGAAACATCCACTTTAGACTTGATCTCAACCTCAGTTCAAAATTTGAGGACACTCTTGATTCATAAATTTGAAGCTAGATTTGTTTCTCAGCTGGGAAGCTCTTCTCATTGCCTTTTTTCTGACTATTACTAATGGCTTTTGGATTTCATCACATTAAGACTGGAGTTTGCTGCCCTCGTTCACTCTCAACCTCTTTTCGGTTATGATGCCGAAGATAGTATTGTATGGTGGCGTTCGAATTCCAGTAAGTTTACTGCAAAATCTGATTATTCTATTGCCAATCAACCTCTTCCTATAGCTGATTGGTCATCCCTTATATGGCAAAAATTTAATATTTCTTGTTATCTTTCTAGAACGTGACTACTTTGTATCTCAGAAAACTTTTTGTCCCCCAAGAAGCGCATATTTTGCACTATTTTTTAATATTATTTCGTTACCCCATTCATCCCCCATAACTTTTTTCTACTTTTTTTAAAATTTTAAATAAAAAAAATAACACATGACTTTTAGGGATGCCACTCGGGTGGGGTATGTGGTAAAACTTAACCCGACCCGACTTTAATAGGTTGAATTTGAGTTTTTGAATTCAACTTGAATAATTATTCGGGTCGATGGCATGGGTTTACTATTTTTTGAATAGTATTAAATTAAACCAACTTGAATAAGGTTATAAATATAAATATTTTATATTTTGATAAAACTAGACCTGACCGTAATGGTTCAAGTTTAGAATTCCAAATTCAAACCGAATAGTTATTCAGGTTAAATTTATAATTTCTTATTTTTTAAATAATATCAATTTTGAGTTTGGCAAAACCTAACCCGGTAGCATCCCTAATAACCACACTCTACTTCCCTATTTACTCTATTATAAAGAGTCACTGACAGCAATGCTAGTGCCGTCGGCAACAGCTAAAGAATCTCTAAGCAGCAACAACAAGAGAGAGATAATTTCACGGTGGTCAGCCATCGCCAGATTATAATACATTTCACGGTGGCATGTTGGCTCTTGTCAGATTGTGAAATTTTTTGTAGTGGGTACCCACCACCACAAATAAGCCGAGAGTGATAAACTTGTGCTATTTTTCTGGTTATGGTCACTCACTACTTGATTATAAAACGTTTCACGGTGCTCTGTCTCATGACAGCATATTGTAAACAAAATTATGGTGACCACTCACCACCAAAAGTGAAGGTTTTATGAAAAGGTTCATGATATAGATTTGTGCGGTTTGTAAGGAGCAAAAGTTATACATTTCAGATATTTTATATTCAAGGTACATGTGGGAGAGTTGGAGTATTTTATTTGGAGTTCGTGCAAGGTACGTGTAAGGAGCAAAAATTATACATATCAAATATTTTGATTTGTCGTGAATACCTCGGATTGGTTCCAATCTACAGGTCTTCACATTGTCCATCATTGTGTTTTGTGCAAGTCAGCTGCTACGCATTAATAACTACATTCTTTGTTTTTCAAGAAGTACTGTTATTGCTTGGTTTTCATTGAAGACTCTTCTATGTACTTTCATATATTTCATACGAGATGAGAGAAAACCAAGAATTTTCCAGGAGATCGAGTATCATAAATCACTTCTAATTTGACGTATTAAGGATGAACATCTCTAAAATTCGGCAAATGATATGGACTTATTTGCATCGTGAAACTTGCTTTAGTTTAGCTTAGTGCAAAATATTAGAGCTTAAAATAGGAAATTAATTTTTACAAAGGTTCAATCCGTCAGATCAAACGTATTAAATGATTCTTTAACTTCACCCACCTTCATTTGCCTTCCGAGGGGACTGTTAAGAATAAGAAAATTTTTTGTAGGATCATTTAGCTTTAACCCCGTTTGGGATGCTACATTTTCACAACTATCAATGAGATTGGTCATGCGAACAATACTTTAATCAACTACATTTGCATATCCATTCATGGTTAATATGATTCCAATATGGATGAAAATCTTTTCTATACGAGGCCAAGACTTTCTTAGAAAGAGAATGTGCGTGTGTGTCACGCCCTAAACTTTACACATGACTTTTTAGGTTTTCTTTTTGGAAAAAAACGTCATAAAACCTTGTGTAAGAAGCAGAGAATAATTATTTGTCATAAATTTTGGAACCAATCAAATTACATTTGGGGACATGACATTTTTATTTTAACAAACCATATTTTATGATAAATATTATAAATTCATTACTAAAATATCTGTCACATTATCTGTTGTTAGATAATTGTATGTCACATAACATTCTTATCTAATTTTAACAATAAATGATACCCGACAATACCACACTTCCTCTTAAAAATCTGTACCACAAAGGATGCTGAGTAAACACTACTCAATGGAATTGCAAAAACAAAAACAATAATCCAACAAAACAATCCACTGAAGATCAAGTCAAGTCACATGCCTTCCAAAGTCAACATCAAACTTAATGAAAAAATGATCTAAACATTAAAAGGCTCTCTAGACATTGTAGCCTCATCCAGGAGTCCAACAACCCTCTCTCAATAGTTAACTACTACAAACTCAACTTCAACCTTTTATTAAAGCCACATTCAACTTCAGCTATGCTATGAAGCAAAGGCCCATAAAGGCTCATAGACCTAAGTAGTTGGGATATTGACTTCCATAATCAATAAAACCTCTAGTATTACATTGCATTGGACTAGTCATCATTTTAACTTTATGATATGTTTGTAGAGAACTCCTAGGCGAGGGAGAGTGGCTTTACATAGAACCCACTTTTGGAGAGTTAGATGGCTATGATCATTTCTCATACCATACCTTTCTATCTATGTAGCTAAAACTGCTTACATTTAGAGCCAACCAGACACTATGACCCTTTGTCCTTGATTGTTGAAATGCAACAATCAAGGGGTGACTATTCATCACAACGATTACACATGAAGAGGATTTAGTTACCCCAATATAATACATGTTTAGCTTCATCTATTTATGTATCCAAATGCAAGGAAAATCATGCTATTGTATTACTTATTGTCATGACCGGGACTTTTAAACCCTTTTTAATGGCACAAATTGTAAATCATAAGGAATTTTTTCTTAAATGTAATATAAAATTTTCAATTAAATATCCAAGTCTTGATAATTAGGATTTATAATTATAAATATTAAAACATATAATATTAATACATATCTCCAAAACCTATAAACAATAGGCTATCCATCTAAGTACAAGTCTATTTGAAAATAGATAACTGATCTAAACCAGTTAGCCTTGAGCTACATGGTGAAATGGGGCTGGATGGGAGGAGGCACAACTTTATGTTGAGTGATTGATTGGACCCTAGAATCAACCAATCACCTACTCCTCTTTGTTGCTAGTTGATGCCAAAGCCTTAGGTACTCGATCAGGCCACAAGCGGTCGATCGATTAAGTGAATCGTGCACACATAATCAATGCACGATCAATCGACCTATTTTTTAGACAAGTTCAATTCTATTTTGGATTGGGATTTTTGTTCCATATTGTTTTCTTTTCAATTATTTTCTTTCATTGGAAACTTAATTTCGTAAATTTTATTTATTTAGGTATTTTCTACCTTATTTCCTCTATTTTTTATTGACTAGTGCTTAGTTAGTTATAGTGGGGCTTGTTTTATTTATAATTATGCCATTAGGACTTGTATAAAAACTTGGCTCTTTCAAGGAAGCCATTATCGTAAGATTTTCTAAAATATTACTAAAGAAGAAGAGAGAACTTCTTTCTCCGTTGCTTTGCCCTCTATTTGTCCATTTACTAGTGTAAATTGCAAGAAAGGAAAATTGTGTGTGTCTGTAGCTAGCCAGATTCATTGAGTGACATGAGCCCTATCAATCCCAACCCTGCATAACGCAGGTTAAACATGTTGCACCAACGTTGTGGAGGCCGTGTTACAGGAATTGATGAGATCAATGATCATGATGAAGTAGGAAGGTTGTTGTGACAAGTTGAACAACTAACACTTCATATGGCTTATTTGATGGTTGTTGTTATGTTGTGCACGATGATCAGATTCCGAGAGGACTCACTCAGACTATACTCTATTGCTTTTACTTAGTTGCATTGAACTATTTATTATTGTAATAGTTTAGTATTTGCTTTGGTTTGGTATTTAGGTATAAAACTGTGTTGGTTCAGTTAGTGGCCCGGGCTAGCCGACCCACTAACTGGCATGTTCACCTAGGGAACTGGGCCAACCTGGGTTGAGCTGGCATGACTCCCTAGGGGATTGGTCGTCCCCTATATGGGGCGGCCCTCTCTTGTTTGAAGATTATGCAATTGAAGTTACTCTGTGTTTCTCCCCTTTCTTCCTTACTTCTCCCCTTTCCCTGCGTAGATCTCCTAGGTGCCGATTGTGCCTACTCCGGGCACATCATTGGTATCTGAGCATTTATGATCCCTGGTCATGGCCAGAGGTAAGCAAGCTCTAGCTGTTCCCGAGGTTCTTCCGGAGAAGGAAGTTCCAGCCTCAGCGTCCACGGACAGCCAGAAGGACGTCTCTGTGGCAGTCGGCGAACCCACTATGTCCAAGCTCATGGCTTTGCTGCAGGTGATGAACATGCGTCTAGTAAGTATGGAGACTGCGTGTGCAATGCCCATCCTACCTAGATCGACCCACGCTATCCCAGAGAGGGGTGGGCCTTCGCAGCCCCCCAAACCTGCAGTTCCCTGCCTTCCAGCGCCGACAGATGTGGACGTGAGGGTCTTCCCAGGTCTGATGCGATTTGGCACTGGTAACCAAGTGCTAGAAGGGAGACGTCAGGCCAAGGACATGCGAGGCACACTAGGTGTTCAAGAAAATGTCCCTATGATGCCGCCCCCTCCAAATCAGTTCCAGGATGCTGAGGAGGAGTGGGACAAATATCTCGGGCATCGGGGGGGTGGGGGGCAGAACCCAGTTTGGCTCGCCTACAGTTTCCCCGCTATAATGAGGATGACGATCCTATAGAATGGATGTACAAGGCAGAAAAGTTCTTTGCCTATCAAGGGACGCATTCTGAGGCTGAACGTCTGCGTATCGCTGCCTTCCACGTCAATGGGGACGCTTTAGTCTGGTTCCAAAATTTCAAAAAAGAGGTGTGCTACCCCACATGGGCAGCCTTTTCCAACGAGCTCTGCATTTAGTTTGGGCCGAATGAATTCTAGGATTTCAACGAGATGCTATCCTCCCTGCACCAAACCACCACCGTCCGAACATACTATACAGAGTTTATGAAGGTGGCCAACCGACTTCCTGACTGGCTAGTGGCCGCCTTGGTGGGCACGTTCAAGCGTGGGTTAAAGCCTAAAATCTTGGAGGAAATGTGCCACTTCCCGTGTGCTAGCATGCGGGACATCGTGCGTCATGCCCACATCAAGGAAGAGAAGCTGACTTGACAACGCAAGGGAGGGTGGCTTGGACCTCCACCTCGATCTATCCTGAGCACCAATCCACTGGCGCCTTCCTCAAGCAGTTTGGCAATAGGCCGCCCTGGCCAACAGGCCACACCTTCCAACCAGATTGTCCGACACCTTACACCAGCCTAGATGGAAGAGCGCCGGTCGAAGGGGCTGTGTTTTCGCTATGACGAGAAGTTTGTTCCGGGGCACCGTTGTTCTATTAAGGGCAGCCTGCTTGTAGAGGAGGTCGAAGAGGACAACGAAGGAGGGGCCGAAGTTGATTCTTGTCCCCAGGAGGATGTGCTACCCAAAATTTCAGTCTATGCCTTTTCGGGGGCATTTACTCCATGCACAATGCAAGTTCAAGGATTCCTTAAGCGGAAATAGGTGGCTATCTTGATCGACAGTGGGTCTACTCATAAGTTTATTAATGACAAAGTTGCCTATCGGCTGGGTTGTTTTGTCTCGGACTCGAAGCCATTTGATGTGCTGATTGGCGACGGTAAGCATCTTCAGAGCACAGAGGTATGTGCTCAGGTTACACTCTTTGTACAAGGCCACACGTTTGTTATTGATCTATTCTTGCTGCCCACAAAGGGGGCGGATGTGGTGTTGGGCGTATAGTAGCTGCAGGAGCTTGGTGATGTGGTTTGGAACTTCATGGAAATGGTGATGGATTTCGAGTTGAACGGGCAGCAGGTTCAAATTGAAGGCTCGTGACCGGGCACACTTCTCTTTGCTTAGGCCATGAGCTCCTTCTTCCGGTTCGCACCACAAGGACTTCTCTTGCAGTAGCATGCCACTTTAGGGGTGCCTCAAGACGAGCTGCCTTCTGATCTCTAGGAGTTATTGACCAACCACTAGGACCTCTTTGCAAAGCCACATGGTCTTCCTTTGGTCCAGCCTCATGCCCATCATATCCCTATCATTCCCAGCATAGCCCCTGCCAATGTTCGCCCTTACCGCTACCCTCACATCTAGAAATCTGAAATTGAGAAGCTGGTGGCAGACATGCTACAGTATGGGATCATCCGTCCTAGTACGAGTTTGTACTCGTCTCCAGTGTTGTTGGTTCACAAGAAGGATGGGTCATGGCGGTTCTATGTTGACTATCGTGCTTTGAATGCAATCACCGTCAAGAACAAGTACCCCATACGGGTGATTGAGGAGCTATTGGATGAGCTAACAGGTGCCACGGTCTTCAGTAAGCTCGACCTCCATTCGGGCTATCATCAGATTTAGGTGCAGCCAGTGGATGTGCACAAGATGGCGTTCCGAACTCATGACGGCCATTTTGAGTTCCTAGTTATGCCATTTGGGCTGACCAACGCCCCCTCCACCTCTCAGTGCCTCATAAATGTCATCTTCCGGCCATTCCTGCATCAATATATATTGGTTTTCTTTTATGATATTTTGGTATACAACTGCTCGTGGTTGGAGCACTTGACGCATCTCAGGTTGGTCTTCTCTATCTTGCAAGCTAATTCTTTATTTTTGAAATGTTCAAAATGCTCCTTTAGCAGTCCGCAGGTTGATTATTTGGGTCATATTATTTCAAGGAGCGGTGTTGCAACTAACCCAGCCAAGGTGGCTGCCATGCTCTCTTGGCTGCCACCCACATGTGTTTGGGCACTCCGTGGTTTTCTAGGACTTACAGGTTACTATCGGTGTTTCATCAATCGGTATGGCGAGTTGGCTCGACCCCTTACAGAGCTACTTAAGAAAGGGGCTTTTGCGTGGTCAGTGGAGGCTGCCACGACATTTGAGGGTCTTAAGCAGGCTATGGCTTCTGCTCCAGTTCTTCTATTACATGACTTCGACCGGCCATTTGTGGTGGAGACCGATGCGTCAAAATTGGGCTTGGGTGCAGTTCTTTTGCACTATGAGCGACCCATTGCTTATTTCAGCAAGGCATTAGCTGCCTGCTCCCTGTCCTTGTCTATGTATGAGAAGGAGATGTTGGCCATTGTCCTCGTTGTTGACAAGTGGTGCCCTTACTTACTCGGTCGCTGGTTCCTGATTCGTACTGATCACTGGCCATTAAAATACTTCTTGGAGCAATGTGTGCCTACTCCCTCTTAGTGGCAGTGGGTAAGAAAGTTGTTGGGCTATGACTATGAGGTTGTGTATAAGAAGGGGTCGGAGAATATTGTGGCCGACGCGCTCTCTCGCAGTCCGGCACCGGGCTCTTGTTTGGTTCTCTCCACTCTCTCTTGCCCCTTTATTGATGAGATTCGACAGGCCTATACTGAGGATTCTTGGACGCAGGAGGTAATTACCGGCCTACAAACCGACCCTGTTTCTCGTCTTTTCTTTGTGTGGCGGAATGAGCTTCTCTTCTGGAAGGAGCACTTGTGGGTTCTTGCTGTTGCTGACATCCTTCGCCGCATCCTATCGTTCTTCCACGACTCTCCTATGGCTGGTCATGAGGGCGCCTTCCATACCTACAAATGGGTCGTCAGAGTTTTCTATGGCATGGCATACGTCGGGCCATCCATGACTACGTGGCCGCTTGTGATGTTTGTCAGCGGGCTAAGGCGACCACGACCTTGCTCGCTAGTTTGTTGCAGCCCTTGCCTATTCCAGATAAGGTTTGGGAAGATGTTTCGATGGACTTTGTGGCGGCTTTACCTATGGTGCAGGGTAAGTCTGTCATTATGGTGGTGGTGGATCGGCTGTTCAAGTATGCTCATTTTTGCACACTAGGCCATCCCTTCACTGTCAAGACTATAGCTGAGCTCTATGTTCGTGAGGTGGCCCAACTTCATGGTATTCCCCGCACGTTTATTTCTGATTGTGATTGGATTTTCCTTTCGCAGTTTTGGTAAGTGTTTTTCACTCTACATGGGACCTCTCTCCACATGAGCACTGCTTATCACCCCCAAACGGATGAGCAGACTGAGGTAGTCAACCGTTGTTTGGAGCAGCATCTTCGTTGCTTTACTATGAAGCAGCCCCGCCGGTGGCTTCAGCTTCTTCCATGGGCTAAGTGGCCTTATAATACAACCTATCATACACGTGTTAGGTTCACTCTGTTTGAAGTGCTCTATGGCAGGCCGCCGTCGATTGTCTTATCCTATGTACCCCACCGTTCGTCTGTGGCCGAGATGGACTATATGTTGCAGATGTGAGATGAAGTCTTACGCCAGCTCAAGAGGAATTTTTCGTTTGCCCAAAACAAGATGAAGCAGATTTATGATCATCGCCATACTGATCGTGAGTATGCGGTGGGTGATTTGGTTTATGTGTTGGTCCTTCCTCATCACCAGACCTCCTTGTTTCAGCCTGAGAACTCCAAGCTTGCTCTACGTTTCCATGGTCCATATATTATTGAGGAGCATGTTGGCCCTGTGGCCTACCGCTTGACTTTGCCACCTGACTCCTTAGTTCACCCTGTCTTTCTTGTGTCCTGTTTGCGGCGATTTGTGGGTGACAAGTCATTGGATGTGGGTGCTCCTCCTCCTCCCCTGATGGGAACTGTTCTGCCATCCGACCCGGTCCCTGCTTTAGTGCTTGAGAAGCGTCGAGTTCGTCGCTCCGGTCGCATTATTACTGAGGTCTTGATTTCTTGGCAAGGGCAGCCTCTTGAGGACTCTACATGGATGCCTGAAGATGAGTTTATGATTCGCTTTCCAGCTTGGTCGCCTTGCGGACAAGGCGAATAGCGGAAGCGTGGTGGAGTGTTGTGCACGATGACCAGATTCCTAGAGGACTCACCCAGACTATACTCTACTGCATTTACTTAGTTGCATTGAACTATTTATTATTGTAATAGTTTAGTATTTGCTTTGGTTTGGTATTTAGGTATAAAGCTGTGTTGGTTCAGTTAGTGGCCCAGGCTAGCCGACCCACTAACTGGCATGTTCACCTAGGGAACCGGACCGGCTTGGGTTGGGTTGGCATGACTCCCTAGGGGACTCGTCATCCCCTATATGGGGCGGCCCTCTCTTGTTTGAAGATTATACAATTGAAGTTACTCTGTGTTTCTCCCCTTTCTTCCTTACTTCTCCCCTTTCCCTATGTAGATCTCCTAGGTGCTGATTGTGTCTACTCTGGGCACATCATGTTACTTACCAAAACCCCACTTGCATCATCCCAATGATCAAGTTGAAGGTGATGAGCTGGAGGTTAATGTAGAAGGCAAAAACCCTTTCTCCATGAGCACCAATAAGACCAAAGGCTTATGCTCCCCCAAGACAAGAGGTTATGGCAAATAAGGGCTAGTAGGCAAGTTTGAAGATTGATGTCCCTTAATTTCATAGGGGGATGCAGCTGGAGGTTTTTAGATTGAGTTGCCAATGTAGAAGACATTCTCAATTTCAAGAAAGTTTCGGAGGACAAGCATAATCCTTTGGTGGTGACTGACTTCTGAGACTGAGCAACTGCATGGTGGCACTAAATTAAATCCACCCATGCACACCAAGACAAACCTAAGATTGTTGAATGGAAAAGTTGAAGAAGCCCACAAGGCAAGCCTTTCTACCCTACAACTTTGCTCGAGTAATGTGTTAGCGATTACAAGACCTATGGAAATGATTGAGGATGGTGGATGAATATACCAAAGAATTTTACCAATTGATGCACCAAAATGACAGTTGAATTGGAGGAGCAACTTGTGTCTCGTTATATTGAAGGTATGCATAAAAATTTTAAAGATACTCTAAATTTGTTTTAGATGCACATTCAAGAGCACTTTATTTGGAGAAGCAACAAGGCCTTGTTGGTTATCGTTTTGGGCTATCGAACGCAAATATCTCTTGCCATGCCTATCGCCACCAATTCCAGTAAGGTGCAAACCACTTTTAAGGATGCACCATATGGTACTCAAAACACAACCAAAGCCTCTACAAGTACTAGCTAAAAATGCATTAGATGCAGATGAATGGGTCATACCATATCAAATTCGAAAAGTTTAAAATAGGCGACTTTACACTCCATCGATCGATCATTCCATAGGGCGATCGATCGATCCCTATTATTATTCCCGACTCTTTCATCAATCTATCTATTGACCCGTGATCTATCAATAAATTTTTGGCTTCATTTAACAAATATTCTTTTTTGATGCTAATCAATCATTTACATAATTGATTGATCAATCTTTTATATTTCAAAGATTCTGCTACAATTCAACAAATAATTATTCCAATTTGGCAATCGATCATTCTGACCAGATTTTTAATTTTTCAATATAAAACCTCCATTTGTCACCATTTTTTGGACCAAGGTCTCTTTTACCCTAAAGATGTGAATATGAAGTACGTGTATATTTTACTTAATGAAACATGGATTTGAGTTTTTCTTTTCCTCCATCTTCATAGATCAATCTTCAAACTTAACCTAACTCAAAATTATACATCAATGACTTTATTTTGATTACAAAAATAAGCCAATACATAACATAATGACAATTATGTTCTTACAATCTTCCCCTTTGGCTATTTTGTGACAGAACACTACAACCCATCATCTAAAAAATAAAAAATTATAGCACCGTAGTGCATAATCAAATTTAGATAGATTATCCAATAATGACTATCTCCCTTAATGTACAACATTTTAATCCTATTGTGGTGTGGCCTTCAACTTGTAATTTACCTGCACATCACAAACTAGAACATACTTCCATAATGTTATTCTAAGAAACAAGTAAATATAAAATTTAAATATTTAATTACATAAAAGATTAATCAAGTCATAACCATATCAAGAATTTTCTCTTTTTATCAATTCAACCTAGATCTTTTTTTTTCAATCTACTTGCTAGTTATATACCCTCAAGATTTAAGGTTTTCTCTAACCCAAATTTCTCCCCATTTTTGACAAATAAACAAAAGAAAATTAAGGTAAAGTAGAAACAATGTTGAGACAAAAACTTATAAGACAATTGGAAACCACATCTAGAATTAATTTTAGGAGAATCAAATAAAAAATTGTTTGAAAACAAAGTATGTTGTTAACCATATAGCAATATCAATTGTGATCATACTATCTAAGTTTCAGAATTGCACACCATGTGTCTCCCACATTATCATAACATAATCTCATGAGCCACTTGAGCAAAGAATCAGAATTTCAAGTTCCAAGCCTCACAATAATAAAAGATGCAAAAACATTTTACGTCAAGTCAAAGAGTATACCATAATCATTCAAAACAATCCTCAAGATATCAACGGATAACATAGTCAAAAATAACTTTTGTTTTCCACTACTTTGGCACATAAATTTGTCAAGAAACTTTGCTCATGTTTGCATTCTATTTGATCATTGATTTATATTAAATAAGTAAGAGATACAAACAATGATACAAAATTCTATTATTGTTGTTGTCATTTTCTATGCCATTTGCCTTTTAAATTTTTAGATTTTTCATTCTTTTTATAATTAGGTTTTCAATGGTTTTTTCATAGTTCTTGTGACCTTGCATTATATTATTTTTTCATTCTAAGCCTTTTTTAGTATCAAGGGGATAGTAGCTTTTACACTAACATAAGATTTCTCATATAAGCAGCCCTCCATCATTTTTATGAGAACTATTAAGGACAATATTTACATTAGTGTTCAAAGAAAACATAAACATATCAATTCCATCATACAAAGGAATCCAAACCACTTAACTTAGAAAGAAAGTGACTTTAATTTTCAATGTAGTTACCAAACAGGCCCAAAGTGAAATGACTCTTTGTTTGGAAATATTTTATTGGAAAAGCAAAAGACACAAGAAAGAGGCTTTGGTAAATAAGAGGACATTTATGGAGCAAAGTCAAAATAATGTTGAAAAGGGCTAAAGTCACTTTATTGTGTGGAAAGCAGAACCTAAAGTTTTTAAAGGGATTTCTTGAATTTAAGGGGAAAAATTGTCATCTAAACAAGATTTAGGCATTTTCCACTTTGAAGCATCTTTCCTTTATGGTTAAAGTTGAATTCACACCATGCCTAGCAAGTGTTTTTCATGCTTCCCACTGACAATTAGCCTAGCGTAAGCCTCACATAGGAGCCCTTGTTATTTATAATCAATGGTGCACACACTAGTGAACCACACTGATTCTAACGTGAGCTAGCATGTGCACCGTTGTTCTCACAGATGAAGGGCTCCCATGTGCATCTTATGCTAGGCTCATTGTCAGTGGGGAGTATGAAAAATGTTTCCCTGTGCCAAAAGATATTAAGGTTTTTAATCAATTCTTTATGATGGTTCTAAGGCCATAGTTTAGACAACCCACATTTTGAGAATCTTACAAGGAACATTCAACATAATTTTTGTATCAGTTGTGTGGAGCATATATACGCCTGTAATACAGTTGCCTTTTTAAATGGAAGAGGAGACTTAGTTAAGGAAGGGGGTGGAAATTTTACCAGCCTTCTACAATCACTGCTACAAACCTAAAAGGCGACAAGTACTTGACTAGCATAACTACTAACTGACTTGGAGAAGGTGCTAACAAATAGCATGAAGTAAGAAATTACTCTTGTTCATTGCCTGGAGTTATGGTCCAACAATTTCAAATGACAAGGGAATTTGTGCTAGCTGAACAAGAGACATTATACTGTTGGGATAAAGGTTGCAAAATTGTGGTCTTTGCAATTTCCTAAAGCTGGAATTCCTATGAAAGGCTGAAGTTGGAAAGTGATTATTCTTTTTTGAAAGTATGATTAGAGTTTACATGCACACCATTCACACGAGTTTTCTTTTATTAGTGGGTTGATTGTGGTCGTACTATAAGGTTGAAATAGTGGCTCTGATCTTCTTATGACAGGTAGAAGAAGAGGATTTAGTGAGGCATCTTGAGTGAAAGCTTTTGTATGATAGTGTTTCATGGTGATGTGGGTGCGATGCCTTGTGACATTGTGGTTGTTGACTAATTATGGTAAGTGTGGATAGTTGATGGTGTGAGACTATATACAGAGTCAAGCGAAGAAGTTTGGAAGCATTATGATCCCCAAGGTGTGATCCTAGTCAAGTAGAAGACATATATGTGAGGCAAATTTTGTTAACATTTTGTAAACTATGAAGTCCAACAGTAATGCATTATTTAAGTAAACACTATTTTCAAATTGAAATCCACCAGTGAAGCTTCATGGAGTTTCATCTGCCATTGATGGTCTCTAATTGACAATAGCTATTGTAGTGCACAAAATCTACATAAATATTACAATTTTTTCACTGATTTTATGCACTACGAAATGCACCATTGATCGGAGGCTATTAATGGCTAGTAAAGCTTCAGTAGATTTGAGTTCATCATTTTCTACCCTATATGGATTTCAATGTTGATTCCTTGAGTGCATGGTTTTGATGATTTTCTTGCTATATATGTTTTAAATACATAAGATTTATACTAAACTTGTCTTGTACCTTAGTTTGACTAACTTGCTCAAACTGTTGTTTGTTTAATCTGGTTAGGAAATTTTAAGTTTTTAAACCACTTGTGATTTCATTTAAGTTCATACGCTTTATTTGAAAATTGGGCTTTTATCATCCAAGGACAGTTTAGAAGTTAAATTTATGATATTATTTAGTTATCATATATTTTATTGTCTAAGGACAATGTTTCGGAGAAAGACAAATACCTTCTTCATATTAAAATACAACTTTCCCTAAATTGTACAAAAGAGGCCCACTACTATTGGTGAACCCCTTAGGTCTTCCAAACAATTGCTAGAGGTCTGCCCGGTAGTTATTGGACATCCTTGAGATCCCCCAAATTGCTAACGGAGATCTACTGAAGCTCTATGGAGCTTTGCAAGACCTTCAGTGCACATAAACCAAATTGCTAAAATATAACAACAAAGGGGGCAATTTGGGTATTTTAGAACCTAGGGTAAATGAGGCAAAAAGGGTGGATCTACTTATAGTTTTGAAAGTTCTGTTTTGAATGAAAAAAAGTGCCCCCTTCTCTTCAAAAAATTCTTGTTGCTCCATCTATCAAGATCCCATCTTTCCTTTATAAATTCATTCATTTCCAAACTTTGCATATCCTCTAAAGTCAACAAATGGTATATGAGATTTGTTTCTTCATCATCATCTTAGATTGCTGAGTCATTTGAAGAAGGGAAAGCAAACCATCAAGAAGAAGATGACAAACTCAAGTTGCATCACAAGTGACATGCAAAGTTCTCCATTTCCTATATTTTGATGGAGAAAAATATGATCATTGATATGTAAAAATAAAAACTTTACTCATTTCTCATCATATTTGGATTTAATTGAAGATGGGTTTGAAGAACCAGAGGGTGTAGAGACTTTGACAAATGACCATAAGTAACTCTTGAAAGAAAATAGGAAGAAAGATGCAAAAACTTTCCACGATTCCACAAGGAGTTTCCAAATTTTTTTTGAAAGATTATCAATGCAACAAAGTTGAAAGAGGCTTGGGAAATTCTACATTGAAAGTAAGAGCTATTAAGCTTCAATCTCTTAGAAGGGATTTCCAAGATATTAAAATGAAGTATATGGAAATATGAATCAAATAAAGGCATATGGAGAAAATATTTGTGATGGAAAAGGTATGGTGAAAATTTTGATTAGCTTATGAGAGAAATATGTTTCTATTGTTGCCATTATTGGGCAAACAAAGGACATTTCTTCATTGAATATTCAAAAATTGATGGGCTCTATTATTGCCTTTAAGAAAAGATTAAGTAGGTGCTATGAAAATCAATTGAGAGTGTTTTCCAATTAAAGCTCCAAGTTAATTATAATTTCAATAACCAAGGAAAAGAATTTTCAAGTGGTAATCAATCCAAACGTGAGTCTTCTAGAGGTGGAAGACAAGGAAGGGGAAGAGGAAGAAACACAAGGGGAAATTGAACAAATAATTTTGAAAAAAAATGAAATGTGAATTCCACTCCACAAAAGTGTGAGATTTGCAAAAGATGTAGTCATGTAGATGATGAATGTTAGTCTAAAGGGGAAACTCAGTGCTATAATTACAACTAATTTGGACATGTTCCAAAAGATTATAGAAGTAGAGACAATCAATAAGCTAATTTCTTCAAAAAGCAAGAAGGTGATGAAAACATATTTTATGCTTGTCAAACAACGTCCATGCAAAATGAAGATATTTAGTTTCTTAATAGTGGGTGTAGCAATCATATGACCAGAGACAAGTTCATTTTTGTGACCATGGAAGGCTCTTCAAATTCTTAAGGATGAGAAATTGTGCCTTATTCCAAGCAAAGGGCAAAGGTACTATTGCCATGGAAACAAAGAAGGGAAAAAGATATATCTAGGATGTGTTATTAATTCTTGATTTGGAGCAAAAATTGATGAGTGTAGGACAACTTGTAGAACATAGCTACTCTTTATATTTTAAAGACAACTCTCACGAGGTATATGACAAAAGTGATAAAGGACAAATTGTAGCTCAAATCAAGATGATGAAAAACAGAAGCATCAATACGACTTTGTTGGCTTTAAAATTGTTCATCCATTCCCTCCCAAACTTTGCATATTCTCTATTTTATTGCCGCCATCTATCAAGATCCCATCTACTTGATTCCTATGGCTGTCACCGCCGGAGACAAGGAAGAAGATAGCAAAGAAATTTTACTCTATTGTTGGTTTGTAAAACACTAAAGTTTTATTATTTGTAAAAACGAAATAAATAACAATTTATAGACATTGAAAACATAAAGAAGCATAAAGTTTGAAGAAGACGAGAAGCAACAAGAACAATGGTGATGCAAGAAGAGGAAGATGACTTTTAATTAGTGGAGATAATTTTTTCATTGATAAAATAATATATTTTTACTATTTCAAATTTTTATAGTTTCAAATGGTAGAAGTCAACCTCTCAAACCAAGTTGTGGCACGCCACGGTGACCTCGGCCTTGCTGGCCTAATCGATGGTAGGTTGGCCAAACATGGTGGCTAGATCTTGGCCACTATTAGCCCCTCACTATGGCTTGGTTGTCCATGGTGTGCCAACGGGCTGGCTATCCGTGGCCAAATCTGGTTTGCGGCTAGCCCCTTGCCATGGCTGCTGGTGGCCAAGAGGTTGTACCAAAAAGGAATGACTGCAGCCGACTATATATAGCGATCATTTGGGCCTAGCACTCCCTTGCCTAGCCAGGTTGTGGCCACAACCAAGCCAGATTTGAGCATCATGGTTGAGAAAAGGGGAAGGCGACAGTAACAAAGATGATAATGACAATGTGGTTAACAATAGTGACGATGACTATGGTGATGATGATGTTTGAAGTGGCGACAATAGTGGCCAAAATTGAGGCAACAACAATGGTGTTTCAAAGATTGCATTCCAAATACTCCATCAATTGCTATTTTTCTTTACTTATGTAAAATTTACTTTATTTTATTGTATTTACTCTTTTTATTTTTGAAGTTGTAACCATGTATGCATACTAACTTTGGTTGCCACTCAACAACATGCAAGAAATTCCCTTTTCTATACGAGAAAAAGTGATGTGTAAGTGTTGTTGACTCATGTAATATTTTACCAAATGTATTATAAATAGAAAAAAATTATTTAAATAGTAATTAAATTTTTTTTACCAATTTGAACCACTTTGGGAAATATTTCCCAAAAGTGGTGTTGCTTTTTTCCACACAGGTGCCAGCCAAGCAATGTGCCTGCGTGGTTTTGTTTTTAAAATTTTATATGAAGGACAAAATCAAGTTTAAGTTGATTTCATCATTCTAAAGGATGAAATCAGTTTAATATTTTATAAAACTTAACCCGATCTCGTCCTTCTAAACGACGAAATTGAAGCACTTTGGCAATTCGGGCCGTTAGCTTCTAAGAGCCAAAGACAATTTCATCCTTTAAAATGACAAAATCATCTTATTTTATCCTGATGCCTCCACCTCCAATCCTTTTCTATCCGCCTCCTATTCGCTCGTTCACTCCTATTTCATGCTTCAGAAGGCCGTCCTCCGCCTCCAGTTTCCGTCATCCGCCCCGCCGCCGTGTCTGCCGATCATCTTATTTGAGTGCAGCCCCACTGTCGTGTTCGCTAATCCCGTCCTCCAACCTAATTTTAATTTAGGGATTCTAGGAATTTCCCTTGCCCTAATTTCAGTTTAGGGATTTGGTTGATTGGGCATTTAGATTTGTTAAAGGTATGATTTTTTGTTCTTTTCTAGTAAATTATTTGTGCATTTAGTTCTATTGGCCAATTGTTTGAATGTGTTTACTATGATGAGATCTGTTGGCAAATTATTTGTGCATTTAGGGATCTAGCCATATGTCTTTGTCTGAAATTGGACTGAAATTGAACTAGTTGTATGTTAGTAATAGTTTAATATTTTTATCAATAGGGTAGATGTAATATTTGAAGAAGTCTATGAGAATATTTGTTGTCTTCTTTGGATAAGAGAAGAAATATGTGAAGAAGTGTATGATTATTGCTCGTTGATATATGAGGCAATTGCTTAATCTAATTTTAGCCTCTTAGTTTTGAGACAATTGTTTAATCTAATATTAATTGCTTCATCTAATTTTAGCCTCTCAGTTATGAGATAATTACTTAATCTAATATTGATTTAATTTATTATTTATGAATTAAGTGAATAGAGATGGTAGAAGAAATAGTTAGATTTTTACTTAACTATGATGGACACACAGAAAGATTATTAATTAAGAAATTGTCTACATATGATGAATTTGAAATGCAAGTAGCTAACAAGGCTAGGTGGGATCGAAGAAGATGGAAATCACTATAAAATGTGCTATTCCAACATATGGATCGAATTCGAGACAAATATGTGTAAATGATGATGCATCAATGAGTTTTATGTATGAGCTCTCACGTCACATAATTTGTTTCGACTTATTTCTAAAAAAAGAGGCCCGAGTGCCTAGTGAAAGGTGAAGTAGTTCATATAGGAGCTCACATAGGAGCTCTCACAGGGGCTCTGAAAGAAATTTGAATAATGAAAGACATATACAAATGCTGATGGACAATGAAGAAGAAGAAAATTTATCTGACAGTAGCTTCAAATGAACGTTATAGGTTGTCTGCCCCTATTTATGAAGGAAGTGGACCTCATTGGAGGTAAGGCTTATTAAGTTGTGAATACTTTTGAATCTTATAATTATCAATGAAATATAGGACGCTAAATTTTGAATTTTGTGTGTAATATGGAACTCAAAGTTCAATGGGCATTCATTACCTCTACAAGTGTTGGTCATACCGATGCTGGACCATCTAATCAAAGGTGAAATATATATTCATAAATAAATATAACATTTTTAGGCATATGAAATCTAATACATATGCGATGTTCATATGTACGGGCGCTTATGTCCACAATGAAGATATTGATGGAAATGAGGCTAATGAAGGTGAAGATAATATTGGCGAAGCAAGTGGAGAAAATTCTGACATGAACGAAGAAAGGGTTAGAGGTGAAGAAGGTGCTCAATAGATGGTTGACTGCGAGGAGAATGATGTAATAGACAATGTTATTGCCACAAATGATATGAATGTGGATGATGAAGAGCTGCCATATTATGAAGTGGAGCCACTCTATGCACACATCACGGACAAGGAGATAAATGCGGCAGTTAATTCTGCCATGGATATGGACCAACAAAACCAAGATGAGTTATCTGTTGGCCACATCTTTGAGAATAAGAAGCATTTGTTACAGCCTTGTAGGAGTTTTCCATTCAAAAGCATGTCGAATACAAGGTTGTACGAACAAATTTGTTAGAGCATACAGTGAAGTGCGTTGATAGTACTTGCCCTTGGAGAGTTCACGGCTCAATAAAAAGGGGTGGAGGGTACTTTAAATTGAAGACATACAGAGGTGACCACACATGTCGGAATGCCCAACTTAGCACAGATCATAGGCAGTGCAGTGCCTCCTTTATTTCGAAGGTGATAATGCCCGCTATCCAAGCCGAATTAACTCTCACATAAGGGGATATTATTCAAAGAATGAAGGAGAAGTTTCATGTTGACATATCTTATAAGAAAGCATGGGTAACAAGGAATATGGCAATCAAGGCTATTTATGGAGATTGGGTGGAATCATATAAATTATTGCCAATGTACCTCAGGGCGGTGCAGGAAGCGAATCTTGGCACCTACTACCGCTTAGAGGATGATGAAGTAACTTGTGGAGATGGTGGCATGTGTAGGAGATTTAAGCAGTTGTTTTGGGCATTTGGGCCGTCTATAGCGGGGTTTCAACATTACATCCCTGTGATCGGTGTTGATACCACTCACTTGTATGGCATGTATCCTAGTGCTCTTATGGCTATAACGGCTACAGATGGAAACAATGAGTTATTTTCTCTAGCATTCGGGTTGCCAGAAAAAAAGATGGAGACAATTGGAAATGGTTCTTAATGGAACTGAGGGATCATGTACTGATGGGCATGATGAACATCGTTGTTATTTTAGATTGGCATAAGGGGCTTCAGAAGGCCGTGCCTGAGGTTCTTCCCGAGCCTATGTACCACTATCATTATTGCATCTGTCACATAAAAGAAAATTTTAAGGAGTTTAAAAATGATACATTAACGAACTTGATTGGGGCAGTAACTTGTGCGCTTATAATAAAAAAGTTTGATGCTAAAAAGGACTTGATTGGTCAGGAGAGTCCTAGGACAAAACATCTCCTCTTAGGAGGAGAATTGCATCTTGCACAGTGGTCTCTTGCTCACGATGGTTTTAGGAGATTTGGCATGACGACTACAAATATGGTTGAAAGTTTAAATAGTGTCTTGAAGGGGCACGAGGATTACCCATGCAGGCTTTAGTGTCAGCTATTTTTTATCGGGTCACAAAATTTTTGGTGAAAAGATCATATGTTGCATCTGCCATGGCCACCCCATATACTCTCAGAGTGGAAGCGATAATTATAGAACAAAAAAAATGGGAAATATATAGTTAATAGGATCAACAACGGTCAATACGAAGTGATGTCAATTAGTGGCCAGAAGGTTGTGGGAAATGCGTCGATGCATACTTGTATATGCAACATCCTTCAAGTTTATTTTTATCCTTGCTCGCACCTTATTGCCGTGTGGGCAAAGCAGCGGGAGCTGATACAGGCATCACTGTTTTACACATCTTCCACTTATAAAAATGTGTCTCAGCAGAATTTTATTCTCCTTGTGGTCGGGATTATTGGGAGAGGGATATACTTTTTGTGTTATACCCTCCGAGAGCAACAAGGCAACCCGGTCACCCATGGTTTGTTTGCAATAGGAATACAATGGACCGTAGAACTATGGAGAGAGATGGTAGAGGAGGATATAAATACGTGAGGTGTAAACAAAGTGGGCACAATATTAAATCATGTAGAAACCCTCCTGTTGATTGGTAAACATATAATCAATCTTTTTATTTATTCTCTATTTTAGGTATGCTTATATGTTCCTAACGATTGATGATATGCTCTTACTTCTCTATAGATCATATAAATCATTAGAGCCTTCTTACGGGCCAGGCCTAATTGATGATACTATACTCATACAACAGGAGTCACATAGGTTGGCTTCTATTTGGAGAGGAGAGGTATGATAACTCATTTTAAAATTTGTTTAATTTTTTTAGATTATAAATTACGTTGGGTTATAATTTTAAAATTTATTATAGGACCCCGGGTGCCTTGAGTACACCGAACATTTTAGATATCTCCACCATTGGCGCATAAATGAGCATATGTTACCGTATATCGAGCGGGCAGGATTTAGACATTTCATTCATTTATAGTACATCCATCTTGATTGGCCTTTATTGACGGCTCTCGTTGAGAGATGGAGGAGGGAGACACAGATGTTTCACCTAACCTATGGAGAGATAACCATTACACTTTATGGATGTGGCAGTTCTCTTAGGACTTTGCATCGATGGACCTCCTGTGACTGACACGACATAAGGAGGTCATTTAGACTTATTAGGCAAACTCCTTGGTAGAGCTCCTCCTACACATCCATGCATAGTAGCTGAGTTAGCCTTCAATGGCTCTTAGGTGAGTTTCGTGAGCTCCCAGCTGATGCTTTGGAGATAGTTATTGAGCAACATGCACGGGCCGATTTATTATTTTTTCTTGGAGCTACGATATTTGCGGATATCATAGCTCCTTGTGGACTTCGACATATCTCTCCCTCCTTGTGGACTTCGACATAGTGGGTACCTATTCATGGTGTAGTGCTACTCTTGCATTTTTACACCGAGAGTTAGGGAAAACATATCAGGCCATGACCTCAGGGATTGCAAAATGTCTTTCAGGTAAATGAATTTGTAACTTTAAATATTTTTTGCACATATTATTCCTTAATTTTTTTAATAATGTTTATCATATTTTCTAACACAGCTATGGTCGTGGGAGTATTTACACATCAATCGATCAAGTATTGAGATGGGCCACTTAGTCAAGGGTGCTCCATTAGGAGTGAGGTAGGCTCTATTTATGTTTAACACTTAATTTTTTTTAACAAGGTTCTATTTACATATGCTGAACTCATTTTTTAAATTTAACTCCTTAAGGTGGAATGTTCGGAAAAAGAGAATCGATAATCCACAAGAAGGGAAAAAATATATCTAGGATGTGTTATTAATTCTTGATTTGTAGCAAAATTTGATGAGTGTAGGACAACTTGTAGAACATAGATACTCTTTATATTTTAAAGACAACTCTCACGAGGTGTATGACAAAAGTGATGAAGGACAAATTGTAGCACAAATCAAGGTGAAGAAAAATAGAAGCATCAATACCACTTTGTTGGCTTTAAAATAGTTCATCCATTCCCTCCCAAACTTTGCATATTCTCTATTTTATTGCTGCCATCTATCAAGATCCCATCTACTTGATTCCTATGGCCGTCACCCCCAGAGACAAGGAAGAAGATAGCAAAGAAATTTTACTCCATTGTTGGTTTATAAAACACTAAAGTTTTATTATTTGTAAAAACGAAATAAATAACCATTTGTAGACATTGAAAACATAAAGAAGCATAAATTTAGGAGAAGACGAGAAGCAACAAGAACAATGGTGACACAAGAGGAGGAAGATGACTTTTAATTGGTGGAGATAATTTTTTCATTGATAAAATAATAGATTTTTACTATTTCAAATTTTTATAGTTTTAAATGGTAGAAGTCAACCTCTTAAACCTAGCTGCGGCATGCCACGGTGACCGCGGCCTTGCTGGCCTAATCGATGGTAGGTTGGCCAACGCTGGCAGCTAGATCTTGGCCACTATTAGCCCCTCACTATGGCTTGGTTGTCCATGGTGTGCCAATGGGCTGGCTAACCATGGCCAAATCTGGTTTGTGGCTAGCCCCTTGCCACGGCCGCTGGTGGCCAAGAGGTTGTACCAAAAAGGAACGACTGCAACCGACTATATATAGCAACCATTTGGGCCTAGCACTCCCTTGCCTAGCCAAGTTGTGGCCACAACCAAGCCAAATTTGAGCATCATGATTGAGAAAAGGGGAAGGCGACAATAACAAAGATGATAATGACAATGTGGTTAATGGTAGTGACGATGACTATGGTGATGACAATGTTTAAAGTGGTGACAATAGTGGCCAAAATTGAGGTAGCGACAATGATGTTTCAAAGATTGCGTTCCAAATACTCCATCAATTGCTATTTTCTTTACTTATGTAAAATTTACTTTATTTTATTGTATTTAATCTTTTTATTTTTGAAGTTGTAACCATGTATGCATACTAACTTTGGTTGCCACTCAACAATATCCAAGAAATTCCCTTTGCTATACAAGGAAAAGTGATGTGTAAGTGTTGTTGACTCATGTAATCTTTTACCAAATATATTATAAATATGTTGATAGTGAATGTGATCTATTTTTTTCTTGTGTTAAATTAAATAAATGCATATATAGGATTATACGATATTTATCAGTTTATTTATTTTGTTACAAGAACACTATGCTAGAGAGTGAATGGGTTGTGTCCCTAACCACAATGGATTGGCCTATACTTTGTAGATTTGTTATATCCTATCCATTCTCGTTTTATGCTTAGAATGTATGAGTTCGGTCCTTAATATACTTCTCTTATTTTTTAGATAAGGAATGGTATATGAGTCCTTAGAACCCGACTAGAAGGGGTAGAGCAATTGGGCTCTTTGTACATCTCTAATGCTATATCTCAAATTGAGCTATTGAAGATGCTTTAGTGGCAAAAATGACATTGTCATTGTCTATGCGGTTATTTAGCAATAGGTAAACTACATGTCAAACACATGAGAAAGCACTAACATGTAAAAGAAATAATATAAAAATAAAAAGCATCTTCAAAATGGGACATTAGAAAAATGTCCCAACGAGGGGCGTGCATACCCACATAGGATAAGATACCTTGGATAGAGTCCCAATATCCCATATAGGACTTCAAATTGAGCCACTGCAGACGTCAAATGAATTTGGTGCCTGCCAATGCCCTTAGAGCAGTGTATCCTTCTACCAAATGCCTCGAGTACACATACAAGGCCCACTCATCACACATACCGAATAAATTAAGATACTCCTATAACCATAAGTGGGTGATCAAGAGAGTGGGAGTTGGAACTTAAGAACTCAATGAAGACTTCATTAAACTTGTCCAGTTTATCCCACCAACATCCTGTTCACTCTAATATGCTTCTCCTCGTTGTAAAACGAGCATGAGAATTAAATTATTTTTTCATCTTTATGCAGTTTTAGGTCTCACCTTATATAATATGCACGTGAGCATCAAAGGTCGTTAATAAGATGGTGCAACGGTAAAAACTAATATGCCCCTTAAGTTATATGTGCCTTCATATCAAAATTCAACGGTGTGTGATAACTAAGCTCACATAGTTGTACATATGCATGAGCTAAAAGAATAAAATTAATTTCTATACTCGTTAGTGACAGTGAGCCCAACATAAGGAATAAAGGAACTCTGGTGATATTTGTAATTAATAGTACATAGGCTAGCGTATGTTAATATCATTGGCCCTAATATTAATGTGGCTAGTATACGGACCATCAATTTTATGGATAAACATCTCTTATATATTCCTTGTGCTAGGGTAGTGTCACTCAAAGAGAGAGCATAGAAAATACTTCCCATATGAAGGGGTACATGGATAAAATTTACACCACTTAATATTGGACGAGGGAAAGTATGTTAGGCAAGAATATCCTCACGAAAATTGCCCACATGCGGGGGAAGGACCATCACCCAATGGGAATGGGAGTTTTTATGGGCCCCATCAAGTGTTTAACCCATCTCCCAATTCACAACACCACTCATTCCTCTTTTTAATGCACCCAAAACGGATTCTAATTCCAATTCCCGGAAAGGAAAGGAATTCAAAATCCAGAAATTGCCAACTCCGGAATCACAATCCCTCGTCCGAACTCCTTTTGACCCTCCCAATTCCACCCTCCCTCAAGCCCAGCAGATTTCCTTCCCAGCTTTAGCTTCAGGAGCGAAATCGACCCACCCAAGACGAAGATGCAGATATTCGTGAAAACCCTGACGGGGAAGACAATCACCCTCGAGGTCGAGAGTAGCGACACCATTGACAACGTCAAGTCCAAGATTCAGGCACCTTCTCTCTCTCTCTCTCTTGCTTCTCTTATTGTCCTGTTTCATTCCGGTTCCTCCACTTCTCGGTTTCTAATGAGTTATAGGTCTTTTGTTGATCAGATGATGTTGTAGTTCGATTCGTGGCTGTTAGATCAGGGTTCTGATGTCTGTATGCTGTTCTGGGTTTTGTTTTTTGCATGCTTCTTCTTGTTGTTGTTTGAAGTATTGTGTCTGTATAGCTGCTTCTGGGTTTTTTAGATATTATGACGGGAGTTTATTCTCCATCTGGTCTTGTAGTTGGCGATTCTGGATTGTTGTTGTTGTTCTTACATTAGCTGCATATGATGTTACCTGGATAATTGGGTAGGGGCATGATTGTCAGAGTGAGCCTTGTGGATTTTGAATGATTTCTTCACTTATACATTTTCAATGTTGTTTCCTTTGTGAGAGACTCTGATTTCAAACTTTAGCTTGATATATGAATTGTATATATCATGTGTTAATGCTGTGGGATTAGTCATGGACTTGTTGGATGTTTAGACAGTTTTCAGTGTTCAGGAGGGTGCGATAATGGGGATTAAAAGGAGAGCTTTTTTCTTTCTGGTCTGTTTTTTTTTATGTTCTTAAGCTACCCACTTGTCTGTCATAACCTTCTGTAAAACTTCTATGTAACGTGGACTAGGAAATAGGGCTATTACGGATTTACCTATAATTACTGGTTAAACGTGATGGGATTTTGGTGAGTTGCTTGTTTGCTACCCATCCTTCACTTCGTGCTGATTTTGCACAATTTGCCCAAGTGTATGTCCCGAAGAAGAACATGTGATTAGTACGTTATGCAGTTGTATAGTAGAATTTTTGAAAATGGGTTTTGTAGTGAGAGAGTGGGTGGATATTGCTATTAGGTTTTTCTTGATTTATCTTATATTGATTCATTTTATAACCTACCCTACTTCTACTTGTCTTGTGGTATGGGACATACTGTAAGTACACTTTTAGGATTTTTTTTAAAATATTATTTTATATTGTTTACACTTTATATTTTTGAAGTTATATGTCTCTTGCATATTAGTGTGACTAGTTGGAAGTTTGAGGATTTTATCTGCTGTGGTCTGATTTAAATTTTTTTTATTTAAGTTCCTGTTCATGCTATTGAATGGAAACTCTATCAAGAAAAGTGATTTCTATTTAAATTGAACTCTGGAGTTTTATAACCACAGGCTGTTATGATTGAATTGTTAGTGTTATATTGTTGTGTAATAATCGAATGATGCTTGTGGATGATGACAGGATAAGGAAGGTATTCCTCCAGATCAGCAGAGGTTGATTTTTGCTGGAAAACAGTTGGAAGATGGGCGAACCCTAGCAGATTACAACATTCAAAAGGAGTCGACTCTTCACCTGGTTTTGAGGCTTAGGGGCGGGACCATGATCAAGGTCAGGACCCTTACTGGGAAAGAAATTGAGATTGATATCGAACCGACCGATAGTATCGATCGGATTAAGGAGCGGGTTGAAGAGAAAGAAGGCATTCCACCTGTGCAGCAAAGGTCTGTTTTGTTTACTTCGTTTTTTTTTGTGCCAGGTCAACATTCAAAAGCTTTTGCTCCTTGCTTCTACACTTCCCATATATTCATCATCTACACTTCCCTTGCAAACTACGTTCGTTAAATATTAATCATCTCCATCCTCATTTGGATGTGGCTCTGACTGATGATCGTTAAAAGGGGTTTGGCAGGTTTTATAATTTGAATGTGAAGCTGCGCCGCTGATACACATTTTTTCTAATTCTTTTTCTTTCATATGTTGTGGAAGGTAATCAGGGTTTCTGCTGAAATCTATGTTCACTGCTCATAATTTTTTACTATCCTTAAGAATATTGGGAGTCGGCCATTTTACATTTATAAACTCCTCATCCAAATACTCTTTTGAGTATAACATTTCAGTCTTTTTATTTCATTTTATGTCCTTCTTATGCTGAATGAATTTTCGTAAAGGTAATTTAAGTTTCACCCTTCAAAATCACATATTGTTTTTTGTATATGCATGAACTTTGTTTATTTCTTCCAACTAACTTTGGCCATCGTGTGCGTTTCTCTCCATAAACAGGCTCATCTATGCTGGAAAGCAGCTTGGTGACGAGAAGACTGCTAAGGACTACAATATCGAGGGTGGCTCTGTTCTTCATCTTGTTCTGGCCCTGAGGGGTGGCCAGTGACATCTTTTCACCTCGAAGTAAACTACATAAAACATAATCGCCCATTCCATAGGGCTAAACTATGTACCCCCAATAGTTGCTGCCCACATCTTTCATTTTACTTTTTGGCTATACAACACGTTTGTGCTCCCTTATACATGATTTTGGTTGTTTCTGATGTTGTTGGAAATAGTAGCTGGTAGGCCTATTTTCAGTGAGCTGAGGAGCCATGCTGAGTAGTCTTGTAGCCTGCATTATCTGTGCATAATAAGTCCAGAAGCCGTCATTCTTATAGGTTGGTTACTGTAAGCCCTTTTTTTTTTTTAGCTTTTTCTACTAGCCACAAATACTTGAGTGCGGGCAGATGTACATGGGTGAGTTACAATGTTCATGATATCCCAGCACCAAATTTAGGAAAAAAAATCCAAGTTATAAACCATGACATTGCATGATGCTGGATGGGGCAATCTAGGAGGTGGAGGTTGTTCAACCAGGCACTCAAACGCCGTTACTCATCATCGCGAGAAATTATTTTGTACTTTCTGAGTGTCGTGGGATTGTCATCCACTTAACACACAAGCCACACAAATGGGAGTAACTCCCGGAGGGTACTCTGCGAGTACTCTGTTAAGTACCACTTTGATTTTGATGCATCCAAAATGTCCCAAGCAGTAAATGCACAAGCCAAAAACCAGAGAGCTTCCTCAAAGCTTTGACAGTCAGCTCTGTGCCTAGTCTAGTCCAAGAAGAACGTATGAACATAAGTAGTGGAAATAAAAGATAACTTAAGCTATTACTCTCTCCATCCCACATAAATAGCTATATTTATTTTTTAAAATAAATTAAATTACTCCCTAAGTAGTTTATTAATATAGGACAGAGAGTATAATGTGACATTAAAATTAAATGTGTCAATATTTGTAGCATGTTCTTAGATATTAAAAAAGTCAAAATACTCCATACGGTAATGTCCTTGTTTTTTGAAGTATTTTTTATGCTATGCTTTGACAACGGGAGGAGTGTAAAAAATACATGTAAAATGTTCATTTTCAAGATCAATGGGGCACACACGGCGGTTACCCCCATGACATATGGCCTAAAGATGATCATAGCCCCCAGATTACATATTAAAAACTATAATGAAACCCACTATGTTTTCTTACTGGCGTTAGTTTAATTGGGTAATGGACATTTGCCCTCTCTTTTCCATATTTATAATGACAATATCGCTTCAGTTTTAACAATGTCAATACTGATTTTTTTTTTGTAAAAAAACACAATGTCAACCTTGATCCTTGTAAGGTCCCATGAGAATGAAAATGTCATTTCTCATATAAGGACCCTGCAAAATATTTATCTTTTCAAATGTGTCTTTCTTTTATCTTACTCATAATTTGGTATTGGATTGGTCCAGATGGCCTTTTTAATTTTGACTTACTGGATGGGCTTATATTTAGATTTGGAAGTCTGACAAAGATAATGTTTGCATAGTGGAAGCAATTTCAAATGTAATCAGGAAAATGAATATGACTACTTTGGAAAAATAAATACAGAAGAAATTAAAGTACACAGGAGCAAAAACCTATTATGAAAACACAAACTACCAAAGAAGCGATATGATGCAAACCTAATGAAGAAACAATTTCATATCCAAAAAAGTGTATAAGAAACACCAAAGAGCGGTGTTAAAACTTCTCTAATGCATAGTTTAAAATCAATATAAAGTTTCTTGCTCAGCATATGTGAGATGCACCCAAAGCCAATGGCAATGTTCAAAATAACATCAAGTGTCTTGTAAGATCCATCCTAAAGGGAAAGAAAAAAGGAAAATGCTCCTTTATCTTCACAAATCTCACACTAGAACCTAGTAGGGCACGTAAAAGTTTCATAATCCTAATCGTTGGTGGCGACATGGATCTTATACCTTCATTTTATTCCTTTTGCTTCGATGAAATATAGCATATGTTTTATTACTTGAGCTTTTATTTTATATATATATATATATATATATATATATATATATATATATATATATATATATATATATATATATATATATATATATATATATATATATATATATATATATATATATATATATATATATATATATATATATATATATATATATATATATATATATATATATTTGATCTGTTGCAAGCCGTGTGGAACCGAGGGGTCAAGTCGTGTGGGTCCAGAGGATCCCACCCGTCCACAAGAGCGAGTTTACTCACCCAAGTTGGGTCCGGAACCACTGTTTTTAAAACCAAACCGGGTCCAGCCACCTCTGGCGGGTCTGGCTTTGTTTCCTCTATTTCAAGCGACCATTCCCGCCAAAATCAGCCATCTTGCTCGCAGAAATCACTCAAACAGTTATATGATCGCGTAATCTCAAGTGGGTGGTGTGAGTTCTTATCTTTTCCTCTTTATGTATTGTAATGCTGAGAGCTGATGAGCTTTTTGTATATTATGATTGATTGTCGTTTCAAAGAATCCACTAGGCTGCTTAGCTTCCTTCTGATTTCACTGCCTGCTCAGTGTATGATGGAAATCTTGTATGAATATGTTTTGTCTTTTCGATCAAACATATTTATATCAAATAATATCTGGGTCAGCCACTCCACGAGGTAGCTTGTTCGGCTGAGGTTCCATTGCAAGTTCAGTTCCCGTTGTATTCATTCGATCATCATATATGCACCAATTCAGAATGATTCTTCTTCTTGTATCTTATTTTCTTTGCTTTCAATCTCCACTGAAACTGATTCTCTAGATATTTGTTCCTATTGCGAATGTTTGATTTTCATATTTTTTTAGTCTTTAAGCTTGCATCTGTTTAGATCCTTTGATCTATGATTTTTTCTTGTTCCTTTGCTACAGTGTTTCCCAAAACAAGCATTTGTACCCGTTCATACCTCCTGTGTCTATTTGTAGTATATTTGCTGGTTTAAGTGGTTAAATTGTCATTTACTTTGTTAATGGGTTTGTGTGACCATGTGAATAATGTATTTTTTCTTCAGAATACCTTATTTACTGCATTTTTTGTGCAGTGGATCATTACCTTTCTTTCTATGTGCTATCTGTTTCAGGGATAATATAGTTTCTAGGAGAAAATGGGCTCAAAGATGAGGCCTTCTGCTTCTTTTTGTCGCTCCATATATTCTGAGGTGGACCATTTTGAGTTGCTTATTTTGCGTATAATTTCCTATCCTATTATTGTGAGGTTGATTTTTCTAGTGTCAAAATTGATGTTACTTAATGGAGTGAACTTTCCTTCAATGTCTATATCAATGTAATCTCTAATTACACTTATTTAGAACATAACTGCTTGGTGGACATTTCACGGATGGGAACATGACATTCTAGCATTTTTGGACAATTAAAGGCAATAGTCCTTTATTGCATATGAATAGGTAAATATTGCTGCTTGACGGGCTATTCATATATATATGTGTATATATATATATATAGATAGATAGAGAGAGAGAGAGAGAGAGAGTTGCAAGGCTGGTGGAATCCAATATTAGCGACATTGGTGGATGATGCCTTATTAAAGTTTGTTGCTACCTAAACAACACAATTATGAGATGATTTTATATCTTATCTTTATGCTCTTTTTTTGCCCTTACTGACTTTATGCTATATGTCCAAATCCTTTTATTTCACTCCTTTTCAGATAGAAGAAGTAGGATGGGAATATCTTGTCAAGCTAGAAGATGATTTATCTTCTCTTTGCTTCCGTATCTTGTAAGATAAAAATGATTAGTTACCAGTTATCTTTTGCATCTACTCTTCTCTACATCTGCTTCTAGGATGATATGCTCATATATAAAAATTTTCATTTCAATTTTCAGGAAAGAAATAAGTTAGGCAGCCTGGTAAACTATCTTGCTACCTGATTGCAGTTTTTAAATCTTCTGAAAACCAGAAAATTAACAAATTATTTGGTTGAAAAAGCTACTTCTTGCTTTTATGTTTATGTCATTCTTATTTGAGTAGTTAGTCTGTAGGTATGTTGAAACAGAGAGTATTTTTCAGGGGTAAGGTTTTCTTGCCCCCCCATCCCTTGTACTATCTTTCTTGGTTTTCAATTATAAAAATGTTGAAACAGAGAGTTCACTTGCTTTTGGAGCAGAAGAGACTATGAAATATCTAGGATGTTCCAGTGCTCTAAATTTTTGTCAAAAATTGAAAGGTAAAGCCAGGGGATACAGTGTGAGCTCATCAACTGCATCAAGGCCAAGTGCAGGATTTGAGATTTCTGTTGTTTTTGAATGCACTATAGTTCGAAATGTAGAAACATTTTCTAGCTGGTCTGATGCAAGGGGTGTCGAGCTGAGATAATTAAAATATCTTCAGTGATGATTATCATCTAACCACCTTTTAATCAGTGATATTAATATCTTTTTGTTAACAAGGATTCCTATATTTAAAAATAAAAACTAGGGATATTATCTTCAATTGCTCTAATACTGCATTCTACCTCTCTGGTGTCTGTATGATGCTTTTATATGTTTGAGTGGAGTTGCAAATGCACGGCCATGAGTACTAAATGAGTTATGGAGGCATCTTCGTCTTGTCAAGTTATACAAGAACGAAATTTCACATTGCAGACCATTTGAATTTATTTTCTTTATGTTATAAATTAAGAAAAAAAATTACATCTTCCATTTGTAGTAGAACTATGTTCAAAAGGGTCTTTTAATGGCTGCCGTTTCAAAAGACGTGCAAGTTAATTGTAGATACTGCTAATCTGCTAATTTGATTGGGCTGGACTGATCTCCTTATGTTCAATCAATTAAAGTTAAAATTTTAATTTGTGTGTAACTTGTTTTGTGCCTATTTTCAGTGACGAGAAGAAGCAATCACACATTTTGGAAATTCATTTGCCTCAAAACTATCCTATTTTAGCACCTTTACTTTCAGCGGTCAGCACTTCCTTTTGTGATAGTTCTAGGGGTTCATAAAAAGTTGTCCACAGCTATATTAATTCCAATATAAAACTTTCCCAGTAATATTAGGTTCCTTTTTCAGGATGTTCCATATATATGTCAGTTACAATGGTCAAGGAAATCAAGGCTAAAAGATGTGGTCTGTCAATTCGTGGAGGTAGTTTGAGCATGATGAATAATTGCATTAATTTTACTGATATTGTAAATAATATTTCATACGCAAGCTCTTTTCATTTGTTTTGGCTAGCATTTGGAGAAGTTCCAAGAGTTCTGGTCCATCATGAGCGAAATTGATAAGTCCCTTTTAGTCATTGAGCCAGTACAGCCATCCCGTTCTGCATCATCTCGTTTAGTCAGCCTTGGTAATATTTGTTCTGATCGAAATCAATGGCTATCTACAATATTTTGCAGTACATTTATGGGGTTTCTTTGTGTTAATTTCCAAATGTTTCAACTTACTCTAGGAAATGACTCCTATATGCTAATATTTGTCAATGTCAAGGTCCCAAAATCATTACCAGAGTAAGAAAACATGTACTTTGCCTTTTTCAATTTTGTACACTTAATTGATGTGCCAGCCAAGGTGACATATTTCTTGTTCTGGTAGGTGCCGATTTTTAGGCTCTGATTCAGCTGTTGATTATACAAGAAAGAAATGGAGAATAAATGGCAAGAGATGGTAGTCTTACCTAAATTTGAATGTTTATTCATTTATATATTTCTGATGTCCCCAGCCTACATCTTGATTGAAAATTGTTTTTCCTTGCTGACTAGCTGATTCATCATTATGATTAGTGCTTGCACAGTAATTTGCAATTCTGAACTTGTGATATTAGTAGATTCTTATTTCAAGCACTATTTCTATACATGTTTCTTTTCTTGGGAGTGTTAGAAACTGTTAATTTACAAGCTTACAAACCACTACGATGTCTGAATATTTGGTTCACGAGGTGTTATGATCTACAGTTACTTTATTAGTTGTTATAATAAGTGCACATAGTCATCCATGTGAATGTGCACGTTGTTGCTTTAATTCAGTTATTAGTCAGTTTAGTTAATAGTTAGTTTTAGCCTATGTAGTCATATGGTTGTGTCTATGTAGCCTGTTGGCCAATAGCCTTAAGTAGGCTGACTCGTTGTAATTAGGTTTATGCTAAATTAATCACTCTTTTCCCTTCCACAGTTCGACTCTCCTTCTTCTCTGAATTCTCGACCTCCTATTCCCTGGAGAGATCGCACTTGCAATCTGCAAGTGTGCCTCATTCCCTCTTCCCCTGTCTTTCTTTCTCAATTCACACACAATTCGCACGACCACAACACAGAGACATAGCACGAGGTCTACAATTTAATGATGCTATTTATTTTTTTGTCCCTTGTAGGAGGCATGACCAAACATTTTTGGAGAATCTTGCAAATATTTTGGATACCACGTTACCTGGACCTCCAAATGACAGTAAGGTTACACAAGAAGTTGATTGTGGAATTTGTTATGCTCAGTACCTTCCTATTGGTAAGATTCTCACGCATGTTCTTTCATTTAGATAAAAATTCATGAACTGAGATATGTTTCACATTTGCTGAAGATGATGAACTTGGAACCATGAGCGGAAGTGCACCTGACTATACTTGCGATTATCCCAACTGCAGAAAAGCTTTCCATAGTGTATGTCTTAGAGATTGGCTGCGTTCTATCACTACAACAAGACAGTACGTTTAATTCTCTATAGCATCGTTTGCAGTGTGTGGTCTTTTGTAAACACATAAACCTAATGTTGTCTAATATAAGGATTCTTTAATATATAACATCATTTTTGTTCTGGCAGGTCATTTCAAGTTCTTTTTGGCAAATGCCCATACTGCAATGAGCCGGTTGCAGTAAATGTTGATACCAGCACCTGATGTAGTACAATGTTATTACTCCTTCTCTTTCAAAAATAATGTGTTTCCCTTATTTTTTGTTCATCATAACCTAAACACCATTCTGGCTGATATGATGTTGGTGGGACACGACTGTTCTTTGCAGGTCCAATCCAGTTTCTTTTGCTTATATATTTTTGTATGATGTGGTTGTATCAACCAACCTTGCCGTTGTTCAAATTGCATTTTTAGTACATGCATGTACTGATGGCATAGACAATAGAAGGCTGTGTTAAATTAATATACTACTGTATCAGCCAACATCTGCCTTGCATCACTTGGGTTTGGCACACTATAATGGGTAAATTTGATGCATAATCTTATGGCTGGTCAGAGAATTCTATGTGTGTGTTCTCGTTCTTTATGTGTGCCTAAGTTAATTGTCTTGCAATTTACACTTATGTTAATCAAAGCAATTGAATCATTTTATGGCGCTGGCATCATTTGCAATAGTTAAAGCAGGAGAGAGTATCCACCAGAGCCCATAATCTATTTCTTTATGTGGGTGACTGAAATTTCAGAAAAACTCAATATGATCAGTTGGCTTTATACTTGACAAGAATTTCGATGTTCAGTATGATTTTATATTACTACTATGCTATGTTGTGTTATACTCTCTGTCTCAATTTAATTGTCGCAATTGGAAAAAGTGTTTATCATATGAATGTAAGAAGCTCCATAGACCCCAAAAAAGATGAAATTTATCCATACCATTTTTTTACTTAGATTCCCATAATCCTACCTAGAATGGAAAGAAGCAATTTAGAAGCTTTCTAGTTGGTAAAAGAATGAGAAATAGGATAAATTAATGTGCAACAAATGTGTTTGAAATAAGACAATTAACATGGGACAAAGTTCATTATTTGTTATTTTTTCCATGTCCGGTCCACGCCCATTAACCCTATTCAGTATCCCCCCTATATCACTATTAGGGTGGAGGGGGCTCAACAAATATTTCTATCCTAAATTAATAACTACATTTGATTTTTTAAAATAAACTAAAATTAGCTCATTTTAAAAAATTGAATGTATCTATTAATTTAAGACAAAGAAAGTAAGGAACCAAATATATTTTATGAATTAGATAGACAAGATATAAGAAAAAGAAAAAGATATTTTTTTACAGGATAGCCTGCAGGCAATTGTTTTTGGAGTGGTTGCCACGGTGTTTTGAAAACATCATCTTGTATAAAACTGATGTCAGCCATAATTGTTCTATGAAGAAAAAAGGGTGTAGGCTAACAACAAAGTACCACCCACATGTCCGGTCGCCAAGGTCTTTATCTCGTGTGCGATTGTTTCCGACTTTTGATCGGTTTCAGTTACTGATTTACCTCCTCCATTTTCTTGTTTTCCTAACAGTGTAGCTCTTTCCTTAATCCCATGAGATAGATATGATTAGTCGGTTAATTTTGTTTAGACCCTCATTATGTGAAATAGTCCATGGATACTAATTCACTTGGCCTTCAAAGAGCATTCATTGATATATGAAAGGGCTTGTCTAGCCTGACCCATTTTTATGACTAAAACTTAATGACGAAAGATGTCACCGAGGAGGTGGTGAGAGATAAATATGGGAGTTAGATCTAACAAGATCCAGGTTCCCCCTTTCATGTCTATTGGTCATCCATTGCAGTTATGGTAGGTGGTCATGAAAATATTTTTATTTTAAGACAAAAGATTAGTGACCAACAATGGGAAATTGCCATGTTATGGTGAGAGAGAAACTTAGGCACGGGATCCAATAAGTTCCTAGGTTCCCCTTCCACATATTACATATCCACTAATCAGGCATTGTGGTCATAAAATATCCACTAATCAGGCATTGTGGTCATAAAAATATTATAAAAATTGTTAGATTGTTTTCATATAGCTCTACCCTTGGATTTACATAGGTTCCCTACAGTTAAATCACGATGGATGCCTATCCTACCACCCATGAAAATTGGGGAGCCCATAAGTTGAGGGGGCACACCTATTTGTCTCATTCATCATTTGCAAGGTTGGCAACTCGTTAATGCAGCAAAAGAGTCGATGCTCTTACATTTTTCTTTTGATGCGTGATCCACCCCACCAAATGGGGTCAGGCTGGCCCCGCCAGACCACTAAATGGGATACAATTATAAATTGTAAAAGTATATTGTTATTAGTGAGTATCAATGGCGTATTTGTTCCTCTTAATTAGCTGGTTATGGAAACTACTATTTACAAGAGTTTTTTCTATATTACTTGGCCCAAGATACAAATATTCTATATTCCCTAGAATTTAACACTTAATCCCATATGACCTAGTTTCTGACAAATATACCCTTAGGTCATAAATAAACTCATCCCAAGTTCTTATCTCATTAATGAATAATGAGAGAGGTTGAGGGGAATCATTCTAGTAAGGAGGTGTTATTAGTGGCGAAATACAGATGACAGCTCACCAGTGGCAGATCACCGGTGGTGACTCGTCTGCGGAAGCTTTCCCAATTGAAAAAAATGTCCTTTCTTGGCACCAGTGACCCTTTATCCGGCATAATAGACAAAGTGACTCATGATATGATGTGACTCATATTACATCAATGATAACATGATTTGTCAATAATACATTTTATTGATTATAAAATATGCATTATATTGTGTTAACAATAACACAATGTGTTCTTTGCACTAACGACGTATAATACGATTTGGTTCATATTACATATTTGATAATATGACATGTCAACAATACATATTATTGATAATACGATATACTTTATATCACATATACAATAACACGATATGTACAATATTGTGTAAACAATAACATGATATGTGTTCTATGAGCCGACAACCAATAATATGATATCTGCCATCTCATATACAATAACACGATATTTGCAATATCATGTTAATGATAACACTATATGTGTCTTGCGTCAATAACCCATAATACGATATGCTCCAAATTGCATATACGATAACACGATATTCGCCATATAATGTTAACGATAATACAATGTGTGTTCTTTGAACCAATGACCCATAATACGATATGTTTCATATCACATATATGATAACATGACATGTCAACAATATGTGTTATTGATAATACGATATGTTCCATATTGCATATACGATAACATGATATTTACCGTATTGTGTTAATGATAACAAGATATATGTTCTTTGAGCCAATGACCTATAATACAATATGCTCCATATTGCAAATACGATAACACGATATGTCAACAATATGTGTTATTAATAATATGATATGCTTTATATTGCATATACAATAACACAATATTGACTATATTGTGTTAACAGTAACACGATATGTGTTCTTTGAGCCGACAACCCACAATACGATATCCTCCATATCGCGTATACGATCACACGATATTCTCCATACTTTGTTAATGATAACACGATATGTGTTCTTTGAGCCGACAACTCATTATATGATATCCTTTATATCGCATATACAATAACACAATATTTGCCATATAATGTTAATGATAACATGATATGTGTCTTTTTTGAGCCAGTGACCCATAATATGACATGCTTCATATCGCATATACAATAACACGACATGTCAACAATATGTGTTATTGATAATAGGATATGCTCTATATCGTATTTAAGATAACATGATATGTGTTCTTTGCGTGTATTAGAAAACATGACATTACGATATTTGTCAATATGTGTTATTCGTGCAAATGTTCATCAAGTCGGGGATGAAAGCATCTAAGATCGTGTACATACTTACATAAGATATTCTACATAATTAAACTTGCATGCAGAAAACCATACTAGAGTCCCTCTTTGTAACAACCTATTTTCTGTTTACACCGAACTCAAAGGGGTAGGGTAGTTAGGTGATTTTTGAATAAATTTTAGAGGGTTTCAAGGGATGGAATCCATGTATTTGATTAGATCTCGAAGTAATGAGCGTTACAAATAAAAGAACACGCAAAACGGTTTAGATCAAAAGTTATATAAGGAAATGCGCAATATAGGCAAGATCCACTTGAAAAGTGCGGGATAACCTACCCATGTGTCATCTAGTTTTGAAGGGCTCGTCAATACGAGTCCATTGGTACCAAGAACTCACGATTCCGAGTTCAGGGTAGAAGTTATCGTGTTTTGAAGTTAGAATATTGTTTGATTAAAGTAAAATAAAAAATAGAGAAAATGATGAAATAGATGATGTTAGTAGCTTGAGCCGCACTATGCCTCCATGTAGTGCTCTAATGCACATGTCGGCTGTGGCATTGCATCACAGATGCGTGGTGCATGTGCATGTGTGCCTCTCCTATAAATTCGAAATTTTGTCAAATCTTCCAGGAGAGTTTTTTGCCTCATTTTGAGTCCGTTTTCATCTGTTTAAGATGTGTTTTTAGCTAATTTGAGGGTGTTCGACGCAATGGAAGTGTCCATTCCTTGAGTTGGAGAATATATAGGGGGAAATATCTTGGGGCATGAGGAGGCTCTGCATGTCGCCCTTGAGCCCCGAAGAGAGAGAAGTGGCCCAAAGCAAGAGAAGGTTTTGTCCTCCGTCGTCGGGCCACAACAAGAAAAGTTCCCTAGGGTAGGGGAAGCTTTGTCCTCCATCAAAGGGCCACACAGTGAGATAAACATACCCGGGTTAGGGGGGTTTTGTCTACAACTTACGAGCACGGAAAGAGGAAAGAGTCTCTGGGTAAGGGGAAGGCCTGTCTGTGGCCTTCGGGCACGTAGAGAGAAGTGTCTCCGGGTGGGGGAGGTACTATCCACCGCCTACAGGGATGGGAAGTGTAAAGTGTCCCGGGTTAATGGGAGATTATGTCTGTCACCTTCTACAAAGAGAGAAATGCCCCAGTTTAAATAAAGGTGATGTCTGCCGCTTTCAAACGCATTGAGAAAAATGTTCCGGAGCCAAAGGAGGTTTTGCCCTCCATCTCCAGACCTGAAACAGAGGACGCACTAAGGAAATGAGCGACTCCAACCACCGCTACTTCTAGAAATATAGAGGAGTAAGCCTTTCTGACTTTCCAATTTAATGGACTTGTATGCATGCACATATTAATTAGTAACATTAATATATACTAAATAAGATACATGATTTGTTATAATCTGATGAATTTTGATATGATATGATTTGATATGATTTATGCTATGTTGTGATCTATTCTGCTCTGAAATGCTCTGTTTTGATCTGTTATGCTCTGATCTGATTTGTTATGGTAAGATGAAATCTGATATGATCCAATTTGCTCTGTTGTGAGTTTTGCTCTGCTCTATAATCGAGTGAGATGTGTGATTCTCCTAGTGTGATGCTCACCTCTATGATAGAGTGAGATGGGTGATTCCGCTGATTTATTGACTTCTATTTGACTCCGATGATTTATGAGATTTCTATCTGACTCTAAATAATTTATTCAGATATAAGGGTACATGTATTTTAACGTATATGATTTTGTGATGCCTAATGCATGTAATAGCAGTTAGGCAGAACTACATTCGGATCCGATTATATTAGAATAATATCATAGATGTTATCCAATACATACGTAGGCAACTAATATCAAAGCAACATTGACCCAATCCAAATTAGTTAGAAAATTAGGTTTGTTCTGACCTACGCACAACACATTGTAAAAGCTCCGTAGTGTGTAGAGGAACTCAGTAGTAGACTTAGCATAAAAGTAATTATCAAAGGTATGTCTAAGTCTACTAGATAAAATGACGGTATTAAAAACAAATTATGATTGTTTGGGTGTTTGTTTTAGTCCATATAAAGTCTTCACCAATCTGCACACCTTATTTTCATTACCAGGAAGGACAAATCCTTATAGTCGTTCCATGTACACTTCTTCATTGAGGTAACTATTCAAATATACATACAATTTGGATATGGGTTCTAATGCAAACGAAATTCGATAATTGTGATTCTAGCAATATGAGCATAGGTATCAAAATAATCAATTCCTTCTCTTTTTCCATAATCTTTTGATACTAATCTAGCTTTAAAGTTACAATTTGAACCACTAGGATTGTATTTCTTTCCAAATACCTGTTTGCAAACAATAAATATTGAAATGGGAAGTAAATCCAAAAAGACCCAAGTGGTACTGGGTATAATGGAGTTCATATCATAGTTAATGTCTTCCAACCAAAAGATGAAACGTAACACCCTTAAAATTCAAAAGATTCTCTTTTAGTTAACCTATTTTGGGAGAAGAATTCGAGTTGTTAAGCTAAACCACACTGCAATGAAAGCTTAGAATTGACCCCTTAACCATTAGGGGCTAGGGGCCAAATTTATGATGAAAGTGCAGGATTGCATGGTCAACCTAGTTAACTTGGCTACATGAAACCCTAAAACCCTAACCGGAGGTTTAGGAAGGGGAAAATGCATAACTTTGTCCAAGGGTCTATATTAGGAAAGTTAGCAGACCAGCCTACACAAATTGACTTGAGTGACCTATGTTCAAGAGTGTAACCATGGGTGGATGAGAATTGCCTAGACGTGCTTGCGAAGCCATAACCATGTTAAGGGCTAAGGGTGATTTATTTAAGGAAACTTTGAAGAAGAAATGACATTAATCAACATAAATAATTTGAACAGGTAAATGGATAAACGGGTTCATGGAACTGGGTAGGGTGAAGAGTGCATCGACCAAGCCTGTTGGCCCATTTGCCAAAGTTGCTTTAGTGCTAAGCTAAAGATAATCCCAAGTTTGGTCTGATTTAATCTCAATTGATTTGATTTGATCTGATTGGCTATGCTTAGAAGGAGTCCAAGCCAAGAAAGGAAATTACATTAGCGAGGACTTCCCCCATAGGAAAGGCCACCCACCCCCTCTTCTCTCTCTCTCTCACTATTGTTGTCCGCCCTTCTCCCTCTCCTTGTGATTTGACCCTCTCTTCCTTTCTCAACTCATCTCCCTCACTCTCCTTTCTTCTTCTCCCGTACCTTCTTCTTTAATTCCTTCATTGCTCCACCATTGTTCCACCATTATAGTGTAAGATCTTGTTTTTTCAAAACAATTTTCATGGAAATTTTTTTTCACTCAAAATTCTTTTTTCTTTAATAAACATCCTAAATGTTCTTATCATATCATTATTATAACAATATTTGTAGAGTATAAACATTGTCAGGTCCCCTCAGCATAAATGACACAATTTAAAATAACAAACGTAGTAAAGCAGTAAATTTCTCAAGCTTCTACCCTTCCAAGTGAACCCTGCATCACAAAGATGTGTGAGTATTATAATGCTCACTCGGATGTAAAAACTACTTATACTCATACAATATTAAAAACTAAAATGGAACCATAGAAAGTGATATCGCTAAATGATAGAGGTCACGAGACAAAATAACCACATTGATCTTAACATCTGTAGGATAAACATACTCTAACTCAAGAAGCAGAATCCACTATGACATAGGGAGTAACTAAACTTTGTAAGAACATAAGTGTCCATACATCATGTATTAACTTATTTTCGTGATCAAAACAATGTCATGAACGTGTGTGATTTTAAGTCAGTTTATGTCTGAAGATCAAATTTTGAAGATGGAGCAAATGGAAGACTCAAATCCATATTTTATAAGGTAAAAACACACATACACATCACAATCATACACTTTAGGGTAAAAGAGACCTTAAGTGAAAGACTTGTGAGAGTTGGAGACTTTTTGAATGAAAAAATATTTTTTTGTTCAAAGTGATCGTTCGATGAATGGTATTGATTGATCTGCCTTGACTATAGCAAGGTTCTTCAGAAAAATTATTGAATGAACAATTATTTCAATTAATTGATCAAACAGAAGGTTGGAAGTACATATTGAAAATTTTACTGAGTTGAGAATAATTATTCGCTTGGTTATCTGATCAATTGATGTGAGAAATTGATAGAAGGAAGCAAGGAATCAATTGATCACCCTATGGAACGATCTATCAATGGAACACATAATTGCCTAAATTAGACTTTTTTAGTTTGAATTAAATTCCTATTTTAAGACACATTATTTTTTAGACTTGCGAATTCCATAAAAAAGGCTATGAACATGTGAAGAGTAAAAGATAAAGCTTAGAATGTTTAGAGAACTTGTGTGGAGTTTCTGTAATGGTTTTAGGAAATAATTAGTCTTGTAGTTGTGAGATTTGTCTACCTTATCAAAAGAGTGATTAGAGGTGATATTAGTGCACAAAAATACATGTGTGGCATGGTGTTCTATTGTATATTGTTGCTAAGAAGATCAAGGAGAAAGGAGATTTATTATAAAGGAAGAGATGAATGATCAAGATTAATCAAAGAATACAAAAAGGAGGAGAAGATCAAGCTATTTCTGGTAAACATCAAAGGAGTAGTTGATTCAGAATAAGAGTAGTGTGAATAATTAGCCATTTGAAGAAAAAAAAGAATTTTTGTTTATTGTAATTAATGATTACATAATCTGTAGTTTACATAGTGCATAGTTGATTTGGATAGAGTGTCTCGTAGTTTTACCCTAGTTGGGTTTTCATGTAAAAAATATTGTGTATTTGCTTGGTAATTTGATTGAAAATTTTTGTTAGAACACATATCAATTATTCTTGTTTAATTAGAACAAAATCTAAACTTATTTTGTTTCATAAAGGGAAGATAAATCTTGGAACTCAATTGCGGTTAAAAATAATTTATTTTTCTCAGTTTCTGTTTACCACACATATTGATCACAAACCAATAAAGTTCGCCACTCGTAAACTAATTTCATAGTAAGGAGTAAATGGAATCCAACATCAAGAGGAAGCTGATTCAAGCACTAGGAGTAAAATGACTCCAACTCTAGGAGAGATCTGACTCCATCACTAGGAAGCTAATTTTGAAAGAATATATGAAGCATATTTATTGTGATTGGCTAATTTCGATGATTAAAATAATATCAAAACTTCATGTATGTTTTTAGTCTTAAGAATTTGACTACATTTAGTAGTGGCTAAGTTGGATTTGTAATTGATTGACTTGAAAAATATGAGCGGATAGGTTCTTATCGATCAAAGTTGATGAATAATAGAGTGTTGAAGGTAATAAGTTAATTTGCACACACTCACATACAAAATTTTCTTAGATTAGTTTAGAATGAGTGAATTTAGGAATTTTAGATTGAATTATTATAAAATAGAAATTTTATTGTACCATTGATAGTTCACTGCAATTTATAGTTGACCAATCAATTGATTAGTACTTGAAAATCATTGTGTAAAACAAAGTTGAGAGTTTATTAATCGATTGTTGAATCAAGAGATCTATTGCTTGCAATGTCGTACCCTAGTTGAAACAGTGAATGATCGATTGTTGTTTATTTTAGTTGCCTAGTTTAAGTCATTCCACAAGAGATTTTATTTCTAATTGAAGTCAAACACATAAATTGACTTAAGGGTCTATATAAGGACTCAGTAATCATGGAGTTGAAGAGAGACAAACGTAGAAATTCATAGAGAAGAAATGAAAGATGATTGTCCATAGTTTTTCAAGAGGAAATCATCTTTGAACTTCATGCTTATGCTAATCTTAGAGGTTTATACATACCAAATCAAAGAGGATTTGTAACAATCTTCAAAGGAGAGTTGAAGAGGATCAAGGTTAAAGTTAAAGAACAAGAGGAGGTTGTTGTAGAAGCTATAAGGAGACAAGGACAAATCAAGTAGAACAAATTTTTAAGGATTGAGGAGAGAAGACTTGAAGGCCAACAACGAAGAGAATTTATTGAAAATAAGAAGAATGAATTTTTGGGCTAAAGAGTTAACAACAAAGGTTGGTAGTTTGCTTGTGTCTATATACTGTCTTACTTGTTAGTGGATTGATTTTAGGCCAAGAGTAGTTGTCGTGGTTGTTTACACTAGTTAGAATTTTTCACATAAAAATCTTTGTATGATATTGCGTGCTTTATGGTTTGATTGGATGATAGAATGATCATGAATGTGTAGAAACTTAATTTTGTTGTTTTCTTTACTTAATAGAAATTCATGTACATAGAGTCTAGAACTCTTACTTCTTCATAGTAGTAGTTTTAAGAGCAATCTAGAGATATGCTATTGCCATTTAGATGTATATTAAGCTCTCAGAATCCATAGTATGAAGTAAACAAACTCCTACTCAAAGGAGTAGCTTACAAACTAAGCAACAGATCCCAACACCTCTAAAGATCCACTACGATCAACCATGGGCCCTTAGACATGGGTGCCATCTTGCTCATGGACAACAAAGGACAAAGGTATACAAGCCTTCTATGATGCCTATAAACTTGGGTACACTTGTAGTGCCTTGAAAGGGCTGGGATCTATAGCCCTAAAAATAGGAGGACCACAAAGATAGGGGTGCTAACGAGCCGAGCTGAGTCGAATTTCGAGTTAGCTCAGCTCAAATTCATAGTTTTGGGTATTAGCTCAAGCTTGACTCAAACTCAATTGAGCTACTATTGTTAAATTTTAATTGTTTACTCACAAGTGCACAAATTTATAGTAGTTAAGCTGCTAAATTGAGTGTCGATCCCAAAAGACTTGAAAAAAGAAAACCAACTTTAATCTATCTCAAGTAAACCTTAATCTAGTTAACAAATATAAAGATAATAATTGGACTAAAGTAACTAACAAAAGCAAATAAGATTTCAAGGTAATTAAACTATCTAAATCAAAATTTTAAAGCTTTAATCTAAGAATAAGAAAGCAATACAAAATAAACAAAACACTATCAAATAAGCAAAATACTAAGAAATAAACAAAATACTAAGGCATAGGAATCCACATTCATTAAATCATAGAAACTCATAAGCATGATCATTAATCATTTTTCCACATTATCTCATAATAATCTAGAATTTAATCTTTGTTATTATGGAAAATGTCATTATTAAGCTCTCATGTATAATAAAAAAAGACATTGTTTCTCCTCACTTCAAAAGATTAAAATTAAATAATTAATTTTATCCACAATTTACAAATCACAACTAATACCTAATTTTAATATTAAACAAGACAAAACCAAGTAAGAAACTAATGAAAATCAATTAAAATCATGAGAGAAGCCTGACTAAACTCATATCCAAATCAATTTCATTAATTAAAGAGGTAGAAATAATTAACATTATATCCATCATTCAAAAAAATTAATCAAGTCTCATAATCATTAACCTAAGAAATAAAATTTCTATTAGAATAATTGAAAAGAAACTAAAAATTTAGAAGGAAATCGAGAAAAACTAAAAAATTCTGAATTGCTACAGTAACAATGAATAGTAACAACGGGTTACTGTTCATTGTCTTCAACCTCCAGTTTTGAATAGTACTACTACAGTAACTCGCAGCTGTGAATTTTTTTCTTGATTCTTCTTTGCTCCTCTGGCTTGGGACTTTAGTTCTCTTACTTTCAAAGTGTTCTTTCTTTAATTTCAGAGGATGGGATTGAAAGAATTTGGCTCTGGTTCGTTGTATTCTCCTCCCCCCTCTTATCTGCAATTTTCTGCCTTTAAATAGTTTTTTGAAAGGCAACTATTTTCCTTGTTTAAATGCCCAAATCCATCCTAAAATAAGTGTTTCTTCCTATGTTTAAGCATTCTTTTTATAAGCTTTCTTGTTGTTCAATTCTTTCCCACTTTATTTTCGGTTTCCTTTCTTTATTTTCTCTTGTTCGGGTTCAACAATAGTAGCCACGAAAATCAGCTCATATTCTTCAATTATAAACTTTAAACATGTTCTTCATTAAACTTAATTTAAATGGGTATTGAAATGCCTAATTTATTTACTCAAATTCGTATTCAATTTCACCCAAAATCAAATAACTGTAATTTGGACATTTCTGTCCAAGAACTCGTCCAAATTTATTCTCTGCTTATTAAGCTCTTCTGTTCATATCCATATATATTTTCAACGTGTATACAACTCCAGAAAATTATCCAAATCACTTTTAAGCATGTATAGTGTACTATAAAATTTTCTAAACATTGTCCACTAGCTTTTGGAAGAGTGCATCACCTAAATCACATAAATAGTCATAATTCAAATGTGTAAGACATGTGAATAACACTGATTTTATTTAAATACACTCCTAAATAATTAACACTGCCTAAATTAACTAATAATTAAATTACACCACTAATATCTATTTTAACATAAATAAACTCTAACTAACCCTTAATTAATCTAATAATACACTAGCAAGTAAGGTAAATAGGCATATAAAATGTATAAAAATCATGCATATCAGCTACCAATCATCCAGCTCAAGGTCGGTTGAAGAAGGAAACTACAAACTTGACTCGTGCTCGAGCTCAAACTCAATCTACAATGACCACATAACATAGCTCGAATTTAGCTCGTTTGTAAATCCGAGTATGTGCAAGTTTGGCTCAAATCAAATCTGGCTAAGTATGTACATATGTACTTTTTTCATACTATTAAAGTGTACATATGTTTGTATTATATGTATTTTTAATAGTTTTGTACGAACATGTCATTATTATTATTAGCACATATATACTATATGTATATGTGGCACCACAACCTCTTCTCCAAACTCTAACCTTCTTTTGGTTGTATCAAATATATTCATTATATGATAACCTAAAATTTCTAAATCATTGCATTCAGTTCTTACTTCAAGTGTAATCTTATAACCAGCAAAATGAAAAAAATTAGTGCCTTTGTGGTTAACTATATTTGTGAATATGACACATCATATATGAATGCATATCGTTTATTTCTATTATACATGAATCAAAATTTTAGTAAATATTACATATATTACATATACAACATATGTATATTATGTCTCTTTAAAATATTTACTTTAAAATATTTTATATCATTTGTAATGTGTAGGTGTAACATCCTTGATTTTTCTATAACTTTTTTGCATTTTGTTGCTATGTTTTTGTAATATTTAGCAGTTTTCTGCTCGTATTTTCGATGAAGAAATATGATGCTTTGGCTTATCTGTATTTGTAATATTCATGACCATAAGTGTTGGGAATGGTGTTTAGTTGTTGGTCATGGGCCTCGATGCACCACAGAAATTTTTCGGCGCAAAAATAGGACGAGACGTGGGAGAACAGAAATAGGTAGAAAGAAGGAGAAGAAAAAAAAAATAGAGAAAATAATAATAATAAAAGAAGCAGATAGGGTGCAGAACGCCCAACCGCGGATGGAACAGTGGAAGGGGACTGCCCCTCTTCCTTCTATGAAGCATGTGGCAGTGCAGCCACCAGCCTCCGCCTTGGCCTGGCAATGCCGCCACCTCCCTGGCTTGGCCTTGCCGGCCACCATAGCCTCTTCCTCCCCTTTTCTGTTTCGACCCGGTGACCCCCCTTTTAAAAATCTTTGCCCGATTTGTGGCCACCGCAATTGCATGGCTTCTAGAATGCCACCACAGTTCCTCCCTAGCCAGAGCGCCCTCTAGACACTGTCATCCTGACCTCCCCGCTCCACCGTCGTCGGTGTGAGGTAAAAACCATTCTGCCCCTTTTTATTCCGTTTCTGTATGTGTCATCTAACGGCAGTGTTGTAGGCTGCTGGCTGCCACTAGCCGGCCTTTGGTTTAAGTCAGACCAGCTATGGCAAGGCTGCCCTCAGCTCGGACCGCCGCCTCCCCGGCCCATCACCCTTCCTTCCACCATTTTCCAATTCAGATAGAGCATTTTCCCCTTGTTATGTTCTGTTTTGTCTCTGTGTGTTGCGGCTATCGGCTATGCCGTCGGTGTCTAGTCTATGGACCTACATTGGCATGATGAAGGAAATACCACCGCCTTCGGTCACCCCCTGGGCAAAATTGTCGTTTCTCTCTGACCCCTCACTTTGCCCAATTTTGATCCGGACAGAAATTCCATCGTGGTCTTTTGCCTTGTGTTTCTGCTGTCATCTGCAAACCACCAATCCACCTTCGGTATGCCACCTCGAGCCGCAACTGACAAGGCGCTGAGGTCTGGCCTCCCTTACCTCAATTGGTCCTATTTTGCTCGACCGGCCAACCCATGCCAGAGAAACATCTGCCATTTTCTTTGGCAGTGTCCATTCTTCGTCATTGGACGTTAGATGACATCGCACCAACGTGCATTTGACTTGCCGCAATCCGGTGACTGTCAGGTCTCGTCTTCTCCAGGTCTAGCCCCCAGATATGTCTGGCAGTTCATGGCTTACCGATGCCTGTCTGCCGCACCAACTCGGCACACTATCGCCCCAACTAAATTGGGTCTCTTCAATTCTCTGATCGACTGTTTAGCCGCAGACAATTGCTGATGTCGGCTTGGCCCGATAACGAAAAGGGGCCACCACTCCTGGTCTCCTCTGCATGTCTTCTGCACATACTAAATGCCCCTAAACTTTGGGGTACATCTATGACTACCGCTGATGGGCCCCGCAACCCAAGCCAATGTGTCCAGCTTGTTATTGTGTAGACTTGGGCCGTATGTCCGACTGATGTGGGCTCTGCCCCAGCCCAATGACGGCAAGGGCTAGCACTTCTGGCCCGATTCCTCCTATGCACCCCCAGTTTTGTTATGCATGATCCAAAACCTATGGGAAAGATTTCTCGAATTCCGATTCTTCCAAGGGGAAGTAAAATTGTCAGCCATTAGACTCAGTCCATCGAAGGCTCGATTGATGTTGTGCCCATATCCTCCACCGTAACCGTACTTGATGTACGACTGTCCGTATGTTGATTTGGTTGTAGTAGCATTTAGAAATGTCACCGCCTTTCTCGGCCACCTAAGCCGGGCCTTAGTTCCTCAATGTGTGTTTATGGAACGACTCCACCACAAGGCAATATGGCCGCTAAAGCCCTCCTCTGTCTCTCCTATGTCAGTGAGTACGAACCAAGCCCTCCGCTATATTGTGAGGCTTCGACAATGCAGAATTGTTGCCACTGGATGTAGTCTGTGGTCTATTTTAACATTTGTGGCCAACAAGTGTTTTAAAACTTTGGCCGACCTTCAATTAGTCACCTCCTATTCTGTGGTTGTTCTTTCCATCCCTAGTAGCATGACCTTGTGTCTAGCTTTCCTAATACACCCAGTCTTCTGCTTTGAGTGAAATTAATCTCACCTTATCGAGATTAATTCTAGCATCTCTAAAAATCCTCGGGACAACGACTCTCTCAGTGCAATGTTTTTGGCCGCTTAATCTGCCATTGATGCCGCCACCATCGTTTGCTCACCATCAAACTCACGTGGATTACGAGGTAGGGGACCTTGAACTCGTAATTTTATGATATCAAGCTTTGATTGTGTAGTAGCATGTTGGAGTTTATAATTTAATATTTTACATGATAAATGCTAACTAAATAAGCATGTTTTGTGTATGTGAATTGTGCGTATGTTAGTGAAGACTAAGGGAACGATAGTAAGTTACAAATTATGTGTATGTGATCAGAGTGTGTGATAGATCTTTGTTGTGGGTTGGTGGTATATGGTCTATGGGAACGAGTATGTGTGTTTGTAAGTTTATCAAAGGGGTACTTCATGGGCTACGACATGGAAATTGTGATTGTATGACGGGGGAGGAAAGACGTAAGATTGAGAGTCAAAGTTTGGATTTCATGAGATTGAAGAATTGGTTTGGATTGAGTCGGGTAGTACATTGGACCAATGAGTAGAAGACCTAAGCGATGTAAGGATTTGGAAGATTCGAGGTTCTTAACGTCTTTGAGGGGTTGTGAATTAGTGAAAATGGACAACATAATTGTATCTGCATAATGTATGTAATGTGAATTGTAACAAAAAAATAATGAGTAAGGAATTGGTAAGGGTTTGATGACGGGACTTAGTTCTAAGGGTTCACTCAAGGAGTTTGAGAAGGACAGTTTGGTTTTTAGGTGAATGGTGTAAGATGTAAGACCATAAGTATACGATGGTAGGAGTGTTAGTACAGAATTTGAGTTTGACAAGTAAGGTTATGCAGAATTTTGTAAGACTGTAAGGGTAAGAGTGAGTTCTAAGTACAATTGGATGAGTTAAGTTAGAGTAGATTATCCTTGTTGACTTAGGCTTCAGAACCGGCATGGTTCTAGCTTGGTTGGTTGAAGAATGTAAGATGGAAGTAGTTCTGAACATAATCTTACATGCATAAGTTACTTAATATGAACTTGAATGGTAACTAACCCTAATTCAATAATATAGTGAGTTTGAGACTGAGGGTTTTAAATGATTAAGTTCTATTTTTGTGCTAGTCGATAAATAATCGACTAAGCGTCCTTCCTAGTCCAGCCATGGTGTTATCTTGCGGGATTTGATCTTGGTGTTGTATTTCTGCCTAAACGTTTGATGCTCTATTGAGAGCGCTGTAAGTTTCCATCCTTCGTGGGCTCTATATGTTTTCTGCCTACAGATGGAACTGTATATTCTACCCAAGAGTGGCACTGTAAGATTCCTACCCAATAGTGGCACCGTATATTTTCGCCCTTAGTGGCCACTGTATGGCCCTAGAGAGTGGGCATTTGCGCACTCATGTAAGTAGTATCATAGATCTACTCTTACCTATTTAATCCTATGCCCCATAAGCATAGGTGCGCCTTGCCTCTAGAAAAGTTCATGGCATTTAGTTAGTCCCCAGAGGTTAAGGTGACACCCCAATGACATTCTTTTCCTTTTCGACGCTGGAGCTTATTAATTGTAATGAGCTTCAATTGCTAATAGCATATACGATAGTAAGAGTAAGTTGTATGTTTCGGATTCTAAGTAAGCTGTACGTGTAAGAATTGGAGTAAGTGTAAGTGTAAGCTTCTATGAAAAATGGAAAGAATAAGTTCATATGAATAAGGTCGTACGAGTCTATATAAGTCATATGAGAAAGCATACGGTTGTACGAGTAAGGTAGTAAGACTATGATTCAGAGTGTAAATGTAACTGTATGAGTATGCTACAAGAGTAAGTGTACGTTCAGTCAATACGATTGTATGTGTGTAACACTTTATTTATGTTTCATATTTTCTTGCTTCATGTATGGTTGCATGAATGCATCTATGTATGAACTTATGAAGTTCATTGATTTATTTTCCCTACTGGGCATTTTCTTACAGAGTACGAAAATACTCACCCTATTTTTTTAGCCCTTTGTTCAGAGGCTTTTGCAGGTCGATGGATAGCTTTTTAGACTGGACTATTAACCGTGGTGGAATATTCTTCCTCGACCTAGAGTGTAAAGAAATAGTAATGAGGCTATGTGAATTTTAGTACCACGATCTTATGTATTGATTAAGATGAGAGAAATGTATTATGTATTGGATTTGGGTATGTATATACAATTCATTTTTCATATTGTGAAAGAACTTGTACTTAGAGATGAGTGGGAGGTATTTGTTTTGAAAGCCCATGACAGGTTTTACTTTTATGTTTTCATTTCGGGTCATGCCTAAGAATGTTAGTTTTGTCTTATGATGAATTAATTTACGAAAATTATTTTTACATGTTTTGAATTTTGTTGGTCTTTAGATTTACATTCGTATTTCAAAATAAAATATAAAAGAAATGTCAATTAAATGTAAGGAAAAACCTTGGGCATGACAGTTGGTATCAAAGGCTAGGCAGTCTAACTACAAGTTCATAACAGTCGCAAGTCCAGAGTCGTGGCATGTAAGAGTAAGTCGGAACTATGTTGGAGGGAATCTAGGGGAAGATTTTCCCCTTGATTCCGCTTCTTTCTGCACATAAGTAGAGTCAAGTTGGAGTTTAGTAATTGTGGAGAGTTTTGGATTGTTAACTCACTTTCGATGCTTGCAAAGAGAACCAAAGGTAGTCACGGTGCAATTTGAGAATATGTAGTAGTTGCTGAGGTTTTGTATATTCTTGATGATCAAACTATAGTTAATGCCACCTACACTCTGGCAAAGGATAAAAGCGATAAGTAAAAATCAGTCACACGTACCTATTTTTTTAATCGGTCAACCTCTGACCAAAAAGGAGTTATGAAGGCTATTTGGGGAGTTTTTTCTGTGACCTTCATTGTTGGAACGGTTGAAGTTCCTTTTGTTATTTGTAAGGGAGAAGGTAAGAATAGAATTTGAAATCCGCTTTATTCCCTTTTGGGGATTTGTGAATGTGAGGGAATTTATGGAAGAGTTCCCAGCTTTCTTAATGGTAAATAGTTTAAAGTTAATTGTCTCGGCACTAGATGGCATTGTGGCTACTATGGTAAGAGTTCCGAGCAGAGAGTGTTAACTTGTTGTGAATCGGTGTATGGCTGGTCAGTAAGCATTTTAAGCCTCCATAAGAAACAACAGATACTTAAGTGCCCTAATGGTCAGGATGATTGTATCCAGGGTATTCGATAAAAATTAGTTGTCCAGGCGAGGCAAGACATTGCTAAAGGTTGCAGAGCCTGTTAGTGAGTTTGTGTGAGAAGTCATTGATGGATTCAGTTTAGAGCAGCTGAGCTTTGCCAAGGATATTTTCGATATGTTTCCCTGATGACTTATCAAGATTTCTACCTGAGACTAGAGATGGAGTTCGTTGGGAGTTAGTGCCTAGGGCACTCCCTATCTTTAGGGCATCATGAAGGATGACCCTTTAGATTGGAGGGAATGAAAAGGTGAGCTAATAAACTTATGGTTAAGAGATGCACTTGTCCAAGCACATCTCCTTGTCAGCGAAGAAAGTTTTTGCAGTTATGCATCAACTACCTAATACTAAACTGGATGACTTTTAAGAATAAGTCTCTTGCCCAGGTGTAATGAACTTTATCATAAGTGATGGTCAACCAAGGGTTTTTGAGAATTGACTTGAGCACAAATTATGATTCGTCTAAGGATTTTGACAAGGATATTTTTAAGACAATGTCACAGACTCGGTTGGATGATTACAAGTTTTGAAAGAAGTTATTGTGGACTGTTTGATGAAGTTGTCGTCTGTTCTACCCTTTGGTCAATGGTTGTTCATAAATGAGGAATCTGACAGTAGAAAACTGGACATGTGGTTGTGCCTTCGATTGGAAAGGCTCTTTGGAACCACACTTGCCATTTTGCGTGTTTGTTTATTGTAACAACTCCTTTTGGTAGTAGAATAACTTCTATGAGCTTTTGTGGAAGATATTGCTATCACCGACTAGTTGGATGAAGTAAGTGAGCATAGGATACACTAATTTAAATTTGTTTGGAACTATATGGATGACTTGAAGTTAGCTGGAGCAGGGCTGCAGACAATGTAAGGCTGATGAAAAAACAAACACTTATTGAAGGTGAATTGGTCTTGAGTTTGAGGTTGGCTCTTTGGCATTTTTATGTATTTCCAATGAAGGGAGTTATTTTGTTATGAGGGAGAGGGAAGTTGAAATCTCGTGGAGTAGGTCCTTTTAAGATCCTTGAATGGATTGAACAAGTAACCATGGAGTTACCTTACAACCTGAACTCACCGAAGTAAGCAATGAGCCCATTGTTTTAGGGTACACTCTATTAGAGCTTCATCTTGGCTTAACCATTGAGGAGTGGTCGTATTAGACCTTGGCAGTTGAAAGGAGGTTTTGAAGACTAGGATTATTCCTTTGGTGGAGAGCTTGTGGCGATGCAATTTTTTTCTATATGGCGATGTGGCATGTTCTTGCGGATTTGAGAGAGAGTTATATCCTCATGTGTTTCTTGTTTCAGTTTTACATTGTAAGTTGATTATGAAATTTCGAGGATAAAATTTTTCTAAGGGGGAAATCATGTAACATCCCCGATTTTTCTGTAATTTTTTTTGCATATTTTTACTATTTCATGTAATTTTTCTGCAATGTTTTGCAGTTTTTTGCTTGTATTTTTTATGAAGAAATTTGATGCTTCGGTGTGTCCGTATTTGTAATATTCGTGATTGCAAGTGTCGGGAATGGTGTTTAGTTGCAGGTCATGGGCCTTGACACACCACAGAAATTTTTCGGCGCGAAAATAGGATGAGACATGAGAGAACAGAAACGGGAAGAAAGAAGGAGAAGGAGAAGAAGAAAAAGAGAAAAAAAAAAGAAGTGGATCGAGCGCAGAATGCCTGACTGCGGATCGAACAGTGGAAGGGGACCATCTCCTTCCTTCTATGAAGTGTGTGGTGGCGCGGCCGCCAGCCTCTGCCTTGGCCTGGCGCTCCTGCCTCCCTAGCTTGGCCCCGCCGACAATCGCCACCTCTTCCTCCCCTTTTCCATTTTGACCCGGTGACCCCCCTTTTTAAAATCTTCGCCCAATTCTCTGCCACTGCCGATTGCATGGCTTCCATAATGCCGCCATAGTTCCGCCCTAGCCAAAGCAACCTCTGGCCACCGTCATCCCGGCGCCCCACCCCTTTGTCGTTGGTGTGAGGTAAAAACCATTCTGCCCCTTTTTATTCCATTTCTATGTGTTTCATCCAATGGCGGTGCTCAGGTTGCCGATGTCACTGGCCGGCCTTCGGCCTAAGTTAGACCATTGATGGCAAGGCCACCCTCAGCCTAGACCGCTGCCTCCCTGGCCCATCACCCTTCCTTCTGCCATTTTCCAATTTGGACAGAGCATTTTTGCTTGTTTTGTTCTATTTTGTCTCTGTGTGCTGCGACCGCCGGTTGTGCCGTTGGTGGCCGGCTGTCGGTTGTGCCACTGGTGGCTGGCCGTCGGTGTCTAGTCTATGAACCTACATTGGCATGGCGATGGAAGTACCATTGCCTTCGGCCACCTCTGGCCTAAATCGCCATTTCTCTCTAACCCCCTCCCTTTGCCCAATTTCGATCTGGACATAAATTCTGCCGTGGTCTTCTGCCTTGTGTTTCTGTTGTCGTCCGCAAACCACCAATCCACCTTTGGTATGCCACCTCTAGTCGCTGGTGACAAGGCACCGAGGGCTGGCCTCTCTTACCCCAATCGATCCCGTTTTGCTCAACCGGCCAACCCGTGCCTAAGAAAGATCTGCCCTTTTTTTCGCACTTCGTTCGGAGGCTTTTGCAGGTTGATCGATAGCTTTTTCGACTGGACTATTCCGTGTGGTGGACTATTCTTCCTCGACCTGGAGTGTACCGAAATCGTAATGAGGCTATGTGGATTTTAGTGTCACGATCTCATGTATTGATTAAGGTGAGAGAAATGTATTATGTATTGGACTTGGGTATGTATATATGATTCACTTTTTAGATTGTGAAAGAACTTATACTCAGAGATGCCTGGGAGGCATTTGTTTTGAAAGCCATGATCATGACAGGTTTTACTTTTATGTTTTCATTTCGAGTCATGCCTGAGAATGTTAGTTTTGTCGTATGATGAATTAATTTATGAAAATTGTTTTCACATGTTTTGAATTTTGTTGTTTCTTTTGATTTATGTCTGTATTTCGAAATAATACATATATAAAAATTTGTCAATTAAATGTAAGGAAAAACCTCAAGCATGACAGTAGGGTGCTAAGGAGCAAAGTCTAGTTGAATTTTAGTATAGTGGGAACATGAAACTTGATGTTTTGTCGTCTTGGACTTATCCCAAATAAATATAACTTACCCTAATCTCATGAAGAAAAAAGAGACTTCATGAGTCAATGTTAAAAAATATTTAAAAAATTATTATAAAATTCAAATTTATAAGGATTTAAACAGTAGTCTCCATAGAAAATTTTAAGACATAATAATTTGTTTGACATGTAGAGAAAGTAAATAATATTACCATAACATATTGTCTAATGATTGACATATTCTTTGATATGTAGGACAATATATCCTATTTTTTTACTCAATTGCAGCGTATATGTGTATACTTTATTAAATATTATTTCTATGATATATTTAAATTTCAATATATATCACAAGTGGACATATGTGTCTAATGTCCCTTTAAATGTTTACTTCTCAAACATAAATATCATGTGTGATATAAGCCAATACTCAATACATAAATATTATATATTCATTAATAATATATAAATTTGTTATGTATATGTGTATGTTATATATGTAAATTAGGATTGATAATTGTGCATATATATACATAAGTGTCAATACGTATTTAGCACAACTACACAAAGGCATGTGACCACATGGGTTAGTGCCTCCATGACTATTATCAGTGAGCATATTATGACTCTTTTACCTCATCTCAACCCTAACGGAAGTTAGTAAAACTGGACTCATTAGACCCTATACTAAAAGGTCAACTATGGACCTTTACCCATACGCAGAACCAATGTTACTAAAGTACCTATGCCCAAAAACATTGACAACTACAACTAGACCTACATTAGGATCAATGTTGAGTGCCATCATCATAGGTTGAAATCTTGACCATGGACCCAGTTAGATGCAACTCAAAAATATTGAACTTACAAGAAATACCTAACTATTATGTACAAAACTTAAGATAGTCACAAGAGGTAAGGCATCTTATAACATTTCATAACTTGTTATTGTTATGCCTAGCACCGTTCGACCCAAGCCGAACCCGGTCTAAGGGCTAGTCAAGCACACAGGGGCAACAGAAAATTTAATGAGATTAAAGGATAGTGGAAGACTTAGCCCCTCCTATAGGCGGTTTAACTAGTGGAGTTATGCACTACTTTGAAGAAGAGTAATAAGTAGAACAAAAGAAGACTTTAACTTTGAATTAGTCCACAAGTCTTAAACCCACATACTTAAAATCCTAAGCCAACACACAAGGCTCAAATCAAGGTCTCAAGTAGATCTAAAAACATAATATAAACACAAGTCTGAAAACAGAACCACCATACATGATGTTTTATCATCATAACTGAGTAATCAAAAAAATATAACAACGTCTAAAGGCATCCATGCCTAATCCCATGCTTTCCCCGACTGTTTCTCATACAGAAGGTCCTGCCCAACTGCATGTCGAACCATGCAGCCCCAAAACAGGAACAAAGAAAGTGGGGTGAGTAAAACTCAGTAAGGTTTAAATATGACAATAATAATCAGAAAACCATCAAGGCATAGCAATATAGCAATTCAGATTCATAATTGACATGGTATACCATTTTCTGATCATTCCCTTGTTAAACCCTTATTTATCCATAAACATAGAGCTAGCATGCATATGACACACCTATTAAGGTCAAGACATAAATGATCAAGTTATAACCTAACATTCATCCTGCATAGGTAATAGTTCACATCTAATCAAATCAAGCATAATAGCATGCATAAACCACCTAAAAATATTTTTAACATACTTTTTGATCATGTAACCATGTCTCATAAACCTGTATAATAGTGTCTCAATCACACAATTTAGATTATGCATTTATATCACATAAACCTGCATAGTAATGTCTCAATCACACATTTTTTGATCATGCATACATATCATATAAACTTGCATAATAGTGTTTCAATCATACACTTTCTAATCTTGCATTTATGTCACATAAATCTGCATAATAGTGTCTCAATTACACACTTTCTGATCATGCATTCATATCACATAAACCTGCATAATAGTGTCTCATTCACACATAATCACATAATGCAGATTCATATAATTCATTCATAAATCATTCACCTTGCACGATAAGTATCTCAATCACACTGTTCTAAATCATGTGCAATAAATCATATCCACATATGCCACAAAATCTCAAATATCCCTACACAACGTATGTAATCTGAGCATAATATTATTTCATACACATGTATTATTAACAAATAGTGAATATCTCCATCAAGGAGTAAACACAATCATTGCCACAAAGTTGAACGTAGTCTAATTTCCTAACCAAAAACCTAGGGCATTGCCCGCTCTAAACATAGTCTAAATCCCTTATGGGAACTAAGATGTAGGGGTTGTCAGCCCCTCTGCTCTCCCAGGGCAATCCACACGGGAAGTCCAAATTCCCAAAGGGAACCTAGAGTAGGTCTGCTCGCCCAAGACAATCCTGGCCAAGAATGTTCAAATTCCCACGCCCAGGACATCTCTACGGTGGGGAGAGTCAAAATTCCCACATAAGGAACCTAGAACATATGATAACCCGGGTCAACCCGATTGAACCGTGGGTCGACCCGGATTGACCCGGGGGATGACATCATCACCTAAAAAAGTTTGCAAAAAATTCCCTGTAACACCTGTTCAAAATCTCACTTGAACCTATTTGACTATTCATGATATTATTCATTCCAACCTATTTTAATAAGTTACCATTTCACATTTCCCTTTTGGCACAAACTAATTACAACATTTCGAAATAAAAAAATAATTATGAAACCAATAAACTCAAGACAATCCTTCAATCTCCACACTATCATTAGAAATCCATGTAAATCATAATAACCAAACATATTATATGCACACGATTAACTTTACCTATGGATCACATTTTTTCTTGGCTTAAAAAAAGTAAAAATTTTCTAATTCCGTTCCTAGTCTATTCCTCATCAGATTAAGTGACTGGGATCCAGTAGTTCTTTACTATAGTATTAAAGCAGCAGGTACAAGAGTTCAAGGTTCAATTTCAAGGAGAGGAATGCTCCCACTATATGCCCTTGAATCTGTGTCCCTGTGCAGATTGTACCGAGTCTGAAAATGTATATTAGTGGTTATATGAATTGTTCATACTTCTACTAGCAGCTTATGCTATTAGATCCAATACTTCTAAATAATATTGGTATATACCAGCAGAAGAAAAGCTGGTTCAGTATTTGTTCAGAGAGAATGCAAAGGTGAATCATCATTCCTGTCATGTACCTGTTTCTCATTGGTGCTGTAAATCCCAAAGCTTCAGTAGTCATGAACCTATCAATGGGAAGGCCAGTCCCAGCCAAAGCACAAGCTCCTAGAGGGGAGAAGTTCAACCTATGTTTGCAGTCTAGAAAACGACTTGCATCACGTTCCCAGAGTTAGCTTTTTGGCTCTAGCATACAAACACAGATTCATCTTTGAAATTTCAAGATATGCTTATTATTTGTCAACAAAATTATAAAATAAACAGGAACTTTCATCAGTTTTAAGAAAATCAAAGACCTGGTCAACATATGCTATGAGAAGATACTGCAGTAGAACAGGTTGAGCCCTTTGTAGATGCGTATATCCAGGAACAATTAAACTTTCATTTTTCAAAGCTAAGCTGACTAAAGCCACCTGAAAAACATTTAAAACGGAAGATTAGTTAAACAAACTTTAAAAGAAAAGAGACAGTTGTATTTGGTAAAAAGAAAGTACAAGAAAGAAGATGCATCCAAAGGTTCATACTACAACCTATCTACGCCTATAAATTAAACATGCAGGTAGGGATTTTTGAGACCTCAGGACAGATGAAAGATGCAATTCAAATAAATAAAAACCTTTCAATATCAAAATTCAAGCGAGGACATACTTTAAGGCTTTACCCAGAAACCCATTTTCTTCCAAGTTGTTTTGCCCTCGCCCAAGTGTGTAAAATATATAATTATATTTTAGCCAACAACAGGAAGAAAATCAAGAAGATTCAGTGGCCAATCAATAATATTGCATATGCACTACGCAAGATGTTATATGTTCAACTGAATATATCAAAACGGACATGAATCCACCCAACAACAATAAACACAACAAAAGCACAAAAAATCATTCATACTCGGAAACTAGAAAGAACATCAAAATCAAAGCCGAAATGGAGGCATTTGGGGTAAAAATGGTACCTTTCGATGCAACTCGACGAGGGCTTCTTCCACCAATACGATCTACAGTTGGAAAAACATGTGTAAATTAGAAATGAACACAGAACGCCTCTGATAAAATGGCCTATGGGGAGAAGGCTTTGCAGCGCTGGACTTACCCGCGGTGCCTCCAAAGTGGACGGGGAGGAGTTAGCGATTTAGGTAGAAGAATAGATGGCGGCGAGGGAAGAAGAGAGGAGGGATTTTTGCCAGAGAAAATTGCCAGCCGCCGGCCCAAATCACCCAAGCTCCTCCCTGCTTTTAGGCAATGGTCGGCGACGGAACGTGCAAAGGGAATCACCGGAGTAGATTGCCGAAACGTGGAGAGAATCGCCGGAGGAGATCCTCGCTCATAGATTCGGCGTCGCCCCAAATCGCTCAGCCCTCCAAGCTCACAGAATCCCGATCGCGAATTTGTGATCTGTTTTTTTTTCTTTTGTTTAAAAAAAACTGGACCGGACCGGAACACCGGGTAACCGGTTTAACAGGCCGGGTCATGTTGACCCGGCCGGGTTAAATCGACCTGGAAATCCAGTTGAACCGGCCCGTTTTTTACACTGGGTCCAGTTAAACCCGGTCATACCGGCCGATCCGGTCCAGTTTTTAAAACACTGTCTTGATGTGACTATCTCAATAAGTAATTCTCAACTGCATTAACAATTCAAATCAACTCAACTCAGATCGACTCAACCTGGGGAGTGTACATGTTCTACACAGGAACTCAAATCGAAATCATATCTTTTTAGACCAACCAAGTTCCGATTAAGCTAATGATCGATTAATCTAACACACAATCTCACATCATTGCATACAATCAATTAATCATGGCTAAACATATGTAAAATCTCATTCTTGAAGTCCATCCATGATGCATAAAATCATGATACATTCGTGAGTAAGATCTACGTGAATTCCAACCCATGGAATATGCTCCTATCAGTTCCCTCATGCATCATAATCGAATCATAAATAATTATGATTTGATAGTAAATTCTCTACACGTGTGTATTCATGCATTTCCTAAGCACATGACCAATGCTTTGATATAAGCTCATAAGGCAATACACGCATGCTTAAACACATTCAAATTATGATTACAAACTGAAATCTAGGGTGAAATCTACCATAAACCATAACTCCATTCATGTGAAATTAAATGCTTAACTCCTATAAGCATGATTAGTCTACATACAAAACTATAACATAATAACATCATTCACCCATAATCCATTGTCATTATATGTTGACATATCTTATCATTTACCATGTAATATCCCTACTGCAAACATGCTCCAATCATAAGAATTCTAACATCCATAGATTCAAGATAATTCAATGTTAACATGTATAATTATCAACATATAATCCCACATAACAAACACTTAAACATACTTCATAAATATCCATCACAAATTCTACACCCTTCCAATAGCTTTATTTCAGTATAAAACACTTTTCATAAACATTGGAAGCATCAATTGGGAGGAAAATACCGAAATAAGCATGAAAATCGAAAAGGGCAAAAATTGTTGTGTGGGCGATTGATTGGCCTGACAGGCCATTCGAACGGTCCGATCGATTAGATTGTTGGCCCTATAGATCGCCAACAAGCAATTCGAGCCTTCTTCTTCCTTTCGAAATTCAAAACCAAAATACCATTGTTGAACTATAAAACCTTCATCCCAAGCCTCATACACCATTAAAATTCAATCAAGCATTCCAGAAGAAATCAAGGCAAGAGATTAACATTTCATAAATCTACCATTAAAACCCTAATTAAGAAAACCCATTCAAGCAAAACCCATAAAAATTGAGATTTTCAACATAACGAGGCTGAGATTTTAAAACCCATTACCTCTCCACTTGATTTGAGTCAGATTAATCCTTGAATCACCTCTGAAACCTTCCAAAATTATGATTTTTATATTAATAAATATCTAAACTCAATTTATCCTTAAAAATCATCAAGCAAACCCTAGATTTAGAGCTTAAGAAACATAAAAATGATTTTTTGAAGGTTAGGGTTTGAAATAGAGGAGTAAAACAATGATTAAATGATTTAAAATTAGATTGAATCAATGAAGGAGGATAGATTTAATAGATGATTAAGAAAAAAACCCTAATGATTAAGCATAGTTTAGGGAAGAACATACCTCTAATCACTTCCTCTTTGGGTCTAATTGGGATAAGGCTCTAAACACCCTTACACAACCTATTCCCAATTTGAAAATAGCTTAGCCCATTTCTTTTTATAGAAAAGAATGGGGTAAACCTAACTAAAACTTGGGGTGAGAATAAATCTTTAACTAGAATTAGAAAAATTGGTCATTTAAACTCTAATTAGGATCAGAAAAATTCTAAAATTTTTTGTAATGACTTCCTTTGTTGTTTTGGATATTTTGGACTAAAAATCTAAAATTTGACCATGGGGCCCATAGGGGGTCCTACCAAACCCTAATTTTTGAAAAATATACAAAAATTTTAAAAATTCTCAAAATTTTTGAAATGGTTTGGATTAACTTAAAACTCACAAATATGAAGTTATTTTTGTTTAAAACTTTTAAAAATCACCTTTATTTCTAAAAATCATCAAAATTAACTAGAAATGACATAAACCACATAAAAGCAATTAAACATAATAAATTTAAAACTGGTTAAAGTGCAGGGATCTTACTGTTATGATATTATGACTTGTGTAAGTGTCATCTTATAATAAAGCTTTTATATTAAGCTATTTTTCAAGATACTAATGGCTAGGCAAGCCCAGTCTAATTGTAGGGATAAATTTGTTATTTTACACCTTAACACATTTTCATTTTTGGTCCAAGACCCACTCTAGATTAATTAAAATCACTATCTAAAGCTAGTTCTAACTTTTCATAATTTTTTTATAGATTAAAACAGGCCAAGAACCAAAAAGGGGAAAAAAGGTCAATTCTACCTAAAGGTACAATTGTAATTTTATTCACGAGTAGAGAGTTTTGGAGTTGAAAGGAAGGTTAGGCATTTAACACTATGTTAATTATTTTTACAAATTTCTTCCAAAATTTTTCCATGTATAAAAATAGGTGAACTGTGCACAAGAGAGGGCATTGGGTTAGGGGTGAAGCTGTTGAATGAATCCGGTCCAAAGGTTGTCTTACTAGCTTGAAAGCTTCGGTAGAAGCTCATGGCTGCATTGCATCTTGTGAGCATTAGCGGGCCAGACCTCCATGGCGGCCATTAGCCTTGGAGAAACGATCCTGAATTCCATTTGGCGGTTGTGCCACCCATTTTTGGGCCAAAGAACCAAGACCCTTAACTTGACCGTGGAGCTCTCCCCCATGATTAGTGTAGGGCATCTTTATTGTTGACATTGCAAACCAAATCAATTTTGGTAGTATCTGAGGACTCTGATAGAGTTTGTTTGAATGGTAGTAGATCAAAAGGCTGATTGGGGGGGCTGGAGGAGGACCTATGTCACTTTCCCATGCTATTGGTTCATGGACACCCATGCGATTACTTACTTTATGCTTGAATTGATCTTGATGGTTAAATAAAAATAGAAATGAGGAGGCTTGAGAGTTGAGACTTGAGCTTGAGACGAAAATTTTGATTTTGAGACTTGACTTTGAGAACCTTGATCTTAAAATTTAATTAAAAACAAAAATTAAAGAGACTGAGAGTAAGGAGGAGAGAGTTGGAGAGTAGATGAAGGTAAAGAGAACCCTAAACCTTCTCTTATTTATAGAATTTTAAATATTAAATTACCCCTCTTATTTTTTAAAATGCCAATTATTTTAATATCAAGATAATTAAAACTCTCATTTTTAGGCAGACCTACTTTGGCAGGGTAGCACATCCCATTTACAATCCTAAATTCTTAGATAGTAAAAACATGCATATAGAAAGCAAGAAAGTGAGTTTGGCCTAAGAGCAATTATACGCCAAAGTGCCACCATAACATTGCACGGACAACTGTAATAGTGGCTTACATAACCACTATTCAAGATGGACAATTTCTATTCCGTTACTACCATTCATTAATAACAGTATAATTTTTTATTTTTTAATTGTATCTTTTGTATAAACTTTGGCTCATGGGCGCCAAACTTTATGGGTCGTTTGATTTTGATCTAAAGGTGTACATAACTCAAAAGTCAGGCTCGAGTTCATATTATTTTTTAAATAATAACTTAAGATATTACCTACCCAAACTATTGAAGTTGTTTGTATTTACTTAGCAATAAAATTAATTAAATTAAATTTAAAATAAATTAGGAATCCTAATTGCTTCACATGGAAATAATCCGAAACAAGAAAACTCAAAATTAGGAAAGTCAAAATTAGGAAGGTGAGTCAGTTAAAATTCTTTAAAACAAATGGAGGCAACGCCGATGGCCATAACAGAGGGTGGGTATCTTGCTCATGCAGTTGCAGCGTGGTGAGCTTCTCTGCAGTCCTCCTCTCCTCGCACCCATGACGAAACCCCGACGAGGGCAGCCGGCCTCCCAGTCCAGTTCGAGATACGTTTCTTCTTCGCCGTCCGGCTCGTCTTCCGGCGCCGACTCTCGCTCTCCCTCCTCCAAGAAAAGGTTTGCGCTCTCTTTGCTCTTCCCTCCAGTGAAGCTTGAGTTTGACGTTTAGTCTCATATGAGTGTAAGAAGATTTTGTATTTGTGACAATGGCTTTCAGTTTGTGTGCCATTAATTCATTTTACTTTGGTTTTCCTCTTCCAAGGTGTTAAATAATTTTCTTTGGACTATTTAGCTTCGATCAGGCTTAATTTCTCGCCTTCACGTATGGGTCTGATGCAGGTTTTGTCAATGACATTACTTCTATGTAGTACTTGCTCGCTTTTGTGTTTTCTTTTCTGTATGTAAGCCTTTTATCAAGGAGGCTATGATTTGCCTTTTTGTGTGCGTTCAATACGAACTGAAGAGTAATTTGTTAGAAGTTGACTCTAGACGTATTCAGTTTCTGGCCTCAAAATATTTCTGCCCCCCCTTTTACCTATTACGATTTTCGCTCACCTTTTGACCGACCAGGGTTGGCCAAATTTTGGAGGCTGGATATTTGTTTTCAGAACTGTCTTGAAGAATTTATGAACTAGAAATATGTGCCTCCCATGTCTTAGACAATGGTATTCAGTTTTATGAATCTCCTGAACTTCTATTAGGCTTTTTAAATGATTTTCTTTTAGTTAATGATGTTTATAGTATTTGCATTTTTTTGTTGTTCAACATTGTAAGTTTGTACTTGTGCTAGTAAAACAGCAGGCACTTAGGCAAAGTAATGAAAGCTAGCTAACGTTGAAAATAAAATTTTCTTTTGGTAGTGAATTTGCAAATTATGTTTGTAGAGCCAAAGGCGCTTGGCAAAACATTGAAAGCTAGTGATTGATTGAAGCATTGGAACATTAGCTTCTCTTTTGACTATAAAATCTGCATTCCACATATTTGCTTGCATTCATTTTGATGCATTTCTATTATTGACGTCTATGTTGTATATTGTAGGGGCCAAGGACCACTTCCAAGACGTGGAAGATAAGCTCATCCCGTTCTAGTTCACCAAGGCCGCAGCAAGTTTGTTACCTATCTACTTGTTTCACGATGTAACTTTTTTTTAATATAATTGTGGATATATATAGTCATGTTTGTCTTCACTCTTTATTAATCTGATGGTATTCTTCCTGCTTTTTATTTATATCTGCAAAGAGCCAGGAAGATATCAAGAAACCGTAACCCAAGAAGGTGGTAAATTCGTTATTTGTGGAAAAACTATCATTAATATTTAATAGTTGCTCCAGAATGTAATCTGCCTTTTCCCATTAAATTTCCATAAATCTTAATGAATCTATAAATTATATTTGTGCTGCTAGCCTGGGAGGCACATAACTCAAATAAACTTCCGATGACAATAAGATAAAATCTAAAGAAAGAAGTGAATTTTTTTTGGTTCTAACTAGTGAATTTGTTAATGCCGTGTGAAACTTTATTGTGGCAAATTCGAAGAGGATGCCTTTTATCCCAGCTGAAGCAATTCTGAATTATTTAATTGGGCTGTGTATGTAATTAAATTTTTTTTAGCAGAATTCATTTGAAGATGATTTATGTTTGATCCCTAGAAGAGTTTGCACAGAAACTCCATGCCTATGTAAACTTCTGTTCTCTTCATGAATAATGGAAAATGAAAAGCAGATTTTTGCTGATGAATCTGAGTAACAACTTTTGTAGGCCAATGAGAGGAAGAAGCAGCAGCAAAAGTAGCCGCAGCAGCTCACTGCCACCCAAGCTCAACTAATGCTGTGGATTGTAGTTTGCAGGTATAGCTATCTTTCACTATTACTATTGTATGAGCTGTATAATTTCAAGGAACAAAGTTGACTTGCTTTGAGATGCATGTGGGTGTTCATTGTTCTCCTTAATGTTGTGACTACACAATCTTCATCTTACAGTCTGGATTAGGTATTTAAAAGATTTAGTACTCTTTATGGTTGCTGAATTTATTAAGATCATGGATAATTGTTTTGTTAAAAAACAAAAACAATGGAGCAATTGACCTCCAATATACCTTCCATGTAAATTTCTTGAGCCAGCTAGCATCACTTTTAGGAGACTGACTTTGTGCTAAAAATTTGTGGTCGTCACTTGTGATTGGTGCTTTCTTTTTGGAAAGAAGAGGTGTTAATGATTGTCTCGAGTAACACCTGAGATCTTGTGTAGTAACAACAGTCAAGTATTTTACCAAAAGAAACATACAAGAGTCAAGTAGATATTAGCCTAATATTAATGGTTAATGATCAGGACTGCAGCTTAGTGGCCACAGGTACTTTAGATGAGCCCTGTTTCATCTATATAGAACAGTAAATCATGTTTAATGGAAGTTGGACTAAGATCTATCATAAGCTTACATTGAGGACTACTTGCTGCAAGTCCGCAGGCCCCATGCCCACATGCAGGCCCTGCATTACTTTGTGGCACACAGAGCAGTCTTGGGTGTGAGCATAGTGTACAGGGGATATATATGTGCGATTGGATTCATGAGCTCTCAGCCAACTATATTGGTTCCTTCACAATATGTAATAGTGGGTTTTGGGATGACTCAAATGCGCCCTTGCTTGCTCTTAAATTTTGGTGCTGATTGTCCTAGTGGGGCTGTGCAGTTGCTGTCCTCTTTATATGCGATGAGCACAAATGGCTCTCATGTTTTTTTGTTGTGATTTTTTTTGGGTACAAGAAAAAAAGAAAAAGACAAAACTACTACCTTATATTCTCTTATACTTTTATTCCCCTGTTGTAGTCCCTATAGGAAGGCGAGGCCGTTCCCCACCACCAGCACTACCCGCTAAATATGCTTCATTACCCCAAGGTGAGGTTTAGAGTTACAACTAGTTTTAGTTCTGCAACATTTATTTTGGTATTTCCTTGGGATTGCAACATTTTTGCAAAAAGATATCTGTTTTTCTTTTTGTGGTTAGGGTGACGACTAAAGATGACAACATTTGATTGTATGTGATTTAGGGTGGCTGGATCATGACATTTATGGTTATTTTTTCACAAAGTTTTTTGGAAATATTTTTTCGTCATCATTATAAGCTAATCTTTATCCCAGCCATCTAGGGTCGGAGATGTGTACTCTATTTGCATTTATATGGAAAATTTGTTTGAGTTCTTTTTTTTAATGTGGTGCACCTTTTGGCAAGGCATTTCATAAATTTTAAACACATTAAAGCACATTGATTTGTGATTTTTTTTTCAAATGTACATTCAATATTGAACGAACTTAGTGAGCCTCAAGTTGTTTTCCCTTGAAAAGCCATGCACGTGAGCATTTACTTTTTCCCTCTTATATGTGGAAGAAAATAAGTAAATCATGAGCGGCCCCTCAAGTAGGTGAGGTGTATGCCTTGTGTATAAATGCTGCCCATACATGGAAATTTTGGGTGCCTTGCCTCTCTATGTTATGTGATGCCTTTTCTTTTGGCCTTTAATAAAAAGGTTTATCTGTACATTTGTTGGTGAAAGTTCTCCATGCTAATTATTTATATTTGCATTGATGTTTGCTCACCTTGGATGCAGGATATGCTTACATTTAATTATCCACACAAATTCTTGATATTTCACATTGTTAGCTAATAATTGAGAAAAAAGATGCATTACTTGTTTTATTGATAACTTTGCTTATAATAGTTGGTTGATGAAATGCTGTTAACCCTTTGCAGTTAGCACAGATCATGAAAAGACAACCCATACTTCTGTTGTACCAAATTTTGAGCCAGAAATCGAAACAGTTTATTGCAAATTGGAGCAAATTGCTGAAGAAAAAACATCTGCAACCCCTCAGTGATACCAAGTGAAGAACATGGCACTTCTGTGGTACAAGAATTGGCGATGGAGACTGAAGAAGCCGTCAGGAGCCTATTAACAACCCTATTGAGGAACAAAATTAACTGCCCCCCTCATCAGTAATCAGAGCACCTGAGAGTTCTACAGTGGTGTCACATCTTAGCAAAAATATCACATCGGACAGCATCATCTGTGCTATTTCAGCCTCCCAGAATATTAGGCTTCTTTGTGCAGTCATGTTAGATGTTTTAGTCATGACATTTGGTCAAACTGACTATACTAGCCCCAGCATTCTGAAAAGGTATAATAGCTTCTGGACCAATTTATTTATTGTTATTGACTGGTATAACCCTTGGAGTTGGGTTTATAATTTTGGGTGGGAAAAAAGGTGAAGCTCTGGCTGCTGGAAGCAGAAAAACAGTTCAAAGGAACTGGCTTGGTGGAGAACCTTAGTAAACTATTGGAGAGTACTTTTAGCATTGGAGCAATTCAGGACTGAAAGTGAATGTGGGCTATTTATAATGCTTTCTATTTAAGTGCATGAGGAATTGGTGTCATTGGTATTGCATCATTAAAAATGTCATTGTTTAGTGAGTTTCCCAGATCTCTTAATTTCAATCATTTTTTTCTGTTTTATTTTAGTTTGGTACTAAACCTGAGCCTTGTATTACGCACTTGCACAGTTATATTTGATAAGAATTTTAAAATAGTATAACCATAATTCGTCATTTGGTTGATTTTCTGAAATCGGGTTTAATATGCTGCTGCATAGCAAGTGCATGCTCTATGAGTTGGTATTTAGGGGTTACAGATATTTGCTTAATGTTGGTTTTTCTCCTATGAGCCTCTTTGTGTTTTGAATCCTTTAACCATGGTGGCACGTTGTGATCATTGAGTATCTATTGCCATCACCCTACATACTTTTTTCTGAAAGATGATAAATTTGAATTTTTGCTGGATTGTTTTTTATCGGTTTTATGAATAATTTACTGTAGTCATTTTATCAGGAATTATTGTCAGAGCTTTAGAACCTGCATTTGTTATGAACCTAGAGAACTGGCAGAAGAGGGCTGGAGAGGGAAGAGAAGGATGAGCAGAGAAAGCTGGTTGAGGCGCACTTGCAGATTGAGATTGCAAGTGCGATCTCACCAAGGAGAAGAAGGTTGGGATTCAGAGAGGGGAAGAGTCGAGCGAAGAAGGGAAAAGGGTTTAATTAATTCCATAATCCCTAAGTACAACGATTCAGCCTATTTAAGGCTATGACCATCAGGCTACATAGAAAAAACCATCTAACTACATAGGCAAAAACTGACTACTAACTAAACTGACTAATAACTGAATTAAAACAAACAACGTGCACACTAACATGGATGCCTACGTGCATTTCTTATAACAACTAACAAAGTAACTGTAGAACATAACATCCCTCCACCCATGAAAAATGACTTGTCCTCAAGGCGTCCAATTAGGGAATTGGCTGAGAAAGTCCTCTTCGAGTATCCGGGTGGCATCTTCTAAAGGTCGGTCCTGCCATGCAACCAAGACTTCAATAACTAGCCGACCCTGACGACGAATCCTCCAAGTCGATTCAATAGAGATAGGAGTTAGAGTCGGTGCAACGGATGGTAGAGCAGGTGGTGGAGGTAGTGGTGCTATCTCGAAAGGATTCCCCACGAATCGACTAAGGCAAGAAATATGGAAAACAGGGTGAATGCGAGCCATAGGAGGAAGCTGAAGCTTATAAGCCACTTTGCCCACCTTTTCCACATGTAAATATGGTCCATTAAAATGGGGCAGCAGCTTGTGATGGCTGGATGGATGGGCTGAAGCTTGACGATACGGCTGAAGACCCACATAAACCCAATCACCGATGATGAACTCTCTGTCAGTATGAGAATGGTCATAAACCTGTTTCATTCTATTCTGAGCTGCCTTCAAATTCCTTTTGAGAGACGGTAGGACTTCATCGTGCTCTTGCAATGACTGGTCAACCGCTCCCACATCTGAACGGTGTGGCACATAGGAGAGAATGGTGGGCCGGGGTAGCCCATAAATCACCTGGAATGGCGTCACACCTAGGGACGTGTGATAAGCAATATTATATGACCACTCTGCCCAAGGAAGAAGCGAGAGCCACCTGCGGGGTTGATTGTCTGCAAAACAACGTAAATACTATTTAAGGCAGAGATTAAGAACTGCCGTCTGTCTAAGGGTGATAGGCGGTACTCATTTTTAAAGAAGTACCCTACAGTTCAAAGAAACTATTCTAGAACTTGGACAAGACACGAAATCATGGTCAGAGACAATTGAGCGTGGCATGCCATAAAGCCAAGCAATGTCCCAAACAAAAACCTCTGCTACGTGGCTAGCGGTGTATGGATGTCCTAAGGGCGAAAAGTGTGCATATTGACAAGCGATCGATGACAATGAAAATGACACTTTTACCTTGGACTAGGGGTAATCCCTCAATGAAGTCTATAGAAATATCTTCCCAAATGTGCTCTGGAATAGGCAGTGGCTGAAGTAACCCAGCAGGGGATGAAGTGAGGGTCTTATATTGTTGATAGATGTCACAAGAAGCTACAAAATCATGGACAACTTTCTTGAGGCCCTTCCAATAACAGCTCTAAGAAATCCGCTTATAGGTTCTGAATTGGCCCTTGTGTCCAGCAGTGGGGAGGAGTGAAAATAATGGAGAAGCTACTGCTGGAGTTGAGGAATTATAGGAATCCACAAGCGATCTCGCCAAAGAAGTAATTCACCCTGCAGAATGAAAGGCGGTGAGCCTAATAGATCAGCATGCAACTTAGCAATGATGGCAGATGCCTCTGGGTCTTTCTGATAAGCTTGCTGCAACTCAGCCATGAATGGGAAAGTCGGCATTGATACGGTAGACAAGCAAGTACCCTCTGACGGGATAGTGCATCTGCAGCCTAGTTGTCACTCTATTTTCTATAGATCAAATCATAATCATATCCCAAAAATTTAGAAACCCAATGCTGTTGAGAAGGAGAGGCCACCCTCTGATACAAAAAGTAACGAAGGCTGTGGTGATCTATCCGTATAAGGAATTTCCGCCCCAGTAGATAAGGTCGGCATTTCAAGACCGCTTGAACAATGGCCAACATTTCTAACTCATAAGTGGATAACTGTGCAGTACGTCCAGAGATTGCCTTAGAGAAGTTGGCAATGGGTCGGCCATTTTGCATAAGCAGTGCTCCCAATCCCTGTGAGGAGGCATCACTATCGATGACAAACGGTTGGGAGAAATCTGGGAGAGCAAGCACCGGGGGTGATGACATGGCGCGCTTCAGAGCATCAAAAGAGGTCTGTGCTTTTGAAGTCCAATAGAAGGCCCCCTTTTTGAGGAGAGTAGTGAGTGGGGTAGCCAATGCACCATATCCCTGAATAAAGCGCCGGTAATATCCTGTCAAGCCCAAAAAACCACGGAGTGCTCAAATAGTAGGAGTGGGCCACTTGATAATAGCCTCAATTTTGGAAGGATCTGTGGATACCCCTAAAGCTGAGATAACATGGCCCAAGTAATCCACCTGCGGTGAGCTAAAAGCACACTTTGATTTTTTTAGGAACAAACCTTGGCCAAGTAATGTGGAGAAGATGATGTGCCTGGTGATGGCACAATCGGTACCTAGGAGGTCTACGACGTGAAAGGGAAGGAAGAAGGAAGAAAGGGGAAGAAATCTGAGTTCTTTAATTGCATAACTAGCAAAACAAGAGAGGGCCGCCCCATATAGGGACGACCAGTCCCCTAGGGAGTCGTGCCAGCCCCAACCAGGCCGGTCCAGTTCCCTAGGTGAACCCGCTAGTTAGTAGATCGGCTAGCCCGAGCCACTAACTGAACCAACATCGTTTTACAATTAAACCAAACCAAAGCAAACTAAACTATTACAATAATAGATAGTTTAAGGCAGCATAAATAAAAGAGATAAAATGGAATCGGATCATCGTGGGATCATCGCGCACAACACTCCACCACGCTTCCGCTATTCGCCTTGTCCTCAAGGCGACCAATCAGGGAAACACATCATGAAGTCGTCCTCCAACATCCACATCAAGTCCTCTAACGGCTGACCCTGCCATGAAACTAAAACCTCTGTAACAATGCGACCAGATCGGCGGACATGTCCCTTCTCAATCACCGACGCAGGGGCAGGGTCGGATGGAGGAACCGGGCCCATCAAGGGCGGAGGAGGAGCACCAAGAACCAAAGAAACGTCACCCACAAACCGTCGTAAACAGGATACATGAAAGACAGGATGAACCAAAGAGTCAGGCGGCAAAGTAAGGCAGTAAGCAACGGGACCAATACGCTCCTCAATAGCATAAGGACCATGGAAAAGGGGGGCGAGCTTAGAGTGTGCAAGCTGAGACAAAGAAGTCTGGCGCTGTGGCAAAACAGAGATATAAACAAAATCACCTACAGCGAACTCCCAATCAGTATGGCGGCGATCATAAACCTGCTTCATCCTGTTCTGAGCAGATGTTAAATTTTCCTTGAGTTGACGTAAGACCTCATCACGCGTCTGCAATAGATAATCCACCTTAGCGACCGATGAACGGTGTGGTACATAGGATAAGACGGTAGGCGGAGGTCGGCCATAAAGCACTTCAAATGGAGTGAACCCTGCGCGCGTATGGTAAGCTGTATTATAAGACCACTCAGCCCATGGAAGAAGCTGAAGCCATCTTCGGGGCTGTGTCATAGTAAAGCAGCGCAGATACTGCTCCAAGCAACGGTTGACTACCTCCGTCTGCCCATCCGTCTGGGGGCGGTAAGCTGTGCTCATGTGGAGAGAAGTCCCCTGGAGAGTGAAAAACTCCTGCCAAAATTGCGAAAGGAAAATCCAATCACGGTTAGAAACAATAGTACAGGGCATACCATGAAGTTGGGCCACCTTGCGAACATATAACTCAGCCACAGTCTTGGCAGTGAAGGGATGTCCCAGTGCACAGAAGTGAGCATACTTGGACAGTCGGTCTACTACCACCATAATGACAGACTTGCCCTGCACCATAGGAAGAGCCTCTACAAAGTCCATCGACACATCGTCCCACACCTTACCGGAATGGGTAAGGGCTGTAATAAACCAGCAGGTAAGGTCATGGGTGCTTTAGCCCGCTGACAAACATCACAAGCTGCCACGTAGTCCTGGACTGCCCGACAGATGCCATGCCACAGAAAGGTCTGGCTGACCCATTTGTAAGTGCGGAAGGTGCCCTCGTGACCAGCCATAGGAGAGTCATGGAAGTGTGACAGGATGCGGCGGCGGAGATCGGCAACATCAGGAACCCACAAGCGGTCCTTCCAGAAAAGGAGGTCATCTTTCCATACAAAGAAAGGACGGCCAGCAGGGTCAGTTTGTAGATCGGCAATTACTTCTTGTGCCCCAGAATCCGCCCCATAGGCCTGTCATAGCTCATCAATAAAGGGGCATGAGACAGCAGAGAAAGCCAAACTAGAGCGCTACACCGGACTGCGAGAGAGCGTGTCAGCGATGATGTTCTCGGACCCCTTCTTGTACACGACCTCATAGTCATAGCGCAACAACTTATTGACCCAGCGCTGCTGAGAGGGAGTTGACACTCGTTGTTCCAAGAAGTATTTCAGTGGCTGGTGATCAGTACGAATTAGGAACCGGTGACCGAGTAAGTAAGGGCGCCACTTGTCAATAGCGAGGACAATTGCCAGCATCTCTTTCTCATACACTGACAGGGAGAGGGAGCGGCCAGCAAATGCCTTGCTGAAATAAGCTATGGGTCGCTCGTCCTACAAAAGAACTGCCCCTAAGCCTGACTCTGATGCGTCGGTCTCCACCACAAACGGCCGGCTGAAGTCGGGTAAGAGAAGAACTGGGGCGGAGGCCATAGCCTGCTTAAGACCCTCAAACGTTGCTTCAGCCTCCAGTGACCACGCGAAGGCCCTCTTCTTGAGCAACTCTGTAAGAGGTCGAGCCAACTCGCCATATCGATGGATGAAATGCCGATAATAACCTGTAAGGCCTAGAAATCCCCGGAGTGCCCGAACACATGTAGGTGGCGGCCAAGACAACATGGCGGCCACCTTGGCCGGGTCGGTAGCCACACTGCTCTTCAAAATAATATGGCCCAAATAATCCACCTGGGAACTGCCAAAGGAACACTTCGAACGTTTCAAAAAGAGAGAGTTAGTGCGCAGTATAGAGAAGACCGACCTGAGATGCATCAAGTGATCCGACCATGAGCGGCTGTATACCAAGATATCATCAAAGAAGACCAGTATACTACAACGCAAGAACGGCCGGAAAAGATCATTCATTAAGCACTGAAAGGTGGATGGGGCGTTGGTCAGCCCAAAGGGCATCACGAGGAACTCGAAATGACCGTTGTGTCCAGAATGCCGTCTTGTGCACATCCGCTGGCTGCACCCGTATCTGATGAAAGCCCAAATGTAGGTCGAGCTTACTGAAGACCGTGGCCCCTGTGAGCTCATCCAATAGCTCCTCAATCACCGGTATGGGGTACTTGTCCTTGACGGTAATGGCGTTCAATGCACGATAGTCAACACAAAACTGCCACGATCTATCCTTCTTATGGACCAGCAACACGGGAGATGAGTACGAAGTCGTACTAGGACGGATGATGCCGGATTGGAGCATGTTCGCGACAAGCTTCTCGATCTCAGATTTCTGGATGTGGGGATAGCGGTACAGACGAGCATTGGCAGGGGCTGCGCCTGGAATAATAGGTATATGATGGTCATGAGGACGGACCGGAGGAAGACCCTGTGGTTCGTGGAAGAGGTCCTGGTAGGCAATCAATAACTCCTGCATATCAGAAGGTAAGTCATCCTGAGGCACGTCAAGAGTAGCTCGCTGTTGTAAGAGGAGGCCATGGGGGGCAAACCGGAAGGAGCTCACGGCCTGGACGGATTGGAGAGCGCCTGGTTGCGAGCCTGCAATCCGAACTTGCTGCCCGTTCAGCTCGAAATCCATTACCATGTCCCTGAAATTCCAAACCACATCTCCCAACTCCTGCAGCCACTGTACGCCTAGCACCACATCCGCCCCCTTCGTGGGCAGCAAAAATAGATCGGTAACAAACGAATGGCCCTGAACAGAGAGTGTAACCTGAGCACACACCCCTGTGCTCCGAAGATGTTTACTGTCGCCAATCAGCACATCAAATGGCTTCGAGTCTGTGACGAAACAACCCAGCCGATGGGCTACCTTATCGTTGATAAAATTATGAGTAGATCCGCTGTCGATCAAGATAGCCACCTGTTCCCGCTTAAGGAATCCCTGAACTCGCATTGTGCGTGGAGTGAATGCCCCCGAAAAAGCATGGAAGGAAATTTCGGGCAGCACGTCCTCTTGGGAACAAGCATCAAATCCGGCCCCATCCTGGCTGTCCGCTTCGACCTCCTCCACGAGTAAGCTGCCTTTAACCGAACAACGGTGCCCCGGAATGAATTTCTCATCACAACGAAAGCAGAGCCCTTTTGCCCGACGCTCGTCCATTTGTGCTGGTGTGAGCCGTCGAACAATTGGGCTTGATGTGACCTGCTGGCCAGGACGACCTTGTGCTGGGGTTATATTGGGCGCTGCCATTGGGTTGACACTCCCCATAGGTCGGGACGGAGGCCCCAGACGTCCACCTCTGCGCTGCCTTAGGAGCTTCTCTTCCTCGATGCGGGCGTGACGCACAACGTCCCGCATACTGGTGCAAGGGAAGTGGCACATCTCCTCTGAGATTTTTGACTTTAGTCCCCGCTTGAAGGTGCCCACCAAGGCAGTCACCGGCCACTCTGGAAGTTGGTTCGCTATCTTCATAAACTCGGTGTAATATGCACGGACAGTGGTAGTTTGTCGTAGGGAGGAAAGCATTTCGTTGAAGTCCTGGAATTTATTCGGCCCAAACTGAATGCAAAGCTCGTCGGAGAAGGCAACCCATGTGGGGTAGCGTACTTCCTTTTCGAAACTCTGAAACCAGACTGAAGCGTCCCCATCAAGATGGAATGCGGCGATGCGCAGACGTTCAGCCTCAGAATGTGTCCCTTGGTACGCGAAGAATTTCTCAGCCTTGTACAACCATTTGACCGGATCGTCATCGCCATTATAGCGGGGAAACTGTAGGCGAGCCAAGCGGGGTTTTGCTCCCCTGCGCAGCCCCCCATGATGCCCAGGAAATTCGTCCTACTCTTCCTCTGCGTCTTGGAACTGATTTGGAGGGGGCAGCATCACAGGGGCATTTTCTCGAACACCTGGTATGCCTCGCATGTCCCAGGCCTGGCACCTTCCCCCAAGTGCTTGATTGCCAGCGCCAAAGTGTGCAGGGCCTGGAAATACCCTCGCGTCAAGGCCAGCTGGGGCTGGGGGTTCGGAAAGGATCGGCTCAGAAGGCTGGGACGGCCCGCCCTTCTCTTGGGTAGCAGCAACGGGCGGCCCAGGCAGAATGGCCGCTACGCGCGCAATCATGAACTGTGAGTGCGCCTCATGATTCGTCTCCATGCTTGTCATCTGTACGGCGAGGGTCTATACCGCAGCCAAGATTTCTGACAGCGAAGCTTCATTGGCAGCCAGGATGGTCTTTGGACTGTCTGTCGACGCTGAGGCGGGGGCCTCCTTCTCTGAAGGAACCTCGGAGACGGCAGCCTGTTTTCCACGAGCCATGGCCGGGGATTGTATGCTCCGATACCAATGATGTGCCTGGGGATGGCACAATCGGTACCTAGGAGGTCTACGAAGTGAAAGGGAAGGAAGAAGGAAGAAAGGGGAAGAAATCTGAGTTCTTTAATTGCATAACCAGCAAAATAAGAGAGGGCTGCCCCATATAGGGGACGACCAGTCCCCTAGGGAGTCGTGCCAGCCCCAACCAGGCCGGTCCGGTTCCCTAGGCCTGAGCCACTAACTGAACCAACATCGTTTTACAATTAAACCAAACCAAAACAAACTAAACTATTACAATAATAGATAGTTGAAGGCAACATAAATAAAAGAGATAAAATAGAATCGGATCATTGTGGGATCATTGCGCACAACAGAAGACCATCTGGATGTACTGCAAATATTCCGGCCAGGAGCGACTATAAATCAGGATATCATCAAAGAATACTAAAACAAATCGTCGCAGATAGGGTTGGAATATATCATTCATCAGACTCTGAAAAGTAGAAGGTGCATTCGATAAGCCAAAGGGCATGACCATGAACTCATAATGGCCGTCATTTATTTTGAAAGCTCTTTTATGGATGTTAGGTGGGTGCATCTGAATTTGGTGGTACCCTGAGCGCAGATCCAACTTAGTGAAAACTGTAGCCCCGGCCAATTCATCTAATAACTCTTTGATCACTGGAATAGGATACTTATCTTTAATCGTAATGACACTCAAGGCATGATAATCCACACAGAAGCGCCATGACCCATCTTTCTTATGAACAAGAAGAACTGGAGAGGAGTACTGGTTGGTACTAGGTCGGATGAGTCATGAAGAAAGAATTTCTTGTACCAACTGCTTGATCTCATCTTTCTAAACCTGAGGATACCAGTAGAGACGAACATTAGCTAGTGGATACCCTGGCTGAATATGACTTCTGTGATTGTGCTGTTGAGCTGGGGGTAAAGCTGAGGCTGCCTGGAAAATACTATCATATTTGACCAACGGGGATCCCAAATCCTCTGGAATACTTCCGGGCGGAGGGGGGAGGTTCAGTGCACAATTGTAATAAAAATCCCTTTGCAGCAAATTTTAAAAGAGCATTTACGGACTGAGCTGAGTGGAGTGTACCTGGTTGCTGCCCTCTTAGCTGAATTTGTGCATCACCATAAAAGAAGTCCATATGTAGCTGCTTAAAATCCCACGTAATGGGGCCAAGGTCTTGGAGCCATTGAACTCCCAACACAACAACATCAGCCCCCTTGGTGGGTAGCAAAAATAGATCTATATGGAATAAATGACCTTGAATTAATAAAGGGATGTAAAGACAATACCCCACTACTCTGCACATATCTCCCATCGCCAATGAGCACATCGAAGGAGGTAGAGGGCTGAATAGTACATCCCAATCTTCGTGCCACCTTATCATTGATGAAATTATGTGTGCTGCCGCTATCGATAAGTATGAAAACCACTTGTTGTTTTATGGAGCCCTCCACTTCAAAAGTGCGGGGCTCATAAGATCCATCGAACGCATGCATAGAGATCTTGGGGACATTTTATGGCTCGACATACCCTGAACTGTCTTCGGTAAGCAGCCCCTCTTCCATTATCAACACCGAACCTGGATGTTTGCATTTATGCCCCAGCACAAATTTCTCATCACAGTTAAAAGAAAGACCCCAGAGTGATGGTCTTCCATCTGATCAAGCATAAGGCACCTGACAGGGTTCGTGGCAGATGTTGTGTTAGCCGGAGGAGGTTGGTTCCCTGGTAGGGAACAGTTACCCCTTTGCAGGCTGAAGTCGCTCCTCCTGAATGCAGGCTAGACGGATTGCTTGGTGAAGGTTGGCTGGCTCAAACTGTTGTACTTCAGCCTGAATATCCTCTCGCAACCCGCTAATAAACTTGGAAAGAAGGGCTGATGTCATCCATTCCACATGGGTGGCCAGCCTTGCAAAATCGGTCTGATAGGTCTGGATAGAGGAGGTATGGCGGAGGTAGTGCAAACGAGAATCAAAGTCCTCATACTCATTGGGCCCAAAGCAAGCACATAATTTTGCCACTAGATAATCCCATGTTATTATGCCCTCTTGCTGTTCAAGCTGCTATAACCACACTAGTGCATCCCCCTTAAGGTGGAAGGACGCTAGAAGCACACGCTGATCGGGTTGGGTGCCTTGATTGGTGAAAAACTGCTCAGCTTGTGAAACCCACTCATTTTGAGTTGTCTTCACCATAATATTCTAGAAAATTGAGATGAATAATGCTCGCCTTAGGGGTTGGTACATAGGTTCATCTGCTGCTTTATCTAAATAGATGTCATTATCATGCCACTGTGGAATTGGGGCTGGCTCATTGCCCATGACAGATGTGGAGGGGGCACGACTTGGCCCAACATAAGGGGCCGGCATCCGCACATCACTGGTGAAGGTATGCGGAAATGGGTTGGGTGCAGGTCGACCTGTTCCATGGGGAAATAGGGTCGTAGAGGGTTGCTAGAGAATTCCCTTGCCATGGGGGCGGGCCGCCGCCGATGAAGGGAGTGTGACCGGAGGAGTGCTGACCCTGCTGTTAATGCGACCAAACAAGCGGCCTGATCCTTGCATATTTGGTCTAAGGTTTCTTGCTAGTGATCCACAGATGACCGAAGATCGGCTTTCAACTCCTGGAGAAACAGTCACTCTGTCTCCACCGTTTGAACCTGGAGAGCCAAGAGCGCACTCAGAATTTGGTCCCAGCCGGTGGACGACTGGCCTGCGCCAGAGGGGGACTGGGCAGCGGCGGCCTGAGAGATTTCCGCCGCCATGTCTACGAGTGGACCTGCGGTCGTGTTTGGAAAGGCAGCAGCAGGGGACGAGTCGGCGGTGGTTTGGTGGACTGTGGTCATTGCTGGTTCCGCACCGGTGTTCTCTTGGCCGACAGGTTGGTTTCTCCTCTTGTAGACCCGTCTGTTTGCCATGGGGAAGAAGGCCTGAGGAAGGAGAGCTCCGATACCAAATTGTTATGAACCTAACTGGGAGAAGAGGGCTGGAGAGGGAAGAGAAGGATGAGCAGAGAAGGCTGGTTGAGGCGCACTTGCAGATTGAGATTGCAAGTGCGATCTCACCAAGGAGAAGAAGGTCGGGATTCAGAGAGGGGAAGAGTCGAGCAAAGAAGGGAAAAGAGTTTAATTAATTCCATAATCCCTAATTACAATGATTCAGCCAATTTAAGGCTATGACCATCAGGCTACATAGAAAAGACCATCTAACTACATAGGCAAAAACTGACTACTAGCTAAACTGACTAATAACTAATTTAAAACAAACAACGTGCACACTAACATGGATGCCTATGTGCACTTCTTATAACAACTAACAAGGTAACTGTAGAACATAACAACATTGCTCATATAATAAAAGAGACTTGGAGTTTATGTGAAATTTGAGGAAATGAACATTAATTTAGACCAAAGACGAGGAAGAAGGTATCTGTTTCTCTGTCCATCTCATGTTGATATACTTAAATTGTTACATTTATTTGGTAGGAATGATTCACTATTGAGTACACAAATTTATTTCTAATTTGTTTTGACAATGAAATATTTTTATTGTTGTTTTGAAATAGAACGCATCCTTTTAAGTTCTTTTGGATCCTATTATGTTGGTCAAATTTGACCTTTTGAGCTTGGCATGTTTATATCAGCTGGTTTTCCATTGCTATGAAAGGAAGATTGCTAGATCAGTAAATCCAATATCTGGTAATCAAGAGAAGTTCAGGTGATCTGATGCTAGATGTTGGTACATAAAGAAAATGATCAGGATTTGTATAAATTCAGATGGGCTGCTTAGAAAAGAGGGGGAGAAAGAAATGATTATGTAGAATGGGAAATATCTTTTAGTTTTAATTGTACTATGTTAAAGTTTAGGTAAGCAGATATATTGCTGTTTTTTCTTTTGAATAAATTTTTTGTACTTACTAAATTTTGCATTTTATGTAGAGAGAAAGCAACCAATCTTATTAACATCATCAAGGAGCCTCGCTGCCCACAGGCCATATCTCTTGCAGCTTTAGCAAAGCAGGTGTTTGTTGTTTTTACTTATAAATTTTGTTGTTTCGCATGTTAACTTAATCTTTTGTTGTTCTTAGTGGAAATATCAATTTACTATCACGTAATTTGAGAACCCATTGATAAGCATGCCAGGGAAAACAGTCACCTAAGAGCCTCTCACATGGTTTTGCAATGGCTTTTTTTTTGCAAGCAAGCCTTTATGTGCTTTCACAGAAAATGGGAATGTTGAAATAAAACATAATTTCATCTCTTCTTACCACGTGAAATTCAGAAGCTTAATGGAGATGGGGCTGAATTTTGTAGTGGTCAGATAGGGAGGGTCCAGATATACTGTGTTTCAATCAAGGATTCCAAGTTTCAGAGTTTTATATGCATCCCCAGGGGATTGGGCTCTATGCTATTTTTTGTTTTTTCATTATTTTGGTGGGCATTTGGGAACCCTCTAAATAGGAAATTCCAAGTGGGGCAGAAAGTCCACTTAAAGAAAACAAGTTACCTTCTGTTGTTGGTTATAGAGGGTAACAGTAAAAAATGATTCTCTCCTCATATTTGGTGGTAACCTAAATGCATACCTCAAACAAAACAGAACTTCAAGTGACCCATTGGAGTGGATTCTCTTGACATCACATACTCTCATATTTGGTGGTGGCCTAAATGCATGCCCCACAAAAAACCGAACTTTAAGTGACCATTGGAGTGGATTTACTTGACATCATTTTCCATCACGCCAAGATGAGGTTCATTTTTTTTATGTATAAGTAGTTGGAATGCTAGATATCATGTTCTTACTAGTTAACATGTTGAAACCATGGAATTAGCAGAATAGTTTGCATTGTTTTTCCTATAGATTGCTCTGACTAAATTAATTCAACTATGTGCTATTTCTGGCATATTGATATTTATAAGTGATTAAATGTTTCTGACAATCTTGATGAAATCTTTTGAAGATTACTTTTTTTCTAGTTTGGAATATATATTTCTTTTGATTCTAATTGATGTTGGATGTTCAGTTTTCTTTATCGATGGATCTCATTCTTTCAGAGTTCCATAGAGCTTGCATTTACATTGTTCCAAAGCATACATGCCATTCAGAGGTAAGCTGAAATTTGTTAGTTTTTTTATTTATATTTTATTTGTGCCATGAATCATAGTGGTGCATTTTTAAGAGTAGTGTATGAGATTGCTCAGGAAGCAGCTAAGAATTACTTGCAAGTTGTAAACATGTTGAAAATGTGAGCTTCGTATATTTATTTATTAATGTATCAGGTGGCATTTAAAACTGAAGAATCCTACTTCAAAGCAATAGGGTATAAGAAAGAAAATGGGGAGATTGAAAGTGGGGTCAGTTTCATAGAAAGAGTGGAAGCATATATGACACTTTATGTTGCTCTTGTTGAGGTTCGTGCTTTTAAAGTTGTTATGCAAAGCATTATCTTAAGCAAATCTTAAGCGTTAACCAAAGGTATTGAGGCTTATTTCAAGGTATTTTTGCGGACTATAAAGATTTGCTTAAGATAATGCTTTGCAAAACGATTTTGAGAGCATGAACCTGAACAAGAGCAGCATAGAGTGTTATATATGCTTTCTCTTTCCAAGAAACTTACCCCACTTTCAATCTCCCCATCTTCTTTCCTATACCCTATTGCTTTGAAGTAGGATTATTCGACTTTAAATGCCACCTGATACATTAATGAATAAATATATAAAGTTCACATTCATCATGTTTAGAGCTTGCAAGTCTTTCTAAGCTGCTTATTGTGCAATTTTATGTACTATAAAAAATGCATTACTATTATTCACAACACAGGTAGGATATATAAAAAAATAAAATTCACCAATTTCAGCTTACCTTTGCATGGCAGATTTGCTTTGGAACAGTGTATATGCAAGCTCTATGGACTCTGCAAGAATGAGATCCTTCAGTATAGGAAATTGAACATCCAACATTAATTTGAATCATAAGAATATATATTCCAAACTAGAAAAAATGCATAAAATTTTAATAAAATCTTCAAAAGATTTCATCAAAATTGTTAGAAACATTTGATCACTTATAAATATCAATATGCTCGAAATAGCTCATAGTTCAATTAATTTAGTCAGACCAAGCTATAAGAACGTTATGGATCAAACCATATGGCTATTTATTAGGAAAGTTTTAATTTAAGATTCATTAGGCATGCCTTTGGCAGTTTCTTATTTCAGCCTTAGGTTTAATTAAATAACATTCTTGTAATAAGAGACCTCATTTGGCGTAGTTTAGGCCCAAGCCCATTAGGGTGTGACTTGACTATGTAAGAGGTGATTGTTCTCTTTACTAATTAATGAAGAATTAAGTCTCTAATCCTCTCTTTCTCCCTTGTCTCTAATCCCTCCCTTTCTCTCGCCTCATGCTGCTACCATAGCAAGCAAAGGTTATTCTCTCTTCCTTCGTCCCTTTTCTCTATTGGAATAATATTATGAACTCTAGGGTTTAATATTAGAGTGAGGCGATCCTGACCTAAGGGAGAGTTCATAGTGCAGACGAAGAGTATGGTGGCCAAAGATAGATGAAACTAAGGTGAGGCATCGGCTACCCACGTCCAACCAGCTGGCCGCCGGTAGATTGTAGGGTGCCACTGTTGCAAATCAGGCCCTTGATAGTCACCAAAGGACCGCAGGCCAGAAAACCAACGTTGTCATGCCATGCCTATCACCGCCAACACCGTGCAGCCCATTGTTGAGCCAGACATCGGCTTCTCCGTCCTTTGGATCTTTATTGACCTTTAGGAAGCCCTTTGTGCTGAGCAATAGACCTCTTTCGCTTGTCTTTTTGATAGCCATGTTGTTGGTTCAGCTTCGGCCACCTTAGAGTTTGCCGTTGCACAGTAGTGCCGGTGGGAGCACAGCCGCTGGCGGGCCCATCTATGTGTCAGGGATAGGCTAATCTAGTCAGCCCAGGTGGTTTTGCCCAGATCTGACTTTTGGCTGCCATTCAAAATGATCTATTTGGGTCAAATGAGGACGAGTTGGCGAACTATAATCATGTGGCACATTAAGATTTTGCACACGCAATGCAAACTGCCGAACCTCGTCTTCGCATATGCAATTTTAAAACGCACGGGTGAGGATAATTCTATCGATTGGGTGTATCGACATGAGAAATTCTTTTGTGTATCAGAATATTACAATGGATGGGGAGAAATTGGGCATCACTTCATTCCATTTAGAGGATGGTGCTTTTGTATGGTTCTAGTATTTTTAACGGAGGTGTTGCAATCTATATGGAAGCAATTAATTGACCAGTTGTGTGTTTAGTTCAGTCTAAATAATTTTGCTGATTTTAATAAGTTGTTGTCTGGCCTCTCTCAAACCACTACCATCAGAGCCTACTAGATTGAGTTTATGAGGGTGGCCACTTGATTGCTGCATTGGACTCAAGAAGCGTTGGTGGAAAATTTTCATTGAGGCTTTAAGTCGGAGATAGCATATGAGATCTGATATTTTGAGTGCGCTACCATGCAGGATACCATAAGATGTGAGAATTCAAGAGAAATTACTTCGATAGAATAGGGTGATGCAACCCCTTCTTTCAGCGGCTTTTTAACCTTTGGTGGTGGGGGGTTCATGGATGATAGACTATAGGGACCATTCTAGGAACTATAACCCCATTTCGTCGGCTATCCTAATTGCAAATGGAGGATTGCCGCTCCAAGGCCTAATGTTTCAATTGTGACAAGCGGTTCACTCCGGGTAACCGCTCCCATTGCTATTATTATGACACCCCATTTTTCGATTACATATTACCTAAGGGGTTAGGGGTAATTAGATAATTTTTAGAGGGTTTCAGAGGATCAAACTTCTATTTGAGTAGAGCTTGAATAAACGAGCATAATAAATCGAAGAGCGTAATATTAGCGGGATTCACTTAAAAAGAGCGGGATAAAATATTTTAAGTGGTCTAAGTATGAATGGCTCGTACGGTACCAAGAATACATGAATCTGAGTCCGGGGTAGAAAGATACATGCATTTAAAGATATGATTTAAAAAAGAAAAAGAAAAATTGTGTGTGCGAAGCGGTTACGCAGTGCGTGGTGGATGCGCTTGAACTGCGGTCCCGCGCATAGCGAGGCGGCCCCACATGCTCCGGTGTGTGTGTATCATGTATGTAACGCACAAGCCTTGTGCGTTTTCAGTAGGCATTGCTATTGAAATCAGCAATGCCACTGAAATGGTGGCACGGCTGAGGGCAATAAATAGCCATTCTTGGTCATTTTGAAGTCGAAACTTCCCTTTCTCTATTTCTCATCATTTTGAGTCCTATTCAGTCCGTTCAAAAGGCGTTCTTAATTAAATTAAGCATGTTCTACGCAATGGAGGGCTCCATTCTTTAAGTCGGCGACCGCATAAGGCAAAAAGAGTCCCTGCTCGTTCCCCTCGAGCACCGAAGAAAGAGAAGTGGTTTGAAGCAAGAGGGAGTTTCATCCTCAGTTATCGGACCACAATGAGAGAAGTGTCCCAGATTAGGGGAAACTCTATTCTCCACCAAAAGGCCACTTAGTGAGAGAAGCTGTATTGGCCGGGAATTTTCTAAAGTATCGAAGTCGACCGCGCAAAAATTTGGGTGTTGGACCCCTTGACATTCTCTTTAGAATAAATTGATAATTGGTTAGAATTAGTGGTTGAAACCTATATGGATGAAAAGTAGATAGAAATCTTTAAAACGCCACTAAGAACGCGTGAATCGGAGTTTAGATGAGGGAGATACGGCCGTTCAAAGTTGATCATAATGCGCATGGCCAGTTTCCCCGAATTGGATCATGAATTATCAGTTTAAGTCACTATATGGGTCTGATTAATTAATGGTACAAAATTATGTTTTAGGGGCCCAATTAGGTGGCCTAAATAAGGAGGTTTGGCCAAACTTGTAGGGGGATTAGGGTTCCTAATCCCCATGTTTATAAATAGGGCATCTTAGGGCTCAATGGAGGAGTTTTGGTCGAGGAGAGAAGAAGGCAGTTTTTCGGCAAAGGCGGCCTGTGACAGAGTTGAAGAAGGGCGAGTTCAAAGCTCTGGAGGTGGATCGACAACAACCCAGAGTTTGAGATAGGATCACCGTCATACCTTGAATGAATTAGTTTATTGAATGATTAGCCAATGAAATTATTGTTCTTATTAACTTAATTAAGGAGACCCAGGTTGAGATGGCTGAGGGCATCGGCCGACTGGTCTCTATCAATTGGTGCCCAGCATCTGCCGGCGATCTTTGGCCGGCATCGTTCATCACTCAGGTTGTAGCCAAACTTCACCGGCTACTACCAGTGATGAATGGCGACTTTCTCCCCAATTTAGTGAACAAAGAGGAAGAGGGGTTTCGGTCTGTGGCGGAGGCTAGGTAGCCATCCGTCGGCAGTGGGACCAGTGCTATGGGGATCGCCTCTCGATGGCGATCCATCCATGCATTGCCTAGTAGCAAGATGAGGCAGCCACAGCTGTGGCCAAGCCATTTGACACAGAGCAGATTTACGGCATAGGATTCCAGGGACGGAGTTGAGCTGGCCGCACGAGCCGTCGGATGGCGATTGATTCCGTCTCAGCCTTCCGTCGGTAATCCCCTCCCCTTAAGTTGATGGCTAGGGAAGCCCAGGATGGTAGTGGCAGCTGGATGTGAAGTTTAGCTGTTACCATTTTCGCGGTCGTCTCCGTGAGGGAGACGACTGTTGGACCAGGGGATTTAATCCCTTGTTCGGTCTGAAAAAAAGAGAGAAGGGAAGTGAACTTGGTCCAGTTCAGAAGGGTGTAAGTGTCTAAAAAAATTATAGAAAATTGGTAATATATCTAGAGAGGAATGGGAGTGTCCTGACCATGTTTTAGGTCAGGAAAAAATCTCAAAGTATGTAAAATGACCCTTTTACCCCTTATAGTTAAATTATCATGTAATATTCATTTACATGACTTAGGGGCTCCAATTCAGTGACCTATGAGTGATCTTAAAAATTGAAAAAATTCTTAGTGAGAGTTTAATGGGTAACCTAAATATTGACCAAACCACTTAGTGAGAAAAAATCCGAGTGAGTGGGTAATTAACCATTTTGTCCCTACGGTTAATCGTAAACCGTTTAGTTAACCAAGGTCGGTTCAAGAGGTTCACGACCCCGTCACATGCCAAGAAAATTACACCAATTTTATAAAGCCAGGTAGTACCATTGAGCCTAATTTTGGACCAATTAGATGTCAGGAGGGCTGTGAACAAAATAACAGAAACACCCCTGTGAGTGGACTGCCCAAATTCATGTGAATGGAAGCGCGAGTCAATTTGAGAGTGTAGTATTGGGAGACGGTAAAAACATAGAATAAATAGATAGGAAATGAGATGGCCAGGATAACCTAAGGAAGGGTACATGTAGTAAAATTACCATAATGCCCTTAGGGGTAACATATTTCATTTTTTCCGAAATGTATAACCTAGATAACTAAGCATTAGGGTACCCTAGAATGACTTTAAATGGCTTCAAAAAGAAGGGGTGTGACTAGTAAGTGACATGAAGACCTTGACAGGTCACAGCGTCACAGGAAACAAGGGGAATAAGCTTAATTCTCAGGGTATAGGGCAGTGTATTACACGTGTCCTTAATGGAGCGCAGAAATCCACTAGGGTATTATATACATAACTTGTGCAATGCGTTAGAGTTATTTACATTTATGGGCTTGAATTCATTGAGCCCTTGTAACGTCCTGGATTTTTCTAAATTCCACAAGTCGACCACGTGGAAATTAGGATATTAGACCCCTTGAACTTCTTGTGAGAATAACTTGATCATCGGTTGGGATTAGTCTATAACTTATTTGGATGGAAAGTAGACAAAGAGCTTCAAAACTCCACCAAGAATGTGCAAATTAGAGTTCGGATGAGGAAGATACGACCGATCGAAGTTGAACATGTTGCACATGGCCCGTTTACCCAAATTGGATGTCCTAAACGTACTATGAGTTTGGATGTCCTAAAAGAATTAAGAATTGAGAGTCCTAAACATAATAGGATTTTGGATGTCCTAAAAGAACTAGGAATTGGGAGTCCTAAACGTAGTAGGAGTTGAGAGTCCTAAATGTACAAGGAGTTGGGAGTCCTAAACATACTAGGAGTTGAGAGTCATAAACGTACTAGGAGTTGGGAGTTCTAAACGTGGTAGGAATTGGAAGTCCTAAAAGAATTAGTTTATTATAATTTAAGGGAGAGTCCTAGAGGGGGAGGACACCCTAGAGTTGGATGAGGAGCAACCCTAGTTTCTAGGGGGTGACTCCTAGAAACTAGGGGAAAACTTTATAAAAGGAAAGAGAGGTGGGGGGACCTCTCTTGGTTTTTTGGCATGGTTCGGACTCCCTCTTCTCCCATCGCTTCCCTCCTTTTCCTTCTCTCAGCAAGGACCTCTGTAACCAACAGCTTTAGAAGGCACAAAGCAGGCATCTTTGGATTAAATTGAAGGCTTAGAAGTGTAGGAGCAAGGGCTAGGAGCTTTGGGGATGAATTGGTAGAGGTAGGTGCATCTTTTTACACCCTTAAGCATGAGATTTTGGTAGATGTAATTCAACCATAGTTAAGCCTTGCTCTAGGGGGGGTTTTGATATCATGAATCAGTCTTTATTAGTCTTGAATGATTGTGGTTTTATCTCTTATATATATGGCTAAATTGTGCATACATGATTATGGTTTCTGTCAAGTATATTAGCTCTAATTCGTGCAAGCATGTTGCTGATTTTTGTCATCTATCTTAGCCCTATATTATGCATGAATGATTCTGATTCTAGTCATGTATATCATCCTTAATTTGGGTTCAAACTCTACTGAATTTAATCCCTGGTTTGTAGCCTTAGTCTAGGCCATACTTTTGCCTAGTTAATCTCTGGTTTTGGCCTTAGTTTAGGCCATACTTTTATAAATTTAATCCCTAATTTGAAGCCTTTGTTTAGGCTCTACTTTGGTTAATTTAATCCCTAGCTTGTGGCCTTAGTTTAGGCCATACTTTTGCCTATTTAATCCCTGATTAGTGGCCCTAGGTTGGGCTACACTTTTGTCATTTAAATCCCTGATTTGAAGTGTTGGTTTAGGCTCTACTTTTGTTTATTTAGATCCCTGATTTGCAGCCTTGTTTTAGGCTCTACTTTGGCCAAATTAATACCAAAGTCTCAGCCTTGGTTTATGTTACAATCATGCTGAGTGAATACCTAAATTTCAGCCCTACTTTAGGTTGTATTATTGCCTATCTAATACTTGATTCTCAACTTTGATTTAGGTTATAATCTTGCTGAATGAATTCATAATTTTTGAGGCTTAGTTCATGATGTATTCATGGTTATTGAGTCTTTAAATTTCAGCCTAAGAAGCCTCTGAATTTCAGCTTATGTTGTCTTTAAATTTTAGTTTAAGATGCCTATAAAATTTAGCCTATGTTGTCCCTGAATTTCAGCCTTGATTATGATATACCTTAGGATGAATGTTGATGGTTGTATCAGCTTGAATTTGTCATGTTAGGTGGCTGACTTGAGTTGTTTATCTTAGCCCCAATCCATTTCATTATAATGTTGAATTGGTCAATTCATCTTAGCATAAGTCTGAGTCATTGTCATGTTGATTAGTTCACATACTTAAGCCCTAAATTTGCCTATTATCTTGCCAATCATGGGAGTCAATTGCATGCATGATAGGTTGTGTTTAGTATTTAATCTTTAGTTGCATTAAGTCATATGTTCATTCAGCATTGTACCAGTTCATAGCAATAGCCATGGAGGTAATCTTTTAGACCTTTGTGGTCTCCGCTCCTTTGGAACTTTGGTTCCCTATAAATGCGCAAACTAGGTTTTTTAGCATCATGGAAGGGTCATATACCTCCAGCTAGTGTGTCCATAAGCACAGTCGATACCTATATCTCTAGACCCATGACTGATCCAAGTAGATCCCTAAGGATGTTAGGATTTCCATGCTACTGTGCAGTACTCCTTGTGAACGGGAGTCAATTTTTTAGATAACAATAATGAGTTATTTTATGAACAGTGTAGATATCAGTTGAGTCATTCAAATTTGTATTAGTTAAAGGCCAGTTTGGGAATGTTATTTACTTGATAACTAGAACTCTGTATATTACCTTTATATGGTACCTTTTGTAGGATGTTTTGCATTTTATTTACAAATGAATTCTACTGTCTTATGTGTATTGTGTTGGAGTCTTATGTCTGGAGATTTCTCGAGGGGCGAGTTATCTCTGAGTGAATACAAAATTGATAGTATTAATTATTGAACAAGAGTTGTGAGATAATTAATAATATTATTTGATAATACCTGTTTAATTAGACAAGTAAAATGATTAAAGACTTGCATAAAATGTTGGTTGAAAATATTTAAGCATTGCATGTGTGATGTTATGCTTTTTTGGATAATGTAGTTTCTAGGCAGAACTATGTTTGGATCCGATCTTGTTAGAAACATTGGAGATATTATCTGATGAGTACGTAGGCAACTAACATCGAGTGATGTTGGCCCATTCCAAAAAATATTAATAAAACTTTTTGTCCTTTGGAAGCTTTTCTCCTGAAGGTGGAGAAGTTCTATTGTTGTTGTTGTGGTTGTTTAGTTTGGTTGGTTGCAAATTCTCCAGGTGACGACAAGTAAGACCAGGACATGCAAGCACAAGATGAAGTTCCTCATTTTTGCAACTATGGTACGTAGTGTATCTTTAGCATGAGAGTCAACTTGTTATTTATTTTTAGATAGATGACAGACTTGTACTTAGATGGATGAGCTGTTCTGATTGAATTTTGAGACGTGTAATAATATCATATGATTTGATATATGTATTTGTGAACCCCAGTTATCTTAACTTGGATATTTATTCAAATGGTTTGTTTTATATTTAATAAATTTTTTTTGTGATTACCGTTCATGCTATTTTAAAAAGACTTTTAAAAATTCAGGTCGTGACAGCCCTAGCCCTGCAAATGAGTGCAATATGCCTTCATTTATTATTTATGCACTTGTATGACTGCATATTATTTATATTGATTATTCTGATGTATGCTTTTATTATTAATGTGTTAAGTTATATCGGTAACTTAAGGTTAATGAAGACTAATCAAGAGATATTGGTTGTCATTGGATTGAGGGGAGAACATCTAATTAAAATAAAGACTAAAATAACTTTATTAGGGTTTGAGAACGGTTCATGAAGTGAACGAGGCCCTGACATAAAATTTTACCTTAGTTAATGAACCGAGGGTAGTTATGAGAGTTACCCCTGTCTTATGGGGATTATGAGGGTTTGAGATGTTCTTTGAGTTATAGCTCAATGAATGATCTATTTATTGAGTCAATTTACAATGTGAAGAGGACCTAAATGGTTGGGCAAATATTTGACTCAATGAAAATAATCTAATTTAAGTTTTAAATATTTGGGGGAGTTGGTGGTCATAAAGACCATAGGCTTCTATGGTTATATATTATTTATATCTTTGTAGACATTTCTCTTAGAGTTGGGATGGTGGAGATTATGATACGCTTTTTTCCCTGCCACCACAATTTGGTATTAGCTAGAGAGGTTTCTACCACAGGTTTTCCGGAGGTCTTCAAAGGACCATATAGTGCGTACAAAAAGCGGAGTTGTATGAGCATCATGGAATGCTTGTGCTTCTCCCCAATTTGTGTTTATGAGCACAGTTGAGTTCCTCTTCCCCAGATTCGTGGCATGCTATTGAGAGCCCGAGGATTTGGGTTAAGCTACTGTGAAGCAGTCTACGCCAATGTTAGAATCTTTTATCTGGGGATTTCTTCAAGAGTCAAGTTATCTATGAGTAAATATAAATTTGATAATATTAATTATTGAATGAGGTTTGTGAAATAATTAATAACATTGTTTGATATTTTTTGTTTAATTAAAAAATTTTAACGATTAAAGGACTTGCATAAAATGTAGGTTGATTGAAAATACTTAAGCATTGCATGTGTGATGATATGCTTTTTAGGATAGTGTAATTTTAGGCATAACTACATTTAGATCCGATCTTGTTGGAAACATTAAAGATGTTGTCGAATGAGTACATATGCAACTAACATCGAGTGATGTTGGCCCGATCCAAAACATATTAATTAATACTTTTGTCCTTTGGAAGCTCTTCTCCTGAGGGCGGAGAGGTTCCGTTCTTGTTTGGTTTGGATTGGTTGTAGTTCTCCAAACGACGATAAGGGAGACCAAGATTGACGAGCACATGATGAAGTTCTTCGTTTCTGCAATTTCGGTGCGTAAGTATTGCTCTGGTGTGAGTGTCAACTTATTTATTTTTAGATGGATGACAGACTTTTACTTAGATAGATAAGCTATTTTTATTAAATTTTTAAGATGTGTAATAATATCATATGATTTGATGTTTGTATTTGTGAACCCCAGTTATTATGACCTGGATATTTTATCGAATGATTTATTTTGTATTTTAGAAAGAAAAAATTTCTCATGACTTATCATTTATGCACAAAATAGCAGAGCTTATCGATTTTTAGTAATTGGGTCTGATAGGCAGGATTATTTTAATGACTCTCATTTCTAAACCGGTTTTCGTTTCTTTTTAATTATCGGTTATTGCATGGTTAACTCATTTTCTTATTAATTCGGTAGTTTCATAAATAAATGATGTTGATGGTTTTAATCAAAATAAACTTTACTATTAGTGGTTTTAAGTGATTTTGAGTCAAATATGAATTTTTGGGATTTTTTTGAATTTTTACTATTTTTTTCAAAAATTAGGGTTTGGCGGGACCCCTGTCCGCCCCACCATCAAAATTTGGGTTTTTGTGTCAAATTTAACCCAGACATCAACACAAGCCTTTATAAAAATTTTCATAATTTTTACAGGTTTTATTAGTGCTCAAATAGCTAATTACCTATTTTTAGCCTATTTTTTTATTCATACCCCACAATTTACCCATACATACCCCAAAACGTACTATAAAAGGCAAGACCTGAGCCATTTCCATTTTTGGGAATAGGCTGAGAAGGAGAGGTCAGGCCTAATCCCCAATTAGGCCTGGATTAGAAGGTGTTTAAGGTGAGTCCCTTCTAATTAAGCCCTAAACCCTAGCTTTTCTCTTAATCCTTTTAGATCTACCATTTCCCCTTTATTTTAATTCATTTTAAAATATCAAAACTATTGATTTGCATCTTTACTTCAAACCCTAGCTCTAAAAATTCGATTTTTATGTTCAACAAGCCTTAGATCTAAGTTTTAATTAGGGTTTTCTATGTTAAATCAGTTTTAATGGAGTTTAATTCAAACTCTATGTCTTTGTAAGGTTTTCAAGAAGGGTGACCATTAAATCCAAGCCTAATTAAGGGATAAGGTAATGGACTTTCGAAATTTCAGTCTTTGTATGGTAAAACTCTTGATTTTGTGGCTTATTTTGAATGGATTTACTTGACTTAGAGCTTTAATGACATGATTAGTAAATGGTAATCTTTAATCCCGATTTCATAGGGTTTCATCTTATTATGATGTAGATTAGCATTTTGGAAGTTATGGTGGACTTTTAATGACATTTAGGTTGTTAGATGGTGATTTTGAGTTTTATCAATGGAGTTTCGGTTTGAAAATTCGAAAGGAAGAAGAATGTCGATTCTGCCTTATTGGCGTTCGAACGGCCCTCCTGGGCGTTCGAACGGCAACACTGTTAGTTTGACATATTTCTTGTTTAGCCGATCGAACGGCCCTTCTTAGCGTTCGAACGGCTACACAACAGATTTTATATTATTTGTATGATGTTTATTTCGGTGATTCTACTTTAATATGCCAATTTTATATAAATGTGGAGTGTTTTAAGCTATAGTATGCTATTGGAAAAGCATACCATTGAGGTTATAAAGTTGATGTATATATTTAGAGTTATGTGGAATGACTTATGGTTGGAGGTATGATGTTAGAATTGCCATCTTGAAGTTATGAATGGTTGATTCTCTATAGTTAAGTATATTTTCAGTAGAGCTACAACCTACTAATAGACTGATATGTCATGTTAGGATGTGGTTAATTGATGTATGATTGTTAGTGAACGTCATGGCTTAAGGATGAAGTGAATGATCTTATATGTGTTTAGCTTGTGGTTGAGCTTTGATTTGAGTTATGATTTCAATGATTCTTCTCTTATGATTTCCGTGGGAATTCATGATTAGATGTTAATTCACATGTGTAGTGTGGTAGTGAGTTAATTTCAAGCATGTTGATATGCATTGAGTGAAGCGCTTCTACTAAGTACACACACATGTGGGGTTTAATGATGATGTTGAAGCTTGATATTATAATTATGAATGATGCATTAGGGGCTGATGAGAGCACTTATCATGAATTTGGATTCATGTATGCCTTGCCCACATATGTACCATGTTGCATGCATCATGAAAATGGATTTTTAATTGAGGCTTTATCGAGGTTAATCGAATTTGATCGATTGGATGCAATGTGGTGAAATTACGTGCCGGATTGATCGGTCGTGGCTTAATCGAAACTTGATTGGTCCGAAAGGACATGTTTTGATTTGAGTTCCTGTGTGGAACGAGTGCACTCCCCCCGGGTTGAGTCTAGCTAAGTGAAATGATGTGGGGGATGAGTTGTGTACTTGTCTTGCAGATTTGATATTATTATTATGAGTGTCATCTAGACCCTGAGAATCCAGTGTGGTATGCCGTGTGCACCCGCTACCATGTGTTCTAGGGTTCCCTGTGTGGGAATTCGGGCTCTCCCCTCCGCAGGAGATGTCCCTGGGCGAACACCCCTGCTCTAGATTCTCGTGTGAGAATGGGACATCCTTGGCCAGGATCGTCCAGGGCAAGCAACTTTAGGGATTGACAACCCCGAACTCCTTAAATTCTTGTGTAGAATTTTGGACCATGACACGCCTTCGTGGCCTTGTCTGTGTTCCCATCTGTGTGACACTAAATTGTGATTACTTATTCATGGAGGTTGATATGATGTGATGTATGATTGGATATGTATGTTAGAGATACATTTCATGCAGGTTGATATGGTGTAATGCATGATTGAATATGTATATTAGAGATATATTTCATGCAGGTTAATATGATGTGATGCATGATTGGATATGTATGTTAGAGATACATTTCATGCAGGTTGATATGATGTTGAGGCATGATTTAATATGTATGTTAGAGATACAATTCATACAGTTTGATATGATGTGATGCATGATTGGATATGTATGTTAGAGATACATTTTATGCAAGTTGATATGATATTGAGGCATGATTTAATATGTATGTTAGAGATACATTTCATGCAGGTTGATATGATGAGAATGACACTATGTAGATTATACACTATGATGCAGGTTTACGTGATGTGTTTGTGTGATCAAAAAATGTTACATCTTGTCAATCTTTGATTTTAATGATTATATTGTTATGCTGTTGTGTTGCCGATGCTGATAGTATATTAGAAAACTATTGTTGAGTTTGTTTAAACTCACCCCTCTTTATTGTGTTTTGCTTTGGGACTACGTGGCGCGACATGCAGACGGGCAGGATCTCCTCTTTGAGGAAAGATCAGAGACAACTTAGATGTGATCGTTGAGACTCTTATGTGACTTATTTTCCTTGGTTTATGCTTTATGTTTAGAACCTTTGTGTATGGTTCTCTGTTGGATTTATGTTACTTTATATAGTTGTGTTGCTTAAGACTTATTTTAGAGCCAGTGTGGGCTATGTTTGACTAAGCTTGTGGGTTTGAGACTAGTTGTTTATTTTGAGTTAAGCAACTTTCTTTCTTTTCTACTTATTTACTCTTGCTCAAAGTGGTGTGCATACTCCGTAATTCTGTTAGATTGCCCGTAATTTGGGTTAAGTCTTCCGCTAAACTGTACCTCAATTCCCCTCATCGCCCCCGCGCGCTTGACCGGCCCTTGGACCGGGTTCGGGTAGTGCCGGGGCGTGACAATTATGCTCCCAATACTATTAAGGAATCCGATGATGCAACATTCTTTGAGAATGTATTTCCTATGAAGGAAAAGAATAAGGTTGTAGTGCATAACAAAGATGTCTCATCGTCTTCAACTATTAGAATGGAAGATTCGGGAACTAATGTAGATAATAGGAGATCTAAGAGAACTAGGATAGAGAAGAACTTTGGGGATGACTTCTATACTTTCATGGTGGGGAATGAGGATCCTTTGACTTTTAATGAAGCTATGTCGTCTAGCGAAGCTCCTTTTTGGAAGGAAGCGGTACAGAGTGAGATGGATTCAATACTTGTACATGGGACGCGGGTTCTAACGAATCTACCTCCAGGGTTTAAACCAATTGGATGTAAGTGGATATTCAAAAGAAAATATTATCCTGATGGATCCATTGAAAAGTACAGAGCTAGACTAGTGGCTAAAGGATATAGTCAAAAGGAAGGTCAAGATTTCTTTGACACATATTCTCCTGTGTCCATGATAACTATAATTCGAGTGCTTCTTGCATTGGCAGCTCATTATAACCTTGAAATTCATTAAATGGATGTCAAAACAGCATTTTTAAATGGTGAATTAGAGGAGGAAATTTATATGGAGCAGCCTGAAGGTTTTGTAGTTCTTGGTCAAGAAAGAAAAGTATGTAAGTTAGTAAGATCTCTCTATGGTTTAAAAAATGCTCCTAAACAATGACATCAAAAGTTTGATGATGTTCTTCTTTCTTATAACTTTGTTGTTTGTACTTCTGATAAATGTTTGTATTGGAAGTCTTTCGATCACTCTTATGTAATGTTATGCTTGTATGTGGATGATATATTACTATTTTGTGATAATGTAGATCATATCAATAAGGTTAAGGGCTTCCTTAATGAGAATTTTGATATGAAAGATTTGGGTCTTGCAAAGATTATACTAGGCTTGAAGATTGATAGGACTTCTCAAGGAATAGTTGTGAGTTAATCACACTATGTGGAGAAAATTCTAAGGAAGTATGGATACTTCGATAGAAAATCTGTCAATACGCCATATGATGCAAGTGTAAGACTCAAGAAAAATTGTGGGGAAAGTGTATTACTACTTAGATATTCACAGCTAATAGGAAGTTTGAGTTATCTGGCTAACTGCAGTAGACCGGATATATCCTATGCTGTGGGAAGACTCAGTAGATATACTAAGAGCCCTAATGAAACTCATTGGACTGCCATTGAGAGAGTTTTTATATATCTGAAGGGAAGTGTAAACTTTGGTTTCCATTATTCCGGGTTCCCTGCTGTATTAGAAGGATAAAATGATGCAAATTGGATATCAGATTCTAATGAAACCAAGGCGACTAGTGGTTATGTGTTTACATTATGTGGTGGGGCGGTTGCATGGAAATCTTCTAAACAAACAGTGATAAAAAGGTCTACCATGGATACAGAGTTGGTAGCTCTTGATAAAACTAGTGGAATAGGGGAATGACTTAGGGATCTTTTAATAGATATACCCTGGTTGAATAAGCCAATTCCTGGAATATTGATTCACTGTGATAGCCAATCAGCGCTTGATAAGGTTAAGAGTAAGAATCATAATAAGAGGTCCTCCAGGCACATTGAACTAAGGCATAAAATCTTGCGCAAGTTGACTACCTCAGGAGTCATTACCTTAAGTTTCATACGATCAGCAGAGAATTTGGCTGATTCGTTTACAAAAGTGTTGTCAGCAGGGCAAATCCTTAACTCATTTAGGGGAATGAGGCTAAAAGCCTATGATTAGGTCATCATTAGTAGCAACCCAATATTTCTGCGTGGAGATCTCACTACGAAGATTCAATGGGTAAAAACAAGGTAATGCGTGACTTGGAGAGAGCACAATTAAATATTGTATACTCATTCCTGTGTTAAGATGAGAGTGCTCTTAATGCATATGAAACAGGTTGACGAAAGTCTTAATGCAGTCAAGGCTTATATAGTAGGGTATTATTATGCATATTACCCTTGGAGACTGTCACCTATATGAGTGCCACTGAGGTCACAGTTAAAGAGAACGTGGGCTTGTTCTCTAACGTGCAACTCATTATTAGATACAAGGCGCATGGCCATAAAGCGCTACCCCGAATGATCTCGAAAATAGAGTTACTCTAAGTGTTAGGTTTTTCAAAGCTCTTGCTTTAAGGTTCAAGTTCAAGACTTAGTTCACTTCGAACTTGTGAGAGTGGCGGCTTACTCAACTAGGTGTAGGTTCAAACCCGCAAGGTACCTATTGCCGAAAAATTGGAGTACTGTTGCTCAGTGTCTCATTTTGTGTCTTATAAAAAAAAATTGTTTGTGGACGGGTTTTATATCAAGTCATGATGGGGTTGTTGGTTTCTAATGTGATATAGAACCGGGAACAATAGCCGCGCCATTTTGTTTGACCAAAATGAAAACTGAAACGCGTTTTGCGTGTGATGGTTATTTGTGATAAATTTAAGCCGGTTTGACTTCTAAATTTTGGGTCACAACATTTATCATTGAAAGAGCCGTTTTGGCTTAGGATTTACGTCGACAGTTATAAGAATATGATGGGTTTTGGCTTAGGGTTGTGTTTTCTCTTCAAGTACGACTGGGAGAGAGTCGATATATTGCAGAGAACGAAATTTACAAAGGAGCTTCTTCTTTCCTTTTCTCTATGAGAAAAACTTTGAAAAGATTTATTCTTTCTTTTCTCTCTAGTTTTCTGAGTCCATTATTGAGCAGTAGTAACTCTTCTAATTGAGATCCAGTTTGTTTGATTGGAAGTGCACTATTAAACGGACAGTGTGGTTCGTTGTATCTCAGGAACGGAACGCAATATAACGCCTATGCACGGAGGGCGGCATATCTGTTTCAAGGACAACGTGTAACGCGCCTCGAATTGGGTTCAAATTTCTCTTCTCTATGGTATTTAATTTATATATATACATTTGTGAATATATTTATGTGTAATGATTTGCATGATAATTGTGATTTGTATTCAATCTGTCCTCTATATTTTGTAGTAACCCCAACAGTTGGTTGGTGTATTTAGACATTTCCTACTAGATGTATGGGGATTCACATATTTGCAAGGTCATTTCCAAGAATAGTAAGAAGTTGGTCACATTTCTTGGAATGCACCATAGTTGATGACCATTTTTGTAAATTGCTCTTTATTAAAGCAAGAATGTATTGAATGAATGCTGACAAGACACTTTAAAATGGTTGGTTGTTTAATGCTGAAATGCATCTGATCGTATCACATCGAACATTGTAGGTATTTTGTGACTAAATTGGAAAAAAGGCAATTTTTAAGACTTACCCATTCAGACTCTTTTCAGCGCCTTTTATCAAGCACATTGAGCATTGTCTAATAGGACCTTAAACCTTACCCATTGAGACGCTTTTGTATCTCCTTTTACCAATCAAATTTATCGTTGCCAAACAGTAACTTAGACCATTTCCATAAGATGGAAAGAGAGCACTCCATACAATTATGAATAACAGTAAAACACTCCCATGAATTTAGCACTATACCTCTGCTTTGAGGTGCCTAAAACCATATACCCTTGCAACAATGTACTTACCACGAAAGAGGTCCTCTAGGAAAATCATGATTGAGAATGAGGTTATTAGTTAAATAGAAAAAGTTTGTATGAGCCTAGGTCGTGTGAGCCCAGGTGTCATGAGCTGTAGAATTTAGATCCAACAGTATAAGCAGACAAAAACCAATTTGCCCCTTGAATTATATCCATTTTGATCCGACGATGTGCACACGTGAGCCCTGGCTCATATAAATAGGGCTTTAGTTAAATTAGCATTTCAAACTTTGATAGCTTCCATTGTTTTATATTAGTTTGAAAAGCAAGTAAAGATTTGGCAAGATTGAAATATCTATCGTGTAGGATATTAAACATTTTGCCACATAGCTTGTTTGCTTAATATTACATACTTTCCAAGGCAGCAACTTAAGAAATCTTTAATGGTAGAAGGTTAACTAGAATATGAAATATTACAAGGCGGAGACATATATAAGCTGAAAAACTGAACCATTTTGGTATAGATAAGGGTAGACCAGCGACATTGAGAGATGTTCATGCCCATGGCTGCAGCAACGTGAAAATTGCAGTATGCCACTCCACAAAGTAACACTTCTATAAATCCAAGTGAATTGAGCATTTACAAATAATTTTTTCAATTTATAAGTAAGAAACCATTTTTCCTGAAATTCATTACCATGTCAAGTCATAAGCAATCCTATAAACTGTCAACTATGCATAAATTTCAATTACTGGAAGTGGAGAAGGATGATTTTCTCCCTGTAGATTTTACCACTAAACTATTAACAAGATTATCTGTCCCTGCAGGTGGCCCGTCTAAACAGATAAAATACTCTTGATGCAATCTCTTCTACTATAAGCGTCCCTTGTAACTGGACCCATTCCTTGTCTGATACCAGCAATCTAAGTATAGAAAATTAAGCATCCACATATTACTACAATTTCTTTTTAAATAAGTACTACACATAAAGAAACTAAAAAAAGTCTTCGAGAGCAAAGACTATAAAAAAATTAAAAACTAGTGCTTCAGAAATGGAGATAATTCCATAACATACATTGCTGTCCACATAAAACTAAGTGACATCGGCATCTATATTGTAAGAATATTTGCTTGTAATGAGCTCAAGACTTCTTTGTCATAAGAAAATTGATGCCTGCGCTCACCTTGAGGGTGCTCGCAGCACATATGCCATAAGGAAGGCATTGAACCCGTGTTGGGGTATGGTGGTTGCCTATGAGAGCCGCTAATTGTGGAGTGCACCACCCTCAAGCGTGAGCATACACAGAATTACTCTTTGTGATAATGTAAAATCCTATGCAAACTACTAGCTTAAATGCAAAGTTTTCTCTTGTTGGTAAAGGCTCCTTGGGTTCGACCCTCTAGAGTGACAAGAGTCCCAAAATAACGTACTCATTACCATCAAAGAAAAAAAGAAGAAAAAAAAGAAAGAAAGAAGAAGCTACTTTTTTTTTCACTTTGTGGAATGTACATAGTCATTCATACCATAGTTTTACAACTCTCTTTGATTCCAAAAAATCCCTGATTTAATTTGAGTCGAGTTAAATTCTTTAGTGACCCAAAATTAACATGACTCCATGATTGACTTCATCAACTCCCTAATTGAGTCCATTGACTCCCTGAGTCAAATTCCAAAAAGTTATCATAAAAAATCCAAAAAGTTATTAAACTCCATTAGTTAATGATTCCATCTTGTCATAATACTTCATTAATATTTGAACTACCATTTTAATCTTACTCTTAATCATATATATCATCATTATATTAATTGAATTAATTTTATTTATTAAAAAGTAAATGTTACTGCATTTTCATTTTCACACTTAATCAAATAATTTTTATCATTTTTATTCTAGAAAAAATAATAATTTTTCATTTAACATATTTAAAATTCTAATATATGGCCACATTTTGGCTCCGTTGACACTCTGAGTGAACTCGATTCAATCAATTTTGGAGTCGAGTTCAAATCTTGAGCTTTAAAGCATAAGTTCATACAATTATACAAATATTTCCCCAAACTTGAAGAACATTTTAGTAATTCCTAGGCAATAAGACTCTTCGCAGTATCCTGATATGCAACACAGCTCTGAAAAATGAATCTAGCAATATAATGACGGTACATGAGGTGGCCAGATTTCATGGCATGCCTTGTTCCATTGTATCAAACCATGAAGCCGACAGGAGTTCTACATGTTGAAGGAGACCTATTTTTGTATGAGCTACTTAGAACGCCTCCTTTGGAATAGTATCTCTGATGTTTTATGGTGAAGGGGAACAGCCTAAGAGACAGGTGCAGTTCCTTCCATGGGTGAAAGGGTCGTATAACTCAGCCCATCACAACATGATTCAGATGACCCCCTTCAATACAGTTTATGGATGGCCACCACCTATGTCTCGTCATCCTCCTGGTAGCTGCAGTCAATGCCATGTTACACAGTTGAGACGATCCATTGTGACACCGTTCAACTTGATGGAGGCATAGAACAGGAAGAAGCACTGCATGATCAGTAATATAAGAAGTGGATTTCAAGGTGGATGACATAGTGTACCTCCATCTATTTCCTGTTCTCCATGGCCGAGTTTCTAACCATACACCAGCATATTCTTGTTAGGAGCGAGCTCACACACATTGGGCCAATGGTCTACCACCTTTACTTGCATGCCATGCATCCATCTTTTGTGTTTTTTTTGGGGGGGTGGGTTTAGCATGTACCCATCTTGCCTTGATGTGATGTCTCATACCTCAATTTCCAGGTCTGTCAACACATCCCCATACTTTGAGAAGGAATTGTTTTCTAGTCATCCGCTGCATACATTGAGAAGCAGCTTGTCCATGTGATGGTCGTATAATTGAGCGTGTGGTTACAGGTGTTTATGGAGAATATGATGTAGAGCAGTATTTCAGTCCTTTCAACCTTTTACAGCTTAATATAGTAGAATACAGTTTCTGTTTGGGTCAAATAACAGCATGCTCCAGCTGATGTCAAAAGGGGCATTATTATCCAGGTCTTTAGTAGACAGTGCCCAACTAGCGCAAGTGGGAAGCGTAGTATTGTCATTTGGGTCACAGTTTGTTACAATGTCAAGAACAGTTATTCCGGAGGGATAAGTAGTGGGGAAAAGGGAGAAAAAGGAGATTTTAAAATTGAATGTATTTTCTTTTATAAATTTCTTCTTTGCTCGTGGATTGGAGCTAAGATTATGGATTCAATCCCGTGTCCTCCTTCATGGATTTGAAGGTCTCAAGCTTGTAATACCCTGTTCTCCTAGAAATTTCAATAGAATACTACTATTTCTCCTCCTTTCCTGTGATTTTGTTTGAATTTTATTGGTTCTATTTTGTTTGCTGCATCATTGCTGTTCTTCCTTCATTTGCTGCATTAAGTTGGTGCCGTATGTGGGAAAACAAGAGGGTCTTCCATGGCAGCTCCACCTCCCACAAAGTCTTCTATTCAAGCAATCATCAACCTAATGCAACATGTTCAGTCATAGCAACAAAATCAGAACCAATTGCAGCAGATCGTTCAACAGTTGCAGCAGCTCACTGTTCTACGTTCTCAGCCTATGGCAGAAACTGCAACAAAAGCAGAGCAGAGAGCCATGGCGGACGCAGAATACCTTCCATTTCCGCCAGGCCAGCAATCTATTTTGCCGGAAGTCTTTGGAGCTGCGCTGGTGCGAGCAGGTGCACCACCCCCAGGGTCGCCCCTTCTAGTGTACCACCGGCTACAAGCAGCCAACACGGTGGCACAGCAAGCCTTCCATCCAATTGGCCATGCCGAAGCTTATGGAGAACGTGAGGGACTGTTCCTGCATGGCGGAAGGCATTTTGAAGAGCAGTGACAGCCAGGAAGGGTCCAAATGGGAGGGCGACATAATCCTTGGCCTCAAACTAGGGTGGGACATCCAGCCTACCAATGAGCTACAGTAGCTCATCCTCCATTAGTCCCAGCAAAAGAATCCAGTGAGGTAGATGAACCTCCGTACCCATGCAGAGGTAACGACATGGTCTTATTCCAATTCAAACCTAAGTTAGAACTCCCTACTTTAATGTTTTTAGACTCGTTGTTTGAAGCAAAGAAGTGCCCGATGAGATGAAGGTGAAGCTGGTTTCATGTGAACTGAAGAGGGGAGACGCAGCTTGGTAGAATCAATTGCAAACCAATCGATTACAGCTAGGAAAACATCATCTTCAATACTGGCCACACATGAAGTAGCTGTTAAAGAACCAATTCCTACCCATTAACTATGAGCAAATGTTGTTCAAGCACTATCCAACACTGCCAACAAAGAAATGAGATTATTTCAGAGTATTTGGAGAACTTTCTAAGATTGCTAACAAGGAATAATATTATTGAGTCGGAGGCACAAAGGATAACTTGATTTACAGGTGGATTAAAGTTTCTTTTGCAGGAAAAATTACCCAGCCACTCCCTTAACTTTCTTTTGGAAGCTATTTAAATTGCTCTTAGGCATAAAAATCTTGCTGAGAGGAGTACAGGAGGGGGGGGTTTATTTCAAAAAATATAAGTGAAGGAGGGTCTAATTACAAGCAAAAACAAGTAGTAAATGAAGACATCTCTCAGAAATTTGGCAAGAATGGAGCTGCCTAGAATTCTTATAAAGCTACTGCCCCAACCTCTAAACCTAGACCTGCTCAAGCCACAAATTCAATTTTCATTATTTGCTACAAGTGTTGATAGCTGGGACACACCTCAAGTGGCTACCCGTTGTTAAATTTTAATTATTTACTCACAAGCGCACGAATCTATAGTAGTTAAGCGGCTAAATCGAGTGTCGATCCTACAGAGACTTGAAATCGAAAAACTAAATTTAATCTAACTCAAGTAAACTCTAATCTAGTTAACAAATATAAAGATAATAATTGGACTAAAGTAACTAACAAAAATAAATAAGATTTAATGGCAATTAAACTATTTAAATCTAAACTCTAAAGCTTTAATCTAAGAATAAGAAAGCGATATAAAATAAACAAAACACTATCAAATAAGCAAAACACTAAAAATCAAAACAAAACACTAAGGAATAAAACAAAATACTAAGACATAGGAATCCACATTTATTAAATCATAGAAACTCATAAGCATGATTATTGATCATATTTTCGTATTATTTTATAATAATGTAAAATTCAATCTTCATTATTATGGAAAATATCATCATTAAGCTCTCATGTACAATAAAGAAATACATTGTTCCTCCTCACTTCAAAAGACTAAAATCAAGTCATTAATTGCATCCACAATTTGCAAATCACAACTAATACCCAATTTTAATATTAAGTAAGAAATTAATAAAAACTAATTTAAATCATAAAAAAAGTATGACTAAACTCATATCCAAATCAATCTCATTAATTAAAAAGTAGAAATAATTAACATTAAATTCATCATTAAGAAAAATTAATCAAGTCTCATAATCATAAAATTTTATACTTTAATGAAGTTTCATCTAAGCTTTAGCAAAGAAATTTAGCTACTCATTAACCTAAGAAATAAAATCTCCATTAGAATAATTAAAAAAAAAACTTACAATTTAGAAGAAAATCGAGAAAAAAAATTCAAACATTCCGAATTGCTACAGTACTAATGAACAGTAACTACGAGTTACTGTTCATCGCCAACGACCTCTTGCTCGTGAACAGTGTACTACAGTAACCTGCGAATTGTGATTTTGTTTTCTGCTTCTTCTTCGTTCTTCCGTCTTGAGACTTTAATTCTCTTACTTTCAAAGTATTCTCTAATCAATTTCGGATGATGGAATTAAAGAAATTTAGCTCTGGTTCGTTGTATTCTCCTCCCCCCTTCTCTGCAAATCTATGCCTTTAAATAGTTTTTTGGACAACAACTATTTTCTTTATTTAAGTGCCCAATTCTAATCCCAAAATAAGAGCTTCTTGCTATGTTTAATCATTCATGTTATAAGCTTTCTTGTTGCTCAATTCTTTCCCACTTTATTTCTAGTTTCTATTTTTCATTCTCTCTTGTTCATGTTCAACAATGGCAGCTACAAAAATTATCTCTTATTCTTCAATATTAAACTTTAAACATGTTCTTCATTAACTAAATTGAAATGGGTATTGAAATGTCTAATTTATTTGCTCAAATTCGTACTCAATTTCACCCAAAATCAAATAAATATAATCTGGACGTTTCTGTCCAAGAACTCATCCAGATTTCTTCTCTGCTCATTAAGCTCTTTTGTTTATATCTATATATATTTTTAACGTGTTCACAACTCCAAAAAGTTGTCCAAATAACTTTTAAGCATGTTTAGAATATTGTAAAATTTTCTAAATATAGTCCACCACCTTAAAAAGTGTGCATCACCTAAATCACATAAACTGTCATAATCCAAATGTGTAAGACATATGCAGAACACTTATTTTATTCAAATACACTCCTAAACATTTAACATTACCCAAATTAACTAATAATTAAATCACACTACTAATATTTATCATAACACAAATAAACCCTTAATTAACCTAATTATAAACTAGAAAATAAGGTAAAGAGGCGTATAAAATGTATAAAACTCATACATATCACTACCCCCTTAGAAAATTTGCCCCTACCACTGTTGTGATCACAGTTCAAGATGCTATAGATGTTGAAATTGCAGAGACAGTTGAGGAGGAACTTGTGGAAAGGGTATATGGAAATGAAGATAAGCACATGGATGAGCAAGCTGAGTTACTAGTTCTGAGAAGGATCTTGGTTTCTACTAAACAAGTTGAAGATTCACAAAGGAATAAGTTGTTCACCACCATCGGGACTATACAAAACAAAGTATGTAGAGTGATTATTGATGGAAGAAGTATTGAAAATTTCATAGCCAAATCAGTCATTCAGCAGGTCGAGAAGCATCCTAAACCCTACTCCTTAGGGTGGATCAAAGAGATAAGAGGAATCAAAGTAGAGGAGCAACAATGTCAGGTACCATTTTCCATTGGAAATCACTATTCAACATATTATTTGTGATGTTATAGAGATAGATGCACACCATCATCTATACGGGGAGACCATGCCAATTTGATGTCCAAACTACACATGATGGAAGGGAGAACACTTATTCATTCAAGCAACAAGGAATCAAAGTTATTCTCATGCCTAGAAAGCCAACCCTTGTTAGAATGCAAAGAGAAGCTAAACTCTGCTGATCCACACAAAGATTTGCAGCCAATGAGCAAAAATTTAGCAAATACCACTCTATTGATGACTAAAAACTGCAAAGACCTAACTGTTACTAAAGTTGTGTACTTATTGGTAAACAAGGCTAAAGAAAAGGTGCAGAAAACTGAGATTATGTTGTGCACGGTTATCAGACTATTTTATTTCCTTGTTATTTTAGGGCATTAGGCTATTTTCTTCTGTAATAGCTTAGTATTTTATTATGTAATTTGATGATGAACTGTTATTGGACCAGCTAGTGGCCCCGGAGTAGCCTGGCCCACTAGCTAGAGCGCGCCCCTAGGAGAGTGCACTATGCTTTGCGCCACTCCCTAGGGGAGTGGTCGTCCCCTGTATGGGTCGATTCCCTCTTCTGTTATGAGTTATGCAAATTGATTATTCTAGGTCTCTTCCCTTTCTTCTTCTTCTCTCCCCTTTCTCTGTGTGATCGTTCAAGGTACTGCTTGTGCCCATATCGGGCACAACATGGGTATCTGAGCTATCACGATCCCCGGCCATGGCGCGAGGTAAGCAACCTACCATGGCCCCAGAAACGCAGCCCGAGAAGGAGGTTGATGATGCAGCGGACAGTCCCAAATCGGCCCTGGAGACTGTCAGCGCTCCTACTCTGGCACAGATTATGACCAAGTTTTAGTCTTTGACCATGGCTATTGCACAGCTCCAAGCAGGGCCTTCAGCGCCACTTCTTGCTAGACCATCAGTCACGAACATGGAGAAGGGGGAAGCATTGTAGGCTCCAGAACAGCATGGTCTAGGCAATCAGGCAGCGGTGGACAGAGAGATGCGTGTTCCTGCACAGATGGAGGAACGCCGGTCTAAGGGTCTCTGCTTCCGTTGTGATGAGAAGTTTGACTTGGGTCACTGCTGTGCCGTCAAGGGCAGCCCCCTCTTGGAGGAGGTCGACAAAGATGATGAGGTGGCCGCTATGGGTGACTCATCCCACTAGGACGACATGCTACCCAAGATCTCTATCCATGCCTTCTCTGGGGCATTTACTCCGTGTACTATGCTGGGTCAAGGCCATCAAGTGGCAGCAAGTGGCCATCTTGATCGATAGCGGTTCCACTCACAATTTCATCAACGACAAGGTGGCCCAACGGCTAGGTTGCTTCGTGTCGAATTCGAAGCCATTTGACGTGTTGATTGGCGACGACAAACACCTCCGGAGCACCGGGGTATGTGCACAGGCTGCGCTGTCCATCCAAAGCCACACATTTGTCACCGACCTCTTCTTGCTGCCTACGAAGGGGGCAGACATGGTGCTAAGGGTACAATGGCTCCAAGAGCTTGGGGACGTGGTCTAGAACTTCAGAGACATGGTGATGGACTTCAACATTTAGGGGCAGCGGGTTCGGCTTGAAGGATCCCGGCCAGGCACCCTCCTTTCAGCCCAGTCGGCGAGCTCCTTCTTCTGGTTCATGCCCCAAGGGTTCCTCTTGCAGCAACGGGCAATAGTCGAGGTGCATCAGAATGAGCCACCGCCGGATCTTCTTGAGTTATTGGAGGAGCATAAGGACATGTTTGTTGAGCCGACGGGTCTTCCTCCAGTGCGACCGCATGACCACCATATTCCCTTCATTCCGGGAGCCGCACCGGCCAATATCTGCCCATACTGCTATCCTCATATTCAGAAGTCGGAGATAGAGCATCTCATGGATGACATGCTCCAGGCAGGTATCATCTGCCCTAGCACAAGTTCCTACTCTTCCCTGATGTTGCTGGTTCAAAAGAAAGACGATACGTGGCGGTTCTGTGTGGACTACTGTGCCTTGAATGCCATCACCGTCAAAGAAAAGTATCCAATACCTGTGATCGAGGAGCTTTTGGATGAGTTGGCTGGTGCACATGTTTTCAGTAAACTCGACCTTCGTTTGGGTTACCATCAAATTCGGGTGCAGCCAGCCGATGTGGACAAAACCGCCTTCCGAACTCATGACGGCCATTTTGAGTTTCTCATCATGCCATTCGGGCTGACCAATGCCCCCTCCACCTTCCAGAGCCTAATGAACGATCTCTTCAGGCCTTACCTCCGCCGCTACATATTGGTATTCTTTGACGACATCCTTGTGTACAGTCAGTCATGGGTGGAGCATCTAGAGCATCTCAGGTAGGTCTTCTCTGTTATGAGAGATAATTCTTTATTTCTTAAGCGTTCGAAGTGTTCCTTTGGCAGCACACAGGTGGATTATTTGGGACATATCATCTCGCGAGACGGCATCACCATAGACACGTTAAAGGTGGCCTCCATGCTCTCATGGCCGTAGCCCACCAATGTTCGGGCGCTGAGGGGCTTCCTGGGCCTCACTGGCTATTATAGATGGTTCATCGGCAGGTATTAGGAGATGGCTTGACCCTTTACAATGCTTCTCAAGAAGGGTGCGTTTGACTGGAATGAAGTGGCTCAGGCGGCATTTGAGGAGTTAAAACAGGCTATGGCATTGACCCCTGTGCTGATCTTACTTGATTTCAGCCAGCCCTTCGTAGTGAAAATCGATGCTTTAGAGACGGGGCTTGGGGCGGTGCTGCTACAAGACGAGCGCCCCATTGCCTACTTTAGCAAGGCTTTGGCAGGCCGCTCTTTGTCCTTGTCAGTTTACAAAAAGGAGATGCTAGCTATTGTCCTCGCCGTTGACAAGTGGCAACCCTATTTACTTAGCTGTCGGTTCTTGATTCACACTGACCACCAACCTCTGAAATACTTCCTGGAGCAGCAGGTGTCTACTCCCTCTCAGCAGCGGTGGGTCAGTAAGCTACTTGGTTATGACTATGAGGTCGTGTACAAGAAAGGGGTGGACAACACCGTGGCCAACGCGCTATCTCGTAGCTCTACCCCGGGATTGTGCCTGGCCATTTCTACAATGTCTTGTCCTTTCATTGATGAGTTGAGGCGGGCATACTTGGAGGATTCTCATATGCAAGCATTGATTACAGCTATCTAGGCTGACGCAGCAGCCCGTCCTTCCTTTGTGTGGCGGGATGACCTACTCTACTGGAAGGACCGCCTTTGGGTTCCAGATGTTGATGATCTGCACAGGCAAGTTCTTTCTCACTTCCATGACACCCCAGTAGCCGGTCATGATGGAGCTTTTTGCACTTATAAGCAGGTCAGCCAGAGTTTTTTGTGACATGGTATTCAACGTGCAATTTAGGAGTATGTGGCCACTTGCGATGTTTGCCAGCAGGCTAAGGCTGCTACCTCCTCTCCTGCCGGTTTGCTTCAGCCCTTACTTGTTCCTGATAAGGTTTGGGAGGATGTCTCGATGGATTTCGTGGAGGCCTTGCCCTAGTGCAAGGCAAGTCGGTGATTATGGTGGTGGTGGACCGGTTGTCCAAGTACGATCACTTTTGCGCTCTCGGACACCCATTCACCGCCAAGACGGTGGCCGAGCTCTATGTACGGGAGGTCGCTAAGCTATATGGCATGCCCTGCACTATTGTCTCCGATCGTGACCGAATCTTTATATCTCAGTTTTGGCAGTTGTTCTTCACATTATAGCGCATTTCACTGCACATGAGTACCGCTTATCATCCTCAGATAGATGGCCAGATCGAGGTGATCAACAGATGCTTAGAGTAATACCTCCGTTGTTTCATGATGTCTTAGCCCGCAGATGGCTTTAGCTTCTTCCATGAGCGGAGTGGTCCAATAATACCTTCTATCACACTCGTGCTGGTTTCACTCCTTTTGAGGTATTATATGGCCGACCACCACCAACCGTGTTGTCTTATGTCCCTCATCGCTCCTCTATAGCTGAGGTGAATTACATGCTCCAGACATGGGATGAGGTTCTTCACCAGCTCAAGGGGAACTTGTCCTCTGCTCAGAACAGGATAAAGCAGATCTATGATGGTCATCACACTGATCGGGAGTTTGAGGTGGGTGACCTGGTTTATGTTTCGGTTCTTCCTCAGTGTCAAGACTTCTTTGTTTCAGCCAGAGCATTCCAAACTCGCCCCCCATTTCCATTGTCCCTATGCTGTGGAGGAACGTATAGGCCTGGTGGCTTATCATCTTTCCCTACCGCCTGGTTCTTTGGTCCATTTGGTGTTCCATGTCTCACGTCTTCGTCGTTGTGTGGGGGATGCTTCTCTTGCTACTTATGCTCCACCACCTCCTTTGATGGGACCGATTTCTACTACAAATTCGGGTCCGGCCTAGATCATTGATAAACGTCGGGTCCACTATTCAGGTCGCATCATTACAAAGGTTTTGATTTCCTAGAAGGGCCAGCCTGGATGCCTAAGGATGAGTTCCTGACCAGATATCCTACTTGGCTTGAGGACAAGGCGAATAGCGGACGCATGGTGGAGTGTTGTGCACGGTTATCAGACTATTTTATTTCCTTGTTATTTTAGGGCATTAGGCTATTTTCTTCTGTAATAGCTTAGTATTTTATTATGTAATTGGATGATGAACTATTATTGGACCAGCTAGTGGCCCCGGAATAGCCTGGCCCACTAGCTGGTGCGCGCCCCTAGGAGAGTGCGATGTGCTTGGCACAACTCCCTAGGGGAGTGGTCGTCCCCTATATGGGTCGACTCCCTCTTCTGTTATGAGTTATGCAAATTGATTATTCTAGATCTCTTCCCTTTCTTCTTCTTCTCTCCCCTTTCTCTGTGTGATCATTCAAGGTATCGCTTGTGCCCATATCGGGTACACCAGATTAAAAGTCACCCACAATAGGTTCAACCCCTCTTAGAGAAGTATAAGCAACTGGTCACCAAAGACCTCACCTTGGGGCTGCCCTTCATGAGGAGGGAAATTCAGCATCAAGTAGACCTAATTTCGGGTTCTAGCCTCCCACGTTAGCCCCACTATCGCATGAGCTAGTTGAGCATGTCTGATTGTTTATAATTAAACCCTTTGCAAGTGTACAAGGTAATTGTACTAGGATAAGTATTTAAGGGTTGTCGAACCTCAGGGACGGATGGATTATTACTAAATCTAAAAAAGAATTTACTGATTGAAAATTAAAACAAACTTAAACTTAAATTAAGTAAAAGAAAGGAATCAACTATATTAAAATAAGAGATTAATATGATAGAAATTACTTAGAAAATTAAATCCACTATAGAACCATAACAATTCCTTAACTTTTAATCTAAATCTAGTATGAATATGAACAAGTATTCTCAGCTACAAGCTAGAATTACTTCAGAAAGAATCATTAATCAACTTCTATGGCATGAACTATCTTCGACAATAGCACGAATCATCTACACTAAACTAGCTATAGGCATGACCCGTCTAATCTTAGTATAACTCATCCAAGTCATTAATTATCTGAACATTAAAACTATTGTATGACCATCTCATCTAAATCATAGAAATTAGAATTGATGCAAATATCAAAACTACATCAATCTATCATCTACAAGACAATAAATCAACATAGATTTGAATAAACATGAAAAGCTCTTCCATTAAAAAAGAAATCCATATCATACAATTGTCATCATTCACAACTGAAATCTAAATTTAAAAGAAAAGAAACTGAAACTTATCTATAGCTTCATCAACTCCTAAGTAAAAGAAAAGTCTAGCCTTCCATTGTAGAAGAAAGCACTTGAATCTCCATTGAAAGCTTTGAGTTCTCTTCCATCTTCTTCTTCCTTTTTCTCTTCATAAAATCTACTGGAATCCTCCAATTTTAAGCCAAATATATCTTTTTATAGGCATAAGTTCCGTAGGAAGAAGTCCAATATGAAAAGGATTGGAATTTGGGTCAAATAAGAAAACTGCACATTATGCCGTTCGATCGCCCTGCATGCCTGATCGATCGCTTGAACTGTATTTTTGTCTGAATTCACGTTATCTCGATCGATCGCCCTGCAGCCCGTTCGATCGGCTACAGTGTTTCTGCAATCTGGACAGTTTTCCTAGACAGTTCATATTCTATTCATTAAGCTTTCCTTCGTGTCTATATTAATTTTTAACTTGTTTATAACTCCGAAAAGTTGTCCAAATCACTTTAAAGCATGTGAAGACTATTTTTAATCATTTCAAACATTGTCCAAGTACTTCGATAAGCGCACTTTACCTACAAAACATAAAATATCATCCTTTAGACATGTAGAAAGTAACTAAAATTCCATCTTGATTTAAATACATGTCTAAACAACTAATAACTACAAAATTATTAATAATTAAACTAAAATACTAATATCTATCTTAATATAAATAAATCATAATTAACTCTAAATTAACCTAATCTATACTAGCAAATAAGGTAAAAAGGCATATAAAATAAATATAGATTTTATACTTATCAAATGTCGAATTGCAAAGGGAAGTGGAGGACTTATTGGCAAGAGGGTTGATTAAGGGGTGTCTTAGTTCATGTGTAGTTCCGGCTTTATTAGTGCCCATTAAGGATGGAAGTTGGAGGACGTGCGTGGATAGCCAGGCTATTAATAAAATTACTATCAAGTATAGGTTTTCAATACCTAGGCTTGATAATATGTTGGATATGTTGACCAGTGCCACCGATTTCTCCAAGATTGATCTTCGAAGTGGATATCACCAAATCAGGGTGAGGTCCGTGGATGAGTGAAAAACAGCCTTTAAGACAAGGGAAGGTCTTTGCGAATGGTTAGTGATGCCATTTGGTTTATTTAATGTGCTAAGTACCTTCATGAGGCTTATGACCCAAGTATTGACATCATTTTTAGGCAAAGATAGTAAGGGTGAGGAACAACATGAACAATAGCTGCCCGAAGTTTTTGAAGTGCTCCAACTTCATTCTTTGTACATAAATTTGAAAAAGTGCTCCTTCATCACCAATTAGCTAGTGTTCTTGGGGTATGTGGTCAATTCCAAAGGTATTCAAGTGGACCAAAGCAAAATAGAAGCTATACAAAACTAGCCCACACCAAAATCAGCAAGTGAGGTGTACAATTTTCATAGTTTGGCCACCTTCTACTGCCAATTTATCAAGCATTTTAGCACCACAACATGCCCTTTGACTGTGTATGAAAATGTCCATTTTGTATGGTCCCAAGTAGCTCAAGATAGCTATGAACACATGAAAGAAAGACTCACTCATGCTTCAAAACTTGCACTCCCTAATTTTAACAAGACCTTTGAGGTTAAGTGTGATGCATCTAGAGTGGGCATATGGGCTATTTTAATACAAGAGGGAAGGCCAATCTCCTATTTTGGTGCAAAGCTAAATAATGCGATGAGGAAATGGTTAGCCTACAAGTTGAAATTATTTGCTTTGATCCCAGTCTTGAAGCATTGGAGGCATTATCTTGTGTTTGAAGAATTTGTCTTGCACATGGATCATGATTACTTGAGGCATTTGCAAAGTCAAACAAAGGTGGATAAGTTGTTTTCTAGGTGGATATGTGAGCTACAAGATTATACTTTAGTTATCAAGCATAGGTTCGGCACAGTGAACAAGGCAATTGATGCCTTGAGTCGAAGGGTGGCCCTTCTCATTACCTTGAGGACTAAAACTTGGCTACCCCAATGACAAAGAGCTAAGAGATATTTGAGGGTTATGCTCTCAAAGTAACCAGCAGATCCAAGACTATCATCTTGTGGAAGGTTACTTGTACAAAGGTAATCAGCTGTGTTTGCCCCTTCTTTTATCCGCTAACAGCTTAATAAGGAATTGCATAGTAGGAGACTAGCTGGCCACTTTGGCAAAGATAAAACTGTTCCCCTTCTCAAAGAAAAGTATCATTGGCCAACTCTTTTAAGGGATGTTCAGCAATTTATTTAGCAATGTTACACATGCTAACAAACCAAAGGAATCTTACAAAATACCGGGCTCTATACCCCTTTACTTATTCCTTACCGGCCTTAGGATGATATCTCTATGGCTTTTGTACTTGGGTTTCCTACAACCCAAAGGAGGGTGGATTCCATCTTTGTGGTAGTAGATAGGTTCTCGAAGATTGCTCATTTTGTGCCATGTAAAAAGGCATCCGATGTGTCACATGTGGCTGCTTTATTCTTCAAAGAAATAGTGAGAATTCAAGGGTTTCCACAGCTCAACACAAGTCTCAAGCCAATAAAAAGATAAAGCAAAAATTGTTTCAAGTGGGAGACTATGTTATGGTTTTCCTACGAAAGGAAAGACTTCCTACTAACCACCACAATAAGCTCATACCACATAAAGTAGTCGACCTCCTTGCTTATTACAACATATCTAATATATTTAATGTCTCATATCCCTCCGAAAACTGCTTGCTGGTACACAAGCTTTCTTGCTCAAGGATGAGCTTCTTTTAGGAGGGAGGGATTGATATAGAGGGGTATTTTAATCTTTTTAACCTATCACATCTTTGTATAGTAGAATACAGTTTGTGTTTGTGTCAAATAACAACATGCTCCAACTGATGTCAAAAGGGGAACTATTGTCTAGGTCTTTAGACAGTCCCCAGCTAGTGTAAATGGGAAGTGTAGTATTGTCATTTGGGTCACGGTTTGTTACAATGTCAGAAAGAGTTATTCCAAAAGGGGATTAATAGTGGGGAAAAGGGAAACAAAGGGAATTTCGAATTTAATGTATTTTTTTCCAAAAATTTCTTCTCTGCTCATGGATTTGAGCTAGGATTGTGAATTCAATCCTGTGTACTCCTTGGAATTGAAGGTCTCTAGCTTGTAGATTCAAGCTTGTAAAACCATATTCTCCCGGAAATTTCAATAGAATACTACTATTTCTCCTTCCTTTTTGTGATTTTCTGTTTGAATTGTATTGGTTCTATTTGGTTTGCTGCATCATTATTGTTCTTCCTTCATTTGCTGTATTAGAATACCATTTGGGAGCATGAGAATACTTGCTTGTGCCAATATGAATTTCAAGATAAGGCATAGCAGAGTGGTGGGATGATAGCATTAATACGTGAAGTGCTTTTTTAGCAATTATTTTTGGGTTATGGAAACAAGGATATTGAAGTAATTTGGGCCGCCTATCTTGATGTACAAAGTATTTGCAGAGGCATCCATTTGTCTTATTTACATTACTTGGGGCACCCTTTTTGGGAGAAAAATAATGTTGCATTTAACTATTTGTTGTGGCACCCTTTATTAGCTACCAGGTACAACTATTTCATTTGAATGTACACCGGTTTAGGATGATCAATCTACCAAACCATTTCATTAGACAAATATCTGGTTTAAGATTATCTGAACAAAAAACCTAACCCAAGTCATGGAAAAGACTTCTTTTCAAACCGTATCATAAACAATGCTAAAATCGCCCTCAAATAATGATTTTGAATGTCACTAAAAATCAATAATTTTATTGAAAAATGAACCCTTAAAATTCACGCATGAAAGAGAGGATTATTAATCAGTATATGACCTGAGAGGAAAGCAAGTGGAGGTGAGAGGCAGGCTGTTCCTGACAACGGGTTCTGAGATGAGAAGTCGGGAAATGATGAAGAGAATTGGAAGGAGATATAGGGTAGAATCTAGAGGGAAACAGAAGGGAAGAAGAGGAATATAGGGTTGGATAAAGCTCTAGAATCAGAACGAGAGAACCATGGCATCAAAACCATGGCTGTTTAGCATCGGCTCTGAACTGGAAAGTTCTCAATCAGCAGATCAAGAAGAGCTTTTTCTTCAAAATCGTAAGCTATCTTTAATTAACATATTGGAGGCCTTTTTATAACGCTCACAAAAAGGCTAAATTGGGAAATAAAACACCGGACAAAGGACTCCTATATTTAACATGAAAATCTCAAGTCCAAATTTCACTAGAATGCAATCTTCTCAGAAAAACACCCAAGTCCTAAATAAGCCATATATAAAATCTTCTCTAATCTATATTATGATCTCTAGGGCCCACGTAGATGTCCGATTCATAGTTTAGTTACTATAATTTTATTTTAATCTCTTCTCTTCTCTCTAGCTGCCTTTCTTCTTCCTCAAATCCTGATCTCTCTCCCTTCCCTCTTCCTACTCCTTTCTTCCTTCCTCCCTTTTCTTGTCAACCCTATTTTCCACATCCAACTTTCTGCCTTTATCAGTCACGCTGCTGGATTCTCCCCCAAATCACACAACCATATGATGAGAATTCATAAGGATGAGTCTAGAGTCTTTTATTCTCCTAATTGATATAAAGGAAGTGCTCAGAAAAAAGAAGATTAGGTGATACAGAAGCAAGGTGGAATGATTCAAGTAAACTAATAAGGGTAGTCTACCATTTTTGTGATTCAAGTAAACTTGAAAGGAAAAAGGTATGCCTTCTTCTTTTCAACACTAGATGAAGAGATGGCAACAGAATCTACGAGGATGTCCACACCAGGACAAGGTCCCTCCAAATACAAATCCAATTCGTGTGGCATTCTGTCCAAGGAAAATTCTCCATTCAGCCTTTCCCACTGATCTTTTGATGTCATAATGCTGCAACGATAAGTTTGACCATAAGAACAAAGTAGTGAGTCACATTCCCAAAATCACAGGTAAAAAACAGCAAATTAAACTGTTATTACCTACATTTCAAAAGTAAAATGGTTTTTAAAAACTACAAACAATGTAAAACATCAATTTACAACTAACACATCTTGCTAAGATTAGAAACAGAAATCTGGTAGTTTTAAAAGCATAAAAATGGAAGAGAAAAGAAAAAAATTTACCTCCCAATTCCCAAATAGCAAGTTGCTGAATCTACATATTTTATTCTCAGAGTTGCTTGTACTTTGCTAGTTCCCTGAAGACTGGCACCCCAAACTCTAACATATGCTGACAAAGTGTAAGTGGCTTTGGGGGAAACTCTGCTCGTAATATCTTGTTCCAAACCTTGCCAGCATTCTGTGCGATTGGAAATAACAGAAAAACACTCCCCAGTATATGCTTTTACACCGCTACAGTATGAGGACTCCCCATAAACCACATAACCTTCACAGCAATTAGGTTTCCATGAATGAAGCCCTCCCGAGAAATCATGATTAATAATAATGTTGTTAATCAGATTACTATCCAAGAATCTAGTGGTCTGTCCCTTTTTCTGCATTGGAAAAAAATGTTGCTTTACCAAAGAAGGGTATTGTTCAGGATTCAAATATCATTTACTTTGGTAAAGATTATTAGTCAAAACAATATCTTAACCCAATATAGCTACTCAATTATTGCACAATAAACATGGGATTGTGTTAGCAAAACGTATTTCCCGGGCAATTTTGCACTTAGAAATGTGTATTTAAATCTTGTTATCAGTTAGATCAAAACTGAATAGAAAAAAGGGCAAATTATTTAAATAATATTTAAAAATAATAATTACCAAAATAACCCACTTTGGGAAATATTTCCCAAAGTGGTGTTACTTTTATCCACGTAGGCACCAGACAAGCGCGGGCACCTGCTTGGCTTTTTTTTTTAAATTATTTACGATTTCGTTATTTGGAAGGATGAAATCAGCTTTGAGTTGATTTTGTCCTTCTAAAGGATGAAATCCCACCCGACCCGTTAATTGGATTTCGTCCTTCCAAATGACGAAACCCTACCACTTAAGACTCTCTCACGGCCTCCCCTGATCTGACGTATAGTCGGGGGCTTTTAACTAATTTCGTTTTTTTAGAAGGACGGAATCAACTTTCATCCTTCTAAACGATGAAATCCCCTCACTATTTCCCGATGCTCCTCTTCCCGTTTGCATTTCAATTTTTCACCGCCCATATCCGCCATCGACTGATGCCCCCACTTTCTCCGCCCCCACTGTGCTCCACCCAGATCCGCCATCGACCAACACCCCCACTTTCTCCTCCCCCACCGTGCTCCGCCTAGATCCCCCATATGTGATGTTAGATTTATATGTTTTATAAACATTTATATCTTAAGCTTATTTGTATTTGTTGTTGTGTGAATGATAATTGATGTGGATAAATTTGATATTGTGTGGATTATAATTAAAACTTGATGTGTGGAATATACAGGGACAAGTGTTAATTTCAGTTTTAAGTTAATCATTGGACGAAATCTGACTTGAAGCCAAAACTAAGTAGTTGGAGAGCCAAGTGAAGGAAGAAATCAGGTTTCGTCCTTTAGAAGGACGAAATTAGTGGAGACATGATTTCGTCCTTATGAAGATTTCGTCTTTCGGAATAACAAAATCAACTTAAAGATAATTTCGTCCTTCTAAAGGATGAAATCAATTATTGTTTTTAGAAAAAAGTCATGCAGACGCCAGCCAAGCGCTAGTGCCTACATGGTCAAAGCCAACACCACTTTAGGAAGCGTGATTTTGGTAATTATTTTTTTTTAATATTATTTAAATATTTTTCCAAAGCATGGTGGGGCAAGATAGAGAAAGAGGTGCCAGGTAGAGAAAGGATGCTGATGTGGTATCAACAGTCACAACCACAAATAATTTAATCTATTACTCAGGAAATATAATTTGTAATCTAACCTCAATCAACGGACATCTTGAAGGTGGTATCTTAAGTGCATGTTTTACTGCTAAACTATCCACAAGAATATCTGTCCCTGCAGGTGGTCCATCTAGGTAGATAAATACTCTTGAAGCAATCGCCTCCAGAAGAAATCTTCCATGTAGTTGAACCCACTTCTTGTGTGATGCCTCCAAACTAACAAGAATAAAATAATAATATCAATAATATGTGATACAAAGCAGAACATAAAGAAAATATCACAAAACACATACAACTTTCAGGCTTCAACTATAGAAGTTTGTAGAATGCATCTTGCTCTATATTGGGCCATTAACATATTCAACAAGTTGCATTTTTCAAGTTTCACCACACTCATCACTAATTTTCAAGTTTCTTCCTCGGGCCAGCCTAGCCCATCAAAATGCAGGCTAGGACGTGAAATTTTTGGGCCTAGTCTTAGGGCCGCCTTAGATAAGGTCGAGCGCTAGGGGCAAAGCCCACAAGCCCATTCAGCCCGGCCCTAATTTTTGAAAACAAATTGTTTTCACTTAATAAGACGGTCCCACATCAGCTAAAAGGGAAGAAGTTCTGTATTTTAATGAAGTTTACGAGATTCCATGTTTGCAAGTCATCATGGTTGGTTGTGAAGAATCCTACCCAATGGCCAAAGGCCTATAACCTTATGTGCTATGAGGTCAACTAGTGGGAACCCACCTAAAGGTCATAGGCTTTTCAATTAAAATTATTTTTTTATAAAAAGAAGTATAAAAAGAAAAAAGAAAAAAAAGAAAAAAAAAACCCTAGCCTGCTTATGGTAGAGCTAGGGCTAGGGGTGTAAATAGGGTTCATTTGTCTGTTGTCCATTTGTGTCAATGTTCGTCCCCACAAAAATAGAAAATATTTTTTTGTCCTTAATGTGGACGGCTATGGACAACATATGTCAATGACCACAACCGTCCATGTTTGCCAACTAGATATTTTATTATTCTTATTATTTTCAATTAGTGCTAAATTACTAGCCTATGTCACATACTTAGTCTTCATAAAAAGATTGTTAAAAATACATGTCATACTCTCACATCTCTTCCTTACTATTATTATAATTTATTTTTTAATCAATTTTTTATTAACCACCTTTAGTTTAATAACAAAGTTATCTACGTCAAACTTTCACTTTGTTCGTGTCCGTTTGTGTCTGTCACGGATATATGCAGACGCCCGCATGAAAACAAAGGGTTACGGGCATACCTTGTCTCCATCCATGTCCATCTGTTTATACCCCTAGCTAGGGGCGGACTTTGGGAATCCTATCTAAGGGTGTGGAGTAAAGCCATCAGCAACCCAACTAGAAGATAGAACCACAAGTCGCTGCATCAACAGAAGACACAAAACATCACAAAAGCAGAAAAGGAGACAGAGTGGAAATAAAAGGGGACACAGAGGCAACTGGCGGACTGAGGGAGAGTTGCACAACAGCGAAGAGCTTTGTGCGAAATGCAGTCAACCAGAGAAAAGAAAGAGAAACATACAGCGGCAGATAGAAACCCTGGGACATAGCGGCAAGGAAGAAACAGCAGATGGACAGACTTGTTTCGTGGGAAAGAAGCAAACGGGGCATGGCCAACAGATAGATTCTAGAAATCAAGGTAGTTGGTGGCTAGTGAATGCAGGTTCAGGCAACAGGCACAAGTATTCAGCTTTCGGAAAACCTGACTTGAGCTACCATGATAGGATACCTCGAAGGGAGAACAATAGTGGAATTAAAGAGTCGTATTATGTAGAGAGGAGATTGATCCTTTATATAGAGAAGAAATCCCGACTAATACAAAGCAAGTCTTCAATCAGGAAATAACTTGATCAGAAAGTACATATAATATAAGACTAACTACCCTCTATAATGAGAAACAGTAATGCTAAGAACTTAAGACAGAAAAAGAGCAAACATACAATTAAAACTGATCTACCATTCTACAACATCAAAGTCTTCTTTGCACACACCAAAGACAAATGTATCTCCTTCATGTTATCACCTTATGGGGGTTTCCCCTTTTCTCATGCAGATATTAATTATTTTCTGATAGAATATGGTTTACAACTAATCGAAACTGAAACACTAAATATTTTAGAATAAGGCAAAGATAGCATATCAACCTCTCTTATAATTCTTAGGGATAAAGGACTTGTTGGAACTTATGGGATCTGCGTGTGAAAACACAACAACTGATATACTTTTCAATTATTTTATCACAGAAGCTGTAGAGTTTCAATAGTTTTACGAGATGGAAGCCACCGTTGTCAAATGCTGTCAAAGTTAATTTTGATGCTGCAATCTTTCCTAACATTCCTAGAACAGGGGGTGGGTGTGGTGATAAGAGATACCCAAGGAGATATTCTGGTTTCTTTGAGCAATGTAGAGCAAGCAGTGTCTGAATAGGATGATGCGGAATCTCTGGCGGCAGCCAGAGCTATATCTCTTTCAGCAGAACAAGACTTTTGCAAAGTCATTTTTGAGGGCAACTCCATCAATGTCATAAAGGCATTCGAATCGCAAAATCCATATGGTTCTTCATGGGGTCATACTTTTAGACAGTCTAAGAATAATCTGAATGTGTTCACAAGTTTGTTTTCTCAATATGTGGGTAGAGATGGTAACCAAGTGGCACATCACTTCATTCCAAGATCTGGCACAATGACATTTCCTCTAGCTGTGAGGTTGGCCAGTTTGTACAATGTTGATAGAGCTATCTTAGTTGGGATGTTGTTTGTAGACCTATTTGAAGGGAATCTAGGAATTCATTCTCATCTTGTTGCCGGATTGACCTGAGCGAATTATTTTGGAAATTAGTGATGAACAAAGAATCATTGTGGGTGTGTTGGAAACATTCCTATTATATAATGAATATATCTATATGATATCCTCAATCTCATAAATGCTCTTCTTATTCGTGGGAGGAAATTATTTCTCATAGAGATATTTTACGAGATGGAAGCCACCGTTGTCAAATGCTGTCAAAGTTAATTTTGATGCTGCAATCTTTCCTAACATTCCTAGAACAGGGGGTGGGTGTGGTGATAAGAGATACCCAAGGAGATATTCTGGTTTCTTTGAGCGATGTAGAGCAAGCAGTGTCTGAATAGGATGATGCGGAATCTCTGGCGGCAGCCAGAGCTATATCTCTTTCAGCAGAACAAGACTTTTGCAAAGTCATTTTTGAGGGCAACTCCATCAATGTCATAAAGGCATTCGAATCGCAAAATCCATATGGTTCTTCATGGGGTCATACTTTTAGACAGTCTAAGAATAATCTGAATGTGTTCACAAGTTTGTTTTCTCAATATGTGGGTAGAGATGGTAACCAAGTGGCACATCACTTCATTCCAAGATCTGGCACAATGACATTTCCTCTAGCTGTGAGGTTGGCCAGTTTGTACAATGTTGATAGAGCTATCTTAGTTGGGATGTTGTTTGTAGACCTATTTGAAGGGAATCTAGGAATTCATTCTCATCTTGTTGCCGGATTGACCTGAGCGAATTATTTTGGAAATTAGTGATGAACAAAGAATCATTGTGGGTGTGTTGGAAACATTCCTATTATATAATGAATATATCTATATGATATCCTCAATCTCATAAATGCTCTTCTTATTCGTGGGAGGAAATTATTTCTCATAGAGATATTTTACGAGATGGAAGCCACCGTTGTCAAATGCTGTCAAAGTTAATTTTGATGCTGCAATCTTTCCTAACATTCCTAGAACAGGGGGTGGGTGTGGTGATAAGAGATACCCAAGGAGATATTCTGGTTTCTTTGAGCGATGTAGAGCAAGCAGTGTCTGAATAGGATGATGCGGAATCTCTGGCGGCAGCCAGAGCTATATCTCTTTCAGCAGAACAAGACTTTTGCAAAGTCATTTTTGAGGGCAACTCCATCAATGTCATAAAGGCATTCGAATCGCAAAATCCATATGGTTCTTCATGGGGTCATACTTTTAGACAGTCTAAGAATAATCTGAATGTGTTCACAAGTTTGTTTTCTCAATATGTGGGTAGAGATGGTAACCAAGTGGCACATCACTTCATTCCAAGATCCGGCACAATGACATTTCCTCTAGCTGTGAGGTTGGCCAGTTTGTACAATGTTGATAGAGCTATCTTAGTTGGGATGTTGTTTGTAGACCTATTTGAAGGGAATCTAGGAATTCATTCTCATCTTGTTGCCGGATTGACCTGAGCGAATTATTTTGGAAATTAGTGATGAACAAAGAATCATTGTGGGTGTGTTGGAAACATTCCTATTATATAATGAATATATCTATATGATATCCTCAATCTCATAAATGCTCTTCTTATTCGTGGGAGGAAATTATTTCTCATAGAGATATTTTACGAGATGGAAGCCACCGTTGTCAAATGCTGTCAAAGTTAATTTTGATGCTGCAATCTTTCCTAACATTCCTAGAACAGGGGGTGGGTGTGGTGATAAGAGATACCCAAGGAGATATTCTGGTTTCTTTGAGCGATGTAGAGCAAGCAGTGTCTGAATAGGATGATGCGGAATCTCTGGCGGCAGCCAGAGCTATATCTCTTTCAGCAGAACAAGACTTTTGCAAAGTCATTTTTGAGGGCAACTCCATCAATGTCATAAAGGCATTCGAATCGCAAAATCCATATGGTTCTTCATGGGGTCATACTTTTAGACAGTCTAAGAATAATCTGAATGTGTTCACAAGTTTGTTTTCTCAATATGTGGGTAGAGATGGTAACCAAGTGGCACATCACTTCATTCCAAGATCTGGCACAATGACATTTCCTCTAGATGTAGAGCAAGCAGTGTCTGAATAGGATGATGCGGAATCTCTGGCGGCAGCCAGAGCTATATCTCTTTCAGCAGAACAAGACTTTTGCAAAGTCATTTTTGAGGGCAACTCCATCAATGTCATAAAGGCATTCGAATCGCAAAATCCATATGGTTCTTCATGGGGTCATACTTTTAGACAGTCTAAGAATAATCTGAATGTGTTCACAAGTTTGTTTTCTCAATATGTGGGTAGAGATGGTAACCAAGTGGCACATCACTTCATTCCAAGATCTGGCACAATGACATTTCCTCTAGCTGTGAGGTTGGCCAGTTTGTACAATGTTGATAGAGCTATCAGTATTTATCAAATCTGTACCTACCTAACGGAACGCTATTGGAAAACCTTACTTGTTGTGATGAAAGTTTCCTTTCATCAAAATAAGAATAATAACAATTTTATAACAGAGACAAAATAAAACCATCAATGTTCATAGTTTATGTAATATAGTCAGCCTCAATTTAAATGCCTAAATATTACATAACTGTGAACATAGCAAATGCAAATATAGTGACCAATGGAAATGAAAAATCCTTAAAGAATGAGTGACACCTACTTGGCGATGTCTATATATTGTTCGCGCTGGTCTTGAGTCTGCACACGAAGAGTAGCTTGTACATTGGCTAAACTTGAAGTTCCAGAAATCCGAACAACAGCAATAAGATCATATGCAAATTTCCTCTGGATCCTGTCCGTGATATCCTGCTCAATGCCATGCCATCTCTGAGTTCGTTCAGCTGCTGAAACAAAGAATTTCCCCTGTAGAGGAAGTACTCTTCCATTGCTCATAGACTGATGTAGAAGAATCTTGCAGCCTCGACCAGACCAATTATTAAGGCCATCTTCAAATTTAGGGTTACGTATAATACTTTCTTCTCCATGGATGGAATACTTTTTCATGACTGGAAGCTTTGACAGAAAATGCTGGTGGGACAGTGGTTTCAGAAAAATTAAAACTATAGAAAAAGATGAAAAATAAAGATTATTCTGGGAAAAAGCATTAAATGCATTTCAATAAAGATAAGTGTAACATACCGGTCAGTCAAAAGACAATTATATAAAGCATGGAATGTAATCTCATGTCTTGTCGAGATCTTGATCTCAGTGACACAACCGAGGCAAGAGAAGATGTAATCAGGCTTTCTAGCATGTTTACATTGTCTCGGAGAGATCTTGCTCCTCTCGAACAGGTCTCAACAAGATCTCGCTCATCTTGCCCAGAGTTATGAAAAAATAGTAAAAAAAAGTCATATCATGTTCAAGAAGATGGGGCTGCCCCATGTCATTCTAGCTACTATTGATATATTTTTTCCATTTCATTGCTTTCTTTAGGTGTATCTTCTCAAGCTTTCTACTTTAATGTATGATATTAACTCTATTTGCATGATATTATATTTATTTGAGAGTAGTATAGGTTGTCAAAATTAATAGTGAAAAACCTTTCTTAAGATGACCAAGAGAGCGAGATTATATTATATGATCTCTTTTTGAGATCTTTCAGAGATCTCGTCTCCTTGGCTGACCGAGACAAGTCCGAGATCTGAGACTGCAAACCTATACTACTCTCAAATAAATATAATCTTCCTTTCTTATTACCTTCCTTTCTTCTACACTGGCTGAAGAGATGGAAACAGAATCTATTAGAATGTCAACCCCTGGAGAAGGCCCTTCAAAATAAAGTGTCACTTTAGTCGGTATCTGTTCCAAATAAAATCTTCCATCCAACCCTTCCCACCATTCAAATGATGCCATGGCTCTGCAAGGATAAACCCCAAGTAAATGAAACAGTCATATTTACTTGTTCTTCAATAATTAGTGGCGAGACATGCCAAATTCCACTGTCTTCATTGTTTTCATTTTCCGTAAGTACATACAAGCTTGAAGGCCAATTAATTTAGAGATGTTACAGGCAACAAACGCAGACAGGAACAAATAAAGACACTAATACCTTCCGACGCACCAGTGACCAGTGGTAGAATCCATGTATTCTAATCTCAGAGTTGTTTGTACTTGGGTAGTTTCCTGATTTCTGGCACCAGAAACTCTAACATAGGCAGACACAATATAAGTGCATCCTGAAGAAATTCTCTGAGTGATATCTTGCTCCAAACCTTGCCAGCACTCTGTGCGTTTTGAAACAATAGCAAAACACTTTCCAGACTTTGCCTTTACATCAGGAATGTAAGAGGTCTTCCCAGATTGCACATATGCTTCACAACAAATGGGTTGCCATGAATCAAGTCCTCGGGTGAAATTTGAATTAAGAATGATGTTGTCAATCAGATTGTCATTCCAGAGACCAGTGGTCTCTTGTGACCTCTGCTTGAAAAGAAACAAATGACATTGAGACACACAAGAATCTAATAGACAAATCATTTTTTTCCTTTGAATTTAGATACATGAGGACAAATTTTATATCTAAAGGTCAACACGAAAATAAAACACATTAAGGACAAAACATAATGAAATGGTGACTTAAGGAAGAACTATCCTGCTAAAAGATGTCTAAGTTCTGCCATATTACTAGACTTGGTCCAACAATTAAAACTACATGATTTGATGTGGCAGGGTCCCCTTATGTAATACAGCATCTATTGCCAATAGAATCTGCAAATTTGTTATCTGCAACCATCTTTAAGCTTGATGCCTAGCACAGGACTCTCATGACTAAACAGCCAATGACATTAAAAGTGCTACTTCTGGGATTGGGTGCCTCTTCTCCAATCAGAATTTTGGTCCCATTGTTCAAACCCGTCTCTTTTAATTATCAAATTTATCGGCAATAAAAATGAAAATGGGTGATTGTGTATTAAAAGTTATTGGCGGCTTAGCCATGTGGACTAGTTTGAGCTCAACAGCAAGGTTGCTAGCTCTTGAAAATGATAAGTACGTAATGGCACTAACTACTCTTCCAAACAGATCTAAAAAGACCTCGTTCCACAAAATGTGGCGAAAGAAGAGGTAAAAAAACATGGGAATAAACTGATTTCTTAAGGTCATGTACCACAGTAGTCGGTGGATTCCATCACGATAAATATTGACATGAAATTAAGTGTAACTGCTAATCTGCTAGGCAAAAAAATCCCCTGTGATTAGAAAAACTGAATTGGACCATGCACAGGAAAGCAGAAACTAATATCAATTAAGCAAGAGCCACTATCAGATTAAGTTCCGGAAGAATAAGCGGATTACAATTATGCACAAACAGCTACTGTTCCAAGCTCCACTGCCCAACAAGATTTCACTCTCTACATTACCAGTAAATGGGAATATTTTTTGTGCGAAATATATGAATGAAAGAAAAATGAGCAGCCATAACTGGGAGAAAGCAGGAAACAAAAATTTTACTTTATACAATGGACAACGGGGAAACTGAGCAATTAGAACAAAAAAGAAATCAAACAAGCAAATGGGTACCTGAGAATCTGACGGGTTAGGAGATATGCATGGTCCGGCTGCACAACATGAAGGCGAAACCAATTTCTTCATCATATTATTCAGAGTGTTGCAACCCCAATCTCAGTTGATGGCTTATGAAACTTTTGAAGCCAAAGAGGAGGGAAGCGGAATGCTCCTAATATATATATAGTGGGCTGAGTAGTGGGCGTGTTTGCCTGTTGCAGGGAACGTTCTGAAACGGACCAGATTTTTCCCTGTTGCAGGAAACGTTCTGGAACAGACCAGATTTTTTGTATATAAAAAGTGAACCGCCTCCCGCCAGAAGCAATCAGGAGTTGTCGACAGCTCAGCGAGTCAATCTTTTATTCAATTGTATATGTGTGTGTCTTTAAGTCAGATGAATAAAAGGTCTAAATCCAATGCGCTCTCTGAACAAAAACTGAGACGGTCACCCTGAATTCCGACCGTGGTTTTGGTGGTTTTTAAAGCTCTCTCTGTCAACTCTCAACCGCCGCCGACTTAGTTCGGCCTGTTGCCCAGTCGTTAATCTTGACCTTCCATTCGAGGTTAGTGATTCACCACTTAAAATTATAGCTTAGGGGCTATTTGGACGAAAATTATAAATAAAATTTTTTTAAGATTAAAAAAAAATTTTATAAATTAAATTTAGTTATAAAATTTTTTAAATGTATTAAATTTACAATAAATTGTTGGATTCATCATGATTTGTGATTAATTTTTATTTTTTTAAGTAATCTTTTCATTGAGAGATTTTGTGACTAATCAACGGCAGTAATTTATTTTTATTTTTATTTTCAATTATACCTTATGAGTCTCGTCTGATTCTGTGAAGCTCCGCTGTAGGAAGGATGGCCTGGTGTGATTTTTGTGAAGCTCCGCTGGCCATCGAGGCCCCGACCACCAATACTGTCGGGTTGTCAGACAGGAATCGCTTTGAGATGGGCCCGCCCGGCCGCAGCGCTGCGATTCGGGCCTGAAACTCCTCCCGGATGCCCGGTAGGTGGGCCGGGATGCCGCGGAAGATATCGGGCTGGGGACCGAGGCCCGGGCAGAGCGACTTCATCTAGAACCCGGTTAGGAACCTCCGGGCCTAGGACTGGAACTCCGCGAGGGAGAAGGGGTCGATGTAGTGGAAGTCGGATTCGATGTTCATGATATGGGATACCTCCGACGAAGGAAAGGATTTTCCGAATCGAGAAGAGGCACTTCGTTCAGATCCTACTTCTGCTCCTCCTGATCTTTTGCGTCAAAGGTCACGGATTATATGTGATTGGCAGCTTGATGTGAGTTTCTTTTTGTTTAATTCAGTTGAAATATTTGCTTTTGGAATGGCAAATCAAGCAGCATCAAGTTTTGTTCTCATCTTCATTGGCTTAGTGTTTGACATTTCGATTTCAGCAGGATCTGAATTTTTTTTTTCTATACAAATTTCTGTTCGAGATAGAACTGAAGCACAGGTTAATTTTTTGTCGTTCTGCTTCTATTCTTTGTTTGAGTATTGTTTTCAGAAATATATTTTGAAACTGGTCGTGGATGTTTCTCAGGATCTGCGATTGTTTTGATTAGAGACTGTTATTGAAACTGGTCGTGGATTATTTAGATCAACCTTTTTTATGCATTGTACCTTCTGTTTGTGATTTGTAGGTACTTAGTGGAACTTGTAGGTGTGTTTTGGCGAGTTGATCTATTTAAGGTGGCGTAAGTGCCACCAGGGATTCTCTCTTTGAAGTAAATTGTGTGAACTTTTGGATTCGACGTATTGGTTAACGAATGCTGTAGTGCCTTATTTCGGCCCGGCCCTTTTCTCTCTGTCTGAATGAGTATAGCATTCCAACTCGTGCCCCTTTAGTTCTTACATCTTCTTCATATGTTCCTTGCATGTCGTGGCTGATGTTCATATGTCATTATTTTTATGTCCCTCCTAGATTTTTATGAGGATTGAAGTCTTGATTTTTTATGAATATGTGGAATTTCTGTTTTTCAGAAGTTTTTTACAAATTTCTGACAGTAGTTTTGATGTATAATATTTATAGATAATTTATGGGCTGTAATTTTGATTGAAACCACCCTTTTGTTTGCATTGATCCGATGGACTGATTTCTAGAGTTTGTCGTGGATTGATGTTTCAGGGAATAAAAACATAAGTCTCTCTTCTCTTAATGAAGTCCCCTATTATTTTTCTGTTGAACGAAAGAAGTTTTGATTTCCTGAATCTGCCAAAGTAGCTAAAGATCCTATCATTATTTTTGCATAGTTAAAATCTCTTTGATACCTTCTTTCCTATATTGTTATAGGAACAGCCGCACTGGCAGCCTTCAATTGAGGCCTTCCAGTGTCTTGTGATGAAGGGTTGACAAGCTTAGAATTACTCGTGGCTGGCGAATCACCAATTTCTTCTGGCTTTAGTGCTTTTGTTATCTATATATGCTTTACTTGTTAAAATATGTGAGTAGATGCATTCTGATAAATAATGTTGGCAAAGATATCTTTTTAAGCCAATTACTCCACATAAATATAACATGCCAATCCTATTATCAAAATCTCTTCTCCTTATTTCCTGTCTTCTGAGTCATGTACCTATCATAAGATTTCACTTTTCATCAATATAATATATTTTCAGTGTATTATGCTTATAAAATACCATAAATTTTGAATCTTTGTCCAGTCTACATGAGAATTGAGAATTGAGATGGCGAACCACGGTTTAATCCTAATTTTCTGCCTTTGTTCTATGTAATCCCATTTGGAGTACATTCCCAAGCCCCTCCAACGGAAATGCTTCTTATTTATTTAAACTTGTTCCTTTGCATTTTATTTATGTATTGAAAGTAAAATCTTCTTTGTATACATTTTGACCAATTACACATTGTGTTCTTTGTATTTCAAAAAGCTCTCTTTTAGTTTTTTATATAACTTTTGCTTTTTAGCTTTTTGTGGCGACAAAAATAGTGGAGTAGGAGATAGAGAAATACTGGTTCAACACTTGCTCGTTGGTGAAAACGACCTTAACCTTCTCGTGGAGCTTCAACATAAGATCTCGCCCACATCAAAAACATAGAAGATTTATTTTACACTGAAGCATTATGTTTTTATGCTTTGTTTTTTTATCCAACGTCCATTGGTGGGTTGAAGCTTTTGAGTTGTGATGACTCAAGTGTAATGCTTAGTAGGTGGAAATTATGAAGAAGGTTTATGCTCTTTTTTGTCCAGTTGTGAATTTGATGTTCCATCTGCCAAAGGTTTCAATTGTTTTATTCTCTGGTCCTACATATTCATACTATGTTATTCGTTAATTTCTAGTTGAGGTCCCCATCGACATGATTAGCTTTGATCCCACATTAGGGGTTGGAAACACACAAGTGACTAGGTTCATCAATATGCAAATGGCATGGCAAGGAGTTGCCGTGTTGAAAGGCTTTGTTTTCCAATCAGAACATATTCATCCCGTACAATTCCCATTTGAAAGCTAGTATATTCTGTGATATATTAGTATAGTTGATCTGGCCCTTTGTCTCGGAGTGCTTGTTCTATTCTCAGTACATATATGGGGTAATGCTTCCAAAGCATGTAGTGAGAAAAGCATTTAAAAATACTCTCTCTATGCCATATACATGTCCTATTTAGCTTTCCAAAATAAATTAATTTTAATTTATTAAAAAAATTAAATAAGACAACATATAATAAAGAAAGTATTATCTCCCTCTAGGAAGATGCAAAGAAATTTAGTAGGCATGTGTGTAATTTTAAATGTTAAATCCACTTTTTGTATGGTTTTAACAAACATGATTCATTCATAAATTTTTCATTAATCAAATTCATAAAACATGTATTAGCCAAATATAAAATACTTCATCAATGAATTTGACTAATTAAATTCACGTGAATTTTGATTTACTACACAGACTAATCTGTATCCAAATAACCCCTTAATGAGTATTTAAATTCAGGCTCATTACTTAGACATAAGCTCAAAATAATGTCAATTAAGATAATTAGGCCACTTAATGTTTTAATATAAAAATAAGCCCAACATTCTCCCACCTATCATAACTTCGTAATTGAGCCATATAAATAAAATCTCCCACTTGACTTAATTAAACTAAATTTGAAAAAAATATTTTAGTTAAAAAAATAACCATGTGGATAATAGAAGTTTAAAATGACTTTTGTATGCGCATACAACTTTTGAAAAAATATTACCCTTTGACCTGTATGTGGTAACTTTATACTCTTACAAAATGTTATAATTGCATGAATCAAGATAATTATGTCTATCACAATGTAACTAATTCATTCTATTTGAGTGCTATATGTAACAAAATTTATATATGAGTGAAGACATGCTCCCACTCTTTTTGCAAATATTATCTCATACTTAAGTGCACAAAAAATGAGACAGCACGAGAAAAGAAACTGTAATGGCTATGATAAATGAAAAAGTTCATAAATACATAAGCAAAACCAAATGCACGATAAGCTAATAAGACCCATACGGTCCACATGACTCTTAAAGAGAGAAATGGTTAAACCCTTGGTCATTAGATCAGCAACCATAAGTTCAGTACCTATATGCTTAATAAGAATTGTTCCTACTTTAATATGATCTCAAACAACAAGATATTTGATGTTGATGTACTTACTCCGACTTCTACTCTTGTTGTTCTTTGTGAAGAAAATAGTAGCAATATTATCACAGAACATCTTTAATGACCTAGATATAGAATCCATAATAATAAGTCATATGATAAAGTTCATCAGCAAAATAGCATGTGGTGTGCCCTCATAACAAGCAATAAACTCTGCCTTCATAGGTGACGACGCTATAAGGGTTTGCTTAATACTTTTCCAAGAGACAGCACCGCCTGCCAAAAGGAAAATATAACTCGATGTCAACTTTTTTGAGTCAACATAACCAGCAAAGTTTGCATCTGTGTATCCAACCAACTCCAAATGATCAAAATGTCTATATGTAAGCATGTAATCCTTTATTCCTTGTAGATACCTCATAACCTTCTTTGCAGCTCTCCAATAATCCAACCCTGGATTTTTCTGGTATCTACCCAGCATTCCCATAACAAAGGCAATATCTGGTATTGTGCAGACCTTCAAGTACATCATACTACCAACCGCCGATGTATAAGGAATTTTCTTTATGCTTTCCAACTCCAAAGAATTCTTCGGACACAGAAACAAGTCAAATTTGTCACCCTTCATAATAGGTGTTACACTAGGTAAGCAGTTTTTCATGTTAAACCGTTTCAGAACATTATTGATGTAGGCCTATTGAGACAACCCAATGATCCTTATGGATCTATCACGATAGATCTCAATCCATATGACATAGGATGTCTCTCCTAAATCTTTCATGTCAAAGTTCTGAGAAATAAACCGCTTAGTCTCGTGCAACATCCCTAAGTCACTTTTGCCAGTAGAATGTCATCAACATACAAGACCAAAAACATATAACAGCTCCCACTAACCTTAAGGTATATGCATTGGTCAACAATGTTCTCCTTAAAACCAAATGAACTAATAACATCGTTGAACTTCAAATATTACTGTCGGGAGGCATGTTTCAATCCGTATATTGACTTCTTAAGTCTATAAGCCAGATTACTTCCTTTATGTTAGGTGAATCTTTCAGCATGAGTCATATACACCTCCTCCTCAAGAGCCCGATTCAAGAATGTTGTCTTAACATCTATTTGATGTAACTTTAAGTCAAAATGAGTTACAAGGGCCAAAATAACTCTCAATGAATCCTTCATAGAAATTGGAGAGGAGGTTTCATTATAGTCAACACTATCTTTCTGAAGAAAACCCTTAGCTACAAGTCGGGCCTTATATCTACTAATGTTACTAGTTATATCTAATTTAGTCTTATAGACTCATTTGTAGCAAAGAGTCCTAGCACCTTGCGGTAACTCGACAAGATCCCATACTTGATTATCAGCCGTAAATTTTATCTCATCTTGCATGGCATCATACCATTTGCTAAAGTAATCTCTAATAATGGCCTATGAATATGTAATAGGATCTTGAATGAGCCCAACATTCTCGCCAGACTCCTGGAGGTATACAACATAGTTAGAAGGGAGTGCAAATTTCCTTACTCTTAAGGATCTTCGAAGTCCTATTTGATCAACAGGCGGAGGTGCCGTATAATAGGAACTTCAGCAACTTTTTCCTGAGGGGATGGTACAGGATTGATAGGCTTCTCTAGAATTACCATAGGAGATACAGCATGTGATCCTCCACCGAATGTGGGTACAATAACAGGAACCAATATTTCCTCAAACATAATGTGTTTTAGGGAAATACTCTCACTGAAGTTGTCATGCTCAAGAAAACGTACATTCTGCTCTTCGACTACTTAGGGGAGTACGAGAGACAATAAAACCTATAACCCTTACACCTTTCTACATAGCCAATGAAAAATTCATTGACAGTCTTAGGGTCAAGCTTCTTCTCAAGTGGATTGTAAACCCTAACCTCAACAAGATAACCTCAAATGTATACATAATATAAATTAGATTTTCATCCATTCCAAAGCTCAAAGGGTGTTTTAGGAATAGCTTCATATGAAACTCGAATTAAAATGTACAAGGTTGTCTTTAAGGCTTCACTCTGCATATTGAGAGGAAGAGAAGAGTTACTAATCATACTCCTCACCATATCCATCAATGTGCAGTTTTTTCTTTCAGCCAGACCATTTTGTTGTAGTGTACCCAGGTGTATTGTGCAACAATATCATGTTCCTTTAGGAATTACGCAGATAGTCCAGGTTTTTGTCAACTCTCCGTGTACCTACCATAGTATTCCCCTCCCCTGTCTAATCTAACAATTTTGATACTTAAGCCATATTATTTCTCTACATCTGCCTTATAAGTCTTGAAAACATCAAATGTTTTAGACTTTTTATTTAAGAGATAAAGATACATGTATCGGGTATGATCATCTATAAAGGTAATGAAATACCTTTGACCATTCAGACAGGGAGTACTAAACGGTCCACAGATATCAGTATGTATGAGGCATAATTTCTCATCATACCTCTTAGCACCCTTAGAAGACTTGTTAGTCTATTTTTCTTTTATGTAGTCTATACATGTCTCAAGATCAATAAAGTCAAGAGTTTTTAAAACTCATTCTCTTACTAATCGTTTCAAGTGGTCAAGGAAGATATGCCCCAACCGCCTATGCCATAACATAGAGGAATTCTTTTTAATAACACTTCTTTGCAAAGAGAGACAATATAATTCATCTATCAAGGAACCATAAACAATGGTAACTAAATCCTTAATAATAAAAATTGAGGAATTCATAAACTGAAAAATCAAAGCCATGAGGCATTAGTCTTGATACATAAACTTAGTTCTTTGAAAAACTTGGAGTATAGAAAGTTTTCTCTAAATATAAGGTGTATCTTATATCAAGAACAAGGCGATATGTTCTCATACCTTCAACCTTCAAACACATTTTATTTTTAAAATAGATGTTGTGCCCCCCATCATTTGGTTTTCTTAGAGTGAGAAACCCCTACATGATAGTAGATGCATGGATTGTAAAACCAGAGTCAATTCACTATGTGTTATTATGACGAGAATCAACATAATTAGATTCACAACACACTAAGGGCATGAAATTACCTCCTTTCTTGGCAAACTACTTCTGATATTTAGGGTAATCTTTTTTCATGTGTCATTTCTATATGCAGAAAAAACATACAGTTTCCTTGGTGATGCCAGTAGACTTCATTGGCACACCTTTACCAGCTTTCTTCTTTAGAGCACCATAATTTTCCTTCTTTTGTCTTTTATGAGAAACTAGATGGACACTCTCTAGCTTCTCTTGTAGCAACCTAATTTTTTTAGGATTTTAATTATTTAATTTTTTTATGTGTGCTACTTAAATTATAAGTTGCAATTGATGTGGTTTGAAACGGCATATTAAGGCACCAGATTTTTCCCTATTGCAGGAAACATTCTAGAACAAACCAAATTTTTTGTATATAAAAAGTGAACCGCATCCCGCCAGAAGCAATCTGCAATTGTCGATAGCTCAGCAAGTCAATCTTTTATTCAATTGTATATGTGGGTTTTTAGAGCGTGTAAGGAAATCAGCTTTTGGATGAATTAAAACTCTAAATCCAATGCGCTCTTTGAATGAAAACTGCGAGCCCGGTCACCCTGAATTTGGGCTGTAGTTTTGGGGAAAAAGCTCTCTATCAACTGTCAATAGCTGCCGACTTATGCTATTTGGATGAAGATTAAGATTAAGAGGAAATCTTATAAATTAGGTTTGATTGCAAAAAATTTTAAATGTATCATATTTGTAATAAATGGTTGGATTCATCAAAATTTGTGATTAATTTTTTCTTTTTTTAAGTAATCTCTTCGTCAAGAGATTTCTTGACTAATCAAAGGTGGTAATTTATTTTTTTATTTTTTCCCAACTATACCCTCAGGGATGTCTCCTCATCCTACCTCCGCCCGGAGCTAACCGCCCCCTGGCTTCCCTATCACATCGTTGCTACTGCTGACAATGCTGATATTAGCATCTTCGACGCCGAGAAGTACTACAATGGGACCGTAGACCAGAAGCAGCCACCCAGCCCGCCATTGAATCTAGACAGTATTGCAGAGAAGTGTGATTTCCCGAGGGTCTCCTCTGTTTCATCTGTTGATGGGTTTGGAAAGAATTACAGAAGCAACTCCTTCCATGCTACTCCAACTGCTTCTTCTGAAGCTAGCTAGAACAGCCAGTCGGGCCTGGTGTCAAACCCCCCCGGTTCCATTGCCGTTTCTATGAGGAACCTCCATTTGGACAACGGCAAGAAGGGCCCCAGTTCCCCAAGGAGGTGGCTCTTTGGGAGGAAATGCCCTTGCTCCAGCAACAAATCCGTCGAAGTTGAGGAGAAATTTTCACAACCCAGAAGCCAAATTGGCCAAATTGCTCAGACTTTGGATTCCAACGGCTTTTCCAATCACAGGAAACAAAATATGGAAACTGAGGGAGACACGGCCGGAACAAGGAGGTTGGAGGAGAGGTACGGGGAGATGACATATTTGAAAATAATGGCCCAAGAATGGGCGAAAGATGAGCCACTCATCTGCAACCCCCGGTGGGTTCTCGTCGGAGCTCAGCCACCGGGTGGTACCCTCCTCCAGGCCCTTCGCCGACGCCAGCTGATTCTCATTCCCCATCCTAAATCCCCCGCCAGTGGCGATGACAAGACCTTCGACCAACTCTCCGGAAGATCCACCATTACATTAATGGTCTCTTGTGCTAAATTAGCATAGCAGACCATAATTGAGTTATTTGTCTTTTGTTTCACTTCACAACATAAAATTTAATTGATGATGGCCTTCATGAACTGCGGTTCATTTCTATTTCTTTTCAAGCACTTCTCTACAATAATTAGAAAAAAGTTGGCTAAGATCATAATGGATGTAGTGGAAATATCAGATCGAAAGGTCATTTTTCCCTCTATTTTGCATTCTCTCTAGTGTGCTACTTCAAGTCCTCCCATGATGGTCAGTTCTTAGGCGAGCAACTCAGAGGCGAGGGGATGAAGACATCTTTTTTACATTCCTATTCATGATAATGGAATAGAACCTTGCAAGCTCTTTCAATTTTCATACTACTCTATTTTGTTAATTTTTTTTTCTTCCATTAGTTTCTCTTTCCAATTGTATGAATTGCTGGTCTTTCCCTTACACATCAAGTAGTTTCCTTTTCAGATTGTATGATGACTTCTGTGTTTGTTAAACTTTGTAAATTATTTATTATGTATTGAAGGTGTGCTCATGTAGCTTTTACTCGCTGTAGTTGTTCTTACATATTGTTCTTTTGCTTTATAATCTCCTATCTGTTGTTCTATTTCTAGTGCATACTAGCTTTTAGTTGATGATCTCCTATCATATTGCTCTTCTGTAGTTGGTCTTTTGTATGAATTCGTTGATATTCATAAGTTATTGGCTTTTGCATGAAATAGCAGTGACTCAGTAGATATCTCTTGCATGAAATGATAGGCATGAAGCTCTGTTCCCTGGTTTTTTAGTGTTTTTCTCTTTTACAACTTTAGGTTACTTATGATCCTAGAGACATTTTCATTCATATGAACCGTAAGGCTTCTTTTGGAGCTCTGTTCGCCACTTTTTGGTTAATTGTGTTGGGAAGATCTGCTTTGCACTTAAATCGTCTCAGTTTATTCCCCTCAGCTTCATTGCTGAATCTGTAGCTGATGTCTGTTACTGTCCCCTCCCCTTAATTGGGTATATGTATGTGTGTCCAGTGACTTTTAGTCACTTTGTTATCTGGTAACTTGAGGAAAGAGTATATTGTGGGTGTAATGGGGCTCTGTGCACATGTTTGTGGCAAGAGGTTTTTGGGCCATTGAGTGGCAATTCAGAAACCAGCCTCTGGTGCTCAGGCCTTTTGTTTTTCTGCTAAGGTCTTTTCATGGGTAGTTTGCTCTTTCTTGGGTCTCATATTGTTGGTAATGTACCTTTAGTGGCTACTGTTTTCATGTCTGTCATACAGATGAGGGGGTTTTTCTTTCCTGGTTTTGTAATTTCAGTTATCCAAAGTCCACCATAATTTTCATCTTCCTAGTTTTTTTCTGGTGCTTTTAGCATCACAAGAGTTTTTTTTTGGTTTATCTGGTTCCTCTTTTTCTATTTACTGAAAAATGCTATTAGGGGTGATTCAGGAGTTTTATTGCATAGTTTTGGTAGATTCATTTCTTGAGCTTTTGTTTTCATTAATATTTATGCCTCTGATGCTTCTGAACAATATTGGATTAACTAGACTCTGCATTGCTGATTGATTAGAATCAAGGTGATCACATGTTTTTTGAATAACTATGCATATGATGCCTCTAACCAATATTATGATTAACTAAGAGCCTGTATGGCTTGTTTGCTTCCTGCTGCATGCATGAGCTTTTTTACAATTCAGTTCTCGTTTTCAGAACCAATCATGTTTCTCTATGAAGGTATAGAATATTCATAGCGACTAGGGAAAAAAAGATAGTAGTATTTCATACCACTACCCACCAGGCAAAAGTAGTGTATGTACATAAATTATAGAATTTCAATTGCTTAACAAAGTTATGTACTCAATGATGGTTACTAAAATTAAGATTATGAATTAGTGATACCAGCAACTTTGTGTAGATTGTGTTATGTTTCTTGTGCTATGATTGAACCCCATATATCTTTAGGGGCTGTTTGGCATACGCTTTGGAGGAGAAATTTATTTTTTCTTTTAAGTGTAAGATATCATATCTTTAGGGGCTGTTTGGCAGTGGAAATAAGACTGGGAGCGACCAATGAAAAGATATTAAATATAATTGATCTTTGGTGAATTGAGAAGTAATGAAGTTGACACTTCAAAGTCTGTGTAAATTAATCTGTAATCACCGGAAGCTAAGAGCCAGCTTGTCAAAAGAGGTATAAAATTCCGTTCTAGCACTTCCGTCAGTTTTTATATTGTTTTCATTAGCGTTCAATAAAATGAGCCAAAAGTTACAATGAAGTGACTTGAAAAGGTTAATTAAATAAATGCAAACAGCTCTGGATAATGATTGATTAAAGTTAAATAGAACCTTCTAGGCCAAGCAATGAGGATATAGATCAACCTAATATGTTTTAATATTCAATGGATGAATTAATTAAGGTAGGAAAAGCAAATACCGTTGTAATTGGTGTGTGCTTGTTGCCACTTCTTCATTTCAATACAAAAAAACAAATGCCAAATGGGTACCCCAAAAGGAGCACATGGAGATGACATAAAATCATGACATTTTATATTAGAAAATTCTTGTTATGTTTCCAATACTATGCCTACAATTTTTAATATGTTTGTTTTGACTTTTAAGCTCAAATTAATCAATCTAATGAGAGTTGGAGTTTCGTTAATTCTTCGTACTGTCACGTAAAAGTATAAAAGAAAACCTACCAACATGGCCGCATTAGCATCCAAATAAGTCCACATATACACGCTAGGGGAGATGGGACCCTTGAAGGGTTTTACATGTGTCTCTGCGTGAGGGTCTCATTATGCCTTTCTCCTAGCCATGTCCATCGTGGTGCTTGTTGCATCCTGGAAGATGGGTTTCTTTCAAAGAACAAAATTATAACTTATTAATCTCAAATGGGTTTCATACACAATACATAATGTGTGTTGAAATACATTTTCTTTTAAAAGGGGCATATGTGTAATTTACAACTCATGAATCATATTTCCATATGAGTTTACCAAACATGATTCATATACAAACCTTTTATAAATTAGATTCACGAAATATGCATTACCAAGCATAAAAGTGATTCATCGATGAATTTGACTAATCACATTAAGGTGAATCATGATTTGTTACACCTAAGAATCTTCATCAAATAGCCCCTTTGTTCGACATGTTGCCCAGTCGTTAATGTCTAATGATTAACAATAAGAGTAGAACCTTAAAATCTTGACCTTTCATCCATAGGTTAGTCAACGGTTCTTATTCGCCACTTAAAATCATAGCTTAATGGGTATTTAGATTTAGGCTCATTACGTAGACAGTTTTAAAAGCCCAAAATAATGTCAAATTGGGCCACATAATGTTTTAATACAAAAAGAAGCCCGATATTCTTCCACCTCACACAACTTCTCAATTGAGCAATAAAATTAAAATCTCCCACTTAACTCAATTAATCTAAATTTGAGAAAAATATTTTAGTTAACAAAATAACCATGTGGGTAATGGGAAAGTTTAAAATGACTTTCGTATACGCATACAACTTTTAAAAAAATAATACCATTCGAATTGTATATGGTAACTTTATACTCTTACAAAATGTCATAATTGCATGAATCAAGGTGGTTATGTCCTCATAGGAGAACATTTCCTTCTATGTATCACAATGCAACTAATTCACTCTGTTTGAGTGCTATATGTGGCAAAATTTATATATGAGTGAAGGCATGCTCCCATTCTTTTTGTAAATATTGTCTCATACTTAAGTGCACAAAAAATGAGACAACACGAAAAAAGAAACTGTAATTGCTATGATTAATGAAAAAGTTGAGAAGTACATAAGCATAATCAAATGCACGATAAGCTAATAAGACCCATACGATCCACATGACTCTTAAACAAAGAAAGGGTTAAACCCTTGGTCATTAAATCAGCAACCATAAGCTCAGTACCTATATGCTCAATAACAATTATTCCTGCTTTAATATGATCCCGAATAACAAGATACTTGATGTCAATGTGCTTACTCCGACTTCTACTCTTATTGTTCTTCGTGAAGAATATAGTAGCACTCATATCACAAAGCATCTTTAACGGCCTAGATATAGAATCCATAATAGTAAGTCCTATGATAAAGTTCATCAACCAAGTAACATGTAACGTGCCCTCATAACAAGCAACAAACTTTACCTCCATAGTCGACGACGTTGTTTGGTTAATACGTTTCCAAGAGACAGCACCGCCTGCTAAAAGAAAAATATAACCCAATGTCGACTTTTTCGAGTCAATACAACCAACAAAGTCTGCATTTGTGTATCCAACCATCTCCAAATGACCAGAATGTCTATATGTAAGCATGTAATCCTTCGTTCCTTGTAGATACCTCATAACCTTCTTTGCAACTCTCCAATGATCCAACCCTAGATTTTTCTAGTATCTACCCAACATTCCCATAACAAAGGCAATATCTAGTCTTTTGCAGACCTACAAGTAGATTATACTACCAACTGCCGATGTATAAGGAATTTCCTTCATAATTTTCAACTTCAAAGAATTCTTTGCACTGAAACAAGCCAAATTTGTCACCCTTCACAATAGGAGCTACACTAGATGAGCAATTTTTCATGTTAAACTGTTTTAAAACTTTATTGATGTAGGCCTATTGAGACAACCCAAGGATCCTTCTAGATCTATCACGATCGATCTCAATCCCTATGACACAGGATGCCTATCCTAAATCTTTTATGTCAAAGTTCTGAAAAAGAAACTACTTAGTATCGTGTAACATCCCCAAGTCACTGCTTGCAAATAGAATGTCATCAACATACAAGACCAAAAACGTGTAATGGCTCCCACCAACCTTAAGGTATATGCATTGGTCAACAATATTCTCCTTAAAACCAAATGAAGTAATAACATCGTTGAACTTCAAATATTACTGTCGGGAGGTCTGTTTCAGTCTGTATATTGACTTCTTAAGTCTACAAACCAGTAGACTTCCTTTATCTTAGGTGAATCCTTCTGATTGAGTCATATACTATTGTCTTGACATCCATTTGATGTGACTCTAAGTTAAAATGAGCCATAAGGGCCAAAATAATTCTCAATGAATCATTCATAGACACTGGAGAAGGTTTTATGATAGTCAACACTATCTTTTTGAAAAAAACCTTTGGCTACGAGTCGGGCCTTATATCTACTAATGTTACAAAATATATCTAATTTAGCCTTTGACCCATTTGCAGCCAAGAGTCCCTGCACCCTACGGCAACTCTACAAAATCGCAGACTTGATTATCAGCCATATATTTCATCTCATCCTGCAAGGCATCATACCATTTTCTAGAGTTATCTCTAGTCATAACAGGTGAATATGTAAAGGATCTTAAATGAGTCCAACATTCTTATTAGACTTCTGGAGGTATACAACATAGTTAGAAGAGAGTGCAAGTTTCCTTACTCTTGAGGACCTTCGAAGTCCTATTTGATCAATAGGCAAAGGTGCATGTACAATATGAACTTCAACAACTTGTTCCTGAGGGGATAGTAGAGGATTGATAAGATGCTTTGGAATCACCATAGGCAATACAACATGTGTTCCTCCACCAGATGTGGGTACAATAACTAGTACCAGTATTTCCTCAAACACAATGTGTTTTGAGGAAATACTCCCATTGAAGTTGTCATGCTCAAGAAAACGTGCATTTCGTGCTTTGACCACAGTAGGGGTGTGCGGGGGACAATAAAACCTATAACCCTTAGACCTCTCTGCATAGCCAATGAAAAATCTATTGACAATTTTATGGTCAAGCTTCTTCTCAAGTTGATTGTACACACTAACCTCAACATGACAACCCCATATATGTACATAATATAAATTAGGTTTCCATCCATTCCATAGATCAAAGGGTGTTTTAGGAACGGCTTTAGATGGAACTTGATTTAAAATGTACACGGTTGTCTTTAAGGCTTCACTCCACATATTGAGAGGAAGAGAGGAGCTACTGATCATACTCCTCACCATATCCATCAATGTGAGGTTCCTTCTTTCAACCACACTATTTTGTTGTGGTGTGCTCAGTACTGTATATTGTGCAACAATACCATGTTCCTTTAAGAATTGCGCAAATGGTCTAGGTTTTTGTCCACTCTCTATGTACCTACCATAGTATTCCCCTCCCTTGTCCGATTAAATAATTTTGATACTCAAGCCAGATATTTCTCTACCTCTGCTTTATAAGTCTTAAAAGCATCAAATGTTTTAGACTTTTCATTTAAGAGATAAAAATATATGTATTGGGTATGATCATCTATAAAGGTAGTGAAATACTTTTAACCATTTAGACATGGAGTACTAAACGGTCCACAAATATCAGTGTGTATAATGCCTAATTTCTCATCATGCCTCTTAGTGCCCTTAAAAAATTTGTTAGTCTATTTTCACTTTATGTAGTCTATACATGTCTCAAGATCAATAAAGTCAAGAGTTTTTAAAACTCAATCTCTTACTAATCACTTCAAGCGGTCAATAGAGATATTCCTCAACCGCCTCTGCCATAACATAGAGGAATTCTTTTTAATAGCACTTCTTTGGACAGACATCATAGATTGTTCAAAGGAAACATGTAAAGAGAGACAATATAATTCATCTATCAAGGAACCAGAACCAATGGTAACTGAATCTTTGATAATCAGAAATGGGGAATTCATAAACTAAAAGCTTGGAATATAAAAAGTTCTCTCTAAATCTAAGGTGTATCCTATATAAAGAACAAGGCGATATGTTCCCATACCTTTAACCTTTTAACACATCTTATTTCCAAAATAGATGTTGTAATCTCCATCATTTGATTTCCTTAGACTGAGAAATCCCTGCATGATAGTAAAAACATGGACTATAGAACCAGAGTCAATCCACCATGTGTTATTATGATGAGAATCAACATAATTAGATTCATAACACAATAAAGACATGAAATTACTTTCTTTCTTGGCAAATCACTTCTATTATTAAGGGCAATCTTTCTTCATGTGTCATTTCTTGATTCAGAAAAAGCATTTGGTTTCCTTAGTAATGCCAATAGACTTCATTAGCACACCTTTACCAGCTTTATTGGAGCATCATGATTATCCTTCTTTTGTCCTTTATGAAAAACTAGATGGGCACTCTCTAACTTCTCTTGTAGCGACCTAATTTTTTATTAGAATTTTAATTATTTAATTTCTTTATGTGTGCTACTTAAATTATAAGTTGCAATTGATGTGGTTTGAGAGGGCATATTAAGTTTTTGAGTTGAGACCAAGCTTTTCAAGGGTTGGTTGTGGCAAATTGAAAGGACGCAATTCTTTTAAGGAGGGAAGAATGTAATATCCCGGATTTTTCCAATGTTTCAAAAACTAAATACGTGAAAAATAAGGTATAACCCATTAACATTCTTAGTAGGATAACTTCCTCCCTAAATAGAATTTTTGGCTGAACCTATGTTATTAGAAAGCAGATAGAAAGAGCTTTGAAACGCCATCAACAATGCAAAAATCGGAGTTCGGATGAGGGAGATACGACTGTTCAAAGTTGAACATATCATATATGGCCCTATTACCCAATTTAAACGTGTAATTGGGCCGTTGTCATTTTGTGGGCCCAGTTGTTTAAAGTTCCAAAATTTATTTTTAGAGGCCCAATTATATTTTTTAAGTGAGGAGGGTTGGCCCAACTTCTAAGGGGATTAGGAACCCTAATCCCTATGCTTATAAAAAGAATGCTTAGGGCACAATTATGGGGGTCTTTGCCTGAAGCGAGGGAGAAAGGGGTAGACGGCGAGGTTCCGGCAGCGGTGGATCAACGACAAACCGGCAATGAAGGTACTATGGCTATTAATTTTCTGGTTGAGATTACTACGTGTTTTTTTAAATAAATTTAGATGTACATTACATTATTTGTAATATCTGCAATTTACTGATTTCTGTATACTATTTTCGTAATTACCATGAATAGTATTCTCTACAAGTCACTGTTTTCGTAATTATGAGGAACAGTGATATGTGGCTGGACTACTACCGGCTAGCAACTGGACGGTCGGTCGCTTTTCACCAGACGGTCTGTTGTTCCTTTTGACCAAACATTCGGTCCCTAGAAAGACCGGCCGGTGTGTGTGTGCTTTGTCGTCTGGGAGAAACAAAGATAAAAAAAATTGTGGCGGCACGGTGCAGCCCCGGCCAGAGGTGGGACCTGACTTCCTGGCATCACCGGACAAGAGCGATCCGGTCAAGCTAGGCCCATTAGCCGGTCGTCGCGCCGCCGCCGCACAGTTTAAAAAAAAAACAAAAAGGGGCTATTTTGACCACCGGACGGCGGCAAGACCGATGTCGTCAGTTCAGCAGTGCACCGGCAGTCCAAAAGCCTGTGGGCCGCTTCCCCCATCCGCCGCGGTGTGGGCAGCACCGCCAGAGGGCAACCAGCCTTCGGCCAGCTGAGAGGAAGACAACCCGCAGTGTGGGTCGTCGTCGAGCTAGACCGGGTTGGGTAACCCGACTTGATTCGGCCCAGCTTAAAAAAAAAAAAAATACTTTAATTGAACCGGACCCGGTTCAGTGAGTTAAAATAGTAAAAAGTATTCATAAAAATTACAAATGACCATGGGAGTATGAAGAGTGCCCTAACAATGTTTCAGACTAGGGGAAAATTCAAAAGGCTTTGACTAATTTAGCCTTGTGAGTTAAAACGTAGAATAATATTAATTAACTAGAATTAGAGGCTCCGATTCAATGTCCTATGAGTGAATTCCAAAATTGAGAAAAATCCCAGTGAGATTCTAGTGGGTATCCTAAATTTGGAGCAAGGCACAAGTAGGGAAAATCCTATTAAGTAGATAATTAACTATTTTACCCTTACGGTTAAGGTAAGACTGTTAATTAAACCGGGGTCCGTTCAAGGGGTTTACAACCCCGTTAAACGGAAACAAATTACCTCAGGCTCATAACATTAAGTAGTATCACTTAGATTAGTTTTGGACCCATTAGGGTTTTAGAAAGCCTTGAGCAATTAAAGACTTTCGTGATACTAAAATCTCTTGAGTAATTAAAGACTTTCGTGAGAACAGAGAGGACCATGTCTAAGGTAAAGTAATTACCTTAATGCCCTTCAGTACATTATGACCAGTTTTCATAAAGTTTAATTAGTTAACCCAAGGGGGGTTAGGACACGAGAAATATTATGATTTGCTTAGACCTATATGGTTCTAATTATTTATGTTGTTCATTATTTCGATCTTTTGTTATTGATGTTGTGATAGTTATTTATCAGTAGCATAAGATTAATGAAAGATTAATCAATGTGGTTAGATAGCTTTGGATTGGGCAAAAATACTTAATCAAGATAAAGACTAAACTACCTCAGAGGGGTGTGGGATTAGTTCATAGAGTGAACAAAGCCTTTGACCTAATGATTTGTCTTGGTTGATGAACCAATGACAATTTCAAGTTTAAAACCCTAGTCTAGAAGGGACTAATAAGGTTTGGGATAGTCATTTAAAATCCTGGCTTATGAATGAGCAAGATAAGGTTCACAAAAAAAGGTTCAGAATGATTTCTTGAGTTTTAGCTCTATTGAGGAGTTATTGATTTGACCGTGTAGTTGCACCTTCCCATTGGAGGAAGCTCTACGTGAGCCGGGCTCACTTCTGATCTAATGAGAATCATTTAGTGTACACGCATTTAGATTAGTTGACATCTTGCTTGGTTGGCTTTTTTTGCCATTTCTTTTCAGGTACAGTTGTGGGTCATGCCCTTCCACTCTGGTCAGGTCATTTATGGGCTAGGATGGGTGATAGTACTTCTTGGTGGATTCCAGGGGCCTGGTGGGTTCTTAGGTTTTCGTCATGGATTTACCTTTGTGAGGGTGGTCTATGGTGAGTGTACCATTTGTCACTTAGGTTGACATTTGATGAATCTATTTGTCAATGGGATTAGACGAGGATATTAATTAAAAAACAATGGTTCAAGAGATAATTAATAACATTGTTTGATATTACTTGTTTAATTAGAACAAGTTGAATGATTAAAGGACTTACATAAAATATACGTTGGTTGAAAATACTTAAGCATTGCATATGCGATGTTATGCTTCTTAGGATAGTGTAGTTTTTTTAGGCAGAACTACGTCTGGATCCAATCTTGTTGAAAATATTGGAGATGTTGTTTAATGAGTACGTAGGCAACTAACATCAAGTGATGTTAGCTCAATCCAGAAAATATTAATTAATACTTTTATTCTTTTGAAACGCTCTTCCAAGGGGAGGAGATGTTTGGTTATTGTTTGGTCTTGTTTGCTTGCAAGTTCTTTAGATGGGGACGTTGTAAGATCTTTGAGAATGACGTTGCATTAGAGCGATATAGTTTCTTACTTCTGCAATCTTGTAAGTAATTTTAACTACTGGCGTGAGAGCCAACTTTACTTGGTAGTTTATTTTCAGACAAATGACAGACTTGTACTTAGAGGGTTAACCTACTATTTATTGAGTTTTAACACGTGTAATAATATCATATATTTAGATTTTTGTATTTGTGAATCCCAGTTATCACGACTTAGATATTTTAGTTGATTGATTTGATTTGATTTAAATAAAAAAAATTATCGTGATTTATCGTGTGTCCTTTATTTAAAAAGGGTTTTAAAAATCCGGATCATGACATCTATTGCTTAAGTCTCCCCTCTTCCTGTACACACATACTTAGAAGGTCATTTACTGACCATAGAGTGTTATGTGTGTTGTTAGAGATCTTTAATGGCCCATATTGTACATGCAAGGACTTCAGAATAAAGTGGACCAAAAAGGTATCATCAATCTTTATTTTCATGTTGTTCACCTGATTAGCAATATCACGCATCTGCATGATATGCTCTCTCACCTCTTTGTTATTTGTTAGCCTCATGGATGACAACTTGGATATTAAGGTGTTGGCCAAGGCTTTATTAGAATTCTTGAATTGAGCTTCAATAGCTTTCAAAAGTTTTTGAACTGTAGCACATTCTGGGATAGATCCCCTAATGATTTTATTTATGTGAGACATCATGAGCATCATACTTAACCAGTTAGATCGCTCCCACTTTTCGAAAGATGCTACCTCACCTGGCATACTTTTTTTTGTAGGAGTGGTGGGTACATCTATACGAAATGTCAGATCCAAGCTCATGCACCCTAATAATAAAATTTTTCCTAGGCAATAATGGAATGTGCTTATTAGGGTAAAAAATAAAAAATAAATAAGCTACAATAAAAGAATAAATACATGCAAATATTAATAAGGACAATAAACAATAACATAAGTATGAAATAGCCAATGCTAAAATCATTTAGTAAAATTATAAACCTCCATTTGGGCAAAGGTTGCAATCTACACCAAAATTACTAAGCCATATAGAAATAAATATTCCTTTGTTTTATGATAAGGCTATTGGGTTATATATAAAACATTATAGAAAAATCCCACACCTTTGAGCATAGGGATTCATCAATGTTAAAATATATAACCCTCCACCTTATCCTGATTATGTGACGCTAACTACCACCTCCCTTTGGGATCGGATGATAATTTTTATCACATAATCAAAATTTGATGATAACACAATATTTTTATATATGTGAATCTATGTAGCCCATGGTAACATTCTATATGATTCACACGTTAAAAAATAACTTAGAATGCTTTTGCCACTCTTAAGTCATCTCAACGGACGTGAGAACTGAATTTGTGCTTATCACCTTTTCATATAACAAAATGAATGCAATTAATTATCAAACAATAAAAAAAATATCCATATGCAAAATTAACAAGGGCCTTTTTGTCAATATTGTCATTGGGCTTTGGGGACTCGGCCAAGGGTTCCATCACCAAACATCATAATTAAAAAATATTATCTGAAGTCCATGTACAATCCTTAAAAATAATATACAATTTGGAAGTTTTAAGCCCCTAAAATAGAAAAAATATATATTAATTCTTTTTGTCTGCATCCGCCTCCACATGTGGTCCTTGAATTTTGGTGTCACTTACAATAAATATAATATAAACTCTCTCCCTTTGTTACATAAGTGGTGTTCTTATTAATTTTAAAAAAATTAACAAAATATACGATTACAATATAATCTTGTGGCTGGCCCATAATATTAGTAAGGCATTGATATGATAATTAAAACACATTCATTATATCACATGCACTCACAACTATATAAAAAAAATCCAACAACGGAATAGAAAAAAAAAACTTCTTGATTTTTTTTACCCCGAATTGGGTCAAACTGGGTCAAACGGTTGACCCGCTTGCGTACAGGTCAGCAGTGACCCGCGGTGCGGCCTGCGTGGGCGGGTCTGAGACGACCTCAACCTCTCGCCATGGCGAGAGGTCTCAGATCCGGCCGGTGAGTATCTCCACCTACCGTCGACCTACGAAGTTCGCTAGCGTCTGAAAGACCGGAAATCACGCCCTCGACGTCGACGATCTAAGATCCGACAATATTTTGCAGTGGGAGGTGGCCTCTAGGCGTTTCAGAAAACCCAGCGACTGTGCGCGATGCTCGCCGGCAGCCCTGGAGACCGAATTCGAGATCTGGCCCTTAAAGACAATCATCGGTGTCCGGCGGTGACAGATTTAAAAAAACAATAAATTGCCAGAATAAAGATTTGAGGAAGAAAAACAGCGGCTCTTTGTGCAACGGCGGCACCGGCCAGCGCCCAGACACGGTAAGTAGGCGTTGCTGGCCAGCGCCAGGAAGGATCGGAGATAAGGTGACGGTCGGAGGCCCATAGCGGCCGGAAAACCAAAGTCGACATGCAAAACAGTGAAAAAAATCCGATTTTTTTTAGCCGCCAATGGGTTGCTGCATGTGCCCCTTTGATGGGTGATGAACACATACCCAATAATTTATCTTATATATGGCATACCTAATAATTTCTCTATGGTAAATTGATCTTTAACATATTTCTTCATTGTAAGCTAACAAAAAAACTTGAGATTAAAATAATACTCTCACTATTTTAAATTAATAACTTCATTTAATAAAAAAATATTTTATATTAATAATTTTATTCTATTTAATTTAAGTAATTTTAGATGTTTAAAATAGGGTATTATAAACTTATTTTCTCTTCTTATACATCTGAGTTTCACTATTTAATAAAAATTATTATTTTTTAAAATATTACTAACTCGGGCAAAGATTCTCTGACATATTGCAACTCTCTATACTTCTCATCCTCTTTTATATACTTCCCATCCTCTTTTATTTTTGGCTGACGTTCATCTTTCTTATATTATTATATTATTCAATAAAAATTATTATTTTTTAAATATAACTAACTCAATCAAAGATTCTTTGGCATGTTGCAACTCTCTATACTTCTCATCCTCTTTTATTTTTGGCTGACATTCATCTTTCTTATACTATTATATTTATGGTTGCATGTGCAACTTTTTCTGCGGGCTGGTGGGCATTTGACCAGCAAGAGAATCAAACTTCAAATACTCAAATGGTGATAATTATTGAACTAGGGAAACAAATATATGATATTTGCATTTATAAGTTAATTTCAACTATATGACATGAAACAATAATTTGATATACATGTTGGATAGTACAGGTCGGATAGCAGAGCTACCATTTATTAATCCACATATATAAGAGCATTTCATAACAAACAAACATCTCCTCTATGCACAGTCGCCGAATGTAAACCAGGAGAAGTGGCTCAACAATATCAAACTAATTTTTATCTAGTCAACAATCAGTCAAGTCTATGTTCACCACCAATGGGCCCTCACCCTTCTCAACCACAAATGTCTCAGATAAGTTTTTCCAAAGAGTAACAACTTCCACTTTGTATGTACCATGGAAACCTCTAAACTCAAACTCCCCTTTATGATCCACAGTCCCTTGAACATGTGAAAGCCACTCTCTCTTTAGAGCTAGAAATCTCTTGCCTGCTTCATTAACATTTCCTTCTGCATCGACTAAATGTGCATTGTCTCTGCTCATAAACAATTCCCAAAAGCCCCAAAGCATAATGCCCTGAACAGCCGGATGTGCATAGGCCTCTCTAAGCATGACCTCCAAGTCATCAGCTCTAACATACTCATTTACTGAAGAGACATCTAACTCTGTAAACCAAATGGGAAGACCAAGTATGCCCAATTTGTCTAATGCAGACCGCACAATACTTCCAACAGGATTATCAATATGACCTTGTATGCCAACTCCACCAACTGGCGCCCCCTGTTCTTGCAAATTAAGAATCTGCTCAATGTACTTCTCTGGGGAGGACCGAGTGTCACATCCATCTTCCACATGATAATCATTTACAAACAGGGTGGCTGACTCATCCAGTTGATAAGCAGTCTTGAACATATCAGCCCTTATATCCTTCCCCAATCTGTCCTGATAAAAGGAACCATGGAGCATTTCATTATTCACATCATAATGTCGGAACTTTCCTTTGTACCTCGTCAGCAGACCTTTGAGACGACTCTGGACAGCAGTTTTTAGGTCATTTTCATTCAACGAGCGGACCCAGGCTTGGACTGTGTTCTCCACTTCCCAGAATATGCAGTGACCTCTCACCTCTATATTTTGACCTTGACAAAAGTTTAGGAGTTCATCAGCATCGCGGTAATTATATTTACCTTGTTGAGGCTCTGTCCAGTACCACTTCAGCTCATTTCCAAAAACAGCCCAGTTGAAATTTTTCACGAAAAAATTGAGAAAGTCTTCATTGTCCATGTTTGTCCTGTTAATGCAAGACCCAAACGGAAAACTATTCTGTATCTGTTGGACTTCCACCCATGTCCCAATCGGACAACTTGTACCTGATCCAGATATTTTGAGTATCACATCTCGCTTTCTCACCTATGACAACACAAGAAGCATATCTTAAACTGAAAATAGAATCAGAAAAAGATCATGGACATAGAAATGTATAGAACAAGTATGCACTCATACTGCCATTCTACTTAACGATAGATTCATATATAAATTATAATGTCAATTGAAGATACCTACCACATCAGTCTCCTCCTTTAAGCGCTTGAATCTTGCACACCTGTCAACTGGAAAAACTTGAAGTCCTGCAACCATTAAATTCACACTTGGAGATGGACCTTGAACATAGAGCATTACTTTGGACGGTTGCTTCTCAATTCTAAATGATCCTCCAATCTCATGCCACCTATCATCACTGATCTCAACTTGACCCCCATTGATCCATTGGCTGTCAACACTAAGTGCAATATTGACATTCTGGGGTTCATGAGGTGTGGAGCCCACACGTACCCAAGCAGATACTTGGTAGGTCAAGAACAATTTCACTTTGTCAGTGATCATTTGAGCTGGACCCATCCAGGTCTGTGTGCGATTCGTCACAAGAATGTAGCGACCATTGAGAGGTTCATGTAGTCCAAGAGATTCAGTAGCCATTGGAGGAAGTACATTTGGTGATCCACTTGCAATACTTAATGTGCATTGACCAAGAGGGAACCACCCATTCAGGTTATTAGTAAGATTGCTGTTCTCAATAATATTAACTCCAAACAAAGCATTCTGTCAATTGAAGACCAATCTAAATTATTTAGTATTAGAAAAATTCATTCCTACAGCTAAAATGAACTAAAGACAATGTTTCCATGGAATCATGGATTAACAAAAAAACCATGTGCAATAGAGCAGTAGTTGATCTCACCTCAACCGTCGGGGGTGGTGAAGGAGGGATTCTTGCTGCATGCTTTACTATTATACTGTTGACAAGGATATCAACCCCTGCTGGTGGCCCCTCTAAATAGATGATTATTCTCGAAGCAGCCCCATTCAGAAGGAATTTCCCTTGCAGTTGGACCCATTCCTTGTTTGACGCCTGTGAACTGACACAGGTTAAAGAAGACAAAATCAAACAGTCATGACTATCATACTGAGGAGAAGAACCACGTAAAGATTTGAAAATACACACAGACAAAAAAAATGTTTTGCAGCCTGAAACTTCAATCTTGTATGTGGATACATTCTCATTAACAAATTTTCAAAGAAACTAGCAGGCAAAAATTTCTATACAATATTTTATCTTCTCTCAGAATTTGAAAAACATAATGTATATGGACTTCTTGTTCATAATTTGAACAAGATACAAAAAGTTTTATTACATTCGCAAACATACTCAACAGTATCATAAGAAACAAGGGATAAAAAGACGATAATATTTCTTTATTATATCAAGTTATAAAGTCATCTAAGCATTCACTTTCAAGTTTAAACATATCTGTGCGAGGCACAAGCTATCATGTTCTTGGATTGTTCAGCTCCAACTACAAACAAATAAACACATACTCAAGAAAGACAATATAAACATTAGGATATGAAAAGAAAGAAATGCTCACTTTGCAATGCTTATATATTGTTCACGTTGATCTTGAGTCTGCACCCACAAAGTAGCTTGCACACTGGCAGGACTCGAGTTTCCATAAATGCGTACTACAGCACTCACCTCATAGGCAAGCTTTCTGTAGACCCTACCAGTGATTTCTTGTTGAATGCCATTCCAGCTTTGAGTCCGCTCAGTTGCGGAAGCAAAAAATTTTCCATTTTGGGGAAGCACTTTTCCATTTCCCATTGAATCATGTAAAGCAATCTTGCATCCTCTTCCCGACCAGTTTTTCAGACCATCATCAAATTTAGGATTAAGTATTATATTTTCATCTCCGTAGGTACAAAACTTTTTTGAGCTGGATACCTTATGAATAAAAGAGTGAAACAACAGAGAAATTAATCATACTATTATAAAAAGCAAATTAGGTGACTATAGAATTTTCATATTCAGACCATTTTACCCATGTTTCTACCCTTAATCCTTAATTTACCCATGTTTTATATCCTTGTGTTCTTCAATACAAATTTGAATTAGTATGTGATTTGAGGATCAAATGAGATCCCACATGACAACATAATACTAGAAGCTGATATGTCAAGGACCCTATTTTTTAGGTTATGTTGATTTTAACTTTGTAATGTTATATCTTGTACTGCCAAAATCGGATTCGGGCGTACTTGGTATCGTTAGAAAGCTCTCAACAAGCTCTATCAAATGAGAGCTCACATCACTATGTTTTCTCGAACTTCAACATACTTCTTGATAATAATATCTTTTATTTTGCCTATATTATACATGTTTAGATTTGTGTATTTTTATGTCCTGGGCAAACTCCCAAGGAGCTCTATTAAATTGTTAAATGAGAAATGCCGTCAAACTGGTCCTAAATATGAATAGTGTGCTCTACGACACAATGTCTTGACACCATTGTTTTCACTGACCTATGACATACTATTTAGCCTATGAGATTTGGACTCACATATGTTTATTATGAGTGTATTTAGGTTAATACAGAGCTTGTGTGTATAATTTATAGAAACTATGATCCTAAAAGCATGTATTGTAGCTATAGCATGGAAGGGAGATTTTTGTTCAATACATACTTTATTTTTAATTTATTTTATTTTATATCATCTAATCTATATTTACACACATTATAAAAGGCCCATTCTTACTAGTAAATTGAAAAATGAAATGGAAAATTAAATTATTAGGAAAACAACAATAACTTGTATGTGAATGAACAAGTCCAGCACTCCAACTGCTAATATATTATCATAGATCAGGAACAAATATTACTTTTAAAAGATCAAACATATTTTTTTATACCTTTTCCTCTAATTCACAGGATGAAGCAATCACAACAGAATCAATAAGAATGTCCAGACCAGGAGAAGGTCCCTCTAAATAAAAAATCACTTTATTTGGCATTGCATCCAAAGAAAATTCTCCATCCAATCTTTCCCATTTTTCTTTTGATGCCAAGGTTCTACAAAACAGAAATTGATTATATTTAACAGAAGTATATTGTTACTATTTTTCCTTGACATCTATATGCATATGTTTTCAAGTCAGCTATCGTGCTTATAAGTGTAATCTCCTCAATGACAGATGATAAAAACCTTTACCATTCAAGTAGAGGCATATGGCAAGAAGGTAAAAACACGGATAAAATACCTCCCAACAAAGACATAGCTAGTGGTAGAATCCATGTGCTCTAACTTCAGAGTAGCTTGTATGCTGGAGTTTCCTTGAAGAGTGTTCCCCCACACTCGAACAAATGCAGAGACAGAGTAAGTGGATCCTGGCAAGACTCTGCTTGTGATATCTTGTTCCAACCCTTGCCAACACTCAGTCCGATTTGAAATAACTGCAAAAGAATCCCCGGAATTTGCTTTGACACCATTGCCATAAGAAGATTTCCCAGAAACAATATACCCCTCACAACAATTAGGCTTCCAGGAATAAAGTCCTCCAGAGAAATTGTGATTTAGAATAATGTTTCCAGAGATATAATCATCCAGGCACTTGGCAACTTCTTTCATTTTCAGCTGGAAAACAATTTAAAATCAATTAATTTGAAGGTGCACAAAATTTCAAAAAAATCTTCCAATCAATTTTTTTATCAATGTTTTTAACTGAATAACAAGTCATATCTCAAAGCCCATCTCAAAAACTCACTCGGAAGAGGTATAAAGAAAAAAGATGGCAAGAATATAAATTTGAGAACACAGTGCCCAACCACTGAGAAACTTATTTTCATTGAAGGACGAAAATATCAAAGCAGTATGAAATGCTAACATAGCAAACTACTCAACCACTGAGGTCCCAACAAAATACAGAAATGAGTTGCACTTTCATGAACATTGAAGTGAAAAACCAGTAGTGCAATCTAGACTCTCAAAATCAATGAGTTCAATAGACTATTAGAGATACCTTTAGTAGAAAACATACAAGGAAAGCAACATCAACTAGATTTCTCATGCATAAATGTACGTTGGTTTCCATGCCATTCTGTTTCAATCTCAAAGATCTTAATCTCCTAAAAAACAGTGGTTCAAGATTAAGACCCATGCTTGGCCTCCTAAAAATCAAGTTGGATTCGAAGATTGGTTTCCTTCTTCCATGTTTGCAGGGAGGCAAATGGAATTAGACACTGCCTAGCCAGGTAGGCACAATTTCGTGTTAGCTTGAATGCTTGGAGAAACAATGTACCATTTGCTCTTAAGATGAAACTTCTATATGATGGCATATGATGACCCTTGCGGACATTCATCTTCATTTTTGGAAATTTTTCATAAAAAAGAAAAAAGAAGAATAAGATCCATTCTTGGCATCAATGGCATGGATTGCACACCCTTGGCCGCATTGGCATGAATGCTCCAGACTTATCTAAGCTTATCCAAAAAATATGTTGGCATAAGTTCATGTATCCAGGAGTTGCGGCTTTGGTTCTTATATTCTTGGGTGGTCAACGAAAACATCATACATCCTAACCACCACTCAAAGAACTTTGATTCAGATTTCAACACTTACAGCGCTATATTGACACTACCTTAAGGATATATCCCACAACAGATATTGCACCAGGAAAAGGAGAATGACCACTAGAAATAAAAATGAAAGAGTATGGGAGCTATCACAATGGCATTAAATTAATAAGAGCCCATTTGCAAGAACAAATTGCAAACACATCAAGTACAATTATATTTCTAGCAAGACCCAACTCCCAAAAGGCAAACAACAAGACCACAAGACTATGTTCTTATGCCGACTATGTTCAATTTCCCCACATTTTTATCAAAGAAAACTAAGAAAAGCAAAGCAATTTAGGAAGTAAAAGGACCTTATGTTAAGCGCATGTTTGAACAACAGCAGCCAAAAAAGGCTTGGTGGGCACCTACCTGGGACATGTTTTGGTGAAGAGTTCCCGGACTGAGAATCTCGGTACCTGAAAAGCCAAATCCTAATCGTTATATAATGGGGAGAGAGAGTAATCTGCATTCATAAACTTGCCAAAAGCGCGGGAGCAAGCTTGAAGCAACTAACAGGCCGCCTGGCCTTGCAAGTCATGACAACAGCGCGAGTCTTCGATGTGTAGAAGGCACCAAATATCTAAATGCCCCTAACCACCTACTAATCCAATGGAGCTTGAGCTTGATGTTTTGGTTGGTGGGTCTCGCTTCCTTGAACATGCCGATAACTTTTTTCTCCCCTTTTGGCCACAAGCCTTCAACGGATACCGAATCTTGCATTGGTGTAGCTCAGTCAACACGCTCTTTTCTCTCTCTCTTCCGTGTTCTTATACCTTGTACGGTTGTACCTTTGGACGGGCTATATAGCCAACTTAGTAATCATTTGACTCCGGGTGGTGAAAATCGCAAAAGATGAGATATGTAGGAACGGATACCGAATCATTTAACTCTACTTTATCATTCTACTTTATAGGGTCCTTAAATATGTAGGTATATATAAGACGGTGGACTGTGTCGGGTAGGTTGGATAAAGAACGGGGTGACAAATTTCTCATTTATTCGAAAAAAATACTTTTATAAATTTAATAATTTTTTTAAAATTAAATAAATAATATATAAATATATAAATTATATAAAAATATATTTATCAAAATAGTTGAGAGAGAAAAATAATTATTAAAATATTATTTATTTTAGCCATATAGGTGCCAGCGCTTTAACCATTTGACTCCTAGTGGTAAAAATCCGAAAAAGATGAGAAGTCTCTTACCTCTTACTTTATCAGCCCACCCTATTTTATAAGGTATGTAAATATGTACTCACCCGATATATATATAGACGGTGGATTGTGTTAAGGGGGTGGGCTGGATAAAGTAGGGGGCGACAAACTTTTCATTCATTCGAAAAAATGCTTCTATAAACCCAATAGTCTCCTAAAAAATTAAATAAATAATATATAAATGTAAAAATTATATAAATAATATAGAAATATATTTACCAAAATAGTAGAGAGAGAAAAATAATTACCAAAATAGTATTCATTTTGGCCATGTAGGCGCCAACTAAGCATTAGCACTTACATGGCTTATTTTTTTTTAAAAATTATGACTACGTCATTCATAAGGACGAAATCTCCTTAGGATGTTTTCATCCTTTCGAAGGACAAAATCGACTTAAAAAAGTAAATTTTGTCCTTCATAAGAACGAAATCAACTTAAACCGATTATGTCCTTATGAAGGACGAAATCTACCCCCTTATACAAAGTTGCATGTTCCATGCTTGTTGGTTTACAAATCCGCTCCGTGCTCGTCAGTTTACAAATCGCATCGTGCTCAGCAGTTGCCCCTTCGTACATGGCAGTTCTCCCCTCTGTCCATGGTCGTTCTCCCTCCTTCACACTCGGTTGTCGCCCCTCCGTCCACTAGCTAAAAGCGCATAGTAGTTCCATCATTTGTCCCTTCTCTTCCCTTGCTTAAATTGGTTGTTCCGAAATCATCTTTCCTATGAGTTTTGCTTGTGTTGCAACTCTTTTGATCGGGTAAGTTGGCATGTCCCATTGGTCTTTAGGTTTCTGTGTGGTATGTTGTGGTAGGACATGGTTAATTAGGTTGATGAGCCTTCCAATTATGTCTATCTTGTGTTGTGTGATTCGAGGCTTTATGGTAATTTTTGACCTACTAGTCTTTGAAGTTGAACTGTGATTTTTGTCTCCGTGCTTTTATTATGTGCACGGGAATGACAGCAATTATTGATTAAGTTTTTGTTTTTCAAATTAGTATATTGTAATGTCTTATTTATCTTTGCTTGTTTTGTGTTCAGCACGTATTTGCTAGCGTGATTACCAGGAATTTATCTGGGTTTGTTCTTATTTATCAAACATGATGCTTTGTTGCAAAGAAGTTTATGACAAGGCATCTTGAAAATGACTATGTAAAGCATAATTATCCTATATTTTAGTTTCAAAATATGTGGTTTTATTTAAGGGTTATGCTTGTACTATTTACATGGGAATGACATCTATTCTTTGTAAATTTCTATTTTCAAACTAATATATAGTGATGTCTTCTTAGTTTTGGTTTGTTTTGTGTTCAACAAGTGTTTGTCTAGTATGTGTTTGTCTTCTTAGTTTGTTTGTTTTCTATTATTGGATTTATCGAACATGATTGCTTTATGTAATGTATCTCAAAGTAGATGAACATATGCTATGTTGATATTGCTTTATTATTTTTTATTATTATGAAAATAAATTTATTCTTCGTTCCCCTTTAACATTATTGACAGGCACTAGAAAAGTATTCCATGTTGAATAAAGATATATTTAGTAAAGTATCTAAGATTTATTTATTTGTTATGAATTAAGTGAATAGAGATGCCAAGAGAAATGGTTAATTTTATGTTTCACCATGAAGGGGTATCAGAGGGATTATTCATCAAGAAACATTCTACTTATGATGAACTTGAAATGCAAGTAGCTAGTAAAGATGGGTGGGATCGAAGGAGATGAAAAATTATTATTGTCACCTTCTGATATTTGGATGGGGATCAACTCTACTACATGTAGAGGATGGGGCTTCATTTAGATAAATGTTTCACCATTCGTCTCAAGTATTTATCTTTGTGCTATTTCTCGAAAAAGAGGCCTAAGTGCCTAGAGAAGGGCGAGTGTAAGTAGGAGCTCACACAGGAGCTCTCAAAGAAATGTGAGTAGTAGAAGATATGCAAATGCTAATGGATGACAATGCAGAGGAAAATTTATCCATGACAATAGCATCAAATGAACATCATAGGTCGTCTACACCTATTAACGATGGAAGTGGACCTAATTGGAGGTAAGGTTTCTTAATATGTGATATCCCGTGTGAATCTTTTAATTGTCGATGAAAATTATAAGATTGAATTATGAATTTTGTGAGTAATATGTAAGGTACACATCACATGCACATGAGACATTTCGCCTTGGAATGCCACAAGGCAGTACGTAGTTTGGAACTCAAAGCTCGATGGGTATTCATTAATCCTACACAGGTGTTGGACATATTGATGTTGGACCATCCAATACAAGGTAAAATATATATTTATAAATGAATCTAACATGTTTAGTTAATAAAAAAGTGTTTAGCTAATATGAAATTCAATACATGTGTTCTATTTATGTGTAGAGGAGCCCATGTTGATGACGACGAGTTGATATAAATGAGGCCAATGAAAGTGAAGATAATATTGGCGAAGCTAGTGAGGAGTATGGTATGAACGAAGAAGGTGTTAGAGGTGAGGAAAGTGCTCAACATATGGTTGACGGCGAGCGGAATGATACGGTAGACAATGCAATTGTCGCAAATGACATGAATGTCGATGATGATGATGAGTCATCGTACTAAGCCAAGAAGGAGCCAATCTATGCACATATCATAGATGAGTAAATAGATGAGGTGATTAATTGAGGTATGGATATAGAGCAACAAAACGAAGAAGAGTTATATGTAAAAAGCATCTTTGAAGATAGAGAGGTTTTTATCATAGCCTTAAGGAAGTTTTCAGTTAGGAATCATGTCCAATGCAAGGTTCTATGTGCAAATATGTCAGAATATACAATTAAATGCATTGATAGTGCTTACCCTTAGAGGGTTCATGGATCAATGAAGAGAGGTGTATGGTACTTTAAATTAAAGATATAAGAAGGTGACCACACTTGTAGGAATGCTCAGCTTAGCACTTATCATAGGCAGTGTAGTGTACGTTTATTTGCAAGGTCATAATGCCTGCCATCCAAGCTGAATTTACTCTCATACCAAGTGATATTATTCAAAGAATAAAGGAGAGGTTCCACATTGACATTTCTCATAAAAAAACATGAGTGACAAGGAATATGGCTATAAAAGTCATTTATGGGGATTGAGTTGAATCATACAAATTGTTGTCAATGTACCTAAAGGTAGTACAAGATGTGAATCTCAGTATCGTATATAAGTTGGAGTATGATCTATGGAGATTTACATTGATGGTTTGGGCATTTGGGTCATCTATATTGGGGTTTAGGCATTGCATCCCGGTGATTGGTGTCAATGCCACACATTTTTACAGCATGTATCCTAGAGCTCTTATGGCTGCAAATGCTACAGATAAGAACAATTGGTTATTTCCTTTGGCATTCGGGATAGTATCAAAGGAAGATTATGAAAATTGGAAATGATTCTTAAGTCAATTGAGGGAGAAGGTACTTATGGATATGATGAATATCGCAATCATCTCATATCGACCTAAGGGGCTTCAAAAGGTTGTGCCTGAAAATTTTTCTCCCTCCATTCTTCTGCCAAAGATATTGCATCCATCACATAAAAGAAAATTTTAAGGAGTTTGTAAATGACACTGATACACATGATTGGAGCAGCTGCATGTGCACTGACAATTGAACAACTTAATGCTAAAATAGACTTGTTTGGTAAGAAAAGTCAAAGGGCAAAACAACTCCTCTCAAAAGACGGATTACACCTTGAACAATGGTCTCTTGCTCACGATGATTTTAGAAGATTTGGTATGATGACTACAATTATAGAGTAAAGTTTAAAAAGCATCTTGAAGAGAGCATGAGAATTACCCATGCAGGCCTTAGTGTCATTTATTTTTTATCGAGTAGTAAAATTCTTTGTGAAATGATCTTGCACTTCGGATACCATGGTCACCCTGTATACTCGTAGAGTGGAAAGGATAATAAGGGAACAAACAAATAAAATTAGGGCGTATATAGTTCACAGGATCAATTGCATTGATTACGAAGTCATAACTAGGGATGCCACTCGGGTCGGGTTAATGGTAAACCCGACCCGACCCGACCCTAATGGGTCGGGTTTGGTTTTTAAAAATAACCCTAATGGGTCGGGTCGGGTTTTAGTGATCCAACCCGACCCGAATATAAATATAAATATAAATATAAATATAAAATTTATATTTTTTAATATATTTTTAATATTATTTTTAAAAAAAATTGAAAAAAATAATAAAAATATATATAAAAATTATTTTTTTAATCTATTCGGGTCAAACGGGTCGGGTCAGGTTCGGGTCACAACTTTGTGATGTGGGTTCGGGTTTGGCAAAACCCGATCCGAACCCGACCCGGTGGCATCACTAGTCATAACTATGCATTGAAGGAAATTAGTGGTGAATGCGGTTTTGTAAACCAAACATTCTGAGACCATCATATCTAACTTATATATTTTATAGACTTTCTAATCACTCGATGTGTAGATATTCATGTGATCTATATATTGGTTGTGTGGATATTAATGTGTCTATATGTTGGTTGTATAGATATTAGTGTGTTGACTATGGTGATTTAACTGGGGGTTGTTTTCGGGTTCAATGAAACTTAAAAATAATTGTAATTTGATTTCATCATTTACAAGGATGAAATTAGCTTAAACTAAAGCTTGAGCAAAAAAAAAGCCAAGGTAAGTGCTTTCATCCTTGTGAAGGATGAAATCTACTTAAAGTACATTTTGTCCTTCAAAAGGAAGAAATCTCCCTACAATGGAGAATTTGTCATTTGGAATGACGAAATCAACTGAAAAATAAAAAAAATTAAAATAAGCAACGCAGGGGCCAATGCCCTACGTGGCCAAAACGAACACCATTTTTGTAAATATTTTTCTCTCTCCACTATTTCGGTAAATATTTTTTAACATAATTTTCCCTAAAAATAATGTAAAAAATATTAGAGAGAAACATAATTTTAAAAATGCTAGTTGCCTGCACAATTTTATTGTTTTAATTTTTTTCCCCCAATTTCATCCTTTGTGCTGACGAAACTCAATACTTAAGTTTTGTCCTTGCGAAGGACAAATTTTGAGTTTTGTCATTTTATTTAAAAGGCTAAAACTACCATGCTAAGAATTTTTAAAAAAATTCTATGTCATCACGTAAAGTGATTCAATCAACTTTACTTCGATTTCATCATTTCAAATGACGAAGTTGTAACCTACTTTATAATTCACTTTGCTCCCCCCACCCTCCAACTAGGTCTCGGTCTGGGCCAACAGAATGAAGTTCTGCCAAAGGCTCTCTTATTTCCACCACAGTCCAACTGTCTGCAAATGTCACCCCCCCCCCCTCCCATTTCCAACCAATGAAGGTACTATCTCTCCCTCTCCCTCCAGCAGGCCTGCTTCTCATTTATTGTTTGTTGCATCTATCATGGATTGTAAGGCTTGAACTTTGGTTGGGATTTTTTCTGCATTGGATTCATCCTCTTTCCACCTTTCAAAAAGGGTTTCCAATTGTTTGTTTACATATTTTGATGCAAATGATTTTGACTAGTACGAATTGTCAATGCATTTTGCATAGGGCTTAGCATGTCTCATATGTGTTCTATTCTTTGCATGTGTGTTTTTTTTTTTAATTTTCTATATTCGTTGTTTGTGAACATTGTTATCTCCTTAATTTGTATTAGGATCAAGCTTTTATGGTACAAAAATTGTCATCTAATTAACAAGGGCATAGGGGCTTGATATAGTATATTGCCAATTGCCCATCTTGAATTAGTAGCTAATTGAGCTATAAATGATGAATGTGTGCTCTCTCCATTCTATAATTAGTACTCTCTCCATCCTAAATTGATAGCTCCATTTGAGAAAAAAGTTTGTTCCATATTAATAGGTCCATTTTGTTAAATTTAAGTGGTTAGATACTTAAAAAAGAGTATCACAAGCTTATTTTTCATTCTCTTAGATGTGGTTTCACCATTCAATAAAAGCCACTATTTTTTCTAATGTAGCTAATTAATATGGACGGAAAGAGTATCTAAATTTGGAAATCAAAATGAATTTAATTTTTGTTTTCTAAACAAGATGCTCATTACTATATGGAGAGCGAACTGCTTCTTAAATGATGATCAGAGATGGGGGAGCCCATTTTTTAGCATGTAAATTTATTTGATTGTAGTAGGTGTATCCTACAAATTAAGTTATTCTTAGAAATCTTTTGTTACAATTATATTTTTGAGGCTTGGTTTGAAAGTTGTATTTGAAAAATCCTTATTTCAACCTCTTCTTTCATTTACATCTTTTCTTGTAATGCATTTGAGCTATTGTCTATCTCATGAGAAAATTTTATTCACACACTTTCTTATAATGCTTATAATGTTTAATGTAATGATACTTATAATGCGTGTCCTTTTTACTTCTCCTATGTAATATGTATTGTAATCTTTACTTCTTTTAGGCTAGATGCACGGGTTCAACATCTTCTAATTTTACCTAGTTCAGAAGTGTCTTAAGTGACAAGTAGTATGAATTACTTTGATCTTCAATTTACGTGTAGATATAAATTTGGATCTATCTAAGTTCTAAATACTTGTTATAAGTTAAGTGAATAGACATGGTGGGAGAATTAGTTAGTTTTGTACTTCACTGTAGTGGGAGAATGGTAAAACATGTAGGGGTCTATGAATATGAAAAAGGGGATTCAATGGGATTATTCATTAGTAAGCCTTACAATTACGAGGAACTGAAGATGTAAGTAGCTAACAAAGTTGGTTGGGATCGAAGGAGATGAAAAATTATATGAAGTGTAACCTTCCTGTATTTGGATTGAGATCAACTCTTCTATGTGTTCAGGACAAGGCTTCCTTATGACAAATGTCTCATCATTCGTCTCAAGCATGCATGTTCGAGCTATTTCTAGAAAAAGAAGCTTGAATATTTATTATTGAAAATGAAGGGTGTGTAAGGACTCTAAATTCTAAACCGGTTTTTGTTTCGTTTTAATTATCGGTTAATGCATGGTTGACTTGTTTTATTATTAATTCGGTGGTTTCGTAAATAAATGGTGTTTTTTATGGTTTTAATCAAAATCGACTTCACAATTAGTGGTTTAAAGTGATTTCAAGTCAAATGTGAATTTTTGGGATTTTTTAGAATTTTTACTATTTTCCCAAAAATTAGGGTTTGGCGGGACCCCCTGTGGGCCCCACCGTCAAAATTTGGGTTTTTATGTCAAATCAACCCAGACATCAACCTAAGCCTCTACAAAAATTTTCAGAATTTTTTCAGGTCGATTTAGTGCTCAATTAGCCAAATTACCCATTTTTAGCCTAGTTTTCTATTTACACCCCAAAACTTACCCAAACACACCCCAACACCTACTATAAAAGGAAAACCTGAGCCATTTCCCAATTTGGGAATAGGCTGAGGAGGAGAGGTTAGGCCTAATCCTCATTTAGGCCCGGAATAGAAGGTGTTTAAGGTAAGCACTTTCCTAATTAAGCCCTAATCCTAGCTCTTTTCTTAAAACCCTTCTAGATCTACCATTCTCCCCTTGTTTTAATTCGTTTTTAAGCATCAAAACTACTGATTTCAATGTTTACTTCAAACCCTAGATCTAAAAATTTAATTTTTATGCTCAACAAGCCCTAGATCTAAGGTTTTAATTAGGGTTTTCTATGTTAAATCGGTTTTTAATGGAGTTTAATGTAAACTCTATGTTTTTGGAAGGTTTTCAAGAAGGGTGACCATCAAATCCGAACCTAATCAAGGGATAAGGTAATGGACTTTCGAAATCTCAGTTTTCCTATGGTAAAGCTCTTCATTTTATGGTTTATTTTGAATGGATTGCTTGATTTAGAGCTTTAATGGTATGATTAGTAAATGGTAATCTTTAATCCCGATTTCATAGGGTTTTATCTTGTTATGGTTTGGATTAGCTTTCTGGAAGTTATGGTGAGTTTTTATGAGCATTTAGGTTGTTAGATGGAGATTTCAAGGTTTATCAATGGAGTTTCGGTTTGAAATTTTGAAATGAGGAAGAAGGTCGAATCTGCCTTGTTGGTGTTCAAACAGCCTTCTGGGCGTTCAAACAGCCTTCTGGGCATTCAAACGGCAACACTACCAGTTCGACAGATCTCCAGTTCAGCCGATCGAACGGCCCTCCTGGGCGTTTGAACGACAACACTGTGAATTTGAAATTTCCCTATGTAACCGATCGAACGGCCTTCTAGGCGTTCGAACGGCTACACAACAGTTTTGTGATATTTGTATGATGTCTATTTCCGTAATTTTACTTTGATATGTCATTGTTATATGAATGTGGAGTGTTTTGAGCTATAGTATACTACTGGAAAGGTACACCATGGAGGTTATGAAGTTGAGGTATATATTTATGGCTATGTGGAATGTCTTATGGTTAAATGTGGGATGTTGGAATGGTTATCTTGAGGATATGAATGGTGGATTTTCTATGGTTAGGTATACTTTCAGTAGAGCTACAACATACTATGGACTGATATGCCATGTTAGGATGTGGTTAATGGTTATGTGAATGTTAGTGAATGTCATGGCTTAAGGATGAAGTGAATGATCTTCTAAGTGGTTAGCTTGTGGTAAGCTTTGATTTGAGTTACGATTTTAATGATTTTTCTTCTATGATTCCCGCTGGAATTCATGATTAGATGTTAATGCATATGTGTAGTGTGGTAGCAAGTTAATTTCAAGCATGTTGATATGCATTGAACAAAGTGCTTCTATTAGGTACACACACATGTGGGGGTTTAATGATGATGATGAGAATTGGGATTATGATTATGAATGATACATGAGGGGCTGATGAGAGCACTTAGCATGAATTAGGATTCATGTCTACCTTGCCCACGGATGTAGCATGTTGCATGCATCATGAAAATGGATTTCAATCGAGGCTTTCTCGAGATTAGTCGAATTTGATCGATTGGATGCAATGTGGTGAAATTGCATCCCGAATTAATCGATCATGGCTTAATCGACACTTGCTTGGTCCGAAAGGACATGTTTTGATTTGAGTTCCTATGTGGAATAAGAGCGCTCCCCGGGTTGAGTCTAGATAAGTGAAATTATTGGGGGACAGTTTCGTACTTGTCTTGCGATTTGAGATTATTATTGTCACCTGGACCCTGAGAATCCAGTATGGTATGCTCTGTGCACTAGCTACCATGTGTTTGAGGTTTCCTACGTGGGAACCCGGGCTCTTCCCCATCACAGAGTCCCCAATCGAACACCCCTGCTCTAGGTTCTCTTCGTGAGAATGTGACATCCTTGGCCGGGATTGTCTAGGGTGAGCAGCCTTAGGGATTGACAACCCCGAACTTCATAATTCTTGTGTAGAATTTTGGACCATGACACGTCTTTGTGACCTTGTCTGTGTCCCCGTCTTCATGACACAATATTGTGATTACTCCTTGATGGAGGTATGCTTGATATGATGTGATGCGTGATTAGATATGTATGTTAGAGATACATTTCATGCAGGTTGATGTGATGTGAGGCATGATGGGATATGTATGTTAGAGATACATTTCATGCAGGTTGATATGTGGTGATGCATGGTTGGATATGTATGTTAGAGATACATTTCATGCAGGATGGCATGATGTTATGGCATTATTTCATATATATGTTAGAGATACATTTCATGCAGGTTTATGTGATGTGAATGGCACTATGTGGATTATGCATTATGATGCAGGTTGAGAGATCAGAAAATGATACATCTTGTCAATCTTTGATATAATTGATTATTGTTATGCTATTGTGTTTCCGATGATGATAGTTATGTTAAAAACCATTGCTGAGTTGTCAAACTCACCCCTCTTTCTTGTGTTTTGTTTTGGGGCTCCGTGGCGCGACACGCAGATGTTTCAGATTCTCTCTTTGAGGAAAGATCGGAGACGACTTGGATGTGATCGTGGAGACTCTTATGTGACTTGTTTCCCTTGATTTATGCTTTATATTTAGAACCTTTGTGTATGGTTCTCATTTTGTGTGATAATATGTTATACATCTTGTTGCTTAAACCTATTTTGAGCCTAGAGTGGGCTATGTTTTAATTAAGCATGTGGGTGTGAGACTATTACTACTTTAGAGTTAAAGTAAAACTCTTTCTCTTTCTACTCATTTACTCTTGCTCAAGTGATGTGCGTACTCCGTAATTTGTGATTAAATCGCCCGTAATTAGGGTACAAGACTTCCGCTAAACCGTTCTTCAATTTCAACCTTGTCGCCCCCGTGCATATGACCGGCCCCTGGACCGGGTTCAGCTCGGGTCGGGCAGTGCTGGGGCGTGACAGGGTGTAAGTAGGAGCTCCCAAAGAAGCTCCGAAAGAAATACTTGAAGTAGAGATGATAATTTGTCCATGAAAATGACATCAAATGAATGCCATAGGTTGTCTTCACCTATTGGCAATAGAAGTGGACCAAGTTGGAGGTAAGGTTTCTTAAAATTATTATGTGTTACTATTTTAATTATTAATAAAAATAATGAGATTGAAGTTTGTGTATAATACATAAGGTACACATCTCATGCATATGAGACTGTTAGCCTTGAAATGTCACAAGTCACCGCATGGTTTTGAACACAAATTTCAATGGGCTATCATTACCCCTAAACAGGTATTGGCTTTACAAATGTTGACTAGCAATTTTAGTTATTTGACATGTTTTTAAGTAACATGAAACTCAATACAATTTTATAGCACATGTAGGGGATCCCATGTCAATCATAATGGAGTTGATATGAATGAGGCCAAAAAAGGTGATATAATATTTGCGATGCAATTGACAGGGAGTATGATAGGAATGAAGAAAGTGTTAAAGGGTAGAATAGTATACAATAGATGGTTGACAATGACAAGGTTGATGTGTTAGACAATGCAATTTTCATAAATAACATGAATGTCGATGATGAGATGCGCCAAAGTATGATGTTGAGGAGGAGCCAATCTATGTGCATATCATAAATGAGCAAAGAGATGAGGTAGTTAATTAGGGTATAGATAAAGAACAAAGTCGAAAGAAGAGATATATATTGGATGAATATTTGAGAATTGAGAGGCATTCATCACAACTTTGAGGGAATTTTAAATTAAGAGTCATGTCCAATACAAAGTTCTGCATGCAAATTGGAGAGAATATATGGTTAAGTGCATTAATGAGTCTTACCCTTGGAGAGTTCATGGATCAATGGGGAAGGGGTTGAAGTACTTTATAAATTAAAGACATACTGTGGTGACCACATGTAATGACCGTAAATTTTCGATATGATTTTTTGCCTCTAATAAAGCTATTTTATAACTTTTAAATAATTTAAACTATTTAGAGGTAAATATTTGGTGGGTTTTTGTATGGATGTATTAGACCTCGGAGAGACGAGGGTAATGATTTGAAGAATGCGGGAAACGGAGATCAAGAATGAAAGTTATGACCTCAAGAAGCGTGTCACATGGGCAAGACCCACATGAAAAGTGCGGGATAACCTACCTATGTATGGTATAATTTCAAAGGACTCATCGACACGAGTCCATCGGTATAAAGAACGTGCAATTCCAACATTGGGGTAGGAAGTTATCACATTTTGAAGTTTAAAAATAAAAATAAAAATACAACATATCGAATAGGATTGAAGACGTGTTGGACAGGACTGACGACATGTCGGATATGACTAACAACATGTCAGATAGGACTGACAATAGTCAGATAGGACTAATGACGTATCGGATAGGACTGACAACGTGTCAGATAGAATTGATGATTTATCATATAGGACTAGTGACGCTTTTATAAAAGTGTCGCTAATATTAACATTATTAGTTACGCATTTATCAAAGCCCCTAGTAATTTTAAATTTTTTTGTCAAAATTTATAACGATTAGTGGAGTTTTTGAAAAAGAGTCGCTAATAGTGTTAATATTAGAGATGCTTTTATAAAAGTGTCACTACTTAGTTGTAAAGCATCGTTAATAGTTATAAAGCATTGCTAAAAGTCCTTTTTGTTGTAGTGTATTTTATCTCTCCTATGACTTTGCTACGGATTGCCAAGATAAATCAATCAATCTCACTCACAAAAATCTATCTTCTCACTTGATTAGTAACCAACAAACCTTATGAATTTAATTTATAGATTTGTCAGAGGATTCTAGTATCTTGGTTATTTTTATCAAATAAAGTGGATAAATATTAAAAAAACCTTAAAAAATTCCATTATAGGCTTGAAATTCTTATAAATATCCCTAGAACTCTCCTTTCACTCAAAATTTTGTCTCACTTTTTTTCTCTAATATATTGTAGTTTGACTCTCTCTTGATTTTCCCTTCCATTTGAGTTTTTTCTTTCCTCTTGTTTCTTTCTCTCTCTCTCTCTTACATTTTCACTCTTCTAATCTTCTTCTTTAGTTATTGTTCTTCAATTCTCTTAATGTTCATCATTCTGATATAGTGTTCCATTAGTATTTACAATAATTTTATTTTCTATGAGACTTATGAGTTAGGCATGGAGATCTTCTAAGGTTAATTCAAGGTTGAAACATCGATTCAAGACTCATCACAACCTTGGCAACAAAAGTTACTTTCAATTTAGTGCCACAAAGGTATAAATCTTCTTATCTCACTCATCTTAGTTAGCCTCTATGAGCCCACAACTAATAGGAAAAATCACCTATAAATGTTTTTAAAATGAAAACCCAAAAAGCTTTGAGCCCATCAAATCAAACTCTTTCAAATTGCCATCCCAAATTTTTTTTATCACGCGACTCCCTTATTGATATTTTTGGTTTGCCTAGAAAGTAATTTATAGGTGCCTTAAATATAATTTATGTAAACTGACCATGAGACAAACCTTCGATTCATGCAAATTGTCGGTCCTCGTAGGGAAAGCATACTTCCTTACGAACAGTGTTTTATTTTCCATTATTTTATCACTAAGACAACCTACCCCAAAATCTCTTGACCTTGCCTTTAGATCTAAAATATCATCTCATGGCCTCTGGCCATTTTGATCTTCTTTCTATTTTGTTTATTAAAAAAATTTATAGATGGCAATACCTAATCCCTAAAGAGATCAAATACCCTTGACCATCATTGTCCCAAATCTCATAGGAAAATTCGTAGTAAAACCAAAGTCCATAGGAGTTTTTCTTGGGGATTTCATTAATTCTCTTCCCATTCTTTATTAGAAAATCTATGGATCATTTTACTTAATCCTTAGAAAGAAATTAAAGTTCCTTAGCCTTAGTTTCTATAATCTCATAGGAAAATCTTTAATAAAATCATTGTCCTTTAAGTTTGCTATTCATCCTTTTTTATCTTCCACATTGTGTATTGGAAAGTCTATGGAGTTGATCCATGGAAAAAGATCAAATTCTTTTAGTTTGGGTTTCCTTAGTCCCATAAGAATATGGTTAGCAAAACAAAAACCCATTAGGAGGTCTTGCATTTTTTTATCCTTTCCTAATATTTCCTTGGTAAATTAATGTACACTTGTTTGATTTTTGGAAAGATATCAAAGTTTCCTTCTCCATGGTTTCTCCTCAAAATCCATAGAAAAATCCTTCATAATGCCCCTCGTCTTAAAACCATCAACAATTTATTTTCATCTACAAAAAACCAAAGAAGGACATGAAAATGCCAAAAGCTTAAAGATCATGTTCAACAAAGCGCGTAGGATCAACCATCTTCATAATGAGAATAATTAATCTCCACACCTTTTTTTTATTTTATAGCAAAGTGGAGTAAACCATGTGGTTGAAATACGTAATGAGAAAATAGGTTTAGATTAACCCATGGAGAGACAAGTTTGGTTAACTCGTTAATTATTTTGGGTTGATTCTTACTATAAGATTATTAGTAAGCCAAGGAAAATTGGGCTTCATAAATAGTTGTGGGGTAGCCTAAACTCTAACTTATGGATGTTGGAGGTTCATTTGTTAGGTTCTCTTTCAGGGGGTTAGTCAATTAGGATTTGAAAATAAAATATTAATATTTTAAAATTTCCTATCAGTCATTTTGATATGTCTATATCATATTTAAAATCCAGTCTTTTTACATAAAGATTTAAAATTTAATATTTCAAATATAGTGTTAGTGGTAAAATATTTGATTCATGTATTTAAATACAGGGTTAGTTAAAAAACAAAATATTTTCACTTGAGAGGATTTGGCAGGAGATCTAATAACGTATAAGTGACATTTTACAACACCACCTCCAGAGGTGGTATTGTAAAATGACAGAACCATTACCTTGTTAACGAGTGCATTGTGTGGAAAAGAGAGGTCGACTCTCTGGAGGCGACCTATCTCACCGGAGCTTATCCTTGCCATTCTCCCTGTTCTCACCGACTGAAAAAGAGAAGCCACCATACTCTGCGGCAACTGGATCTTATCACTGCCGGCGGACCGCGGTGACTGGAGGAGACCAGGTATTCTCTTCTTCCCCTCTGACTGCCGCTCTGTCTTCCTTTTTCTCTTTTTGTTTTTTGTACACCGCATACACTCTTGCTACTCTGCTCATGGCTGCATCTCGCTCTGACCTAACCTGGGTTTCGATCTGGGCTTTCTGATTGACGCTTGCAATTTCTAAGATTTTCTGCAATCACTCACAGAGCAAAATACCCTTTTGCCTCATTCCAAAAAAACATTTTGATAAAACCCGGCTACCACCTCGGATCCCCCGGCGTTCTACTTCATCCACACTCCTTGCCGGCCGCAGTCCTCCGTCTACTCCACATTCCATCGCGTCGTCATAGGTGTCAAGAAAGAATAGGTTTTAAATTAGAAAAGAATGGAAACAAAAACAACCTTTTTCCTCCCCGTTTGTGGTATCCTGTGTTCCAATTATGCTTAACCCAAGAGGGTTAGGGGTAATTATATAATTTTAGTTAAATTTTGTGGGATTTTAAGAGATAAAAGTCTCGTAATCGGCTAGAGCTCAAAGTAACGAACGTAACGAACCAAAGAACGAACAAAACGGAGGTCGGGAACAAAAGTTAAGACCTCGGGAAGTGTGCCACATTGGCGGGACCTACTTTAAAAGTACTAGATAACCTACCCATGTAAGGTCTAGTTTTGAAGGGCTCATCGATACGAGTCCATCGGTTCCAAGAATGCTCGATTCCAACTTCAGGATAAGAAGTGATCACATTTTGAAGTTGGAATTGTATTTGGTTGAAATATTAATAAAATAATGAAGAAATGATGGAATAGCTGATGTCATCATAGCCGAGCCACGGACTCGCGATCGCGGCCGTCTGCGTGACGTGGGTCCCGCGCGCGCTGCACGCAGAGCCATGACTCACGCATCAGGAGCACCAACCAGTGCGGCGGTCGAATTGTGGTGCGCCACATGGCGCATGCGCGTGCGTGTGCATTCCGACTTCTCCCGTTCGCTCGCACGCCATTTCATTATAAATAGTCATTTCTATTCATTCTTCCGGAGAACTTTCTGGAGTCATTTTGAGTCCGTTTTCTTCTATTAAAAAAGTGTTCTTAAGTAATTCGAGGATGTTCTACACAATAGAAGCATCCATTCCTCGAGTCAGCAACCCTATATAGGGAAAATGTCCCAGGGCATAGGGAGGTTTTGCCCGCCGCCTACGTGCGCGGGACGGGAAAAGTGTCTCCGAGCATGGGGAGGTTCTACCCGCTGCCTACGAGCGCAAGAAAGGAAAAGTGTCCCTGGGCATGGGGAGGTTCTACCCATCACCTACGGGCGTGGGAAGGGAAAAGTGTCCCCGGGCATGGGGAGGTTATGCCTGCCGCCTATAGGCGTGGGAAGGGAAAAGTGTCTCCGGGTAAGGGGAGGTTTTGTCCGCCGCCTACGGGCGCGGAAAGGGTAAAGTGTCTCCAAGTAAGGGGAGGTTCTGTTCACCACCTACCAGCGCGGAAAAAGTAAAGTGTCTCCGGGTAAGGGGAGGTTCTGTCCGCCGCCTACAGGCGCAGGAAGGGTAAATTGTTCCGAAGTTTAATATGATTTTCTGAAGTGGCGATGTTCAGAATTGCAGGGGAGTACGCTTTTCTGACCTTCTAGTTTAATATGATTTATATAAATGCACATCTTAACTAGTAATATACTAACTAAGATATATTATTTTCTATGATATGATACATGCTGATATGTTTCTATTTAATCTGCTTTGATTTATTCTGTTATGATTTGAAATGCTCTATTTTGACTTGACATACTCCGATCTGATATGACCGGTATGGTCGGATAAAATCTGATATGATCCAACATGCTCTGTAGTGTATCATGCTCCGCTCTATGATAGAGTGGGACATGTGCTTTGTTAGTGTTCTGCTCACCTATATGAGATGTGTATTTTACTGATTTATTGGCTTCCGTTTGACTCTGACGATTTATAAGATTTCCGTCTGATTCCGAATGAATTATTCAGATATAAAGTATACGTACTTTATCGTATATAATTTTCTGATGTCTGATGAATATATTAGCCGTTAAGCAGAACTACGTTTGGATCCGATCATATTGGAGTAACATCAGAGATGGTATCCAATACGTATATAGGCAACCAATGATAAATTAACGTTAGCCTGATCCAAATTAGTTATAAAATTAGGTTTGTTCTGATCTACGCACTATGGAACGTTAAAGCTCCGCAGTGCACGAATGAATGTTACGACTCTCGCACTCAAAGTCTGTAGCTCCTGGTCAGTCGGTTTTAATTTTTCTGCTTATTTTATTTACTCTGATTTTGTCTTCCGAACTAACCACCGGTCTGTGTCGGGTTTACTGGGTCGAGGTGTTACACCGTTCTCTTTAGCAAAGCAGAAAAGCACAGCAGGAGAAGCAAAGAGGTTCTGGAGCTGGGGGTTTAAGGAGGCTTGTGTGATTGGGGTCGAGTGCCGGTTCTAAATTGTGATTAAGCTCTGATTAGTCCAGCATATCGGTAGCCTCTAATTAGTCCGGTGGCGATGCATTGCTGAATATAGTAGCTGAAAGTGGCCAGCCATAGATAAGGGGTATGTTTGACGAAATTTGACTCATACGAGACATATTTCAAGTCTATTTGGTTGAATAAAAGCTCCAGTTTAATTCATTCCCTTGTCACCTTCATTAAACGATGTGAATCAACGGGATATTTGAATCTCGTGGAGTGCTTTGATTGCAGGCTATGTTGAGAGTGGTGACCCCATGAGGCTTTGGCCTTGTTTGAGAATATGCAAGCTGCAGGTTGTAAAGCAAATGAGGTGACAATGGTGAGTGTCTTGTGTGCTTGTGCTGACCTTGACGCATTGCAGGTGTTCCGAGGGGCACAAACTGATGAAATGGATGTCCTGATTTGGAACGCAATGATCGGAGGTCCTTGCAACACATCGATATAGTAGACATCGATATAGTAGAGAGTCTCTGGACTTGTTCAAAGAAATGCAATCTTCAGGTGTCATGCCTGATGAGATCACTTATTTGGCATTATTGAATGCATGTGCCCACGGGGGGCTAGTGGATGATGCATGGCCATTCTTCAAATCTCTTGATGCCCATGACATGGCCCCCAAGATTGAGCATTACCTTGCATGATTGATGTCCTTAGTCGAGCTGGTCAACTTAATGAGGTGAATTGATCTTGTGCTGTGCAGATTGGAGAAGTCAGACTAATTTTAGAAATCAGCTGAGGAGCTTTCCAACATCAAGATGGATAGCCACATTCTCAATATCTGTTTATCCCTATGGCTTTAGCTAAAGTAAAGAAAAATAGGAAGAATCTTATTCTTTTGACTTTACATTATGTTTGCCCATCTTTCCTGTTTCCAACCTCTTTTTGGTATTTTGAAGTGCTCAATTGCAAAGGTAGGTTTTGAAAAAACAAGATGTCATTGGGATTTGAAGGCCTTGTTTGTGCTTAATCCCTACTTTTACAATCAACATTTTATGGTTATTAACATGTGTGACTCTTTCATTCGAGTAACTTTGTGCATATTTTTAAATAAAAAAAATGAAAAAATTGTGCATATCATCCCATCGTTTTGTAAGATGACAAAATGCCCTTTTTTACATAACCAAGCAGGAATAAGATAAACTCGATGGCATCTTTTCAGATCCAGACGCAATCTTCTGTAGATTAATTTCAGTCTGGCTCACCGAGTTCTCGGAAAAGTCCCATGGCAAGCCGACTTCTACCACCCATTGGCTCTCCTATTGCCGGTCACATTACCATACAGTACTGGACATTCATCTTCACCTTACCCTATTTGTCAAATCCCAATGCATTATTCACCATATCAATGACCATTTGAAGGAAACATGTATCCAGATGGCACATAGAGTTCTGGGAGAAGTCCCATGGAAAGCCCATTCCAACTGCCCATAGTCACTCTTGTTGGTGGTCACAATGCATGGACCCCATTTGGAAGTCAACCAAGGCATGGTGTAAATATAACTTCATCTCACCCTGTTCACCAACCGATCCTCCTGTTCAGCAACTAGGAAATTCTATTATACATCTATAATACTTGGGTGCTGCTTAAATGGAAAAGTAGTGGTTTTAAAGTCGCTGCAGTGTTTTGCACATTTTGTGAGAGACCACTTTGTTAATTGGGATTTGAGTTTCACAAGAAGAAGTCATGACATTGGCAAGTAATGATAGAACTTGATGCTGCTAATTTAACTATTGTAGGCATGCTAATTATTGACTGAAATAAATTAAGATTTATATATTCTAAATACAATGTTCCATCTAGCTTGGGCATCATGGCATTAAAAAATGTTAATTTTGTAATATAAGTTTTTTTATTTTATATATTAATAACATATTTAAAGTTACTAGGCAAATTATGGATTAGTTACATTTTAAAATTGTAGATAAATTTTTTTTAGGAATTAATTATTTTGAAATCCGATTACTCAAATCTAGGGATTCTAGTAATACAGGATTTAGGTATTCAAATATTTTAAAATTTGGTAGTTTAAACCCAAAAATTTGGATTATATTTTAAAATCTCATATTCTAAATCCATTATTTTAGAACCTTAATTGACTATAGAGTTGATGTACTTGTAAAATCATAGTTTTCGCAGCAAATTACTATAAATCTTTAATGTGTGCATGATATTATGATTGTGTGTTGTCTTGTTGGAATGATTGTGTATGCTCACTTATTCCACATAGCACAAGTCTCTCTCCCCAACATTCATTCATTACTTTCAAAAACATTATAGACACATGCTTTCTTGAGTGTATTGAATGAATATGAATGTTATATCTTTATTAATATACAATCTCAATATTGTTGGATGGATTTGGCTGATAGATTTTAAAGCATTAGATTTTTATTTGTAATCCTATTAACCCCCCCTCCCCCCAACACACACAAGGACTTTACTCTCCTTAAGTGTATTTTAAGAATGAATTGAATTTTATCCCTAATATCACTTACCTTCCTATTCTCAACCCTCTTTCCTATTCTTTCCCTCTCTAATCTATATGCTAATTCTCCCTTCATTCCTCTTGAACCTTCCTTGTCATCTACAAAAACTAACAAGGGGTACTTAGCTCCAACTTGCATTTGGAAAGCATATGTTGCAAACAATAATTCAACTTGAAGTCTCATTGGAGTCAAAATTGTGTCATATAAACAAACAAGGTGTTGATGGGATGGCCAGGATCACACTTAAGGAAGTGGAGGTTTTTTGTTTGAACCCCCATTCCATTGGTTACCGACATGGAATTGTATCCAGATTTACATAGTATGTATGATGGGTTGGCTTTGTATGTACGCAAGGGGATTGGGGTAGGATACTGTGCTCCAAGAGGTCAATTGCCTTGCCTCTTCAAGTAAGGTCCTTAGGAAACAAACATATATGATTATCCAAAAAAAATTTATATATTAAATATGTTATATGAAAAAAATATCAATTTTAATTTAAATAAAAATAATAACAAAATCATTTTATTAAATATAAAATGTAAACATTTGTGCAAATATTACATTATTTTCAACTAATAAAATTAAAAAAATAAATTTTCATATTCAACTAATTCTAAGATAAAAAATGTAGTTAAATATCTCCCTCAGTCCCACATTGATAGCTACATTTAATTTTTCAAAATTGACTAAAATCAATTAATTCTGAATAACCAAAGTAGCTATTAATGTGGGACAAATGGAGTATCATAAATTACATTATACTATTAATTGAAAAAAAGTGTCACACACAAGATGAAGTCATATTAGCTAATAGAGTGTAATGAGTTTATGGAATTATAAGAGTCAATGTGGCCAACATGGAACCATGTTAACATTGAGTCATTAAGGAGTTTGACTTCAAAGGTTGAGTCTAGTTTACTCAAGGAATTTCTGAGTCAAAAGTAGATATTCAAAACTCTAATTGTGATTGACCTAGCTCAATCAAGCTTTGCTTGACTTGTATTACTATTAGCCAGTGGTACTTGTAAAAGGTTTTACCTGAAATAGGGATGTATTATCATATTAACAAGATTAAAAGAAGGTACTCCAACAACATCAACTCATTCCCTAGTGAACTTTTACTCAAATCACATAAGGACTCAAAAAGGTACCCCTCTTCTGTATTAAAAATGTTTTTCAACCACCCACCAAGACCACAATGCATGACTAGTGGACATGTGGAAGGGGAACTTGGGAACCATTTGGATATAGTTCCCAAGTTTCTCTTTCACAACTTCTTTGTTGATGTGGTAGCATCCCATTGTTAGTCACCATGCCTTAGTCTAGAAAAATTGTTAGACTAGACAAGTCCTTTTGTATTTTTTAAGTAACTTGGAGATAGAGCTAGTATTAGACCATGACCTTCACTTTATATGACAAAACTAACCTCACATATATTTCTTGCAAAAAATGGGACGATACAAGACACTCCTATGTGGGAGATAGCCCAAGAGAATAGATTTGCAATTGGAAGGAATCCATATATTATTAAGCATAAGGTGGCTTTGACTTCCCAGAATTTTAAACATGATTTTTATATATGATTACGTATAATCTCATGTAAAATGTTACAAAACAAGCCAAGTATATCCAAGTGCACGCTCCGCCCGCTATGCAAGACTTGAGCTTGACTAGGCTCAATCCTAAAAACTATTTGAGCTGAGCAAAGATCGACTCTACATGGCACATTAGTCATTGGGTGTGAAAACACCTTTGTTTTAGATTACAAACGCAATAATTAAAAACATGTCTGATGAAGGAAGCTTAATTTTAAGCTAAATATTTTTCATGTAGGCTTTATGCCTATGTACAAAAGCTGCTTAACTAAGCAAGATCCTCTTTCCATCCAAAAGCTAGGTTTAGTACGATTGGGAAAGAGATTCTTATGTTTAAGCTAAGGTCTAAAGAGGGGAATTACGTTTGTACAAGGGATCATATGTGAAATCTATTTATATGGGCACCACATAGGTTTCACAAAGGTGGAAGTCATCCTTTATTAAAAATGATGACTTTAGCCTTTATTTCAAACAAGCTCCTCTTGTTTATGACTTTAGCCTTGAGTTTTCAATCCTCCATTGAACTTGACAAACTCTCTTCTCAGGTTTTTGTGTGTTAAAAACTTTTTTTGGGTTGTGTGTTACTCAATAAATCACTATTAACATAAACTCTTAAGCACAATGATGATCTCTTGTGAGTTTTCAATCTTCTTTTCTCTCTTAAATTCAAGGTTTGCCTCTATTCAATTTTATGTTTAATTAGCCCTTATATATTCCATTAAGTGGGGTTATGAGTTAGACTTCAATTATGAATGAGTTCTCTTTTGGAATAGCTTAAACTAGGTAAGTTACATAGACATTGATCAATCGCGCCGAACAACAACCGATCGTTCACATTTCTATTAAGGGTAGAACTCATCCATTGATCAATCAATAAAAAATAAATATCCATCTAATCAACTTAGTGGATTACCAAATTGCTCATAAAACTAGTACTTTGATGAAGTAAGAATTAAAAGTTTTGGCTTCTTTGTGTAAAATTATTTTCTATAGCGGAAACAATAAAAACTTAATTTTTTCATGTCATTCGTGATTAATATATCTATAAAAAATCAAACCAAGTATGCAAGTGTGAGTTTAATATCCATCTGATCAACCTAGCGGATCACTAAATCTTTCTCTATGCTAATAATAGTTTCCCTCTTATTTTTCCACATCAAAGCACTTCTTATATAGATAACTAAGTCAGTTTAGGTGTTAGACCTTGAATATAAATCAAATTCAACTTGGAATGACCTATTTTGGGAAATTGCGAGCTCCAACAATTGATCGCTACAGTAATCGATCGATCGATGAACAATAAATTGCTACAATACAATTACATTGAATTGTTGCACTTCTGTTACAATACCAAAAATTAAATTCCTTTTCAATTAATCCATTTTCATTCCTGATCAATCTTGGATAAAAAATTTACGTACTTCTGTAATTGTCACTCATTTTTTTCTTAATCTCTAATGTGATAAACCCTTTATCCTTAGTGTATATTTTTACCTACGAAAACACATGTATATGAGTCTTCATATTTGCTTCATTTTTACCATGTGGTCTTGACTAGCAAATATTTTATCGTATGACTCAAATTACACATCAAATTGACATTGTTTTCTTCACCGAAATAAGCAAATACAATACATATGACGATATATGTTCTTACAATCAACTCTCACTATGGTCAATCGATTGGACAACTCTTAGCCAAATTTGACATTGTGTAATTCAAGTGTTGATCTATCGATTACTCCAGTTCATTATGCAGGCAACAATCGATGTATAGTAAAATTTCGTATTTTATCCTAATTTAGTCTTAAACTTCCAGAAACACTTAAGTCACTCTTCCTAAGTTAAAATAAGTGACTTGTGTATGTGAGTGTGTATAAATCAACCTCTTACCTTTAACACTTAGCTTAGTCTTCAACCTTGATCGATAAGAACACATTTACTCTTATTTTTCAAGTCAATCAATTCCAAATCTGATTCAACCACAACTAAGTCTAGTTAGATTACTAAGCCTAAAACATATATGAAGTTTAAACATTATTTTGATCATCGAAATTAACCAATTTACAATACATATGCCCCATATTTCTTTCAATCTTCCCTTTTCTCTATTTCATGACAAAACGTTAGAAGAATGAAGATCAACAAAAAAATTACAACTCTTTGACATAGTGCATTGACTTTCACTGGTACATATGACTTGACTTAACTAAGACTATTTGGAATTGATCTTGGAAAGCCTTGTAAAACATATACTTATCCTATATACTTACAAAAAAATTATTTGCATAGTACTACTCAAACATGCATGAAAATAAGCACTTCATTTTTTATCAATCATTTCTACCCGTTTTTGGCACAAATAAACAAAAAGTGAATCAATAATTAACAAAAAATTCAATTTAAGCTCATCCAACATTTTAGCAATATTGTTGAAACATTTGAACAATATTTTTTAAGGCTTATCACTTGGGATTCAGGAATATTTCTAAAATAATTTCCATTTAAGTAATCATTTTAACTTAGTTCTAGAGTAAAACGAAGTAGGAAAATGAATATAATTGCCGAACAAATTTCAAGAATAATGGTAAAATGTTTTAGCATTTTTATTAAAATACTTAAACAATATTACTAAAATATTTAAATATTATTGCTAAAAAGAGGAAAGAGGAAAGATAAAGGAGGAGGGTCCCTAGATGCAGGAGGGAGGAAGGAGGAAAACAGGAAGAAGGGGAGGAAATTTACTTATATAAGAAGGGTATTTTAGTCCATATACAATCAATGTGTAATAAATATAACAAACCAAGTGATCTAAAAAATAGTAAACCTTTATCTAGGTATTTTGTAAATCATTACCCATTTTTAAAATAAGTATAAATTATTCTCCCAAAAATTACAAAGTGGAAGAAAGGTGTATGTGTGTATGAGAAATAAACACGCAAAGGGATAGAATTACAAAATGTAGACGATGCAAGCATTAGACACATGTGGTTCTGATTACTTTTTCCCATTTGAATAACACTTTTGTAAAAAAAATTAGAAAAATCCTTATAGTGGTCCACGTCAGAATGTTACATCATCACTTTCACACTATGGGCCCCACACATCAACGGTGTAAAAGTGATGAAGTAGTGTTTTGATGTGGGAATCTTCACGTCGTTAAAGCATTTTTCAATATGATATTTATGATCATTAAACTGGAATCTATGCGGGTCTTGTTGGAATTGTAAAGAGTCCTTTTTCATTCACTCTCTCTTCGAACTTTGGTGGCGGTGTGCTTATAGTCATTTATTTTGTTAAAAATATAGTAGTTTATGTAATTATATGTTTTGTTATTGTTAATAATAGGCCAAGCTAATGGACAGCGTATGTGAAGGAGATTGGCCTCTCTTTCTTAATTACGAGTGATAAATGAATTAAATTATGCCCTAATATCACTTACCCTCCTATTTTCAGCCAACATCTTCATTATTTTCCTCTCTCTAGTCTCTATCCCAATTCTACCTGCATTTGTCCATGACCCGCTTTTTCGTCTGAAAAACTTAACAATTGAGCTAGATCTAGTATTTGGTAAGCAGATGTCGTAATCAATGATTCAAAACCCCACACTCATATTCAGCTCTAAAACTCTTTTGTGTGGAGTCAACTTGTAGTCTCTTTTAAAATGGTATCATATAAACCAATGGGCCACGCTCAAGGAAGTGGAGATCTTTAGTTGGAACCTCCACTCCATCGGATACCCACCCAAAATTGTATCCTATTGGGCTTTGTACGTGCCCCATAGATTGAGGTGCTCTAAGAGGCTGGTTATACTGCCCTTCTAGTCGTTTTTATATGAACTCGAACAGTACATAACAAGTGATTATAAAAAAAAATGTCATATACTCAATTGTTAAATTTGCTATTTAAAATATTAATTTTGGTTAAAATTAAAAATATAAGAAAATTATTATATTCGGTATACATGTCAACATTTGTGCATATGTTACATTACTTTCAACTAATAAAAATATTATCAGCTGTGGAGGACTCGAGTAGGTCCCCCTCTTACACATACAAGTAAATTAGGTGGCAGTGGACCACGACCTGTACTCAAGAAATAGGCCCATACAAGGGTTCCTAGCGCAAGAGAGTAGATTTGCAAGTAGGAAAAATCCTTATATTAGTATAGCACAAGGTGGCTTTGACTTCCTAGGATTTATAAATAATTTTCATATTATATGATTATGTATAATTCCATCTAAAAAGTCTAAATGAGCGTTAGCTCCTCCCACTATGCAAGGCTCGAGCTTGACTAGACTCAATTCTAAGGAAAAGTTTTTCATGCTCTCCTTTGAGAGCCGTTTATCTACAAGACTGACAGCACACATACTAGCGCACACTTATGTTAATGTACTCTAGCATGCATCGTCGATTTGAAATATCAGTGTTTCTCATATGTACCTTACGATGAGTTCATTGTCAAAGAAGAGCATAAAAGTACTTTTTAATTCTAAATATAGAGATCGACTCTACATGGCTCGTTATGCATCCAGCGCAAAATCACATCTTGCCTTTAGATTACAAACACAATAATTATTCACGTGGCTGATGTGGGAAGATTGATTTTAGGGTTGGTATGTTTCATATAGGATTTATGCCTATGTACGAAAACTTCTCAACCAATATGATCCATATTCTATTAAGGAGCCAAGTTTAAAACTATTGTGCAAGAGATTCATAAATTTAAGCTAGGGGTTTAGAAGGAGAATATAATCCCCGGATCATCATATGTGAAAACTCCCAATATGCGACGAACACTGATCCGACAAAAGTGGAGGTCATCTGGCAAGCAAATTAAAGGAAAATGATATTTTTATAATAAAAATTTATATTAAAAATTACACATGAATTTTGATAGGTCTAAATAAGTGAGCACATGTAAAATTTGTGTGGGGCTTATTTATTAAGTCCAATTAAAACTCTTGTAATAATTTTTTGTGGGTATTTTTATTGTAGGAATATCACTATCCCAAATTAAAGGAGACTTTCAAATAAGGGGCACACCAAATTTAGTTAAGTGATATTCTTACACCAGGCATTATACAATTTATGATTGGAAAGGGAAAAGTAAATCTTATATATGTTGTCAGGTAGGACCTAGCTTCCCTATCTAATTAAAGGTGGTACAAGGCTTATAATATAAAGAAAATAAAGTATGAGTATCATTTTCCTAAAAGAAGAGGGTATTAATTTAGAATAGCAAATTATACTTGCCAAAAATTGCAAAGTACTCCATCCTTCTTAGATTAATACCTCTATTTAGCCAAAAAGTTTGTTCCATTGTTGGGTAGTTAAAAACGAGTAACATAAGCTTGTTTCCCTTCTTTTATACTATTTGTTTAAATTTAACTATTAATATTAGACAAAGAGAGTAATATAGATATGCTGATCATTTTGTTTTTTCACCAATTGGGTTGTTTCTTTGTAGATTTATTTACAAAGTTTTTTTATATCCATCTTTCGAGGCGCTCCTTCATCGGTTCGTCTAGTCTAATTAAGGGGGATAAATTTGTTTTGCTCTTCATTGGTGGTCCCTTTGCTGGAAAGTCCCAAATGGTGCCTCATTAGTGCGACTAAGGTGGGGCCCATAATGGAGGGTTCGAGTACTAAAGGGATCATTTGATGGCTAATGCGTATTGCATACAATAAACCAAAGAACTAAACCCGCTTAATCTCCATGTGTCTGCTTACATCCTAAAGAGCAAGTCCAGCAACTCTACTGCCCGCAGCCGGTCTGCATCACAAGAATTTGGTGGCATAAAGCCTAGTAATCTAGACGTTTCACATTTCCCATGGCCCATTAAGGGTATTTTCGCTCTAAAATACCAAACATGAACTGTCTTTGAAACAGAAACATAACAGATACAGAGTGGTTGTTGGCATGGGATCGTGGCAGTTGGCATACTATGGGTGTGAACCACAATATTTTGGATTAGAAATAGAAATCTAAAAGATTGTTATGTGGTGATGCTGGGTAGAAAAGGTTCACAAAAACTGGATGGTTCTTATGATGTTCAGGCTTGTTGCCACAAGCACGACAAGATCATGAGAAATTCAGAATTAGTTCCCAAGTTTATATAACTACTTCTTTCAAGTGCCTGCATGAAAGATGTAACTTTTCATGAAGTGATGAAGTTATTGGTGGTGATCATTTGTGTAGTTGAAAGAATACTCCGTCTTCTAAGTATCAGAGTTGAGACATTAGTGGAAACTAAATTAAACTTAGTTCTGAAGTGGCAGCCATGTTGTCATCATCTTCGAGTTGTTCAACAATATCGCAATCTCAACAAAGGATGCTTTTGAGAATGGAGTGGGCGTCAAGATGGGATTCTTGAGGAAGGCTTCTTATAGGCAAGAGAAGGGGAGAAAAGCTGGATTTGATAGGGAAGTGGATGACATTTTAGGGTTTGGATGGAATGGATTAATTCCTGAGAAAGGCTTCTTAGAGGCAAGATTAGGGGAGAAAAGCTGGATTTGATAGGGAAGAGGATGACAATTTAGGGTTTGGACGGAACGGATTTTGTGTTGTGTGCAAGCATCAAAATGGGGAGGGTGGAATGAATGGATGATTTTTATGTGTAGACTTTCTTCTTTATTTTATCTTCTTTCTTCTTTCTTTTTGCTTAAAAAGTAACTAGAATTTTTTTGGTGGCAAGCTACAAATGGATAAGTTATGATGGCTTTTAGGAATTAATAGATAGGAATTGGAATCTACCTATTAGTGGTGATCCCCTTCAAATTTAACTTGTTAAACTAAAGATGTAGGAACATATGTACTGTATTGGCTTCTTTCAATGATCAAAATAATGTTACATTATGTGTATTTTTTAGTCAAGGTATTGTTAAAGATCACATGGTGAATATGAAGTAGAACATTAAACTCAAAAGGTGTTTTAGAACATAAAAACACGTACATACATTACACTCACTTGAGAGTTTTGAGAATTTCATTTATCATGTGAGAGAGTGTTGGAGACACTTGAAAAAAATAATATTTTTGTTTATGAGCAATCAATTGCTAAGGAACATTTGATCGATTGGCCTTGCAAATTGTTCACCAGATTCTCTAGAAAGTTGAACAATCAATCACCAAGTAGTGAGATTGATCGGAATTGATTTTGTATGATTTCATAACAATAAATGATCGATCGTTTGCTCAAAGGATCAGTCGATTACATGGCCACATTAAAACAATACAAGAAATGATTGATCACCCTATAAAACGATCGATAGATCAAGTGCACAATTTCCCAAAATAGGTCATGCAAAGGATAATTAGATTCCTATTCAAGGTTCAACTCCTTAATTAACTTAAGGGTGCATAAAAAGGGGGTCCAGCAGGTGGGAGAGAGAGAGAAGCTTAAAAACCTAGAGAAAAATTGTGAAACTTCTCTAATGAATTTAATGGTGAAATAGTTTCCTAGTTCATGATACTTTGAGATGAAAAATCAGGAGTGATTTGAGTCGAGAGTGGAAGAACAAACACCTAAGGGACTTAGTGGGTTGCTTCAAGAGTTACTAAGAAGATCAAAGGAGAGAAAAAATCATTCTAAAGGAGTCATAGTGAAGATCAGGATCTATCAAGATTACTAATCAAGGTAGAGAAGATCAAGCTGATGCAAGTAAACAACTAGGGTGGTTATGTATGAGTTTAGGTAGAGAAGACCAAACTGATGCAAGTAAACAACTAGGGTGGTTATATATGAGTTCAAAGTGGTGTTGGAGTTAGCCGAGAGAAGAAAATGAGGATTTTTTTTGTAAAATAGCAACTTTGTATATTTGTTTAAAATAGTTCATATTTTGGTTTAGATATAGTGTTTTGTGGTTTTTCATAATGAAGATTTCCTTGTAAAAATTCACTTGTGTACTTAATTGATTTTATTTACATGTTTGGTAGGCACATAGGAATTATTATACAATTTGTTTTTTATTTTTGACAAGGAGTAGATATATGTTTAATTGCAAACTAGAGCATGATATCTTTCTTGGTTTGTTCACCTCAAACCAACAAAAGAGACTATTTTTGAGGTCTTTGAATCATAATTCGTTTGGTAATATCCATTAGGTAATGGACAAGGGTAAAGATGTTATTCTTCCGTCTCAAGTTGAGTTTGATATTGATGCTTCTCCTATCAATTTCAAAAAATTAGCTTCATCTACTTTACAATTAAATAGGGATCTCTATTGAACAGGAGGTTCTCAAGAGGCAAAAGTCAATAGTCAAGTGGATCTAAGTTTGTAATAATTTTTTTTTCTCTATACTTAAATCCAGGCTATCAAACTTTCATAGAATAAAAAATCAACAAGGAGTCTAGATTGAGGATGAAAAAGTAATTGCTGAAGAGTTTGTTTCACATTTCATTAAAGCTTTTTTTGCATAAGACACAACTTTTTTCCACTATTTTGGATTACGTTCCTTTTAACATTACCCAGGAAGACAATGTTGTTTGGTTTGAAGTCCCAAACGTAGAGGAGATTCAACGAGATAATGCTCTAAAGTAGGAGGGTTTTGAGGGCCTTTTTTACAAGAGATGTTGGGATTCCATTAAAGTAGAGTTTGTTGCTTTCGTAATGGCTTTCTTCTCAAGTACTCCATTTCCTAGGGCTTATTGCAAGACCTTGATAGCTTTGATTCCTAAGAAGGATGCCCCATCTTTGGTGTCTGATTATGGACCAATCAGCTTGTGTAATTTTAGCATGAAGGTGATTTTAAAATGTTAAATTTTCATCTTGCTACTATCCTTCCTAGGGTTACTTTTCTAGAACAACAAGCTTTTGTGAAAGGTAGATCTATTGTAGATATTATTCTTCTAGCTCAAGAAATGAAACATGGACTAAGTTATGAAACCAAAGGAGGTAATGTTATCATTAAGTTATATATGGTGAAAGCTTATGATGGTGTAACAACCTAAAATTTTCTAAAGTATAACTTTTGGACCCATATTAAGTTTAGGGGCCCAACAGCTATTTTACTTGAATTTAAAATGTTTTGAGCTTTATTCTTTTAAAGGAACTCTTAAGTCTTTAATAGGATTATGTTCTGTTTCCTTAATTCTTTTGTATCATAAATAAAAGTTTATTTTTAAAATGTGAATCATTAAGGGTTGGACTGATGCTAAAATAATGACATCTTGTTATATACCTTAATGAAATTTTGTCATAGTACAAATATTTGGATATCATCCGATTATTTTAATTTTTGAATTTGAAAGGTAGTTCCTTGGCACACAAATCAAGAATTATCAGACTTATTACTCCTAGGTACCACCTACTAAGGCTTATAGCTCAATAAAGATTTAGGGTATCATGGAAAAAGCTCTTTCTATCTGATCCTGTCGCCCCATGAGTAAGGGTGCATGTCGTTTCAGTATTAGCAATATTCTAGGAATCAAATGTTTTTACTTTAACTTATGTAAATATGTAAAGGATCTAACTTTAATTTCCAAGTCGACAATTTGAAATATTTGTTTATTTTGTACCCCTTATTTGAAAAGGTTTTTTTACGAGGCATATTAGTAGAATCTAATAATATCTGTTGCGTTTAAAAGCTTTATACTCACCCACGCGCAAATGTTGCAGGTGTGAACACAAGTTTGGGCTTGTAGCCAAAAGGTCTGTGAAAAAATTTAGGGTCTACATGTGGTATCTTGACTAGTTTCATTTTGTTTGATTTAATATATATATATATATATATATATATATATATATATATATATATATATATATATATATATATATATATATATATATATATATATATACTAACTTAATGTATGTGGCGTGTTATGCCCTATTTTGTAATTTGTGATTATGTAAATTAATCAATGGTTGCTCATTTGTACACTATTGATCTTGACCCCTTTTAAATTTAAATTGATGGGATTCCGACTATTAAATTTATATATAAGTCAGGTCATCACAAATAGATTGGAATGAAATTTCCTACATGAAATTTTTACTCAATTTCGTTTCTCAGCCTTCTTTATAAATTTTATTAGTAAGATTATTTCAAACTACGAGTTTTCTATAATTTTAAATGGATCCTCTCTAAGTTTCTTCAAATCCACACTGGGTGTTAGGCAAGGAGATTGAAGCAAGGGAACTTGATGGAATGCAGTTGAACTAGATGAAACTGGCTACAAACATGCACTGCATTCCTTTTCTTGCAAATAACACAAGTAATCACACAAAATAATGATAGAGAAATAATCTTTATTCTTCTTCAATAAAATTGTAGAAAAAAAATACTCAACCATGAGTGCAATATTGGCAATAAGCACTTACATAGGCCCTGGTGGCATTAATGGTAAATAGTAGAGTCCAATCTACTGCTAAACTGAATTAACCAATAAAAATAGTAAAAGTAAGCCAAATCAATCCCATGTTACTAAAACACAACCAAACAAATATTCCAAACTTAATAAAAGATCATTTTAAGTAGAATCATGGCTCACAAATCCCAAATCTAATCGAAATTTTGTAACAAACTAGAGTTGGCAATAGATCACAAAGCCTGGGCCTATCGATCATTCATGTTATTGGAAGATTGTTGTCACAATTGAATGCGAAGCGCTCAATTGCAGACAATGGCCAATTGTCACTGATAGTATTGTTATGAAATCGTTGTTTTCAATCTCATTTCTCCATATAGTGTAAGCACTTGCGTATTACATCATTGTCCCTTAGTTGGAAAAAAATTGCACTTGAATTTATCTTCTAATTCTAAGAGGAATCACTAAGATAAGGAGTAAGATGTTTGACATTAAACTTATCCCAAGTACACATGTGACTAGGTAGCTTCAAATGCTTAGCATTAGGATTGATCTTTTCAAGGAGCTCCACCAACTCGATCTTCCTAGTAAACAATTTGTTGTACTTCCCAATTGAAAGTCCATCTTTAGTCAAGACAGCTTATATGACGTGCCCTAAGATTTTTAAAATTCTTTTATCATAATAAAATAAGCAGAAATGAAATGTTCTTTTCATAAATCCTTTTGTCAATCTATCGACAAAATTATACTTGGGTGACTTACTCATTTTCGAATATAAGAATATTCAAACCATCATATCCATAAATATCACAAGTCAAATCACACATAAATCACATGGTCCTGCTCAAGTACATACTAAGATCTATAATACATATAATCATAAGTAATTGGCACTCACGTGCCTATGTTTAAATTGCACACAATACTAAAAGTTTGATGCCACATATTAGAAATCCTACATTACTTTTAAGAGCTCGATGTCCTTTCTTTACTCAATGAACCCAACCTGACCACTCTTCCGGCGAACCTACATCATGAGGATGTTATACGAATATACCCAGTGGGATGGCTAAACAAGTACTATGAAATGACAATGCACATGATTTAACTACATCATCACAAGGTCAACAACTATTATATTCGGTAAGCATCACCATAATTATGTATAAGTAGAATAAGTATAACATTTATATATATTTGCACATGATTTCAAATTTATAACATGACCTCACTTAGGATTTTTGCTCTATAAGTATAATTCATAAGGTTCTCTATGATACTGTAGCCACATTTAGGAGTATAACCTTACTAGACTATGAACAACTCACAATCGGACCTCGATTATTCTGAAGCCTACGTGCCCCACCCATGCCATGAAGCTAAGGTCCACAGGGATTCATGGACCCAAGTGGTTTAGATTCTGACTTCCATGATCATCGAAACCTTATGTATTGTACTATGCGGGACTAGTCATCTTTTAATGCTCCAGTCCATTCAAACTCATCTCCCGGGCTAAAGAAGCAGTTTTACATAACTCTTATCCTTAGAGAGCTAGAGGATCATGGTTCTATTTCATAAAGCAGCCTATCTTCCCTCTTTCACCCAAGTTTATGCAAATCCAAACAAAGCACAACGCAGAGAAAAATAAGGGAAAAGGAGGACCACCTCCAGAACCTTCTTATTCAGCACACAGTTTACACTAACAAGCCCCCTACCTTGCTCCTAAACCCAACACCGACTCAGCTATCTTGCAAACTAGTCCACCCCTTACAGAAAACTGCCTTAAGCGTCGCTGAATTGCTGAGTATGGTCCACCCTTTGGTTAAGTACACTCCCAGTAGCTCTTCCAAGTCACCAATGAAGTGTTTGCTACCCAACAATCCTCCGGAACTATGGCCAAAGATGTCAATATAACCCTTGCAGATTTCTGAGTTTTGAATGCTTGAATAAACTGCTTTCAACCTACCATGATGCCCCCTTTATATAGAGGAAGGGTCGGGAAGCCTAGTACCACTAGGACTCACCCAACCTTAGTTACAAATTCAGAATCTCAACCTTTGCCCATTACAAATAGGAAACCAGCCCACATACATGCTTAAAACTGTTCCAAAAGAGTCATAACCCAACTAGAAGTATAGTTGAGCCCTCATTCAAGTGTCCTGCCTCTCCTAGCACTCATCGGACTCCTACTTCGGCTAGAAGTCCTCTGCTCGCATGCCATCTCGTCTTAGCAAAGCCTTGGATGCGTTCTCTTCTTGCATGGAGTCCATGTCCTGCTAGGATTCAGTCATTTTGAGCATTCCGACTTGAGCACAACTCCTTGTCTGGAATTCCTACTTGCCTTAGGACTCTGAGGCAACTCCTAGTCACGCTAGGAAACATGGGAACAAATCAACAACTACCACTAGCGTCTGTCCTACTCTAAGTAGGAGTTGTCCGTGAGAGTCCCAGCCTTCCTAGGAACCACCCTAGGTGATGGCGCCCAACCTACCATCAAATCCTACTCCAAGTACGACTTGGATATGAGTCCAACACACCAAAACCATCATTTCTCAGCTTTCCCTTGGCTGTCTACTGACCAAGCTGAGATTCCTCCACCCCTTAGCCTATTCCACGGCTAGGGGTCTAACAAGCCTCCCCCACTTAAATCATGCGATGCCTTCGTCGAAGTCCCTAACTTCTCAGGTGCACCAATTGAAACTCTTAAGCCTTCCTCCTTGCTAAGCCCATCAAGAAAGTAGCCAAAACTTCCCATCATACCACGGCTAAGTCATGTTCCGCCGAACCTAAGTTCTCCTTTAGCTAGGTTTGGGCGGCTCCAGCTGCCCCGTATCGTGCAAACTGTTCCATCAGTCCGCTCCTTGGCTGCTTAAATCAGCTAAGGTTTAGTGAGTCCGCTCCCCTCCTCCATTCGAGTCCTCAATGACCCGACACTACCCCTTGGACAGGGACTCCAGCAACCGAACAAATCCAATTCGCTGCATAGGATTCATCTGTGCTAACTCCTCATGCTCGGATTCATCTCCGTCCTTCCCTCTCGTATGCGCAGGGGAAAACAAGTACACAGCCTACTCAGCCTTCTCTGGTGCAAAGGGGCTCCGCCCAATGCTTGTAAACACAGTCTGTCGGTTACAATGGCAGGGAGAAGGGCAGGGCTGACCAGCCAAAACGCAGGCAAAGAGGGAGCACCTTCTCTCTGGTTCGTCCTCTCTCTTTCTCTCTGGTTTTCTGGTTTCTGTACATGCCCAGGTCGCCCCCAGCCTTCTCCCTTATATAGACTCATCATACGAGTCCGAGTCCTACTAGGAATACAGTCCCAGCCCAAGCAAATACAGTGTCTCTCCCTGTCCCAACTCTTCCCAGCCTATGGTTGTCCTAGCCAGCCTAGGAAACCTGTGAGGGTCGCCCCAAACCATATAGGGAAACCTGTGAAGGAGTCCGACTTCGACTAGGAGTCCAGCGTCCATCAGCTTCTAGAGTTGTGTCATTCGAGGAAACCTGTGTATCATCTCCTACCCGTACTAGGAGTCGGGCTGTGCTGCCTCTCTGTGTCCTAGCGCCCCTAGGAGTCCGTCCCTAGGGTGTTGTGGCGCCCAGCACACCACTAGGAGTCCTGCCTGCGCAGGGACTCTACCTCAGCCTGCTCCGCAAGGCGAGTGCTCGTCCGGAACAGCTCCAACGCTGCTCCCAACATCCATCCGTGCCCAAGGGGCTGCTCAGGCTGTCCGTCGCCCAAGCTTACTTGGCTGTCCGCTGCCAAGTATAGGGGGTAGCCGCCCCCTTGTTTAAGCAAAAAGTGGAGGGGCTAACAGGCCTCCCCCAACCAATCCCTTCGACGTCCCCGTCGAAGCTAAGTACTCTCGAACCTTGTCTTCGAACTGCCATAACGCGACGTCTCGCTCCCAGCTGTTCTCTGACTCCGGAAGACCTTTCCACTTAACCAAGTAGAAAATCCTCCTGTTCTTCCTGCTCATCCCTTCAACTCTGCTGTCCAGGATAGCGTCAACTTCCTTCTCAAAAGAGGTTCTAATCGTAGGCGGTGCTCTCTTCGAAGTACCTCTGCTGGAATCTTCTGAGTCCGAATGAAACGGCTTCAGAAAACTGACATGAAAAACTGGGTGAAGTTTGAAGCGTTCAGGCAACAAGAGTTGGTATGCTAGCTGGCCAACTCGTCGCTTCACCTCAAAGGGCCCATCGTAGTGCTGTATCAACCCTTTGTGCACGTCTTTCCTTCGCAGCTTCTTCCAAAGTTGGGGAGTAAGTTTCAGCATAACTCTGTCCCCAACCTGAAACTCGAGAGGTCTCCGGTCTCTATCCGCATACTTCTTCATACGCTTGATCGCTCTTGGCAGCGGGCCACGCGCTTCCTCCATTCTCTCAGTCCGCCCTCTTGCCAAGCGATAGGCAGCAGGACACCTGCCTCCTGTCCGCTGTAAGGCCACATCCGCTGGTGTAAGAGGTTGCTGGCCGGTGGCCAACTCAAAAGGACTGCTCCCTGTGGTTGAGCTCGTGTGTAGGTTATAGCAAAACTGAGCGACCTCCAGCAAGTCTACCCAGTTTTTCTGGTTCGCTGTGACAAAGTGGCGCAAGTATTCCTCCAAGATACCGTTTACCCACTCCGTCTGCCCGTCCGTCTGAGGGTGATTGCTGGTCGAAAAGTTAAGCTGAGTGCCTAACATCTCGAATAGCTGCGTTCAAAACCTGCCTGTGAATCGAGTGTCTCTGTCGCTTATGATGTCCACAGGCAGTCCCCAATACTTAACAACGTTCCGGAAAAACAAGTCGGCGGCCGTCTCAACGCTGCAAGTTTTGGGGCTGCTATGAACGTCCCATACTTGGAGAAACGGTCTACAACCACCATGATCGATCCAAATCCCTGCACAACCGGCAAACCAGTTATGAAATCCATGGACAAGCTGACCCAAGGTCGGTCTGGAATGGGAAGGGGCTGCAGCATGCCCGCTTCCTTCTGCCTCTCCGTCTTGTCCTGCTGACAAACCATACACGTCCGTACATAATGCTCAACATCTTCTAGCATCCGCGGCCAGAAGTAATTCCGAGACAAGAGAGCATGTGTCCGCTCCTGTCCGGGGTGACCTGCCCACGCAGAGTCATGGGTCTCTCTCAGCAACCGGCACCTCAAACCGCCAGCCAAGGGGATGTAGGGTCGTCCTCCCTTCGCATACAGCACCCCCTGCTCCAACCAATATCTCCGTGTAGACCCATCCTTCACGGATTCGATCAGCCTAAGGCAGACTTGATCGTTCTCCGTCGCTGCACGTATCTGGTCCAACATGTCCCCTGCAACCTGCACTAAAGCCGCCATCATAGCCTCTGGGTCCGGAAAAAATACTTGGATGGTTTTGAATGTTCTTATGCCAGATTCAAAATGGGATTCAAATTAGAGGAGGTTGAAATAGATTGTGTCTATATGGAGCATATTTATATCTAAAATCAAAATTAAAAATTAAAAATGTCGTTGTCCTTGATTTAAAACCAAACGACAAACGTATCTGGACGAGGCGCGACCGGGCGATGGCGAACATCTGAAGGAAAGCCTCTGAACAGAGAATGGCCACGTGTCTGTGAAGGGGAACAGAAAATGCTAAAGAGCTTGCGGCTCTGCTTTCGGCTTTCCCTCTTTTGAAGCAGCCAACACCGACCAGTCCTCACCCCCTTTCTTCTTCTTCTTCTTCTTCCGCAAACTTAGAACACTCGATTGGATTTGGATTTGGATTTTGGATTTTGGATTTTGGATTTGGTGACCGAAGACGCAGCCCTTTCTTCTTCGCCTTTCTCAGTAAGATCACGAACCCTAGTGTTATTTTTCCCATGGTGATGGAAGAGAAGCTGCTCCAGAGGCTGGAGGCGGCGGTCTCCCGCCTCGAAGCTCTCTCCCTCGGTTCAGGGACTGCGCATGGGGCGGGCGTTCCCCCCGACGAGTCTCCATCGGATCCCTGGATCGCCGCCTATGATGATCTGGTCCACAATTTCCTCGGGAGGCTGTTGCCTTTCCCGTTTTGGACAAACTTTAGCACGGTGCATCCCATTACATATGAAACAGCCACCACCTCTAAATGGCTGGTTAGACTACTCGCTCTTATCCTTGCCACCCTTGCTTCCCTCTTTGTTGGATGACTTTTTTCCCATTATTCTTCCCTTGCTCAATGGAAGTCTGTTTGAAATTCGCTAAGTTGTATGCCGCTACAATCATTGCGGGAAGATCCTCCACTTCTCTCCATCTCAGCTCATTCTAAGCCCACGTTTGCAAGCCCGACATAAAGTAGAAGAGCTTTTCATCCTCCATCATGTTTGTCACTCCCAAAATAAGCAATTGAAACTCCTTAACATAGTCCCAGATTGCCCCCATTTGTTTGAGGTTCCTCATGCCTCCCGAGCTATCCAAGACATGTTTTTAGGAAGGAATTACGTCTGCAACTCCTTCTTGAATGTATCCCACGTTCCTATCCTTGGCCGACGTGTAGCTGTATCATCCTCCAACCACATCTGCCACTACAACTTTGCATCTCCCTCAAGATACATCAATGCCACTGTGACCTTCTCCTCCCCTTGGGTATGGACTAGCGAGAAATAATGCTCCAAGTCCCAAAGGAAGTTACCAATCTCCATGGCGACTCGTGTCCCTGCATACGCCTTCTGTTCAAGTACCTTTGCCTTCTTTGCCATCTGCTGAGCTGAGGACTCGCCCCCATCTAGGGATGGAGTGTTGATGACTACCCTCTTCAGCACTGCCACTTCATCCACCAACTCGATGATCTTTGTTGTCGTTGCATCCTCAACTTTTTGCACATGCTACTTGAGGTAATCCATCATTGCAGCCACATCAGCCGCTAATGTGGTGAGACGGGCTACCCCTTCAGCCATACTGCCTTTCTGAGATTCATCAAGGTGTGGTGCAAATTCAAGCAGGAACGCTCGTTGGTCAAAGAGAGCCAAATGCTCCTGAATATTGCGTAGAGAATTTTGGACTTCAGCCAATGTCCCATTCATTGTGGTCATCGCATCCACCTTCACCTCGATTTTAGCAATTCAAGTCAACATCAAGCCCACCATTAGCAACTCTCTATTTTCCAACAACTCTCCAAGTCAAGGATCTCAGCAAAAATCTCCGACCTGCCTAGCGTCAAACCCGTCAAGAGCTTTCACCTCCTTTTGGGTAGTCTCAGCGCTTCAGCAACCTTCAGCCAACTCCTTTGCCAAGTCCTTACAGAGCTTTCACCTATGCGAAGCTTTGCCAGCGTTTGCTCTCGTGATGGCCTTCTTGCGCTGTGCAACCAGTAGCCAATCTCTCCGACCTTCCCACTCGTATGTGCAAGGGGAAACAAGCAATCAGCAACACAAGCCGTCTTTGGTGCAAAGGGGCTCTACCCAAAGCTATGTATTTTAGTCCGTCGAAATACAATGGAAGGGAGAGGGCAAGGCTGATCAACGAGGTCGAAAGCTCTATCTCAGAACTCTAGTTCGCTGTGCATAATCTCTGCCATGGCTGCCCTTGCTCTCTCCCTTAAATAGACTAAGCCAAAGTTGCGTCCTAGTGCTAATAGAAGTTACATAATCCACCCATACAAGAGTTCTCACCCTGACCAACTCTCTCCCCATAAGTAGGCCGCCCTAGCCCAAATTAGGAACCAAAGGTAGTCTGTCTTCGGCTAAAAGTCCAACACCCTGCTACCTTCAAGAGTCCAATCCTCATAGGGAGCTTGCTGCCTCGACTCCCACTCGAGCTAGGAGTGTGGCTGACTTGTATAAGTGAGTCCTAACTGTATTAGGAGTTCGTCCCTAAGTGCAAGTAGCGCCCAACTTGACACTAGAGTCCTGCCCATGCAGGGACTCCTCCTTAGCCTACTCCACAAGGAGAGTAATTTGTCCGAAACCACTCCAACGTTGCTCCAACATGCATCTGCGCTCAAAGGGTGTTCCTTGGCTGTTTGCCGCCAAGGGGCTTGGCTGTCCGTCGTCAAGCCTAAGGGGTAGCCGCTCCTTTATGGGACAAGTTGGGGGGGCTAACATTGCTACTTAAAACACTTCACATCTAGTATAGGTACCAAGTCCAATGGTGATCGTGGGTTGTAGCCAAACACAATTGTGAAATGACTAAAACTTGTACTCCTATTCACACTACTGTTATAATCAAATTTAGCTTTGCACAAGTGTTGTTCCTAATATTTTAGATTAGCACCTACTAACATTCTTAGCAGATTTCCCAAGGACATATTTACGCCTATGTTTGACTATCTATTTGGGGATGATAAGCACTATTAATGTAATATCCAAGAATTTTCTAATTTTCTAATAGTGGACATGGGAAAACTTTAAGGAGTTTGATCCTCTAACCTTATTAATGGAATAACTTCCTAAATAGGTGACATTTAGGGCCTTAAGAATACGCGAATCAGAATTGGATGAGGGAGATATGGCCATTTGAATTAAACTTAAATTTGGGTTGTTTACTTAGTTCTACAGCCCTAGTTAACTAAAGTGATGAGAATTGGGTTTGGGAAGCATTTTTGGGCTGCCTAATGGAGATTTATTTGGCCCAAAGTCCTTGTAGGATTAAGTACTCAATTGTCATTAACTATAAATATCCCATAGGGCTTTTTTGGTAGAGCTTTTGGAGCTTTTAGGGGGTGACTGAGATTCTATGTTGGCACGTTCTCTAGCTTCTCTCAAGATGAGTCAAAAATTGATTATTCTTCACAATTTCTATAATTTGTTTTAAAGTAAAGAAGAATAATAGAAGTTGGAACATCACCATTAGTTGGAGATAATGGGGGGTGAGATAATAAAAAAAATTAGAGAATGTTAGCACTGATAGTACTATTAGTTCATTAATTTTCATTGTATGCATTTGTGGTTCTTTGTTTGATTTTGGTGTTATCAAATGGTATTGGTGATCAAGGTTAGGATTGAATAATCTGTCAATAAGTAGGAATTAAGTTGGCTTTGGTCTTTTATATTAATTGATCATTCTGATTGTTGAAGTTGCTTATATATTTGTTATATGTTGAGAATTAGGTTAGTTATGATGTTTGATATTGCATGATTGCTTGGGATTGCTGAAGTTGCTTGTATGGCCATTGTATATTGGGAAAGTCCCAAAGTTATGGAAATGAGTGGGCAATTGTTTTGAGGATGAATGACTAACTGCTCTTACCATTACCATTGGTATCTTGCCACCAATTTATATGTTGAATGTTGATAATGGCATGTTAAATGTTTAATTCTAAATATTTACAAAGTTTTCAAACTACAATATGTATAGCAGTCAAGAAGAAGAGTGATTAATGGAGTACTACACTCGTCATGCTCATTCCACTACTATGACACATCTTAGGGCATTTTATAAGAAAGAGTTTAGAAAATTTTTCAGTTATGGTCTCATTAGACCATGACTGAGAAGTAGTTTTCTAAAATGAATTTTTCTACAGGGCTCTTGAGAGGATCTTATGTGGAATGAGATGAGTCAATGTTGGCCACATCAATTCCCTTATTCTACTTAGAGTATACACAAGTCTCAATGTTTTCTAAGGTATTTAAAGAGTATTGCCAAAATTTCTAAAAAAAATAAAAGATTTTAAATTATTAGAGTTGAGGACTAGAACATAATAGACTTAGTAAACTTCAACAATGATATTGAAACTAAGACATCAAACCAGACACAATTCATAAAGATGAAAATTTTATTAAAATTTGAGAAAATTATGATAGTTCTTTATAAACCTAATAAATACCCTTACCAAGTTTCAATTCAAACAAAAATTAACACAATGGTAAAAAATTACAAGTTACCCTTAATAGTGAATTTTAACTTGCCTATTGGACTAGTTACGGTTAGGGGAAATACTGAAAATAAAAATTTACCAATTTTACTATAGTGTTATGACTTTCTTAAGAATGTATATTCAAATTTTCAAACCTAATGGAGCTGTTGATAAATCATGAAAATTCTGAAATACCCTTAGATTTGGACCTATTTAGTTATATTTATAATTTTGAATCAAGGCCTAAATGAATAACAAAGGATACTGGCTAATTATGAATATACTTAGAAATCCTTCACTCTAATATGTATGCTTGGATGAATCACTACGAGGCTTCATGAATATAAATTGATTAAAATACCCTTAATGAGACATTAGGGTTACGTGTATTGAATTCATTATCTATAGATGTGTCATAAACTCTTACTATGTAATAATATGAACTAATGAGTGTAGAAGTAAACCTAAGCTAACTAAGATCATTCTAAGATTAAATAAATACATGGTTAGGGCTCGGTTGTATGTGATCTTTAGAGATTAATATTAATCCTTAGTAATTGTTATAATAAAGATATTTATAATTTGGATCTTGCATTTGTGTTGAAATGAGATGTTTAGCACTAAACCTGCATGAATATATATTTAAAAATCATGCTCACATTACGTAGTTGACAATAATTCATGTGTTACATATATGGGAATATGTTTGATAATTATTGTACCAAGGGTGTTCCATGTTTCATAGGACTCATGTTTAGGATTATATGGTTTATGTTATACATGTCCATTATGATGACTATATGTATTTGATGATGAACTGGTAGCTCAGGTATTCCTCTAACTGCAAGTCTGAGGTCATTAGAAGATTATGATCTAGATACAGTTGAGGTTTTAGGTAGACTCTAAACATTTGATGAACCCCTAGGTAAGCATGTCAGAAGGGCGGTGGAATAACCAAGGAGAAACCATTACACTTATGGTATGGGACACAATGTAACAATGGGTAAATCTAAGGTTTGTTGCGCTCGTGCATAGTAAAAATTGTTTATGTGACATTGCGAAATACTTATGGTATGGGACATGAGTACTAGTGTCGACACAAAGGCATTTTTATGTGCACACCCAAAGATATGCTATTTAGTGATATTATTTAAAGTGAGTGCTCAGTGGAAGCTAATGTTCAAGTGGGATTAGTGTGAAAACCCTAGAGAGGGTAGAAGGAGTTCTTGATAGATGGCCAAGCTTATCAAATGTTAGTTGTGGCGAATTGCGAGGATGCAATTCTTTTTAGGAGGGGAAGAATGTATTATTTAGGAATTTCCTAATTTTTAAATAATGGACACATGGAAATTTAAGGAATTTAACCCTTTGACATTCTTAGTTTAATAACTTCCTAAATAGGTAAAATATAGGACTAAGACGAATATGTTTAGAAAATATATGGAAAGAGCTTACAAGATGGGTATAAAAATACGCGAATCAAAGTTTGGGTGAGGGGGGTATAGTCATTTGAAGTCATACTTGTAGAGCTAGACCTTTTTACCCTAATCAGACTTAGATTTGGGTCGTTTACTTAGTTTTGCAAGCCTGGTTAACTATAATGACAGGAATTGTGTTTGAGAGGCCATTTTGGGCTGCCCAATGGAGTTTTAGTTTGCCAAAAGTCCTTAAGGGTTTAAGTACCCGAATCCACATTACCACATTACCTATAATAGGGGTTTTTGGATAAGCCTTTTGGAGCTTCTAGGGGGTGGCGAAGTTTCCATGTTGTCATATGCTCTAGTTTCTCTCAAGGTGAGTCAAATTTTGATTCTTCTTCATAGTTTCTCAGGCTTTGATTAAAATCAATGTCTTAATTACATGATCTTAATCTACATGCTTTCTTCTATTGAAATCTCTAAAATTCCCTTATTTCTATTCAATTTGTAAAACACTAGATCTTTGCTGTTGATTCAATACCTTATAATTTATGCCCATAATTCATTAGACACAAGGAAGTACATGAAATTGTTTTGTTAATTATAGTTTTGAGTAGTAAAAATCATAGTTTATGGTCAAGGCTAATGAAAAACTTAAATTTTGGATTAGGAATTTTTTTATCTAAGAGGAATTGCACTAATTCTTTGCAGCAAGGGCTTTTTGTTTTGATAGTGATTTATTACATTAACATCATGTTTAGTGTACTTAATCATATTTATTTATAATTAATAATTATATAACTTGATTCTTCCACCTAATTGAGTGATATTGTTTTTACATTTGCATGAGTTTGATAGGGTTTTTTATAATTAAAATTTTAAATTTAATTATCTAAAAATTTATGATAATTTAATGATTAACTGTAATAATTTTTAATTAAAAAAATCATTAGCACCATGTGCTCTAGTATTTATTACTCATTCTATTACTCCATAATCGATCAACAAGAAGAAACACACACACGAAGTTCCTCTCAAAATCAAATCAAAAAAAGAAAAAGAAGTTTATCTCAAAAGTAGGGTTGGTCGTGGACGTCCATTGTCCGATGTCAGGGCTATATTCGAGGTGTTTGTGGCTATTTGTTCGAGGTCCGGTTAACTTTAAAGGTAATTTATATTTCTACATAAAATGACATTCTCTTAAGCATCATTTTCTTGTACTGAAGTTCTTAATAATTTAAATACAATCTCATTAATGTTATACTTAGGTTCTTCGTTAAAGTTAATTGCTTTATACTCCTATATCCTAGAACAATAACTCCTTTTAGGGGTATATGTAAGGAAAGTTCATTGATAATATTACTAAAAAAAAAAGATAGCTTGTATAAATCTAAATTATTATTATATACTAAGTTATTTAATCTAAAGATATCTACCTCAGCTCCCCTACTTAGTCATAGTCATTTTTGCCTCTCTTATTCTCTCCAACCAATGGCGGAACTACATTATGACACTTTTTGGAACTTCTATTATACAATTATTGGATATATCTCGGAATAGGCAATAGAAAAAAAGGTTGGGTGCATAGTGTGCCCCCCCCCCCCCCATTTCAACTCTGGTTCTACCACTGTCTCTAAACTACCTTAACTCTTATCCACTTACCTAAGAGGCAATGTCCATGGATAATGGTATGTCTGCCAAATAAGAGGCTTTGTCTACAAACAAAATATTAATGAACAAATTATTAATACACACAGACACAAATACACATAAGCCTTATCTACTAACTATTTGGCCAAAGGACTAGGGCTGCAAATGGGCCAGGCCCGAACGGGTTGGGGCAAGCCCAGGCCCAGCCCATAAAAAAAATCAAAACTTGGCCCAAAGCCCATAACTAAGTTCAAAATTTCAGCTTAGTCCAAAATTTCAATGGGCTCGGGCCGGGCCATGGGCTTTCGGGCCAAAATAGACGTGATATAAATTTTTTCATACAGATGATAAATCTATGTCTTGAGCTATAATTCCTATCAATATACAATTTTTACTCTTGATTACAAAGATCTATTAAGGATTACAAGGAGCTATAATTCGGTATAGAACAAATTAGGTGATAGAATGAACTAAATAACTGAACAAATTATATAACAAAACAAATACAGGAACCAATAGAGAAACTAACAAAACAAAGATGCAAACTAACATAGGCAAAGAGAATAAATTCAGTACAGATCAAATTACGTGATAGAACTAATTAATAGAACAAATTAGATAACAAACAAAGACAAGAACCAATACAGTAATTAACAGAACAAAGATACGAACTAACATAGGCAAAGAGAACAAATTCAGTAACAAAACAAACTAGATGATAGAACGAATTAAATAACAAAACAAATGAGATGATAGAACTAAAAGCAACAAATTTGAGAAGAGAACTGGAGCACTGGCGAAATGGAAAGTGGTGGTCTTCTGTCGGTCCCATGAAGAGAACCAGAGCAGCTGAAGTGGAGGTCTTTCGTCGATCCCATGAAGAGAACCACAGGTCCAGAGCAGCCAAAATGGAGAGGAATCAGCTGACAAAATGGAAAGTGGAGATCTTTCATCGGTCCCACGAAGAGAACCAGAGGTCTAGAGCAGCCAAAATGGAGATTAGAGGCTAGGCGAAATGGAAAGCTGGGGTCTTCCGTCAGTCTCACGAAGAGAACCAGATGTCCAGAGCAGCCGAAATAGAGATGAAAGAGCAGGCGAAATGGAAAGTGGAGCTCCCACAAAGAGAGCCACAGGTCCAAAGCAGGCGAAATGGAAAGTGGAGCTCCCACAAAGAGAGCCACAGGTCCAAAGCAGCCAAAATGGAGAGCAATAGGCAAAATAGAAAGTGGCGAATGAAGCAGGAGAATGCATATTGCAAAGCGGCGGTAAATTAGGGCTTCAGAACACCAGAAGAAGCAGGAGACGATGACTCGGGCTGCAAACCTAAATGTAAATTTTATCTGATGCCAAATTGCCAATACCTGCAGGACCATACGATTAATAAAGGTAATTTCAAATTTAACTTAATTTATTAACTAAATTCTAAAGTAAAGTACAAAATTTCAAATCGGGTCGGGCTTGCCATGTTTCTTGCAGCCCTGCAAAGCCCCGAAGGTAATTCAGACAGACGAAGTAACAAACGGTTAATAAAGGCATAGCAGACGCTGGCTTGGAAAGAGATAAAGAAGAAAAATCACCCGTCTATCATGATAAGCAGCGCAGAGCGGGCTGCCAGTGTCCAACCCATGCATCTCTCGAACCAACTGCCAAGCCATCTTGAACTTCCTGTGCTTGTCCCATGTCCACACCACCAAATTCCAACTCTTCTTCGTACTCGACTCTCACTTGAGGCCCATCTAAAAGTCAAAAAAGCCGTTTTCCACTCATTCCGAAGTTTCCACATCCCAGCAGAAACTACTGTCGTGCATCCAACGAGGAAAAGTCTTTCCTCTGACAGAGCAATTGAAGAAACTGGTGAAGGAGAAGCTGTTTCTCTTGCTGGTCTGAGCCTAATCCGGCGACATGGAATTCGTCTGCCTCAAGAGTCGTTGCTTTGGAGGTAATGGTAGCCGGGAGATGATTAAATAAGCCGGTGCAGCAGAAGCAGTGCAAGAGCAAATGTTTGTTTGAACAGAAGGGGAACAACGAGCGGGGCAGTCTTTCCGATCTTCGTGGCCAAGATGAAGAAGAATGCCATTAATCGATGATGGCAGCCATCTCCATGGAAATGTCTGCAACCTACAAGAGGAACTTTCTACTCGCATGCTCCTGAAGCACAGGGCCCAGCCCAGTGGTAAAGGATGTTTCAACGGAGGTTAGGATCACACCGTTAGTGTTGGAGAAGATGAGTACGAAAGTAAAAGAAACGTAAAGTATAAAGTTTTTAATGGAACAGATGAAAGGGGTTTTTGGTGTGAAGATGGATAACCAGAGAAAAAAGAAAGGCTGTGTTTTTTTTATTATAGCAACGGCGGCTTAAGGCTCTTCATATGGCAAAAACCGTAATTAAGATGTTATTACATAAACAAACCACCAAAATAGGTTAAAAAAATTACAAAGTAGTCGTTGGACTTTTGACTCATTTTTAATACCTCTTTCTAATTTGTAAATTTTATAAAATTTTTAAAATATATAAACTTCTCAATTATTATTATTTTGGTGGATACATTAGTTAATTGATCATTAGTCTTAATAAACTTCAACTTAATATCACTTTTTTTTACTAGTTCTCTTATATAATATAATGATGTCTCAACTTAATATATTTTGTCTTTCCACAAAAGATTAGGTTTTTAATTATTGCAATGTCCGATATGTTGTCACGAAAATTTGTTCTTCGATATACTTACTTGACACTTGAGATCTTTAATAATTCTCCCTAGTTAAATCGTCTCACATGATGTCTTAGAAGATGAAATGTACTCGGCTTCGGTAAAGAAGAAAGCAGCAGTGTCTTACTTTTTTAATGACTATGATATTACTTTATTTCCCAATATGAAGATATAACTAGAAGTGTTTCTTCTATTATCAATGTTACTAGCCCAATCACTATTGAAATAACCACTTAATTCATTTTTTCCTCATTTACATTTCAGCCTAAAATTCTTTTGTCCTTTCACATACGTCAAAATTTTCTTTGTCATCTCAAAATGAGTTTTACTTAGTTTGCTCATATTTCTAGCAACAATGCTTACACTATGCATAATATAGGGTCTTGTATTTATTAATTAGATCAACGAACCAACAAGACTTCTATTAGATGATCTATTCATCAATTTGCATCTAGCATCTTTTAACAACTTCTTATTCATAGCCATAGGAGTAATCATTTCTTTGCAATCAGTCAAATTAAATTTTTTCAACAAATCATCAATATACTTTTCTTAAGATAAGAATATTTCACCATCTTTTCGTTTTACTTAAATTTTAAGAAAATATATCATGCGTCTTAAATCGGTTATTTCATTATTTTTTTCATAGTGTACTTGAATTCTTTTATCAGTAAACTGTTCTTTCCTTTCCTTTGACTTTGTATCCTTGTGGTTACTCAACATAGACCTCTTCTTCAAGCTCTCTATTTAAAATGGTTGATTTGACATAAAATTAAGACATTTGTAATTCCAATTGAGCGGCAAGTACAATAACAATTCTTATAGTTTTCATTCTTACAATGGGAGTGTAGGTTTCATTGAAGTCAATGCCGAGTTGTTGTGAGTACCCTTTTCCAACTTGCCTTGCTTTGTGTTTTTGAATTGAGACATTTTCATGAAAGTTTATATTGCATACCCATTTCAAGCTGACTTTTTTGCCTTGAGGTTTATTAACTAACTCTCATGTCTTGTTTTCCTCAATCATATTTATCTCGTTATCTATTGCTTCTATCAAAATTTCTTCTTTTGAAGCATCTTTAAATTTTGTTGAAACACAAGAAAAAAATGCAATATCACATTCATTATAAATTTCTTATAGTGAGCATGTCTTTCTTGGAGTTGATCACTATCAACATTATTTAGATTAATTTGCCATATATTTGAATCTTGCCTTAAATCATAACGTGTAAGAGGAGTTTCATGCTCTTGTAATTGTGAACCACTTGATATTTGATGACTTGATAAAACCCCTTATTTTTAATCTTCTACATACATTTTTAAAGAATTACTATTTTATTCAAGCTTCACAAAACTTTCTTGTTGCCCGTCATGTAGTTATTGCAACCACTATCCAAGTACCAAACATCATTTTTTTTTATTTTGTATTAATGTAAGAGTAGAATAAATGACTTTGTTTATCTTCATCTTTTTCGGTGAAATATGCTTACTTCTTGTTTTGAAATTTGCAATCCTTTGGAGCATGAGTGTGGTGCTTGCATCTCTTGCATTTAAAATAACAATCATTAGCAATATAGTTTATTTCCTTACAAATGAAACAACCATTATTTTGTTTCTCCTATTTACCTCTTCCATTTGCATTCTCTTTTCCATAGCCTCTTCCATTTTCTCGATTTTCTTTTCTTCTATCTTGAAATAAATTATTTTAAAATTTTTTATTTCTTCCATTTTTTTTTCTCCTTGAAGTTAACTTAGATTGAAAAGCGTACTTTATGGAGGAATGAGTAAACTTTTTATTCTTACTTTGTGAGTTTCAAGAGAACTCATAAACTCATGAATGCTCAATTTTGATAAATCTCCTACCTTTTCAATAGTTGCCACAATATGCTCGAATTTGGCCAGCATGCTTTATAAAACGTTTTGCACAATCTTCTTATCTAGATTAATATCTTTATAACTTCTAATTTGATTAACAATGATAGAAACTCTATAGTTAAAATATTGAACATTCTGACTAAGGGTGCTAACGAGCCGAGTCAAACCAAGTTTTTAGATTTTTTGACTCGAGCTCGATTTTTGAAAGCTCGGTTCGAGCTCGATCGAACAGCTCGATTCCTGGCTCGAGCTCAGTTCGGCTAAAAACTCGAAACTCAACTCGAGCTCGAAAACATATTATAGCAACTCGAACTTGTGTTCGAATTGAGCTTGAATCCCATTTACAACCAAAATTATTTTTTTCTATAAAAATCTATATTAATTTAGAGAATCACACCAACATTACAAAAATAAAAAAAATTATAATAAACATAATTTTATTGTATTAAAGTTGTAAATATTATTTCAAAATACATGGTTAAGATAAGAGTCAATAAATACCCAACAAAAAAAATTTATTTGTCACCAAAAATTTAACTAATGTTATTCAAATATCCATATAATAAATATAATTATACAAGAGTCTCATTAATATCAGCCCGGGCTCACGCACGCCGACATGCGCCGGGGCTGATTGGGCCGACGGATTTACATCCAACGGCCCATCAAACTCACAGGTTTCAATAATATTAACTTTTCCCATTATATAAATAATATTAAAAATAATAATTACCAAAATAACATAAAGGGAAAAATATTTACTAATATGGTGTTTCTTTTCACGAGCGCCTCTGTGACTTTTGTTTAATTTATTTTTTAATTTCATTCTTAAAAAGAAAAAATTCAATATAATGTACTAATTTGTTATTTAAAGGACGAAATCAATATAATTTCCTACTTTTAAAGGATGAAATCAATGCAATGTACTAATTTTGTCATTTAGAAGGATAAAATCAATAATGAAATAATTTTGTCCTCTCTTCTCTCTACTATATCTTCATTCTCTCTCTCTCCTCTTTCTCTTCACTCTCTCTATTCACACACTCTCTCTCCTCTCTGTATTCGCTCTCTCTTCTCTCTCTATTCATTCTCTCTTTCTTTCGGCTATCTCTCTCTCTCCTCTTTCTCTCTCTTCACACACTCTCTATTCACTCTCTCCTTTCTATATTTTTATTCAATCTCTCTCATCTCTCTTTTGGCTATCTCTCTTATTCTCTCTCTTCACTTTCTCTCTACACTTTCTCTTTTCTCTATCCTCTCTTCTTTCTCTTTCTCTCTCACTATCTCTCTCTCATATGCGTGACGTGAGCCCTAACTCTAAGAAGTAGGGAGAAAGTAAAGAAATTTAATTTAATTTTTTCTTATTTATATATTATATATTAAAATATTAAATTTAAAATAAAATATAATGTATTTGTGAATGACAAAAATAATTTTTTTAAAAAATTTTCATGATTTTGTTTTTTAGAAGAGAGGAGAGAGAAAATAGAAAGAGGAGAGAGAGAAGAGAGATAACAGAAAGAGATAGGAGAGAGAGAATATAGAGAGGAGAGAAAGAGTGAATGGAGAGTGGAGCGAGAGAGGAAAGAGAAAAGAGAAAAAAATCAATTCATTATTGATTTCATCATTTGGAAGAACAAAGTTAGTACATTGTATTAATTTAAGTATACTTATTTCATATTTCTAAAGAATAAAATTATAAAAAATATTAAAAAAGACCATGCAGGTGTCAGCGCCTAGTTAGTGAAAAGGAACATCATATTGGTAAATATTTTTCTCTTTCCGTTATTTTGATAGTTATATAAAATTTCTCATATAATAAGTCACAAAAGATTGAACTAGTCACCAAAGTTATGACAACTCTTATTCACATATTTCATATCTAATTATTCTAGTGACTACAAAAAAATTCATAATAAGATAATTATTTGAACTTCAGCAATAACATATTTCATGATGTGTGGATTGCTTGTAAAAGAAAAATCATTATAATTAGAATTAAATAGTAAAATCTAGACTTGGTTCACGGGATATATTTATAGGAAAAATCTAGATATAGTTCATTAAATCTCTAATTTTAAACTAATATAATTGGTTGAATTAAGAATATTTATTTGCAAGTAGAATAACATATTTATATTTGTTAGGATTAGAATGATTAAAGGTAGTATTTAAAATTTAAATAATATTATATAGATGAATAAGGGTAGAATAGAAATAAAATAATTTATCATACCTACATTCTCAATTTTATTAGTAGTAGGATTTATATTTATTTAAAATATAATAGTTTAATATAGGTATTATATATCATATTATATAATATATCATATACCATATATTAATGTATATATAGGATATATATTTTATAAATTAATATAAAATATTATGGGTACATGAAAGGTAAAAGTTAAAAAATTTATATAATATGGGTATAATAATTAAAAAGTAATATATAACAAATCGAGTCAAGTTCGAGCTGGGCTTCGAGTCGATTTTGAGTCGAACCGTTCAAGTTGCGGGTCGAGTCAATTCGAGCTGGCCCATGTTCGAGATCGGCTCGTTTGATTTCGAGTTCGAACTGAGCTCGAGTCGAGCTCACTTCGAGCCGAGCCAGATTCAAGTCGAACCAAGCCGAGCTAGTTCAGCTCGACGAGCTGGCTCGGCTTGTTAGCAGTCTTAATTCTGACTATCTTTCATTGCCAAATTATCAAAACCCCTTTATAAAGTTTGAAGCTCAATAGCAATTACCTTTTCAGTCCCTCTAAATTCATTCTTCAAAATTTTTCATGCTTCGTTGGACCTTGTGGAAGTCATGATTCTTGAAAAAATTTCTTTGCTTACCACTTATTGTATGTAAAATAGGGCTTTTGCATCTTGCTTCTTTTTTTTTTATGTCTTCTTCTTCTCTTTATCCTAAATGGTTAGGGATTCTCTATTTTGTAATTCTTTGTAGTCTTCTTTAACATACTCCCGTAGATGTTTAGATATGAAGAGTCCTAATTTATACACATAAAAAATCGTAACTTTATCTGTTGTATATCGGCAACAAAAGGTTTTCAAATAAAGAACTTGAACATGAGGTCACGGTAATTTTAAGAAGCCCAATGAACTTGATATTTGCCTCTGCTACCAAACTTGTTGGAAATAATGAGTGAAAAAAAAGGCAAAAGTATAATTTTTAATAGAATAAATCAAATGGGGTTTTGGTGAGAAGATGGATAACGAAGGGAAGAAGAAAGTCTCTATTTTTACTGTAGCAATAGCGGCTTCAGATTAAAAAAAGCTATACGGGATAGAAGAGGTCATTACATAAATTAACCACCCAAAAAGGTAATAAAAATTACAATGTGGCTATTAGACTTTTGACCCACTTTTAACATTTAGAGTAAGCACTTCACTGCTAAGAACCAGCAATCTACATGGCCATTTCCTTGCTGCTGCGTAGACAAAGCATTATAGAAGATCAGCAGAAGAATAACTAGTTTCCAGTGAAGCCAGAGATATCCTGTAAATTAATTAGTTTGACATTATTTGCCATCTTGGTAGCAAGGATTGGCGCAGAAATATTCCCAGAAAATGGTCTTGTGAGATCATTTGTTTTGGTGTTGTCCATTATTTTTGATACAGGACGACAAGCACTACTTTTTGTCCAATTGTTTGTCATTATTTAAACTGCTTCTTCTCCATGTGCTTTTATCTTAGTTCTTATATATCCAATTGGTCATTCCTTAAATTACTACGTGGTATCACAAACCCCATTGCCCATTCCAAATTAATTTTCTGTGTTAGAATCTACAATGAGCAGTTAGTATGGCATATTTGGGGCTGTTTGAACATTTTATCGTTTTTGTCTTAATTTTGGCCAAAATTATTGAAATCATTTCAGGTGTAAAAGGCGAGTAGAATTAAAAATTATGTCCAGAAGTTGATTCTAGGCGACAGAATCACCACATTACCTCATGAGGTGATTCCGTCAATTTTAGCTCTCAACCTCCTATTTTAGAATTAAAAATTCTATTATTTTTAATTGTTACCCTTTATATTAATTTGAGTCTCAAATAATATCTCATTAATTAGGCACACTTTAAAAATATAAAATTACTTACCCATGTAGGATCTCATTTAATAAAACTTGAATTTAAGAATACAATAGTACGAAGATTGTGCATATCCAAATTCAGGAAAAAATTATATTAATTTAAATTTTTTAAAATAAGTTTGATGTAATATCTAAATTTATTCTAAAAAATCTCATTACCAAATGTAATTCTTATTTGGTGATAAATTATTAGAATTAATTCTAAAAATTTCTATTTTCATTTCTAAAAATTTCAAATACCTAAAGAGCCACATAAAGTTTTCGGACTAAGAAAGGGGAAGATCTCATGCAGGCCATCTGATGCAGGATACAAGAGACATTGAGAACCAATACAATATATGTAGAATAAGTTTAGGTAAAAGGTACTTCAATCAAACAAGACACGCAAAGTTTAAAAATTCATGTATCCAATACATACACAAAGCCATTGTCGTGCAAATTGCTTGATTATTTTAAATAATGAATCGCCCATCTAAATAATGCTTGGGCATGGGTCAGAATGTCGGTATGGGGAAAAGAACATTTACATGTATCGCCCGCCTAATCTGACCCATGCCATTAGTAAGCCATGGTCGTCCATTAACATGATATTGCAGTTTCAAATCAGGCACTTTTTAAACATGACGCAATGAAGGCGATCCACAGCTCAATATGGGTGAAATGTGGTTAGAGCCCTCTCTGATTTATCTTTGTCCAATCACCCACGACATAAAGTAATGAGCTTTATAGGGCCCAAGATGCAAACTAAAGTGCAACATTGACCGGCGTAACTTTTGAGTGCAAAATATTTACAGAATCTCATTGGTAGCCTAGACTCATCAAATAAGAGCAGCCATTAGGTACAAATTAGGAAAGAGAAAGAGAGGTGTACTTGCGATTAAAAAATTACAGCTGTGATCAGTTTGTATTGTAGAGACTTGAGGTTTGCTTTATTTAATTTACTCTGGCTGTCTCAATGAGTCCAGATTTTATGCACATGGTAATAAAAGAAATACACGATGTGATCTGACGTCAACTCAGAAAACATGATCATTATGACCCATCGATTTACCTGGCTAGAGCTCCAAATGATAATTCACTTCAAATAATATGAAGAAACATCTTCAGGTAGTATCATGCCACGGTATCTGGAAACATGGGAACACTTCACGACAGAAAACCATATCAACAAATAAGGGAACTTGTCTTCAACCTTCCTCCCAGTCTATGTCATCCTCCTCAGCTTCTGATGCTTCTGCTTGAAGATTCAAATCATTTATTTTATGCATTCTGCTCGCATTATCTGGTAAGATTCACAGGTCATTATTATCGAGTTAGCTGATGGGGAAAAAACCCAAAAAGATGTCTAATCAAAATGTTCTACCCTTAATATACGCATCTGTCAGTGTGCATGCACACAGGCGCACTAAATTACAAGGCCATGCGTGAGATTGTGGCAATACGACCAGATCCTCTCAGAGACTACTGAATCACGTCAAATTGCAGCATGTAAAGGACAACTACCTAGAACTACTTTAAAGGTGCTCACTGAGAAAGAACACTTGTTTTTAGAAGCTTAAGCAATCTAACCACTCTATTAAAGACAACAACTACAGACAAGGAAAATTGATGATCTCCACTTGAGTTATTTTTATACGAAAATAAACCCAGCCAACAATATCAGTTTATGAGGAATCATATTCTTTCACGGAAAGGAACATTCTTGCAACAGATACATAATTTAAATGGACCAAAATAAAGGAGCACTCCTTGCCAGAGATAGTTAGAAAGAGTCAGTTCAAAGATAATAAAACATGAAAAAGACAGTAGGAAAAATTTACATGAATGAACATGTTTCTTGAAAAAAGCACTCTATAGTTAATAATATTAAAATAAGGGTGTCAATTTGAATTTCATTACCTGCAGGTGTAGCCTCTTTCCACTCAATATCATCATCATCCTCATCTCGTTTTGATTTTATTCCAACTTTACGCTCAGACGACTGTTCGAAGACCCCATCTGCAATGTTTGATGAATTGTTTGATGCCAATTCTTCCTGTTGCTCCCTCCTAGCAGCTTCTTCGTTTTCTTTTTGCAGCTTGCATAAAGCAGCATAATATGCTTTTAAGTAGTCATTCTGCAAAAGTATCAATAGATGAAGCTTTTTCTCTTTTCTCAGATAACCTATCAAAATCATTTGCCTTCTCCTAACCTGTCTCCTTTTCTCATCATCCTCAATATCAACGTTGACTTTCTTGTCCTCTGTTATATTTCCAGTAGAAGCGCCATCTTTCAACTCTTCTTTAACATCTCCAAGCTGTTCTTTTGTAAGAACCATGCCTTGCTTGATCATCCAAGGAGGATGAACCTTCAAGGAATCTGTTGAGGGATCGGGCTTTGTGTCCTCATCCTTAACTTCCATACCAGAAAGTGCAACCTCAACCTGCCAAGATTTATTGTAGGTATTTATGGAATGAATAATGACAAGAAAAATTCTTCTTCAGCCCATTATGCAAACATCGCAATATATGGCTTCTGCTACCTATCTCAGGTCAGTGGCATGGATTTATAATTTGATGAAACGACAATCTAAAGTCCATGTGAGATGAATTGGCAGAGTTTATATGTTGGATGACTACTTTATATACTCCTCTTGAAAGAGAAACAACAAAACAATGTTCACTATCATTGCTATCCGATGAATTATTCTAGTTATCAGATTTGGCTGCATAACAGGACGAGGGCAAGTGCAAGAATGAAATTGTCATTTTTTGGTAAAAAACCAATATCAGAGTAACCAATTTCCAAATATATATATAGCAGACACAGAGCAAATGCTGCAATGCTACCTTACAGAATGAATATTATGAAGAAGTTATTAATTACTATTTTCCTACTGCTTCAAGTTCCTTTCTCTAGTTTATCATTGGATATATATTTTTCTGCTAACTCATCATCTTATTCCAAACCGAGAACTGTAGAACATATACAATCCCTCAATTGTATATGACCTAATCAATCTAATTTACATGCATACCCTTGTCTCGCCAAGAAATGGCATTGGTGTCCCACTATATCCTTGACCTTGGCAAGATTTAGAAGCATCATTGAGCCCATATTCTCCATTTTCTGCATGAGCAGCAGCAATCGCACTAGCTTCCCAAGCTTGCAGAGTTCCAAATTCAGGAACAGGAAGGTCCTTTACTCGCGCAAGTTGTCCCATTAACGGCTTCAGCTGGTTCTGCAATTTAGAACTCTAACTTTGTGAAGGTAAACAAAATCAAAATATTTAATGAACAAAATATTGTTGGCTTCCTTATTCTGCAGCAAACTTTGCTGCCAGGTGGGATATCTGTAGGCCTCAAAGGTATTAGGTGAACCAGAGCATGAGTGTAGTTAAAGAGGAGCACTGAGGTAGAAGCCACATAAAACTTGGACAAGTTCCAAAGTGTGCAGTTTTGCCATCCAAGCAATGAACTAATGACCAGTACAATGAAGCTGACATAATTAGCCGAATGTGCCCACATATAAGAAGGGGCCAAAAGTAGAGGGGCCCTTATCTAGGTGGTACTATATCAATCTCTACAGTAGTAACATACACAAAATTTTGTCATAGAAATGGGATCAGAAGATAATTTTTTAACGCCCATCACAATGTGTCCACAATGTTTTTTAATCAGCAAATATTCAACTTACCTAGAACACATAAAGCTACTGGATTACTAAAATTATTAGTAAATACTGTTTCAAGGAGAGAGGGTTAAATATGAGCTCATTGAATTCTTGAACTCATTTACTTAAAAACATAATATCATTAAATTTCCAGCAAATTGTATCTCATCCAAAAGAAGTGATTGAACTAGCTAAATATGAAGATCAATATGCACAACAAAACACAAAATAAACAAAAAGAAAGCATAGGCATTAGACATTTGAATACTAAGGGCAATTAGGACTTCCAGCACATTAGACCTCACCTCAATTCGTTGAAGCTGATCCTTCATATTCTCACGCCTACGCTTTCTAACATTGTCATCCCCATCCCCAATTTCTTCCACAGCTAGCTTGTCACTCTCAGTGACAACTAGCTTGTCACTCTCAGTGACAAGCACACTCTTGCAATTTTCACAATGAAAATATTCATCTTCTAGGCTCAGAAGTTGTGGTGCATCGAGAGCTGAATACCTGAACATTTACCAAAGAGTAGTTACTGGTCAACCTAAATGTATAAGCTACTGCAAACAATACGTCCATATAAGTACGGTGCAAAGCAGCTAATTTAAGCAATACCTCCTCTTACAATTAGGACAAGTGTATTCCTGAATTGTGTTTCTATCTTCCAACTGATCTTTTAGCTTTTTCTTCATCCGGTGTATTCTATATCTAACAACATCATAAATCTGCAACCGTTCCCTCATTAGAGCTAGCATAGTATCTTGAAGCATTTTCAGCAACAATTGGAATAAAGTAGATCACTTGAATAATGATCAACCTGAGCATAATCCAAACAACAGTAAGAGTGAGTATGGAATTTGATCTTCTCTTCCCCTTCTTTCACAACTTGCTGACTATCACCAGTGGCAGCAACAGCAGCATTATAAAACTTTGCTCTTGATGCTGTCTGGATGAATAAAATGCATTCAAACAAAACAATGAAAGAAACAAACTCTATGAATCATTACAACTGATTGTTCAGAGTCAGGCTGCTATATACAGGAAAACAAAAAACAAATACATAACTCATTGCTTATGACATAAAATTGGCCAGGAAATTTGTAACAAATTTCTTGTATATTCCTAAGTTTTATATATGATAATTTCAGCAGTTTATTCTTATCAATCATGACACAAGAATCAAACATCATCTACTTTCCTAATGAAATTAGCTAGGCAGCACTGGAGCCATATAACGTTCACTTATGCCAACAAGATTTTTGCTCACATAAGAAAGGTTATCAATTCATAAAGAAATGAAAAGGCAGTAAGTTCACAAACCAAGAGAAATTTTCTGCAGCCAGTCATAAGAAATGAATTACTGACAAATGCTTTAACAGTAAGTCACCAACAGGAGACCCTACCAAGCAGACTAGCAATTTAGAAAGATAGTACTCAATATTACATATAAAAATGCTAGTCATTGCCTTTCATGAGAGTAGCAAAGATTCAGACCTCTTTTCGGTTATCCCTTGCAACCAATTTCTCTTCTTCAAAAAAACGCAGAGTCCGTCGAAGTTGTTTTGTGTGCAACTTTAAATTCTTTGCCAGTTCTTCTTCTTTGACCCATTGACGCCTGGGAAGTTGTGAGCCATAAGAAACTATCAAAATCCACAGGTTGAATAATGTTTAGCTTAGAGCAGCAAGAGCATCATCGTGAAGTTATTCCCAAAAAAAATTTTTGAGCATGGTCATCTTAAATTAGATGAAAAATTGCAATTAGAAAGATTTGTGGATAGATATTTCAGAAACATATAACGACCAAGATTAACAAAAGATTCATCTTTCATTCAATTGACTTTCAGTTGTTATATACTATGCATAATCTGCTATCTGGATCCCTTTTACAGTGTACATGTACGTAACTACAACTGGAGGACAGGTTTGTCCTCATTGGAATGATACAAACAAAAAAGGTCTGACAAGGTCTCTATAGTAAGCTGTGTATACCTGAATGCCACTTTCAAGTGTAAATCCAACTATCCAAGAGTAGCAAGATCTTTTAAAATGAGTAGCAAGTAATTAATTACCACTATTTCATCATGAACCAGAGATGCAAGTACACATTCTCAGTTTGTTATGCTTTATTCCGGTGTATATGGCATTAAAAAGCACAACAATAAACTTGAAACTACCGAAAGTACCACCGTTCACGGGTTCTTTTTTTTTTTGTTCTACTACAAATAGAGAATAAATCATTTTGTTTCAAGCGCTTGGCTTTGCTTTGAAAATCAAGTATCATTTAATAATGACCAAACAGATCATTTGGAGTGTTGCAGATCTACTGGCAGAAACAAAATGTGCATTGTGAAGGACCAAAAAACCAGAAACTCGGCTTCCCTCCAAAAGGAATTCAACTAAAACACATGTTGGCACAAATTAGCAACATAGTTAAAACGTGAACAAGAACAAGTTGTGGTATCTTGGAAGTATTGCGTAATAATGCCACAAAAACAAGGTGCTAGTGGATGCAAATTTCAAGCTTCCATGTAACTGCACAAAAATATACTCCCTCCATCCTATATTAATAGCTACATTTAAAAAAACAGTGGTTTTTATTGAATGGTGAAACTCATTTCTGAATGAAAATAACCTCTTGATATCCTTTTTCAGTACCCAACAACTTAAATTGAACAAAATAGAGCTATTAATATAGAACAAACTTTTTTGCTACAATTGTGACCATCGCTACATCACTCATAATCAAAACGGCACTACCATAACTGCCTAAAAGAGTAATAAGAAGGTGAAAAAGAGAGCCTCGCACTTGGTTAGGGCGTCGAGGATCACAACAGTCATTCCTCGGTTGTCGCTCCGGCCAGTCTTCTGCTGAGTATCTCCCCTCATAGTGATGTCATCGTAAAAAGCACGCGCAGCGAGTTTCACCAACCTGAACGGAAAAAAAAAGACCTTCCGTCAGATTAACAGACAAGAACGGAAGAGATGACCCGCCAAATTGCGTTATTGATCCAGAAAGCACGTAAATCAGTTCCAAAAGCCGGAAATCGAGACCCAGCTTCCAATTAGAGCGACTGGATGAATGGATACCGAACACTTCACCCCCCGTGCCCACGTTCTTGGGAATTACCTGTTGAAGGGTTCTCTACTCATGGCGGCAGTTCAACAACCGGTTTCGTATTTTGATGGAAGAATTATATCATTGCATGGCGAATTGGCGTGAAGTTTGAGGCTGCCGAGATTGCAGCAGCGCCTTCGGAGGGAAGAGGTTTTCGTGACAACAAGCCCTTCTTAACGAACGCACGGGAATTCTTTAATATTTATAATCGACGATTTACATGTTAAGCGTGTGTTAGTGCCAAAATTAATGATGCTAATATGCACTAATATTCTATACCGTTAGATCTTAGAGACGAAGGATTCTTATGCATTATCTAAGTCACTTTACCTCACTCTACCTTTTTTACCATTACAACCTCAACCTCAGCCCCGACCCCAACCTTGACCCCAACGGTGTTGTATTGGCTGCTCCCGCTCCACATAAGTAACAGATGGCTCACCATAAGTAACAGAAAGTTCCGCATAAGAAAATGAGATAGGATCTCCAAGATCTCCAAGAACTGCTCATTGTCGTCTATGATATAATATCGGCTCTGGTTGGGAATAGGCTAGATGTAGAGCAACCAAAGATGATAAACATAGAAGAGAGCCAGGTACTACAGATGAAGATAGAATATCCAGAAATGGAGCGTGCCTCGGTGGTGTTTGAGCTGCCTCGTCGGCAAGATAATGTCCATGAATGGCATCCTCATAGTGTCAAACTATCGACTGGCATGATGTTATTAAGTCCACTCGAAGTAAAGGTGTTAAGTGCATCAGTCAAATGAGTATACATCAGTTGCGCTAAACCAAGCTATAAAAAATTAAAATAAAAGTCATATAAATAAGAAATAATAAATTATTATCATATAATTAATTAAGCTATACTTACCAAAGCTACCTCAGACACGCCCCTAGGCTAACAAGTCATCTCCTCCACATCATTGCGTGGTAAAATATATGTGTGTGTAATAGTTAAATACCACTACATATACAGGCTAGGAACATCTCGCGATGTTGTAGCCATCTCCCCTCAGATGATAATGGCGCCCATATTATCCCATCGAGTGATATATGTTGCATGATATAGAGCCCAGTCGGTAATATGGCGGCCTTGTCGAGTGATCCAATGGACAAACTCAACGGTATGAGGAGGGACCTCTTGCTCTAAGTTAAATTGGAGCATTACACGATCAGACATGTGCAACTCAACAATCTCAAAATAGATGAGCAGCGTTCAAGAGAGCCACACATTTCTTCCCTCTATACAAAGAGGAGGTAACTCAACCAATGTCTCATGCGAGTATAGATGCCAAATGACCTGCACAAATTATAGGCATAATTAATTTTTAATAACCTTACATAGCTTCTATTCATTATATTAAATGTGATAATGAAATGAAATTACCTACTAAAGCCGCTGGTGGTCTAACTCTCCTCTATATAAACGAAGGACTCTTTGTAGATTTTTGGTTTTTCTCTTCCAAACATTCTACCTTAAGGAGTCAAATTTAAAACATAAATTCAACACATCCACATAAAACTATGCTAAAAATATAAGTGTAAAAAAATATTTACCTAGCTCCTAGTGGAGCACCCTCAACTACATGACCCATCTCAATAGTTGGCTAGTTGACATGTAAATGCTCCTACAACCATAGTTGTGTCACAAAATATTATAAAAGTTATTAAAAAATACAAAGTAATTGTATGTGTAGAAAATAACTTCAACAAATTTATTTACCTGAAGAAGGGTCAGACACCTGCAATCCTTGAGGTCATAGCTTAACAAGCTTTCCATAACTCTCAGTATAAAAATGCAAGGGTGACACTGCCCCATGTGTAAGTGCCCATCAAGTCAAAATCCGCCAGGAGGGAGAGATATGCAACATCTCTCTGCAAGTAAATGTAGCAAATATGCTTGCGCATGTTGCTCAATGATTCGCTACAACAAAATGTACTATTAGCGACACATACACAAACGTCACTAAAAACAACTACTTATGACATATACAAAATCGTTGCCAAAAAATAAACTGTTAGCAACGCAAAATCATGTGTCGCTAATAGCCATGTATTAGCGACGCTTACCTTACAACATCACTAATATGAACCATATTAGTGACTCTTATTAGTAAACGTCGCTAATAGTTACACTTGAACTAAGCGTCGCTAAAAGATATACATTTAAAAAAAAAATTCATAACTATTAGCGACTATTTTTCTTAAGCATCGATAATTATTTTAACAATAGCGATGTTTTATACAGGCGTCGCTAATACTTATACTATTAGCAACACTTAATAAAAGTGTCACTAATAGTAATAAATTTTAAATAAAAAAATAAAAATTTATAACTATTAGCAACGCCTGTAAATATGTGTCACCAGTAGTATTGATAATAACGACGCTTGTCTACAAACGTCACTATTAGCTTTATTAACTAATTTTATTTAATCTATAATTATATAATATATAAATATTAAACAAAAGTAAAACTAAACTTCTTAAATATAATACATTCTATTAATTATTTACTTTGTATATATAATAAATAAATATTAAATTTTTAATAAAATATAGTTTTAATAATAGATTAAACTTCCATTATTTATAAATAATATATTTTATTTCTTAAATTTTCTTGAAAAGAGAGAGAGGAGAGGAGAGAGAGGGAAGGAGGATAGAGAGATAGAGAGAGAAAGACGGAAGAGAGAGGGTGAGGGAGAGAGAGCAAGAAAGAGAGTGAGAAGAGAGGGAGAGTGTAAGATCACTTATCTTAAACCAATTTTCGTTTCACTTTAATTATCGGTTATCGTGAGGTTAATGCGTTTTCTGATTTATTCGGTGGTTTCAAAAATAGATGACATTTTTCATAGTTTTAATCAAAATCAACTTTACAGATACTAGTTTTAAGTGATTTTGAGTCAAATCTGAATTTTTAGGATTTTTTAAAATTTTCACTATTTTTCCAAAAATTAGGGCTTGGCGGGACCCCCTGTGGGCCCCACCAGCAAAATTTGGGTTTTTGGACCAAATGAACCCAGACATCAACACAAGACTTTACAAAAAAATTTAAAATTTTCTCAGATTTAATTAGTGCTCAAATTTCTAAAATACCCATTTTTAGCCCAAAAGTCTACTTACACCCCATTAGTTCAGTTAGTACAACCCAAACCCTACTATAAAAGGCTAGACTTGGGTCATTCCCATTTTGGGAATAGGCTGAGAAGGAGAAGTTAGGCCTAATCCCCAATTAGGCCCGAATTAGAAGGTGTTTAAGGTAAGTCCCTTCTAATTAAGCATCAAATCCTAACTCTTCTCTTAATCCCTTCTAGATCTATCATTTCCACTTTGTTTTGATTCATTTTTAAACATCAAAACTACTGATTTGCATCTTTACTTCAAACCCTAGCTCTAAAAATCCGATTTTTATGTTCAACAAGTCCTAGATCTATGTTTTTAATTAGGGTTTTCTATGTTAAATCGGTTTTAATGGAGTTTAATTCAAACTCTATGTCTTTGTAAGGTTTTCAAGAAGGGTAACCATCAAATCCAAGCCTAATCAAGGGATAAGGTAATAGACTTTTGAAATTTCAGTCTTCATATGGTAAAACTCTTGATTTTGTGGTTTGTTTTGAATGAATTTACTTGATTTAGTGTTTTAATGGCATGATTAGTAAATGGTAATCTTTTATCCCAATTTCTTAGGGTTTTATCTTGTTATGATGTAGATTAGCTTTCTGAAAGTTATGGTGGAGTTTTAATGGTATTTGAGTTGTTAGATGGAGATTTTAAGATTTATTAATGGAGTTTCGGTTTGAAATTTTGAAATGAAGAAGATGACCAAAACAGCTTTGCTGGCTTTAGAACGGCCCTGAGGGCGTTCAAACGACAACACTACAGTTTTGACATTTTTCCTGTTTAGCCCATCGAATGGCCCTGCAGGGCGTTCGAACGGCTACACTACAGGATTTGACAATTTTATGTATGTTGCTTATTTCGACATATCTACTTCAAAATATCATTTTTATGTTTAGGTGGAGTGTTTTGATCTATAATAAGCTACTTGAAGAGCATTCTATTGATGTTAGAAGTTGTGGTATATATATTTAGAGTTATGTGGAATGGCTTGTGGTTGGTTATATGATGTTGGAATTACCATCTTGAAGTTATGAATGGTTGATTCTCTATGGTTAGGTGTATTTTCAGTAGAGCTACAACATACTAATGGGCTGATATGTCATGTTAAGATGTGGTTAATTGGTGTGTGAATGTTAGTGAACATCATGGATTAAGGATGAAGTGAATGATCTTATATGTGTTTAGCTTGTGGTTGAGCTTTGATTTGAGTTATGATTTCATTGATTCTTCTCCTATGATTTCCGCTGAAATTCATGATTAGATGTTAATTCACATGTGTAGTGTGGTAGTGAGTTAATTTCAAGCATGTTGATATGCATTGAGTGAAGTGCTTCTACTAGGTACACACACATGTGGGGTTTAATGATGATATTGAACCTTGATATTATGACTATGAATGATGCATTAGGGGCTGATGAGAGCACTTATCATAAATTAGGATTCATGTATGCCTTACCCACATATGTACCATGTTGCATGCATCATAATTATAGATTTCCAATTGAGGCTTTATCGAGGTTAATCGAATTTGATCGATTGGATGCAATGTGGTGAAATGGCGTGCCGGATTGATCGGTCGTAGCTTAATCGAAACTTGATTGGTTCGAAAGGACATGTTTTGATTTGAGTTCCTGTGTGGAACGAGTGCACTCCCCGGGTTGAGTCTAGTTAAATGGAGTTATGTAGGGATGAGTTGTGTACTTGTCTTGTGGATTGAGATTATTATGATTATCTGGACCCTAAGAATCCAATTGGTTTGTCTGAGTGCACCGGCTTACCAGGTATTGTTGCTTGGGACTTTAGTCTTGACAAGCAGGGTTGCCGGGAGTTTAGTCTTGATGGGCAAGAGTTGCTCAAAGGCATTGGCCTTGAAGAGCAGGAGTTGCTTGAGACTTCGGTCTTGATAAGCAGGAGTTGCTCGAAGGCGTTGGCCTTGAGGAGCAGGAGTTACTTGAGACTTTGGTCTTGATAAGCAGGAGTTGCTCGAAGGCGTTGGCCTTGAGGAGCAGGAGTTGCTTAAGACTTCGGTCTTGATAAGCAGGAGTTGCTTGAAGGCGTTGGCCTTGAGGAGCAGGAGTTACTCGAAGGCTTTGACCTTGAGGAGCATGTCTATTTGATAAGTGTTTGCTTGAGGGCTCCGGCCTTGAAGAGCAGGTTTATTCTCTATGTGTATGGACTTGCATGTTGGACTAGTGTATGTGTGACACTTATACATGCATGATGAATGAGAATATTGATGCATGATTGGATATGTATGTTAGAGATACATTTCATGTAGGTTGATATGATGTGATGCATGGTTGGATATGCATGTTAGAGATACATTTCATGCAGGTTGATATGATGTGATGTATGATTGGATATGTGTGCTAGAGATATATTTCACGCAGGTTGATATGATGTGAATGGCACTATGTGGATTATACACTATGATGCAGGTTTAGGTGATGTGTATGTGTGATCAGAAAATGATACATCTTGTCAATCTTTGATCTGAATGATTTTATTGCTATGCTATCATATTTCCGATGATGATAGTTATATTAGAAACTATTGCTGAGTTTTGTTAAACTCACCCCTCTTTATTGTGTTTTATTTTGGGGCTGCGTGGCTTGACACGCAGATGAACAGGATCTCCTCTTTGAGGAAAGATCGGAGACGACTTGGATGTGATCGTGGAGACTCTTATGTGACTTATTTTCCTTGGTTTATGATTTATGTTTAGAACCTTTGTATATGGATCTCTGTTGGATTTATGTTACTTTATACAGTTGTGTTGCTTAAGACCTATTTTAGAACCATAGTGGGCTATGGTTGACTAAGTATGTGGGTTTGAGACTAGTTGTTTATTTTGAGTTAAGCGACTCTCTTTCTTTTCTACTTATTTACTCTTGCTCAAAGTGGTGTGCGTACTCCGTAATTATGTTAAGTCGCCCGTTGTTAGGGTTAAGTCTTCCGCTAAATCGTTTCTCAATTCCCTTCGTCGCCCCCGTGCGCTTGACCGGCCCCTGGACCGGGTTAGGTTCGGGTCGGGCAGCGCCGGGGCGTGACAGAGAGAGAGCGTAGAGAGAGAGAAGGGAGAGAGAGGAGAGAGAAAGGGGAGAGAGAAGAGAGAGAAAGAGGGGAGAGAGGGTAGAGAGAGAAAAGAGAGAGGAGAGGGGAGAGAGGAAGAGAGAGATAGATAGGACAGGGAAAGAGGGGAGAGAGAAGAGAGAGAAAGTGGGGAGTGAGAGAAGAGAGAGAGTGAGCGAGAGAGAGAGAGGAAGAGAGAGAGAGTGAGTGTAGAGAGAGTGAGGAGAGAGAGATTTCTTTTTAATTATAAATTATTTTAAAAACTATAAAACATTAAAAAAAATTTATTAATGATGCATAGTGATATGCGTCGCTACTACCCTAAGGTAGTAGTGATGCATGAATTTATGCTTCGCTACTACATGATGTAGTAGCGACGCATAGCTTTATGCGTCGTGAATAGTGTTTTTGATTTTTTTTAAAATTAATAGAAAAGAGAGGGGGGGAGAGAGGGAGGGAGGGAGAGAGGAGAGGAGAGAGAGAGAGAGAAGATCAGAGGAGAGGAGAGGGAAAGAGGGGAGAGAGAAGAGAGAGAAAGAGGGGGAGAGAGAGATAGAGAGAGAGGAGAGACAGTGAGAGAGAAAGGGGGAGTGAGAGAGAGAGAAAGGGGAGAGAGAGGAGAGAGAAGGAAACTATACATTATTTTTTAAAAATAAAAAAATATTAGCAAAGCATAATAGTATGTGTCACTAATAGTCCGGGGTAGTAGCGACACATATGTCTATGTGTCACTATTACCTAACATTTTAGTGACATATACATGCATAAGTCGCTAATAAAATATGTATTAGTGATGCATATAGTATACGTCGCCAATGTCGCCAATATGAAAACTAATAGGGATGCTCATTACGAGCATTGCTAAAAAAAAAAAATTTAAATAAAGGATTACGCAGGCAAATTTTTGCCTCATAAAGGCCCCCCCGCCATCCTCCTGCGCCCTGCAGTCCCGTTGCCTCTAGCACATCGCCGCTCCACCATCCTACGGCTCCCCACCCCCCTCCACCCTCCCGGTTCCCCCTTTCCCCTTTGCTCCCCCCTCCTCTGATGGGGACTTGAGGACAGCAGGGCGGCACCGTCCTCTGGCCCCCCACCCCCTTCGGTCCCCCCTCTTCCCCTACTCCCCCCTGCTCCGCCCTCCCTCCCCCCCTATGATTTTCAGAGGAGGGGGGGAGGGGGGCTGATTCTGGCGCCCCGCCATCCTCCGGCCCCTTCTCCCTTCCCCGGTGGCCCACTGAGGATTTTTTTTGTAAAAAAGCGTCTTCGGCGTCGCTAACGTGTTTTTTTAAAATTTTAAAATGTAGCAGCAACACTTTAAAAAGCGTTGCTATTACATGTAAATTTTTTAATATTATATTATTAACGTCACTTTGAATAAGTAATTTTTTAAAAAAACTTTATTATATTAGCGACGTATACAAAAGCATCACTGATAAGTTATTTTTAATTTTTAGCAATGTATAAAATAGCGTCACTAATAAGTCCTTATTAGCGACGCTCATAATACGTCACTGATAAGTTATTTTAAATTTTTTAAAAGGGAAAATTATTAAAAAAATAATTAAAAAAAATATTTACCAAAATATACCACTTTGGGAAATATTTCCCAAAGTGGTGTTCATTTTTGCCACGCAGGCGCCAGCTAAGCAGCTGGCACCAGCGTGGCTTTTGTTTTATATTTTTTAAGTTGATTTCGACGTTTAGAACGACGAAATTGGTTTTCATACGATTTCGTCATTCTAAACGACGAAACCTTTTATTACTTGACCCGGTTTCGTCGTTCAGAACGACGAAATCAACTTAAGCTGATTTCGTCGTTCTAAACGACGAAACTGCCACACTTAGCTCATTTCGACAGCAGGTTCCGGAACAACATTGATTTCGTCATTCTGAATGACGAAATCATCGTGGTTATATCCGCGACTCCGCTCCGCCTCCAGTCGCGTTTCAGTCGCTCGTTTTTCGCTCCGCCGCTTCTGCCGACTTCCGGACGCCGCCATTCTCGCCGCCGACGTCCAGCCCGACGCGGCCGACCTCAGCCCGCTGCCGCCGACCTCAGTCCGCCGCCGCCGCCGTCAGTCCACCGCCGGCTAGACCAGTCGCGTTCCAGTCAGTAGTTTTTCGCTCCGCCACTTCTGCCGACGTCCAGACGCCGCCATTCTCGCCGCCAACGTTCAGCCCGCCGCCGCCAACCTCAGTCCGCTGTAGCTACCTAGGTCTAGCCTGCCGCTGCCCACGTCGAGCCGCTCCCGTTTCATTTTTCTGGTGCGTGTCCTTCTATTTTTTTTATTTACCTTTTTTCAATCGTTGTAATATATCTTTTGTATGTTACATTGAAAAACTTTATCTTTTGTATATTACATCAAAAAAATTTGAAGTTTTGATTGTCCCGTCATTGAGCCATAGTTTTAGAAGTATTGTTCTAAGTCATTTTGTGTGTTTCTTTTTGTTTAAGATTATTGAATTGAGATGAATTTTTAATTAATGAGTTTTTGTTTTTTAAGATGACAAGTCTCACAAATTTTGGAAAATGAAGAGGATTTGAGTTTTTGAACATGTTTTTATATGATTTGTGACATTGTATGCGTTATTGCATCAATTGTGTAATTATATTATTTATAAAATTTACTCATTAATATAAAGTATTAATGATATGCTTATATATTTGGTAAAGTTATTAGTTTCTATGCGTATATATTTTGAAAATATATTTGTTAAGGTAGATATTAGTATTAGTTTGTTTAATCTAATATTAATTTAATTTATTATTTATGAATTAATTGAATAGAAATGGCAGAAGAAATAGTTAGTTTTTTCATTAACTACGATGGACGCATAGAAGGATTATTAATGAAGAAACCGTCTACATTTGATGAATTTGAGATGCACGTAGCAAGTAAGGTTGGGTTGGATCGAAGAAGATGGAAAATTACTATCAAATGTAATCTTCTGTCCTATAGATCGAGAATGATACTAATGAACATAAATGATGATTCATCAATGACTTTTATGTTTCACCACTCGCGTCACATAATTTCATTCGAGTTATTTCTCGAAAAAGAGGCCCGAGTGACTAGTGAAAGGCAAAGTAGTTCACATAGGAGCTCTCACAGAAGCTCACAAAGGAGCTCGGATATAAATGTGAACAATGAAAGTCATATGCAAGTGCCGGTGGACGACGAAGAAGAGGGAAATTTATCTATGACAGTAGCTTCAAATGAATGTCATAGGTCGTCTGCCACAATTTACGATGGAAGTGGACCTACTTGGAGGTAAGGGTTGATTTAGTTGTGAATACATTTTCAATCTTATTATCCTTTAATGAAAATACGTTTAGCTAAATTTTGAGATTTTGTGTGTAATATGGAAGGTCTACGACGCATGCACACGAGCCATTTTGCGTTCAAATGTCTCAAGGCGGTGCATGGTATGAAACTCAAAGTTCGATGGGCCTTCATTACCCCTGCACGTATGTTGGTCATACCAATGCTGGACCATCTAATCAGAGGTGAAATATATATTTATAAATGAATTCAACTTTTTTAGGATTACAAAATTTAATACATATGCGATGTTTATATGTTGGGGGGGGATATGTCTACGGTGAAGATATTGATGAAAATGAGGATAATGAAGGTGAAGATAATATTGACGAAGTAAGTGGAGAAGATTCTGATATGAATGTAGAAGGGGATGCTAAAATGGACTTGATTGGTCAAGAGAGTCCTAGGGCAAAACATCTCCTCTTAGGAGGAGAATTGCATCCTGCACAGTGGTCCCTTGCACACGGTGGTTTTATGACATTTGGCATGACGACTACAAATATGGTTGAAAGTTTAAATAGCGTCTTGAAGGGGGCATGAGGGTTACCCATGCAGGCTTTAGTATCAGCTATCTTTTATCGGCTCATAAAATTTTTTGTTAAACGATCTTCTGCCGCCTTTGCCATAGCCACCCCATATACTCCTAGAGTGGAAGCCATATTGAGAGAGCAAACAAGAAAAATTGGGGAGTATATAGTTAATAGGATCAACAGGAGTCAGTACGAAGTGACATCAATTCGTGCCCGCAAGGTTATGGTAAATGCTGCGATGCATACTTGTACATGCAACATCCCTCAGGTTTATGGTTATCCTTGCTCGCACCTTATCGCCGTGTGGGCAAAGCGGTGGGAGCCAATCAATGCATCACTGTTTTACACATCTTCTACTTATAGAAATGTGTACTCCGCAGAATTTTATTCTCCTCGTGGTCGGGAGTATTGGGAGAGGGATATACCGTTTGTGTTATACCCACCGATAGCAACAAGGCAACCCGGTCGCCCACGGTCTGTTCGCATTAGGAATACCATGGACCGTAGAACAATGGAAAGAGATGGTAGAGGAGGATATAAATGCGGGAGGTGTAAACAAAGTGGGCATAATAGTAAATCATGTAGAAACCCTCCTGTTGATTGGTAAACATATAATCAACCTCTGTTAGGAAAGGCATGCCATGCCATGACCTCGGGGATTGCGGGCTGTCTGACTCTTCTTCAGGTAAATAATTGTGTAACTTTACTTGGAGTTTTAGTCACGTATAATTTTTTAATTCTAATATTTGTTATCACTATTTTATGACATAGTTATGGTCGTGGGAGCACTTACACGTCGGCTAACCAACTGCTGAGATGGGTCGCTTGGTCGAGGGTGCTCCATTAGGGGCGAGGTAGGTTGTATTTATGTTTACCACATTACTTTTTAAGCAACGTTTTATGAACATATGCTGAACTCATTTCTTAAATTTAACTCCTTAAGGTGGAATGTTCGGAAGAAGAGAACCGAAAATCCACAAGGAGTCCTCCGTTTGTATAGAGGGGAGTTAGACCACCAGTGGCCATACCAGGTAATTTTATTACCGTGTTGAACTTTTTTATGTAATGATTTTAAAAAAATTTGTCGTTATTTAAACTAACGTATCTTTATATATTATATAGATTATTTGGCAGCCGTACTCGGAGGACTTGTTGGCTGTGATACCTCCACTCTGCACTGACGGTCGAGAGGTGTGGCTTTCTCGAACCCCTCTCATATGTTATGAGATTATAGAGATGTATGTGCTAGATCGTGTAATGCTCCAGTTTAACCTGGAGCAAGGGGTCCCACCTTCTACTGTCGAGTTTGTCCATCGCATCACTCGATAGGGCCACCATATTACCGACTGGGCTATATATCATGCGTCGTATATTGCTCGATGAGAGGATAGGAGAGCCACTATTATTAGAGGGGAGCTGGCTACGACATTGCGAGATGCTCGTAGTACTTATATGCACTGGTATTTACCGATTACACGGCGATATATTTTTCCGCGCGATGATGTAGAGGAGATGACATATCAGCCTAGGGGAGCATCTGAGGTAGCTCTAGTAAGTACAACTTTGTTAATTAAGGCATATATTATTTTCTTATTTCGTTTTAATTATTTATCTAATATTTAATTTATTTTTTTATAGCTTCGTCAGATTCGACATACTAATGCGTATTTGAGTGATGCACTTGTCACCTGTACTTCGCGCGAGGACTTAGTAGCAGCATGTGAGTCGGTGATTAGAGCGTCTAATGATGTCCTTTGTAGCTTGCCACTACTTCATTCGGTGATCACGGATGTTCATCGAGATTATCCTGTCGACGAGGCCGCTCAGAAGCAGCCGATGCACTCTTCATGCCCTGATATTCCATCATCATCAGCAGCATATAGCTCTCCTCCAGGTTCATCATTTCCAGACACTACACATGTCACTCAGCCAGATCCGATTTTATATTATAGACGACATCGGCCAGCTCGTATTGTACCATCTATTACTTATGCTGAGCCGGAGCCCGAACAGGAGCCTGACATGGAGTCGCAGCCGGAGCCCCAGCCCCAGTCGGAGCCAGAGCTAGAGCCACAGCCAGAGGTAGATCATGAGGAGCTTGTACACCACTGTCGAGGACGAGGACGTAGGAGATTATGATATTACTTGTGATGTATTATATTTGTTACTCGTATATGATGTACTTTACTTATATTTGTTATGGTGATATTCGTGATAGTGATATTTGTTATGGGTGGAATGAATGAAGTCGTGCATATACATCTATGTTCTGTGTTTTGAATGAATGAACAGGGATAGGTGATAAAATTAGTTTTAAATAGTAATTTTAAAAAAATTTATTTTGATTTCGTCGTTCAGAACGACGAAATCAGCTTAAGTTGATTTCGTCGTTCTGAACGACGAAACTAGGTCAAGTGATAAAAGGTTTTGTCGTTTAGAACGACGAAATCGTATGAAAACCAATTTTGTCGTTCTAAACGACGAAATCAACTTAAAAAATATAAAAAAAAAGCCACTTGTTGGCGTAATTTCTTATTTGGCGCCCGCGTGGCAAAAAGGAACACCACTTTGGGAAATATTTCCCAAAGTGGTATATTTTGGTAAATATTTTTTTTATTATTATTATTTTAATAATTTTCCCTTTTTAAAATGGTTTTTATATTAGCAACATTAGAATAACGTCGCTAATAACTTATCATTAGCGACTCTATAAAAGATATTGCTAATAATTTATTATTAGCGATGTAGTTTTATGCGTCGATAAAAGAAAACTAATAGCAATGCATAAATATGCGTCGATAATAGGCAATAGCGACAACACTTTTTTATACGCTTATAACGATGTTTTTTTATGCGTCGCTAATAGTCATTAGCGATGCTTAGGGGACTATTAGTGACGCATAAATGCGTTGCTAAAAGTTATTTTTGTTGTAGTTACTATCTTGGTGGTATCTGCTGAGAGTGCATGAAACTCACCTAATAGCCATATGAGGCTCACTCGCTACCACGCATCACCAAAGGAGGAAGTGCTCTATTAAGGAGTCCAACTAATAAATCTAAATCTCCTCTTCCCGTTGTGCCTGTAATGCAAAGTCCAAGTAGAACTGCCACATTTGTAAGAGTAATGTGCAATCAACTTAAAACAGATTTCATCCTTTTGAGCAGAAACTCGAAAGCCAATAACAAGAAAAGAATAAACAAAGGAGTTTATATCTAGTCTAGAGGTTGGTTGGTTATTTTGCATCTTGTAAGTTCTATATCTTACTAGTGCATTGATTAAGCCTTGGTTGAGGTTGTGGTGGTTTTTTTCCTAAGTTTGGTTTTTCACATAAAAATCCTTATGCGATTATATACTGTGCATGCTTGATTTGATGGTTTAATTGATCATAAATGACACTTAGTAATTAGTAATTAGATTTATTTATCCTGCTTTAAAACAAATTCATGCGCATTGAGTCTAGAACTCGTAGTCTATAACTTTGATTAGATAATCGGACTAGGGGCAATCTAGTAATCTGTTACCCTCATTTAGATGGATATTAAACTCTCAGCTTTGTCCATATCAAAGTTAAATAATTTAATGGCCCAAAAAGCACAATGATCCAATTCAACAGATAAGTGACACACCTTACCATAAACAAGATGTCACATCCCGGATTTTAAAACACATTTCTCTAAAGGTCATGCAAGATTTCACGAGAATTTTTTTTTCTTTAAATTAAATCAGTCAATTAAATATCCAAGTCATGATCATTAGGGTTTATAAATACGGATAACAAATCATATTTTAACATAAGAATATCCAAAAATCCATAAATAAGCAAATCATCTATCTAAGTGCAACTCTTACATATGTCTAGAAATAAGCAACTAATTAAAGTTCGCTCTTGTGTTATTATTACAATCATGTAAAATATATAAAAATAATAGAACTAAATCCTATTAGAGCTAAGTCATCCTCAATCTGAAAGCCCAGTCTTGATCCTGCTAATCCTCACTAGAAGAACCTACAAAACCTAGTCGCTGAGTATACTAATACCCAGTAGGATAGTTGAATAATAAGAATGCAAAATGTCATTACATTTTATGCAAGTCAATTTATATTTTCACTTGAACCATTTATCAAGAACAATTTTATTATGATTTCTCATCAGTTTCCCCTTAAGAGAAATTAATAACCCACCTAATCTCATAGACAGACAGACATATCAGATATCAACCTAAGTAACAAATGATACAACTCACCATAAACTACCCGCAAAGAAAACATCTATAATGAAGCTGTGGAATCCACCAGGAGGTATCATCTCCCAACTTAGCCCCTAAAGACCTGACTAAAGTAAAAGGGCATGAACCACACTACACCTAAAAGAAGTAGTGAGAAATGCCAACTAAGCTACATGTACACTAAATAATCCTCAATAAATCGGTGGTATGTAGAGCTCCCTCTAATGGGGAGGTGCAACTTCATTGCCCAATCAATGGCTTATCAATAGAGCTAAGATTCATCCGTCAACCCTAACCCCATTAGTCTCATCAGACTACGTTAAGCCCTAAAACCACTCTTGGTTCATCAATCAAGTCAGTTATCAAGTCAAAAGCCCTCTTCAATTGATGAACAAGTTTTTGACCCCCTCTAAAGGTAATTTAGTTTTCAAACCCCCAATCCAAAGGTCTCTACTCTTATCAATTAATCTTTATAAATCTTAATATATTGATTTACAAGACGCAATTATGCACATACAACAAATTAATAAAGTTTTAACTCATAAATAACCCAACAACATTATTATTAGGGTTAAGCTCAAAGAGTCACTAGGTAGCCCAATATATCTTTCGGTAGGGCTCAAGCAAAAAGAACCGTAAAATTTAAGCTTAATTGTAAAAATAAACCATATATACCATAGTACATAAATATATATTACACATGTATTAAACTGGCTGCTTTTGTTTTAAAAAATAGAATAATTTTCTAATGTTTTTTCACTAGGCTGTGGGCCCTGAAACCTGACCACTGAGCCCAGCCCAGTGGCCCGGTTTCAGGCCGTCCCGCTTGACCCAGCTGCGGGCCAGGACTGGCAGACCTGGCCACGGGCCCGTCCCGTCGGTGGTCGTCATAAGGCTCCAGAAGATGATCCAGTCAGGGGAAACACCGGATGACAAGGTGCTCCCCCCCGGCGGTGGCACGGCTCCCTAGCCGGAATACGATGGGACGATGCCCAAACCGACGGGAATCGGAGAGGCGGAGGGGTGCTTGGCGGATGCTGGCTACTTACGCTACCCGCCGGCGAGGAATCGTGTTTACCGCACTTAGCAGAGCCAAAACCGAGTTCCCCCAATCTCGGCGGTGAAACCACGCCCAACTGGCGGTGCACTCGGCTGAACCACACAGAAACGAAGGAGGGGGCTACTGACGAAAGTGTCCCCGGTGGCCATCCGGCGACGAAATCTCCCGATTAGAAACTCCCCTCTGATTCCGCCCGATCTACGCAGTGCAAAGGCAGCGCCTTGTGTGGCGGCGCCACCTCTAGCCAGCGGCGATTGTCTGCTGCTCAACAAGGGAAAAGGGAGGGCGGAGGGCCACGGCCCAACAAGGCCCCCCCTCTAGCACCCGCACCTCCGGCGCTCCCTCTCCCGCAAGATTTGAACTGTTTACGGCCAAGCTATGAACCGAATGTTGGGCTTTGATTTTATAATAAAATATAAAGTGGCCCTGTCTTAATGAGCGCGGTTTTGGGCATTTAAAATCTCTTAGATATTTATTAAGTTGTAGTTTTAAGTGATAAATTTGAATTATTAAAGGACCTTATGGATAGACGGTCAGAATTTTAAGATAATATCTTAGTTAAGTTATAAATACATTAGTAGTCATCTTAATTTTATGCCTTAAGTAATTTTACTCAGTAAAATTTTAAATCAGAAACCCATTGTAATTTTAAAGAGGATTAATAGAGGATTAAGCTTTATTAAAGTTTTTAATAGCTACAGGTATGCCTAAATCTTGTATTAAGTTCTATCAATTGGTATCGAGATAGGCTTATTTATTGCACCGATAAAAAAATTTACCGCAAAAGATTTAAAGTTTTTGTTTATTGTTGTTGCAATTTTGTGTTTAGGTCATTGCAATTTTTTTATATTGTTGTAGCAATCTTCTCTGTTTCTGTCCATTGTAACCGGGCAGTTGTCAGACAGCTGCCGAACTGCAGATTGAGCAGACGTGCCAGCCAAAGCCCCCGCCGCTAGGTGTTGGGCTTTGGCCGGCACCGGCGCTATGTTGACCCTTCATATTTGTTCGCACAATCCGGCGGAGGCTAAAAATCTATTGTTTTTCACTGTGAGCGCATCAGCTTTGGGTTTCCGGCTGCTATGGACCTCCGACTGTCGCCCTACTTTCGATCCAGCTTGGCGCTAGCCACCGCCACCTCCTCATCGTGTCCGGGCACTGGCCGGGCCACCGCTGCGTTTAGAACCATTTTTCCGGTAGCTTACTGTCTCGATTTAGATCCGCCATCGTCGGCCGTTGTTGTTGGTAATAGGGCTTGGATCTAGAATCTCTGTCATTGGGTGTAACTATTTCCGGCCCCCTGGGCTGCCGGGGGGCGTTGCACACAACCGCTAGATCTTGCTTTGCTCACTGTGCGCTTTTCGATCTGCCCCTCTTTGGTCGTCGCGCTCTGTTTTGTCATTGGATCTTTGATGGTAGCCGTTGAGCGGTGCATTTCCCGATGTTTGCCATGCGGTGGCAGGCTAAACACCTTTTCGACGGCAAGTATCGAGAGGTTGAAGATGACCCCTAGAAGTGGTGGCAGTCTATTCTGATCAACGCCCAGGTGCGGGTTTGTTCTGACTTGTGCTGCAGTTCAATGTCTAGCCCAGCACAGGTTAGTTTCTAACCGGCCCAATCCAGGTCTCCAAACCCGGTTTGGTTCATTTCAGGTCACCAAAAAAAATCAGGAAATTTTTTTTCCTTTCTTGGAATTTTTTTATATACAATTATGATTGCATGTGGAATTATGGATATGTTTTAATTATTATGTTAAGGCTTTATTAATGTTATAGGCTAGCCAGGGGATTATATTGCAATCGTATATTTTATCAATTTTTTAAAAATTGTCAAGCGCCCTACTCATGTAATTTTGAGAGAGAGAGAGTGTGTGTGTGTATATATATATTATACTTATTGTAAGTGACACTAGAATTCAAGGATCATGTTTAGAGGTGGATGAAGTAATGAAGAATTAATGTATATTTTTTTATTTTAGGGGCTTAAAGCTTCCAATTTGTACAATTTTTTTTAAAGGACTGTACAAGGACTTTGGATTATATTTTTAATTGTGGTGTGTTGTGATGGAACCCCTAGCCGAGTCCCAAAAGCCTTATGACAAAATTGATATTAATGCCCTTGTCAATTTTGTATATGGATATTTTTATGATTGTTTGATAATTAATTGAATTCATTTTGTTATTTGAAAAGGTGAATAGCACAAATTCAGTTCCCACGTCCGTTGAGACGATTTAGGAATGGCCAAAGCATCCTAAGTTATTTGTCAATGTATGAATCATATAAAATGCTACCATGGGGTGCATAAATTCACATACATAAAAATATTATATTGTCATCAAATTTTAATTATGTGACAAAGATTGTCATCTAGCCCCAAAGGGAGGTGGTAGTTAGCATTGCATAATTAAGATAGGGTAGAGAGTTATATATTTTAACATTGGTAAATCCCAATGTCCAAAGGTATGGGAGTTTCTTGTAATATTTTATGTATAACCCACTAGCCTTATCATGAGACAAAATGAACATTTGTTTCTATACAGCTTAGTAAATTTGATGCAGATTGCAACCTTTGCCCAAATGGAGGTTTATAATTTTACTACATAATTTTAGCAATGGCTATTTCATACTTATGTTATTGTTTCTTGTCCTCTTTAATATTTTCATGTATTTATTCTTTTATTGCAGTTAATCCGTCTATTATTTCTAACCCTAATCAGCACCTTCCATTATTGTCTGAAGATAATTTTACAAAATGGAAGGAAATAATTCTTTTATTGTTAGGGTGCATGGATTTGGATTTGACGTTTAGTATGGATGTACCCACTTGAGAAGAAGATTAACCCTAAGATTGTCAGTGGCTTTTTCATTAGCTATGCAACAAGGTCTAAGGGTTATATGTTTTATTGTCAATCTCACACCCCTACAGTAGTCGAAGCACGAAATGCACGTTTTCTTAAGCATAACAACTTCCGTGGAGTATTTCTCCAAAACACATTGTGTATGAGGAAATACAAGTCCTGGTTGTTATACCCACAATTGGTGGAGGATCACATGCTGCATCGCCTATGGTGATTCCAGAGCAGCCTCTTATTCTTTCACCATCTCCTTAGGAACAAGTTATTGAAATTCCTATTGCACAGGTACCTCCGTCTGTTGATGAAATAGGACTTCGAAGGTGTAACACCCCGGCTTTTTAAATTATTTTAATGGACAAAGTGCCGACAATTTGTAATAATAAAATGTGGGCCAAGGTCAACCGTGCATAGAAGAGTAACTATTCCTTAATTTAGGTAATTACAAACAGTTTACAAAATAATTACTCTTAAAATCATGTTAACGTTCCAAATACTTACGAAAATGAAAACAAATTTTTGAGAATAAAATAATATTACTAAAAATATATTTACGATATAATATTTATGTTAAAATACCTAGTTACTCCTCTGTAAACAGTGAAACCTTGGCTCTAATACCAATTGTAACGCCCCAACTTTTTAAATTACTTTAATGGTCGAAGCACTGACAATTCATAATAATAAAATATAGGCTAAGATCAACCGTGCATAGAAGAGTAATTATTCATTAATTTAGGTAATTACAAAAAGTTTACAAAATAAGGCCTATTGTGCCTTAACAAAATCAAAGTCACGCACATCCAAAATACATAACACAAGAACGTGATAAAACATAGATCTTTTGAAGTTCTATGAGTAATCTTCATTAACATCATGTTCATCGTTCAGACCTACAGCATCTAGGGGTGGGTGAGTATAATTACATTTAATAGATAGAGTTAAATTCTAATAACATGCTAAAACATAAAGTATTCTCATAATACAAAGTCGACTTAAATCAATGTTATCGAATAACAGAATCCAACACATTTCTTAGATAAAAAGTTAGACAAAATAGTTCTTCACAGAATCCGGTAAATTTGGATAATTCGTTCATAACCAGAATCCGATAAGTAATTCAAAATCGGATAAAACATCATTCACAGAATATCGCTGATACCTAAGCGACATACACCCGTGCTCGTGGGGTAACGGGATCAGAATGAAGAGGATCTTCCCAGGATGTCCAACTTCATGGGCGCCATAATAGGTAGTACCTAAGAGTTATAACTTCGATAACTTTTGGGTTTTATGCCAAATAGCTACCCATCAAAAATTGATAGTTTTTGGGCTTTATACCAAATATCTACCCCTCAATACTGGTCATAATCATTCGTAAATGTAATTCAAATAATAATAACTTTAAAGCTCGTATCACGATAAAAATCCATCTTAGAGGTGTAATGTATGCTATTGTCATAGCGTTCGCCCGACCTCTAATAAATATCATATTTTTTTTCAAAATAATATTTTATTTAATAGAGTTATAAAATCATGTGGTCTAGTTGTAGCACGGAATTAGAGTTTAAAACCACCTACCCTCATAAGGCCTTCACTCGTAGTTGGTTTATATAAGGTGGATGACACCTCGCCTTGCATAGATATAATCTCCTTATTTGGCTTCGGAGAAGCTGGCAAAACCTCCCCTTGCGCTGGGATAGTTTCTTCGTCCGGCTCAGGTGAGGCCGGCAGAACCTCCCCTAGTGCGAGGATAGGCTCCTCATCCGGCTCGGGTGTAGCGAGCAGAACCTCCCCTTACGTCAGGACAAATTCTTCCTCTCGGCTCGAAAGTGGTGGACAGGGCCTCCTCTTGCCCTGGCTCGTTCCCACCTCTTAGAAAGTTTATCTCAAAAAACGGATGCTCTCACAACATTAGGAACCCTCGAATTAGGCAAGTTCGGTTTTTGAAAGTGTAAAAACGGGTGAAAAATGACAAAGATATGCACGTTTAACCCCCCCCCCCCCCACAATCGGGTGTAAAACAAAGAAATGGGAAGAGAAGAGGGTTGAGGCGAATTGAGCCTCCCCCTCCCCTCTCCCTTAAATAGTCAACAAAGGCTGCCGGATGCGCGACGCGTGTTGCACATCCTGCCAGTTGCAGGAGCCGAAATGGCTCCTGCAGTGTAGGCCATAGACTAGCCTGCACTGCCACAATGCGGCAGCTTACCCTACCACATTGTGGTAGGGCTGGCTGACACAAACTAGTGCGTCAGCTCTGGGTGATACCAGGGCTAATGCACAAAGTATTTTTTTATTTTTTTTAAAATTTGGTTTTTGTTTTTAAATTTAAAATGAAAATTCAAACTTTAAATGGGCGTAACTCCCTACCCCAAACTTGGAATCTCGCGTTCTTAGTACAATTGGACTAATATCGACGAGCCCTTTGAAACAAGACCATGTAAGGCATATTTTCATGCAAATGCCATAGTCTACTATCCAGAAGTCTGTTTGACACGTTCTTGGGCTCGATACGTTCGTCTCTCCGAGCCCTATCAAATATCTTAAGGCTTCTCTGAACGAATCAAGTTCAAGATAGTCTTAGTTTAAGAAAAAATATTAATGGGCCTCAAAACCAGTTAATGAGCTCAAATGCTCGAATTTCAAAACATTGGAATTCTGGGGCATTACAGAAGGTCCTCAAGAGTAAGGGAACATGTACTGCCTTCTGACTATATTGTATACCTCGAGGAGTCTGACGAGAATGTTGGACTCGTTCAAGATCCTATTACATATTCACGGGCCATGTTTGGAGATAGCTCTAGCATCTTGTATGATGTCATGCAGGATGAGATGAAATCTATGGTTGATAATCAAGTCTGAGATCTCGTACAGTTACTATAGGGCACTAGGACTCTTGGCTATAAATGGATCTATAAGACTAAATTAGATCCATCTAGTAACATTAGCATATATAAGGCCCGACTTGTATACAAAGGTTTTCTTCAGAAAAATAGTGTTGACTATAATGAAACCTTCTCTCCAGTTTCTACAAAGGATTCATTGAGAATTATTTTGGCCCTTTAGCTCATTTTGACTTAGAGTTACATCAAATGGATGTTAAGACGACATTCTTGAATAGGGATCTTGAGGAGGAGGTGTATATGACTCAGCCTGAAGGATTCACCTCATATAATAGCAAAGGGTAAGGAGTAGTCCTAGGGTTGGATGATACTGGGTGGTAGAGAGGAGACCACGAAGCTTGGTGAAAGCTTTCATATAGTCATCATCAAAATCAAAAGGTAAAGGGAAAATTATTTAAATAAAATTAAAAGAGAAATAATTACCAAAATTGCAGAGAGAGGAAAATAATTCCCAAAATGGTGTCTGTTTTGGCCCTGTAGGTGCCAGCCAAGCACCGACGCCTTTGTGGCTTTTTTTTAAAAAAATTCCAGATTTTGTCATTTAGAAGGACAAAATTATTGTACTTGTATCGTTCTTTAGAATGATGAAATCAGTCCAATGTACTGATTTTATCCTTCACAAGGACGAAATCAATACATTACTGATTTCGTCCTCTCCTCTCTCTCTCCTCTGTCTCTATTCACACACACTCTCTCTTCTCTCTATTCACTCTCTCCTCTCTTTCGATTATCTCTCTTCTTCACTCTCTCTCATCTCTCTCTTCCATTTCTCTCTCTTCTCTTCCTCTATTCACTCTCTCTCCCCTCTCTCTTTTGTTTCTCTTCTCTCTCTCCTCTCTTCTAAAGGAGGAAATCAATATACTTTTTTTTAAAAAATACATGATTTCATCCTTTAGAAGAGAGGATAGGTAAAGAAGAGAGAAAGGAGATAGAGAAAAGAAGAGAGATAGCCAAAAGAGAGAGGAGAGAGAGTGAATAGAGAAAGAGGAGAGAGAGTAAGTGAAGAGAGAGACGAGAGAGGGAGTGGAGAGGAGAAAGAGGAGAGAGAGTGAAGAGAGAGGAGAGAAGAGAGGACAAATTAGTATTGTACTAATTTCGTCCTTTGTAAAATTAGTACAAAGGACTGATTTCGCCCTTTAGAATGATTAAATTTGAAAAAAAAATAAAAAAAAAGTCATGTAGGCATCAACACTTGGCTGGTGCTTACATGGCCAAAACAAACTTCATTTTGGGAATTATTTTTCTCTCTCCGCGATTTTAGTAATTGTTTCTTTTTTCATTATTATTTAAATAATTTTCCCAAAGGTAAATAAGGGCAAAATAACATATAAGTTAGGGGAAATTATATAAATAATAATAATAAAATAATTATTTACCAAAATAAACCACTTTGGGAAATATTTCCCAAAATGGTGTTCCTTTTTGCCACGCAGGTGCCAGCCAAGCGGCTGGCGCTTGCGTGGCTTTTTTTTAAAATTTTTAAGTTGATTTTATCGTTTAAAATGCCGAAATTGGTTAAACGACGAAATCGATCTAACGTTATAAAATTTAACCCGGTTTCGTTGTTTAGAAGGACGAAATCACTTTCGTCCTTCTGAACGACGAAATCATCCTCTCTACCGACGTCGCCTCAACTTCACTTTGATGCTTTCAATGCAGAAGTTTTTTATCGATGCATGCCAACAGAGGGAATTTTGGAGGAAAATTTGACGACGAAGCTCAACATGGACGGAGGACCACCGTTTGGAGCCCTTTACAGAAGAGCGAAGCAAAACCCGGTCATCAATTTGACGGCGGAAGAGAACGAGAGACAGGGAAAGAAATATGAAGGAGAGTTCTTCAAATTGGAGGAAATCCGTGGACGACAACCTCAAGAGGCTCCACTCCCTCCTCTTCGGGGCCGACATCGCCCTCTAGAAGGGTGACTTCTCCTCCCCCCAAAACCTCAGCCTCCACCTCCTTGGCTTTCTCGACACCCGCTCCCAAACCGACGTCGATGTCGCCTACGTCCAACCCATTCACGCGAAAGTCCTCACGCGGGCTGGCCAACGATGTCTTCATCAAGTATGACGGCCAGCCCTTCCTGGCCCGGACCCGTCTACTTCCCGGACTACCTCAACCCACGCACCGTCTCCTGGTGGGCCGACGAGATCAAGCGCTTTCATGGGCTCATCCCCGTCGACGGTCTTTGGATCGACATGAACGAGGTCTCCAATTTCTGCACTGGTAAATGCTAGCTCCCCACCGACCACCCCTGCCCCGGCACTGGGAAGCATGGGACTGCTGCCTTGATGCAATCAGTTTAACTGGCTGTTCTGTTCTGTGTTTCCGGAGCGAAGATGCGCACCCCTGCCCCAGCTACTTCAGCTGCTAACTCCTCATATGTTAATCACCATCCTCTTCATTGTAAGGCATGCAGCCATGAAGATTGACCGTTTTGCACGTGTGGATAACTGGGATCAACAGGAGCCGTGTTTAGCTTTGGGATGCAAGAGACTGCCCCAACATGCACAAAAACTGAGCAGCAGCACGGTTACCGTGGTCTTCTCTCTCCTCTAGTTGATCAGTTCTGTCTGAAAGTGCTTGAAAGACAACATAATTCATGCAGATTGTGGTTCAAGCTGGAGGAACAAGGTGGAACCTGGCCCAGGAGCAGCTACAAATCCTGGAGATGCTATACCGAGAAGGGATGAGAACTCCCACCACTCAGCAGATCGACCAGATCACAGCCCAGCTGGGCAAGTACGGGAAGATTGAAGGGAAGAATGTGTTCTACTGGTTTCAGAACCACAAAGCAAGAGAGCGGCGAAAGCATAAGCGCAGATCCCTCGCTCAAGGGCATGACGACCGGCATGCTGGTCGGGGAGCTGGGTCAGGCCAGGTACACGACCCAGATTGCACGGAGCCCACATGATCCCGCCGGTGTTCGCCCTGGTGCACCCCAAGACCGGCACGCCCATGAATGCCACGCTGCTCATCACTATCTGCAGCTGCTTCATTGCCTTCTTCACCAGCATGGACGTGCTGTCCAACGTACTATGGTTCATTGGCACTCTGGGGATTGCACTACTGTCAGAGCAGAGGAAGGCGAGGGTATCAGGGGTGCCACTGGTTCCATGGAGCAGTACACCTCCATTGTACTGGAGATGGGGTGCCACAACAGGCTGAGGAAGACGACAACTAGGACGACGATAGAATAGTTCATCCGGAAGTAAGCAAGGTTGGTCCGCACTCAATGAAGCGCCTCGCCGGCGCTGGGTGGAAGTCCAAACGCATGAAGGTGGGCCATCTCCCTCCAAGGCCGGGGGAAGAAGATCTGCAACCGTGATTGTTTAATAGATAGCTGGAAGGCAATGAAGGAGTATTGAGTGGGAACAAACGAGCAAGGTCGAAACATCTGCCACCCTTTTTCTCGTTTTCATTCCTTTTGGGGGGGCAAAAGCTGGCGGTAAGCCCATAACAACAACAAACGTGGTAGGGACGGCGAGTAATAAAGAAAGGAGGTGGGGGGACAGCCATGGCTGAGCTTGAGCTGGCTGCTGTCACATGGCTGGTGTTGGCATGCCATTGGAAGGATGAAGCTAGTCTGAGGAGCTCAGCCCCCGCTCTTCCCTCTACAAGCAAGTGCTTTCCTCTTAAGACCTGTTCATCGCGCCATGCAAGCTCCCGACAGCCACTACTGGAGCCAGTTCCTCATCGTCGCTCAGAAAGATGATCAACGAGTCCTTGTCTACTACCGTCCGGGAAAGCGGCCCTTGCCAGTTCCTCATCGGATACGTCGCTTTCTGGTGACCCCGTCACCGACTTGACGCTCGAGGGTGCCGGAAACTTGCGAGCCAACTGCTGCGCACCAGAAACCAATTTCACGGTGGTCACTACGTGGTTGGACAACTTCACGCATGCCGCGGGAAAGACCCCCCTGGCTTGGGTCCGGCATCTTCCTACCAAGGCTGTGTCCGTGGGACCGAGCTGAAAATCCTCTCCGCCGAAATAAATTTCCTGCAGCAAAAGCAAAACAAAAGTTCTTCCTCCCCCCTTCTGTCCGGACTTGGGAGTGAGAGAAGCACAAGCTATCAACGGGGAAAAAACCTGGGCCAGGAAGGGCTGGCCGTCATGCTTGATGAAGACATCGTTGGCCAGCCCGCGCTGAGGACTTGCGCGCGAATGGGTTGGACGTAGGCAACATCGACGTCGATTTGGGAGCGGGTGTCAAGAAAGCCGAGGAGGCGGAGGCTGAGGTTTTGGAGGGGGGGGGGGGGGGGGAGTGGAGCCGTCCACGGACGTCCACGGATTTCCTCCAGTTTGAAGAACTCTCCTCCATATTTCTATCCATGTCTCTCGTTCTCTTCCGCTGTCAAATTGATGACCGGGTTTTATGGTCCTCCGTCCATGTCGAGCTCCGTCGTCAAATTTTCCTCCAAAATTTCCTCCGTTGGCATGCATCGATAAAAAGCTTCTGCATGGAAAGCATCAAAATGAAGTTGAGGCGACGTCGGTAAAGAGGATGATTTCGTCGTTCAGGTGATTTCGTCCTTCTAAACGACAAAATCGGGTTAAATTTTATAACGTTAGACTGATTTTGTCGTTTAGAATGACAAAATTGATTTAAAACCAATTTCGTCGTTCTAAACGACGAAATTAACTTAAAAATTAAAAAAAAACCACGTAGGCACCAGTCGCTTGGCTGGCGCTTGTGTGGCAAAAAAGAACACCATTTTGGGAAATATTTTTCAAAGTAGCTTATTTTGGTAAATAATTATTTTTTTATTATTATTTATATAATTTTCCCTATAAGTTATATTTATCAACTTCAAAAAAATTACCTAATCTAGGACTTAAGGAAGGTCATTTTGTCATTTCTATTTGTTTGATGTATTTTCTATCTATTTTTTATAGGGAAAATTATATAAATAATGTTAATTTTTTTTACCAAAATAGTAGAGTAGGAAAAATATTTACCAAAATGGTGTTTATTTTGGCCACGTATACGCTAACCAAGTGCTAGCGTTTGCATGGTTTTTTTTATTTTTTTTATGATTTTGTCCTTGTGAATGACAAAATTAGTGTTATTCATCCTTCACAAAGACGAAATCAGTACAACGACTAATTTTGTCATCTCTTCACTCTCTCTCTTTCTATCTCTTCTCTCTCAATTCACTCTTTCTCTCTCCTCTCTCTCTCTTTACTCTCTATCTCTCTCCTCTTTCTCTCTCCACTCTCTCTTTACTCTCTATCTCTCTCCTCTCTCTTTACTCTCTCTCCTCTTTCTCTCTCGGCTATCTCTCTCCTCTCTATCTCTCATGTCTTTCTCTTCACACACACACACTCCCTCTCTCCACTTTCTCTCTTCATACACACACTCTCTCTCCTCTCTTCTTTCTCTTTCTCTCTCCATGTCTCTCTCATGCACATGAGCTCCAACTCCGAGGAGGAGATGGGAGAAAGTAAGAAAATTTAATTAAATTTTTTTTTACTTATTTATTATATATTAAAATAATAAATTTTAAATAAAATATAATATATTTACGAATGATGAAATCAATATATATTTTTTAATTTTTATGATTTTGTCCTTTAGAAGAGATAAGAGAAAAAGAAAAACGAGAGAGAGAAGAGATATAGCCGAAAGAGAGTGAATAGAGAGAGAAGACAGAGAGTAAATAGAGAAAAAGTGAATAAGAGAGAGGAGTGAGAAAAGAGTGGATAAATTAGTATTGTGTGCTAATTTCGTCCTTCACAAGGATGAAATTAATATTATGTGAAGGACGAAATGAGGACACTTCAAAAGGACAAAATCATAAAAAAACTTAAAAAAAACTACGCATGCATGAGTGTTTGGCTAGCGCTTACGTGGCCAAAATGAACATCACTTTAGTAAATATTTTTCTCTCCACTATTTTAGAAAATAATTTTTCAAATATTATTTATATAATTTTCCCTTTTTATAATATTGCTAAAGATTTATTTGGAGTGTACTATGCTAATTCTTGTTTAAGTCTAAACCACTTGTATGTTATAACTTATGTATTTGAAAGTTATAAAAATTTTAAAAATTTTAAACATCTTGTAATAAAAATGAAACAAAATTCAATAAATATTGGTCTCTTATTTCTTTAATTTATTGTTTAGAGGCTAAAATGGGTCCTAAGGTTATATTAGATAGTGTACAAATTTAAATAAATAGTATACTTGATAACATGAGTATCTATGTTAATGATAACATTAGCATCTATGTTGATAACTTGTACTACTACTACTATAATGATAATCTATATAAGACTCCAAATACTACTACTATCACTACTGAATTAGTTATGTATGTACAAACTAATTTTGCATATTATCTTACCAAGGAAAATAACAATTTACATGTTTTAAATTGGTAGCAAATACATGGAAAGATGTATCTTATGTTATCTGCCTTAGCTTATAGTATACTTATAGCGATGCTGCCGGGTCGGGTTTTGCCAAACTCGAACCCGATACCACATAACAAACCTATGACCCGAACCCAACCCATTTGACCAGAATATAATAAAAAAAATATTATTTTAATAATTTTTTTAATAAATAATATTTAAAATATATATAAATATATAATTTATATTTATATTCAGGTCAGGTCGGGTAAGGTTGGATCACCTAAAACCCGAGCCCGACCTGAATAAGCTATTCGGGTTATTTTTAAAAACCAAACCTGACCCATTAGGGTCGGGTCGGGTTTACCCTTTACCCAACCCGAGTGGCATCCCTATATACTTACCCCTGCAATGTCCACATTAACATCAAATATACTTTTAATGCAAGAAGTGGGGTGTTGGGTGATAGGTGAAGTCAATTAACTTCTTGTGCGGTGAAGGTATGTATATACTTAAAGGATTGGTTTGATGAAAAAAAAAGAGCACAAGCTCCAAAGTTATAAAAGAAAATATAAAAAGATTTACAAGACTTAACAATCAATTAGTCAATGATATAATTTTTATTTATTTTTATATTTAAAATTATGATTATAAATAATAGAGTCAGTGTAGAGGTGGCAAAAGATCAAACTGGGCCTAGTCATGAGGTGGCCATGCTGGGCCCAAGGCCTAAATGAACCCAACCCTCAAGCTTGTAGGCCAATTAATCAACCATAAAGCTAACCAAACGACCTTGCAAGTTAAGCCTCGGCCTTATAGTCCATATTATGAGGCACCTTGTGGGCCCAATTTCCTTTAAAAAAAATATTTTGGGCAAACCCAAGGGCCATGTCAAGCCCAACATTTGGACATGAGGCCAGACCCACCTCTAAGTAAATGGATGTCAACCTACTTAGGATGTATTTATTATATAGTGATGCATTTTCATATTTTTTAAAATATTTCTGAGCTTTTTTCTTGGGGGGGGGGGGGGGGGGGTGTGGAATGAGGGAGTAATGGGGCTAGGCTCACCCCTCTTGCCTATAGGTCAGGCCTGGTCCAGTCCACCCCTCTAGTGGCTCCTATCGGGCTAGGCCACCCCTAGCTTCACTCAATATATCTATATAACGTGTTGAATATGCTTTTCGTAGAACTTACTTGTATAAGGTGCTGCATGTTAGTCCATTGAGTGTTCTAAGTTCCAACTGAGCCTGATGCACAAAATATTTACAAATGCCTGAGACACCCAAAACTAGTGGTGTGATGATAGAACCTTTTTAAGGTCCAGATTTTCCTTGAGAGCAGTCTCCAACTTCTCCTTCAAATCCTTCGATGCCAACTTGAATTTCTTGTCCATCAGATTATTCTCTTCCACTGTTTCTCGATATCTTCCTGCCGCTGCTTGCAACTTTGCCTGAGTTGATCTCAACATTAATCGCAGTCGTGCTTTCTCTTTGTTAGTTTCTGATGTGTCCTGTATTGTTAAAATTAATGGCATGAGTACAAGTTGAAACAGGCACTGGAATACCCGCCGGACATTGTCTGTAGAGGCAGGGAAATTCCACGTCCCCCAACAATATTCCCAATAGTGTTTCCTTCACTTCCAGAAAAGAGAAAAAGATACTGGGAACAAATCAATCTAATTTATTAAATAAGAGAACAAATCGAAGAGAAAAAGATACTGGGAACAAATCAATCTAATTTATTAAATAAGAGAACAAATCGAAGAGAAAAAGATACTGATTTGTTTTCGGTTTAAAAAGAGAAAAAGATACTGCAAACAAATCAATGAGAAAAAGATACTGAGGACAAATCAATCTAATTTAAAACAAAATGTTTTAAAAAGCCATTCAACAACTTTTTAAAATTAAATTCTACAAAGCAATGATGAAAAAGTAACATGCTGAAATTTATCAGCAAAGCTTGAATTACCGGCTCTTGACTTTTCTTTTTTATATTTGCCTCTACTATTATTCCCTTGAGCTTTTCATTCTCAGCATGCAGAAGTTCCTGTTTAGTCTTTAGAGTAAGCACTTCACTGCTAAGAACCTGCAAGAGTATCATTACAGTCATGTTGTAGTTATTATCATCATCAAAATTTGTGTCACCCCAAAACAGCTGACAGCTTTATGATGTTTGTGATAATTCGTTAATAAATACCACATCAAACTATGTTTACTTACTTCCTCGCATTTATGTCTCTCATTTTCCGATACTCTAAGGACATTCATCAAATCAGCAATCTCCATAGCCCTTTCAATGCTGCAGCATAGACAAAGCATTATAGAAGATGAGCAGAAGAATAACTAGTTTCCAGTGAAGCGAGAGATATCCTGTAAATTAATTAGTTAGACATTATTTGCCATCTTGGTGCCAAGGTTTTAGGCAAGAATATTTCCCAGAAAATGGTTTGTGAGATCATTTCACTATGTTTCCAGATCGTGGCAAGATGTCACCAAAGCTCAGCTTACATGATGTTAAATTTCCATTTCTCAGAGTGATTTTGGCTTCATCTCGCAGAGATCTTGCCCACAGGGAATTTACTGCTTGCTTTCAGATGCTTGTCTTTTTTCTGCTTTTTCTCACATGGCGTTCATTTGTTTGGGTGTTGTCCATTCGTTTTTAGACAGGGCAACAAGCGCTACTTTTTATCCAATTGTTTGTCACTATTTAGACTGCTTCTTCTCTATATGCTTTTATCTCACTTCTCAAATATCCAATTGCACATTCCTATTTAAATTTCTGTGGTATCACAAACACCATTGCCCATTCCTAATTAAATTTCTGTGTTAGAATCTACAATGAGCAGTTTGTATGGCACTTGTAGTTTCCGAAACTGACAATGGGGAAGATCTCATGCAGGTCTTCTTTAGACATCTAAGTGTACTTGTTAGATATAACAAACAGGTGTTCATCACCTGATCAGTTATTCTGTAATTTATAATAATTTCATTACATCCATCCCTATTAGGCCTCCTCTTCCACCAGATGATGTCAGTGTACTCTTAAATCCCTTGTGGTGATGAACACTTTGAACAGCCTTTTTAGTTTGATCTAATGTATCGTATAAGAGGAAATATCACTGATGCCTGTGAAATTCTTTGTAATATTATTCATCAACAAAATTATCATGATCTTCATTCTTCTTCTTGACCAACAGTCATTATTTTCTCTTTTCATTTAGAAATATCTTTTGCACAAAGTAGCATTTTTAGACAATTGAGTGATTATTTTATGGTAGTATTAGTGTTTATAGGTATTAAATATGCATACATATCATTTTGACAAGTGAAATTAACATTTCCTTATCATTGAGAACACTTTCCGGGTCTCTAGATCTCTTATTTTCAGGCAACCGAGATTGGCACCGAGACCAAGATGGCTAGCCATGGTTTATGATTTTTGTTCCAGCAGTACAATCAGCAATAGACACAAATTATTAAACATTATATGTCAATCAAAAAACTAAAAAAACAATTAGCAAAAAGCTACTTCTTTAGACATAATTCTGCATAAAGGATAAAGATCATTATCAATAGGATGGTCTTGAGAACAAAATTGATTTGGTCATTCTACTGTAGGTAATCATTAACTATTTATGTTTTGAAATAAGATCAGGCATCAAGAAGATGGCAAGGCTTTTAGAACACTTACGGTTCTGGTGAAACCTCTGCAAAGGGAAAAATTATTTAACACAACAACGTTTCTAAAAGCAAAATCGATCTAACATGCTAACAATAGAGTAGCCAACTGTAACCATACTCAAACAAAACAGGAAAAAAAATGTAAACAAACCTGCATTTTTTCTCATGTGCAACATTTTCCTCGGACAAGCTTAACTTCTCAGATAATACCATGCATTTTTCTCTACAACACTTCATTTCGTGCCTTGCCTATACAAAATATGAGAATTCAATCCAAGAATATTACCAGAATCTGGATAGTTTCAATTGGCAGCAAAGCTCATGGAGTCACAAATAGCACTTCCAAATTTAAAAGTACACATGCCCTAAAATAAGACAACTGAGCTGCACCTTAGGTTTCATTCTTCAAAAAGGAAGGTTATTTCAATTTTACAAGGAAACAAGGAGTAATCAAGGTATCAGCCAATGAAACTCGATTGAACTCAACTCAACACAAACTTGGCCATGAAGTGCCAAGGATGATTCCATTGCAGCTCAGATAAGTCAGAGCTCCACTAGCTTGACGACTGATTTTACCTTCTGATATATTCTTAATATATTTTTTTATAGGTATATTCTGAATACAAGTATATTTCAACTTTGAGAATAAATTTATCATTTCAAATTTTAAATTCATAAAAAAATACCAGTTTAGCACTAAGATACCTAAGATTGTCTCCATAGGAGCCTGTACCACGTTCAGTCTAACTAGCATGTCTGCTCGCATTAAATTTTACATAGCAAGTTTCATCCCCATGACGAGTAAAGAGAATATTGACCATTCTACTACCAAAGGTTTCACGAGTACAATATGGAGTGTCAGTCAAACATGCTCCATCCCTCACAAGACTTGGCATCAATATGCCACAAATATAATATGGAGTGACCTTTAGTCCCTTTCAAGAAGTACAATATGGAGTGTTGAACCACTACATCAGACAGCTTAAGCTGTTAGTGACAGGATTAACTATTAATATTAATAATGTTAGTACTCCACATGTGCAAGGATCAGAGAGCATTGTACATGAACAGACACGGGTCATAAACACAACAGGAACACTTTCCATCAAGATTTGAACCAAAAAAATTGGTATGACTAACAGATGTACAATGATGCGTTCAAATTCCGAAAGATTATACAGACACAAGATTCTGTCTTTATTTAAGTTCACTTCCATGTTCCATCGATTTCACAACCGCTAATTATCACATTCATTTAACAATATATATTGGAAACCATCAAGAAAATAATGGTTTATTCCACTACCAAGATCGGAGAAGTACTTCAAGCAGTCTTTCAAATGAGCATGCCTCAAGGCAAGGCATTCCCCGGATGTCTGAAAAGAGTCAAGTCAATACATAAAGCACATGAGATGTGCACCTCAAGTGTGCCTCTACCCTTGAGGCAATTCATTTTTCATGTTCTCAATTTTTTGTAGATTTAAAATTTTTTTCCTTCATTTTGAAGTAGGACAACTAATGAAATCATTCACATTTTACCTATTTTGCTCATTTAAACTTTCTATTCATATTGTTAACTTTTCCAGTCTAATATAGAAAAGATTGATGTAGCTAATGCATACGCCTCATTTTTTCAGGAATGATACGACTCAAGGCTCAACTTGCACCTTCAAATCACTGATTCAAATTATATCTACTTGAAATTTAGCACATGAAGAAAAAACAGTCATGTGGGAATTAAGTGACAAGTTACCTCAGATAAATCTTTAGACAAAGACAGAATTTCAGCTTCACAAGGCTTCAATTTTTCAGACATGGAAATCAGAGCGCCTTCTTTGGCTGACAATACAGCCTTTGTTTCCTCTAGTTCTAAAAGGGCATCAGTAAGTTGCTGTAGGGTAAATATAGGATGTAAGCTTATACATCTATTATATGATTTCATAGAAACAAAAGTCTATGGACACTGTGTCTAGCACAGGGATGATAATGGAGTTTACTACCATAGCCAACTCTTCTTTTTCCTTAGACAACAAAGTAACAGAGCTTTCCAATTCCTGAGAGAGACCTGAACTCTTTTCCAACATCAACGTCTACAAGAAGATATGCATCAAAGAATCAATATATTGAAACCAATTAATCCTGGTACAAATACACACTCACATGGATAAATACATACCAGCATCGAAACCTCTTCACGCAACTTTGTCAGTTCCAACTTCCTTGAAATTAGCTCATTAGACATAGATTTGAGATCTGATGAAAGAATCTCAATGCTAGCCGAGGCTTCTTCTTTTTCTCTGCCTTCAACTTGCAATTGTTTTTCTAGGGAAACAATATTCTCCTCCATTTCAAATGCAGATGCTTCTAAACTCTGATACTCTCCCTTCCATGAAAGCACAGAAAATTCTAAAAATTGCTTATGGAAAGAAAATAAATTAAGCGATAATAATTAAAGACATACAGAGAGTATTTCCAAGTCAAGTTTAGTCTTATCAAGTTCCATCACTTTCAACTGCAGATTGTGTTCATGCATGCTGCTGGCAACTCTTGCGAGAGATTCCTGCCTCTTATCAGCCAGTGAGTCACGCTTGCTTATGTCACGCTCTAGAAGGCTCATCTGGCTTTGCAAAAATTTTATCTCTCGTTCAGCAGTTGCTTTTTCACTCTGAATGAATAAAAATTGATGTTCATTGAACATATTTTACCATTAGATAAAAAAACAAAAAGGTTATATTATACTTTAAATAAATAAGACTACATTCATAATAGAATGTATGAAAAAACCTTGAGCTTAATTTTGTCTTGGATAGAGTTCTTCAGCTTAGATTCTGTATCTTTCAATTTTGTTTTTGTCTTCTCAAGATCCTTCCTCAAAGCCTCCCTTTCCCTTGCCAGAGAAGAAGTGGACAAGTATGAAATTTCCTTATGGAAACTCTGACTTTGAGCAGCAAGCTCTTCTATCTCCCTCTCTTTTTCTTTGGTCAGTTCCTAAAGTAGTTGACAGAATTTTATGATAATATACAAATGTAACATAGCAATACAGACAATTACAAAGAACTTACCACCAGTGACTTTTCAGAGTTCTGAAGATCTAATTCAAGCTCTCGTATCTGTCTAAGATGACTAGATAACTGGTTGTGAAAGATGTCCTGCATACATATTTAATATAATAGAAGCCATCCACCATTATTGGTTATTGATCAATCAGATAAACCAATATTAATTGATTACTTGCCATAAAAAATAAGTTCATCAATAAATATTGAAAACTCGCCTTTTCAAACTCAAATTGAGTTATTTTTGCTTTCATACAATTGTGAGTATTAACTTGGTCACAATGTACTGACTTCAGAATAACTAAACTTTGGTTCACAGATGACTTCAAATCCTGCATATATAATGGTGATGATATATATTGGTACAAATTAAGCAAAAAAAGATAAGGATAAAGTCATAAGTATGTTGATTTTTTATGAACACTTGCAACATGTTCATGCTCCTGAAATTAAATATTCATTATAAGATCCGGACCAGTTTGCTTGCCTCACTATATGAAGGAAGTAAGCATTTATATCTTTGCATATTCAACCTACACCTAATACTAACAACTTAGGCTTAACAAACACAAGTTTTCTCCTCTAATCTGCTCTTTTATGAGCCATTTTCTCACCCAGAAAATATATCTTCATGTCCTGATTAACTCAACCTGAGACTCCTTGACCTTCCTTTCCCTCAAACCTCTGGTTGCATCTCCCTCTAATTGCCAGAAAGAGAAGGTGGTTTTCCTCGCATTTAAGATGTTTCTCAAAAGATTGTAGAACGTTTTAGAACATACTAATCTATTCACCTTTCGATAGCAGGTGGTTCTGAAAGGGTTCTGCTATGAATTTTCTGGAAGACAGAATATAGGTCATTAACACTATTCACTACTGCAATTTAACATTGATAACTAGATTTAACTGCTAAAGTTCCGAACTAAAGAGATTTTAATGCACTGGAGTGAATTTATATTTTACAAGATAATGACAAAATAATCACAATTTGCATATTACAAGATCATGTCAAAAAAAAGTCACACACAATAGCATAAATGGACAAAGTAATAGTAAATGTAAGGGATAAGAGGGAGAAACAAACTCACATATGTAAGCAGAACTGTTCGTATTCATAAATTAAAAGCATCCATCACTGTAGTTGACTTTCATAACAAAAGAGCATAAACACTCTCATATGGTATACATTCATTGAACTTTCGCATTATGAGAGCATAAACCTTCATTAACTATTTTCATCATTTCACTTTCTGGTGGTTTGTGCCAAATGTAAGGAATGCCAGTGGTTGACCAGGCATGTGTGGGCACACCATGATCCCTGTTTTGATTACCTGGGGGGGTTTACAGTTTTATTCCAATGGATTGGCCTCATCCACTTTATAACAACATTCTTTTAGATATTTTCTTTAAGTTTCATGATTAAATCACACAACACACTATTATCATCTACAATCATCCTAGGGTCCATTTTTTTCATTTTCTTAACTAATTAGCGATTCGCTAACCCCCATTCATTCTTTCACTTTCTCATGTACAATCATCTTACGGAATAGTTTTCCTCCATGACCTTATTTGCTTCAAAAATCAAGTCATTTGAGTTTTCCGATACCTTACAACTCACATTGGTTCAATATTCATCATAACAAAAAATCATACATTAAAAAAGCAATACATCATACACGAATATATGATTCAAACTTCACCAACCAAGTTATCTGAGATTTGGGGTAGTTTTATAGAATTATACACAGTAATTAGTAGTTAGAACCAAACTGGTAAATGTTAATTTTCCCTGATCTAAAATTTAAAATACCACACATGCCATATGGCACAGGCACTTGATCCTGGGATCCCTTCTCTACTGAGAGAGGCTAACCAGCACTACTAGTCTGGCTTGGCAGGACATAACTTGCATGAAGCAACAAAAAGTTCTACCTATGTGGAAAGATGCTTATTTAAAATATGTCCAATTATTCCTCACGTGTGATAGTACATTACCTTAAACATATTCAGTATAATGGAGAAGTTCAGAAAAAGTTCATCCACGACAGAAAAAAGACAATCAACTGCATCTCTTGATTGCTGAAGTTCCAATGCAATTCCTTGAACTTCAGACACCAGATTAGTTGAGGAGTTGACATCAGCCTCCTAGATTATATTCACAAAATAAATAATTTTCACTTTCCTCATTTGTATTTTTGAATACATTAAATTAAAAAAGAAAAAGATACCACAAATCAAATAAGAGATTAGAGAAAATATACAAAGAGGTGAATAAAATCGAGAAACTACCTACTTCACTATCTGTATATATCAGTA